>CM020025.1:23285223-25685223 GCA_009769605.1 Bucorvus abyssinicus
TGTAATGTAGCAACCTGGAAGAGTTTCTGCAGATTGCATTCTCTAATCCTTGCAAATTTAAGGACACAAAAGCTGCACTTGAGAGATTCTAACATAAAAAAAAATACAATTATTCTGTGGGTTCTTCCATGTAATTCTACAGGTAATTTTTCTAAGTGTGAGTATTAGCACATAAAGCTCTCCTGATTCCAAATGGTTTTCTGGGATTATTTGACATCTTAGAAATCTTTATCTCTACACTCCAGAGACACGGACCACAGGGACTGAGGCCTGACACCTCCTCAGGTTAGGTGACAGCTCCCAAAGACGTTTGCCTGATAGTCCATCAGCTTAGTTTCAAACTTTTTTTTTTTTTTTTTTTTTTAAGATCGTCCGTGAATCAATTGAGACAAGGTGTTGGGATGGCAGCCTGTTACCAGAGTTTTTCCTACTTGCCTATTTCAACATTTTTGTTTAGGTACTGACTCTCATGCCTGCTTCATAATCTAGCTCCTCCTCTGACTTGGAAACAAAGGTAAATGCTCCTGAAAGCTGGTTAAAGTAGTCTCCAAATAGTGGGCTACTTTTTGCTATGATTTCCTTTTTCTGATCACAATTACACTGTGCTTGAAATGTAAACAATGGAAATAGCCATAGACTCATCTGCTTTCCTTCTCCGCCCTGAGAAAACCTCAAAGCTGGTGTAAGACCGTTTTACTCTGACCTCAGCATGTTTTGACATTGGTTTTGACTGTAGTATCTTGAACATGTTACAAAGAACCCAAAGAAAATCTTCCTAGCTAGGTACTCTATCTCCACTACTATAGACGCAGTATATTGCCCAGTTGTGCATAGTTGTGCAAAACCTGGAGAGACTGAGCTGTCTGGTCAGGATGACAAAGTGTCTAGAGCATGTTTTAAATATTGGAGACTTATGTTCAAATACTTGATCTCAATGTAGAGCAAGAAGATAAAGCTAGGTCTCCTAATATTGTGTCTGTGTCTCTGAACTAGTGTTTCTTCTGATGCCTTACTCCCTATTCCCACAGACTCCAGCACAGATTTTGAGAAATTTTTCTAAAGTTAGGAGAAAAAAAAAAAAATTAATTTCCCTCAAAACCCTTTGCTTTCCTTAAAAGTCACAAACAATTCTCTGCCAACTCATCACAGAACACCCAAAGCCCCCCAAAATCTGAAAGGTCCAATTTGTTCACTGCCTGACCAATTGGCTCATAAGAAGATGTAATATGGAAAGTGTTTTTTCCCTAAAGCAGCTTTCTATCAATTTCTAAAGCATTCCACAGCCAGGGACTATAACGACAAAAGCAACTACAGTCCACAGGGAAAAAATAGAGCAGGATTTTCAGAGTGGTTTCTGAAACCTCTCTTCTACTTACACATGTCTTTTTTACCTGTCTTTTCCAACTCTGCTGAGTCTGCCGCATGGAATATGCAATTTCATGCAAATTTGCTGGTAGCTCTGCAGGCTGGAAGGGTAGTGAGGCAATGGAACTGACGTGTTGTTTCAAGTAGGATTTTCTCCTAAAGATGTGTTTATTGGATTTAGTTTCACGAAACAGAGGAAAATTCAATATAATGATGGTTCTGCTTCCATCTGTAATCAAAAGAATTTATGCTACTAATTTCTGCTGGAGCAGAATTAAACCCCAGAATTTGTATTTTGCTTAAAATCCTTTTCTTTCTGACATATTTCAGTCTAAGGACTGGAACTGACAGTTAACCAAAACTGCAGCTTCCTGTACCTCCTAATCCACAGGAATGCTCAAGTCACAGCAGTCCCTGAAAAAGTTCAGTGCACAAATACAGACAGAGCTCTTTAACCAACAGCACCCTTTCCCCTAGCTGAGCTGAAAAGAGCTATCAATCACCCAGAAAGACTGATATAGCTGTTCACTGCCCTGGAACATCAAGGGCCAGAACAGAACATCTTTATGCTGTAGCAGTAGAACAGATACCTTTACAAAGCATAGCTCCCCAACTGTCTCCCCTTACCATGTTAAATTTCTCTAACTGTTTGGGCTGGAGTAACGCAGAGTCAACAAGTTCATTGTGAGACTGGAAAGGAGGAATAAAAATAAGACTGTACAGAGAATAACAATCAACAAGGGTGAAACAATCACCTCTGAATGAGTTGTTTGGACAATGTCTTGGGAGCTGGCATTGCATAGAGGTAAATTTGAAAAAAAGAACAATAGAATGAGATTTCTTGATGAGCCTTCTGGGCACACTGAGGTACAGGATCTAAGTCCACTGGTGCCTTAAGCATCAAAGCTCAAATACTTTTAATGATCAGGAGCTTTAATTAGCTATTTTCATTAACCTATTTTAATTCATAATAATTGTAACACTATTTGCATACAGAATATCAAAAGAAATAGGCCATTGTAAATTGACATGTATACTTTTTAATTGGCAAAATTCTTCTGAACTGTGAGATTAAAATTGCAACTAATGTTGTTTTTTAGATAATGTATTTTCTTATTTACTTATTTCTAGAATAGAATGGGAAACCTCTAGGGTCAGTTATTTTAAGCAACAGTTCCTGACAGGTTGTAAATTAACTTGATTGCAAAGTCACCTTGAAAAACTCATCTCACTAGTTTTGTACAAAAAGAAATAAGGAATGAAATACTCTGGAAAAAAATGTCACTTTCAGTAATTCTTCTTCAGTATGGCCATTAGAAACATCTGGAGTTGTTATATCCTGTTGTGTGAACATACCCTTTATCTCCCCACCCCCGTCAAAACATTACAGAACAGCACAGACTAACTGAGTAGGGTTTTCTGGTCCAAACATCAATGTCTAGAGAACCTATACAAGGCTGGCAAATATAATGCAGCTCCTGCAAGATGCACAGCCCTCTGGCGAGCCATCTGGAATCCAGGCGAGATACTCTGGGCTTTCTAAAGTGTCACATGATGCTGTGTTCAGGCATTTGAATCCCACTCATTATCTTGCTAAATAAGGCTCTGATCCTGCATCTCTCTCACTAAATTCCAGATGCAGACTTTGGCAACATGAACTGTTATGATTGTGACACACAGATGATGATGATGATGATGATGATGTAAAACTTCCGCAGCACTTTCCTGAGCAGATGGGAAAGTGTGTAGATGTAGCTTCCCTATGTGAAATCTCAGGGAGTGGGAGAGGTGACATACAGAATAAAAGGTAATTAAAGGAAACAGGCATGTATATATAAATATATACATATATCTCTAAATAAAATGAAAACTCCAAGTCACTTGCACTAAGTAGATGAATCACATCTTTCTTAATGCGTTCAGTCAACCCTTAATTTCAAAGAATTATTCCTCTGAGTTCAGTATATGGAAATAAATACAACAGCTATCTCTTTTTAGAATACAGTCTAAAAGAATCAGTCTAATATGGCTGTAAAATTTTTAAATCAACAGAATATTTAAGACAATAATGAATAAACAGACAAATTATTTGGTTTTGAAAAAAATTTCTCACATCTAAAAAAATTTCCATCCAAATATAAATAACAAAAAAAATCTGTCTGTAGTGCTGTATGCATTTACTGGATGTAATGCAAAAACAGAGATTAAGATAACAAAATCTGGAATTCAGCTTCTACAGTCTCTTAAACAATAGCACTCTCTCTGATGTTCTGAGAGCTACCATTCTTTTGGGATAACATAGCCATATTGACTACTTTGTGTATAAATACATACACGAAGTCAGCACATACTTCTTGTATTCTGAAAATTCCAGTTGAAGGCATGTATGTGCTGAATAACTCTCAAAAGAAATTTATTGAGAGAGTTGGAAGTTAGGATGGAGGACAGAAGTACAGCAGGCAAAAGAGGAAGAAAGAACTATGTTTTGTTGGGGGATTTTTGAAAGCATTCATTTTTGAATCCACTCTTCTTGATGATAAAACTCTTACGGATTTTGGTGATAAAAAGACCAGTTCCTAGACCTTTTGAAATTTTCCTCCCATCGGTATAAGTCTCTCCCTACTGAAGTGTGGCTTCTGTGACTTCATGCTTATCTGAACAAAAGAAAATGCTATTCTTCTGAGACTGCGAGAGGGGAGGCTGAATGAGTGAAAGAATAATAACAGAGTAAGAAATAAAGAGCTAGAATTTCTGTTAGTGTGCAGCTGAAGTCAGTGGAGCAATGTATGCCACATAAGGAGGAAACCCAGAGAGTTTGATAATAATTTATGGTTTGTGTGCTAGGTATTCTGGAAACATATGCATTGTACTATTTGGTAGTCACTGCCCTCATTATACAGTGGATCCAAAAGTATCATTAAAAAATAAGGAAAAAATATATGCACAGAGAGGCAATCACTCAGATATTTACCTTTTACTTCTCAGGCCCCAAGAAGAGTTGATATATTGCTGTAGCTGCTGCTTTTAGATAAAAAATGCTGATGCAATTATTCCCTAGGAATCACGTAGGGGTTTGGGGGATACAAAAAGTATCTTAGCTGGTTTTATCACTCTGTTATTACTTTCTTACTGAAAAGAATTGTAACTTGCCATATTTGGATATACTGTAGTAAAAATTACAATCTGAAAAGAAAGTCTTCTGAACATGTATACAGGACATAATTCTAATCAATCCTACAGCTTCTGCAAAGACTTTTGAAGTAAATAATCTTTTGCATAGACTTTGTAACTAACAGTTAAAAGGAAACTGACTTAATATGCAATAAACTCAATGACAAATATCTCAACATTTATGCAACCCTCTCCTAGAACTGGCTTCTCCCTTAAGGACTAAATGTCCCTGCAAGTTCTACTGGTGTTGGTGTTTTCTGCGTCTTTCATATGTGTGCTGAAAGTTTTCCCTTTTCCTCAAATCTGCTACATCAAAACTAAGTTGAATAAACTAGAAAGAATTTTGGTGGGTGTTTGCAATTGCACAGTCTTTTTGGTCAAATGATGGAATTATGTCCAAGCACCACAGAATAAGGAAATGAGGTCAGCAAATCAGTAGGCAAACACAGATAACCAAATCCAGGTTCAGAATGAAGGAGGTCCCCTGGCCGATGTTGCTGCACGATGCTACAGCGATTTAGAGATCTAGAGTTCATTGGCCAGCTGCTCCCATTAGACCATGACAAATCATTCAGTGATTTTAACAATTAAAGGTTAGACAAATGAGTAATTTTAAAAGTCCCATAATCAATTTCTAGTTCAGGCTTCAGACTAGCACTGATTAAAACCTGGGAATTTTTATGGTAAAATTCAGTCTGTTGATGCATTTTTATAGTGTTCTTTAACAAAAAAGTCACTTAATCTAGTTTTTAGGCTGAATATAGTCTTATAGCCAAAAGCAGAAAACCCCCCCAAACCAATAACTATAACTTACATTTACCTCATGCTTAAATGTCACAGTAAATTTATTTTAAAAGTCTCAAAATTTTCATTATTCTATGTTGCGTTTTAAAAAAGATCATATTTAAATGATCAAGCTCCTTTGTAATAAACTAGTACAACCACTTCCAAATTGCACAGAATAACCCAAAAGATGTTAAGATTTTGCTTCTGGAACTGACTTTACCATCACCAATATAAGTTTTTCAAAGCTTATATTTACAAAATTCTAACACAAAAGTTTTATTAATAGACATCTGAGGTATGGTGATAATTCCCTATACTTAGGAAGTCAAAGTAATTACTCTGTCATAACTTCATAACTTATAGTCCAGTGCACACTGACTTTTAGAGGCCACTACAAAACTGCATTATATGATATAAGTACTCTACCTCTACACGGTATATATTAGCCATGCAGACTCTCAAAAATACAGCTGCATGTGGGTTTATTTTGTAGCAGAGATTGCAGTGCTAATGTGAGCACACAGCTGTTGAATATAACAGCCTTCTCAACACAACAGCTACTTCATTATTACTATGTTCAGTAAGGCTGGCAGGGGTCTTTCAACATAACTGCTTAAATTTAATTAATAGCTGGAAAAAAATGTAAACTTGGACACTTTGTCTTAGCTGAAATGTTGTTTCCCAGCATCACCTCACCTCACTTTGATACCTTTCACAAAAGATTTGATTTTAGCAAGGCAGGACATCATTGTCCAGATTCTCAATGTCATATAAACGGCATATGTTAAAACGGATGGGAAATTTCAGTTGAGGCTAACCTTTTTTTTTTTTAAATCACATCTGTAGGGTCATTTCTTTGTTTCTGGAAGTACCATCCTCAAACCGAACAGGACTGTCCAAAGAATATGCAGTGATTAGTCTAGAAACTGCTGGCTCTGGTCCAGCAAACTGATCCATATGGAGGAAGACTGAAAGAGAATTGAGGGCAGAATCTCAGCTTTTATTGCTACCTCACAGATAAGTTCAAGATGAATATGCAACATATTCAGCATATCCTACAGTGATTTAAAAGTTTCTGCTATTATTATTCCCATTCCAGCAAAGAGGGCAATGAAATTCTACAAGGGAAGTAGAAAAACTTTCTTTCTTTCTTTTTTATCTTATTAATAACCAACAGGATGTAATAGCATGCAGACTATGTCTCTTGAAGGTTTCCCTACCTGATGAGGGACATATAAGGACCAGTGCAGTTTTAACCAAGGAAGAAAGGATGACTGTGGGAGTCCTGGCGGACGCTGTGATTCCCTTGGGCCATAAGGAGTCCAGCTTGATGTTAGAATGACAGAATAGGACACTTGCTGGTTTTCATCAATGCTCAGACTTGTTCATTTGTGACTACTGACTTATCGTTTAATCTCTTGCCATGGTAGTTATTCTTTGCAACAGAGATCCTTCTGCATCCCCTGAATTGCATCTCAAAGCAGCTATGGGGAAGCTATCCTGGAGCATGTTCAGATCATCTTACCATTAAGGAGTCAGATGTCTACAAGAAGGTGGCTGACATGTGGATAAAAGAAGATTCTGGGTAGTTAAATTGTCTGTTCTATACCTGTAGAGACAAGAAAAGGCATTAATGCATTAAGGTTTTGTTCTGTCTCCATGCTACATTTTTTTTTTTCTTTTTTTTACTTGAAAAGCAATTCTTTGAGAGGAATCATCCAAGCCTTTACTCCTGTAAAGTTAATGGCAGATCTTAGCTTTAAAAGCTGAGTATAGGCTAACTTTGACAGGAGGAAAAATACAGATCAGTCAGCAATCAATAGAAGAGTCTGGCCTTCTGCATTTGAATCCTGTAAGGCACTGTTGCCAGAGAGAGCTCCCTGGTTTGTTTTTAAAACACCTCCTTCCCTCTGTTCCTTTTTCCTTTGAAGTGAATTTCTTCCTCCTGCTGTTACTGCTGTCACTGCTAAATTATATATGCCCTTGTGTCCCAAAGATTCTGCATCAGCCACAGTATTCAAGCATCACCTTCTTTTGCGGCTTGCAGCTGTATGAAACTCAGGTTTTCAAAGCAATTCTGCCTCCTTGAATGCCTCACTACCCTTCTACTATGTATCCTCTGAAAAAGAAGGAATATCCTCCACTCTGTGTGAAGGATTAAAGTAGGCTAGTTCCAGTGCTGCAGTATTAGCCCCCTGCACATCTTCCACATCAGAAAGGTTTTCAATGGTCCAACATTAGATTTAGGAAAAATCAATCCAATTATTCAATGTAGAATTACACTGTAAAATCAGGTTTATCTCCTGAATTGTTTGAATCTGCTGGAATATCCAGCTTCTGTCTGACAGTTATAAGGATCTTCATTGGCTGAGGTCCCAACAACATGAAACACTGAAAGAAAAAGGGAAGCAAAACAAACAAAAAACCCCAAACCCAAACAAACAAAAACCAACCAAAAACAAACAAACAAACAAAAAAACCAAACCCAAAAAAACCTCAGTGTACTGAACTGGAAAGGAAGAGTCATGCTACTTGGGCCTAAATATGATTTCAAGGTAACCGTCTAAAATATATGGTAAATCTAGTGACATTTTGGCTTAATGAGATAGCAGTGAACAGTCCCACAGTCTTAGAAAAGTTTTGGCGTTTGGTTTTGGGCTGGGTTTTTTTTTTCTGTAGTAGTTCACAGGCTAATACAATCAATAAGACAGTAAGATGTGGAAAAATACAATGTCTGTTTGTCTACAGTCATGTAATAAAAGGGGAGGAAATGAGATCAATTAACTGTTTCACTCTGCTGCAGGAGGTCAATGGACTCAGTCTTGTGCTGAAACCAACCAGAACGTTTTTTAACAATTCTTTTCTAGCTTGTTTCAGTTTTCCACTTCAAAGGTTAAACAACTAAATCTAAAGGCACCTCACAACATAAGATGTGTCTGAGGTCTGTTAGAGATGGATTATTGGAAACTGGACAATTCAAAGAGAAGATCTTTGAGAGGACGTTAAATGAGCAGTGTCAATACCCATCTACAGATCGGTTACTGAGGACACAAAATGACCCTTTGTTTCAAAAACCTAGCAATGCTTCTTCTTACCAGATCCAAATTCCAGCAAAGTCACTAAGAGGTTTTGTGCTGCCCTAAGTAGGCTTTGTATCAGGCCTAAATTTAGGGAGAAGAGTCCACTCAGGACAGCCATCAGGGAGGAATGGGGAACATTGGGGAAAGTGTTGTTTTGGTTGTACAGACTGTATTGGTGCCCACCGATACTGGCAACCGGGTGCAACCTTCTTCAAAACACAGCCCTAGTTCAGCTGAATAAAATGGCCTTTTCTCTGCTGACTTCCCAGAGGAAAAGAGAAGTATGTCTGTCTTTACTTGCAAACTGTCAGTCATGCTGCAATGAGCACAGACAGCATGAGTCACTCTTCTTCAAGCTCTAATCTCTGCTCATAGTGACAAATGAGCCTTGAAAATCAATCCAGTTCTGACTCCTCGAATCTTTTGTGAGGGGCGTTTTTTTAGGAAAAAAATAAAATAAGTATATTGCATGCTTAGGATACAAAATTAGAGGATGTAAAATTGTGAGTATATTTAAATGAAGTGTCAAAGAACCTGCAACTGGAATGATTTTGTAATCATGTAATGAAAATGTAAGCTAACTCCCAAATATTTGGAGCCTTTTTTAGGTTACCTTTCTAGGCTTACGGCTGCCTCACTCTTGCCTTTTGTAGGCTACCAAAAGTTACAAAGCAACAGAGTGCATATCTCTTCTACAGGTCAGCAGGAGATGTATACGCTATAAATGCCTTGAACTATAGTGAAAGGATCTATAATCAATGGCTTGACACACAATTCCTTCCCAAAAGGGCTGCTATCTTGCTACATTAGTTCTATTATTGTCCAAGAGGTATTAAACAAAAATATTAGCTATCTTGTTTATCTTGTTTAACATCTATATACCTATCTAGCTATGTACTTCCTTTGTCACTACTTTTTGAGGCAATAACTAGCTATTCCACTAGTTTTCTTGGCCTGAAGCCTTCCTCCAACAGAGTAAAAGCTGGTCTGCCAAGATAGAACTACCTTCCAGAGTGTGTCAGACATAAACATTTGAAAGAAATCAATATTCCACATTCTAACAGATTTCCTTGCTTAGTATCGGAAGAAATATTTTTCTATAACTACCTCTGTCATGGGATCCACCATACTCTGCAACAATACTATTTGTTTTGGTTTTGCTTATATTTTCAACAAAGCCTTAAAGATCATCACCAACTTAAATACTCTCCTCCCAAAAAAATTCCCTGATAATTTTAAAAGTAACTGTTAGGGGTTGAGTCTCTGAGCAAAACTCAAGGTCCCTAACGCTCCTTAAATCCCTTATTGATACAGGGGAAAGGGAAACAAAACTCAAATCTCGGAATATATGGATGGGAAACTGAAACAAACTTTTAATAAAAATTCTAAAATACTATCATATCACACAACTATATATTAAATGCAAAACAAGAAAACAATACAGTAAGGGTTAAAACACTGCAAAGGGAGGAAAAGGGAAAAAACTACAATTATGGCTGATTGGCCACAGGCCAGGAGATGACGTGACGCGAGGATGGTAGCTCAGAAGACGGCGTCTATCCAAAATGGCGGCGGGCCAAGTGATTAAAAGTTTTTAACAGCTTAGAGAAGTATTTTAACAAGTTTGCAGGGAGACCTTTTCAGTGTCTGTAAAAGAAAAACTTCAAGGACACTCCTGACCGAAGCGGCTTCAGATAAAGGAGAAGCCCTCGCGGCCGGAACGCGAAGGGGGGTGAGCTTCCCCCGCGTCCGAATCCAGCGGTAGATTCTCGCTGAGTGAAAAATATCTCTTCTCTTACCTGATATGAGAGAGAAATGCTGACTGAGTCCCACAACAATTCACAGCAGAGCTGGGTGCCGATAGACAGAAACAGTTCTGAGTTAGGCCCCGGGTGGGGGGGCAGGCCGCAGGCTTTCGGCCTGGACGGCAGCCAGCCCTCTCGCTGTGGCTCTTTCTCCGAAGCTGTCCGGTGTCCAAAGAGGAGGAGACTCCTCCTGGCTGCAGCTTTTAAGGAGTATCTGCCGGAAGAAATCTTTTGACCTGCACTCTTAGCCAATGTGATGCCGGGTTTATGGAGCTTGTATGAAATAATCCCGATACTCTATTGGGCACATTTCCAAAACAAGGAAGTCTTGGCTCAAACTGGGACAGTAACACTGGACAATGTTGTAACAGAAAAATACTAGTGCTAATTAACCCGCAGTTTTGCTACTGTTGTAACTATATTGGTTGAGGACAAAACTTGGTTTACAAATGGAAATATTTACATCACCAAAACTGGCACAACTCCTGCTTCATGAACAGCTATATCAGAAGCATTCCTGTAAAAGAATTATTCCTCTTGCTGCCTTTTACGGCGAGTTCAGTGCACACTTGGCAGATGGGTTACACAACTGTTGCCGCTACAGTCACAGCTATACAACTGGTATATGAAAAGACCTTAGAAAACAAGGCGGTGTTTCCCAGTTCTGCTCCTACCTTTGCTGCTTGAATTTGTTTATTTTATAGCATGCTGTCTTTATTTCTCTTACCTATGGTCTTTCACATAGCCAGTAAGAAAGAAAACCTAGTTCTAAAATAAGATTAAATTGATGCAAAATACCAATTTTCCTCTCAAACTACCACTGATACGTCCAGTATCAAAAGCTGCTTTTAAATTCCCTGTGGATTTGACTAGCCTTCAATTGCATAACACTGCTTCAAATAAGTAAAGGAAATGAAGAACAAACTAGTAAAATCTATCAGTTAAAATGAGTGCAAGGGTGCGTTTTATTTTTATGAGTGGTTACAGCAGCATTCATGAGGTGGGAGAGATGAATGAGAAGAATGCTGCAAGCCTTGTAATTACAAGGCTCAATACTGCAAAACCTGCAAAAATCCTACTACCTGTTAATCACCTGGCAAGATATTTCTAGTTTGGGCAAACGGATGAAAGTGAATAGAGAAAATGGTGAGGTTCTACACTGTACTTGCATTAGGGCTTAAAATACAAGAAATCATAACTTTAACCTTCTCTGAGAAGGCTCTCCAGAAAATTACAGGAAAACCTAACTATCCAGCAGAATAAATTATATGGTTGTGCAATTACAAGGAGATTGATATAACATGGTTTAAGACACTGTAAGAGGATGTCGGCACAAATATGAAAGCCATAAGTAATAAAAGCCTCAAATAGTAATATACGCACTCTCTCTGTCACCATTATGTACCATCACTTATGGATGGACAGCACCTGCATTCCTGCTGAACCCTCTGGCGTGTGTCCATTAGGCCCATTTACTGTCAAGTATTCTCCTTTCCAGTAGATGTGATCCTTTCATTGCTACTCAGAGAAATCTAGAGAAAGATCCCAAGCCAATGGAATTTTTGGAAGCTGACTGTAAAAACAATCCTAAAAAGAAAGAAAAATGAAAAATATATATTTTTTAACTTCTTTCTAAATTAATGTCAGAATTTGGAATGCAGGTGTGGACTTTCTTTTCATAATATCAGAAAACAGCAGCAATCAGAGCAAAGCTGAAACCCATAATCACGGTACACATTCAGGGTGTGTGATAAAGGGTGCACTTGGAAATACACATGGGTGCAGGGGGGTTATCAGAACTTTTGGCTTGAATTGAGGTGCATAAACACCTATAAAATCAGTACAGAGCAAACAGTGGTTAAACTCTTCACTCAGTGCTCCAACTTCCTCTCTGAACATGCCGACTTTTAATGATAGAAGATATTTTTCTGTTCAGTGGCTTGAGAAGGAGAAAAGGTGCCAAAGTAGCATATATGAATCTCCAGAGTGTACTCCTAATGTATAGAAAAGCTATGAAAAACTTTTAAGGACATCCACAAAAGCACAATACAAAGAGGAGATGTTGTAGGACAAAATTGCTATTGTCTACTACTGTTAAAGGATTTGCAAAGCGAATAATCCCCAGAGCAGAATTGCTGTATCATGACTGATACCAGGCTAGAATGCAAAAGCATTTCTTATTTTATTAATCTCCATTAAAAGTAAACAGTTCTCTGCATCAGGAGGAGAGTGGTAAAGGCACAGACACACACACACAAACACACATAAACACACTTTCAATTTTGAAATTCAGGGCTAAAGTGACTTTCAATGCAATCCTGGCTGATTGACAAATTCAGCGAGAGCTATTGACAGGCTGATTAATTTTCATACAAGCAAAAGAGGTTTTCTTAAAATAGATGGAAAATACAATCCTGTCATACCAAGCAACCTTTGGAGGTCTAAATTTCTTCAAGTGCTGCATCAATGTGAGAATTCTTCAGTCTATTATTCATTCACTCACAATAATACTATGATGAATGATATAAAGTAACATAATGCATGTTTTATGATTCCTCCATCTAGGCTTGACACTCATGGAAAGGTTATTTCAATTTTAAGTGGAAAACTAACTTATGGCATTAGATATAATATAATAGCATTTTTTTTCAAATGCTTTCCAAGGCACACAGCTGTCTCCCTAAAATTTCTTCATTCGCACAAGAACTTTGTGCTCGAACTTTCTTGCGGCCACAGCTTATACTAAAGAATTGTGAATCAATGCTGTGCATAGAGATTTGATCTTTTCTTACGATCTCTGTTAATAAGAGTTCTGGATTCATTCTGCCTAACTTTACCTATCTTAATGTTAGATGTCCAGTCTAACCTCATTATCTGTTTTTCCTCCATGGTCAATACAGCAGGAGTCACAAAGGGATACCTGCACGGGCACATTTAGCTCACTTTCCACTGTCGCCTGTCTGTGGTGGCTTATGTCAGGAGAAGTGAAGCCCACCTGCTTAGCAGTTGTCAGAGACGTCAAGGAAACGCATTCGGTCTGACAGCCATGCAGCTCTGCAGCGCCCAGCTACACCACCTTCCACTCCAGCCCTTCATCACCGCAACCGGGAGCACAGGAAAAGGATTTGGAGTCAATTTTTTACATACTTTGCACACTTGCAACTCCATATATCCTAAATAAAGGGCAAGTTCTGCCCTATTCAGGAATGTTTGGAAAATTTAGAACACAGAGGAAGAAGAGAGTTTAAAATATAAGACTAAAACTAACAGAACCTGAAAATACAGTTAATGTACTAAGCTGTTTTTCAGATTTACAGCCGCAGACTATAATCTTTACCTGATTTAAAATGTATTTACTAAGTCTTAGTAAAAAAAACAAATGGAAATCATTCTTAATGTTTTTATAAAGCTTTTCTATGTAATTTTTTCTGCATTTTTTCAAAAGCCAGCATCACGGTTTATTAAAAGAGCGCCATCTTCTGGTAGCTGACAAAAGAACAGATCTTTTTATAGATGTAGCAGAAAGGCTTAAAATCATTTGCAGTATTTAATGAAAAATTGATCCCGAGTAACCAATGTCTGCAGCTGAATTCCACAGAGACTTTGTGACATTTTTATTTTAGAGTAATTCGTTACTTGTTAACCTTGATTTCTAACCTTTTGTCAGGAATCTTAGTGGTTATCGAATTAAATTAAAAGGGTGGCATACTAGAACTATCCTTAAGAAGGGAAGTAAATGTATATGCTGACAGCAACATAATCACAGAAGCACAAGATGCTACCTCACTTTGTGTCAGATCAGGCTCCTGGTTGCGGTCTTTAAAAAGAAAGGCGGGGGGGTGCAAAAAAAGCACTGAAAATTTAGTTCAGCTTTTCAGAAAGAACGGGATAAACATGAGAAGTACATTCTTCCATATTTTGTCTGCCTGCCCTCCCTGTAGCTCAATATTTTAAGAGTATAGTCAATGTCAAAGAAGGCAGACAGTATCCTGTGCTTTACCATTTTTAGCACTCTTCTCACCCTTGATTTTATTACTAAGCAGCTTAACCTCACTTGTTTTGCTTTTTTTAAGAGGGAGTGATGGAGGAAAAGTAAGCTGAATCACCAGGCTCTTCTCCCGTGCTCTGCCAACAATAGCACATCTGTCTGGTATTACAGCATCACAGATCTAAGGAGAGGGTAACTTAGGAGATTCATCGCTCCTCTTTATCATATTTAGAAACAGAATAGTAAGACTCTGTTGCATTAACAAGTTGAAGGTTCATTATACTGAAAAGTCTTCACATAACATCTGAAATGGTGACTAAAACACCAACTTCCATTTTTTCAATCAGCCTTGTGCGAAAAGAGATCACCTGAAAATGGAGAGAGATCTGACTGTGGAGTCAGTTCTACAGAGATGTGCGAAACACTGATCCTGTGTAATGACTTCCAAATGAAAAGTTAAATATTTTAAAGCTTTAAGTGGAATATCTGGGATATTTCCTCCTGCAGGGAAATGCAAAAACAAGCAATGAAATAGGAATGTCTTTCGTTTTACAGCCATTTCAGCATTAGTAATTAATTGCACATTCTAACAAATAGCATGAAAGTTGTGTTTCAGTGAAATACTTATTGAACATTCACCCTGCAATAATATTAGAAAAACAGACAGGGAAAAAAGGTAATGTACATAAGCCATCAGATTTTCTTGTTTATCTTTTTCTTAACTTTCTATTAATTTGTCTCTGAAGCTGTACTTTACTTTAAAAAAATTGTAATTTACTTTAAAAAATAAGCCACTTCCCAGTGACACCTCTAAAATCATACTTAGACATATTACTGTACTGCAGATAAACTGGCCATAAACAAAACTAGGCTGGAATTCAGAGGAAGTTTTTTAAAAATCCAAGCAGTAAAGTCCTGCAGGCAATGTTGTGGTTAAAATATCTCACCATTTCTAACTTTTGCATGATTATATTTGCAGACCCACATGCTGGTAATGACAGTTATTTAAAGTAGACCTGCCAAAACTGCATTACTTTTAGTAAAAAGTGCGCTGCTGAGCAGTACTCTCCTTTTACAATGTTTGTACCAAGTTCATCCAAAGAAACGCAACGTCTGAAGCCCCTGTGCTCTTTTTGCAGAGGTCATCTGCTCATGGCTTGACCCAGAAGTGCATGTGAAATGTGACATGTTATTACTCAGACCTGAAGGGTTGATCATAGACTCTTGAATTATCGATAATCAAAGTACATCCTTGTCACTATTATTTTCTGTGGGGAGCTTTCCTGACTACATATATAATATTCATGAAAAGCTCTCTGAGGACTGAAGGAGCTCTCATCATCCTGGGTTTTACTGAGAATACTGGAGAAATCAGAAGTGATGAAATTCTGACCTCAGTTTGGTTTGGGTTTGCGGCTGCCTTCAGAAGTCCCCATTTATTCTCATCAGTTTTCCTCACCCAGGGCTCGGCTTAAATCCGTTTCTAGATAATACTGTTTATTGTATAGAAGAAAAAAGTAGCAAACACTATTAAAGTTGCAAATTATTAATTGTAGCATTCCTTAGTGGCAAGATATCTGTTCTTACTCTTTGTACTGAAAGTTTTGATCTCTTTTCATCCACCAATAAGCTTCATGAAAATGAATTTTAGTAAAAGTGACTTGGTTATTCCCGTGTACATTGAAGATGGAGAGAAAAATACACGCATTATTTACTTAAAGTCTTTCAGGCAAAACAAGACTGTTTAAAGAAAAGGGATCTTGGTCAGATATTGGTCACATTCTTTTCCAGAAGAAATCTGTTTTGGTTTCAGGCGGTTATGAAGGTCTGAAAACTGCATTTCAGTGCCATATGTAATCATCAGGACAATACTGGTGTAACGAAGAAAAGACATATTGTTCTAATAAAAACTTGGGCCCAGAGTACATGCAGCATGTAAGAAAGATCACATTCAGGAAAACTAGATTCCAGTCCTGTCTCTGTTGGGTGATCACAGGCATGTATTTAATTTTCCCTACTTCAGTTTCTCCCTTTGAAAAATGGTGATAACTTCCCCCTCTAAAGAGAGTTCTGCTTTGAAAAACAGGCTAGAACATATCACTGCTTCAGCGGAAACCCAAATCTGCAGGAAACACATCAGAGATGTCAGCCTGACTTGTTAACTAGAATATTTAGCAGACCCTCTGAAATCTGGCCATCATTCCTTCCTTGAAGCTCCTCTGCTGTACAGTTTCTATCTGCTCTTGTCCAGCCTGTTTACACTGTCCTGGTCGTAGGCATTCTCTCGAGTAATATGACTTGAATGGTGCCTACTACTGTGAAGCCACCTGGGTCTGGAGTATGCTGCTTTATATTAATTGTAATTCAAATAGTGGAGCACAATAAATAAATCTTCCACACAATTTCCATGATATGGTTGTATATACAGTCAGAAGAGTGGGGGAGTTTAGGTATTCACACTGCTAAAAATTAGGAAAGATGGCATCTTATGGCATACTTTAAAAATGCCAAATCTATAAGGAACCTACTTTCAGGGAAAATGATGTTGCTACAGTATAAAGAAAGAGATAAGGATACAAAATTTTGTCATAAATCTTTAGATGGGTTTTTAACTGTATCTAAAAATATCTTCAGAAACAGAGGGAACCACAGACTGTCAATCTATGAAATACATTTATTTTTCACACAAAGTATGTCTATAAAATATTGTGCTGTGTCTTAACGCCTCATACTCGTTCTTAATCATCTTTGCTTCTAAATTTGAAAATTACTGTGGAAGCATCTATTCTCCTGAATTTCCCATAAAACAGGTGTTTAATCCATTACTACCACTGATTCCTCTTTATGGAGCTGTTAAGGGCAGAGCTGATGCTCAGGAGACCTCTCCTGAGGCAGTCTTGTGAAGGTGAAGCTCTGCTCCAGTGCTGTGCCCCAGTCAGAACCTGGGAACCATCAGCCCATCACACACAGGTATTAAGCAGCTGGGTTTACGTATCCCTGAGATATATTCAACAAGGAATAATAAATTAAAATAATACACATGAAGTGGCATACACTCCTTCTGTGACTTTACAGGTACTTTCACAAGTCTGCTGTACCCAATGTCGAGCTAGTTTCCCTAAAAAATAAGCAAGCTTAATTGGCAAGCAGGATCAGTTTTTAAAGATTCGCATGTAACAGGCTTTCCCAGATTCTTCTGTGGCACTCAGGTGTAACTCTGGGTACTTAAAAGCAGGTATGTGATTGTCCTCTGTAGATTGAAAAAAATGTGGCATGAAGGATTAAAATTGGGAGTAAGAAGAAACTAGTTTAAGAAAATTACAATTTAAAGTTTAAGAAACTATCATATTTGGTAGAGCTGCAGAACTATGGCTTCCTACAATAATAGACCACTACTGATTTCTGCATCTATGATTATTATAAAATCCTAGAGAGGGATTGATTTGCCATGGTTTACACTACTTCCCTGAAGCTTTCTATCATCGTGTCCCATCTCCTTTTCCTATGTGCCGCCAAGAGGATGTTTAGAGCTCTCAACATTCATGAGCAAAGCTGGAAGAGGACAAGAAAATGGTAAAAAATATGGAAAAACTTTAAAGGGAATAATTTATGCAGTATATGGAACCCCTTCAGACAGATTGTACAATATATAAAACCTGCTCTGAGAAAATCATCCCAACCAAGAAGAGAAATAAAAGGTTGTCCTGCATAATCATTAAAAAGCAATCCCTCTATGCATGTCTGGAATCACACATGCTCTCCTGCATGCTTCAGAAACAATATAACAGGGCCACCTACTGAAATTCAGCATCTCTTTTCCATATTATTTATTTAATTTGTATTACTGAAGGAGCATAATAAGGACAAATTAATCATAGAGGCTTCAGGGACTCATTTCACAGTGTATCAAGCAATTATTTATTGAAAGTGATGAAATAATAGTAACTTTGATGTAACTTCCCACCTAGGACCTGCAAAAGAAACCAATAGAATCTAGAAAATAAGAAAGAAAAGAAAATTAGGGAGAAAAATAATTAAAAAGGAATAGCCAAGACTACATTGCTCTAACATTCTTTTCTTTGAATTCTTAAGAGATTCAAACTGTTTGAAAAAAATTAACAAAGGTCAGTCAGAAAGGGGGAATGAGGGTGAGAGGGTTATCATTTTTATTAAACAGGAAAGCCTTATAAAGGAGTAACCCTCTTGTTCATTAGCATATTAAAATATACATGTATAATATAACTCATTTTAGCTTTCCATTCTCTTCCTATTCCTCTGAGAGAGGGGCTGTATACTGAAAATAATCTGATTACAAATACACTGATGCTGCAAATGTGGCATATCTGAACAAAATAAACATAAGGCTGATGTCAAGAGAAAATATTAATTTATTAGTAAATGTGTAATTGTAACAGGCCACAGATTTGGCAAGGAGATGAAAAACCATTCACACAGAGGAATTCAATGCCAGAAAATAAAGAAACTAAACTGAAGAAGATAAATTGCACCCAATCAACAAGCTGGCCAGCTGTAGCATCATCTTGTGCTCTCTGGCTAGCAGGAACTCAGGGCCAGCCCACAGATATTCTCTGTTTTTGGCAACAGCACATCCCTCGTAGAAATCAGAATACAATAAATAAATAAATAAATGTACATATTAGAGTCACAGTCAGTAAAAAAAGCATTGACATTTTTTTAAAGAGAGTAAATTTATCCTGGATTTCTAAAATGTGCTCAGCACAAGACAGACCTTTAGCTGTCTTGCACAGTCTTGACAGATCTTTACAGTGCTTTGAAAACCAAACAATTCCAAAGAAAGAAGGTATTACTTATTTATAATGGCAAAATTGCAGCTACACTGCCTCCTATCAATGTCTGTACGCAGGAGGCCCAGGGAAGACTGACTGACTGACCTACTGACTTCTGCTGTGGTGTAAGATTTCAAGAACATAGGGACAGAGGGAGCTGCTTTCAAAGTCCGGACAACACCTAGTTGCTACCTTCACCTCAGAGATGAGTTATCGTGGCCCATGAGGCATGTACGTAATCAGCTCTTGGTGCTGAGATCAGAGGTTTGCATGAAAAGCAAAATATGACGACAGGGATCCCAAATTTCCCTTAAGTATGGATGTCTGCCATTCACCCTCCTTTTCTACTGCTGACAACAACATAAAACCACAGAGGCATTTTTTGCTTTGTGGTAATCTAATTTATCTTTACTCATCGATAGCTACTCATCTCTTTCTTTTTGGGACTAAGCCGTGTTTTGCACCACATGCATCCAAATTCATCAGTCAAAAGTGCAGCAGGTTAACAGAATAAAAAAGAAAAAAGATCAAAAGTGGAGAATAATCACAACCACCCACAGTAAACTACTGAGCCCCAGCTATATGGGACATTTACGTGGGCTTTTGAGGGAAATAAAGTGTGATGTGGAGCCCTGCACTACCTTCTAAGCTCTCATGTAATACTAGACTCAGGTGCACTGTGAAATTCTGGGACATTCCTTACAGGAAATTTATTTTCAATAACAGCAACCTAGGAAGTTAGGGTTGACCTTGCCACCATGCATTGTAACTACCAAAAGCAAGCCTCCAGATTTTTTGTTTGCAGATCAGTCTGCAGTTTGCAGATTGCAAATGAATGTTCTCCTTTTTAAGCGTGATAAGTAATATACAGTACTAGAATATGAGTTAATTTAGATAAAGATGCTGTATTAACTTTCGCTAGGAATGTAGAGTTAACTTCTGCTACTGTCACGTTAGCAAGGCTATGCAGCAGAGAGTAGAAGAGGAGTTACTTCCTCTACTCGCTCTGTCTCCATGCAAAACACTACTTTATATTTTGATTAGTAAGAAACTACAGTATTAGACTCAGATAAGGCAAACAGCACTGATCCCCATGCTACTATTTCACCTTATATAGGGTTATTGCACTGTTTGCAAAACCTCGAGCACTGATTGCATTCATTCACTGATTTAATTTCATTTTCACCAGAAATATCAATCACAATCCAGGTCAGAAAAGGTAAAACTGTGTGTACAGTCTATCAATACTGTTTTTGTCTGGACACCTCTGCATGCATTATTTCTGCTTTGTGACTATGGTGGCCACTGCAGAAAAGACAGAAAGCCACTATCAAGCACCAGGAATCTACTGGCTCCTATCAGGATGCACACACCTCTGTGCACTGCAATATATGCTGAACACAGCTGAATAAGACAGGAGACCTAGGTACCATGAGGAGATACCAGAAGCTCAATTATCATTACTATGTACCAATAAAGAATGCCCAGATGATTTGTCTACAGGTGAAATTAAAATGAACTTACATAAATCTTTTAACACATTTCACAGTTCCCTCACACAAGAAATAAATTTACAGTAAGTATAACATGCTACATGGCAAATATTTGAGCTAAGCCAGGTTAGTGGTTGAATTTGTTGGAAAAAGATTTCATTAAAGAAAAAAAATCCATAACTGGAGTTGTTCATCCTGCAGTGAAACCATTGCAGCTTGCATAATTCGTTGTAGAACTGAGGACAAAGTTATAAGATACTTTCATGTTGTACCAAATCTAAATATAAGAAACCATACAAGATTTCACTTTTTTCTTCACCATCAAATTTTCAGCTATAATAATCCATTAAAAGTAGCATAGTATTCTACAGTCTCTGATAAGAAAAAAAATGCATCATGGCTATTATTAGTCAAAGAAAAGACCACTATTGTCTTCTGTATGCTAGCCTATGCCAAGTTTAAACAAAGTTACTACTAAGAGTAATAGTTAATAGTAGGCTTAGATCTGCTGGCTTCATAGTGTTTATCTTGGCTCAGGTCTTTCATTTTTTGCTTCCTTAGATTACCACAGCACATTTGAGAAGGCTATTTTACATCAAATTCATTTCACAGCAGTCTGATTTCAGTTTTCATACTGCTAGTCCCTCTGGTGACTGCTACTTGATATTAATTCAGAGCAAAAATTGCACGTCACTCTACTGTCTGTTCTTAGCTGCTGTATGCCAATCTGTGTATGGTTGTGTTCCTGTGGTGGGTGAATAAATCCTATTTACCTGTACCTCCATGGATTTGTGATACCTAATCACTGCTTGAAAAGCTCTCTGAGATCACTGATTTTAAAAAAATGGCCTTCAGTCATCACAAGAATCATAACAGAGTGCTCCTAAAAATATCTTCAATTTAAAAGTCCTGTAGAGAGTTGTCTCTAAACAGAGCTGCAACAGAAAAAGAAAGACGTTATCATCAAGTTGGCTTTTGTTTGTTTGCTTGTTTTTAACATCTAGATCAGTCAATTCAGCCGTCAGAGCAAAATGTATCAGGCCAACTCCAAACACACCCTCACATTCCAGAACCATTATCTTCCCCATAGAGCATTCATCCTTAGAGCACAAATTCAGTTCCTCATAATACCAGTCTGTTACCAAGATCATAATAGGTCTTTCACAGAAACCATGTATTCTGTATGAATTCCACATACGGACTGTAGAAGCACTTAAGAATTGCTCTTTGCCTCTTGACAACTGAAGACAGGCATTTGTATTATTTTTTATTTATTTATTTTGCATACTGAAACATCTCTGCAGCTGGGAGTCCAAAAAAGAAAATTCGAATTTACCTCAAGTGAAGTACCAAGAAACCCAAGATTAGAGTATGGCTCTAAAGCTTTACTAGTACTCTACACTAGATCTCATAAGCCACTGAAATGGTAATGAATTATTTCCAAGATTCCTACTGGGCTGCTGCAGAAAGAGTGGAAGGAAAAAGAACAAATAAATCATACTTCAAAAAGAACAAATAAATCATACTTCCTAGGGACTATCAAAATGAGGTGCATTACCAGCAAAAGAAAATAATGCTGTCTATCTCTAGAACTCCCTGCATGGAAAGAAGCTAAGACAATGAGGTGTAATTTTGGCAATATTGGAATTGTAACAGCTACAGTTGTTGGGATTCGTATGTTGTGGGAATCTTGAGCTGCTCTGTAAAAGATTTTTCCAGTCTTTTTTTTTTTTTAATCCATCAAGTCCTCAGCTGCTATTTCTGAGAAACTTGTACAATTTCACTTTACGCTTTTCCAGATTCACCAACAGACTTATTTTATGTATCTCCAGAATCATGAACAGTTATCAACTTTTCATTATCAAAAAAATCAGTTCATTCCCATAACCTGAAGTCCTGAGGTTTACTCTAGATGGTTATGAACTGTATTTTAATGTCTCATGTCAGCAGAAACAGAATGCAGGCTTTATTAGCACATCTGTCACTTGTTCCTATTTCACAGCATAGTCCATGTCTTATTAAAGAAACTGGCTGCTTATCCCCAAAAATTTAGAGCTAGAAATCTTAATATAAAGATATTTTCCCAAAAAAGTATTTTAAAAAACAAAATTGGATTGTGCTAAATGAAAGTTGACTTCAATCAATAGCAAATAGAAAGAGGATATTTCTCTTTCAAAATCAATGCCCATGTCTAGCTCTTCTAAATATACAGAGTCTTATCTATACACAATAATAAACTCACCAATTCAGTTACAAAAATGTTAAGTAATTTTCTGGTCCCATTATTTTTCCCCACTTTCTGTTGTACTTTTTTATCAGAAGCATTAAAAGTAATCTTTTTTCTTGAACACACCCCATGGAGTTGGTGAGTTGACTGCCATGCCCAGTGATTTCCCACTCTGTCCAATTGTTCTGGCTCTTAAAGACTTTTTCTTAATGTCTAACTTAAGCTTTTTCTTTCCTATCTTCAGGCCATTGCTTCTTGTGATGCCATCTTCTGAGACAGTGTAATTCCCTTCACTCATTTTTATTGTCACCTTGATGGTGTTTATAGACTTGTTTATATCATGTTCCTCTTGAGCCTTCTCTTTCCTAGACTATAAAATGTTGTTATTTTCCCTATGCTTATCCTTGGACTGTATTATTCTTGTTGAATCTCACTGTATTTTCTGACTCACTCCTCTCATCCTCCCACTCTTCACTGTCAGAGGTGCCTGCAGTTTGTCAAGTGACATTCTCAGTGGCACATCAAGCTCTTTCATGTCATTAACAATTCATGAGCTTTTTGGTTTGTTAAAAAAAAAATAAATAGGATCTACAGGATTTTGTAATGTTTGGTTGTATTCTCACTTGCAGGGCAAGGCAGGACCTGGCAGCCAGGGTCCATTTGGTGGTAGGATTGGCTCTGCCTGTGGGGTCTTGCCCTGTCTGGCTGCAGCCAGGGGCAGGGCAGCAAGAGGCAGCCACTGTCCTGGGCATCAGGCACCTCCCTGGGGACAGGGATGGGCCCTAATAAGCTGTGCGATTCTTACTTTTTTACCCTATAATTCACTTTATAATTTTTGACAGTGCATTTCTTACAACTTTTACTCTTTTGGTGTGGCCAGATCATTTTGCAAATAGGTTTTGTGGCTCAGTGCCTTCCCTTTGCAGTTGGTGTTTGTTTTCAGAGAATCCTTCCATTTTGCTGGAAACAAGCGAGGAGACAGGTGGGACACAAAACTCAGAAATGAAGTGCTAAATTGTGCTGAGCTGGAAACCTCAGTCTCTCAAATCAAAAGAAGTACTTCCAAAAACATTAACATGAATATTTTAAACAGGAATCGTATATCAGAGTAAAATACATCATCAGACCCATACATTTAAAAAATCACTTTTTACCAAAGCTCCACTTCGATCAAATTATCTTCTTCCAAGGAAAAACAGATTCACTGAGAAAAATATATTTGTTCAGCTTAAGAGTAGTGAACTGGTAGAAAAAACATGCAGCAAGTATTGTATCATTATAAAAAAACCCACTTACCAATTATGATTGGTTCGGTATGTCTGTTGCCATAATTGTTAGGACTACAGCACATTATGGTCATCTAAACTAATTAGAGGGGGGAAAATCTCCACACAAAGAAGCAAGCCAGCAACAGGAAATTAATAACAAAGGTAAGCAAGAAGTGGGCATGTGTCTGAGCATTGTGTTATCTTTGTACCACAATAGATGCTATCTGCGAACACGATCATGATTAAAATTACACTTTTTTCTACAAAAGCACAATTCGTTTTACTTCAGTAATCCTATTCCCCTTCCTAACCCTGTTAGGTTCTTCATTTTGCTATTTCTCTGACAAACATCAAATCCATGCTACAGTATTTTGGACCAGCTCGTGCACATCATACAATATACTATTCTACAAATGATAGATAGAATTCCTTTACTGAACTCATTTTATTAGGTAAATCAGGATATTCAGGACAAAGGATGGCTTTAATTTTGCAAAATCACTTCAGTAAACACATCTAGCTCAATAGCCACCAAGGGCTGCTTTCCATAAATGGTCTCTTTCCCAGTGCCCACGTGTCAGTATAGCCATATAGTGTCAGCAGCACATTCACAGAACCTTCCCCATCTCCTCACCACCCTTTATTTTTTTATTTTTATTTTTGTATAATCAGTTGCTAAGGGGTTAACACAGCTACCAGAAATCATGTGGATTTCTGTAAACAGAATAAAAGATTAAGCTGACCACCTTTCTGTAGATTTCTCTGTGTGTGCCCTATCAAGGGTGGATTGGCTGGGGGAAGGAGAAACACACAGGTCAGATTATATATTGCACCCACACAGCCCTACGTCGAAGATGACATTCAGCAGTGTGTGTGTGTGTGTGTGTGTGTGTGTTTGTTCGCTTCTGGTTTTTTCTTAAATTTAAATTATTGGAATTGAATTACACTGACCTTTCTCTAAGTCCTTTCCGACTCTCCTCAGTATATATGAGTGTATATATATTTCAATGTTAATAACTAGAAGAAAAGAACAGAATCATAGTTACTTACACAATTCCATTCCATGCCTGTCATTTCAGTAATACAAAGAGTACATCGCTTTTTTCTTTTTTTCCCCACTGAAATATGACACAAGACAGAGAAAACACATTTCCACACTGACATCCACTGATTAACTCGTTAGGACAGTTATTAGTTGGACTCCATTTGCAACCTGTGTGGCATGCTGCTGGGAGAGCTGACAGCCAGAAGAATGATGGTAAGGGGTAAAATGCTGCTCTGCTATCCAGGAGGAACCCTCACAATAACTGCACTGACTTTGAAATCAAAGAGTAAGTGCATTGCCACAGAACACCAACATGCAGCAGGACACAATGTAATCATCAAGCAGAGCATCTCTCTTCAGTAGGTATGCCCTTAATGTTTCTTTGAAAAAGTTTAAGAAATCACTCTCATCTTCAGTGAAGTTACATTAGCTCCAGCGCTTGTTGAAGTCCCAGACAATAGTCCTGTAGCCAGCCTGAATTCTCCCTATTATGTTCTTATGTTGAAGGCTTTCAAATGTTGCTCTTATTATTTCACTGACTTCAGTCTGGTTTTATGTTCCTGGTCTTACTGTGGAAACTGAAGTAGGAACAAAATTATTGTATAGTTGTTGTATAGAAGAAAGTGGGTCAAAAGAAGAAAGCTGCAGGCCACAGTCTGGATCAGTTCCAGCAACACTGCTCTTAGCTCTGATCCCTCTTGAAGTTCTTGCCTCTGTTCATTGATTTTTGGCACTATTTCAAACATAAAGAAATAAATATGAAAGCTCCTTCATTAGTAAAAATCTCTTCTATAGGGCATCCATGTATATGTTTGTGTCTCCATCCATGTACATGTTTGCGTCTCTACATTTTCCCTCTTACAATCTTCGATTATTCAGCCTAAGACTATCTGTTTAAAAACACTCATTTCAAACAGCAGCAAAACCAGCACACTATGTTATCTTGCATTTCCAGTACAGTTTTCTCTCTTTCATTTATAGTCTGTTTTCTTTCTATTCCAAGATTTATCTACAGTACTGCTTGCAACTCATTATTATGTGCAAACATCAACAACCCTGTGCGGCAGTGTTGTAATGAAGATCAAGAAATTCCACTTAAAAGATCAGGAAGGGGAGGGAAGGAGTGGTATTAGCACCACATTTTAAAGCTCCTCCTCTGTCAGTCAAAGGAAATGAACCAACGCTACTTTTTGTTCCAAAAATGTACAAAAATTAACTGTAAGTAGAGCCTTTTTTTCTTTTTTTTTTTTTTTTTTACAAAGGAATACCCAACAAAGTTAATTATGAGGAAAGACTGTGACACTTAGAGAATAAATATGACACTATAGTCAAAACTTTCATATATCCTTCATCCACTAGAGATTGCTAAGTTGACCTCACTACAGCTGAGGAGCCAGAAATTCGATTTTTAATGTCATAATCACAGCAATTAGCACATACTGCCTGGATTTTGACACATCAGGAAGAGGCAGAAAAGTCTCTAAAATACAGTCTACTGAGGAAAAAAAAATGAAAACCAGATTTGGAGGACAACATAAAATTGACTTTCAGTGTTTCTCTGTGGGAGAATGAGAACTAGAGCAAGGAGCCAGGGGCCACTGAGCACTCTTCCTTTGGATCTGAGTGCTAACAGGTGATAAATGCCTTGTTGCTGTCTCTGTTTTCTCCTTTCCTCCACCTGATGAGATCAATTTATTTTCAGTTAGAGGAAAAGGCATGACAGAATACGACATTTATAACAGAATGAAAAATAAAAAAAATATATCCCTATTATCTGAATGAGGTAACAACTCCTAATGTTCCATGGTATATCACGAGTGGGATCAGCCACTCCTGCTCCATGTCATTATTTTGAATAAAAGAACCCGTATAGGAGCAAGTGTACATTATAAATGCATTTCAAAGTGTTTCATTTTAAGGGATATTGCAACAGATTTGGTCATAAAAGACCATATTCTCTGTTCTGTTTCATCTACGCTCTCAGTATCATGCAGATATATGACTATATGGCCATCTCCTAGTTAATTTTTCTGCAGGCTACCTGCTTTATGTGGAGAGATGATGGAAGGCTGCAATGCTAATGCAAGCTCTTAAGCACAGATTATGTCAGTCCCAAGGTTAAACTATGCTACATGAAGTCTGGTACAGAACAGGCTCAGGAATCAGGGAGAAAAAACAGGATCCTTCAGTCTTCTGTATCTCCTTCTGGATACAATGGTGAGAAAGGATCAAGAGACCTGAAACAAAGTGGTGTGTCATTAGCCAAGATTTATTCTCAATTCTCATGTATTTTAAAGTATTGCTGCTCTTTCAGCTTCAACTTCTGGCTGGGAAGGGATTGAGTGACACCATTTAGGTATTTGGGGTATATTTTGATGGGCTTTCTTCTGCTGTGGTGGAAAGTGGGGTTATGGAATGGTCTCCATGGCTAAACTGTTACCTGCTTTGAAGTTGATGGGACTGGATTTCATCACCTGATTGTAGTAATGGGAGCATCATATTCAGCATGTGCTAGTGCACAAGTCCTGCATCTCTTCTCCATCATTAAGCAATTTCAGTTCACAGCAGCGGTGGATGCTACTTTGTGTTTAACACGGGACAGAATTTAATTTTCAGTGGTCAATAACTACATATTCCTGAAATAATTTACATAAGTGGTTGTGGTGAACAATTACCTCAGGACAATATATATTCAAAGTAATTTTGGAAGGTCAGTTCATTAAGTTAAAATTTCATCCTCTCTAGTTTAACCAGCTGTGAGTTTTCTTCCTTTAGAGGTAGATTTATTTCACTTAACTATGTGCCTAGTTTGGGCTTGTCAATGTTCTCTAACCTGTGGAGAAAAATGAGCACACCCAGAGAGAAATTAATCCCATTCTGTATTAGAAATCTATTTCTGGCTAATGAAAATACCTCCACTGACTGAAGGGCCATCTAGACAACCACCTTAGTTTAAACATGTAATTTTCATATAACTAAATATAGGTGAGACATATCCTATTAAAGTGTCAATGAAGTTAGCTTCATACCATTTTCCAGCCTAATGGAAAATGGTTATCCACAAAATTCACACACACAAATCTGTGTTATCAACAAATAACATTTTCTTAATTAAAGTTTTCT
The DNA here is from genome assembly GCA_009769605.1 of Bucorvus abyssinicus. Taxonomy (NCBI): domain Eukaryota; kingdom Metazoa; phylum Chordata; class Aves; order Bucerotiformes; family Bucorvidae; genus Bucorvus; species Bucorvus abyssinicus. Next base: position 23,313,383 of record CM020025.1, read on the forward strand.
GTAGTTGTCTAGGAAATATGAAGCCACCTGCTTTCATGGTAGCATCCAATTTGGAAGTGCGCAGTCCTCCATCAACAATAGCTATTGCTTTGTGGCTATAGCAAATCTATTAAAAATTACTGCTCTGGATTCTTAAAACGTAACCTATGCAGTGAGGTATTCTACTAAAAACCATCTGGATTCTTAAAGGAGAGCAGGTGACATACTCTGATGTTAAAGGTGAACCTTAATTAATTCTTGTAGCTCCTTTTCTACAGTCATCATGGACAAGGGCTAAAATGCTTTCTTCCAGAAATGTAAGCCAGGCAAAACTAAACTCTTAATTTCTCCTTTCATTCACTTCAGTATTTGTAGAAGTACAAAGTATAAAACAAATCTATTGATTGTCTATTGAAGAAAATTAATTTATTCTACCATCCTCCAAGCAACAAACAGAAATTTCTAGCTGTTAAGAAAATCCAGAGATACCTTTTTCAGGAGTCACGCATTTCTGTATGCAAGCAGCGTGTAACAGTAGCTCAAGGTACTTTGTTCTTACTGCCAAACACAGAATGAGCTGCTTAAATTTTCTCTAACCTAGTTTTATACAGAATATCCTCTTAAACAGGACTAACACTATCTAAGGCATATTTACATTTATACTGGAAGATTAAAGATGCAATCTGTAAACAAAAAAATTTTTTTAATAATCTCAGACAGTGTTTTCCAAAACCATTCCAGAGAGCTCATGATGCTATTTTTATGTCTGTCCCTCTGTCATATCATTTGCATTGTCACTGCGAGATTTACTGCCAAAAAGGAAGGCAGCAGATACAGCACTTTTTTGTACATGACAGCCATGTCACAAACCTGCTTCTTAGCTAAGAAATGTGAAAAGTTTTTCATGTAATTGGCATGAATGCACCAGTCAACACAGTTCAGCAAAGATGATGACATGTGCTACGAATGATTTTTACTGTTTTCTTGTTACCCACTGGGTAATCTATGTTAGGTATTGCTTGCTGTGCCTGATTTACATGATACTTAGAGTTGTTACAGCACAGAGTATTGATTCATGACCATGCAGCTGGAAATCCCCTGTTTGAATTTAAGTGCGTGAGAGAGTCATGGCTATGGCAACAATGAGAAAGGAGAGTACCAAGAAGTGAGACTTTGAAATGCTTGGGATGAAATTTTGCAAAGAAAGGGGGTTCTTTAATGTTTTGGAACTGCAAAAAAACACTGGTTAGTGTTACTGCCTCCTTCCGTACCTACTTGCACACTGTGTAAAAAGGCTTACTGCTGTGAGAGACTACACCAAGGGCTGAAATTCTTTTCTTACTCTTTTAACCTGATGTACCTACTAAACTACTTACTATGTTAATTCCACAAGAGTGAAGATTCTCAGAAGAATGCTCATGCATATTTCAAGCCTTGAGCTGTTAGGGGTGCCTCCTGTCTTCTGAAATTGTATCTGCCCTGAGCTACAGAAAAGTGCAGCTTCTATTTAGTTTGTCTGAGGCATGTCAAAGGGGTATAATACTATATAGCGCAGAACTAGCATGCACTGTATTTCATTTCTTCCTCGCTTTCATAGAAAAATGACATCCAAAAAATGTTTTTCTGATGACTTGGGATAGTGGGGTCAAACTAGATGGCATAAAGACAGACAACAGTGTTCATGCACACTGTTGAAAGAAGCTTCTTCAATCAGTTTTTTCCTTTTTCTTTTATTTCCTACTTGTTAACGCCAGGAGCGGACATACAGACCAATGTGCACAGTGTGAATGCTTATATTAATAGATTTTCCTCAAAGTATAGTTTCAAAAACATTAATTTGCTCAAACTATGGGTGCATAGGGTAAATCACTTTAACAAAGTAAAATCCTGCAGAGTTTGACGCAAAATCCCACCATAGGTCATATTCACAACACTTTTAAAAGGGATACAACCAACATGATAAAGCGATACCAACTTCAACTTATACCTGCTGAGGACTGAGAGGTTTGATGGTTTTGATGGATATGGCATACCTATGTGTTAATAAATACGAAGAGGAAGACACCCCAGTGGCGGTCCTTCTCTACAGTGGTCAGAGGAGGCTGAGAACAATTCTTAAGTCTTTTTAACGGCTAAAGCGTCCTACAATTAGAACAATGCCACCACTTTTAACTGCTTTAGCAGAGGAGATTCTACTTATTATAATCTTATGGCACTAGTATTTGCCACACAGTTACGTTGTTTATTTGCACCCATGTGATGCAGGTGCCAATGAGTTTTATACAGGCTACAATTCACAGGATATATATTTTTCGCAGGGTTTACATGCTACCTAAGTTTTAGTCCATACACGATAAGCATCTGAATACGGAAAGGTTAATGTATGTTAAAGTATATAAAGTATATTACAGCATATTAAAGTGTTTAAACGAAATGGCTACGAGTAAGAACAAAAACCTGGGCTTTGTTCCTTGGGGACAAAGAAGTGCTTCTTGTCTCTTGCCTGGTGATTTGTTTGGTCGCAGATGACAGCATTGGTGACTTGTGCCAGGCTGAAGCTTAGGAGTTTTGCAGGGGGGTACTATATCTTGAAAGATGAGGACATGTATGAAATCTCTTGCATTTCACCACAGGTAATGGTCAACTCCTCAATCCTAAATGAAAGTTATACTAACCTATGAAAAAGGTAAAGCAAAAAACAAAGGTAGAAAAAAGCACTCAATAAGGTACAAGAACCACAAGGATTTCTGTTGGAGATCTGTAGGCAAAAAGAAATCTGGATAGGAGAAAATCAGGAATAATACTGACACTTGGCAGAAGCATATCTACATGAGTGAAACTTCCTATTTAGAAATAATTTTTCAGCCTGTGCCTGTAATGTTTCTACAAGCACTTGTTTCTTGCCATGACCGAGGATATGTGTCGCAGCTGAAGGGGCTGAAGAGAAAGGTAACTATGGCAGGTGTCCTGACTCTCCTTTACACTGCAGTGAATGACTGTTGGCATCCCATGGGAAGGGTGCATGGAGGATTACACAGATCTGTAGAAGAGGCTTACAGAAGTGCAGGCCAAGGAGGTTATTTTTCTAGAGAAGTAAGAACAGGATAAGGCAAATGAAAATGTGGTTCAATCATGTGAAAAACTGGGGATGTCTTAGCACTGGGAGGATTAATTCTCTCAACTGATGAAATATATGTTAAGTACCTGGGAAAATACAGAGAGAAGACAAACATTCAATTGCTAAAATACTGAAGAAAGTTGTAAAAAATCATGTAGTGTCCGTGCCTGATTTCAGTCCAAGGACTAGGAAAATCAGGCAATTAAAGACACAGGAAAGAGAAGGACTGCAAGAGGAGGAAAATGGTAAGATTTATAGGAAAGAAACACTAGGAACACAATCATTGATAAAATGAAACGTAATCTACTTTGAAAATTTGGTGAGGGCAGTAAAAAGCTCAGAATGCTTGTGCACTGTTTCAAGGAACCAAAAAGAATCTGAATTACTGCCATAGGACATAAAAACGCTTATATTTTACAGGCGGCAGACAGGCAAGAATAATAAAACATAGTTTCTGGAAGATATCTATTATTAAAGACAGCTAGAAATAAAAATGCTGAGGAAACACTAAGTAAATAATATTACAGGAAGAAGTGATAGAGTAGATAAAACTGAGTCAAGCATTGGAAAATAGTTTGGAGGAACGTGTTTCAAGGTCCAAAATCAACTTTAAATACTGATGCTGTCCCAAATCCTATGACTATTTATTCATTTCTATTATGCAGAAGATTGAAATAATCCTGAGAACTCAGGCTGGAACCCGGATTTCTTATACTGCATTCGAGCACTCAATTCTTTCTCATGAAATTTTTTGTGCACTTGCCATAGCACAAATGAGTCTCTCTGTCCTCTGGTTAACCCGGGGGCTCTGACCATGAGCTAGGTGCTGTTTTGCCCAGACTAGACTGCATCTGTGCATAAGTAGGAGTCTAAGTTCACAGACCTGAGGACACCAAATTAAGTAATGACTTCTGGGGAAAAAGCTGTCTTAATAACTGTGTTGCATGATCCATCAACATGTCCACATTCCACCAAAACCCCATCCTAGGTGCCAAAGAAAACCCTCTGAATGTCACCTGTCCTCAGCAACATTTTAAAAACAGAGTTTGTTGAGACCTTCATTTTCACAAATCTCTTTTGATCACATCAGAGACATTTCTTAAAGGTTTAGGTCATCTTCTCTTACCGGTAAGAATGAAGGGAGCCAGAAATCACTTTCCTTTCATATACTGTTTCCCTAAGGCAATATGTACCGCTTGTGGAGAGGAAGAGTTTGATGCAGAAGGAAGACAAAACAAATCAAATGAATAGTAACATATTTTATCAGACAGATTAAGGAAATGGGTCCTGCTCCCCAAATGCCCTACCTGGCCAATTGCTAATGGAACACTTTGATTATTTACTTTTTAAACCATAGAAAAGGGAGGTATACATTTATGAATGTGGTACTCCTTTCTAAATTCATTTACAAGTGCGTCCATACAAATTTGCAAATTTGTAAACAACTGCATGTTTACCTGAGGTGAAGCTAATAAATGTTTAATGTATTCTAAAGCAAAATAACCTTTTCAAGCCAGTGCCACAGCTGAGTCTAATGCTTGCTGACAGATTCTACTTTGACAATTATTTTTAAAGGTCTGTTTCTCTTCATTTTATTAGTGCATGATAAAGTCAAGCCCTAAGGCATCCAATTTCTGAGTAAAATGATGAAAAACAGTAGTTACTGAAGAGAACTAAATTAAAAAGATAGAAATGATATTATGTTTGAAAAAAACCCCACCACGTAGAGTGATTTTTTTTTTAGAAACTTGGGCTCCTACAGAGTAAGATGTATAAGGTGACAGTACTTTATTGAGAGCCCATGGTTTATAGTTCAGTTTCTGTGCCTTTCAGTTGTATGAGTTGTACTAGTTGTAAGGTACATTGTTACTAAACACAAGAGAGAATATTAACCCCTCTGAATTCATGCTGTTTAGAGTCAGTTGGTTGTTAACAGACTTGGTAGGAAAGGTATTGACAAAACTACTAAGAAAGGCAGCAAGCTGGCAAACCAGCAACAGGTATGTCGAGGGTTAGAGGATGCAAGCTATCAATTAAAAGACTCTTCGTTTTGAAATTGCAATGATGGAGACAGAAATGTGAACAGAAAATCTGTCCGTATTTGCAAAACATACCTTTTTGTCCCATAAAGAAGCATGAGATAACTAACTTAATCTCAAAGACATGATTCACTAATTCTCCAGACATTTCTAACACCAGGGGGAAAGGATTTAAAGCAGACCACTGTTTCATCTTCTTAGGTCTGCTTATTTACATTTTATGGAGAAGCCTTAAGACTGAATGATGTTGTGATATATATGGATGTAAAAAGAAGTGGACCTACGTCTTTTTGGATATATGAAATATATCACAGTGTCAATAGGAGACTAGTAATCTCTATACGTAAAAATCTTTTGAATTGTAGATGTGAGAAAGAGGTCAGGGAGAGCAGCAATAATATTAGCTTACATAAAACATTCAAACTAAACAGCATCTAGTAACAGCATTGCAGCATGATTACTAAATGGCCTGTGAGTCAAATAAATACTGCCTTTAGGGAAAAGAAGCTTATTGATTACCTTGACCTTTATGGACAAGTAGTATTGTTAGTTGCTGGGGTACTGGAAATAATCAGAAGCATAGGAGATGGGATGCATCTGACCATGTGTAAATTCCGTCACTGTCTATATGTAAGCTAGTAATTTAGACTCAATTTATAATTGGTGGTGAAAAAAATGGCAATTTTAGATTGTGGTATGTCTCATGTTAGAGAAGGTATCTTAAAGTAAATCAGATTAATAACTCTTGTGCTTTCCTTTGCTTGGTAATGGGATACCTGCTGTGGATATCTACATTATAAATGTACCTAAAGAGAATGTGATGAATTCTAACTCCAAGTACAACAGAAATGTGTGGTATGTGCACATACACATGTGTGAGAAAGCAAGAAATAGAAAATATACCTATTTTAGGAAGCACACACTTTCACCACAAGAACATTAGTTCCTGCTGACTGATTTTCTGCAATTCCATTAGTATGAAAGTATTTTTTAAAAGCTTCTGCTGCTTCATTTTCAATATCTAGCACCTCTTTTTCAAGTAAACAGAAGTATAACTTCCAAAATACGTGAATTAAGCCTTTCAGTTTGCTCAGTCATGAAAAGAATTCACCCACAGTGTGATGTTCTGGTTTGAGCACTCCAAAAAAAAAAAAAAAGATACAGACCAGGCATAAAGATGACAGAATAATGAGAATATCTAGAAACATGTCACATGTGAAAAAAGTCTGAAGGACATAGGATTGCTAAAAAAAAAAGGGGGGGGGAACAGACATGATTGCAGTCTTTAAATATACAAAACATTGTTGAGAAAAGAAATGAAGTAATTTGTTTTCCATTTCTGCAGAGGACAGGAATAATGGGCTTCAGTTGCAGCAAGACATGTTTAGGACAGACAGTAAGGAAACACTTCATAGTGATAAAAACAATGAAGTACTGCCAGTGTAAGCTCAGGTTTCTTCGTCACTAGAGGTTTTTAAGTGGTCAGTCAAGCCATTGTGAGAAATGCCTTAGCTCTAACTGATCTGGGTTTGAAGATAGCAGCAAATGCATTACATTACCCCGGTTCTTTCAGTCATATTGTTTATGAGGCATATATGCTAGATCCCAGATTCCATTTCCCAGAATTGAGGAGAATTTATCACTCAGAAAAGGTGCATTTTTTCTCATCTTCCCATCTTCCAACAAGTAAACTGTCATCAACAAGGACAGATTGTGAATGTACTTCAACAAAAAAGAACCAAAAAAACCCATCAACAACAAAACAAATTTAATTGAAGAAGAAGAAACAGGATTTGACTTAGCAGACATGGAATCATAATTCAGGCTTGAAAGGACCTTTGGATATCATCTAGTCCAATTGCCTCCTCCAAGCAGGTATATATGTGCATCACAAGGCTCTAATTGCCCTGACCACTCTGTAACTGTCATTCTCTGTAACCTCCTTGCCCAAGGATCATCTGCCTGTGTCAAGGTCAGCTATGACACAGCACAGCTGTGAATCCCTGGTTCAGACTTCTTTGAAGAAAATGATGTTGTAAAAAAGAGCAGTGAGAAGCCTCATCAGGCTTCTATCCATGCCCCCCATGCACCCTGGCTCACCAGCTGCATTGAACCTCAGGCCCTTGCTTTTCATCCTTCCCTGAGCTGTATCTTACGCATGCTCTGAATGGCCTTGTATCTTGTTGATCCTGGCCTCATTGGCTTGACTTTTTGGCTTGACCTCTGACATATTTTGTCACTACAGACTTCTCTAGTGGTCACCTGATGAACCTGGTAACCATCACCAGATCTGCTCTCCTCTTCTCATTTGGGCTCTGTAGAACTGTGTGCCCTGACTGCAGGGGAACAATTTGTCTGCAAGAGGCAATTTCTGCACATTGCCTTTCGTATTGTCAGTGGGCAACCACTGAGGAGATTCTGGCTTTGTCTTTTGTTCTCTCCCATCAGGTATTTACAAACATTGATAAGATTCCCGCTGCGATTTCTAGTCCCAGCTATCTCAGTCTTCCCTCATATGAGAGATGTTCCAGTTCCTTGACCATTTTCATGGCCCTGTGCCAGACTTGCTCCAGTATGTCCATATCTGCCTTATACCAGGGAGCCCAGAACTAGACACAGTACTCCAGGTGTGGTCTTATTAGTGCTGAGTGGAGGGGAAAGATAGCATCAAAAGCCTTACTAAAGTCAAGGTAAACAATATCCACTCATCCATCAACCGAGTCAAATGCTATCAGTTTGATTAAGCATGGTTTCCCTTTCACAAATCCATGCTGACTACTCCTGGTCATGTTCTTATGCTTCACCTTCTTGTGCTTCTAGTGACTCAGCACTTATGGCTGCAGCCCATCAAGGCTGATTGGATTTCCGTATGCTCAGCTTAAGTTCTTCCTAATAAGGTCCTCCTCCATCAAGGGTAATTCTTCCTTGCTCCAGACTTTCCTCTGATCTCAGGGGCTTGAGATTCCTGAAGGCTCGTCTTACCAGTAAAGACTGAAGCAAAGAAGGCACTGAGTACCTGGGTCTTTTCCATGCCCTTTGTTAGCAGTTCCTCTTCCCTATTCTGCACCGGGGCCAGGTTTCCCCTAGTATACCTTTTGCTGTTGATGGACTTGCATAATCCTTTATTTTTATCCTCTGTATCCCTTGCCAGATTCAAATGCAGGTCAGCCATGGCTTTCTTAACCTCATAGCTGCATGATCAGACTGCGACTTTTGCAGAGCTGCCCACTCATGCTACTCCTGAGCACAGAGCTAACTTCTCAGGTTGGAGCAGGTTGCTCAAGGACTTGCCCGGCTGAGATTCTGCAGGCTCTCTGTGCAATCTATTCCTGTCTTAACTGCTCTCACTGTGAACACTTTTTTGTGCACCTCCACAAATAGTCTAGTTCCATCATCTAGCCCCATTTCAGTAGAGTAAAACACCCTTTGCCTATATAAAGCCAGCTTTGCAACCCGTTTTCCTACATTATATGCTCCAGGCACATAAACACCTTAGCGGCTCTCCTCTGGATTCTCTCCAGTTTGTTGATGTTTCTCTTATACTGAAGTACCCAAACTGGTCAATTATAACTGGTTAATAACAAAACATTTACAATTATGGTCATAAAAATTTTCTCCTCTTCTGAGTAATTCTTTTAAGTAAAGAAAATAACTTCTGACATTACTGAAAGATAAACTCTGCTGACATACAACAATAAAAAAACTAAACAACCTATGCTTCTGGCTAGCCATCCTCATCCCCATAGAGCCAGGATGAGATGGGTTGGGAAGGATATTTAAGGGACAACAGAAATAGGAAAGTGAAACAACACTTTCAGGAAACTGAAACTTGCTGATTGGATTAGGGCAAGGCTGGCATATTCTCCTTGTTCAAATATTCTTTCTGCCTCCTCAGATTGTGAAACTCTTGTGCATCTGTTTTGTTTGTTCTTTCCTTTCCAACATCCAAAAAGAAAGGAATGGACTGCAGTGACTTGATTTTTTCAGATGCTTTCAGACAATGCTATATGGTTCAGAGTCAGAGTTCTCATTTCTTTCAACAAAACACCCAATAATCTAACACAGTCTTCATTTAACATGGTCCCCCTGAAAATTTGGACTGAGAATTTAGGGCTGATTGCTGAAACTTACAGAAAAAAATCAGGAAAAAAAATAAAGGAAAAAACCAAGCCTATGTCATTTACTTATATGAAAATGGCTGACAGCATCATTGGTAATGTTCTAAAATATGACAATAAAAATTAAATAAAGTCATAAAAATACATGTTTAAATAAAATTTAAAGCCTTAGCTAGCCCTCATAAGCCAGATGATGGAAGCTTTAACATATTTTCTTCCTCTGTGTTACTACTACATTCCCAAACAGAAGCTGCAATATTTTATGGTGTAATAGGCAGGGACTACAATAAAATGGTTAAAGAAGAGAGTTTAAAATGCTAATTTGGTATTCACATATTTTGTGAAGTAGGTCCCTATGTGCAATATGCTTATGATGAGAGAACTTCCTGACAACAAGAAAGAATCACCTATTTTTTCGGAGGGAATTAAGAAGTAAAGCAACAATCAATATTAGTACCATGAAACACCTTCAGTCTCTACTTTGAGGAGAGCTACTTCTCTCCAAATATAATTATTAGTTATGATTAATCATTCTCCTATACAGCCTGGCCAGGATCACTGACTCACTTTAGGACTCATCAGCTTATTTTCTCAGAGGAGGATATTTAAGCCAATAGCAAGCAGGAACGATGCTGAGATGAAAGTGATGTCGAAGTATTTAAACTATGAGAGGTGAAACACAAAAATATAATCAAAGCAAATGGACAATGTGAAAAATTACGTATTTGTTCTCACCTTTCAACAAAGGAATGCAATATAACATCTGTCTTAAAGTCTGCTTGCTCTTTCCATTAGCTCTGCCTGATTGATTTTATCTCTCAAAAATAGGTCTCTTGAAGGATGCTTAACTTTTATGCTGAGCAAGTTTTTTTCCTTGTCATGCTACAGAAATTGTTACACATAGGGAGTCTGGTTAAAGGATACACATACACATTCACCCTTGCATGTATCCAAATTAAAGTTCTTCAGCATCAGGGCAGATTATTCAGAAAACTGTGTGTCCGCCCCCTCTGTAATACCACTACCATCTAGCTAATAAATTAAACTAACAGATTACATGACCGCTAGTACAGACAAAGTCTTCAAAAAGCACACAAAACTGCAGCTTATGTTCCTATTGAAATAACAGATATTTATCACAGATATTAGTGGGTGTTAACTTGATACTGATGTCTTTTTTGAGGCATTTGGTGCTTAAGATAAGTAATTTTCTAATGGTAAACTACAGAGTAATAGGCCATTGGAATAGAATTCCACAGGGTTTTCATCTTAAAACTAAATGACAGAAATGAGATTTGGGAGGTTTTCCAGTCCAGATCCCTCAAGTGCTCACAAAGTGGCTGAACTGTGCACTGAGAACCCAGGTGCTCTAGGGGTATGAGCAGTTCTTCCAGGGTGCTGTAGGCCACGCACCTTCTTGAATTTAGCTTTGCAAAACTGGAACAATCACTGAATTTACAAAGATCCCCAAGACTAAGCTCCATTCTTCACTGAAACTATTGCTGAGGGGCAGCAAAAGGCAGGCTGCTCTGTTACCGAAAATTCGGAAGAAAAACTTCTTAACACAAATGTAGCATCAAGAAGCAGCATTTTCTTTATCTTATCAGCGCCGGGTGCAAGGAGGGTCTCATCCTCAAATAACTGCACACCGTGTGCTGCCCCAACCAAAGCTTATATCACCCAATTACATACATATTCATTATTTTCCCCCAAATAATCATACATATTCAAAAACTGATTAATAATTTTGCATAGCTATTATTACTCATGTGGCTTGAGCTTAAGAAGTTCCATTTTGTGTACTATGTCGTGTCCCACCGGTCGCCGAAGAAATAGCATTTGAAGATTTTTGTGGGAACTCTCCCATATACGGTGGATAATTGTCAAAGAAACTGTGTTATCAGAGTTCGTTGTGATTTACGCAGATTTCAATCAGTCTTCAAACAGCTTAGCTCGCCCTTTCTCTTCTGTTTTGTCTTCTACTGTGTCTCTCTCAGGCCGTGGACTTGTAGTTTAGATTTTTCTCATTCCTTTCCCAGACTGCCAAGGTTTTTGCATCTCTATTGTACAGACTAGTACTTACAAGGTAACATAACAGCTCCACAGGGAGGGCAAACCACCACTGAGCTTACGCATAGCACAGTCATTACTGTGTCCTCACCAGCAGGGCACAGACCCCCAGTACCTGAGCAGGGTGAGCACAGTAGGGATGGCCATCACAATGGGTCCCACTCACAGTCCAGACAAAGCTGAGGGAACGAGTCATGCACAGTAACAGTCCAGGAAATCTAATCAACAGCTCAGGAATGGCAGTGGACAGGTCTTGAAAGAGGCAGATGAGGCAAAGACTAGGGGCCCAGGCTTGAGTTGAAATGGGGCTCCTGGTCATAAACAGTGGGTGGGTGACCCGAGTGAATCTTGTGAGGGCACTAAGGTTATTTCACAAAGTGATTCAGGAGTCTCAGCAGAAGAGGTTTTCACTGTTAGCAAGAGGAAAATGCTCTCAGCAAGGGCCTCTAAGCTGTTCTCCTACTTCTGTAGCAAAACATCCCAGTCTCATTAGAGTTAGAATTACCTCGGGTAACCGACTGTGAAGGAAAAGTAAATGACTGTAGACAGACCCATAAAACCAAAGAAATAATTAAATAGGTCCTTGTGGATAAGCAGCATTCCAGAAAACAGAGCAATGGCTGAGCCTATTTATTATTTGGTAGATGGTGTTCTGACTTTATGGGAAGAATTAAAGCTGCTTATTACTTCTCCCATTTTCAGTATTGATCCTGGTATCATAAAAAATAGTGCTTGGATTATGATGCCACCTGGTTCCTGGCAAGGTAGAAAGTACACAAACCATATATTTCACATTTCCCTCCAGATAAAACAGCATCGCCCATCCTGCTTGTTTCACCCATGATTAGCGTTAGTTAATTTTAAAATTAATAAAACCCTAGAAGTATAGAATAAAATAAACCTCCTTGCTTTCTGATTCTAGTCCCTTCCCTTTTGTTCTATAATACAATAAATAAATGACTACGCTTGGCATTTGAAATAATTGGTGGTTTTGCCATCGCTAGTTTTTTTTTTTTTTTTTGAAGGCTACCCCAAGCTATTTTTTTGCATATCTGTAGTCAGGATGTGCAATTGTAAACAGCAGTAGGTCTTACAATCAATTGTTCCTGACAGATTTTAAAAAGAAATGTCTAATTTTATGACTGGCAGTATCAAGTTATTTACCAACAAAATGATCAATTCTTATTCCTCACTGAATCCATGAACGGAAGAGGAAAGACCATTACGCAATTGATAAGCTAACAAGGTCCCATCTTGTGGGGCAGGGATGGATCATCACATCATCACAGTTTTCTCAGATATACCACTGAGCCTTTCTCAAAGGTGTTTATCAAAAAAGTTGAATAAATGGTCTGATCAGAATTAACAGACATTGACATCCATACAGCACTGGTGTGGCAAATAACTGTGGTAGAGGGAATCTCCACCTGACAAAAATTCAAGACAACTCAAACTATATAGTAGGATTTTTCTGTTTTATCAGTTTTGCTTCATTGTCTGTCCCTTCCACCAATTTTTGTCCAGTCTGCGGCAGACACGTGCTAGTAACTGACCAATAATCAAAAACCTAAAAGAATCCTCTTTCCTCTGACTCTGCCAGTTTCTTCAACTGACTACTGCCACTCTCTATTTATCTTAGAATTCATTTATCTTTATGATATAGTGGCTACAATAGTACTACCAATGGTGAAAGAAGATCACTAGAGTGGCCTTAGTATGTGCAGAAAAACAGTTTGAGTACTTGAGTAGAGGATTTGCTGTGTAAATTTGGATAACCTCAAGCTACTCCTATTCATAAGAAAAGTTGAACTGTCTCTTGGCTTACCATGATCATAGAAACAGAAATCTGGCTTTAAGTATAGTTCTCCAGAACTATTGGGCTCAAATAGCTACTCATTGGACTTAGCTTAGTGCCTGAGAATTATTTAATACAGCTATACAGAATTTTTAAAAAGTAAACATCCCATGGAAAAAGGGTAGGTTCTTCTATTTCAATTGTCAGTTTAACTCTGGATGTTGTTTGCTGGATCCATACCTTTCTTGAACACCTGCCAATTACTTTTCTGTCAGGAACTCTGGTATAGTAAGAAAAATTAAAAAAAAAGAAAAAAAGAAAAAACCACTAGCCAGAAGGGTTTGTAATAAATTACCTCTGCTCCTTAATAAAATCCTGATGTTTTCCCTTGAAAGAAATCACAATTTTACAGCATGAGAATCCATAAATTACATTTTAAAAATCTGAGGTATAATTCTGAGTGGATAGCTTTTTTCTCTCTTATATGAACTTTCACTGGAGAAGCCAAAGTTACTACTTTTTATAAGATAGCTGACTTCTGAAAGATTTTTAATTTTGTAGTTATGAAAATTTCAGAATTTTTTGTTGTCTGCTCCATCTGAATATGGAATTTTTTTCAAAGAAAAAGTTTTATTTTACCTATATGTGATGTTGTTGCAATTACCAATGTTTGTTCTTAATATCAGCCATTGTGAGATGTCCCACAGATTTCATAAGGATTAGTTATGTCAGTAATATTAAATGCATGCATCTATATCAACAGAGAGTTTAAAATAATGTAGTACATTAATTACTGTATGCTTTTAAGCACTTCTGCAATTAATTTTATGTGCTTCTTGCATTTTATGATGCTTTGTTGCATATTGCATGTACAGGAAAGTCTATTGACAATTTTTTTTCCAAAGCTTCAGTGTATGATTCATTGGGGCAAAAATATTAAATTCCTAGACTTAGGTAGTTGCAGAAAAAAGCTTGAACATCTGAGATAGAACACTTATATTAACTTGGATCAATAAAAGAAACATTATTTTCTTAATCAAACTTTCAGCCAGTTTCCCAAGTATGAAAGACCCAACTTACTTTTCTGAATGCAGTCTCAGTGACTCTGGGTTGTAAGAGATCAGAGGGAGTTTTATGGAAACCAAGTAAAATGAAGGGGAAATAAAGATCAGACACTTGAGAATTATGTTAGTAAATTAAATTTACTGAGAGTATTCCTGCGTCTTGAAACCAGCTGGCACAGAAAAGCCTTTTTCTATGCTAGTAATCACAGTTATCCTGGGAAATCTGGTGGTTGCATGTGAACTATTTATTGGCAGCCCTCACCAGAACCTTCCAACTCCAGCATCATGCCCAGGAATTTTTTGGGTAAGTTACTCATGGAACGTGAAAAAATAATGCCAAAAACGCTAGCTAAAAAGCTAAAAGCTTACTAGATTTGGCAGCTGTTTTCCAACACTCAGAAACAGCACTACACATTGCATAAAGAGCTAGTAGTTTGTTTACAGTATTAGGATTGCATAATATATATATATATATATATAAAATTTTAGAGATATACATAAATTAAACATATGAAAAAAAAATGCTGTAACAGCCGTATAATGTGACCACAACTCCTGCGGCTTCCTACATACGTTACAGTCTCAAACACTATGCCTATTCATACTGATGCAATTTTACATCATGTCCTTACATTGGGTTAATCTAATGCTACATTTACTTCTTCACTGTTGATCTCAAACATTGCTCTTCTGCCCAAACTTACAGGTAACAGCCCCCAGCAAGGCAACCTGCTGCATTTTCACTGAAACAACATACAAAGCACAGCAGAGGTGAAACACAAGATGTCTGAAGTGTATACATTCGTTTTGTCACATAATTCCTGACATTTTTATGCTCTGCCATTCTTCAAGAAAATCCTCTGTGTTATGATCACAAAGCACTCTCAAGACGGTTCAGCTGACCCTTTCACCATTCAGTAGAACAGCACTTTACATGAACAAAGCTGGAGTATATGGAGCTGATGACCAGTAGCTATTAACAGGCTCCACAATAAGTACAAGCTATGATCACATACAGCAATAGGGAATTTCTCCTGTCTAGGTAAAGCCCTGTTGGTGTAAAGTTAGCCAAAAAAAATGTATGCAAGGAACACAGCTGAATCAGACAAATAAAATTATTCCCATGCAACTCCAACCAAACCCAAACTGCCTTGAAACATGTAGCCGCACCAGATTCTTGCAGCTGACCAGCCCCTGGAAGGTATTTTGAGTGCACAGATCATGACCTCAAGCTGAGGAAACTTATTGCAGGAGACTACCAAACACTCCTTGGTAACACAAAATAGAAAGGAGAACACTATGGCACCCTGGAGCTGTTTCCAGGTGATTAACAGAGCGAACATTGTCTCAAGGCACAAGACATTGTTGAAGGCTTTGCGAACAAACTGCTTCGCAAATTGCAGGCTGGGACAAATGCCTTGGACCCAAAGAAATTCAGAAACCATCCTCCTGTTCTGAAGCATTTTTCATCTTGAGGACAGAACATCAGGTTTGGGGAATTTACAAACCTGTCAGGTGAAACACTCAAATTGATTTCCAGAAAAGTGTTCTGAGCAAGAGTGGTTCAATTTGTCAAATTTGGTAGTTCTCTCTGCTGACAGAGAAAATGTCAGGTGTGGTAGCACAAATCAGACTACCTCAAGTAATGTTTGCATGTACAAAGCAAGAACAAAAGGGTTTTGTTATTACCCTGGGCTGTCTGACATAGAACTGCCACGGCAGAGGCAAGCACGCTGGTTAGTGCTGAGACTGTGAGGCAGAAGCAATTGTATAAAAGATTGAAAGTCGCCTTTCTAGTCTTGTTTGTGCTATAAATCCGCCAAGGACTCTACTGATTTTGTGAATATCAATTACGCATCTCTGCCCACATATTCAAGTAATCTCAAGCTCGTACTTCTGCCAACTGAAAGAGTCCTGCTGCTTTGGCCAGCAGTGAAAAACCACTTCTTGCCCTCTGAAGCAACACCATATATGTTGCTCTGCTAAGCCATAAATCTGCTTTTTGTTCAGAGCCTGCTATTGTTATTCAGAAGGCGGCAACACAGTTTTCAAAAAACTGAATTAATCCCACCATTTCATGCAAGAGATTAAATCAGCACAGAAATTGGTAAAAAGCCTGAATTCCTCAAAATTTCTACATCATATCATGCAATGCTACTGTGAATAGGCTGTATCATTTGATAAAGTAGAATGATGTGAATGAAACGTAATTCCAGCTTAGAACTCCATACAGACAGAACTGTTTTATGTCTGCATTTTTATTTTCCTCTTCACTCTCTTTCACCCTAGTAGTTTAAATAGTTTCACTTCTTTTAACTTGTAGCATCTGTTAAAACATGGCAAAAATCTATTTCACAAAAATAACACATATCACATGTATGGAAAGAATGCAGGAGAGAGAACTATTGAGATCTAATCTACCTTTTCTTGTTTAACTGCCATATGTATTGTAACAGCTTAATACCCTGCTCTTCTCTGCAACAGTGAAGTAAAAATATAAAAAAACTATTACATGGAAAACTTCTTTGCAAACACAACTTCAAAAGCATGACAATATTTGAGGAATGCAGGACTCGAGTTGTTTATCCAGCCAGCAAAATACGTGGGCTTTTTTTCTCATTGTGATTTAAGCTTGTATCCTCATAATTTTTTAACACACACTCTAAGAGCTTACAAATATGGACCAAATACTTTCTCAAGGGAAGCACTGAGTTTTCTCAGACAAGTGAGAATTTTCTGAAATAAATCTTTAAAGAAGGGCAAACTCTCAGATGTTGTTAGATAATTTTTAATGAAGCCTTCTGGCCACCTCCTGTGCTCCCGTCTTTTGTTGAGATTTAAAAATATCTTACGCTATTTCTAAATTAGTCACACCTGAAGCAATCTCTAGGGGTTTCCTTGCAGGTCTCTCAGAATTGGTTGCTTCACAGAAATGTTGACTTTATGAACTGTGAAAAGATTAGAGAAACTGACAAATTTGTCAAGCCTGAACTGGAACATAAAGACAGCTTGTTTGATGCAGCAATTCATGTGAAAGCTATTTCCAAGGAGCCTTTTGACAAGCTGTCAGGACATTGGCTGGACAAGCACCAGGTAGCACTACTCAGGAGTGAAACAGTGACATGGTGAGGAAATTAATGTCATTTCAGGTCTGTATTCCACTTCTTGAGAACCAGTTGTCATATGATAGAAAATATCTTTCCTGTCAGATTGATTTTATGTGCTAGGGCCCTACAGGCTGGCTGCCTAAAAGGTGCACATTCACAAAGTGTAACTTCAGGCACAAGAAACTCAACTATGCAGGTTCCTCCTTTCTCTGCGAGCGGTGAGAGACAGAGACTTTCATGGACTCCTTAAGAGAACACAGATGAGGCTCCTTTGATGAACTCACTCTAAAATGGCTTGTCTCCTGGGTTCTTGTGGTGCATTTCTCTTGCCTGTCAAGGTGTCTCTGAAGGGTAGGTAGCACAACCACTGGCTGCTTCTCCCAGTTTTGCACCATATTCAAACTCGCTGAGGGTGCACTCTGTCCCGTTGTTTAGGCCATTAAGGAAGATGTGCTGGATCCAGTATCAGCTCCTGGGGCACACCACTAACAACTGTCCTCCAGCAGAGATTTGTCCTGATGATTGCAACCCTTTGAGCTCAGCTCTTCAGAGACTGTGACCAGAGGCTCTTAGGATTCCATAATAGATAAGAACGTGGAGACTTTATCCTCTAAATTTCTCTACTTCGTTACAGACTACCAGGAAAATCACCACTAGTCAGTATATCTATGATTAATAAAGAAAAAAATATCCAGATATCGAGCTATTACAAATTATTATCAGCAAGCAGTTATACAGTGTCAATCAATAGTATGGCACCAATCAACTATAGTAACAATAATAGCAGCAATCAATAGTACAGCAACAATTAATTATATAGCAACAACCAATAATAGCAACAACTAAGAAGATATATATTATTACAGGTTACTAGAAATGTCATTAGTGAAGCAAACGGATCAATGATACAACATTCATGTTCATATACTTATGAAAGATTACTTATATAGATATATAATACCTGTATCAAGCAAATTAGACAGATTTCAGAAGGGAGTGAAACACCCCAGGGTGGGCACCAACCACCCCAGAGGTAAGAGGACAAATGGAACCAACCCCAAAAGTGTGGGCCCAGAGCAGGACCAAAGAATAATGGAGTCTCACTGCAAAGATGATCCATGTTACAGAGTCTGGAGTCAGCCAGGCATCCCCAGTGAGAGTCCAAGATCTTGTAAAAAGTTTGTGTAGAAAATTCAGCCTGTTTAGGAAAGGAAATGTATGTGCTGCATGGGAAGTTCTCACAGAAAGGCTCCATTTTGGGTAAATATTAACTCATTTTTATATCACAGAGAAATAAGAGGGCATAGGACAGGACACCACCACTTTGATCAGCCAATAGATGCAGTTAATTTTAATTTTTCACCCATAACAGCCAACAGACAATTATGTTTTCTATTCTCTCAGACAAATTTTTAATTTTCCAGAATGTTTTTCTGTTCTTACAGTTAAGATGGCCAATGGCAGTTACTGATTCTTATCTTCTAAGCGTGTTTCCCCTTTTTGTGGAAAATTGTGAACAATTTTCAGCAGTATTTAAAAATAGTATAATTATTACTGCATTGATTTAAAAGGAAAGCATTATGTTAGACTCACAGACCCACCTGAAGTGCTCTGATGTTTCACAAGATCCACCAAGAGCTCACATCCTTTGGCTTTTATAAGAGCCTTAAAAATTTTTAAAGCCTACTGTAGGGACACTTCTCTTTAGTTAGCAATAAACCTAAGACCTAATTGTTAATCTCTCCTTTCTTGGAGATCTTAATCATCCTAGTTTATGCCCTAAGGGAGATGGTACAGATTTACAGTATTTTATAGAGGTCTCGACAGATAGTAAAATGTTAAGTGTATCTTTTATTGTTTTTATAGCCTTTTTTTTTTTATCTTGTTTTCCATTTCAGTTCTTCTTATTACCTTTCTCTGGTTTTCTATGTAGATAAATATGACAGATAAATAATTCATAAAAGGATTGTTCATGACTTTCCATAAATATCCATTAATTTCTGGAATATCACTACACAAAGTGTACCTCAATTCTCAGACAGTTACATGTAACACCTGTTGATATCAGTGGAAGCTGTGTTCTGTCACATGTTACCCATTTCCATTTTACCTGTACCATCTGATAAACATTTCCAGAACAATCTGATTCCTGACATCAATGTAAGAAAGGAAGATTTTTAATATTCTGAGCAGTGTGTGATACTTTGTTTTGCAAGCACATCATGTGGGAAATGACTCTATACTTCACTAATTATGTTTAGAGTGAGATTATGGTAGTAAACAGATATCAATTAATTGATGTCTTAATATTATCTTGCCTATGAATTTGATGATTGTCATCTCTGCACCTTCCCACTTGTGAGATGTGCCAAACTGTAGTACCACTGTTCTAAGAAAACTGTAGAAAGCCGTCTTCATAGCAGCCAGAGGCGCTGACCCAAGGAATACAAAACCCCTCATCTCCTTGTTTCCTTCTTTTGATCCCAAGAGTTTCATGAAACCACTATGAAGAAGGGTAGATAAGAAAAAAGGCTGAGTTAATAGCTAGTGATGGCATTGCAGAGTTTAAGAGATGTACAAAGTAATTATCTTTAATCACTACTGCAGTCCTTTTTTCCCTTTTTTTTTCTTTTTTAATTATCTCTGTTTGTGATTTCTACTATCATTTAGCCAAATACACTTCCTGCGGGAAACCTGAATGGTTATTGGATATTTCTCCAATGAAAGTAACAACCTACACTGTTCATTATGATCCTTTTTTTTTTTTTTTTTTTTTTTTTAAAATCTTGTCCACCGCAGTTCATGCCTTCTGGCTTTCTTTCCCTCTTGACTTTTTCTCACACGTGGAGACTGGCTTCTGTCAGACCAACAGGAAAACAGACAGATGATTCACTAAGAATATGGACTGCTCACCTTGGCAACGCTTAATTTGCTGCTGTACTAAAACCACCTCTCATCAGGCTGACCTTACCAACTTGCTGGCCTTCTCTTGCCTTCTACTGGCTGAAAGCACTTACTGTCAACAGCTGTGGTAATCCTCAGGACAACGTGGTGTTAGCTTCTGATGAAGCCCTTACTTGCTACAGTAATAAACCTAATAAATAAGAAGCAAATTTGTCCACCCCAAGAGAAATTTAGAGCTGGATGTCAATACAAATGATAAATTATCTTTGTCAATGCACAGCAAAATCTGTTGAATATCACGGAAGTCAGAATAATAGCTATGAAGGACACCTTTTATATATTATTTCTTTAAATTAAAAGCCATGAGGCAGGCTGAGAAGAAAGGAATGATGAAAGATGATGACAGCATGTAGAACTCCCCATTTCGGATGATTCCACTCAGTTCTTAAAGAGTAACGATGGCATATGGATTTTCTGCCTGAAAAAGCAATGTGGATAGAAGTTGCTGTGTTGGTGTGGCAAGGTTTTTTTTGGTAGTGGGGATTTGCAGCGGTGGCCTCTATGGAAGAACATCAGGGACGGTCCTGTGCTGGACAGTCAGTTCCAGATGGCTCTGGACCCACTGCAGGCCAAAGCTGAAGCCATCGGTGAAGTCATTGTTGCCTCTGTGAAAATGTGCTTAAGAAAGGACAGAAACCTCCACAGAGGAGGAGGGAAAAACATGGAGAGAACAAGGCTGCTTCTCAGAGAGAGGAAGAGGGAATCAGAGGGTAACAGCAAGAGAACACCAAGAACAGAGGTGCAGGAGGTGCTCTATGGCAGAGCAGATGGTCCTGAAGGGACAGAGGCCATGGAAGACCCACATCAGAGCAAAGAGCAAAGAAGAAGCAACAAAAGGAACCACTATGTCCTGACTGCAAATACCACCACCCCTCCACCACTGCTGTTCCTTGTCTCACTGAAGGCACTGAGCATATCCTGTGACCATAACAAAGTGGGAGGAGAGGTGTCTGACGTGAAGTAAAGACTGGGAAAAGGAGTGGTATGTTTTTCCTTAAATGTTTTAATGCTTTTTCTTGTTTTGGTTTTTATTTCTTAATACCTGAAAGAGTAATTAAATGTTTATATTAATTTGCAATAAATTAATATCCCCAAGTTGAGTCTATTCTGCCTACCAGAGTAACTGGTAAGTGACCTCCTTGTCTTTTTTTTGACCCAGAGTGTCTTGTTCCTGTTCTGTTTTCTCCCATCATGCTGAGGGTGGGGAGAGTGAGCAAGGAGGTGGGTGGGAGCTTGGCTGCCAGCCAGGGCCAACCTTCCACAGATTTTTTTGGCAATTATATTTTTCGGTACTGTTTCTGACCTCTTCGCAGTCCCTACTTTTAAAAAAGAAATTAACCTTGTTTAGAAGAATCCACCTGTCTAAGCCACAGAGAAGCTAAAACTCCTGCAATCCTCACTGTTGTAAATACTTCAGAGACAGCTTCACATTTGAGAAGACATGTTCAGATATGTAGTGGTTGGTCAATTGTAATGTCCTGTGAACAGAACCACACACATTCACATGAAACTAGCAAAGAAATACTCATTTGAGACAAACATGATCTACATGACTCTTTCTAACGGGTCTTCTTGGAAAAATATCCTGTTTTCTTAGAAAATACCATCTTGGACATCCTCTCTACAGCTATAAATTATAGCAACATTAATAATCATATGCAAATAAATTGACCTTCTCTAAGAAAAGACTATTTGTGTTAGCAAGAGTTGCAAGCTCCAGAGTTGGTGTGCTATTATGCTCCTTCATGCTTGACTGCTTTCTGAAAGATGCAGAAATCAGTATCAGGAACCCTCATCTATACTCACCGCAAATGCAGGATCCAACCGCAAATGCAGGATCCAACCGCAATGTTTCAAAATAATTAGATGCTTGGTTGAGCATCTAGTTTTAGTCAATTCAGTTGAACGCACATGTAATTATGATGTATCAGAAAACACTGTTTATAATGTTTATTACTTTTTGCTATTAATCAAATTATCAAATAAACTTTAAAATTTATTTTTAAACCACTTAGCAGTTCTTTTTAGATTTTTATGAGTTATGGAAAAGACAACAATTAAGCCAATAACATTAACTCACACAAACCACAAAACTGAATGACACTGTCAATGTACAAAAAACCCCAAAGAATAACGTGGCATGAAAATGTGGCAATGAACAATCATGCGAGGTTGTGTAGAATAAAACTAAACGACAACTTTTAATCATGTATTAACCACATCCAATCAAATACAATGAACATGTACTAAGCCACAAAAAAGCAAAAAATTGTATTTATATCACAGTCTGCATATGAACAGATTTCCATCTCTGGCTTGTGATTGCAATCACTTTTCGTGATTGGTTCACGTAAACAGCTTAGAATAATGCAGTCTAACTCAGAATAACACAGCTTTAAGAAGTGAATATATTTAAAGTAAGTAAAAGTTTCATACCGAGTCTTACAGAACCATAGAAAAATAGAGTTGAAAAGACCTTCAGAAGGTACCTCATTCATCCATCTACTCTGAGACAGATCAACTAGGCAAACTAAATATTTTATTAACCGGGTCAAAAAAAATCCATTCAGTAATACATATTTCAGAAAAATTATTCCCTGCTTTTTTTGTCAGAAAGTCTGTCCGAATGTCTAATAAGAATAATTCATTTCAGAATTTAAGCTTATTACTTCTCCTATGGACACAGAAATAACTATTTCTTCTTTGTTTCTATTTTTTATATACCACATGACTCAACATGAGAAAAACATACTCTTGACTTTAGGCTAAACAACCCCAGGTCTTTCTATCCATCTTTGGAGGCCATGTTTCCTAAGCCTTTTATCACTCTTGCTGATGTCCTTCAGAACCTCTCCAACTGACCTATGTTTTTCTTGAGGTTTTATGACAGAAACCAAACACACTACTTCAGCATATCAGAGCTCTTGAACAGGTTATTTTGTTTCTTACTGGTTATTTATGTCATTTGTTCTTTGTTTAGAACAGAATGACATGCCTGACACAAAATCAGCTTGTGATTCATTCCTTTTTCTCTAAAGAACTGACACCTATCCCATTGTTTACCCTCATATATTTATGCAGTTGACTATTTTCGCTTAAGTGCAGTATCTTTTGCTTGGTCCTGTTGACTGCATCTCATTTTTTAAAACCATTTCCTTCAATTTGACAAAATACTTTTGTAGTACAAGAAAAAATCGACATCCTCAGTATCTGATATTATATAAGAGTCTGTCTTCAGATTACCATGCTGCCCAGGTGTGTTGTATTTTAGAGACCATGGCAACAACTCCAGCATGAAGGTCGTAAGAACATACCAGCATATTCCATATTCTCATAATTCTGGAGGTTCTGAATATCTGTTCTGACACTTTTATGGAAATTGAGCTCATGTAGTACCTCTCAAGAGCTCAGCAGTCTGTTAAATAAGGTTTTAACACAGCTGAAGTATCCTTATTTCCGCAAAATTCTGTGTGGCTGTAAGTCCCACTGAAGTTCACAAGAATGTACTCCATTGAGTACCACACAGGCAAACTCTTAAAGAGGAGTGCAAAATCATCACTAAACTGCTTTGTCAGATACTATCACAGAGGTGCAAAGTTTTTCCTGTGCTTCTCCCTTATGCAGTTGCTGAGGTATGCTTTTTCATTTCAGTCATGGTCAAAAAACTAATGACATATTTTGCCTCAGTTTGAACATTTTGACTGTTTCCAAATGTAAAAAAAATGTTTATCATGTTTTGGAAAATGCTGTTTCTGTTTTTCATTTAATTTTCCTTTTACTGAAAGTCAAAAGCAATCTATAATAATAATAAAAAAATTACATTGATGCAAAGCCAAAGTGAGAATTAAATGCAAAAACACAGGAAAAAAAATATATTTTGAATAATCCCACTATAGGCCATGAAGATAGAATTATCAGAATTGAGCCCTAAGAGTTAAAGTTTCTTCAAGAAAAAAAAAATCAAATGCTTTTTGTGTTTTTGGGCTATTTGTTATATACCAAAAAGTCTGGGTTTTCTTACATTATAATTAATTTTAGGTATTGAAGTTTTCTCCAGGCTGGAGAATGAAATGATGACTAGGAAATGGGCACCATTATCATACTAGTGGAAAGTTAAGTATCTTAACAGGAATAGGCTTCCTAGTAACATCTCTTCCCAAGTCTCCTCTTGCTTCCTGATGTATTTTTTGGTTTCAAAGTAAGTGCCCTACAATATAAGTTAACACCAGTTCTAAACGTCTCAGTGTATTTTGACTGTAAACCTAGCAGGGTAGAGACTGGTTTTTTTGTTCACCATCTCATTACTAAACACGAAAGGATTCTAGTTCATTATGGCATGTATTCCACAGGGAGGATAATGACGCCTGTGATAATAATCATAGTTAGAATTTCATTCCTGAAATTGAAGAACTTTTCCAAATAAATAAACTCATTCAAAAGAATTCTATTTGAAAAATCAGAAAAATAGTTCTCAGATTTTCGTATATATATTATAGAAACTCAACAGTTTCAGTTAATGAAAATAACAGAGCAAGAAATATTTTACTATTTTACAAGTAACACTTAAATAGCTCTTATGTAAATAGTTCTGTTTATCTGTGCTCTCACAACTGCACCTTTTAACAAGCTCTTTTAATGACTTCCTTGAAAATATATGACTAGGTGCCTGTCCGCTGCTGTCTACAACTGAAGCATGCTTACCAAAACTCACATGCAATGAATGGACATACAAACAAATACTCTGACATTAAGTACAAGCACTGAAAAGATTAAACACCTCCATCATGCCATTTTGGTTTTAATTACCTTGTACCTATAAATGTTGTACTTTGCTCACATAAATATCTTAATATATCCCATTTTTCTTCCTGTGTTTGCAATAGAAGAAAAGATCCGGTGCTTCTGAAGTGCTGCTGTTTCTTTTCACTGTCTTACTCTCAGGATCTGTGTCACACTGACACATTAACTCCTTGGGAAATTATATAAATTATATTTATTTTTGCAGTAGCGTTCTTAGGCAGAATAAGCTTACAACCATCAGTGAAGGAAGCACAAACTTCTACAGCTAGTCAGACAGCTAAGGCTTTAGAATAAAGTCATAATTTAGAGCTAGGTAGTATGACATTTTAACTACAGAAAAACTACTATGCAAAGAGAGAAAAAATATCCATTTTTGTTCATTTCTACAGAAGGCTTTTCAGTAGCTGTCTCCTTAGAAAATAAAATTCTATTGCTAATTAGCTAAGAACACAAGCAGCAAGCAAGTGTACTTAATGAGTGTATTTAATTTAGAAAAGAAACATGTCTCATTTTAAACACAGACAAATAAAAATCTAATCTGCAGTGTCTGTGATGATTTGGTTAAATGGAAAGACTAACATTGACTTCAAACAAGTTTGGGTGAGGTTCCAAAATTTACGCTGACTGTAATAACTCTTTATATTTTATTAACATCTGTCTTATTCATGCTCAAAACCCCAGTAAGTTTTGAAGTAACCAGTAGGCACAAGAACTATCCCTTTGTGAGTGACTCCACATATCATATATCACCTGTTTTTACAAGAAACACTGGGAATTTTCAGACATAATTTAGAGTTGCTGAACCACAGAATTGCTACAAGCAGAGATGTCTCCAGAATCCCAGTAGTGAAGACCTTCTTCAATCATTCAGTCTCTTGCTTTTCCCTGGATCCTCTCCCATTCCTTTTCCCTATCCCCTAAAATTAGGAGAAAATTGTTGCCTGCCCAGGATGAGCTTTTCTTCACCGACTACTCCATTAGTGAGTTATTTAAAGCCGGCT
Source organism: Bucorvus abyssinicus (assembly GCA_009769605.1). NCBI lineage: Eukaryota > Metazoa > Chordata > Aves > Bucerotiformes > Bucorvidae > Bucorvus > Bucorvus abyssinicus. Next base: position 23,339,438 of record CM020025.1, read on the forward strand.
TCTTTTGGTCAGGGAGGCAGTCATGAACCTGTGATGTGCGTGAGCTACTGAAATACCAGCAGTAGCCTTTCAAAGTGTTCCACTGCTACCGTCTAACTTGTACAACCTATAACGTATACAGTTTGGTCTAATAAAAGGTTTATCCTCCTCTGCAAATCTTGAATCTTAAATTATCATAATGTACCCATTAATTACTTATTAAATGTATGTTGTATTTATTTTACATCCACATAAGGTATACCCAATTACATAGAACAGTGATGCACTACCTCGTAGAAATAATGAAGAATTACTTACTTTAGTACTTCATATATACTTATTCCAGAAGACTCTAATTCTGGCCTCTCAATTTCAGGTTTGCCAGCAGTGATAACAAAACCTCATAGATCTGTCTGTCCTTTAGAGAAGGAGATTAACTTAAGCACAGCACTTTGTAGTGAGAAGCATGCTATAATCATACGGTTTCTTACTGACTCATTGCACACGAACTATATTTATAAAGATACAATTAGTCAAAAGGCATTCTTGGAAATCATCTAGAAATTATTAAACATTTATACTGTAATAATTTCAGTAGTTTTAATAAATCTGGATTTTTAACTCCTATTAGCCTATCAACCCTTAACTGACTGAACTTGGCCTGTATCCATACAAGTCTACTAAAAAACCAAAGTATTGTCATGAAAGCAAAGTTAAAGGAGTAGAAAAGGGCTGCCTTTAGCTGTGGAGGTATTTGGAAATAGTTTTACAACAGCTCTCAAATGAAATGAAACCTGATCCTTTCTGAGAGCTGCATTATTTAGAATCTGATTATATACTTCATGTTTAATAGTGCATCAGCAGCCTGTGAAATGTCTCACGCTGAACTTGGAAAACATTATACCCACGAGAGCTGCTAATGGAGAGCCTGTATTCCTACAGCACAACTCTCTTGCTTTTGTTTACTAAGATATCAGAGGGAAATAATGTCAAACAGATAGCGTTTTCAATGTTGCTTACGGACTCAACTGCCATTGCAATGTGTGTTTTTCAAAACACATTGGGAAATCTTGCCCAGTATTTTCAAACAGGTCCAAAAATTTGGAAAAACAAAAAGGAGCCTGAGGCTAGTTTCCCACAGCCCTATTTAGTTTCCTGCCTCATTAAGAGTCTTGTGATTAGGTATTGATTTAATGAATAAGGCCTCTATTTCTCAAAGATCTGATTCAGTGTCATATGTTACATATATTTTCAATGAACAGGGAAAAGTTTTGGTCTTGCTGAAGTGAATCTAAATTTTTCATTATTTTCAGTAGGATCAGATTTTCAGTTGTGTTTGGGGCTTTCACAAATTCCTAACTGGTTAGAAGCACGGACCACAGTTACCTGTGGAGCCTCTTTGCAACAACTCCAGGTCAAAACACAAGTTGAAGAAATAAGGCTACCATGTTGTTATTTACTTATGAACTTTCATTTAGTAGTGAAAGCTTTAAACATGATTCATTGAAAGTCATGCAGCAAAACACCGGTAAGATCAGAATTCTGGTTCTGGGGGGTTTGGTTTGTTTGTTTTACTCTGCAGAGGTATTATTTTCTGCTATGATATATATAAACTGCAGCACATTTCAAGTTTATTGCAAATAGCATCAAAACATAGAGTACGTGCCTAGTGGAACCTTAAAAATCACCTTCTGATGTAAAATAATTCAAGAGTCATTCACATAACTTCTCATATTGACTATAATATTCTACTGGCAGAAACAGGCTAATTTCTTGAAGAAAAGTTAATCACTGAAGAGGAAGATGACAAACATTTAAAAAAAGACAGTATCAGAAATTAAAGAAAATCAGATTTCAGGCTAAATTTCTGACAGACTCAACAAATGTTTTTGGGATCTATCTTCTTTTAGAAATGCTGCTTATATACAGCTTCTCCTTCCCTTTTCTCTTTTGATTAAAGACAGGGCAGCACATACAAAACTCAGATTCCTCTAGGTTTGAGATGACTTGCTAAAATAATTTAATAGCACATTTAGAAAAGGTAGCTGGGTAGAGAAGCAGCAAATATGAGAGCAGTAAGATGAGAAGATCAAGTAACCATTTAAATTACTCTGGAGTGCAACTTGCTGTTTCCAAATGATTTTAATTTAATTCATCTATAATGTAGAAGCTTCCATGATTTCACTTCACCATAATTATAATTGCTAAGCAGATCTTTTACAGACATGAAAAAAGATACAGAAAAGGGAAGCGCATTCATGAGTTAAAGCAGAATTCCCTCACTTTGCACTCTTTCAAGTTTTCCAGAGGATTTTTTTACTCCATAAGGTGCTCTAAAAATGTTTCCTTCCTGATTGTATCCTCCACAGCTTTATCAACTTTTTTTGCTGATAAATTTTTAATTGTGATCAAAACTGTTGTTTTCAAAATGAGGATTTAGAAATGGAGGTCATAAGAGAGGACAGACAATGTTCCACCAAAAATGCTTGCTTGACAGAACTTAATAGTCTAAAAATAAGGTTGACTTCTCCAAACCTTTCAATGGAAACAAAGGATATGGATAAGTGTCACCAATCTTCTCAGCCCATCTACCCTGCTGTACTTGGCACTTCAGACAGCCAGATCATTAGTCCTCCAGGTAAACAGGGGTGTTCAAATTCCCAGCTTCATTTTAGCTCTGACTGTGGGCTATTTTTATCGTGCCTGTATAAAAAGGCCGTAATAATACTTTTGCTTATAATCAAGAATGCAACATTAATACCCAATAGAAGGTATAGGATTAAAATTTATTGAGAACCGCGATGATCAAAAAGAAACCTCTTCCAGAAAAGGTTGTCAGCAATGAAAATGAGTAAGAAACATGTCAGTGAATCCCTCTTCAGAGGCTTCCAGAACACGGATGGATTTAAGTTCCAATTTTTTAATTTAATTTGAATTCAAATTGCAACAAAAACACTTCAGGGACTTAACTAAAACAGTTCCAAAACAGGGGGAGGTTGTGAAGGAAGAAATTTCAAGGTAGAGGAGAAAACGATTTCTAGTGGAAATTTTTTAAAAAATGAATAAGTGATGAGAAACAAGGAAAGCAAAGCTGTCCCAGACATCCAGGACTGCAGAGATGAGAAGGGGAGAGAGTACAGGCTGACAGAGGGGCTGAGGAACTGGAGAGAGAAAGCCGAGCTCTCTAAAGGAAGAAGCCTTGCTGTTGTGATGTTGAGCCATGAATGCTGTAATTTTGAACTGGCAAGCACTGCAAATGGGATCTTGGCACACGTCAACTTGTAGCATCCAAACATCAGCAAGCCTGAGGGACCCTGGGTCTCCAACACCGACAAATACTGGTTTTCAAAGCCTGGCCTGATGCTTCCTGCCATTTAAACAGACACACGTCAGCAAGCAGGAAGGCTTTTTGACCCCCGTAGTTTTTAACCCTCTGAAAGCAAGGACTTTTAAACATGCCTGAACCGAGTTGCGGCATCCACTATTTACCAGCCACCCAACACTGGACAGATCCCTGCCAGCACGCGGCAGCCCCTTCCAAGAAGGCTGGGAGAGGCACTGCCTCCGACCTTCGCCACCTCGCCAGCAGTCCGTGCGGAGGTGGCGAAAGGCCGGGTGAAGACGGGAAGGAAGCCGGCTCAGGGCCAACACAGCTCCCACAGTTGCAGGAGCTTGCACTCCTGCATCAGCAGGGCCCTTGGTGGGCCTGGCCGCCCCACCGCGGGGCACAGAGCCAGGCCGGTGAACACCGGCCGAGAGGACACTTCCTTTCCCCCTCGTTCCCCTCTGCTGCCACGGTCCTCTCCGCCAGCCTTGGCCGCACCAACCCCTGCCGCCTCTCTCCGCCCCTCCCCGGCGCGCGCAGCTGGTGAGGGCGGCTCCCTACACCCTCCGCAGAGTGCGTGCTCGCTCCGCCTTCTGGCGGGGGCCAACAGTCGGGAGGTGCGCATGCGCAGGCCGCCTGGGCATGCTCGGTGGGCGGCAGGCGCGCGGTGCGGGCGGAAGTTTCGTCGGCGGTGGGCGCTCTCCGGTCCGTGCACGGAGACAGGTACCGGCGGGCTTGCGGGCCGCCCTCCGCCACCCTGGCGGCGCGGCGTCTTTGCAGTGCAGGAGCAAGGCGTGGCGGGATGCTCTGCCCCTTCCGTAGGGCTGAGGGTAGCGGGCTGCTTGGTTATGGAAGAGAGTCCCGTAGCCCGGAGACCCCGCCGCCTCGACTTGGCCTTTGGGCCGCCGCCCCGGCAGGGCAGACCCCGTGCCGTTACCTTGTGCCGCCCTGGTGCTTTGCTAAGCTTTGCTTTACGGTGTGAGACCTAGAGTTGCCTTGCACCATCCTTCCCTTCCTGAGCTACCCTGCGCAGGGGCTCTGCTGTGGGAATTGAGACCACGCTCTGACAAACACGGTGCATTACGGGTTAGAACTTCCCTTTCCCTGTGTAGCCTCTGAGTATACTGAAAAAAGTTTTTGTTGTTAATAAGCCTGTGCTGTATCTAAGATCTTGGTTTTAAAGACCTCAGCTTCTCGCAGTTGCTGGCTTGTTGCTCTGAAGTGACTACATTTCACACCCTGAAAGGATTTGCTTTCTAGTCCTGTTTTCCTTAGGTCTGTTTTGTAGTGGGTTGCTGCTTTCTAGTGCTGAAATACTGCTGAGATAAATGGCAGTGTAAGAATCTATTTTCCTCTGATTGTGGCCTCTTCTGCACAATATTAGATTAGTAAATTATAATCTGAAACTAATGAAGTAGGTTTGGTTTTGTTTTGGGTTTTTTTTTGAGAATTCTGGTTGTATTCTAGTAAAAGTGAGTACTGGCTATGGTATTAAGAGGAATAATGGCCTAGGACTTATTTCCAGAAGATAAGTCCCTGAAGATCTGTAGCAGCAGCAGCAAGCTGAAGCCTTGCAGCTAAGGCAGTAAGATATGTCACACTGCTGACTTGGTTTCTTCTCCTGTTTTAGTTAGCTATGTGGCGGTTTCTCCTCCTGAGGATTCCCAAGGAAATCCTCAGTTACAAGATTAGACTGTTGCAAAATTCCCAGATTACGTACTTATTCATGAATGGTTCTCTTGATTTCGTTAAGAGTGCTGTATGGCAAAAGATTTCTCAGGTGACTGATTGCAGGTTGAGTTTATGGTAGTTCTGAACAATTGCTTTGTTCAATGGTGTAAATGTTCATTTTTATCAGAAAATTTTGCAGAAACTATATAAAGAGTGTACGACAGTGTCTACATATGTGTGCATATTTAAAGAGAGGCATTACCTATATAAGAATTGTTTAAACTTTTGCACAATTAGCCCAAATATTACACTGCCTAGTACTTGTGTTTACAGGGGCTTCAGAAATTTTGGAATGGTCCACTTGTAGCAACAGCTAGAGCCAGGACCCAGTACTTGAACAACGGCTCAAATGTTTGGTGGATCTGACTAATCCAGGCAAAGAGGTTTTGGTTATTTGCTATCCTGTGCACTGGATCGATGTACTATGATGGTAAACCATAAAAAAAGAACGGATCCAACTTTGACTTCCTCCTCCCTGAAATTAATTCTGGAGTCAAAATGGAGAATATGAATATGCTTTTTTTCGGTGTTGTTAAGGCTTGCAGTTTTTGCAATGGAGTCTATAATATTTCATTTATATTCTGAATTTTTATCAGTGTGAACTAAAAGTGGCAAAGCTTCTCTTATAATTTAGAGTGCTGTTAAGGGCTTGGTTTGATTTTTTTAAATTTTTTTGTCTTCTTTTAAATATGTCCTGATTTTTTACTGAACGAAATAGAATTGTAGTATTTCAGAGAACTAGAGATGGAAGACAAATATGATGGACTTACTCATCCAGTAAAGGCAATGGGGAAAAAATCTTGCATTGTGATCTTTGTCCTTTTCTAGAAAATGCTTGTTTCTCTTGATCTGGGAGGAAAAAACCAAGACATTAACTGTGACTGTCATTACCCTGTTTTCCTTATTTTACTTGTTCCTTATATGTTGTTAGATGTATGAGGTCTATGGGACATCCATCTATGGGACATTCCATTCCCAGTAAAATGAGTTTTCTTCTGATACGTTATTATCTTTGAAAGTTCAGTTGATCTTCATTGAATCCTAGAGATTCTTATTGCTCAAAAGAATAAAGCAACTTACATATTAAGAGTGTACATGGTGTGATTCCTGGTTCTAACAGGAGGTCGACTTCATCAGTCTGTCATGGCTAATAAGCTGTTTTGCCCTGCTAGAATGTTCCCTGGGGCTTTAGACTATTATAAGGCATGTTGTTACCTTTACTTTAATGTTGACAGTGTATGATAACATTTTTGTATACTGAGCTTGCTATCTACAGCTTTTTGTACTGAAACTCTTTAGCAGCTTTGTACTGCTTTACTATGTTAATTACCGTACAAAATTTGGCTATGTCATGTTGCTTAGTGAAGCATGGAGGAGGGGGAGAAACAGTGATGAATTGTCTTGATAGGAACAAATTGTTTTTTCCTATGTGGCTTATTTTCCTTTTGTTTCCGTGGTGTCAACAGTTCTGTATTGTTTGTAGCTGTGTGGTGTTAACTCCACTGCTAACTGCAGCTTGTGGTTTCTTAATGGTTTTCAGTGTGCACTGAAGGGTGATATAAGTAATGTAAGAGTTTAAATTCTGATGTTTTTACAAACATAATTTAAGAGGTGAGGTGTTTGGTTTTTTTTTAATTATAATGAAAGTTTAAAAAGCCTAGAGGAAAAAAAGGTGTAAGGCTTTCACAAACAGACTTAAATGGTAAGGTTCTTCCTACCACCCTATTTTGCAGTGCATAGCTCAAAAATTACAGTCTTTTAACCTCTAGTAAAGCCACTGATTCTGTAAGTGCATAAGCCTTTGGGTGTATACTTTCTCTGAAACACTGACGTTACTAGGCTCTGAGACCTGTATCTGGGGTGTCTGCACCTAAAAGGAAATGCTAATTATTTTGCTTTCTGATGAAAAGACTGTGAGTCTGAATACTTTTCTTGTGCATGCATCCCAGCCCATATCTAGCTGCCTAATTCAGGTCTGTGGATGTTTAAACTCTTGAGCTGCAAGTGAGAAGGATGAGCTAAAGTCCTTCAGATATATCGTAAGAATTTTTGGCTTGCTTCTGGACCCAGAGGCAGAGGCATTCTGTGACTGCAATATTTTGACAGAATAATGTCCTTCCAGAAGGAAAAAGAAAAAATGACATGGCTTATTTCTTTTGAAGGTTAGCCCTTGATGTCTGATGATGCTGTCTAGCTTTCTTGGAGCCTTTTTTTTTTTTTTTTAACCACCCATCATTATGAATAGCTCTGTTTAGGCCACTTACAGACTTCTTGAGCAGCAGACTCATTGGAATGATTCTTCTCAGCCTTTAGAGAACAACAAAGATACTTGAAAGACTTCTTTTCACCTAGTTGCTATTCAGGAGAGCTGTGAACATCAAGGATGGTACTAAAGATATCTCCCTGTAGATTTGGGAAGCCAGTGCTGTATTTAGTTTGTTTTTGAAAATTTACTTTTATAGCTCTTAGAGCTGGATGCTCACATCTTTGTTTTTCATTTGCAGAGTAAATGAAGCTGGGAGCTTCAGCCATTAGTGGTTAAAATACATGATGTTAGTTTTATACGTACAGAAGGTTACGATCTGAAAAGAAAAAAAAAAAAATCTTCTTTTCTACTTGAATGTCCTAAATTGTTTACAGTAAGTAAATAATATGGGCAGGTTCCACTGCATCAGTTTACCTATGGCTTCTTTTTTAGAAATTTTCCTTTGTAACTTTGAAGGCACATGTCCCATTGAACTAAATGGCAAATGCTTTTTTAGATGAAAGAATTTGAGGGTAGTCATCAGAGAGAGATGAATTTTTAAACCTCAGTTCCTTTCTTTGTTTTGTTTTAACAATTATGTTTGAATAGTAACAGAATGCATCTTTCTGTTAGACACCTTTGTGGGGAAAAAAAACCCCCAGAAAAGTCTATTTAATTGTTTGAGTACTGTAACAGAGAAATACACAAAAAAAAAAAAAAAGGTGAAAGAAACATTAATCCATTATGTTGTACATCTCCCTAGCTCATTATAGTGTTGCTGGATAAAGATCAATATTGCTGATTAAGTTCGAAGTTGGCTGTTTCTAGGTGGAATAGATCAGCTTCTCAGCCTGCGAGAACAGTTTGAAGTAAATACTTTTGACTGAAAAGCTTTTTAAGACTTCTAGTTGCTCTTTTCACTAGAGGCTTGAAATCCTAGTAAGCTAATCATGGGGCTATCCTGGCATCAGTTAGTGGTATTTAATAGAAAGTCTAATTCATAACACTTCAGTAGTTAAAGTTGTCAATAGAGACCGAATAGCATTTGCTCCTCTGTACCAGGCTTTTGCCTCTCCTTCAGCTCAAGTAGAAATTGAAACCTATCTGTTTTATACCTACCAGCTCTGTGCTGTGGTGTTACACCACCACCAGCCCCTCCCCACCCCCCCAAAAAAAAAACCCACCAGCACTGAAACCAAAATCAGTCAACAACATTACTGGTGAGTTTAGAGATGTTATTATGTCTTTCTAGCTCCTTGGCCATAGGGACTTGTGAACCCTTGTAAGAATTACTGTGTCATGTCAATTAAGTGACATAATACTTAAGTTTTACCCCAGTAAAAAAGTGAGATTTTGTTTCTGGCTTATGATATGTTGAAGCTCCCTGCACTGCTGTCCATTCCAGGTAGTCGTTGATCTTGTTTGTATCTTCTGGCTTCCTTTCAGAAGAGTAAAATTATGAGACTCTCAAAAGCTTAAGAGTTCAGACTTAAATTTGTTCCTTTGTTTGAGGTGTAAGCTAATGTGCTCTACTTTGCAACTGGGACAGATTAACATTGTACACAGATGATTACTCAGGTGAAGATTGGTAATTTGTAACTGTAGCTTATTCTTGTCCAGTTACCGGTTGCTATATAGATTCTTTCTGCACATATCCTCAGCAATAAACTTTTGAGTAATTTCTTCTTAGTAGTTAAGTTCTTAAATTTGTTTGTTAGTATTTGGTAAGTTATGTCTGTTGCTCAGATTCTATGGAGTTTTGAGTAACAGTGCTTCCTGGAGCCTCTGTGTCTTCTGAATGTTTGTTGTGAGGCCTCCTTATTTCATGCATACTGTGGAGAAAGTTAGAGAAACAGGTTGCTTGTTGACTTAGATTGTAAAGTAGGTGAATATATACTGTAAGCAGGGAAGATGCATGGCAGTGTGGCCTTGTTATTTTCCTACTCCTGAGTCTCCTGAGTTCTTGGGGCTGCTTAGTATTTTGAAATAGATGAGGACTGGTTTTCAAAGTCTAAGTTACAATTGAAAATAAGACCCTCAAGTCAGGCACTAATGTTCTTCCTATTTGAGATAGGATATTTATCAGACTTCCTAGAATGTATTTTGCTTTTAAATGCATACTTTATTGTCTAGATATAATAGTTTGAGAAACTAGAGGTTCTTTTGCTGTTGCTGCTTTTCAACTCTTAAATGTTAAGAAAAGCTGATATTGCTAGTGAAAGGTTAACTAGTCTTCTAAAAATTGCAGGTTTAAAATTCATGTCATATAGACAACTTTTCACTTGCTACAGTATATGACAAAGAAGAAGGTGCAGTTTGGGACAAGTGAGGAGAGAGAGTATGTAAATTTGAAGCTAGGAGAGAATCAAAAGCCACTCATCCTATGTATGGTCATTTTGGCTGAGAGATCCGTGAACCAAAGTATTTTATTTTATAGAATTCTCATTAGTGAATGTGAATTCTTGATAATATCTGTTAGACAAGAATAACATCACTGTGTAGTTTCATGCAAAATGGGGAAAGAGAAAGGGTGGTCATTCACAACTGGAGAAATAGTCCTGAGTGAAGTTGGCTATCTTCGGATACTGGAGTGTCAGTAAGGTGGAATTTTGATTTTTCTGAAGAATAAGGTGGGTTTTTTTAAGAATATCAGTTGTATTGCCAAGTCTCTGCACCTATATGCATTGACTTAATTTTAGAACTTAAGATCCAGTGTTATTTCCATTTTGCAATGGCTTCCCGTTTCCATTTAATTTTAAGTGAATATTTTGTAAGAATGCAGTCTGCCTGGCACTGAAAAAGCACTTCTGAACTGAAATGAAAACATAGTTTAAGCTTTTATTTAGTAGAATACCAAGGTTTTGTGTCCATCTGAAAGTATAGGAAATACTTTTGGTGGTTGTTGTTGTTGTTGTTCACTGTCATACAAAAATTGCTAAAACTCTCTCCGAAATTAGGTCTGTGGCTATAATACTGCAGGGCTGTGGCTATAATACTGCCAGCTGGGATTTTTAGAAAATAGAAAGCATTTTTTACTTAGTTTATTAAAACTTACTGAAAACAGAAAATTGACAATGCTGTGACTGTATTTGTAGATACCGGCTTTAAGTAAAAATTGAAGCGTAACTTCTCTTTAATAGATTACTCTTCCTCTCCCCTGTTCTCAGTATTAAACAGCGACATCATCAAGAATTTATTTCATTGACTTTTAGCAGTGGGAACAAACAAAAGACAAGTCATACATTTCTTTTTTCCAGTGTATTCAGTGTTTAGCATTTGTAGACGTCTATCTTATTTTCTTTGTTATTTTTTCTTTACTTGATAGATCGATCAACATTTTTAAATCTGTACATAAGCATTTTTTGTTCGTTGTAAGTTAAATGACAGACATTTTACTTTGCGGTTAAATTGTCTTGTAGGGAAACAGCTGAATATAGACTGTTTATTCATGACCTATGCTGGGGAAGGGGTCATTCACAGTCTCTGCTTGGTTTTTAATGCGTGTTTCTGTACATAAAATATTCACATTGTTTATATTACCCTTTGCATTCATATATAAAGTAATATTTCGCTGTAATTTGCAGTGTTTTGGAATGTTTACAGAATAATTTGGATGTCTGTCTATTGCCAAATGAATGTTGCTTTCTCTCTTCCTGCTGTTCATGGTACTAAGAGATGAGGCCAATCCCTCTGAAGATTTTTAGTCTTACATAATTAAACTTTCATATTATTAATATGAAAGAAGAAGAGATAAATACTCTTCTTCTGAGTAAATTGCAACTTCTAATAACTCCTAATTTGGAAACGATGAGTAGCTTCAAGAGTCTATTTACCATTTTTGTTTAGATAAAGCAGCTATGCCTGTTCAATTGGTGAAGATCATTAAAGGGAAATCTGAGACTCCACTACCGAGCCATCTGCAGGAGGAAGATTTGAATCATTTGCAAGAAGGCTTTGATCATACCAACAAATACTTCCAGGTAACTTACTAATAGAAGAGTTTTGGCTTACTTAGAAGTAGCTCCTGGTATGTTTGTAAGGGCCCTCTATATTCCATTCCAGTTGGGGACTTGCTGCAGCTGTGTGTCTTTGTGTGCATCGGTTGCCTATCTTTAAGCAACATAAAATGATGACGCTGTTGTGCTTTATTGCCTGTTGCTATAGATTTCTGTTGATTGACAGTTCTGTCCCTTCCTCTTACCTTGTCAGACTTAAATTTTATAAGTTTTTCTGAGTTTCTAAACCGTGGACCTATTTAAAAATACATTAATATGTAGAAGGCTGTGTCGAAAATGGGGGTACTTAAGTGGTATTTTGTTTTTTTAAAAAATTAGCAATAAGCATCACCATCCTGTTAAAAGATCAGATTTTAGAGTAATGACTTCTAAAGGAGTTTTCCTTTCCTGTATAAAGGAATGCAATATCCAGTTTCATGAAAAGAGGGCTCTGAGGCAACTACCTGCATTAAGATACAACTAAGTTTTTTTTTATCATTACAAAGTGTGCATTTATATTTTACTGTAGTCCGACATGTATTTCAGATTGGAAGTACAATCCTGGTGTACTGGTGAAATGCAGAATTTTTTTTTTCATCCCTAACACAGCTATACCGTGTAAAATGCAGTGTCGACTCCTAAGGGGTTTCTTTTTTAACCTCTTTAACCTTTTTTTTTTTGTGAATGGCTGTGAAAATCCTTTTAGTCATCCCTTACGCTTAAGTGTTAGGAAGTCAACATCATCCCAGGCTTGCCTTCAGTCTGGTACAAATATTTTAAATATATGAGCTGAACTGGCTTAATGATTTTCTGTATCCAAGAAACCATTTGTATTCCCCAGTTGTATATTCGCAGTTCCAGCTCTAGTGCTTATCTGACCCAGTGATTGAGTCGATTAATGAGAAATAAACTGGCAGAACACTATCCATATTAATGGAGAGAGTGTAGTTTTCTGCTGCTCTTACTTTTTGGCCTGGTTCATTATGGTGTCAAAGAGACGCCAGGAATAGTTATACTAGGTAAAGCAAAGGAGCAAAATTGGCCTTTTTGGAAGCAGAAAGCAGTAGAGTGTGATAGAAGGTGATTTGATTGAGAATGATCCAGCCTCCCTTAGGTCTTGTAAAGGAACAAATGGAAACATCAATAATCAATGCTGCTAGTAAACAGCATTTTTATTCCTCAGGGAGTAGTTTCCTGTCGCCATTCACCTGCGGTGCATATAGGCTTTCCTGCTTTTAAGAGCTGTATCTGCAGGCATCCCTGACATGGAAGAACAGGGTTTCTTGTTAACAAAGGAAATGTTGAAGCAGACAAAAACAGATTATAGATTAGAAAATGTTTCTGCCAAAATAAATGTTTCCATTAGGAAAGCAGAACCATTATTACCAGATTATGATTTGAAGCGTATACATGCAGTGTCATACCTGATGGCTGAAAGTGTATAGAATCTTTCTCAGGCGTCTTCCTTGTGTTAAGAGAACTTCATGTTGCTGCTGACATGGATTAGTAGGTGACTAAAACAGCTCATCATAAAAACACTGCAACTGGAGACCCGGTAAAGCTGGTGCTACATTACATATGTAGGAGAATCCAGCTCTGCAGGCTGAGCTTAAAGTACTTAAGTATGTACTTAGGTTAGGTTATCTTAGTGGTGGCACATGTGGCACACTGTCACTCTAGACCTGCCAATGTAGGGGTCAGGTCTGGCTTTGAGGAGGGAGGAAGGGGAGAGGATGATTTTTATGAAGTGTATTCTGGGAAAAAAGCAACAAAAGCCATCAAGGATGCTTCTGTCTGGCTTGTGTGCCTCAGTCCTTTAATTCTTCTGAAACTTTTTTGATTTTTGGCATCACTCTGCATAACGTAAGTTTTAATTTACGTCTGTGGGAACACAGCACAAGCAATATCCATACATACTCAGTCATGATCTCCGTTACCTGAATGTGATGCCTTCCCCATTAATCCAGCCTCTGCATTTTGTTATGGCAAAGCTGATACAAACCTGAAAAACAGCTGCCAAATCAGCTGTCAGACCAGACAGAGGAATGAGGCTGTGGGACAAAGGAGAGAGATTCACTAGAGGAGTTGGATGTAGTTTCAGAGTGACTTTAGTGGTATATAGAGTGGGGAAGGGGTTGGACAAAGTTTGTCTACAGACTCAATAAGCAGTGCAGGATTTGTGTGGGAAGAGTGAATTTAAGCAAGTTTTGCTAAGGCTGGTTTTGTTGAATTTTGGAGCTGTCACAGAGGGGAGTCATGCACTTCACTCGTAAGAGAAGCAACAATATACTTTATTGATGTGAAGTAGTGAGTTAACAAAGTTCAGTGGTAAATGTGACAGTGCTTTAGCAAGATTTGATGGCCAGATACACTTGATTATTGACTGTATAGAGGACAGGGTCAGACAAAACTGTCAGTGAGACCCTCGTGTTAAGTCATGAGGTTCAGGAAGGACCCCCTTGCTTTCTAAACTTCTCAGAGAGGAGACTAGGACCATCTGAATCCACTCCAAATCCCAGACTTGGTCAACTGTTTATGGCTAGAGGATTATATGTGCGCACTCAATACTTACTATCACTTATTTGAGATTTCAAAGTTTAGGATGCTATTGATCACTTCTTGATAATCTTTTGCGGCAAGGAATCTCTCAACTTCAGGGAGTAACATCGAGAGGCATTCCTACTCAAGGGGAGGTCCTGGTGTGGAGCCTACTGTAGTGCAGGAGAGCTCAAAAAGGCATTGAGCTGTCCACTATTTATAGAGTAAGATGATTGACTTATAGTCATATTTGCATACAAGCAAGACATCTGGGTCAGGGTTCCAGACAGCCCTTGGCTACCATGTTGCCATCTGTCCCCCAAAGGCCAGCTGGATGCAGCCATCACAACCCCCCACATGAGTTCCAAACATGTTGAGAAAGCAGTGGGTAGTATTTCTGCTGAGGGAGAGGACTAGGGCATAGGTGTTTGGGATACAAGGGAAATTGGTGGGGCCAGACTATTATAGCAATGAATGTGGTCCCAGGATTTGAAAACTCATTGGAAGATACTGGAATGTAGAAGGAAAAATAAAAAGTCAAAATGCTCAGAAAGCAGTCTCTATCTCATTGGTGTATTCTGCTTTTAACTAGCATGCTCGTGTGGATTGAAATTTCTTTAGTAAGGAAAAAATATGAAAATACTGAGTATTCCTGAGATGACTTTGTTTCATTCCCAAAACTTTATTAGGAGAAAAATTATGTAGTATTTTATTTACCTGTGAGTACCCGTGAGTAACCTGTGAGTTCAAGACAATCTCAGCAAGAACAATTATATATAATACTCGAAATCTTAAATGAAGTTTTAATTCTGAAAACAAGTGCCAAACCTTTCTGTAAGTATTCATAGACAAATTTCAGAATGTTATTTTGCAGGTGCTGATTGTTAAAATAAGTATTTGATACTTAAGTCTCCCTACAAAACTCATTAATTTTCCATGTGAAAAGTAGGAACTTACCTGTTAAAAACACATGGTCGTAGATTTTTGACCTTGGTCTTAAATGAAGCATTACTACTGTCTTGAAAGCAACAAAGCTATATGGTACTTGTTAAATCTAATTCAATATGGCTGGGGTTTTTTTTTAGCGTAATAAAATTAAAAATGTGCTTTGGGTTGGAAAGGATGATTTGTGGAGTCTTAGTATTTCTTTATAAAACAGATAGTAAAATAAATTGCTGAGTTTGATTTGGATTCCTCCTGAGTTAACGTGTTGTAGGACTAATTTTACTCTGAAAAGCCTTTATAGTAAGAATTCACTGCTGTGTATTTTATTCTAATTTGGTTTAAGAAGTGTTTACTAACTTTTGAGTCAAGCTTCCCACTGAATGTGTGTACTATAAAATCATTATGATTTACCTGACTATCTTCTCAATGTTGCTTTTGTGTATTAATAGACAGATTGCCCCTGCTGTCTCTTTACAAGAAACCTTTTATTTTATTTCCTATGTGGTTTATTTAGTTCTGTTAACACTTCATAGTCTCTGCTTTCAAATTTGTGTTTTTTCCTTTCTTAAATCAATTTCTGTTTTTATCCTTGAGAAGGATGCAGTACTTTACCTGCCGTACTGTGAAAGAATACGTATGACTGACATTTTTGCAGCAGTTGAAGGAGATCCTTTTTTGATGAGATCATCTTTCTAACAAAACATGCTTGTTCCAAAGAGCCATTAACATCCCTGAAGATGCTGGTCTGTGATATTTGCTTCATCGTATCTTCAACTTCACTATAAAGAGTATTTTTACATAATTAATAGAACCTTTTCATCTTTTAGAGCATTTGTATTATTGTCAAATAAATAGGTCATTACAGTTTCAAATCTTCCTAATATTGCTCTTGCAGCTGTACAGCTTTTTATTTTTCACAGATTATTTATCTTCATATACATCTTTTGTCTCTTGACTGAGTTTTTGTTTTGATATTTATGTTGTAATCCTTTGCCAATATTTTTGGAGATATTGCTGTATCTTTTAAGATTTTGATCATCCTACCTCTTTATCTGCCTTTCAGGTTTCGTACTAAAACTGTCACCTTTGTGCTATTACTGTAACTGTTAAAAGGTGCTTCCATAGCTACTATTTAATTTAGTCTAAGCCTATCATCTCGTCAGTGGCATCTAAGTAGTATTGAAATGTGGTATTTCCTTTGTTATATCCCAAGAACATTGCTCTTCAGTGTTGCCTTTAGCATTTTTTATTATTAAGAGATCAGGTGGTAATTTCAACTTATCACTTCAGTTCTACCTCTTTTTAGCTTACAGATGTTTCAGCTATTATCAGTGTTTCTCTAACTTAGAGCCATGTAGTCTTAGTTCACAATTTTTTTTTTTTTTTTTTCCATTTTTAGGGAATAGTTATTCTTTCCTATCCATTAATGAAACTCGGAGATGGGACAGATTTTTTCAAGGTGGTTCTTCAAGGTACTATATTTAAGTATATGTTTTAAATTTATTTTGTTGAACTTCTTGGCACTTTTTTGACATCACTAGTACCTGCTTTTTTAGTGTTCAGTACTCCCTAAAATATAATACTCCCTAAAAGTGTTCATTCTCTACAAAAACAGATTATTTTAAACTTATGCCTGGTAAGTTAATGGAAGCAATACAGTCTTTATATTTCAGTAAACTTATTTTGCAGAATCTTTCAAAATACTGTCCTGGAAATGCGTTAGCTGTATGTACAGTTTTAATAGTGTATTTTTAAACTGCTTATCGTAAAGGATTAAGAAAAAAGCACACTTAATAGTTAACAGATAACATACATAGTATGTATCATGTAATTGCTCATTTAATATAGGTCATTATGTTGATTAGCAGCAAAATATTTGTATTTCATTCTGTTTTAATCTAAGTAGATAAAAAATGAAATTTCACCTGGTTACTTGGGTGTTTGAATAGCAGTTGACACATTAACACATTGAAAGACTTTAAGTTGTTCATCATGAAATAAATGATACTGAAAAATAATATGTCCCTTTTAAGCCCAAAGCTTATCACCCTCTCCAGCCAGGAAGGAGGAGGATGTCACTACTCAAGAGTTTATGTTGGAACTTCCCATTTCTTTCCATTTCCTTCTGAGCTCCTTTCTTAACACTGTTCACAGAATCATCACTTGCTCCCTCTGAGCCTTCCCAATTCTACAAATCTTGTGACTGTGACTGAACAGCAGGCAGGGGAATGCAGATGCTACCTGGTGAAACTGCTTGTGACTTGTGTTAGGAGAGGTGAATGAAATTGATGGGACCTGAGGCAGTTTCCCTGCTGGCTTCAGGGTTCCCAAAGAGGAATGCAAAACTTCCTTGAGTCTTGCTAGTTTCACATGGCTGTTCAGGAGGGCTGAGAGTTTGTGCATGTTCTCCACAGCCTCAAAAAATAAGTTTGCATATCTAAATCATTAGTGTTGTTTCTGAAACAGTAAAAGGTAGAAAACTTTTAAAATAACAACCTATTTTCTGTTTCAGTCCTCCTGTTTATTGATATGTCTATGTCCTGGAATACTTCAACTTTATTTAGTTCTGCAATATGATCTGTGGTAAAACATTAAATGTGACTGGATAATATTTCCTCTCTAATCCTGTACACTGAATTGTCCAAGTGGAAATCTTTGTCATTTCTGTTTAATGTACACTGAAGTAAAACATATGCAGATTTTAGATGTTCTTATGAAGAATATTCTGCTTGATATACCTATAGTTAGCACATAAAAGAAGTTGTATAAATATTTGAAAGGATTGACTGTTTGTAGATTAATTGGAATAAAAAGTGTTCGACTCTGTAGATCAGCTTATTTTGGAGATCTCTTCCCATTGTTGTTTTGTTTTGGAGAAGGTATGGTAATTGGAACCACTTCTGCTTTTTTTCTCTAGATTTGAATAACTCGTGTTCACGAGTCCACAGCATCAATATTTTAATATATGGAAAAATGGCAGAGGATTGTGCAAAAGTTCTACGCCATGGGGTAAATTTTTTTTTTTTTTCTTATTTTAGGAATTGTTTTCCACAGATGTATGCTGACTTCTTGTCTTTGTATAGCTATCATCAAAATTAGAAATAATCCATTCATTCAATTCAAATCTATAAATATGAACTAGAAAAAAGGAAGTATTTGCTTATGTAAATTCTTTCTAACAATAATATTGAAGTAAAGCAATTCTTTTTGTCAGTGCTGTTTACCTAACAAGTAAAGAATCATGAATATGGATGATATAGAAGTCATCCATTTATGTTCATAATTTGAATGTCTATTGCTATTTGTTAAGATAGATTTTAGAATTAAATAGATTTGAAAGATGGTTACATTAAAAGCTTTTCTTAAAAAAGAATT
Organism: Bucorvus abyssinicus; assembly: GCA_009769605.1. Lineage (NCBI taxonomy): Eukaryota > Metazoa > Chordata > Aves > Bucerotiformes > Bucorvidae > Bucorvus > Bucorvus abyssinicus. The sequence goes on from CM020025.1 coordinate 23,357,571, forward strand.
AATTCAAAACTACATACGCACTTTTCTTTATTGGCTTTATTGGCTTTATTTTCTTTATTCACCAGGGATACAAGCTTGATTTGATTAGCTCCAGGCTAAAGGACGTTGGCAAGTCAGCCTACAAGTTTGTGAGACAGTGTTGCAACTATAGGAGGAAAACAAGCTGAAAAAAATTACCTAACTTATACTTTTTATTAGGTTGCCTGTCAGTTTGACTTGTATTAGCCATATGTCAAATTAAAATTTGTGTGCAATACGTTATGAGCTCATGTTAGGGTGTTTTAATTTGTGATATAAAATCATACTAAATCATAGAATGGTTTAGCCTGGAAGGAACCTATTAAAGATCATCCAGTTCCAACTCCCTTGCCATGGGCAGGGACATCTTTCACTACGTCAGATTGCTCCAAAGCCCCATCCAACCTGTCTTTGAACACTTCCAATGATGGGACATCCACAACTTCTCTGGGCAACCTGTTCCAGTGTCTCACCACCCTCACAGTAAAGAATTTCTTCCTTATGTCTGATCTAAACCTACCCTCTTTCAGTTTAAAACCATTACCCCTTGTCCTTTCACTACAGGCCTTGGTAAAAGGACTTTTTCCATCAAAAAGATAGGAAGTTATTTAGTGATGAAAATAGGGCTTTGTTTTCACATGCTTAGAAATATTTGTTATGCACAAAAGTTAAGGACTTTCTCAAATATGGAAATAGCAATGGCTTATTTAGGATTCTGTCAGGATTTTTCAGCTCAGTTGGACTACTGCACCTGAACTCTGGTGATCTGTATGTTGAAAAAGGGTAAAAATTATATAGGACCTTAGGGCATGACATCAAAATACCAGTTAAAGTCCAGATTGCTCTGGATTCATGGAACATTTTACTTTCAGTTCAGAAACCTAAGATTAAATAATGACTTTTGCTTGATTCCCTGCTTTTTTTCCTTTAATTTTTTTTTTTTTTTTTTTTTTTTTTTTGAGAGAGAGAAAGATTATTTATATTCCTTGAGAGTGAAGAGAGTGATGTTGCTGTTTCTGGATAGTAGCTTACACCCTGAATTGTGTCAGCTTCAAAGATGCATGCATTAGTTCATGAGATATATGGGACCAAAGCTGCTAATTTCAAGAATTACACCTATAATTAGAGCTGAGGTGTTTATATAATGTATAGTAACCTATATTATAGTTTTTATATAATTATGTGCTCATAAATATTCAGCCACTGAAAACTTTTGAATCCCTGTGTTTTCATCATTGTTCATCTGACTAATACGGATTTGATGAATATGTGTAGATTAGAGGGTAGGAACTGAATGTTGATTTATTGATTTTATCAAGCAATCGTCAAATAGCAGGTGACGTGCTGGCTGCCTCTTCAGATGGGTAAAAAAATATCTTGCCCAAGAACAAATGTATTTCTCCTTTTTCTACAGAGATGTAATTGGTTTGATATTTTTATCACTTTTCAGTTTTTAGCTGAAGTCAGTAAAGAGGTTTGGAAGTTACACAACATGTAAGACAGACTGACATGATAGTGAAATTTATCTCTGTCCAGAGTAAGGCTAAAAAAAGATAGCAATTTTATAAATGTTTAGTGAGTAGTTGAAGAAATTATTTGAAGTTATAGTTGTGACCTAGTGCATCATTTAAAAAGAAAATTGCAGGATCATAGATGGGTGAAAACTTCCCATGGAAATTAAAGATGCTGGCATATATCTTTGTAGACTCTTCTTTCTCTTTGTCACACTTGCCTTATTTCAAGTCACATAATTTGTCTTGATATTAATATTAATAATGATAAATAATAATATTTTTAATTCTTACTGTATTTTCAATTAATCTGTAAAATACTTCAGAAGTATTGTTTAGCAATGTGATTCCATGTACTCTGAGGATTTTTTCTGGCATCATTTCCCATATGGCTTCCATCAGCAGATAGTCGAGTTTGTGTCATGAGCTGAACAGGTTAAACCTTTGTTTTAGAAGAAGTCACTGAGTCTAAGAAACATTTTCCAGCAAAAAATGCTTGCTCTGACAGAGCATGGTGATAGATCTTAGGAGGTATACATTATCTGTAGTGTTGTTGTCTATTAAATAAAATTCTATGGGAGAACAAAAGAAAAATTCTGTAGGGCCTGTTCCTCTACATCTAGCATCTCCTCCATCCAGCCTACATTATATGAAGGAAAAGTCAGTAACACCTCATGATTGTGAATGAAGGGGTTCACTGATAGAATTTTTTTAAATGAGTTTAGCTATAAGCAATAAACATTACCAAGATCCTTTAGTAGAACCCATTTAGAGATTGTGCTATTAATTTGATCTTGAAATTGGCGCATGGCCCTTTTCAGCCCTTTCATGTCTGTTAACTTTAGGGAACAACACAGAGGGGCTTTGGGCTGGGTGGTGAGGTGTGCGGGTAAGAGTATTCAACTTTGAATCAACATCAGATTCTCCTGTATATCAAAGCCTTGTTTTAATGTTTGTCATATGCCATGCTAAAGAGAGAAAGATCTCTTAAAGATTAGCAAAATCAGTTCAGTCTGTTTACGGCAGAAAAACCCATTACTACCATCAGATACATATAAAATAAGAAGTGACAGTCTTTATAGAAATTTCTCGATTCCACAGAATTTTGGGAGTGAGTCCAGGATGGGAAGTTCCTGAAATAATTTGGTAAATATAAAAGGTGCAGAATCATTGTAAATTTAAAGAACAAATCAGTTTTATTGTCCTGATAAAAATACAAATCTTGAACAAGGCCATGAGTGGCAATTGGAAGATGGACAGATCAGTGCTAAAGATCTGAGTAGGAAACCACAACCCACAGACAACAACCCTTAGACAGCCAGAGTGCGCTAAACCCAGTGTTTGGTCTTCCCCAGTGAATTGAACCTTCATGGTACTTTCCACATGTCTCAAATGAGGTTTTGATTTTGGAAGAATCTGAGTCTGAAGGAACAGAGTGATTTCCAAAACTAGCAGAGTTGCAATTCAGCAGTTAGGAAATAGATTTATTTTTTGAAAACCTGAAGTTTTAGCCATTGAAGAATTACTTCAGTAAGGTCCAATACTTTTTGTTTGCTGCTTACCATTTCAAACTTCACAGTTTTGTAGATTTCCTTATCACACTTCCCATACTGTAACAGCTTTAGCTAGTTAGCTTGAAAGGAGGGGAGCAGGCTGTTCCCAGAAATGTGAATAACTATGTTCTTCTCATCTCCTGCGAGTCTTCTGGTTCTGTAACAGAATAACCGTCAGGGAAAATGCTGTCTTTTCTTTATTTCTCACTTCTTTTCAATGAGGGGAATAGGATTTCTCTTTGATATTTAAAAGTATTCGTTGAATCTTATAGTTTGTGTGTGTATATATATACACATATATATGTGCAATAGAATATCCTTCTGTTGACATGAAAATCCACTAAATTATATAAATGGCTTTGATTCCCAAACCAATTATAAGAGAAGTTCAAATAATTACTCTTAGCTGAAGGTGAAATGGAAACAAATCTATTTTGAAAACTAATATAGCACTAAATTTCAAAGCACTGTGCAAACCTTATGTAAAGTTTTTGCATGTTTAGAAACTGCAAGTCACAACCTGTCAAAGTTGACTCTAATTTGGAACAAATCTGAGAATATACATGTTCTCTCTGCCTATAAAACTAGATTTTAAGGTTAGTGCCGTATTTTTTCCTCATTGAAATTGCACAGTCCTTTCACAGATGTTTTTGAATGTCATGTTACACATTGCATATTACATGAGGAATCACCGAAGATCTAATAATATTCATTTAAAAAGTTTCCGTTTGTTATGAAACTGTATAAAGGCTTGAGTCTGTAATTCTAAAATTCCTCCTTACACAGGAGAACAAGTCAAGTCAGCTGTACAGATCTCCAATCCTGACTCAGCAACCAAGTCCCAGAATCTTGTGCAGCCTGCAATCTAATAAAGTGCTGAAATAGGAGTAATGTATACCAGGGCATGGATTTTTAGCTGAAGGTTGAATTCACTGTTGAAGGAACACCATGAGTAGCATCAGCAACAGTGAAAGAAAACACACATGCTAACACCTGGTTTCTGCAAAACAGCTGAGTTTGCTGAAGCTTGTGTTTGTATCTGGAAAGAATGAAACAACTTAGCTATGTTAGCAGGGTGGTGTGTCTAGGGGCAAGGAATATTGAGTTGTCTGATCGGTTTGACCCATTTTAACTTACTTAGCCTTGAGTACGGCTTAACACTTAAGTGACTTAAATGTTATCTTTTAGTCAAAATATACATAGTACTCACATTTATGACACTACCTGAAAATTACCATCTCCTGAGTAGTTTCATTGTGTATTAAACTGTCTGATCAAACTTAGGTTTTCTGCAGTGATTTTTTTTTTTTTTTTTTTTTTGGCAAATCCTTTAAATAACTAAAAATATGACTGTCACTGAAGCTAGCAGCCTTTCTTGCACAAAACATTAAGGTTTTGGATCTTAAATTGTTTCGAGTAACATTGTCAGATTGCTGAAATCACAAAAAAGAGCAATCATAGTGCAATTTTTGTCTAAAACTGTCAATTTTAATCACAAAGCTCTTTTAGTTGTAAACAAATAAACCCATGAACAAAAGTCGTTCAGTAAAAGCTTACAGAAGTGCTTTTGGTAGAAGGTCAAATAGAAATAGGGTTCCAAGTCTAATGTGTTTATCGGAATGGATCACACTGGTACAGCCCTGCTATACAGTTATGTTACCAAAGGAGCTGACTATAAAGGAGCTTTACATTGTATCAGTTCCAAGCATTATCTTTGTTTGATCAAGTACCTTTCTTATCATCTCTATCTCCTAAATGTATTTCTTCTCCCTTTTTTTCTTTTTCTAAGGTTGATACCAAAAACATGAACTGCTGCATTTACCCCTTAAATCATCCTTTTCTTGTTCAGTTTGTGGTGTCTGAGGAACTTTATGCCAAAGGGAAAGTCCAGTTGCAAATGCAGTCACTTCCTGTGCCAGAATCTTAGGAGTGATGCCAGAGAAGTTTGTAATGTCTCTTTGCTGCTGTTAACATCCCTGTTGATTGACTTACCTATTTGATCCTTAAGGAGGAAACTGGAAGATGTCAATCCAACCAACAGAGAAAATACCTACAAGGAGAATCTTTTGAAAGTGCAACTGTAACTCAGTAAGAAATAAGCTCTGAGCAAAGAGCGTTTTGTCACTGCTGATGAGATGTGTGATTCCTTTTCTAGCTTAGTTCATCTTACCCAGAAAGGAGTCAGTCTTCAGTACATTCAAAGGGGAATGATTCTTTTGGTTTATTCAGGATGACTCTTCCCCTCTAGCCCTTGTCAAATTAGCGCTCAGTCACAGTAGCATCAAGAGTGTGACAATTTTAGTGGAATTTGAAAAAAAAGTTGCTGGCATTGGTCAGAATTATGAGTTCTGTGGGTAGAACTAAACAGAAAAACTTAAAGGCACTGTTTAGAATTTGTTCAGGATTTTTGTTTCTTGAATGTCTTGAGACTTTAGGGTGAAATTTCGTGTTATGTGCTCTTTAAAATAGAGTATGTGATACAGCCAATGTAATCATCTGTTTATCACTCTGTCCCCATAGGACACCTTCATAGTTGCTGGATTTAAGTTGGCAAAATCACCCACAGCAAGAGTGGATGGTAGACACAGTTGCCACCTGGAGGTGTCTGAAGAGGCTGGATCAGCCATTTATGTACGTGGGTATCCAACTTTTTTTTACCTTTTATTTTTCATCTGAAAACCAACATTAAAGTTTTGCTTTATGGTAGAAGAAACAATAAAACCTATTAGCATTTGAAGTGCTACAGATTATTTTAGCATGTTCATCAGGAACCAATCACTAATTTCAGAGGTGATTCACATAGCAAAAGTATCTATAATGCTGTCTTGTATTCACTTGTAGCATTATATTTGCTGTCTAGTTATCAAATGTTGTTATATTTGCAATGCCTTCAATATCGTGCTCAAAATTTCTCCTCAGATTTATACTAAACCAGGAAGAACTGCTGCTTCAGAAACTGCATCTGTGGTGAGTTTATACTTGATACGTTTTTAAACCACATGAGACTAACTGCATGTATATAAGAATGCGTGGAATTCTTTTTCTTTCCTGTTTATTTTACTTCCATACTCTCATGCCAGCAGTCATTTGTTTAGCTTTTAGTTTTGCAAATAATATGCCTGGAAAACAGAATACAATATTGAAACGTAGAACTTTTTCTCTACTTGCAGTATAGTTCCCGTCTCAAAATAGGCTGCATGTTGGTTTAGGAAATATGAACTAGAAAGGTAACTGTCGTTCTAAAGAAGATTGTATGCTGTGGTTTAAGAAAATGGAAGTAAGAATCATCCTTTGTTTTAAAGTCAGACTTCACGTACTGGTCTTAACATTTCCTTTGATTACTGTTTGGAACCAGCCTTTTATGTGTCTAAGTTAAAATTCTACAGGAAATAGTATATTAAAGGCACAGAAATTAGTGTATGAAATTTTATTGTTCTTAGACATAAAAAGGATTTAGGACCGAAGATGATATAGCTTTGCTTCCTGTTAATTTTATGAAAAGTTTCATTTTTTTCCCCTGTGATACAGTAGTTTAAAACCACGGTTTTCAGTCAGTTTGGCAGAACTTGTATTCTTTAGAAGTGACTAATTAGCATATAATATTGTCCTGGTTTGAGTTAGAACAGAACTAATTCTGTTCAGTGATTTTACTTTTCAGCTCAGTCTCTGCTAACTAACTGCACTTTCTGAAGTTAACAGCATGTTTTTGCAGACAGCATCTGCTTCTAGAAGTGGTAACACTTGATGTAACCTTAAGATGAGAGGAGAGTAGTCCTTAAACAGTGGAAGATAGTCCTTAATTTGTTTAATCCTCTAACAAGTGTGCTATTTTAATAGGAAGACTTACACAATAGCTGTGAGAGGTAAACCACCACCCCCTCGAAAGAGTGATTCTGTGCAGTGACACTGCCAATAAGAATTACAAAATTATTTATGTATGTGCTTTAAAAAGCCCTTTGGATGGACATGTTAAAATCAATCAATAAAAAATTCCTTTTTGTCGGGCGTTAAGGCTGGACCAACCACTAGGTGAATGACAGATGCTCTCTAACAGAATCAAACCAGGACACCTTTCATCATTCTTTCTTATAATGACTTTTATTCACCTATTTCTTGTATTGAAACTTACTTGAACTGACTGGTTATTTTATTGTAAGGAAGATGCAATCACAAAAAGAAATGGAAATAAGTCTTGTGTGCTTTATTGCTTGTGAATTTATATATTTCTATTTAGAGAGACTAAAGTGAATAAGATAGAAAGAAATAGATGAGCCTTTTTTTTTTTTTTTGTAAGATGAAATAAAGCATATCTGAGGGTGGATGGTGTTAAGAGACAAAATTCTGGTTGAATATTTGAATGTTTTTTTTCTTGTTTCCTAATTTTATCATGTCTTTCCAGTCTGTTTCACCAAAATATGTGTATACTTCTTTGAATCATCTTAAAGATGGAACAATAGTGAATTTATATGGTGTTGTGAAATTCTTCAAGCCTCCATATGTAAGCAAAGGAACTGGTATGTATTATATTCAAGAGATTTAAAATCTTCTCCAAACAGAACTGTTCTTACTATGTATCTTAAAAACTGATCAGAACAACAAATTCAGGTGATGCTTTGACCACGGTTCTCAGCTAACAATAAGGAAGTAGAACAACGTATACGTAAGGGATATCAGAGTTGGCTTAGGCAGAATGGTGGAGATAGCAAATGAAGAAAGTATTTATCAAGCTAATACTATCAGTACAAAACAGGGAAAAGGACCTGTACAAAAGCTTTGCACCTGTTCTTGTGGGAAAAGATTGTTGTATATCTATGTGCAATTCTTCCTTGAGATTTTGACAGAAAGTGTTGTCATATGCTATAAACACAGTGCCAGCATATTTGTCACTTGTATAAGCTGTGCCACAACTGACTCATTTTTCCTGTCTTACTGAGTATGCTAGTTTTGCTAGATTGTGCCATTCCACTAGGTGCTCAGTAAGTGCATGGCTACGTGATACCCCTGCTGAATTTGATTAAGCAATAGAATTTCTTATTTGATTCAGAACTAATCTAAGTATTTTCTGCTTATTTTAAATTTACTGTGCATTTTAAAGTTGGGATTTCTTTTCCCTTCTAAATGTATTTCTAATCGAACAAAAAAGAATGAATTATGATGGTTATTGTTGATTTTTATGACTTTAATTATGCATGCTGGTTTCTTGAATAATGTCAATAGCTATGAATTTGGCCTCTAAATACACTAATTTGAGAAATGAACATTTAATCAGATCCAAGAGTTAGTGGCTTGTTTGCAAAACCTTTTGCAAACAGTCTGTGTGATTTTACTTGCTCAAAAATTGCCAGCAGAATCTGAAGGTGATACACCCAAGATAAGGCAGTAAATGCCTTTGTGAGAGCACAGCACTGTACCTGCAGTACCATGGCTTCCAGAATCAGGTTTGCTTGCAGTTAGGTAGCTTGAAACTTAAGTGAAATAGTTGAAAGCTGTGGTAACATGGTGGCACACACAAAAAAAAGTCCAACTAAAGTTCAGCTAATGGCTTCACTTTTTGAAGACCAAGCAATCTTCAGCCTTTGTTTGAATCAGTTTAGAGTGTATGAATGGAAGGAATGTCTGGGAGGTCGGTGCAAATGTGTGTATGGTAGTTTCAATACGTTCAACTGAACTCTACTGATCTAATCTGTATTGTGGGAATGCTCAATTCCTCCCATTTTGTCCATGTCATATTCTTCTAAATAAACAGATACTCTGTACTTGCAGCTAAAGTGTGGTCTAACACTTGCCCACAGAAAAGATGTGCACATGCTGCTCCCTGAGCTATTGTCCACTAAGTGTCAGCTGTACTGAAGGCAGCCACCGGCCGAGTCAGCAGTTGTAGTTAAATTATGCAGATTACACAGGATTTTTTAAGAATATATTAGCTTAACTGGGTCCACAAGCTCATGAATAGCTGTTGGGAATTCAAGAGCATGTTTACATAGTTGTGACCATGTCAACAGAAGAAACAATGTACACGCAGTACTAGGGCTCAGTGTCTTGGTGCCTGCGGGAGAGCAGTTCTGTGCTTCCCATACAGTTAGTTGTCAAAACATATTCCCTTTGGTGTTCATTATAGCAGATGACAAGGTTTGCTCCTAGAAAACCTTCCTGCTCTGCATTCTTATTCAGTTCTGAGAAGGCCATAGTGATCCCCAAAATAACTCTGAAACATAAAAAACAAATCGGAAGAACATGGGATAATCTAATTGAAATGTTGACATTTAAAAATAGATGTAGTCATTATATTGGAACTGAGTCAGTAACACTCCATCTGTTTTTATAGCAAATATAGTGCATGTTTGGTTTTTTTCTCAAGAGACTAAATTATAATGAGTATTATCATATTCCACATAGTCATTGATACACTAAAGTTGTCTTGCTAAACAATAAATTGCAAATTTTTATGATAAAATAGTTTTGATTGTTTATATGGGAAAAAGGTTGTTAGAGAAAAGTTGTTAGAGAAAAGTTGGATGTCACTGTTTTTTCAGAAAATAATTGTTTTTTGATAATACTCTGTTGTGGTTTAAGCCCACCCAGCCAGCAACTAAACAGTGCCCAACTGCTTGCTCACTCCTACCATTCCGTGGTGGGATGAGGAGATGAAACTGTAACAAAAGGCTCCAGGGATGAGACAAAGACAGGGAGGGCTGACTCACCAGTTATGGTCACAGGCAAAAAAGAGACTTGACTTGAGGAAACAAAATCAATTTAACTTAAACACCACCACCACCACAGATTTACAAATCAAATCAGAGTAGGACAATGAGAAATACAAACAAATACTAAAAACACTTCCCCCCGCCCATCCCTCCCTTTTTCCTGGCTCAGCTCTTCTGATTCTCTACCTCCTTCCCTTCAGCAGTGCAGCGTAGCGGGGAATGGTGGTTGCGGTCAGTTCATCACACGCTGTCTCTGCTGTTCGTTAATCCTCAGGGAGAGGACTCCTAAGACTCTTTGTCTGCTCCAATGTGGCATTTTCCCACGGCAGACAGTCCTCCATGGTCTTCTCCAGTACGAGTCCATCTCACAGACTGCAGCTCTCCACGAACTGCTCCAGTGTGGAGCGCTCCCTTCCATGGAGTGCAGTCCTCCCATTAATGGACTATTCCAATGTGGACTTCTCTTGGAGTTGTGGTCTTCTTTGAGTGCAGTCACCTGTTTCAGCATGTGGTCATCCACAGGCTGCAGGTGGATACCTGCTTCAGCATTAGCCTCCATGGGCTGCGGGAGAACAGCCTGCCGTCTCACCACAGATGAGAAACTCTGCTCTGGCGTGCTTTCCCCGCCTCCTTCTTCACTGACCTTGGTGTCCACGTAGTTGTTTCTCCACATCCCACTTCTCTCCGAGGGAGCTGACCAGCAGTTTTTTTTACCCTTTCAAATATGTTTACTGCGGAGGTGCTGACTGGCTCGGCCTTGGCCAGAGATGGGCCTGCCTTGTAGCCAGGGCTGCTTCTAGAAGCTTCTCACAGGAGGCACCCCTGTAGCTCCTCTTGCCCACTACCAAAACCCCACCAGGTACAAACCCAACACATGGAGAAGTACAAATTCCAATTGTTTTACATTATGAATGCTAGAACACAACAGATATTTCTAGATATAAGCAAGCAATAATGATAAGTTAAAGTATCTGCAGGAACTCAGTGTGTTTAGACTGGAAACAGACAAGTCTTTTGCTACAAGCGAGAGCAAAAATTTCCTGTCAATAGCGTCTTTCATACCAGTATATCTGTTTATCTAGAAGAATATGACATCCACCAGTTAGATCTAATTAGAAATGCAAACATTCATAGAATACTAAATTTAAGTGTCAGTATAGGAAATCAAGTCAAACTGCTAGCTTAGAAGTAATAGTAATAAAAATTATTCTGCCCCTAGAGCTGAATGCTTGTGGAAATGTCGTGTGATTTAGCTACAGTTCATACTTTAATATTTTAAAAGTATTAATTCACAGAAAGACTCCAGAGGGACCTCTTTGAATGAGTGGTGTTGGGTTGCAGGGTGCTTAAGGAGCAGGATTTGGGGCTGTCAGGCGTGAAAAAGGTTCGAAAATGGGAATGCAAGCTGTGCTGGGTGCAGGTGCCCAGGTGTTGGTAACAGGGTGGGAGGTTGCAGGTGGTCTCTGGGAGGAGAGGCTGGGGTTGCCCTGTGCCAGACACAGCAGATTCCCCTTGGCAAAGGTGGTGGTGCCTCTGGGAAAACAAAGTTAAGAATGGGCAAAACACTGCATGACAGTGAGGAGTGAGGAAAAATGCATGAGAAACAGCCCTGCGATGTCAGAGAAGCCAGACAGGAGGAGATGATCCAGAATGGGAGCAGAGATTCCCATGCAGCTTGGGGAAGAGACCTCAGATGAGCAGATGGATCTATGCTGCAACCTGTGGAGGACTTACACTTGATCAGGGTTAATCCAAAGGAGTGGAGCCCATGGAAGCACCTATGCTGGAGCAGGAAAAAAGTGTGAGAAGGAAGGAGTAGGAGAGAAGAGGAGTTCTTCTGGACTGACCACAGTCCCCATTCCCCATAGCCCCTGTGCTGCTCAAGAGAAGAGGGAAGGTAGAGATGTGGGGTATGAAGAAGGAAAGTTGAGCTGGGAAGAAGGAGTGGGGAAAAAAGGTGTTTTAGTTTCTCACCATCCTACCCTATTTTTATTGGCAATAAATTAAAATAATCTTCCCCAAGTTGAGTCTGTTTTGCCAGTGATGGTAAGTGATATCCCTGTATCAAAACGCACGACCTTTTTCCGCCTTATTTTCTCCCTTGTCCTGATCAGGAGAAGGGAGCGAGAGAGCAGCTGAGTGGGTGCCTGGCAGCTAGCCAGGTTCAACTCAGCACACATGCTGGGAGTCTCCAGGCTTTTCAGACTTGTTCTTTGGATTATAAAAAAAAGAGGATGAATCTAGAGAAGGGATTTGAGAAACAAGTTTCCCTTGAAGATAAGACTCTCAGGGGAACGAAAAATCTCTTTAGTTTAAAAAGAACAACAATAATAACACATAGTCTTTATACTTTCTCAGATGGAAGAACCAAACTAATAAATTCATAAAACACTTCCTTTGGATAGGAGCTCTCATCACTGATAATCTTTCCTGCCTGACGTGCACTAAAATCTGTAAAAATCTTCTTTGTAAAGGTGCAAGTATAATCGAGACCTGTAAAGAGCAGAGAACAGTATTTTGTTTTTAATGTAAAAAATGGCTAAATTATTTCGATATTGGTTTACTCTATTTGATCTTTTCTGCACAGGCTCCAAACAACATCTGTCTGTCCCTGTAATCAGCATCTCAAAATCTTCATTTTGTGGTGGTCTGGTGATTGCATGCTTATGCTAGACTCATTCAAATGCTTTCAGTCTGACAATATCTGTATAGCTATATAGAATGTGTATGTATATTTGAAAAATTGGTGCTTTCTGATATTCTCAGCCTGAAATTGTAATAGATTTCTTAGATGAGTTTTTAAGGATCTGAGAAGGTTAGCTTTATCTGTAATAATTCAGGATGCTGCCAGTGGTGAATGGTGGTACTTCATTCTTGAAAAATATTGTAGGTTTAAAACTCAGGCTTAATAGCAAAGAAACAAACAAAACAAACCCCACAAATCTTTTTTCTTTGCTCACATTGCCGACAACAAAAAGCATAAGGATATGAATCAAATGTAGAAAGTACTCTTTGAGTAAATCATAGAAAGGCATTTCTTGAAGGATCATGTGGTCTAGATTTGTGATTTGTCCAGCTGCTTTAACAAGACTTTGGGGACCTGAGGACTTGGAATATTACTTAGACAAGCACTGGTAACTGGAGATTAAGACAGCCATTCTTTTCAGTTATGTAAAAACAATAAAGTCAAATGCACTGACTTTCAAGGTAATATATCTCTGACACAACTAGGACAGATTTTTGCAGCTGACTTATTTGACAAGTTAATCGCTTCAATTTCACAAGTCTTAGAACTTTAGTAGGGAAAATGATGATTTCCTTAATAACTAGTCCTTGCCTAGAAGTCATTAATAACTTCCTAATATATATTCCCTGTACATTTTCAATTGGTAATATTAGAAAAAATAACACAATATCAGGGATGCAGTTTAAGAAGTTTCTTATTTATTAAGATAGTTGTGATTCGTTTGCTACCTATCATGAAAATCTCTAAACCAGTTATAATTAATTTGGGTTTTAGTGTAAAAATATTCACAACTCAGTTAAATTATTTGAATGTTGGGGTTTTGTTTTGGTTTTTTTGTTTTTTACACAAGCCAGAGTTATGTCTGCTTGAGAGGGTGCAAAATGCTCAGTGGTTGCTCTGAATTGCCAGGACATGAAATGACTCTTGTCAGAAAATTCTGTAGTCACATTAGATGTGGCTCTGTCGTGTACTAATACATTCTCCCCCTGACACTGTCTTAATCGAATCATATCGATTTAAGCTGGTAACTGCAGGAAGCATGGGCAGTGGAGCCACTGAACTTAATTCATATGGGTCTTTATTCACTATATAGATATGCTTCTAGGTATGAGATATTGCTCCTTCTTACATATATTAAAGCTTAAGGCTGAAGCTTTGCATTGTGTTCCCACTGAAAACAAGTGGTACTTAATTTAGCCTTGTCAGTTTATACAATCTATAGTTAAATGTTCATCATTTCAGTTACCATCATTGTATTAGAGTAATGTTAAAACACTGGTAAATTAAATTAGCTTTCAGTATGATCATAAAGTATTATTTATTCCAGAGAAAGTTGTTAAAACTGAGCACATTTAACCTCAGGGCGTGTAGTTTGGAATGTCTATACATGAGAATTTTACGTATTCTGAAAACTGTCCAAGGAGATACTCAGATCCTGCTTGGTACAACAGACAGATGGGTTTCTGTCTGCTGGAAGGTCTGTTGGAATTGTTCAACAATATATTCTAGCTTTTCTTCCTGAATAGTTTAAGTGTCTCAGATCTTTTAAACTTTTTAACAAAGGTGATTCTGTCCTCTCTCCCCTCCCTTAAGCCCAAGGACATCTCAAGTGTTTAGCCTGAGTAAAAAGAGTAAATATGAAAGAGCCTCTGTCTTTATAGTGCCCAATTATGGAGATTATGTTCCTGACCATGAAACTTCTGGGACATCACAACGTGATGCCTCTGCTTCCCCAACTCTTTATCTTTTTTTCCTGGAGATATTAGTCAGTGTCTTCCATAATATAGGGAAGAATTATAGCGAGAAGAATCCTTGACACTGGTTAACAATAAGTCATAAAAGTAACGTCCTATTTTCCTGGGGAAATGTCCACCTAGGTTGTTCTCTTAGACGCATGCAGTATTTTCGTATGTCACATGTTGAATTAAAATCTCATTTTAGCCTACCTAGACATTCATGTTGATGGTAACTATTATTTTTATGAAATATTTCTTAGAATCAAGATTAATGAGGTGCAGCATTTTCAGAAAGTACACTTCTAAAAACCTTTGACAGTTCCAAGCCAGCAGTTCTACATGCTCAAAATGCAGTTCGTATTTTTCTTCCTGTGTTTTGTTGAAAATACTTGGTAAGTTAGCTGGTTCAACAGCTTGCTTTTAGGATAGAGACACTTGGGTATTGAATGGCCCCAGTAATTCTTGAAAACAGTATTAATGTCTGCTGTAGTATTGAAGAGAGAATAATTCGCTACAATAATCTCTCTTCTTTTGTGTGTATTGAAATATAAGAAACAGAAGGCAATCTCTATTAAGAGTCCCTCATTGCCAACAATGCTGCCAAAAACCTTTTTATCTCTTTGGATGGGGAAGTTAGGATAGTGGGTTTTCCACTTAAATGTTAGTCAGGAATATGTATGTGATGCCCAGAAGGGGATTCGTAATTAAATTGATACTTTCTACCTTAAAGATTTATGCAAGCATATTTGTTAGGAACTGCTAAAGTCCTCAGTAAAACTAAAATAAATGTTTAATCACTAAGTACTAAATGCTTTCCTACAACATCAGTAAGTACTAATCTGGAAAGCTTTTGTAGCAATTCTGTTTTTCTTATGATGATTTAAAAATAAATTTGTAAGTGAAGCTGTGAGTTGGGGGGGTATTGGTTTGTTGGGTTTTTTTTTTTAATACATCTGTAAACTGTGCAGAGATGCTGACTTTCTGAACATGCTAATGACTGACATAACAGTCCATAAAAGAGTGGAAATGCAATGTCGTTTATAAAAAGAAAGCTATAATCTGAAGAAGGAACCTAAATCCTCATGACAGTGGAGGAAACTTTAGCTTTTCAATGACCGTCACAGGGCTACAAAACATTTGTATTTCAAACTGTTTAAAGTCAGTGCCTAGAAGCTTGGAGATCAATGTTCTCCATCTAACCTTTCAGTGATCTTGACTTGGTATTTTATAGATCTTAAGATAATACTTGCAATAATAATTAATTCCTTTTGTGGCATATATTTCTTTTGTAAAAAGCTCTTTCATCAAATAGCTGTGGTTTCTGTGAGATCAAAGAAAGAACTAAGTAACAAAGTAATGGTATTTTTAAAGAACAGCAAGGACTAGTCTGAAAGGATATATCAGACCAATGCATCACCCTGTATTTCCATTTAAATCAAATGTCACGTCTCTCTCTTTGTTGTTTTCATAAACACCAATTCTGATGTGTTACAAGCATCCTGACAGACAGCTGTCCATTGCTGGTGGTCCCTCACGTGGTGTTAAGCCTGAGTGGGATTACATCTTCATAATAATTAAATATATTAAAAATAACCAGAGTTGCAGTTTGTAGTTCTGTGTGGTATCAGCCTAAAACCAATGTTTATACTGAGTCAATCTAATATGTAACTAAAACTTTCCTGTGCACGTATATAAATTTGCTGAAATATGCATCCATTGTGTCATATTTTTAGCCAGATTATTCAAGTAAAAACTTCCAGTGGTAAAATTTCCCTATTTTAAGAAAAGTTAATTAGTGGAGTAAATTTATCTAGTAAAGGAAAATTGTCTCCAAGATGTATAATTTTTTTTTTAATAGCTTGGGAACTGAGGGATTTTGCTTCATTGGAAACTATATTGCAAAAAATCAAAAGTTTGAGCAATAACATTTATTATATCAGTTCATATAACACTGGGAAATTATTTAAATTCAGCAAGCCTGTTTAGAGTTTGACTCATTATTTGTGCAGAAAAGTTAATTCAGTCACTGAACTATAATGCTGCTATGGAAAGCAGAAAGCAATTTTCACATTCCAGCTGGAGAAGAAGAGACAGGTGGCTTTTTAATTTTACCTTTGAAAAGGACTTGCTGAATGAGGATTTCTTTAAAAGAAAATCAGTCTTTATGCTTTGTTCTTGAAGAGTTCTGTTTTAATTAGCTTTATTGTATAAGTGATTATTTGAGATGATAGTTAAGAATGGAAGGTCTAAAACCACAGAGACAGAGAACCTATATTGTGTAGAAGGTGTTCAATTATATAAAGCAAGTGTATTTTATACTACTTTGACTAGGATGATTATTAGTCTTTTGAGTATGATAATTGCACGGAAAATGGAGGGAACGTGTTAACTTTTTTCCCCCTTAAATAGGCAGCTGCACAGGTATGAAGCTGACTAGGTTATATAATCACAGCATCGAAGACTAACTACAATTTTAATGTGGAATGTTTTTGGTTTTTCCCTCTTGATTTCTGTGTTGAATTATATCAGTGCACTGCAACATGTTATCCTGTATCTTCAAGGAATTGTAAATTTATGAACCATCTGGGTTTTTTTTATTCTTAATTGCTCATTTTGCTCATATTGCTTTGCGGCTGAGCTGTTAAGCTATCCTCTAGAATTCATACCCAAAGAAATACAACAGTCTGTCTTTGGATGACAGTAGTAAATACTTCCAGCATTGTCATCCACTGAGTAGACATAGAATGTGGGAATAGGTGCTGTATGGCACTTGGGCCTTTGATGGGAGTGTGCAAAAGAATGATGCTTAGCAACTTCCGAGTGTAATAGGTGAGAATTCATCATTATGGAGTCTCTGTAAAAAATCTTGGGAAGGAAGAAGAGTAGAGGTATTATAGTAATACTGTAGTTATTTATATCTGTAGCAAAAGTAGTTTTATTTTTCCTGGTAAGCCTTCCCTGATTTCTTCTTTCAACACTTCAGTCACTCAAATAGTTACTTAAACTTTTATATTTAAATTATAGTAAATTTAAGGGTGTAGTTGCTGGAAGGAGAATATTTCTTTTGAGGGCATAGGCAGTGCGCATACAAGCATGTATTTCGTTCCAGTCCATCGGGTCTGTCTTCATGTTTGGGGAATCTGTTCATAGAGTTTACATATGACAATTGTCGTCTTTTGACTGCCTTCCTTTTAATGTAAGTTTTTATATAAGTTAAATCTGTCACTTCTCGTAGGTTGATATTATTCTCTTTCAAAGCTATTTAGCAACAATTTATGTCTGTATCCTTATAAAATACATGATCGAGATTTTATTGATTTTGTTTTAGCGCTATGACACCTTTGTTCACTTCCCAGATATGTAAACTCTGGTTTAATGATATTAATCACTAACAGCCTGGTAGAGTTGTAGCTAAGGGAAGTTGGGGGTTTTGATTTGTTTGGATTTTTCACTTTTTTGTTTGGGGTTTTATTTTTGGGAGTTGAAAAGGTATCTGTCATGGGCAAAGCAGATTTGACTTGGGGAATTTAATTCCCAGTTAGCAGAAACATTTAATAACTGATTCAGGTATTGAGAAACAAAGAAGAGAAACATTTAATGTTTGGGGGAAACACCTTTCCTCCACCTTTCCCAGGCTCAGCTTCACTCCAGACACCTCTCCTTCCCCCTTGCCAGTCTCTACTCCCCTTGTTACTGTTGCAGGTTTTTATGTCTCTTAGGGGAGCAAAGGGTGGCGCAGGAGACTGGGATTAGTATATAGCAGTTTCTTTCTGCTGCTACTCGTTCTTTGCTCTTTCCACCCCCACTAGCTGTACCTTCCTTCTTAGTGGTGTCCTCTCCAGTGTGGGTTCCTGTATGGGCCTTGGTCCTTTTGTGGGTGTATGTGATGTAGCATGGGCTTACTCACAAACCACAGTCATTCAACCTTGAATTTTATTTACAGTCTTCTGGTATTTAATTTCACCTTTACAGAAGTTGAGAAAGCTCACACTGTCAAACAAGAAGATTCTGGTTGGTTGTTTCAAATTTCAGTTTAACGTAGTCAGTTTCTGTAGTTTGTTGGAATATCAGCAATAGAATTTGTAAACAGGTTTATTTGTTGTTTTAATTTTGCTTATTTACTGTTGACTTGTTGCCTGCTGAATTATGATCATGGCTTTGTGCGTTACTTTATTTAGAGAGTTTTATATCTTGAATAGTGTTCCCATTCTTGGTACCTCAAGAGAACGGGTGTAAGTCTTCATGCAAGCTTGTTTCTAAGAGTTACAACTACTTTATTTTACAGCGTTGAGATTGTGTTGTTGGCTGTTACCAGAATGCAACATAAAAATTGGCAAAACACCTTTAGTGTAAATGGGGGTCCACAATAGTAAGATTATAGCAAGAGTAAATGCATTTTGTACATAGAGGAACTGTTCCTGCTTCTGGACGGCATGTCTGCATTTTATATGCAGGTCAGCAGTATGAATAAACTATCTTCTACAATGAAAACTTAAATTCTTAAAATAGGATTGTGAAAGCAAAAATGTGAGTTAAAGTAGATGGCATTAGAAAATTGGAGAAGTTTCCAAGCATACTTCACATCGAGTGTTTTATACTTTTTAAAGTCAGAATAAATATTAGCAGAATAATTTAATTCATAATTCCAGTCTGAAAGCACTGTGCACTACAGTTTAGATATATCCACTCTTTTCAAAGTACAGGAAAATGCAGAAATAGTAAATTTGTTGTGACTCTTACTAATACTGTTTTTGTGCTTTCTCCTTCTGACATTTAAGAATGGTATGCTGAAATGGAGAACCAACAGAGTTCACCATTGCAAAAGTTCAAAAATTAGAAAATTTAAATTGTAAATCATTGAGTCCTGTTAATTTAATGTCTAAAAATTGTGCTTTTTGCTTGAGGATCTTGCTAACTCTTTCTACAAGCCAAAATTTTGTATATGTAAATGTATCAAGGTTTTCGTCGAGGTAAAAATGATAGTTATGATGTCATTGCTCTACTGATCTGCTGAAAAAGTTGTAATTCAGCCCTGTTGTAATTCAGTAAATAATAAGTATCCAAAACAAAAGGACTTTTTCTTCTTTATTAAAAGCAACTATGGCAAGATGCGTAGATGTTTGAGGTGCTAATTGTACAGCCAAGTTGATATTGGGTGTTTGAAAAGTTCTCAGACAGGTTAACCAGGTACCATGCTGTGAAAGGGCATGGGTATTCTCACTCTAGTTTACATTTCTAAGATACCCGAGTGCATGTGATTCTGTAAGGTGAAATGGAAAATACAGGTTCCATTTATGTCACTTGCAAACACTGCTCTGTTCCAGGCTTTTTTGTTCTGTCCTATTTGTATCTTGTTTTGAATTTACTTCCTGGTCCTTAATAGAAGTGAAATTCTGTTAATGAAGTTTAACTTCAAAAGGGCACATTTCAGATTCTTACTATATTTTCTAGCTACCACTATGTGACTGTATCCTTGCAGCATATATGCTGCATATTTTGTTGAAAGATAAGTAATTTATGCTTTAATTTGCTTTTAAAACTTGTAGAACTCATTACCTCTTCAGAAGACAGTGCAACAATAAATCTGAGAAAAGAATTGTTCAAGGTTGTGTGTGTACTCCCTATTTTATAGAGGAAGTAATTGAAACCTGAAAGAAATAGCATGCCTGTTGCAGAGAGAAGAAAATGTTTTGTGTGTTCCTGGCTTATAGACCTGTGCTTAATCACCCATTTCATCCTCAGTTATTTGGGCCAATTATTGGCAAGATGGGCTACACTTCAGTTGTTTTGCTACTGTAACTAAACTGACTTTGGAAGAGTTACACACATCACAGCAGAAAAAAATTGACCATGTGGTTGTTCATGTCAGGTTTAATATCCATGTATTAGTAACTCCATAATGACTATTATTCATTCTAACACTTTTATATTTTACAGATTATTGCTCAGTTGTAACACTTGTGGACCCATCAAATGTGAAGTTAACGTGCACTCTTTTTAATGGAAATCTAGATTCCCTACCAAAAATCTACAAAGTTGGAGATATTGTTCGATTTCATAGAATAAAGGTATGCACTAGGATGCGGGGGTTTTATGTGCTTGCTTTTTTGCAGCGAGAGGACTGTAGGAATAATTTAATTCTTCATGTAGTGAAGTTAACATGCGGAGACATTGGATGACACTGTTGATTTATAAAACAGCTATGGTTATGATAGGACCAAAACTGGAAATAAACTATCAAATTTTATTAACAGAGCACTCAGCTAATACCTCTCTTTAAAAAAATGTTAGATGTGTTTATGACAGCTCCATAACAGCATTACTTTTTCTGAATATTTGTTAAATAAGTCAACAAAATCAAGTAGTTGACAAATCAACTAATTGACAAACTAGTTGACAAAAATCAACTAGTTGACAAGTGGTAATACTTTTACATGAACAGAATTTAACTGACATAAAAGTGCACAATTTATTCCTCTTCAAGCTAGTAGAATTGAGGGATTACTTGGGGGCTTCTGTTGTGGAGCAGTTTAGATCAGCTAGAGTTACTCAAGTGTAGTGTGTCTGGGGTTGTTAGTGTGCAGTATGCTCTAGCTGCTGCTTTGATGTTTTCCTGCCTTACCCACATAGTTATCTATATCAAGGGCCACGAAGGAAACAGCATTTATAGCTTTGGTACTGCTTCTGCTGGATGGTTTTCTTACACCTGCTACAACTGTATAGGAAAGAGGAACCACAGTACAGAGACTGAATGGAAGACTTGGAAGTTGGAGTCTATTTAGAAAGTTGCAGAATAGTATCAAAGATGTGATTTTACCATGTTAAATAGTAATTTGCAAGACAACCATGCGTAATATATGTTTTATTTTTGCTTAAAATAATTATAGCAGAAATTAGTAAATGTCCTGAAAGAGGCCAGTTTAAAAAAACATTTTGCGTATTTGAACGCTTCTGGGAGATCTAGGAAATTTAGGGTTGTATAAAAGGGTGATGAAAGGGACAAAGATCAGTAGAACTAAGCATATACTTTGATATGTTGTGGAAGGACAGCAAAGGAAAAAATCCATGACAATAAGTGTGAAAAGTGGTAAGAATTATCCAGTAATAGAGATTTGAACCACTGAGATTATTAAGAAAGAACTTGTTAAGATTTGGAAACAGTCTTCAGTTATTCATGTATATTATAAATATTTACAGTTGAGAGAGTAATTAGGTAACCTGTTCTGGGTTACCATAAAGCTTCCTTAAGGTCATCTTTACTTATAACTAGAGTGGAATGAAACTATATTTAGATTTTGAAGCTTGTGTTACTAATTGGTACCTGAGATGTGTTGTTAGTATTGGAAGTTGATTGATTTGACTTCAGGTGGGAGCGTTTTGTGCTAAATTTTAAATTCTCTCTGAATCCAGCAGAGTGATTGTTACACAGATATACTTGTTTCTGAAATTCAGTGGAGGGAGAAACATGTTTATTGCTTCTGAAATCAAAATACATATTTTATAATATATGTGTGGAAAAGGAGAAAGTAGAAGAGAGTCTGATTAAAATAAAATAACCGAAAAGTTACATGACTGTGATAGGTTAATATTGGATTTTTTTATATATATATGGGAAGTACAGGTTAAAAAAAAAACCCACCACCATTGTCAGAGAAGTTATGTATGTACCCTCTTTTATGCAAACTTAATAGTATCTCACCTCCACTCTTTATCTTTAATATAAACTTATTAAGGAAACTTAATATACAGCACCTACAGGAACCTCACCATTCTCTTGATTTGGCATCCAATTTTTAAGATCATTTCGAAATCCTTGTCAAGTGGTACTTCATCATTCTCCAAGATGATACTTCAGTATTTAAAGACAGGGTCTGTTAATTCTCTCCCCACATACTTTTTTTTTTTTTTTAATCACAGCTGGGCTGTTTTAAATGGTTTCCAGCCCTAACTGACCTCCAGCTGCTCACAATCCGTATCTCTTCAGATGCATAAGCTGACAGCTTATTTAATTGCTTTCTAAGTTAGAATGATCTAGAGTCACTAAGTTGCCTTTTTCTGGATGGGAATATTTTGACTACCCCAGGCTAATAAACAGCCACTTTGGAAGTTTTTGTATCTGATCTGAGCAGGTAAAAGTCTGACACAGAAGGCTTGTGCCAACTGCTGGGAGTGAACTGGACCTACAACCAGCATAGTATGTGCTTGCTGTGCAACACAGTTTCCAATTGAAAAAAGAAGTCAACTCTAGTTAGAGTTCTGATTACATTGTCTGCAGTTCCTCCTTCACTCCTTTCTCCTTTTGTCCTCAGGCATTACCACCTTCTCTTACCTTGCTGAATGGAAAGCAATCAAGGGTGGCAGAGGCCATAGTCGGTCAAAGCTGTGCTTACCAATGAGGACAGATGTATGTAGTTCTTACAGCATGTATGGACATTTCCCTGTCCCAGATAATGCTTTTGAGAGACGTTCAGGAAGTTGACATTGATAAACACATTTTAAAAATTACTTGTTCCTGGCTACACTCTTAGCTGCTAATGAATAACTTCTCTTCATGGTAACACAGGTGTCAGCAAGGTCCGATGGTTCAGAGCTAATAACTTAATGAGAGGATTCTATTGTGATTACTCTGGGTAGAAAATTATTTTATTTACTCAGTATTTGTTGCAGAGAATGAAAATTTTAAGTATCTCAATAATAGAACTAAAAGATTATCCAGTTTTAATTATATTTTTGTTAATATTTCTTGAAGTGCATTTTTGTGACTTCTGATGATGATTTCTCATGAATTATACCACTCAGTGATTTGCAGAACTGTATTTGAGCCTTCAACCACAATCAGTGCTCTGCAGAGATGACAGTGGGGGGTATCCCTGCCCACCCCCCAATATAAAAGCTAGGCCTGTGATCTGATTGTCTGGCGTCCCTCTAGCTTCACAGCAAAGGTGGAGTTATCTCAAGTGGAGTTGTCTTGGAACTTTTTTTTATAGTTTGCTGTGGGTGCCTTTAATATCTTAGCCTTAATGCCTAATGTTTAAGCTGTTAAAGAGAGGGAAGAGGTAACCTGCTGGTACTGACTAAATCTGTAATAATTTATCCTCCCTTGACTTGGGACTTGTGACATGTATTCTGCCTTATATGACTCAAACCCTGCCATGATGACAGAATCATTAATTTCCTCATTGGCTTTACTGTCGTATTCGTTATTACCTCTGAGTGATTCACAAACAGGAACTTATTTCCTCACTCCCAGTGAAGTGAGTTGATATTTGAGTTCCATTTTAATGTTTGAGAATTGGAGAAAAGTGAAGCACATTCTTATTTAGGTGTTTATCTTGTTCAGTGTACTCTAGTTGTCTGATACAATCGCTGTCTAAGATGTGTTTTGGTCTCAAATACACAGCATGATAGAGCTCTGTGACTCATGTGGAACACTTGGAGAATGAAGACCAAAGGAGTGACCTCTTATAAACTTACATTACTTCCTTAGCATAATGCAGTCTCTGTAGCAATTACAAAGTCTTAATTCTCTAGCTTTTTGTCATAGTAATATTGATAATATTCTGCTTTGTTACTTTCATACCTTAACTACTTCCATATGTAGGCTTAGTTGCTGTAGCAGGTGAAGTGGGAGACTGAAAGATTACAGTTTCTTTGTTACACAGCACTAATTCATCACCATGGCACTTCTCAAGCCATGCACTGCATAGGAAAATGTCATGTAGAAAAATGGGGTAATGGAATGGGGTATCATAATATAAATGCCCCATGAGCTGAACTGTGTTTGCACAGACAACTGTAACTATGGCATCTACTAACTTTGGAATAATTATGGTGTATAATTCTAGTATTCTAGCTTTGCAGTTAGATGCAGAGTCCTAGATCTTTAGAATAACAAAATGGAGAAAAACAGCAAGAAAAAACAAATTCCTTGCATGCTATCAATTGCACATCCATGTGGTTCAAACTCTTTAGATTTACAATATAAATGCACTGCTTCTTTGAGCAAAAGTACTTTATATACATGATATATAGAGAGTTATTCCGCTGTAGGTCAGTCAGTTGACAAGTATAAGATGTATGTTTTGCTAGCGAGCTTCTAAGCTGTTTGTTTGCCTGTCTGCAGAGGAGTAGGAATCTGAATATCAAGCATATGGAGCATGGCTTCATTAAAAAAAAAATACAAGGATCAATCATACTCCCCTTTTTTTTTATTCTTAGTAGTTCTGTCCTGTCTCTCTCCTTGTGCATCAGTCTCCTTAACCTAGTAATACTTAGCAACACATTTATTCCGCTAGGTTACCTACTCTGATCTTTAAACCTGTCTGACGTTATTTCTAGGATCAGTCTTGCTTCTGCACTTCACTAACAATTTCCTTGTCTCTGTGTATTCTTTCCTTCAGTTTAATCCAGTTTGTCTCATGAAAGTTGATTCCTTTTCTTGCTTTCTACTTGGTGCAATATGGAAGGCACTGAGAGAGTATCTGCTCACTTCTTGTTCCTAGGCAGCTCTGGCCATAGCTGTCAGGTTGATAGGTATGAGAGGGAAAAGTCTGGAGCTTAGATCTAGAACATATGGAGTAAACATTCAACTTTGGCAGAATTTGCCCTCTGAGTAAATGTGGTCCAAATATGTAAACTTGTCCAAAGTTAGGTTTGAGATTTTTTTTTGCTAAAAGGATGTCAAAGAACATGTTGTCTGTGTCAGTGCAACTCTGCTTTCAAATTCTTGCTCTGAAGAGTGGAAGCAATGAAAGTTTTTTTTAGTACATAATTATGAAATTCTTTTTAACACAAACCAATGTTTTTCTCAGAAATATCAGTGTTACTATTGCTTTGGGCTTCCCTTCAAATATTAGGTAAGGCATGCAACTCACTTTGAAGTTTTGATGTAATCTAAATTAAAAACATGCGTTTGTCCTATAGTAAATAATGTCAGGAAGTACTGACTGTAGGCAGCAATAGAGTTTCTCCATAATTTGAAGTCTTAAAATATTGCATATATGTTTTCTAAAATTTTCATCTGAGTACTTGGTCAAGTGACCTGATCATGTCTTAAATGTGTAGGAAATACTCCAAAATAGTAATTTTTTACTTTACTAGAATTTTCTCAAATATACTCTGCCACTTTCTCTGAGGAATATTTCTAAAGCAGTATCACAGTGCCTTCCGGTTTTTTAAATTATTATCAAAACAAAAATTGTTCCAGCTGATTTAAGTATATAAACTGTTTGCATACAATTTTTTTTTTTTCCACAAAATAGTTACAGTATGTTCAGGTGAACTAGCAGGTGAAATGTACGGTGTATTGTTCATTTTCTTCTTTAATTTGTATTTCCATTGCTGCAGATGTTTCTGATAATCTTATTTTGCAGACAGCAATTCTCAGTAATAGTAGAGGATAGGCTATAATTTATGGTCCTCATATCTAAGTGTATTTTTCATGTCTTCATAAAAATTCATTTTACTTCCATATGACTAGCGTTGTTAACTTTCTTTTGCAAGGTACCTGCAGGTAGTTTTTGTAGTTGAGTTTTCTTGTTATTATATTTAAACATATTCAAAATTGTTTAATTTATATAAGAGCAGAGATTATTTACTCAGTTACTTCAAATTGCTTCTCTATTTCATTATTGCCTCTATGTTCATACAGCTGGAGGTACATGTGTACGACAATTACATTATTAAATGCATTATTAAATGTTCTGTTATGGGATGTGTATATCATTCAAATGTTTGATCTGCAACTCTGTTTTAGCTTGGAAATATGTCTCCAGTGTTGGAGACATACTAACCCAGTGATGGGGTTTTAGCTTTCTATCCCATCCCACCCTTGTGCGCTGCATGGCATTCAGAATGGAAAGCCAGCATTTCCTGTTTTCAGAGTAGTTTTTGAAATGTAGATTTCGAGATTGTAGGAGTGAATTTCTCATGTTGCCTGGTCTGGAGAGAGCTGGTGAGAGATATCTCCAAAGGTCTTACTCTAACTTTTAGCCTCTTAGTCCTGTGAAATTCCTAATAAAGCTCAAGAATTTCAGCAGTGATGGAACAGGGACAAATTAAGGGGATTAGTTATTAATAGCCTTGTAGGTGATGCTGGACCTACAGTGTATTGTATTCCGAGGCTACAGTGTCTGAGATGGACAAATCAACATAAATGATGCCTTAGATTTTTCTTTAAAGGAGACTTTAGAGGAGCAATTCACATTTAATAGAAAGGCCATATAGGAATGAAATTGTTGAGGCCATTCATACCCTAAAAGACTTCAGGACAATTCTCTTGGTTTTTTTGTTGGGTTTTTTTTTCAGCTAGTTTGAGGCATATAAACATAATTTCTGAACAAGACACCTTCTCAACCTGTGTTGCTTTGTTTCTTATTTAAAATGTCAGAGCTACTGATAAAGTAATAGAATTTAACAGGAGAAAGCAACCTTTGTTTATAACCCGTCACTGCTGAAATGGCAAGCAATACTTCTGGGGTGTTTCCAAGTTTTGAAAGCTCTGTGATTTGGTTCAGACAGGTCTGAAACCTGTGCTGTCTTGCACCAGTGGCTCTTAGATGCCATTCCGTTCTGTGTTGGCTACCTGTGCAGCCAAAAATAGAAAAGAAAGAGCCCAAGGAAATAAGATAAATACCAAAGTGAATTGATTTTTTTGTCTCGACACAATGGGAAACCTATGTTTTATTTGTTTGTGTTTTTCCATCAAGTATTTTCTCCAGCTATTCTAGACCATTTTTCAAGTTAAAGTGCAGTGATCTGTCTCTAAAACTTTTTGTAAGATGGGGAGTGAGCAGGGAGAATTGAAGGGCATCCCTTTGAGTTGGAACCCTCATCCCCTAGCATAAAGTATTATTTTTATCCATCTTCTAAAAAGAAATCTTTTTTATGGTCATCATTTATAAGAACAAATTAGAACAGTGTGTGGCATCTATTACATTAGTTCTTTTTTCCAAGCTACCCAAAGTTCTTGTCTAGATTTTCAGATGGTTTTTCACTTGAAATATATTCCACGTGTAGGTATTTTCCCCAAATTCCTACAGATCTTTTTTAACATTCAATACAATCAAAATATTTAGTAATAAGTGCTGAGGAACCTTATGGGTCTAGAGATGGTAAGACTTACTATGGCAAAGGGGGCGTTTCCAAGGATGGTTGTGAACTAAAAGTAATGTCTTATTGAAAGAGGGTTACCTGTGGAGGTTCTGAATCTCCATGCTTGGAATTTTTTAAGGCTCAGCTAGCCAAAGCCTGATGTGCTGACACACAGCCCTGACCTGAGGAAGAGGTAGGACTTCATGGTCTCCTGAGGTCCTTGCCAACTAAAATTTATGTGGTTCTGTGATTGGGCCATACCCTTCTAGTACTTGGACAGTATCCCTTTTCAGTACATCCATTTGTAACCCTCTCTATACCTTCATAAATTTTTTTGCTCTTGGAGGCTTGCCATCAGATTCTGTTTTTAAGAAGGAGGGGATTTCTCGTCACTGCTTATTTGCATAGGATACCTTGCTTCTGTGTCAGCTCAGCCCTGTCTGTGTCACACAGTGGCACCTGCTTGTTTATATACAGGTGTTTAACTGAGGGGAATACACTGTTCCCACAGTAACTATAATTCTTGCAGATACCTTGCCTGTAGGCGGTTTTGCGCTCTTTCGTTTTCACTTGTATCTCACATATACTACATTTCTGCGGTTAAGGGAAGATGGGCTAGCACATGTCAACATTGATCTTAGATTATTTTGTTGTCAAGCACGATTCACATGGATTGTAAGTTTTCAACTTCTGCTAAGGTTAAAGATACAATGAGGTCCTCATCTGAATTGGAATAGAAGTTTGGACAGTGCATTGCAGAGGATGCAATAATTGAAGTTAAAAAAAAAAGCCACAACACAGCTTGATGTCTTGCAAGAATTTTATATATATAAAGAATAATCAAGTGTTAATGTACTCATATTTCAAAATAGTGCCTTCAATTACTGATCCTTCCACAAATCAATAGTTAACATTTATTTTAGGAAATCTTCCTTCTTAGAAGAGCGTGTACATTAGCTTAGTATATATTGTTTTACAAGGCATTTTTTCATACTCTAGGATGATCTGTGACTACAGTGGTTTTATAATAGTCCTTTGATTCTGTAATTTAACCATCAGTTTTGATGGAAAACTATCTTGGAGATGCTGTTATTCCAGCTTTATCCACTACTTACTATTGCACTTTTCCATTGAGTGAGGTGAATAACAGCAGCTTCAGTTTAAAAAAAAAACAATATTAGGTGGTTTAGGTTGCTGTAAATCTGTTTATGAATATTTCAAGATGAGCTTCTCTTCAGTGGGCATATTCAGGATAGAGTTGTACCCCATCGAAATCAGTAGGGTTTGTTATCCACACGGTTTGTTGAGGTGACATTTCATTCTTTAGTTCATAAAAACAATGCCAGAGACTCCTGCAATACGTAGTGAAATTTACTTGCCTGCTTAGAACAAGCCAAATACAATGTATCTGCTCTGTCCCAGAAGATATTTTTGTTTAACAGGCATTATTAATTTTTTTTCAATTGTGATTTTTGAAGTGATAGCCGTCTGCCCTCCTTATCTGTTGTCCTCCTGCCCCCAATTTTTTAAAAAATCCCCAAGGCCTCTAGAAATGACACAAAATCTACTGAGGAAGAATTATCATCATATAGAAAAGTCTCAGATTTCCTCTTTTCCCTAAGTTAAATTTCAGAATTGTGTGTGGAAAATATAACTTGTTCACACTATCACTGCTTAACTTCATCTGAGATCTAGTTAGAGTGACATAATGTTCATTTTACACACCAGTGATTCCTCATCACTTTAGCAATGATTTGTTTTTAAAGGAGAAGCCCAGAGGTTTTGTTCACCATCATCTGTTCTTTGAGTCTGACATAACTAATTTTCCAGCTATGAAATACTTTGCTCTGTAATCCAATCCTGATTGTTCCGTTGTTCACTAAATAATGTTGAATGCTGTTTACCTTTGAGACCACTGAATGTCTTCTCCACATACCTATGCCTAGGGACATTTGGTTTTGCTTCAAGATCATTGCTAATTTTCTCATTATGACACTTCGGGTTTACCTTCTTACATATTTTGTTTCTTTTGTTATAACTGCCTTTCTTTGTATTAAAGCTGATTTCAAATGCGTTAAATGAGGGTACTAGGAGATGTCAGAAGCACAGTATGCACAGCCTCATGAATGCTCAAAACGTAAAGAATTCATAAAGAATTTGGGAAATGGGGAAAATAGTCTATGATGAAATATTAGCAGAAGCCAGGAAGACAAAGTAGTTTCTTGAACTGGTTTCCTGAAAGGTTTGAGGCCCTTATAAATAGGCTAGAGTTCTAGGATAGAATTCTTAACAAGAAAGATGTCAACATGTTTTGATGATGATTTAAAAGAATTAGTGAAGAAATAAGTAGGTAAATTGGAAATTAAAACACTTTGAGAAACATTTGATGTCAGACAAGATACTTAAAAATATGCTTGAAGTATCTTTCGAGAATCTGTGGCAGCAACTAAAGCCAATCTGTTTGTTTACGTTAAGTAACATCTTAGTATCACAGCAGAACAACGGGCACGAATTGGTTAGGAAACTATGTATTTTCCTGGTTAGTCCATTGGCTTTTCTTGTATTTTAATATTTAAACCTAAAAGTTAAAAGGCTAAAGCTTTTCAGTGTTAAAATGAAGAAAAACTACATCGTGAATTGATGTGCTCCATTGTTCAGGTCTGGAATGCTTAAGTAAATGGAAGTTTATCCTAGAGATGACCCTTAATGCACTTATGTCAAAGTTGAAGAGATTAAAGGAGTTCCTGTCACCGAGGTTGAGCTGCTTTGTTTATGAATTTCCAAAGAATATTTATTTGTGTACTTTTTGAATTTCAGTGTATTTACAAAAATATAGGCCTAAATCACTGGCAGTGTTTTGGTAAAAAACATGACTTTTTAGAACTTCTGTCATGTCTTTCAGATTCTGCACTTCTAAATCAGTAGGATTCTCAACCATCTGAAAATTGAGCTCTGGGAATCCTAAACTAGATTGTCTCACAGATGTTATATTCAGAAGTCTTGTTGCTTTTTTTTGTAAGCAAATTTTAATTAAAAAGGGATGGATCAAAACAGCCGGTTTGAGATTTCTGGATAATGAGTCATGCAGTGCTTTGATACATATCTAAAGTGCAGGGAACAATAAGACTAGACTAGGTGCTTGAAGGAGTGCTTCAGACTTTGAACACTGTGTTGTATACAGTAGCAGATACGCAACTATAAATCAGCAGAATGCAGGGGAGCTGCCATGTGCAGGGCAGTAGACATGAGAGTAACTGTGCAAGCTGTATTCATAATTCAAGGGATGAAAGGTGGTCACTGCTTACTTTGTAGAAAAAAAAAATAGCTCCTAGAACTGATACTTTCTTTTTCAGTTCCATACTGTCAGGAAACGGGGCTATTGTGGGAGGCAGAAAACAGGAATCCATAATAACTTTGCTCCACCATCTCTCTGTGTGTGACCCCTAAAAATTAATTTATCTTTTGCCTCAGTTTCCCCATCTGTAAAAGTAATCCTTCTGTGTTCCCCACACAAACATTTGAGTTTTGTGAATAAAACACTCTTTGACTGTTGCAACATATTTACAGGTAGGTATTAGACTGCTTCTTTAACTTTTTTTTTTGCGTGTTAGGTTGTATTTTCTTTTTATTCACTTTTTTCATATTAATGTTACTTTCCTTTGTTTTGTTTTGGTTTTTTTATTCTGTTCTCCTAATAGCCACAGGAACAAAAACCATCAGCGGTCCATTCTTCATGCACATGATAAAACAGAAATGTATGTATATTTTGATGCAGTGCAACCATTTTGATTATTTTTTTCATATTTTGTTCCAGATCAGGGAATACAATGGACAGATGCAGGGAATTACCAGTGTGGGATTTGCGTCCTTGACGTTCGATGGAACTGTAGGAGCACCAATAGTTCCTCGAACATCTAGCAAAGTGTACACTTTCATGGATGAAGAACAGAAAACAATAGAAGAATTACGTGTTTGGGCAGCCAGTAATCTTTCCATATCTGGACCAGCAGCAAAGTTGTCTGGTGTTCAGCCAATGCTGTTCTTTGATCTCACTTGCCAGCTGGTAGGAAAAGCAAAAGTGGATGGATCTTCTTTTCTTCTAAAGGTAGATTTATTTTTTTAAAATAATCTGTTAGATTTTTTTATGAAGGCAATGTGATTCAGTTTTTGATAAAACAGACATATTCATTGATTTAAATAATGTTATGTAGAAAAATATTTCAAGGTTAAGCAAATTTATGATCCTTGACCATTTTATTTTTATGAAAAAAAAAAAACCCACTCAGAAATCCCAGTTCTACTTTAAGTTGTTCATCTCTGTAGAGAGCTTATGTAAGATGGAATTGGTATGGATCATCGTTTCACAAACATTTGTGGGTAAATATCACAAGATTTCTTGAAGATGAAAGTTATTGTTCACTTTTAATTTTAATCTTGTTTTTTAGCTAGCAGCAATTATTGCTTTTTTTTTTTCCTTAGCTCTGCTGGATGTAATTAATGCAGTAAGTAGCACTATCTAGAAAATTAATGAATGGATTATGTTAGCCATCTTGATGGATTTTAGGGTGGCCTCTTATACATAAATAAGGTCTTTGGGGATCAGTGCTCACTGAAAGTACAAATTCAAAGTGCCACACAACAGGAGAGTACTCAGCAAAGGTGATCCTTAACATCAGCTAAATAAAAAGGAGGTCTGCATAATTTTCCTGCTTTTAGCTCCAGATGTATCAGTCTGGTGTTATTCTGAAACTCATCTATACTTCTTTTATGAGTTGATTGTTAAAATGTGAGTGATGAACAGCCTGTTATTTTTTCATTTTATGACTTCATAAAATTATTTATTGGTTCTACCGTATTAAGCTATATTGTAACAACATTTCTAGAAACAGCACCCTGCATTATTCCTTTATTAAAGCAGAAAAGATTTTTCTTGTGCAGAACAATGCATGCACTACACAGAAACAAACCTTATGTGTCATCCTATAATATGCTTTTCAGCTGCTACAAATATTTCCATTTAATTATCCCTTGTGAAGTAGATGTCAAATGAGACAGTAAAATTTCAGAACTTTGTGGACTGTAATTAAGTTGTTCATTAATAAGTATATGTTCAGCATTGACAGACTCTTTGCATGGACAGTGACAAGTGCTTTCTTAAATGATTAATATTTCTTTACACTCTGTGTTGTAAGATCTGCAATCAGTTTTGTATAGTAAAGATAATGACTTGGGGGGAAAAGTTAAGATAAACTTAGAAAGGTTAAAGTTTGAAATCAAATAACGGTAGATCAATTTTTCTGATACCTAGTACCTTTGACTGTATATTTTTTCCTGTATACTGTATACTTAAATCCGTATTAAAATATACCAGACAGGCTTAAAAATGCTAGATTAACATTTGTATGATGTTGCTAATTTCTTCCATTTTTCAAGCACGGCAAAACCCCTTTCTCATATCAAATCTTTGTTGTGATAGAAGAGAAGCCTTTTTAAAAGAATTGTAGACACGTCTCTGATTAGTTTGTGATTCACTGAAGAGAAAACCCAACAAATTCAATACCACCTCAAATGGAGTGATTATAAGTATTATTATATTATTTTGGTTATACATCGTATAATAATGCTTTAAATTTGTCATGTCATTCCAAATATATTGGTTTTATAAATGGTTAATTATACTATGGAGTATAATGATTATTTTAAGCGTTGAGCTCACGTAACTAGTGGGGATTGCTTCAAAGACAACTAAAATGAATTTAAGTGATTTTCTGCATCACCCATAGTGTAACTTTTAATACAACACTTGATAAATTAATCAGGATATTCCCGGCACCTGAGGATGCCATGGCATAAAGGCAGTATCACACTAACATATTAGTGCTTACCTTTTTCTGAGAATTTTGTTACTCAAACTGATGGAGACTAAAAAACTCACACTAGAAATTATTTTGTAATTTATGCCTTTCATAGGAGTTTTACTATTGTTCTTTCTTACAATGTGTCAGTTAAATTGCCTATGTTAAGCTATGTCATACAATGAGCATATTCTGCTGAAAGGAGAAACAGGTTTCATAGGATCTCTCCCATTTCAGTGTTTTGGTGATCAAAGGTTGTCACTGTTCCTTAGCTCCAGTCTGTTCGTGACTAGTAATGGAACCGTTTGCTGGTTTTATCCAGAATTAGTTTAAATCAGTGTTGGTTTTTAGACCAGTGTTGGTTTTTGAAACCAGGACTTTTGTGTTTTCATCCGTAATTTGAGTGAAGTGAAGCTGACAGGCTCCTGAGGTAGAGAGCTTGTGCAAGTAAAAAACAGAACCAACTACTCAATTACTTTTCTAAGCTGCCTTTTTTTTCTGGTAAAGAAAGCTCACTGACTTACAGATTCCTTCAAAAGGTGCCCTGACGCTAGCCCTGTTAGTTCCTCAGGCAAAGGACACTTTAAAGCTAAGTAGTCATCCTTGTATCTGACAGGAAGCATTCAGGTTATTTCAATCCATTATGTCAGATCCATCTCTCTTAAGTGTAGAACTACCAAGGTGTCCCAAGTAAAGCCCATTGAAAAATAACAGGAGACTTAAGCTGCTTTATTTTGTCCAAGTGATTAAATTCATAATATATATGTAATAATCTGTGTTACTCAAGCTCAGTTCTAGAAAAGGTTTCATAATTCAAGCAATGGGCAACCTCTCTTTCAAAGGAGTTTTAAGTATTCCATGGTACAGGATCAGAAGGTAATAAGGTTTTAGTTTTAATCTGTGTCAGCATGTACCACCTCATTATCTGGTTCCTTCAGAATAGACTCTTACTTGGGTGCGTTAATTTGGTGTTATGGGTCATTTTCAATGTGAACAGTTTCCCCTTTTATGTCTTGATTTGGGATGAGTATTTCAACCATGAGTTACTCTCCGTGTATTTACACATGGCTTTGCTGATTCTTAGATCTTTTCCTGTGGGTCCTTTGATCCACAGCAGTTAAGCATAAGGAGTAGAAACTCTTTAAAAATCAAACTTTGGTGGGTTTTTTCCTCCCCTTCTGCAGTGCCTAA
Organism: Bucorvus abyssinicus; assembly: GCA_009769605.1. Classification (NCBI taxonomy): domain Eukaryota; kingdom Metazoa; phylum Chordata; class Aves; order Bucerotiformes; family Bucorvidae; genus Bucorvus; species Bucorvus abyssinicus. The sequence continues at coordinate 23,391,977 of CM020025.1, forward strand.
CTCATGGGACAAAATGCCTTGGTATCACTCTGAAAATTAGCTTCTGTTGAACCTGCATGCAAGAAAACCTATGAAATGCAGTGTTTTAGTCTCTTAGAGTCCAAATCCCCATATTTTTCTGTTTCTATGCCAGTATTTCTTACCATTATTTCTATGGTCTTTGAGAAGAGTGTATCATCAGGAACTCAGGAAACCATAATTTACAGAATATATTGTAAGCAGCTATCACTGAAATTTTAATGTTTTTTTTAAGTAGCAAGATTTTGGTTCCAAAGTGCTAAGTCTATTGCTAATCTTACTTTTTTACAATAACTTTGATAGCTCAAAAATAATTCTATTGATATTTCAATACTTAAGCATAGTTCTTGATGCACTTTAGGTAAACAAGTTTTAGAATCCTCATCATTAAATATATGTTAAATACCAATGGTTTTCTAATACTTTCTGGATAACTAGCGATGTATACTGATGCAGGAGATCATCAGTAATTAATGTGTACTCTATCTTTACATGCTGTAGCTGGGGTGGCTAAAAAAACCCTGTATCAGGAGTAAAATATTAAATAAGGACAGTTATGTATGTGGTAAATTCTAATAGCTGTAACTGCTGGATAAACAGTTGAGGTTTTGCTGGTGCAAATTTTTTTTTTTTTAAATTCAAATATTAACAAATCCCAAGTCTTAACACTTGATCCTATTCTCTGTAGAGGTTATTTGATACTCTGTAAGGAATAATAGTAATAAAAAAAATCCCTATAAAATCTAATTTAAGTAATCGAAGGACCTTAAGACTGAGACTTCAATTAAGATTTCTTATTGTTACCAATTTTTAATCAAACAACAAATTTGTTTAAAAAATGAAAGTTATTTAAAATGTCAATCTAAAGTATTCTGAGCATATTGAAATACTTCATTTGCATTGCAGGTATGGGATGGCACAAAATGTCCGTACCCAACATGGAAGGTGCCTGTGGAAGCAAGAGACCTGGAAGGAGAAAAAGTTCTTCTTCATCGGCTGCGAAATCTGACTGTGGACATTATAGTCTATGATAATCACGTACCACTGGCAAAATCACTTAAGGTAAAGCACAGTTTGGTATTTCTGACTTGCATTTTGTGGCCTATTTTCTGCTTAGAACTCACTTCAGAGAATGTATCAATTCAGTTCTGCTGTTCATTAGTTTCAAATGTTCCTCTTTATCTTTCACTGTATTTCCAAGGCCTTTTATTTCAACGCAAAGCTTCTTCAACATGTGTAAAACAGCCTCATTACCCTAATGTTGCCATGAAAAAAATTCTTCCAATTAAGCCGTTCTTTCCAGACACTGTAATGTCATGTATAATCCTGTGAAATTAATGCACTCAGAAAATTCTGTGCTTTAGAATTATTTTTTAAATTACATAAAGAGGGGTTAAACTTAAAGTCCCATTAAAGGCCTGTAATTCTAAAGTCAATAAAAGATTTTCTGATCTATAAACTTCTGGAATTTGCAGTGCAATCTTCATTTAGTGGGTCAGTAATGTTGATTACGCTTAGATAGAGAAAAAAGCAACATAATTAAACATTTGATCTACAGCAATACTGCCATCTTGCTTCTGAATACAGTAAATTAGCAAAGAATACATCTTTCATTTTATGCCAGGCCCTCTACATCCAAGCTTGTTTTTAAGAAAATGATTAGCAGAAAATAAAGATAAGTGACAGTCATTTGTTAGGCTGGGACTATCAGCAAACACGAAATCAATTTGGTATATCAATGCCCTTTCATAAGTAAATGACAGATAGCAAAATAACTTGCCTTTGTGTAAGAATTCCTAACAAAATTTACTTACAGAATTATTTCATTACTTACAGGATCTCTTCTGGAATTTTTCTCTTGCTAACTGGTGTAATCCATTGATAGAAATATCTGCTGATGTTCCAGTGAAGTGATATGTTTTGAAAATTAAGCAAAAATACTTTTAATATTAATAAAATATATTTATTAAGTAGCTGAGGGTACTCCTTTTTTTTACTCTCTCCCACTTGTATTCTGGAATTCCTATTGAGTGTGTGGTAGGTTCTTTATCAGCTCTCTCATTTTTTTTTCCTTCCTGTAAGCCCTTTCTTTCTCACCTCTAAAGCAATTGTGTCTTTGCTGGATACTGCACTGTGTAGCAGAAGCTCTAATGTCAACGAAACCTGAGCCACACAGGCTGTTTTTCTCCTGGCTGCGTCCAAAGTTGCAGTAGTTTTACTTGTGCAAGCTATAGAAGTTTTAATTTAGATCATTTTTGGATACTGCTTTTTAGTTGAGTGTCTTACTGGAGTTACTGAAGAAAAAGTGCTGATATCTGAACAGTTAAACTTCAGGAAGATTTATTAAGTTCAGGTTACAATATGTGCCATTTTATTTCACTGAACAATCTAAAGATAACAAAATTTTGGGGGACTCTTCCTAAAATGGAAGATTTAATAAAAGGTTTGGTTTTAAAGTGGAAATCCTGTCATCTTGTAAGTAAGTATGATTGACATACTCTATATTAATCTATATTAATCTGTATAATATTTTCTTTAGTTCAGGGTTGTGTTATGAAAAGACAGTTTTAAAAAAATCGTTTATTTAAAGTATAAAACTGGAGAGCATTTAGTGTATGCATGTGCACCTTCCCAAATGAAACACGAGAACAGTGTGGACAGAAACTGTACTAGATGTTTTGCCAGTTTATGGTTTCAGAAACAATAAAAGCACACTATTTTTCAGCCATCTCCTTGGCTTTTGACAGTATCTTAGAATTGCCTTTTTTAATGTAAATTGTTACGGAATTGCTAGGTTACACTCTCCCATGTTGTTGTGTATCATTTGCAATGACAGTTGCAGCTCTGAAATGATGTTTTATGTAGGAGCAATCTGTTTTATGCAGCCTTTATTCCAGAAGGGCAGATTGAAAAAAAAAAAAAATAGTGAAATATTTGTTCTTATTTTAAAATTGTATCTGCAGGCACATGTTCAGGCAAGGAAGCTCTGAGTAAGCACTATAGTCTGGAGAAAGTGGGTAATGTATTAACAGTGAATTTTTAGTAAGTCCTGGAGCACAATATTGGGGATATTACTGCAAGAGTTTCTTAAAAGCTCATTGTTTGGATTGTCTATCCAGAGAACATCGAAGATATGAACATTTTATACCATTTTCCAAGACAGTCAAATACTATTTACAATTTTCAATTGAGAGGACTTCAGTAATATTGAAGGTACGCTACATTTGATAACCATAAGTAGACTTTTTGTCCTGTATATTCACCGGCCTCTCTTTCCTGCTGAATGACATTGTGGCTTTTCAGTGTTTGCTGCCTTAGCAGAACGCAAACAGAATTTTCAGAAATCTCTTATCTGAAGTAGACTGTTTCCTGGGGCATGAAGACACAAGTAAGAGCTACAACTAAGCAAAGGCAATGGTGGTCGCTGCTCCTTCCTGAATTTCCCTCCTCTTCTCGCTACCTGAGGGGGGTGAGGCTTCCTCATTAGGAACCCCAGCCTGCAACTAACTGTCTGAATATAGTTGCTCCCCATAGGTTGTAGGTCATTATTCTTCAGCCTTTCTTTTTCCATTTTTTCCATAGTTTCTCAGACCTTGCCATACAACTCAGAAATAGGTCTGTGACATGGTTTTTTCCATCTGGGGCATTTTGCTAGATGGTAAATGTCAAAGTGAGTAAGCATCAGTGGTCAGTCAGTGCACAGTAGCGGGTCCAGCTGTCCACAGCTTGTTGGAGATTTCCTTATGTGCTGTCATGCATTGAATATGTGGTACTGTGCATTCCTCTTATGGCTTGATACCATCAAATTTCTTTCTCCATGCATTTTCTGCATAGTACAGGTAAAACAATTAACCTTGAGTATGCCTACAAGTCCTAGTCCGTAATTTCACAGTATTTGCTTCGTGTTCTGTATCTTCACATGCAGTATTTGAATATTTTCAGCTGTTCCTCCCACCACATACATGTGGGGTTTTTTATAGTAGTTTGGACTAGGAAGTCTTGCTTGCTTTTCTAGTGTCTGAGTCACATTTCCAACCGGCAACTAAAATGACTTACGTGGCTGTAATATCTAGCTTCATATTTTTCAGGCCTGAGTAACATTCCTTTGACCTGTCAGTGGTATTTTCCCCACTTCTGTCTGTGTAGTCATTAAAAGAAAAAAAAAAAAAAAAAACCCCAAAAAAACTCCCAAACCACAACAACTCCCCTCACATCCAAGTGCTTCAAACGCTTTAATGGATTTAAGTTGGTATTTTTTATTGCATAGGACAACAGCTAGATGCCATGTATAGGCTTCCTCTCATTTGCAAAAAGTTGTGCACAATTTACTCAGTAAAATTGACTGTTGATATGATAAAATGATGGCAGGTAAATCTCACTGAGTATCATCAGCTGTAAAATAGGCATAAAAATCAGTACAGCTGATTTTGTTAAGTGATTCCTGTAGATAAAGGCAGTCGCTTATCATGAGTGTCTTTCTGGCTAAACACGAACATTTAACTGCTGTTAATAAAATATCATTCTGAATTTATCAGTGTCTTAAATGTGAACGCAGCCGTGTATGTTTTGAAGTAATTATCAGAATTTGCAATGCTAAAAAGTTGTTTTAGTTGGCTACTTACAGGGAACTGCATATGTGACTTCTTCATTTTAATTCTTTTTAGCCTTAGTATGTATTTTAAAAATAGTTGTATTTGAATTAGACTGCCAATAGAGTATTTCTGTATTTTATATTACTGCAAGAAATGTGTTCTTACTGCTTTAATTTCATTTTAAATTAACTCGCTCTAAATGAGGTAGGTAGTTCATAAAGAGAACTGCTGTAAAGTCAAGTAAGGAGTTGGGTTTGTACTAGATTTTAGTGATGGCTTTATAAATCATGGTGTTTGCTTTAATGTAGATTATGATTTCTTAGTCAAGTGTATGAAGTGTGCTTGGTCTGCAGGCATTCTGTAAACAAGAGAAATACAGTAACATTTTTAGCTGCAGCACCCTCATTTGCTCTCCCCTGTTAACCGTAAGCAATGCTGCCTCCGAAAGGAATTCACAGAAATGGCACTCCGTCTGGCACAGTCAGGTCTGGTGTCTCTACTGACATTCATAACCTTGTGGGATTTTTCAGTATTTGGCAATGCTGATTATAATGCAGCTCTTAAGTTTAGTTCTGAGTGATATTAAAATAGATAAAATAACAACATTTTCAGAAAAGCAATCTAATAAAATAAATGCATATATAGGAAGAAATATTTTTATAGTGATCATAGATCTTGGGAAGTTGAGTGTTGCACTGCAACATGTAATTCGGTTGACTTTTGCGTAAATTTCAGCATACAAGTTCAGAAGGCAAAATCAGCATTTTTGTATTCTTGGCTTCTGTGCTCTGCTTCCATATTTAACGCTTTGTGTTTACACATACAGGAAATGTGCAAATACTTACTAAATACTTAGGTTTTTTCATACTCTGTTTTTGAACAAAAGAAATTCTTCAGTTATAATCGACTTTTTCCTGCTTAAAAACACATTACTCTTTTTTTTTTTTTCCACAAAAGTAGTTTGGCACTATTATATTGACATAAGGTACTTTGATAAGCAGAACTGATCTAAGAACTTGTCAAAAGGCTTTCTTCAAAAGCATTTGTCATAGTCATTATATACATTTTATAATATGACTGTCCCTTGCATTTTTTGATATTCAACATAATTAAGGGAAATTTAGCATCTGGAAAGAAAAAAAAAAAGTTTCCAGATAAGCCTTTTAACTATCTAAATGCACAAGCTGTCCTGTTTATATGCCTTGAATGAACGAAATGAGCAGCCCCCTAATGGTGCAGTTCAATTAAAACTCTGGTAAGAGCTCGTGCCAGCAGCAAAAGAGATGCAGGCTGAAGTGCACTTTTTATGTCCCTAGTGCCTGAATTTGAAAATATGCTGCCTTTTTCATGTGTGATCATTGTTTAAAAGATCAACTTGATACCAGCATTACATAGTCTATTCCTTGATACGGAAGGGAATTCCAGAATCAGATGGCTGCTCTATCTGCTTTTATGCATATATACATACATTTATAAGTGTCGGACTAAGACCTGCCTAATCCAGTCTAATAAGAATACTTTTTAGGTTTTTACTGGTTAAAGCGGGAGCTGAATCTAAAATAAGGCTGGCTGCTGTAATATTAATGTTAATGGAAGTCAATTTAAACTAATTTACCATTTATGTAGGGCTATTTAAAAGATACTTCAAATGAACGTAAACCCAGGTTATTGAGTCTGTGTAGCTTGCCAGCTGTCAGCTGGATCTTATGGTATACTTCAAAAAAGTGTTTGGGTGCTAGTTAATTTGATTCAAAGGCCTTTAAAACACGGTAAATGGAAATAAACTGTATAATTAAATCTCCAGATTATCTACCTTTATAAACTTGGGTTTGGTTTAGATTTTTTTTTTTTTTTTTTTTGAGGGGAAGGAAAATGGGAGTGGTGTTTTGAAGTTAAAGCAAGGTTATAAAGGTGTGTTCGATGTTCAGCACTCTGTAACTTCTTTCTTAATAGATACTAAGTCCATTTGAGTAACTTGACAAAACTGTTTCAGAGAACACAAAATAATTCTAAGCAAAACAAGAAGCATATTCTTGAGGTACCTGAGAAGACAATCTAACAGAGTTAGGAACAGTGCAAAAATCTTTGCATTTCTAACATGTTGCCTTTTGTCCTGGCGCTGAAAAAATGTTACCTGACATGTAAGAGTAAGAGATATGATAAAGAAATCTGGGTAAGCAGGTGTGTTTGTGTCTATACGTAAACAGATGATATGCCATGCCTTATGATAGACATGAGGTCAATTGCTGAGTGCGACCGTACATGGACAAATCACAGCATGTCAGTCTCTGGAGGGCTGCGTTGTGAGTATAGAAGACAAACTGTGCCCTCAGGAAAGAAATATATTGACTCGTTTGATCTGTCTTCTGAAGTCTGCTTGAGAATCAGATCTAGTAAGAAGGCTTCGGCTGGTTGTGAATCAGCCTTTGCTGCCAGTAATGTTTTCTGATAAAGCAAAACAAACAGGTCACCCAGAGAGGTTTTGAAGTCTCCATCTTTGAAAATATTCCAAACCCAGCTGGAGAGAGCCCTGAGAAACCTGCTCCATTTGACTCTGCTTTGGGCACAGAGGTTGGACAAAGCAGTCTCCAGAGGTCCCTGACTGCTTCAGCTATTTTGTGATTCAGTGAAAACACGGAATAAGCTTTATGAGGCCTGGAATTTTCCAAGTGAATAGCTAACTTTGTGTTACCAATTTTTTTTTCTTTAAGATTGGAAGTTTTCTGAGAATTTACAGTATTCATACAAAACAAGCAAGTGCTGACGATGAAGAAGTCTCACATATAGAATTTCATCTTCATGGTGGCACCTGTTATGGTCGAGGAATAGGAGTCTTACCAGAAAGTAACCCGGATGCCAAGGAACTAAAAGCGTAAGTTCTGTATGTAGGGGTTTGATTTTCTAGATGATTCTGGAAAACTCTAGGCTAATGTTACAACTGGTCTCAAAACTGGACACAGTATTTGAGGTGTGGCCTCACCAGTGCCGAGTACAGAGGGACAATCAATTCCTTAGTCCTGCTGGCCACACTATTTCTGATACAAGCCAGGATGCTGTTGACCTTCTTGACCACCTGGGCACACTGCTGGCTCATTTTCAGCCAGCTGTCAACCAACACCCCCAGCTCCTTTTCAGACAGGCAGTTTTCCAGCCACTCTTCCCCAGGCCTCTAGCATTGCAGGGCGTTGTTGTGACCCAAGTCCAGGACCCAGCACTTGGCCTTATTGAACCTCATCCCATTGGCCTCGGCCCATCAATCCAGCCTGTCCAGATCCCTCTGTAGAGCCTCCCGAGTTTCAAGCAGATTGACACACCCACCCAATTTGGTGTCATCTTCAAACTTACTGAGGGTGCACTCAATCCCCTCATTCAGATAGCTGATAGAGATGTTAAAGAGAACAGGCCCTAATACTGAGCCCTGGGGAACACCATTGGTGACTGACTGCCAACTGGCACCACCATTCTTTGGGCCTGGCCATCCAGACAGCTTTTTATCCAGCACACACCCATCCAAGCCATGAGCAGCCGGTTTCTCCAGGATGAATGGTGTGGGAAATGGTGACAAAGGCTTTACTAGAGTCCAGGTAAACAACATCCACAGCCCTTCCCTCATACGCTAAGCAGGTCACGTTGTCATAGAGCTCAGGTTAGTCAAGCAGGATCTGCCTTTCATAAACCAGTGCTGACTGGGCCTGATCACCTGGTTGTCCCGTATGTGCTGCATGTTAGCACTCAAGATGATCTGCTCCATAACCTTCCCCTGCACCAAGGTCAGACTGACAGTCCCTCGATCCTCCTTCTGGCCCTTCTTGTAGATGGATGTCACATTTGCTATCTCCAGTCAACTGGTACCTCCCTGGTTAGCCAGGGCTGATGGTAAATGATGAAAAGTGGCTTGGTGAGGACTTCTGCCAGTTCCCTCAGTACCCCTGGGTGGATCCCATTCAGCCCCATAGACTTGCGTGTGTCTGAGTGGTGCAGCAGGTCATTAACCAATTTCCTTTGGGTTATGGGGCCTTCATTCTGCTCCTGTCCCTGTCTTCCAGCTCAGGGGGCGGGGTAACCTGAGAACGACTGGTATTATCATTAAAGACTGTGTCAAGGAAGGCATTAAACACCTCAGCTTTTTCCTCATCGTTGGTCACTATGTTTCCCCCCACATCCTATAATGGATGGAGATTCTCTGTTAAAGAATTTAATCAGTCTGTGGGTAACTCTAGGTTTGCTTTATTCAACAACTCAGAGTTGGGCCATCACCTCAGGGACTGGCAAAATATACGACGCACATCTTCAGTATATATAGTTTTCTTCTAACATTGTCACTAGGTAAAGTCCTTGGTGTTTTTCCACAGATTCTCAGTTCTTCATTGGTCACAAAAGTCCATTCTAATTTCATTGTCTCAGCAAGTTCTCATTTTCTTCGTTTCATCTCCTCCTTCGAGGTTTGCACTGGTTGTCTATTATATTGCTTAGTCTATATCTATGTCTACTTCAAACAGATAACCTTTAAGATTGTCTATTCTAAGTTAATCAATGATCTAACCTTTAGCATTAGCTAGCCTTTCTGTTGATTCAGCTTGACTGGGTTTTAAGCCAGCCTTGGTAAGGACTATGCAAGGACAAATGAGCAGCTTTGTTTCATATGCACCTGTATTAATAACTAAAACGATATTCTATTCTCTAATGTTACAATAGTAAAAGTTTTCAGCTTAAAGGTTAATTCTTTTACATTCTCATTAGTCTTTCTTTTGTTGCTAATATATTTACAGAAACTTTTTTTATTGTCTTTTATGGCCATAGCCAAATTAAGCTCTTTTGGAGCTTTGGCCCTTCTAGTTTTCTCCCTGCATAACCTCACAACATCCTTGTAGTCCTTCTGAGCAGCCTCCTCCTTCTTCCAAAGGTTATGAACTCGCTGTTTTCCCCTTAGGAAAGGCTAAGTAACCATTGCCCTCATTCCTTTATCAGGAATTCTGTTTCCAGTAGTACAGATTTCCTTTTGCGCTATAGGTGTTTAAAGTTCTAGAAGTGATTTGGAAAGGTGTGTCTCATCTGTATCATTAATTATACACTCCTGCAATTTCTGGATCGATTGAATATTATGTCTGTGCTCAAAAATTTAGATCTCAACATTATACCTGTGTATTGATAAACAGTAGGTTTTGTATGAGTGTGTGTTGTCCCATACATGTGTGCATACATATATACTGGAAAGTCTCCAGGTTATAAAACGTTTAGTCATTTATTTTTAGATTCTTAGAATCTGTGGATCTGGCAGAGAGTCAGAATATGGAAAGCATGTCTTCAGTGGATTTAGACAGCACTTTTAGCAACATTACAGGTAAGACCAATTAAAAGCTGATTTGCTCTGTCTTCTAACACATGCATGGTTAAGATTAAGGTCACAGTTAGTGCTTTGCTAAGTGTATAATGTTACTTTCATGTACAAAGCTTTAGAGAATTCTTTTGGGTTATTAGACCGGAAATTGACATTACCCTTTCCTTCTGTCTCGCAGTAGAAGCCTTTCATATACATGGAAAAATACTTTCATAGGAGGTAGTGAATAAATTATTAAACACTGATGCTTTTCTTAATCATACTATATTAGCTCTTAAAGCAGAGTGACATAACTCTCTCCCTCTAAAAGGGAATTCCTCAGAGACAAGCCCTGAAAACACTACTAAACAGCTGCTTGCTGAGGAGCCCTTCTAAAGTCATTTGGTGGAGAGTTGCGTCAGTGGCAGAGTTGCAATGTGCAGCGCCAAGGAAAAATAGGGTCTTATAGGCAGTTCTACAGATCCCATATTATTCTTTGAATGGTATTTTTAGCCTAGTGTAAGAATAACTCAAAGTGAATTAAACTCTAAAGCTGTTTGCACATAGTTTGCATCTTTGCTTCTAGCTTTTGAAATCCTATGTTACTTAGCCATTATTAACATACTGTGACAGAATATTTCTAAAAGGGTGCAAAAGTCAAGAATAAATAAATACTTCATGTCTAGACCGTAGCACTTCAAATGGAGAAAGAATTTTGCATGTATTTACTGCATTGTGTATGTGTAGTAGAGGTTGTTCAGAGAAGGGACCAGGCCGTCCGTATTGCTTCTAGAATAATGAATTTATGCTCTCATCCAGAAAGATCACAGGGAGATGAACATAGTTTATGACAGTATTATCATTCACAGTGTACATTTGAAGAGTGTTCATTTTGATGAGCATTGCTTTTTAATGTATACACTAATTTCTCCTCAAATGTATTAACTCCTGATATCTAATGTTTGTCTCCTGATTAATTTGCTTTTTCTTTGCTGCATTGTCAGGATTTCCAGTTTCCTTTGTTCAGCTTTTGGTTTTGTGTGTGTACCTATTTGCCTGTCTATCTATCTGGGTTTTTTATGTCCACATGATAAAGAAGAACAGAAGAAAGGAAAATAATTAGGAAACTCTTCTTGATTTCAGATCTTGAATCACACTTACAGAGATGTCAGCAGTTACCTGTTACAGGTAGGAAACATTTTGACCTCGAAGTGAATTTTATTTTTACTGAAGAACAAAACTATTTTTGAGACATCAGCTCAAAGGTTGAATTAATGTATTTTACTAATTATGGGAAAAGCTATTCTAATAGTGTAAGTCTATGAATGTTACGAAGGTTTTATTCCGTTTTTAAAGGAAGAGAGCCTATTTATATATTCTACTTTCATTTGCGTTTTTCCTACATGTTGAATTTCTGTACCCTGAAATACACCATGCTTCCACAGCCTGTTGTGTTTTATCTTAAGAACTGTAGTAACATGTCGTGTTGATAAAACTGAGACTGCAACTGGGAAGGGAGGAGAAGCTGAGAATTAAGGGAAAATGCATACCTGCAGTGCCTGTTTCCTGTATTCCAAATATTATGGTGTTCAATAGGTATGCATGCTGATTTGTTTTGGGGGGTTTTTTTGTGTGTTGTTATTTTTCAGTATTGACAGATCATCAGGATTTGAATAACACAGAACTGAAAACTGTACTGAACAGCATGGCTCCTCAACAGTATCGCATTAGAGCAAAACTGAGAACTTACAAACCCCAGAAGCTCTATCAGTCTATTAAACTTCATTGTTCCAAATGCAACTCTTTGTAAGTGTTCCACACAGTAAGAGGAATTAGAAATTGATCCATATGTTTTGGCATGCCTAGATTTTCAGTTTATTTTCATCTTCTCTCTTGTGTAAAATGAGCTGAATGTAAACGTATTTCATTTTGAGCAGAGATTTGAAACTCACTGGTAACAGGCAGGAAAATTTTAAATCATCAGATGAGTTTCATTTACAGAGTCCTTTGACTGCTTTCTAAACAACTGTGTTTCAATTTTAGCAGTGCAGTTTTTCCCGTACTGAAGTTGTATTGAAGTACCTGTTTCTGTTTTGTGGTTTTAAAATAGGATGTGCAAAAAGGTGTGATAGTCTCCAAATGAACGAATAAAATATCTTTGACTAAAGTGTATCTTCCAGAGAAGGCATCTTTTCTGCATCCAAAAGTATCAGGGAAACACCAATCACCTTGGTATTTTTGTCTTTTTTTCTGACCTGAGTGAGTTCACTTACCGTTTTATCATTGTTATTTTCCCTTTAATAGCGTTTGTCACTGTATCAAGTAATGCTCAGTCTAATAACCATGCAGCATTTCTGGTGTATATTAGTGTAAAATGAAAGAAAATTTGATTGAAATGCCTTATTTTTGATTAAACTACTGAGTGACATACATTACAGTGCTGTTCGTGATCATCTGAATTCTCTATCACTTCTTTTTGCCTGACTTAGCCTAGCATCAGTCCCAAGCAAACAGCTTTATTGTTACTCATGTAAACTATTGCTTTATTTAAATGATGGCACGTTAGCATTCTCCTAGCCTTTTGAATTTTTTTGCACGATCAAGATCTATTAAGAGACAATATGACTTGAGACAAGAAAATGTTTAGTAGAGAACACTCTAATGCATTTTTAATTTGTGTGCCAGCCACTGGCTTTTTGCCTGTTTTTCGTAACATTGCCCAAATTTGAATGGCCTGCATTACCTCTCTGCGGATGACAACTGCCAACGCACAAATTGTGCACTCTAGCAGGACAGGAATGAAACTCTGCGGTGCTGAGTTGCAGTTTTTTGCTTTATATGTGAAGCTAGTCTGCTCCTTCCCTTTTTTCTTTTTTTCCCCCCTCAAAGTATGCTAAGTAAAATAGGCTAGAACAGAAAACTTGAAATTATATATGGTCTTTTCACTCTGCTGAAGTGGTAGGCAGTTGTGTAGCCCTTTTAAGGCCAAACTAAAATCACATAAAGCTGATATGTTTGTTTTTCCGTGGATTTACATATGTGTGGTCGAAGCCACTAGGCTGCCTCTACTCCTAGGTAAGATTAGATCACTTAGCATATTTGTTAACACAGAAATTAACTACCTTGTCGTAATTCGCTATGCAACTCTAAATGTTTGAACTGATAAACCACAGTTATTTTTCCTGAATATACTTTAACTCTCTTAACTATATTTTAATGTTTATTTGGAGTACTGTTGCCCTTGTTGCTAGATTGTCTAAGGAGAAGCTGTTAGAATTTATTTACTCATTTTGGAATTGGTTTTAGGCAAGAAGTTCCAGATGGAGATGACTTTGACTTTATTTTACAAGGCTCTGCTATTACTGCCTCAAACCCAGAATTGCACAATACATCCTGGTATGATTCTGTAACGTGGACTACACAAGACCAGAAAGAAAGGAAAATAACTATCCATTTTGTAAAGCATGATGAAATGCTTCAACAGCCTGAAGATACTTTGCTTATGATAGAAGGTAAGATAAATTGCAAATATGCCACTTCTTACGGCACAGTGACTACTCTGAGTATCTACAAATTTATGTTGAGATTGTATTCACTGTAAGCAGCAATGATCGTAAAGGCATCTTCAAAGAAAGAAAAACTCAGCTGGATCTTTGTTACTGTTGTGCAAATAGGAACAAGTCATCTGTGAAGATCTTGTAAGGTGCTTCTGTCTATTTTAAATCAATACCAATAAGCTTATAAGTGATTCTGATAAAATAACATCTGAATTGTTTTTTTTCTAGCTGTGCTTTCTGATTTTTCAGTTCTGATTAGAGAACTCACTGAGTCTTCTAGAAAAACCTATTTTTCAGTATTGATGTGGAAAAGTTTTGGAAGTCTTCTGATAATACAAGCCTACAATTAACTTTGTCAGCCTCTGGATGTCAGTGTTGTTTCACATTAATACAGCTTCTCACAGTGTGAGAGGTTTTTTTTGGTTTGGTTCAGTTTTTATCAGATTTCCTCAGGGAAGAGAAATAGCCACTGAACTTTAAAAAACATAATTTAGCAAGAATACTAATAAGGAATGTTTTGAATAGAATAATAGTAATAAATAATTGCATATAGTACCATTCCAAGTTTAAAACAAAGTCTTCAGTTGTGCCCTGGTGGGTAATGGTGTGAATTCCAAAATGTAAGCCAGGTAGTCCTTTGTGTAACGGTTGATGACATGATGACAAAACCCCTTCTGTTTTCTTCTTTGTTTTATTCTCAGCAAGTTCTGATAGCTGCTTTCCTTCACATGTTCCAAACTGGAGGGTTTTTTTTTAACTCTAACCTTATCTTTGTGAAAACAAAGAAAAAATAGATTATTTCTACTCTATTTTCCAAAAATAGCTGAGCAATATAACTTGGTATATGTTTGGGGTTTTTTTTCAGATGTTAAAGGGTGAAGAGCTAAGTATGCATGTATATGGATAGATGTGCTTCATGTTGGAGCTCTAGGAAAAGGCATAGAGTTTTCAGCACTTTTTTCCCAGAACATTGTTCATGAACCTTGCCAAAGCTATATGCTTTTTTAATTTTTACCTTTAAGTTTTTGGAAGTGGAGATTTTGAAGTCTCCTTAGAAATCTTCCCAGCACTATTCCAGATACACACAACCCTGGAATGGTTGTGACATTTATTAGATAGTCGTCGTCTAGATTCTACTCGTTTGTTAAACACAAGCAATTTGCTCTTCTACAACACAATGCTTTATTCTTCCCCATAATCATTACGCTGAAGCAAGGACTTCCCTTCGAGTGTTTGGCATCTGGTGGACTGGAATTGAGGAAATATTTGGATATTGGATAGAATTTTACATGAACCTTCACAGGGAGTGAGAAGAATTAATATGCTCTTTGCATAGCGTCATTATTTGTACATTAAATCACTGTGATTCCTATCACTGTCAATCTCTGGTAATTCTCTGTAGTTTATGTTAGCCTCTTAAAAGCCAGAATACATTTGCTTGATATAACTTGGTATTACAGCCAAGTTGAAATTATGGAGACCTTTTAGCAATGTCCATTAAAACCACCCTGAGTTGTGTATATTAATCTCTTGAATAAGGGTTCAAATGTATGTGAGAGGCTTTATCTCCGTCACTGTACTTGGAGAATCTTTGTTTTCTAGCTTTTAGGAAGCCATTTCAAATATCTGTGCCTCTGTTATTTTTTTACTAGAAGTTAAGTTCATTGAGGAGGTTTCATGTGGTTGTGCATTTTTTCATCATTAGAAATAATGCAACTTTATTGATTTTATTTTCTTCTCTAGTTACCCTGCAATACAAATATATGCAATAAATATTTTACAATCCATTGTTCTAAATACTTGTAAAGTCTTTGAAGCATCTTAGTTATAGTTAGTGGTAAACAACCCAGTTGTAGAATATGTTTATTTTAAAACAGTTTACTCACTTTTTTGTTGCGCACAAATATATTTGTATTGAACTATTTCCAAATAACTATTCTCTGTGTGTTCAACTAATAAATTTACGACATTTCCACTGAATTGGTGAAATGCCAGAAAGATTTTGTAATCCGTTCTACAGTCCATACTACAGAGACTGAAGGCAGGTTATTCTGCAATTTACAATAAATTTGAAAGAACTTTTTCCTGTCACTGGAATTGGAAGGAAAATATCAGGGTTCCAGCTGTAATTTATTAAAAAGAGAGTGAAAAAGAGAGTGGCTTAGAAACAATTGCAAAAAATCAGTTTATTCTTTTTGTCCCAAGAAAGCTAGTAAAAACATTGAAGAAATTGTATGAAAGTGATGTTAACTAAATACAACTTCATGGATACAGTGATAGCTATGAGAAGGATATTAAGACGTCTGCTCTGATAAATGACTATCTTTGATTTCTTATTGAGTCTGTTGTTAAGTGAGAAAGTTATGGACCATTTTTTCAGTTTTCAATAGTGCGTTGAAGGTCCTGAAATCAACATCTAATCAGCCAAGTAATGCATGATGTTCAATCTACTCTTGATTACAGTTTAAAAACCCATATTTTTCTGTTTTTAATAGGTGGAACACTAAAGGAAGTCCGTAAGCTCACAAAAAGATTTAAATGTGTTATTCCTGTGAGATCCACAGAAGATGATCTTGAATTATTAGATCTTTCAGCTCCATTTCTTTTACAAGGGAACATAAAATATTACGGGTAGGTTAAGAGTATTTGTTGATATTTTAGTAGTTGCAGTGATAGATATCATTTTCTTCAGTAATTCAAACTGCAGTGCTTAAGGGGTAACTTACCCAAAGATTCTCGGATGCGAAATATGTAACATGATTAGCATTATAGAGATAAGGGATGAAATGCCCTACTACAGTTGGGCTTTATCTTGATTTATAAATCTTATCTCATAATCACACAGCACCCCAGGTTCAGTCTTGTCTGTGGTGTGTGGGTAGGGCAGTATACTACAGAGACAGAAATGCACATATGAGTCTCTTTAGGCTGCAGCATGCCTAAATCTTCCTCTTTTAATCCAGATCTTTAATTTTCTGGTCTTATTTGTTAGACTAAAGTAAAAAAGTGTTGATTTAAAACTGTATGTTGTTTTTATTTGTACACAGGTAATATTTAAATGGACACCCATAGAATAATTTCAGGCTGTCAATCCATGTCTCCCTCTCACGCCTAGTGTTGGAAAAGCTTGGGTTTTGGAAGAAATAAGGGATTTTGGACAGCCTTTCCTCACCATTTGCTATTCATTGAGATCCACAACACTGCAAAGTGCCTTACTTGTTTGTGGATGTCAGTCACTGTAGAGACAACTTCAAGGGGTTCAGTTGCAAGGCTGTGGAATACGGTACACACATCTAGGTCTCATACCTGTGCTATGCCATGTGGTTCCATGTTTCTGCTCAGTGAGAGCTAGCAGCAGTATGTTGTCCCAGTACTGCACAGCTGCATGCAGGTACAGAGCTCAGAAACACCAATCTACTTCCTTGAAGCTACTGTGTCCTCATAATTCAAGGAGAGTGCTGTGTTGCACTGCTTCAGTCCTATAGGCAGTAAAAAAAAAAAAAAATCTGTGCAGAAATATTGCATGATCCTAAAGTTTCCCATGAGGCCTGATAAAATGAATACAGATAATTAAATTTTTTTGTCATATATTGTTTTGACCTTTTCAGATATGGCTGTCCATCACACTTTTAAATAAAGGCAATATATGGGAATTCCTGCTGGGACTGGATCTTCACCAGTACAAAGTATTTCCCCTTGCACTTTCCTAATCTATATATTTCTCTAGTTACAACTCACCTTCAGACATTGTTCTCTGTTTAAATGGCAGTATTGTAAAAGCCAACACCCTATAAGATATTCCATGAGTGTTTATAGGATATTTAGGAAGGAACCTCACAAGGATGTTGATATTTCAGAGCTTTGTTCCACATACTTTTTTCATCAGTAGCATATACTTAACAAAGTCTAAAAAAGATTCTCTATAATAGAATGAAAAGTTATTTTTGCTATAGGAATGAGCTTGAATACCTGTATAAATATTTATATGTGTATGCATATGCATGTATAGTCATAGATATATAAAAAAATAAAAACACACTTGGATATAAAAAAAATTCACAGCTAGGTTACTTTTTAGCATTTGGGCATTTTTTAAAGGAAAAAAGTAACTTAATTGAGCTCAGCTTTATCACTTGAGGAGAACTACTGCTGTTGATTTTTATGACACATGTTGCATGTAATTCTAAAAAAGAATAAATATTTATTTTAAGTTCTAACTGTAATATACTAGCATGGAACCTTAATTTGGAAAAAATAGTTGTTATCTAATTTTATTCCTTGCAGCAAATGGGGACAACTTTCAATACAGTTCCTCAATATTTTTGTCCACTTGCAGCATTTGCTTACTATGTCACATGTAAAATTTATAATTACTGGTGTAAATGTACAGGTAATAAAAGAGACTGTTTTAATAATTAATATTTTTTAACATAGGTAAAAACAAATTTCTCCTCCAGCCCTGTTGTGTTTTATAGAGCATGCTTCAAGTTCAGATTCATTTCTACTTTTACAAAGTGAGATGCTAAACAATGAAGTAGCGACAAATTAATACACGTTTATCAGTGACATATGAATATATGTTTAGCAATGTAGTGATCTTGGAATCATAGAATTGAGTTGGAAGGGATGTTAAAGATCATCTATCCCAACCTTCCTATGACGGGCAAGGACAACTACCACTAGACCAGGTTGTCCAAAGCCCCATCTGGCCCTTGAACAATTCCAGTGACTGGGCATCCATTTCAGAACTGTGCAACCTGTTCCAGTGTTTCACCACCCTCACAGTAAAGAATTTCTTCCTTAAGTCCAATCTAAGCTTACTGTCTTTCAGTTTAAAACCATTGCCCCTTGTCCTATGACTACGGGCCTTGGTACAAAGTCTTCTTTCTTATAAGTCCCCTTTAAGTACTGAAAAGCTGCAGTGAGGTCTCCCCAGAGCTTTCTCTTTTCCAGGCTGAACAGCCACAACTCTCTCAGCCTTGATGTACAGTTTTCTTCCTTTCTATTCACTGAAGTGGTCTTCTCCACTCCAAAATTATTATTTCTTCCCAGGGATATTTCAAAAGTAGCATTAAGTGATTTGATGTGGTTCAAAGCTTGTGTCTCTGGTAAAATAGTTATTTTAAACTGCAATAGAAATACTTTTCTAGTCCCACTGAGTAAGGAAATCAGATTTTTTTTTTCTGTGCAGAAAGCTTCTAGTAAAAATAAATCAGTGTTTGGTTAGTCTCAGTTTCTTATTTTAAATGCTAGGTGCAAGCAGTGTTCGACTCCAAAGCCTATCAAGAGTCTAAGTTCCATTGCAGCAGAACAACGACCATCATGGGAACCAACTGAAATAGCACAAGGTCAGCTGACATGATATTATCCTGAAGCAATTTTGTGCCTTGATTCTGAAGCGTTTATGTAAAATACTTTGGTTTCTGGGTTGCAGTTTGTACAGAAGCAGTAAATTTTATTCACCTTTTACCAGTTTAAAAAACATACTTTTGAAACCATTATAGTATGAATTAAAGTATTTACTATGTTCAGTAGTTTCTTCAACCATACATGTCACTAGTAACACCTGTTGTACAGATTGATGAATTTTTGTTTGCAGATGTCATTTTTAAACTGCGCAAGTGCTTGCAGTCCCAGAAGTTAGTCTTTTTTTTCCTTTTGAAGATACAGTTTTTCTGACCTAAAGAGAGTCTTTTTTAATGACTAGTACAAATTAGACTGTTATCTTCTGTAGACCTTATCAATGCTAAGCATATTCCACAGATTCTGCAAGAAATAATATTTGAATGAAAGGAAGTATACCGCAACAGGAATATGTGTTCCAGCTTTGTGTGTTCCTTGTGTTACTTTATGTAGTCAACACGTTCAAATAAATGCTGGAGATAAAACAGAGCTTGAAAATTCACAACACATTAAGGAAAAAAAATATTTTCATGTTTATCAATTAATGTTCCAACATAGTAAGTTGGAATATCTAGCAGTATCTAAGCTTGCTAAAGACGTCATGAAATTAAAAAAACTATTTGAGCAATATAGTGTTCTCTTAAACTGTCATAATTATATTCTATTAAATAACTGTAAAGTAATATATAACTGGCAGTATTGCAGCACCTGTGATTGACCTTTAATTCTCAAAATGAAGAGAATATTCATTAAATGCTTTCTGGCACTTAAACTATTTTATGTATATTATTCTTTTATCATATGTATTTTTAGACTAAGTGATAACCTACAAGTATGTCAGATCAGTTGAACATACAATGACTAGCCCATTTCAGGAGATGTGCCCAGAAAAGACTGATGCAGAGTTGCAGTAACTTTCTATGTTTAAGATTTTGTTTGCAGCTACTGCTGCCAGTGAGAGAATGGCTATAGTCATTTACTTATGCTGGAATGCTTTCAGATCTCTCAGCAAAGTTTTTCTGAATAAAGACCTTGCCTGGTAGCTTTTATTATATTGTATGAAACAAATTGTTTTCCTCAGAAGATACATTTTCAGGTGGAATGCTGAAAACACTTACTATCTTACTATCACTGAATTAAGAGCAAGTCTCCTTTAATCTTCCCTAGATAAAAGATCAGGAGTACCTTGGTAGGATCTAAGTCCTAAGCAAATCCTAGCATTTCTTTTACTAGCATAAGTCCTTAAACATCTTTCTGCATTTTTATGGACTCATCTTCTAAAGTGTTTCTAGGCAAATTGCAATGTGCTCTCAAAACACAAACTACATTTTGCTATTCAAAGCCTCTGGTTTTTGGCCTGACAATTTATACTTTTAATAACAATATTCAAAGTCAGTTACTATTAAAGGAGGGATATTGTCAGGTTGTTTTGGTTTGTCTTGCATATTCACTCTAAGAAATGGAATTTTTTTTTTTTTTTTTTCCAGCTTTAGGTATTGAGCTGCTCCAGTATGCTCTTATTATGAAGTTTACACTGGTGGATGCAACAGGAGCACTAAATGCATACCTTTTGGATTATGTAAGTAAATTTAGGTAAATGTAGGCTCTACAGATTATGAGGGTTTGGATTTTATTTTTTGTTAAAATAGCAAATATATGTACAGAAATATTCGGTGTTACCTGCAATGTTTTGCAGGGACAGTTACAAGTGCTGTAGAGTTATTAATACTGTCCATCAATGAATATGCACAAAGTGTAATTTTTAGTAATTTTTTAGTAAAATTGGTATAGAATATCAAAGCATAAAACAAAACTGAAGTTTGTAGATAGATTATTTGGTATTGCTTTAGACATTTATATGTTTCCATGGCTGAATTTCTCTTTTATTGGCAATGTTAAATTTTGCAACCTGAATGTTGCATGAATGATGGGATTGTTTCAGAATTTACATGGGTAACTTCTGGATTAGTCCCAAAATCTCATTAGCTCTTTTTTTAACTCTCAGCTGAATCTATCCATTCAGTAATTCTTGATTTTTGTTTCACATGACTATGAGGTAGAAGAGGCCTTTCTTCCCCTGAGCCTAGGCAGGACTCAGCTATTTGTCTTTGATTTGAGAAGCAGTTCATTCAACTAGTAGTTACTTTGCTAACATTAGAATTAACATATCTTCAGTTTTCTCTTAAGCAACTTAAGACTATTCCTCCTACCTGAGACACTGAAGAACAGATGGTTTTCCTGTCACTACATACTCTATAGTGATTTTTACCTTCTGAAGGCTAAAAACCCACCATTCATTTTATCCTATCTTTCATATAGGAGTTTTTTCATATCGGAGGTTTTTCTTCCATATCAGAGTCCTTTGAAAACTCTGACCATACTCACTGTTGTTCTTCTGGATTCTTCCCAGCTGGCCCATATCTTCCTTGAAGTGCTAAGCCGGTACCATAGCACAAGGCATTGCCATATAATATTTCTGTATGTGTAAATCAGTGTGATGATCACATAATTGCTTGCTTACTGATTCATGTTATAATGTCTTCATCTCTGAGTAGAACTTCAGCTTTAAGAAACCATTCCTTATTCTTTCTTTGAGCAGTTGATTTGACTTGCTCAAAAGCATTATTTTACACATGTATCTGGTGGAAATTGTGGTGGCTTGGGGTTTTTTGGTTTTTTGTCCTACTAGCTCTAAAGTTAGTAAAAAATTAATTTTAATTCTTAATTCCTGTATATTGCAGTTCCCCCAGCTTGGTTTTGTCTGTGAAAAATAGTGGGCCTATTTGCTATACCATAAAGCATGTCACTAATCAAAATTATCAAAATCACCAGATTTAGGACATTCCCCTGCAGAATCCACTTTGGACATCTCCTTTTTTGACAGTAAACTACTGATTACTCTTCAGGATTATTTTCTTTCCTTTTTACTCTAATTCATAATCTTTTGTATTAGATTAGCAGTTTGATGGACAGAGATGGTTTGAGTAAGAATTTTTTGTGGTGCTGAAGGTGGAAGATTTCTGACTGACAAGAGCTGGTCGTTGCTTCCTACATCTCCAATTTAGGACTGAAGATTAATTGTATAATGTTTTTGTGTGGAGTAGAAATATCTGTTGCTATCTACTTTGTGGGCTTTTTCCTTTTGTTTTAACTTTTGAAGGTTTTTTGGGTTTTGGTTTGGTTTTTACACACACATGCACACATCCTTTTCTGTTACTACCCTAAATTTTGAGATAGTATTTCAATCATTTTGAAAAGGGAAAATAATAAAAAAGTGAGAAGAACTTGGTAAAGAAGATAATTATTATCTAAAACAAATTAGTACTACATCACACCTGTTGTCCTTCTTGTGTGTTTTCTTATTCCAGCAGTACATAGCTGGGAATCTTGTGATCTCACAATACACTTTTGGAGTAATCTATCTACCCAAGTGGAAAGTGGTCAGTGTAGTGACACTCTGCCCAAAATGGGACAGAGAAACAGGTTGGTGGGATTTTTTTCCCCCCACAGCAATGCTGTTTAATGTGTATAAAATATTTGCATATTTTCCATGGTTGTACTAAATGACTTTGAATAGGACTTTGAAGGGAATACTCCTTATTTAGTTTTACAACTATAAGTTAAAATAATATTGGAAAAAATGTGTGTTTTCTTAAAATACACAGTGTATTAGCAGCAAAGGAGGGCAAAGTCTGCAGTCCCCATTTCAGCTACTCATCTTTTCCTCCTACTGTTCTTTTTCATTTTGTGTATTGAGAAGCTAAACGGCAAAAGGAAGGTGGGGGAAAAGATTTAAAACCATCTCTTGATGCAGAGTTCCAAAAACCTCTACTTCAGGGTAGAACAGATTCTTATCAGATACTGCTCAGTACTGCAGCTTATCTTGAAGGAAAAAAAAAAAACACCACAATTTCATCTGAAGAGCCAGCTGCTAACATTCCTGCTGGTGGCACTTCAAAGACAAGCCAATACCTTCCAAGCCTAAACTCAGGTCCTTCAGCACCACCTGAGAAGGAACAGGGCTACTCTGAAGTACAACTTTACACTAGCTTCCAGTTGCATTTCTGTAGGAATGCTCTCAGTTGTTTCTTTTCTCTACTCTTTATAGGAAAAGTCATTGAAGGAAAGAAATTGAAAAATTTTATACTCAGAAGAATTGGAAGAGTGAAAGGGAAAAGTATTTATCTCTGTCAATTTTGTTGCTGGATTATCTGATAAATTCTGATCACTTCCATTAAATGTGTCATCCAAAAACTATACCTAAAACAGATTATTCTGTATTTGTTAAATTTCAACAAAAAGGAGAAATTGCCCTTAAAAACCTTAGCTCACTTTGAGAAGGTATGAGATGATGAACCTTTAGAGATACAAAATTGGAAAAAAAGAGAGTTTTGTCTATCATGCTTTTACTGTATATGGTTTAAAAATACACAGAAAAAGATTTATTTAACATCGCAGTGTTCCATTCTTTGTTTTACTTCTCCATTCAGAAATGTATCCTGCAGTATAAACCCTTCTCCATAGTTTCTAAAACTACTAAGAAATGAAACTCAGACTAAGGGAGTTCCACTTATATGAAGCCAGGTTGCAGTGCCCCTTGCTTTCAAGTGACTTTGTTCCTCTCAAAACTGTTCTGCTCACTGCAGTGAGGGACAGTTGAGGAGGACTGACCATCCTCTCCAGCCATAACATTGTCTGGTTATGGATGTTCATGAGGAGTATCTGCTAGTTCTGTATACAGACCTACCTGTGTGCTTTCTGGGTGGCTGTAGTCCCTGAATACTCAGGGATTCTGAAATACAGACTATTAATTTTTTTAGAGAGTTTGGGATTTTTTCTGTATCTAAACAGTTTTAGAAGTAATACTGGTTTTCTGTTATGTAACCTATCTGGATAATTTTAAGTTCCTTAAATGATAAAGGAACACACAGTCAAGTTTCTGTCTAATGATTCCTTACCCCTTTTCCAACACCTCATACTTTTCTGTTCTCTTCCAGGAAAAGTTCTTCCAAATTCCTGCCTCTGAAATCTTAACTAATGATTTTCTTCAGCAAAAGATGCAGATGACCATGAATACGCTCTGTCCTCCAGGAAGAAAATTAGGTCAGCTTGCTGTTGTTTTAAAAGGGGAGATGGGAAGGGAAAGGGTCTTTCAATCTGCTATTGCATATGCAAAGTCTTAGAATTCAACTTACACATGGGCAAAGCTCAGAACAGAGAAATGCAGGAGTCTGTAAGGAGAGTTCCAATTAATTTTTTTTTATGCATTTCTATTACTATGTAATAGTACTATGTAATAGTAGCACTCCCTTTTAAGAAACAAAAGTAATGGTTCAGTAAATTCTCATGTAGTAATTCAGGAATTTCAAAAAAATTCAGTAAAGTCAATGATGTGTGAATACAGTCATGTCTATGCAGGCACTAACTTGTCAGTTGTATGGAAGTTAACCAGAGCACCCTTGTACTGAATGTTGCAGCATGTTAGTGAAAACTGACATGGAATTCAGCATATGGCATGTGCTTTGGGTGAGATTCTACTTTCAAGTGCACATGTTGATTTAGAGTGTCCCTTGCTACAGGAAACATCCATGGAAATTGAGCAAAAATGTAATCGAAATCCAGTCACAGAGATTTTTGTGCAGTAATTCTGTTGTGGCAGAAAGTAAGTCTGCCTAAACTACGCACGTCCCAGGCAGCTATATGTCTCTGCCACAGCTCTGACCTCTATACCGTACTCCTGCTAAGTCCATGGCTCTCAGTGACCACCACAACTATGCTGGGGTCTTTACTGTAATTATAAGAAGTGGCCCTATTGTACAAGGTGTAAAGGATTTTCTCTCTGAGACCAATGAAATTGTCTTACTGAGTCACAGGGAAATTAGTTTTTATTATTGGAAAGTCTTTATGTTTGCCATACTGTGGTACAACTACTGGTTCTAAGTGTTTTGGGAGGTTGGGGGTTTGGTGCTGGAGCGGGGAGGGTGAGGCTTGGAGGATTGTCACTGAACACCATTTCAGGTGGTGTGGGAAATTTTAAGATACAAATTGGAATTTCAAAATTAGTAATTAATTTTTCTTCCTAACTGTTGTATGCATTTCGATATCCTAGTTAAGATCCTGCTCAAGTTATACTTCTATAAAAGTTAGAAATGTGTATTAAACTGTAATTTGGATTTTGTCCGTAGATGACTTGCCATGGCTGGAATGCTTCATCAAGTCCTATAATGTCAGAGATGAAATGAAACATCAAGTTTATTACCAAATTTTTGACACTACAGTTGCTGAAGATGTTGTGTAGTGATGTGTTGCTTAATAGGAAGTAATCCAGTAAAAATCCAGCTTCGGTTGTTTTCGGGATCAGAGACTGCGTAAAAAAAAAAAAAAAAAAAAAAAAAATTCAACCTCTGGGTATGAAGTTTCAGTTTGTGTATTAATGTGAACAGGAGTTACGCTTTGATGCATTTACTGCTTTCCTGGCATACAGCCTTATGATATGAGTGGAGGTGCTGGGCTTTTCACTGGAGGCTAGTGGAAGCAATCTAGTATCCATCTGCCCTTCAAAAAGGCAGTGATGAGGTGAGTGGTGGGTTTTACTCAGAGAACATAGTCAGAATCGTGCTGCTTTGTTCATTTCTGTATTAAAGTAAATGCTATCAGCAGAGATAGGGAAAAGGGGCTCTTCAGTAAACTTTCACTCAGGCTACTTTGTGCAAGTATGTGTTACTGTTCTTAGCCAGTTTGACAGGGAGGTTGTCCATTTTTAGAGACTCCTTTGATGTTGTACTGATGTGTGCATTCACGTACAGCTCTTCCTGTTAATCATCCTAAGGTAACTGCTGTGAGTATCAGTTACTAGGGATTTTGATGGAGTTATGAATGTGACCATGTAATGACTATCACTGTAAAATGAATATTGACATTTGATAGATTGTCATGATTTTTAAGGTGGCCCTATTGGGTACCAGAGTTGTTCACATGCTTATTAGCTGGGTCTGTGTTTTCAAAGGCTCATATATCTGGCTAAATTTACTGTCAAATTACATCGGCCAGATCTGCCTTTTCTGTCTTACATAGTCAGATTGTATGACGAAATTTAGAGATACAGAACTGATCGAGCAATTTCATGGCTTGAAAATACTGCTGGGCTAGAACAATGACTCAAGTGGTTTTACTTTGCATTCAAAAGTCCACAGGATGCATTCAGGACATATTTCTCCAAGGATAATTAATGTAGAATCCCTGTCAAATCAAATGCTTTCCATCACAGCAAAATTACTTAATATTTACAACAGCTGTTTTTTAAGGAAGTTCAGAAACAAGGTGGACTACATGTAAGTAGATTATTATTTTAATAGTAGATGATATTTTTTTATTTTTTGGGGCTGTTTAGTAGATTATGCAATTTGTATTTAAATTTTCAGCTAAGTATCTTCTGATAATTTCCTGGTGCTCTAAACAATTATACTGGGTTTATAAGTCACAAGCCAGTAGACTGTTCTTTATTGAGTGGTGTATAGGGAGAACAAATGAAGTGGTTAGTGGATATTTCCTTTAAAAAGTATGATAAAAACAACTTTGGAATTGAACAAGCAGTTTATCAAAGTGCACTACTGGCTTATGAAAGCTTGCCTGAATCTGTGAATAAACACATTTAAAAAATAATTATAAGTTATTAAATGAATATTGTAAAACTTTAGACACTGGCTATATCCAAATTATTTCAGAAGTTAGGGGTTAAATTGAAGGTAATCTTTTTTGCTTTTCTTGTATATAGTGTGTGAAAACATTGGTAGGAAATGTTTTATTTTACATTTTTGTTAACAACTCCAATAGAAATTGATATTGTACATTTTTTCTGAATAAGTCTTTGTAAAGTAATAAATAAGAATATGTTATGAACTTCAGTGTAAACTAAATCAATTTCACCACACTTCTTGTCTGAGATCCTTGCCAGAACACCTCACATATATATCACTTGATTTTTTCTTTTTACTCTTGAATATGTATTAAATTAATAAATATTTTTCCAAATACTAAGTTTTTCTTACAGTTCACTTTTACTTCCTAGTTCATGAGACTGTGAAAACTGTCATCAGTAGCCTTCATCCAACAAAATGCTCCAAATGAATGTTTGTGTAATTTGTTGGATTGAAATATACATGTTCAATTCTCTTTCTAAATACAATTCCTGGAAATAATTCTAATTAGTAATTAAAAGGTATGTATTTGGCAACACTAAAGATGAGTATATGGAGAGGAATTAGTGCACAAGACAGTTCAAAATATATGTGTCTCATTGGTAGCATTTATATGGAGCAATGGAAGTTACTGAGATGGGTTTCAGACCTTTAGTTACTTATCCTGGTCAACGCTGAGGCCTGTGAATCACTGACTGTTGGATGGAAATCTTGGGATTGCTGCATCCTGAACTTACGGCACTGACAGATTCCAGTTTCTGAAAGCTGAGCATCTCAGGCAGCAATGACTTTTGGCCCTTACTAGCAACCTCCTTAATAGAAACCAAAGTCACATTTCCCTTAGTTTCTTGGCCAGGTATGTGATTTAAGTTTCTAAAGCATTCATAAATCTTCAAATGTCTATTTTAATAGTTAAAAAACATTACTGAAATAGATCATAATGTATTTAAAGACACTCAATAATTGAAGCAATAGTAGATCAGGTTAACATGGGTATACTCAGATCCAATGAGAACTCCAGGCATATCTTCCTGGTGTCTCATCTTCTTCCTCAATCCACATACATCCCAACATATAGGGTAACTGCATCAAAACATCAGCTTCTTACTAGAAATGTGGGCTAAATGGCAAACATACATGAAATGTGAAGTATATAGCACACAGCAACATCACCATGGGCAAGGGCAAAGAATATCTGATTGTAAAGGAGGAGCTGTAAGGGAAAATAATAAAACTATAGAAGAACTATAAAGAAACATGAACTTATATTCCACCACCACCACCTCCTCCAATTACACAGGTAAGTGAATAAAAGTGGTAAAGTCGTAATTAAAAAAAAAAAAGTTTTCAGAAAGAAATAAAAAGGCGAAAAACAGAAAACAAAACAAATGTGGAACACTGTTTTCAGGGGTGCCTGTGTGATTGGGATCCTTGAAGTCCTTGTTTTAAGGGGGGTTAAAAACTTAAGATTGGAACTCTCTCCAAAGTCAGTTGAATGGAAGCTCTTGGATGCCTCACGCTCTCTTGAAACTCCGGTTGGGAAGACAGAATGTAAATAAGTAACACATATTGCAGGTAGAAGGAGACATTCCTGGTAGGTGACCTGCTGCTCAGTGGCAATTAAACTTCCTCATCAGCTTTTGTTCTTATGGAATCCAGAGATCTGAAGACAAGACTTTGAAATGCTTTGCTTAATATTAATCCTACTGAGCAGCAGGAAGTGGGATTTCAAAAAAAGGCAGTAGAGCCTGCAGGCTGGCAAGCTGAGGTTTGCAACAGAAGAAGAGTTTATTTTGTTGACAGGTATGAGTGCTTATCTCTTCAATACCACAGTGTTTTACATCACAAGAATTTATTTACATTATGTCTCTTTTTGTCCAAAGCCATTGTATTAATGGCAAGAACTGGGGCACTGCAATAAGGGGCAAAGTCGAATATTGGAGTTGTGAAAAAAATTAAGCAAATATGTACGTTTGAGTTCTTTGGATGGAATGGGAGCACTGCAGAAAGTTTGCTTCAGTGGAAGAGAGAAAAAACTTTCAAATAAGAATTTACTTCAAATAAGCATTATTCCAAGTATACTGAACAGTGAATGTTAAGAATCGGAAACAAGAAAATTCAGCAGAAGATGGAGAGAGAAGGGAAGAACAATTTCAGAGGACAGTAGTAAAGGCAAGAAGTGAGAGTGTCTTCATGAGGCAGTTTGCTGCAGCTCCTGCTCACAGCATTTCCTTTACGTGAAATTCACAGTAACAGCTATGGTTTGTGGAAACATCCATGTGATGGAGGATTACAAGAACTGAAGTGCTTGAAAAATGTAGAGCAGAACTATGCTATAATTAATGAGTTCATATTTGTGGTAAAGCCATGGATGGTCTTAACTCAGAACAATGCTGCAATGTGGTTTTCCTTATTTTCTGTTACAACTAATACAAGCACACAAGAGGTACCTCCATAAAACTTCTGCAATGTTACCGTTTGTCTGCATAAAATGAGCAAATTGAATGTCTAGGAATAATTTACATTTAGTAGATACTTGTCTTAATTTCAATCTTTGCAAGTAAACTAGGAGGAAATATGCTTAATGTGGAGCTTAATGTGGAAATATATGCCAGAGAAAATGATTTTTTTGGAGTGTGTCATAACTGTCCTATTACATGCAAAGCTTTGAGCGTAAATTTGTTCTGTACCTTCTCCTGTGTGTGTACAGCCTGTGGACTACCACTGTTAAAAAATACAGTTTTGTGAAATACAGGCTACATCTTTATGAGTGAGTCTGTGTTTCACTAATTTTGGAGACTGGCTACCAGCTAACTTTGAATTATGGAGGTGTTAACTTAGCTGAAAGGAAATCTCTGACAATTTAGAAATGCTGCTTGAAGTTCCTGACTAAAAGCAGCAAAACTGGACACTGAAATTGCTGATCAAACAGATTTAAGTACAGACTTTCTTATTCTATGATGATGCCTTAAGCAACTCAAAGCCCCTCTGAAGCAATGTTTCAAATGACAAATATGATCAGTCACTGATGGGATGTGTATTACCAGGGGGGCTTTTTATTTTTTTTAACGGGATTGGATAAGGGGCTTGCACCAGACAGCAGTGTTTAATGCTATTATTTTGACATACATTCATAGGATACTCCATCTTGAATAGATACTCTTTTCCTGTCACCATTTACTATGCTAAAGGTGCAAAACCTCATTACAACAATGAAGCAGTTGCAGTGATTGAGTTTGACATAAACCCACAGGTCAGTCAAGGCTTTTGTTAGCAATGTGCTGCAGCTTGGGTCTTTATTGCAGGAAAAAAAGTAGAAAAGAAAGCTTGGAAAGCTTCATTTCAAGGGATAAGAAAGGTCAGAAGTTACATGTGGAAGGACAGTTAAGAGTGAGAAGTGCTCCTTAAATATCTAACTGCACTTCTAAAAAATCAGATATTGTAGCTTGAAAGTCTTGATGCAGTTCTGTTGACTGCCATGTTCTATATGATTTGATAATGAATAACTTTTTGAATGTTATTGCAATCTGTACATAAGTGATTAGACTACTTATATGCAACTGTGTTTGTAAACAAGTTAAATTCCTCTGTTTCCAGTTCCTGGAAATTGTTTCTATCTGATCTGAGAGGTCACTTTGGTTTTCCTTTAAAAACTGAATGTGTGAAAAAACAGAACTTGGCAAAGTACAATATTCATCATTAGCTAGATGTATTCTTGCACTTCACCAAGTGCCAGGGCCTGCTCAAATCAGATCATTTTTTCTGGCAAGAGCTGTGTTAGACGATGATACCTTGTAAGTGTTCCTGTTACAGCGAGCTTACCAAGGCATTGTAAAAATAGCAATAGTTTTCAAAGCTCATTTAGCTCTTCTGTAAGGCCTGGAAAAATGTCTTTGGCCTGTTATTCAATCTGGGTAAAGAGGTGGCTGATCTGATGTGATGGAGCAGGGAATTCTTAACTCATTTCTTAGTGGCTATGTCAAAGGTACACAAGCGTAATTTTAGATATTGAGGTCATCAGCTAATACGTGTCAGGAAAGCATAGAGCCGTACCAAATACTCTGTCAAGAGCACGTGCAGCAAAGCAGATGAGAATTGGAAATCAATTCCAATTGCAACTGACACAAGGAAAAATTTGGCAGTGATATATTCTGCTTTGGGTAATTCAGCTTTAGTAAAGACTTTTGGTCTGAAACTTAAACCAAACAGCAAAGAAAAACTTGATGTGATAAAAAGCTACTTGCATAAATAGAGCAGAGACCTCAGAAGAGGCACGCTGTATTGAGAAGTTGGGGGGGGGGTGTTCCTATTGAAGATCAACTTGTCTTCCTTGAGCGTTTCATTCTTTAGGCATTTCTCCTCATAGTTGGTATACTTACCTTCCCAATCCAGTCCAACCAATCCTTGGATTTTTCTGCTTATTTTACTGAAACTGTGTCAGCATAGAAACACCATTGCTTGGAGATGTCATTGCTTTGGGATCTAGGAGGCTGTCCTGAACATATCAGCTGGTAGGAAATGTCACTAATATTCATTGACAGCTCTTCCATGCGGTCTTCCCTATCTGCAGTGAGGTGACTGGAAGACTCTTGTACAAGGAGTTAGAGATCTGTATGCTTGCTGCCTCCCCTGTATACAGGTGCATAGCCTGTGAGTGCTTACCAACAGAGGAAGCTTCTGTGCCATGGATACAATGCAACTGCTTTATGCAATAACATAACTGATCACGGTATACATAATAAATGCATAAGTAACCTGTTTGTGTTCTATATGTATTCAATCATAATTATATGTATAGTGCCTTATCTTGTGCACTTCAAGTCATATATGCACCTCTGGAGCGCACTGTCCAAGGGACTCATCAAAGCTGAGCCCGGATTCCAAACAGCTGTCATTGGCTGATGAGTCTGTAGGCAAGAGTGCTAGTGAACATGGAGTGGGTGAAGCCCACCATGGACTGGAACAGTGTGCAACATGTCATAACCCACAAGAAGGGGCTCATCTAATTCTGCAACAGCTGCACTTCCCAGGTTCAAGACAGACACAGGATTGCTGTCACCTCTTCTGTAATTTCCATTCTTAATAAATCATGTAACTAGCTTTGAGTATTCGTGCCTTTCTTACTGAGATCCCAAAAGAACTGGCACCTCCTCAGTGCAAAACACCATCACTTTTCACAGAACATACCAGTACTCCTGTTTTTTCTCTCATTCATTCACAAAAGTTAAATACTAAAAAATGCAACAGTTGGTCTTGATCTGGAGGAGAACACTGACAAGTTCAAAATAGAAGCAGCAGATTGAACTGCAGCTTACATTAGCTGCGTCTGCACAGTTGCAAAACGTGTATGGATGAGTGTGCGTAATGCCGGCTGGTACTGTGGTAATGCAGCCCCTTAATTCCTCCTTTTCAATTTGCGCTTACTTCCAGGGTTTATTTGGTTGTAAAAGAAACTTCTTTTTGATTAAAAAATTAATTTTAACCAATTTCCTTTGTTAAAAAATTACATTTCTAATCTTTGCGTAAGCAGTAGAGGAAAACAGTTGCCAGCTGGCACTGTTTGAATGTTGTTAAGCTTATTTTCTTAAAAGACTGTAGAGAGCTAGGTGCTGTAACAGATGGGATCAGTGGTAATAGATACATTTTCAATAAGCCCACCCACCATATTTCATGGCAGACTGGAGCAGGGGACAGAGCATTCTCACTGCAGACAAGTGAAACTTGGGCCCAACAATGTTATGACTTATTTGTATTTTCTTAAATTTAATCCAAGCCAGGAATGGACCAGTGCTTCCTCTCTCCCACAGTAATGTCCTGGCTGAAAGCACAAATACTTCCCTACTGTCTCACACTACACTGTAGCTACCCTTTTTAGTTAAAATTTTTTAAAAATAAATTTAATAATAAAAAAAACCCCAATCAAACAAAACCCCACTATCGAAGCTTCTCAAGTTCCTTGAGTGGTGGATATGGTGGTACATGAAGCCTAGAGGCATAGTACTGACAGCAGATGTGAAGGCACATGAAAATAGTACAGCAGCCCAACTGGTGCTATTGCTCAGTAGAGATGGGTGAAAATGAGAGGTGGTGTTATTTGATTTAGACACTGAGAGGTTTCATCAGAGTGAATTTCCTGATGGCCCAGCCTCCCTACTCTGATGAGAGGGTCGTGGGGGTTTTTTAAACCAAATGAGGGAGGGAGAGGTTTATTCATCCTTGCACACAGAGTACCCATATCTGCATCTGCAAGAATTTCCACACCTTTACACCTCTGCCGATGTCACAGTGGAGAGGGCAGATCCCATTTCTCTGCCTGGCTGTGGTGGGTTGACTTTGGCTAGCTGCAAGAGGGCCACCCAGCTGCTCTCCCCCTCCCCTCCACAGCAGGACAGGGGAGAAAAAAAGATGGAAGTGCTCACGGGTCAAGATAAAGACAGGGATATCATTTATCATGGGCAAGACAGACTTGACTTTGGGAAAATTAATTTAATTTAATGCCAGTTAATAATAGCATTGGATGGTAAGAAACAAAGACAAAAACTAAAACACCTTCACCACCCCTCTTTTTCCCAAGCTCTGCTTCTCCATTCCTGGCTCCTCAACCTCCTTCCCTCCTGAGTGACATAGTGGGATGGGGATTGGGGGTTGTGGTCAGTCTGTAACAGCTCCTCTCTTTTGCTCCTTCCTCCTAACACTTTACCACTGCTCCAGAATGGCTGCTGTCCTTTGGGATCAACCTACTCCAGTGCAGGTCCTTCCACAGGCTGCAGTTCCTGTCAGGAGCCTCTCCAGCGTGAGCTCTTCACAGGTCATAGTTCCTTCAGGAAAAATCCACCTGCTGGAGCATGGGGTCCACCTCAGGCTGTGGCAAAGATAACCTCCTCCACCACCATCTCCTCCATGGGCTGCAGGGGGAATCTCTGCTCCAGCGCCTGGAGCACCTTCTTCCCTTCCTTCTTCTCTCACCTTGGTGCTCACAGGGCTGTTTCTCACACTTTTTTTTTTACTCCCTCCTCACTGCCATGCAGCATTTTGCCCTTTCTTTAACTTCGTTTTCCCAGAGGCGCCACCGTCTTGGTAGAGGGGCTCAGCCGTGCCCTGCACTGGGTGGGTCGGAGCTGGCTGGAACCAGCTGTGTCCAACACAGGGCAGCCCTGACCTGTCCTCACAGAGGCCACCCTGCAACCCCCCTGTTACCAAAACCTGGGCACAGACACACAATCGTGGCTGGCATGGCGGGCACAGGAGCAGGCTCACACGCACTAAGACACTCAGGTCTTGCCATTGGTAGCTGAGTTGTCCTAATTTTAGTCAAAGAGAACAGCATGAAAATTGACAGCATATAAATAATGTAGAAAGTCATTAACCCCAAAATCCTAGCCTGTTCACTGATGGAGCAGAGCCAGGCTCTTGATGAGATGTGAGGTTTTGGTAAACAGAAATATGTTTGGTTGTGATCCATAAATAGCTTTATTTCCCAAATTAAAAGCAGAAATAATGTAGGACAGACATGTGCAGTGTTCTACCCTCCTTTCCCCAGCTATCTGAAAAACACCTTATTAAACACTGCTCTGTGCTGGATGCACACAACTTAAATGGTAGTTGGCAACAGAAGACTCGGGCATTTTAATCAAGAGAGGAACATAACACGTAAGGCGTAATTGTACAAATAACCCATCTGTCTTGTAAGGTGCAGAACCAGAGTGATATTTTTAAGGCTAAATCAACACCTGGAAATTAAACAATCTGTTGACATTTCTACCCAGCTCTACTTCAGGCAGTGGCACTATTATCCATTAACTCATCTGGTACTAAGCAGCATGCAAGTGGAAGGAAAGGGCTTTAAATAATTGAGCACGTTATTATCACATCTCTTCATTTAATGGTACTGGAATTACTGCACCCCAAAGATGTATGTACTCACTGAAAGAAAATGTTGTTTCATTTATAAATGTGTAAAAAAAGGAATTGGGAAATTCTCCACAGATTTCTTTTAATCTGGATTTTATTATTATTTGCAGATATTGTAGAGTAAGTGCTTTTCATGTAAATAAGATCTTAATGACAAACACTCTAGTGTGAGCCTTTTACTTTTCACTTTATTCCATAATGAGAATCTCTTTGGCATATATCTGGAGGATGTTTAAGCTTTTACTGTTTAATCTTATTGTTCTCTTTGCATCAAGATGCTTTCAAAAGGAAACACACTTTAAAGATACCCAAATAGAGAATGATGACTGAAAGT
This sequence comes from Bucorvus abyssinicus, assembly GCA_009769605.1. Classification (NCBI taxonomy): domain Eukaryota; kingdom Metazoa; phylum Chordata; class Aves; order Bucerotiformes; family Bucorvidae; genus Bucorvus; species Bucorvus abyssinicus. The sequence continues at coordinate 23,426,806 of CM020025.1, forward strand.
TGGCTTTAAAGAAGGGAAGAGACCAGCACACATCCCGTTCCAGTAAGCCTTTTGTGAGTCCTTCTGCAGTACTGTCCACAAGACTATGACTATTTTTCAAGTTTTGCCGTAGGCTCATTCATTTGGCTAGCCATGTGTCCAGTTAGGTAAAAACCAATGACCAAACCCATGCAGTATTTCTTAAGGCAGTGGCTATCATCTGGGCTGTCCAGTCCATTTATTCAGTTATTATCTTTTGCAGCCAATTGAGATACAAAGAGCTTTATGAACCTGAACAAGAAGCTTCAAAGTATACCAGTAAACTCAAATATTCATTCAGGACAGATGAATGAAACAAGCAGTCAGGTTAAACTATTTCTCAGTATCTGAAGAAATTGCTGATATCTCAAGTAAACAATAACAGCTTTCATTGAAAAATGTGTTAGGTACAATACTATTTGGGAAGTGAGATTTTTACTTGCCTATTTTTTTCACCAGTATCAGCACAGTGATAGAGGAGCATTTAAATTCACTGTGGTCATACTTTAAAATTAGCTGAGAACATCAAGTGAGATTCAAACTCAGAAAAATAAATTCTGATACAATGAGCTGAAAGGGAACGAGGATTAGTCAGAAAAATTGCCTCTAGACAATCACAATAGCAGCCATATTTCATTGTAATTTACTTAAAAGAGTAAGACCTCAGCCTGAGCAATCATATCTTGTTAGGAGTGCATCTGAAGTACTGGCTATTTGATGTCCATGGACAGAAAATATCTGACTAATACATATTACTTTTTAAGCCAGGGACCACAGCCACAGTTGGGAATAGGGTGTGTTAAGCCCCTCACAGGCAGGCATATGGAGACAGTGTTTGTTGTAGACTGTGCATGCTTATGACCAGATGCAACACATAAATGAAACAGATGAATGGGGGGGATGTGAAAGAAAGGTGGTCAGGATAGCGGTATAATTAACAAACTTGCATAGCAGCTGCAGGCCAGCTCATCGAGCCATTTTCCCGTAAGGGGAGTCATTCCATTTCAAGTCCACTAAGTACTAGAGATTTATTTTCCTTTCTTAGCTTTGCTACAGGCCAAGGTTTCAAATACTACTCATCTCCCACTTGAGAAAGTAACTAGGTTTTCAAAAGCACCTGTTTGAGAGCTGTTCGGCTTGTCTTTTGAAAAGCTGGCAAGGGGGTTGCCCAATTTCTTTGTTATAAGCTTTCATTCAGAACTCTGAAACACTAGTGCATTCATTCTCTTCGTAGGGAAACAGACTCAAAGCAATAGGGCATCATGCACAAAGTATGAAATAGACCTTTTCTCTGTGTTAAAAATATAGAAGGAAAACTATTGTATACGGCGAAAAACAGTTCTGATTAAAGTTCATCACTTAATACTTCTAAAAGAAATAGAAAAAGCTCCTACCTCCTGGGATTATACACCAGAGTCTTGACATTGTGCATAATGCTGTGTGGGTGTGAAAGGTAGCTAAAAATTGGAACTTTTAAACTTCATGATTACTTTTTGTGCACATCCAAGTGAGGCAGGAATCAATTGCCCAACGTATCCAGTGCTGGTTTTCATTTTCAAGCAAGTTAAACAACTTTTTATGCCAGCAGTCTTAGAATTGGAGTTGAGATTGACATAGGCCTTCTTTGAATACTACTGAGTGATCACTATCTTTAACCTTTTATCTTTGGAAATATGAAGATGAGTCCTCTTGTTGCTTCCTTAAACTCAGTGAGCATTAATCATCCCTGGTGTAATTATGCCAACTTCAAAGCAGTTACACTACAAGTAGGTTGATCCCCTCATGTGAATCAGGTTCTTCAATGAATGGCTCTTCCCAGATAATGGAATGAAGACCTGAACATATTGCTCTTTATAGCAAAGGTTTACCATTGGCTTCAGACTGCTCCAGCTGATTGCTAATTAGACATTCGGCCTTAAAAAACAGAACTTACTTGAACACACAAAAAAGCTTGCATGATTATGATTGTTAATCCTATTAAGAGTGGCAGTTACCAAAATCATCACGGAAAAATAAGTATAGTTATTATACAGAATCACAGAATCATCTGATTGGAAGAGATCTTTAAGATCATCGAGTCCAACCATTATTACACCAGTGCAGGCCAAAGGACTTTGAAACTTACTTCATTGGCAAAAGGCTAAAGCTCAATTCTTTCCAATATAGAAAGCAATTATTATATCTCAAACCCTCCAGTTTATTATGTGTTGGTTTGATACACAGAAAAGAATTCCTCTAACGGATTTATCCCTTTAGCAGCTAAGCTATCCATTACATTCTACCCTTTTCAGAAAAACTAGCTTGGTTTTATATATTTCGTTTTAGTGCTCCTGCAGTAATTAAAAATTGCTTCATCTGTAACAAAGAACATGGATGGAATTGGTGCACCTGAGTGCAAGAGGAGCTGACAGCCCTGGCTTGATACCAAGCTCTGTGGAGCTGCCTCTGTGTCTGATTTACCAGGCTGCATTCTGAAATGCTGCCCTACTCTGAGAAATGATTTTGTGGAAGTGTAGCAGTCACTTCCATGTCTGGAAATAGTGCTTAGTTGATACTTAATGTTAGATGGTAGGTCCTCTGAATTTTGTTTGGATTCTGTGAATCCAGCTTGCTGCTTTGCTCTTAGACACCACCACTGATACCCTGAAATATCACCACTGGATCCTGAAAACAGTTGCTGCCCTCTCTAAAATCTCCATGGGAGGCCCTGTGCATCAGCAGGTTTTGCATAGATAAAATTTGTTCTGAAGATGCGACTTCATAAATCACTTAAACCCCAGCAACTTCATGATGCCACTGAAAAGATGAGCCCTGCATTTGTCTCTGGTCACAAGTTCCCGTGCCCTCCTTCATGCTGTTAGGATTAGGGTTGCAGGATCAGGTCCCTGATGTGGCTCAAAGCTAATCTTCGCAGGGTGAGAGAAAAGAAGGGAAAACATGTAGAAACGATCTACGTAGATGCAGGTAGCCACTATCCATTTCGGCAGCATTACTGTCTTAGTGCTTAAGCAATTAAGAAACCAATGAAACTGTGTCCAGCCAGGGGCCATTATAGGAGAAATAGTGCTAACGATTGGCTCTCAGAACTCCTGGGAAAAGCTCAGATTTGCCTCCTCTTTCTGCTGAAAAAATTTGCCATTCATAGTGGACTATGCAAATATTTGCAACATAATTTCTCCTTTTGCTGTGATTTGATTAACAGTAAAGTCCTTAAGGGTATTTCCATATATTGATCTCAAAAACGTGTAGTAGCTGAGATGAGTGCAGCTTACGTGTTTCAGGACTGTTTTTACACGTTGTCTCTCTGCAGACTGAGGGAGCAATTCCTGTGCTGCTTTATATTCATCTTGCTTTTGCTTTCCAACTACAGAGTTTAGATACTTTATTTTCTTTATTGTCTATCTATCTATTAATTTAATTTTGGAGGTAGGGAGAAGAATGTAAATTTTGGAGGATAACAGACAGGAAAATACTCTGCTTGTATTGTCTTTGTTATTGCACAGTAACTCCATGTCCTGCAATAGTTTTAACAGCTACCTGCAAATCCATCTGTGCTCTTAAAGTCCTCTCTCAGTACACACACAGATTCAACATTCAGTTTTACAGTTGCTTTTCAAAATCAAAGAATATTGTAACTTACAGTAAACCTTTTATTGTCATCCCAGCTGTTTATATCATGATATCGGTGTTTCTCCTGATGATGACAGATGTCCACAAGAGATTCAGCACTGAAATTGCTGAATCAATTTCTACAATGTCATAAGATATATCCAACATTCCTTAAGAACAGCCTTCTCAAAACCATCACCAATATATAAAGAAAATTTAGTCAATACAAAATGAGAGTCCTCTTGTGGCCAAAAGCAAAGCTGTGCTAGAGACTCTCACAACATCCTGATACTGAATCTCAGAGAAAACATTTGTTTTCAGATGTTGACCTGTAGACAGGAACACAAAAATTTTATGATTAAGTTTGATCAAAATTTAGTACCATGCATGCATATATACTGAACAACTATTACACAAAAAACAGAAACAGTCCAGAGAGCAGAGATTAGGACCCTCTTGGTCCTGCACTAGAAAAGCAGAAAGTCGCATATAACCTTGTTCTCATCAGTTGGCTGCAAGCACGGCACCCCCACAAGTCATTTTGAGTTGAGATTGCGGGAATGCAAGTGTTTATACAGGGCTAATCTTGAGGGGGCTGAAGTTCTTCACTGAGCCTGGTCCTTAGCCTCTGACTTCTAGCTTCTTCATATTGAATGTTCTTTCTTTCTACCTCTTCCTCTTCTCTCCTTTGCTGCATAGTGAAGGGCAAAATAGCACTTAGAAGATCTGTGCATTTTCCTTCACTGTTGAATAGAAAATGTGACTTTTTTTCCTTAGGTACCTTTATTTAGTAGGGTTGTCCTGACAATATGCAGAGAAAGAGGTTTCATCTTTAATAAATCTTGAGTTCATTCATCAGCAGAACCTTCTGGATTATTTCTCTCTTCCAGAGGCCACTAAGACTTCGGCAGCTCTTCCATACTGTCCTGTTCTGTAAATTTTTTCTGAATTTTGAGAACTTCCCCATCAAAACCTGATAAGAGAGAGCTTAACTGAGAATATTCTATTTTTAAATTACATTGAATTACTAGCTAGGGGAAAGCAGCTTTCTCTCCACACAAGCTGCTATTTTATTGGCAGCAAATCCACTTCCAGATTTATATTTGTACCCAGCTGTGTTATCCTACATCCCCGTTCCAAAAGTTTATCATCTCCTCTGGATTTGAGCATTGCAACTCTCCAAGCAATTTTTAAATGACTGTGCTTAAAACAAAACAAAAGAATTCTTTAAAAAGAAATGTTAGAAAGTGATCACTTTAGTCTATGTTGTTCCACAAACGCAGTGTTACTCCACTGTGGGAACAGTCACGCAAAAGTTGCATTACCAGAACTAAGAAGGACTGGGAATAAGTAACAGAAATGGTGGAAGTATTTGCTGATGAGCGTATAGTGACGTGTAACCATAGCTAGAAAGACCAAGTAGATAGGGCAAGCATTGGTTAGTGTATCACAAAGTGTATGTACTAATTTTCTGGTTTAACTCGGTTAGTTCTTAAAATCTGTTGTATTGGAGGATGTTTGGAGATGTTGTATTTGGATGTTTGGAGACATGCTGAAGTTTCAAAATTGTGTCTGTTAATTTCAGAGTGATTTTCAAATAGAATTTTCAAAGAGAATAAAACACAGTCTTTTACAGTGCTTCGCCCACTATACACCACCCTTACTCTGAGCTGTCCAAAAGCCACAGGAATATGTTAGGACAGTGATTGATCAGACCAAGCTTAGGACTGTACTAACCATGCCAACACGGATTTCATTCAGCTCTGAGTACTGGCAGGACACGTTTACCTTTTCTTATGAAATACCCCAAGTAAAACATTGATTCCTCTCCTGATTATTTAATTAGTGCAAAGAGTATTGTCTTTTTTAAGAGGTGGGTAGCTTTGCACCAGAAAAAGTCCCTTGTTGCATTGAACTCTGAAGTAGGCAGAGTGAGATTGCACCCAGATAAGTACATATAAGGTAAATGTAACCAAGGAAAGAAAAGCAACATTCTTAAGGAGCATCCGTGTCCTAGAATAATCCCATAGGATTGTCTTGGCTAAACGTCACAGAATCTCACTGAAGTATAAACCCTGCAAAATAGAGAAAACAGAGGAGACAAAGAGAACATTAAATTTTACATGCTTGTGACTCACCTTCCAAAAAAGCTTGTGAATTGCAGCCAATGACCATAGCCCCAGAGATGACAAAGTGAGGGCGTATGTTATGGTGATAGCGTCACTAGATTTGTTGCTCTTGGTTTAGTTAGATTTTTCTAGCTGTTCAGAACAGTTTCTAGCAAATCTCTGATACTTGGTTGTAAAGTGGGATGGGTTTCGTTACGTTCCTTCATGTTTCTGAATTAACGTATCTGTATTTTCCTCAAGAGTCACTTAAAACATTTTCCGTGTCACAGGAAGAAAGACCATGTCTGAACTGTAAAGTCTTCACAATCACAAGTTTGCTTTTAGTACGTTGATACGGAAATAAATGTACCTACCGCCTAACAGAGATGGGCAACTTCTGAAATGGGAAAGCACATATGAGGCGCGTTCCAGTCTAAACAGTTTACAGCCAGTTAAAAAATCCCACAGGTGCAGTGGTCTCAAAATTCATGAGGCAAAGCCCCTACTCAAAGAGTACGTTTGGCTATGTCCTGAAGCACACAGACACACTTAAAAATTAGAGGGTGAAGCAGTGCTTTCCAGGTAGCCCCATATGCTGCTGTGGGGTTGTTGACTCAACACAGAGATGAGCTGTGATGTGGCAAAAGCAGGCTAAAAACTGCTAAGTAAAATGGATAATGCCAACTAACTCCAAACACAAATATACTGCAGAAGCGCACCCCATTCAAACTCTTCTGCTGGAACGTAGGCAATGCTGGAGGCTTGCCAGCTGCCTGGCAGCATCAGATGCTGAAGAGCCTTGTTTTTCAGGGTCTATTGCTCTAGGGCTGCATCACCATGTGGATGGCTCTGGGTCTTCAGGGCTCCCAGGCTGTCTGCTTCCCATCATGGAGTCTGGAAATCAGGAGAGCCTTGACTTGAGATGAGTGTCTGAAGGATTGGCTTCTCACTCCTTGGCAGGAAGCCATCCATCCACAGTACCAGCATTAGGTTTTACTTCAGCATTTCTTTTTTTGGTTTTAAGTCACCATTTTGGAATTACCTGCACATCTGAAAAACTTAATTTGCTTATAATAAATAGATACTTTCAGAAGATCCAGTGGAAAATCAGATTTTCAAAGGCCATCTAGTCCTCCTCCACCCCCAGGCAGGACTAGCTATGACTAGACTTTCCTACAAATATTTGCTTTGACCAGCTGTAAACTGACCTTAGTGCCTCTGGCAAGGTCAAGAAAAGGACTTGGACAGTGAATATGGTGAGGTTGAGTTCTGCAGCACAGTAACAGTTACCATGTACACGTTGTTGTGGGAGGCACGGCATCTGTAAAATTCCTTTAAGTCTACTTAAGTCTACATCCTTGCATAGCCAGGATGACCTCTATCTATCCAACACAACATCATATTTGTGCTGGGGAAGACTGGGTGAGCCCCCTCACAATGCATGTGTGGCTATGAAGTCTGCAACATGGATTTGAGTTTGTAACAGAGATAATCTATACTGAATTAAGTACTAAGCAATAATTAGCTATTTTTAAAAGTCAGGAGGATGAGGGAAACAAGGAAGAGGGAAGGACATTACAAAAACTCAAGTCTGAATAACATTTTAATAATCAGGGAATATTGCATGTCTTTTTCTTAATAATCCAGAAGGAATTTATATATAGATTTCATTAACATGTTCTAAAACTTGGGAATAAATTGTTTACAGAGAAAAAACAGCCTTAATATCTCTCCCAATCTGTCACTAACAACAACAACAACAAAAAACAACCCATAAATCACTAAACAAAGATCTTGCTTGAGGAGCTTTGCTGTCTATCTAACTAACAACATTCATGAATGCCTCACATTTGGATCATTTGATGCATTCTTTGTGAGACAAAACCTACATATTGGGAAGTGAAAATAACAAAAATATGTTTGTTAACAATGTGCATGAACCCTGATTTCAGATTAGACAGTGCAGATTTGTCGTATCATAAGACAAAAACACAGATTGAAGAGCAAAAAGCAGAAATATGAGAAGCTAAAGTCTTAATAGCCATTAGTATTTACTTTAACTGTGTCAAAGCTTCAGTCAAATTAATAATAAGCACACAGGTCATTAAACAGCTTAACTGAATTTGAGTGACATGTGCTTTTGAACAATTAGATGGCACAGCATATTTTCATAACGGAAGAATTGACTTAATTTCTCTCTTCTCTCACTGAAAGTTTATTAAGTAGTTCAGCCATTAAAGTGCTTATTTATTAGTGAAGCCCAGATGGCCAGCCACTATAAGTGTAAAGAATAGCTGAGCCATATCAAGCCTTAATTAAGTGATTGCAAATTAGAGGAACATCACTCAAAGCATAGAGGCTGAACTTACGCATTTCTACCACTATAATTCCATAATGATTTGTGGAGAGGGAAAAAAAATCTTAATATGACTCATTCAGAAAGTAAATGTAACCACAACATAAGGAAAATGTGTGACATCCCTGGTGTTACTCCTGTATCGAAGCTCTGTCACTGCTTCTGTTGAACTTGCAACCCCTGAATACTCTTTCCTATGTGCATTTGCAAGGTGCTATCACTCCTGTACTTCACATGCCCTCAGTGGGAACTGAGGGTACTCAGAAGCTGAAGGATTAGGAGATAAGTCTGTCATATGCATTTAGCTATAAACCTGTCTTGTTTCCTCACCCTGAAATGAAATTAGCATGTAGTGGCTAAGGAGTGAAATGCAGGGTGACACGTGTCTTCTCTGGTTCAACTGGGTCATTTAACATGTGCCAGCTCCCATGGGACTGTTTTCTTGGGTGAACATAAAGCAGAGACCCACAGCCCTCCAAGGCCCCATCTTAGCATTTTTTCTGTCCCAAAATACCTTATTTATAGAGGATGGAGAAAGTTGTGATTCATACCACAGTGGATTTGCATTTCCTGATGACCCACAGGTATCACTCGCTCAGGTGACTTTTCTGCCTGCTTTGCACAACGCTCATGGAAAAGACATCCAACGACCAAGTTTATTAACAAAGGATCATGGCAAATTTACATCCTTTACAAATACAGATTTACATTTCCCATGAGACGTGTTTTTCGGCAGCCAGGTTTTTCTGTGACTCAGCTTCTGTTTTCATTACTTGTTTCTAAGCTGAGTACTCGGGCAAAACTATCACAGCTTAAATAACAAAAGCAAATTTTGTTCATTTTAAAGTTCCCCAGTAAGTTCATCTCCCAGAAGCACGAAGAAGAGTTTCCATAACAAAACATCATTCTAAACCAGGATGGGAACTGTTGCAAGCCAGGCATTCAATACTGTTATTTAAATAACTGCAGATACTAATTAGACCCATTGTCCAGGCTAGTGCTCAAACACTGAAAATCAATTTAAGCTTAATGTTGCACATAACTCTTCCTAGTGTAAAGACTGTGAAAAATCTATAGCATGTTTCACTTTTTCTTTAAACATTTAGGGACTTTCTGGATGTTGTCATCAATGAAACATCAAGAAGACAACTTTTAGTTGAATGCAGTCATGACACAAGCCCACCAGTCCTTTTATTCACAGCACAGGGTCCTCAGTCTACACAGTGTCACAGGGAATGATTTCTCAGGCACTGGAGGTGATATTGTTCTTAAGTTCACACTGTTCCTTTTGGTTCTAACTTTTTTCAGTTCCAAAGGCCCCAAGCAATGAAAACTTCTTCACAACCAGGGTTGGTGTCACCCACCGCAACCACACCACCTCACTGCAGGAGACACTAGGATGAATTTAGCCACGGTTTTAGGCCATCAGTTGAAACTCTCAACATTCTGCTCTTGCAAATTGAAAAAGCCACTGATCACACCAACTTTCTAGCATGAAATGGGAGGTGAATTTAACTCTGAATGCATTAAGGATGAGAAAAGCAAACAGATCGAGGCCGTTGCTGATGAAAATGGCTGATGAATTGGTAAAGGATGCAGTCAATACATTGCTGATGCTGCTGAAATCAATAGGTGTGTTTTGCTTTCAATTTCAAGAGGGGCCAGATTTCACCAATACTTTGCCTGTGCTTAACTCCTGATAGGATTTATGCCCACAGTTAATTGCTTAGCAGTTCCTACTTCCAGGCTATTCTTGACTAATCAGAAATATGAACTCTCTGGCACAGCACATCCTTAAACCCCTAAGGCACATCAAAGGACATTATTCATCATCTCTGTTTCTTATGCTCTTCAGCTTTTGACAGATGGAAGAGACACTACTATATCTTACCAGATTTTTACAGTTAATTGACTTGAAATTGTCTTGCAATTACATCTGGAGAAAAACTGAAAAAGTTTGAGAGTTTACAATCCCCCTTGGACATTTGTGATGTGTGTACCAACTGTTCCTTTAGCTCACATTGCTTACAGCTATAGAATCATAGAATATCTTGAGTTGGAAGAGACCCATAACTCCTTGTTCCTTGCAGGACTACCTAAAACTAGCCATATGACTAAGAGCATCATCCAGACACTCACTGAACTCTGACAGGCTTGGTGCTGCAGTTTCCTGGGGAGCTGTTCCAGTGACTGACCACCCTCACAGTGAACAATATTTTCCTAATGTCCAATCTGAACTTCCCCTGATGCAGCTTCATACCACTTCCTTCTGTTCTATCAGTGGTCACCAGAGGGAGATCAGCACTTGCCCCTTTGCTGCCCCCTTGAGGAAGCTGTAGACTGTGATGAGGCCACGCCTCAGCCGGCTCTCCTCCAAGCTGAACAAGCCAAGTGACCTCAGCCACTCCTCATAATTCTCAGCATACTCCATTATATTTTACCATTGGGTCTTATAATGTGAAAGACGATAATATTCTTAATGAAATATTACTCTCTGGGTTTTTTTACAGTACTATAGTATATTTATTCATCAGTTAATAAGCTAAATGACCATCCATCTATTCAACCTTCTTAGAAAAACCTTCCTTTGTATAATAAAATGGGTTTGCCTTCTGCTATCAATAACTATTCTCACCATTTTGAGTTTGCTAAAGGGATATCTTTGAAAGATCAGATATGTAGCACTGCAAGCTATATATGTATTTATATATTTACATACTGTCCTCAGCTATGGGCCAGTGTGTCATTTGAAAGAAACTGGGACAGCATAATCAAGTAAGGTTATGCCCATTATTGTGGCCAGCAACTTAGAGTCCAGAAATATGATGTACAACCCACCAAAATAGTACCACCACCACCAAAATGTAATTGTGGGTTTTTAAATATTTGCTGGATGAAAAAGAAAAGAAAACATAGAAAAGAGCATCAAGAACTCCATATTACTAATTCTGCCATTACTTCTCTTATTCCAGTACTAATTTGGTAATGACTTTGATCCGATCTTCATTCCTGTTGCATCTTTGTCATCTGGGGGAAGGTTCATCAAGAGGCAAAGAAAAGTCAGAGAATGTGACATGTCAGGGGTAACAGGTGGAGACCTAAAGTTCTTTATACCCTGTGCTCTGGCTAGTAGCCAGTTCTCATGGAAATGAGAATAGAGATGAAATCGGTTAGCTCATCATGATCTTTTTATTATTCTTAAAATAGTCAGTTTTCTTCTGCCAACTTCTCCATAAATGTGTATGTTTTACCATTTGCAAGAGTGAGGATTTCCCAAGGACTCTTGTGCCATATATCACAGCCAAACCCAGGAAGCTTAGCAGTTTGCTATTGCTCTAAACATGCCTTGGTCTTTTGTAGATCAGGTTCTGGAAAATGATTTACATTCATATTTGGCAGACTGTTTTAATGGCTTCTTATTAAAATAGCATATGTCTGGATCTACTTTTTTAGTACTAGCGGGTTGCACATTATGTGTTATTAAGCATATGTTGAGAATGATATGTATAAACACTGTGAAGATTGTCTTTAGAAAAACAAGCAAAAAGGCCTGAAATTGTCATTTATTAACTGTTTCCAAGAAAGCAGACTCAGTTCCCACTTGTTAATATATATTTGTTAATATATATTTGACAGAAAGACTCTGAGGAGGATGTTTTGGGAGCCAACGTTTTCATTTCTAAAGGTAAAGAAAACCTTCTTTACAGTCATACTTTCAGAACCAAGAGAAACAAAGAAACTGCCTGTTCAGAATCTTAATCCTGGTGTTATTTGAAGTTAATGGCAAATGGAGTATGCTCAAGATTATACTCTTATCATTTAATATTGTAATTCTGGGAAGGTCTCTGATCTGAGAGATTGAGCCTAGATCAAGAACAGAACTGCACTGTAATAGTTTTAAGTAAGCAGTTGGCTAGTGCCTTTCAAACTCTTTCTTGGCCACCTAGACAGCATGCGGGGGAGCCAAATAGAGCTGTGGGCTACTTGCAGCGTAATCAGTGCGTGTGGGAGGAAAAACAGACTCTTAATGTTATGTTTATTAACATCAGCAGCAGTCCAAGATCAGACCTATCTTAAAAAAACAGATGTGGAAATATGTTGTGACCTAAGGGATAGATAGAAAAAAAAATTGCCGTATTCTGACCAGCAAACCTCTGGAAATAGCCTCCTGTCAGCTGCTGGTCTATATCTGCCTTGGCAACTTTTGCTGAGCATTAAAATACCTTTACAAATTTGCTGGATAACATCACAGAAGTTTATTATTGTAGATATTATTGCAATTTTTAAAAAATTCATTCTAGTGTTTCTTGTAATTTCATACTTCTAATCTTAGCACTAAGGGAAGAGGGGGACTTTGATCAATGCTTACATTGTATTTATTATTTGTATTACTGTTGCACCCAGGGGTCCCAATTAGTATGCAAATTTCCAAACACCACTTAAGCAAATGCAAGCAGAAAACATTATCTAAAACACTCCTCTTCTTTGGTAAACCCCTTTTACATACCTTTTACAGAGGATGCATAATCTGTTAAACTACTTCACACATTTTTTTGCAAACACAACAGGTTTCATTAATGCAAATCAACTCTAAAGCATCAAGCCCTGAGCTTTCAGTAAAGTGGGGTGCTTTGGGGTATTTTTACGAAAAGACCGCTCTCTGATATGCTAGTCTTACACTGTTCTCAAAGCACTGGACATCACATACTTTTTAAGACATTAGAATAGATGGACTGACCCAGCATCTACATTTCTTCTAGTATTTGTATTCTCACGCTATTGCGCTGTCTACATGCTGACTATGAAACAGATGCTTCTTTTATCTTCTTTTTATGAAAAGAATGTATAAATCCTCCAATCAGAGAAAAAAGTCTAAGAGATGCAAAGTTTGTTTATTCTTAGGGAAGAATTTCCTTAACAAGCTGTTTTTCTTGTGTTTCTTAAAGACTTTTATTATATTTGTAAATGAAGTTACAACTTAGATGTCTGACTATAATTCACAAATTACATGCTCTAAATATAGGAAATACTGTACAAAAAGATCAGCAAGTGCAATTTATCACTGCAATCCAACTAAACAGGCTGATTTTCTCTTTAACCCTTAAGGAATAGGTACAAGATTGGTCCTCTACGGCTTGCAGCAATACCTTCTATTTTGCAGGGGAGGGAGCTATTCCCTACATATTTTAGGTTGTGGACGTGCAAAATCATTCAAGTGCTAAAGAGAAACGTAGCAAGTGCAGCTATGCTAGAAAGGCAAGGGATGCCTGTGAAACACATTGTTTTGTTCTGTCTCCAAGACTGAAACAGATAAATAGAAATGTTAAGAACAGAGGAAATGCTCCTTCCTGCAGATCTTCAGACTATCAGCATGTTCCAGCCACTTGCTTTGCCTCTACATCCCCACCTCATCGAAGGAGGAAGGAATATTTAGCTGAGCTTTCTGGTGTGTTTATAGGTAAATGTGTCTGCACGCATTTGATGGTGTAATGCCACAATCTTTTTCTGCCAAAATAAATGAAATATCATGTTAAAAATAATAAATCTTCTATCAAATCCTGGCTATTGGTTGATGTCTGGCAGAGAATTTCCATCCCAGCTTCATGCCCTCTCAGCCGGTCTGTCCCTACAGGGAGGCTGCACTAAGGGCCCTTAAACCATGAGTTAGAAAGTCACAAAGTGCTAAAGGAGCAGCTGTTTGTATATCGGTAATATCTGTCTGTAGTATCGGTAGCACACGATTCTTCGGGTGTTTCTTGCAGGTGTTTCTTGCAGGTGTTTGTTTCTTGCAGGGCAGGCAGCAGGTGTCTTCTGTGCAAGTCAGAATGTGGGCAATGCTGGCTGTGCTCTGTGCATACATCAGTTCTTCCACCTGTGTGGTACCCGGGGGAGCAAAATCTGAGTCACAAATGGTTTCATGTTTTATTCATACGTAGCCCCAAACTAGTATTTAAAATGGTGAAAGTATGCATTGGAAAAAAAAACCCAACGAAAACAAACATTTGGAAATATTGACAGTGACAGCTGGAATTATCTCTGCCTCCGTTCATTTAGTTCTCAATTCAAATTTCTGTGCAGGTCCTCTTTATGCTTAACAGTTAACACTGCAAATTGATGCAATTTCAATAGATCCTAACCTACACAGATGAAACATATACAGAAACAAACATACTCACTACGTTAACTAGCAACATCAGTCAATCACTTGCACTGCAAATTCAAAATCACAATAGGATAGATTGCATCAGCTAAACACCTTCTGAAAAGCACTGAACACCCTCTGGATGGGAGGCAAGGGAATGGCAAACAACTTCTCAGGGTTTGCAACATCCTGCCACCCTTGCCTTCCCTTCCCAAGACTGCATTCATTAGTGTAACATGTTCATAGGGGACTGAATATTCACTCACACCTGCCTCGGTGTACAAAAGATCAAGTGAAAAATAACGTCACTCAAGTTCATAGAACCACTGCAATTTCAAATGAGGAGACACTGCTGAAACTGGCAGGGCTGAAATGTAACTTCCTTTGTTCTCGTTTTTGCTCTGTAATGTCATCATAATTTTAACATATTTTTTTTAATTAATCTGGTTTTTTTTCTTCTCTTCCCAAAGGGCAAATTTGAGTGCCAGAAGCCCACATATTTATCTCAGCAAGCCAACTTGGAAACAAATTGGAGGAAAAGAATTGTAATAAAGAACAGATTCACTTTCATACTGACTGATGGTTGTTACAGAACATAGAGAAAGGACAATTTTTACGGCAATTATCATAATTTTGAATGGCGTCCTCCTCTTCTCTATCCTTTTTCTCTCTTGGGCATTTGTACTTACGGATGTTAATAGACTTTTTATTTCTGTGCAATTTCTCCTCCTGCAAAAACAGCTACAAATACCAGTATAAATTGCCTGCAAAATCCTCTTTAAAGTTCAATTTTTGTCTATATGGTACACATTGACGTTCAAGTAAAACATGAGAATTGTACTCATTATTATAGAGAGTTGTTTCAGGCTAGAGAAATAGCCATCCCTTGCTTCTGCCTTGGAACTTAATGTTCTTCACCACCTAATACTATTTATTATCTATGTACAAATAATTTTGGAATAGCCTTGCATTTTAATGTCTTTACTGAGTTAAAAAAACCAAAAAAGTGTAATACTCTTATAAGACAGATTCATGATCAATATTTGCATTTTTAAAGTGATATTTATATGCCATTCTTTGTACATTATTTTTCTGCAAGCATTGCTGTAATTCACTCGGTTTTATGGCAAATATACTATAACAAACTCCTCTGCACTTCACTTTTGTATTGTAGTTTTTATTGGCTCAGAAAAAGGAGCTTCAGGAGCTTCAAAGCCATCTAATATATATGTCTGGACCCTTTTTGTTTGATCTTGGTATGAAGCTCTATTTGTCCCCTTCTATCAGTCAAAGAAATAACAGCAATATGATAAATAATCATATGCATACATCACTTTCAAAGTTCCACAACGTGGACAAATAACTAAATTTGATTGCAAAACCCCATCCTTTTGGCTAAACTTGAACAGCTTGACTGATTTCACTCATGGTTATTTGCCTGAGTAAAAACAGGAAAAATAGCCCGGAGGCAATGAAAGTGTCAAAAAAGTGTCAGATCAAGTGTCTGATAAGTCAAATCCTCTTCTTGGTTTTGTGTGTTTTTTTGGGCTCTGGGAAATGCCCATTTAGAGTGAAGAGGCACTGGCCTGAACTGAAGCCAGAAACAAATACCTGAACCTTTGAATGGATCCTTCAGGTCCTTAGGAGCTCAGCAGAGCTTTGGTGTTTCTAGGGTTTCTGGACTGCTAGGATTGCAGCTCCCCATTTTGGAGTGCAGCTGACTTAGTATCTCAAACATTCCATTCCAAATAATTTTCCTTTTCCATCCACATTAAGATTTCTGTAGTCAATAGTGCTCAAGAAGCGTTTCCTTCTGCTAGTGGATGGATGGGCAGCAAGCTGCTCGACTACTGCTTGGTCACCATCAGGCTTCTGCGGCACAGGTTTTCACTTGGCTGCTCGGGATTACTTCTCAGTGAGTAGGTAATGTAACATACAGAAATGCCCCGAGGAGCAGAGGTGGGGGCTGTCTTCACTTGCTTCCCAGGAAAGTCCTGGCCCTAGTACAGAGGAGGTATGTGTCTGAATGACTCCAAGGAGTGAATTGAGAGTAGGTTGTTATTTTCCTATGGAAGGTACTAGTCACTAACATGTTATGCAAAAGATGAGTGTCTAAACCCTTGTTTCCAGAACCACTCTTTCTTCCTCCCTTTTTTGTTCCTGTAACTCTTACATTTCTGACTACACAAAGGAAGAAAAAAACTGCACTGGTCTGAAAACAGTCATCTTCCTGGCCAAGAACCGTAACCATTAGAATATAAAAGAAAAATTGGCTGCCCCTACTACAGTATCATCAACTTCAATCCGTTTGGATGAGACATTTAGTGCTTTACTACCTGTCAACTTCAGAGTTACTATAATCTCTTGTCACTTCAGTAATTATCTACCTTTACTGCTTCATTTCTTCTGCCATCCGTTATGCCCTCCCCAGCATTCGCACTGCATGCTTCTCGCTAATCTAATACTTGTTGTTGCATTCTCCATTAGTTACAGCTAAGAATTGCTAAGCTGCAGCATATTTGAATAGTTCATTTGATTTCTTATTGTTAAACACTTAAGTTGCAGGTCATTAGTTTAATTTTTATGCTGCTACAGCAGGATTGCTGAGTTTTCGGTGGTAATAACAGTAGCATCCTTAGAGTATATTCAGAGATGGCTATTGCTAATGGTACTCAAACTTCATCAGTCTCGCAATGAGGTGAGTATATTTTTTTAGAATTGCCAAAGTATATCTGATGAAACATCATATCTTTTTTTAAAGCACATGGCAGCAGAAATGGCTAAAAACTCTCACTCGTTCTGTCTAAGCTGCTATGGGATTTAAAAAACCCTTGTGAATTAACTGCTGGGATCCCAAGGAAAGATAAGAGTGTGTTTCCCCCATGCCTCCCACCCTCCTTCAGATTTTAATAGCAATTTTATGTCAGACCTCTTTACTTCTTTTTTCAATCCTGACAAATCAGGTAAAAAACTCAACAGCATGATCAGAAAGTAGAACCATCTTCCAGTAGCTCTTGAACATCCTAGATTGCTTGTTAAGAGATCACCTCCTTTCAATTTATTGTAGCCTCAGAAAAAAGTGCATATAAGATGCACTTTCTGCAGGTGTATTGTATTCTCTCAGAAATATATATATTCTCTCAGAAATCCAGAACAGGTTTCTTTGACATGTCAATGTAAAAAAAAAAATCCTGTGTTTTCTGAGGCTGTTCCCACAGACGCTGTTCCCACAGACCTTGGGAGATCTTTGCTGGAGAAATTTAGAAATGTGCTACACAAATATCTGCTGAAGACAGCCATTATTTAACTCACCTAATTCCTGGAGAACGAGGCTTTTTGCAGGTCTTTCTCCAGTCCTCAGCTCTAGACAAGATGACACTATACTGGTATCCCACCACGGCAGCTTATGACAAGACTGCTTTGCCTAGTCTTCCCTTACAACATCTAGATGTTAAAGATGTCAGAAACAGCAATATTCTGGTAACAGGAGAAAGCAAAATAGCTGCTCCTACACCTCTCGTGTTTATATGTGGCAGGGGAAACCAGCAAGAAAAACTAGGAACTTGGAGTCTCAGTTACACAGAGCCACGTACCAGCACCCCTGAGTGACACAAAACGTCACCGTTAGGGCAGAAATGTGAGAGACATAGTTCTACAGGGGCAATGCAGCATTCATAACTCTGAGTGTGTGTATTTGTGTGTGGTCAGCAGTGTCCTTAAAAAATAAAGCACTAGGGCACGTTAATGAAATGACATTACCATTCCTGAAAGTCCTGCCACACTGAGCTGGGTTGTCCAACTTGACTACGACTCTCTAGGATAACAAATTACTGCAGACCCTGCATGGTTGGTACCAGGATGCATCACCAAATATATTTTTAGAAATTTGCTGTAAAGCACATAAATAAAAAAGCACAAGTGTTCTGAAAAGTATGAATTAAAATACGATCATAATAACATCAGCTGAAACGCTTTGTTATGTGAACGCACCACATATTTGCCCTCTGACTCTTTTATGAATACACAATTAGCATAATAGTTAGTATTCTTATATTAATAGGTGTCGGGGTGATAATAATGGACTGCACGCATTTTATGAAAGTGATAACGCAGACCTTTATTGCTGGTTATAACAGGGTTTATATACTCTTCTTAGTTCCGCGTTAGTTCTACGTGTACTACATGTTCTCTTCTCACTGGTTCGCGTTTGTATCTCTGCCTAGAAACAAACTGACCATTTAGCAATTTGCCAACTACATATTTCTGCTTTTCTCAGGTAAGACACAAATCCTGTTTCACAAGGCCTACTTTCTTCTAAGGTTTACCGGCTGTTAGCTTATTATTCTTCTACTACTTTAAGGGTAGACTTGCATTTTTTCAAGGCCAATTAGGTTTTCCTCGGACCCGCCGAGGTCCCCCACAAATAGGCACAAATAATTTTCTCAATTGTTGTTAATCCATGTCAGTTTGATATAAAAGGCTCTGTAAAACATGTGGATAGAAATAGATCAAAAAGTGGTACTCAGATGTATGAGATTGATAGGGTGGTCACTCATTTAACAGGCTGATCTGTAAAATACCTGCTGGGCTCCCATTATTTTATCCATCGTATTTGTTTCAGGGAAGTGCTGTAGGAGATAGCATTCAGATTTTCAAAACCCACTCGCTGCAGCCAAGGTCCTGCTGCTTCTCCTTCATGCTGACAGCCAAGACCACTCCCCTCTCTTTCTCTCCGTGAATACCAATCATAAAGACTCAAGAAAAAGCAGCAGATATGGCTGAGATGGAGAGGCATTTTTCTCAGAAGGGACAAGATCTCGTATTTCACATGACTCAGAAGCCATCTCAGCGTGCATTCACTGTATGCAGCAGGTATGGGATTAGAGGAGCTGCCAGTCCTTTTGGGGAAGATGCTAATCAAGCGTCTGCAGTTTCAGCAGGGTGCCCAGGACAGCCCACACACTACCAATGCTGCAGTGCTGACTGGCATCACCTCTTCTGATTTCACCTGCATCCCCCACTCCCCTATCTTTGGTGACAGATACTTTTGCTGTTGTACCCAGCAGACACACAGAGTAATTTTCTGACAGAGAATGTCAGGGGCAGGATACCCAAGACAGCATCAGTCCCTCTGTGTGTGTGTGTGTGTGCAAGGAGGGGAGGACTGCAAATACAGCCCTACCATGAGCCTACAGTGCCTCAAGGTCCTGCCCTTACACCAGCAAAAGAGAAGGGCGCAGGCTGCCTCTGCAGCGTGTGTGTGGCTCTAATGACAACAGAACCTCAGCACTGCTGAGATTCTCTGCAGATAGCTGGTGCTCTGAGACAGCTGCCAGTCACTCCTGGGGAGGTCTGTCACTGCCTGCCTGCAGCAGGTATTCATGGCCCAAGAAGCTCTTGGGGCAAGAAATCTTCTTGCTCCTCTCTTCTTCCTTGTGCAGTAGAAGCCCAGACCAGACTCTTGCCATTGAAACACTGATAGTAAATAACCCGGAACAAGAGGAGATTTGCCTCTGTGCAGGGCTGCAACCAATATTTTTGGCTGGAATAATTTCTAAGTGGAATATTTTCAGTGTGAACCTTTTGTAACATAAATATTTTTGCCTTTCTTGAGCAATTCAGAGACCTGAATAGGGATTGTCATTACCTGTTCTGTCCCTAAAAAAGTTTAGTATCGTTTAGATTTTCCAGAATTTTTAAAATGAATAATATTTCTAATCCGTAATATTTCATTTCAGCAACTAGAGGAAATGGCTGGTGTTCCTAAAGCTGTTCTCCTGTAGTCTTATTCACTGTTCATTATTTGCAGTTTGGTAGTGCACACAGGTCCAAATAGCATTGGAATGTTGCATGCTTGACACTTTATAGGTGTTCTGCTGCAACCTTTCATACCCTCAGGGGCCTCAAAATATCAAGACAATTAGAAGACCAGAAATAGTGATCCTCTTGTAAATAAGAGGTACCAAATAGCAGCCAGTTGAAGCCCTTCCTCAAGGGCACACCAAAAGAGCTCACTCAGAGCCAGCTACTGAGCTTGTATCTCCCAAGGTCTTACACACAAGAGCATCCTTCCTTTTGAAGCTGTCTAAAAAATGGGAGATAACTGGCTCTGCTGGGTAATTATGTGTCAGAGTAAAGGAATTTGAAATGTGGCATCCTTCAAGGTTCTTTTCCTTTTCCATTTCCCATGCTGTAAATACAAAGTCTCTTGGTAAGATCATTACTGAACGTAGGACAGAGTATTACCATTATGCTGATGATGCAAGATATATTTTTCTGGTCTTGTAGCTGCAGGGCCTGCACCATGGGAAGTCCTGAAAGACACTGTTTACTGAATGCATCAGGAGTTATTCATCCCCAAACCTAAGAAGATTCTTGTTTTTGGCAGAGGTCACACACTTGAAGAGGGTAGTCAAAAGTCCCCAGCCTATCACCACACTGAGTATGCTAATAGAGCCTCTTTTATTATTTTTATTCAGTTGCATTATTCCAAGACCCCATCACAGGACTCTCGATAGGGCAGCTGACGTCATTGCAGCTGTACATTATCTCAATGTGATGGGCTATTTTGACACATTATGTCCATCCAGCAAATTTTTTGCATCAGCTGCTGCTTATTATTTCTAAATCTTTCACTAGGCTTTACTTTGGCTATATTTAAGAACTACTTGCTGAGCTCTAAACTGGTGTGCCTCTGTGCTCATACACCACCCACTGTTGAAAGTTTCTACCCCTGAATATGAAGTCAGCTGGATAGCTTAATTCTGTTATGACAGCCCTCCAGAATAAAATTCTTTCGACAACACATCTGTTCCTATTTATCCATTCCTAGAGTTATGAATTTAGACTGAAAATATGCTCCTACTTTCCCGATTTTAATATTAACATACAAAATAGAAAGTGTGACATACACGCTTTAGTAAGTGTATGACAGAGCACGTGTTTGTGCAGAACCATACGTGTGAATATGTGCATTTACAACCTACAGCATTATAAAAATGTAATTGATATTAAATTGGACTGTGAAATCTGTATAAAAAAATCTATTACATGGATTTCAGGATATCAGTGTTTTGCATTTTTATATTCCCATAATAATTTTATAAGCACTATAAAATATTATGTAACATTTCTATTTGCTCTTCTATGTGCACAACTGCATTCCAAGTGCTATTCAAGATTATACTCTCTTATATTACACAGATGGCACAGAAAATGTAAATATTTTATTGTAAAATGCACATAGTGTGACTTGTGCCTCAGAGGGTATCCCCTAATCCATAAGTGTTTGATGAAGATGTTTAGCTTTTATTTGATATTATTTATTTTTGATAGCATAGCAGGAAAGCTAGTGCACAGGGGATAATCTTGATGGATTTGCTATGACAGATCTGGTGTTTTATAAAATCTTCTACCCCAAAGAAATCATCTCTCCTGCAGTGACGGCTCATGGGAAACTCAGATCACTTCCACTAGCAACGATGCACTGGTAACATTACTGTATTCAGATGTTGGGAACTCATTTTGCCTTAAAATTCATACAATGAACATAAAGAGAGCAGGAGGTTTTCTTGGGTGGACTCAGAGTACCTGCTGTGCATTACTTCCAAGCACAAAGATACCTGCAATATTTATATATTCCCTTGCATTTTGCCAGCTTGCCTTCACAGTTGCTCAGTCACCGCCTTGTATTTTTCAAGGAATAAAGCTACTCTCACCACCAAGAACACTACAGGGCCCTCTGACAAGGAACCCCTTCCCCCACACAGGGCCTCCGAGTCTCACATCTGTCTGTCTGAAGTCATTAATCCAAAGGCTTCAGTGAGGGCAGGATTCTCATGCTAACAAGCTGGCAGCTTGGGTTGTGCTCTGTTCTCTGGCTCCAGCCAAAGCCTTCCCTGCAAGGGAAGGAGCAGCCCCTCACTTTAAGCAATGCTCAATTGAGTGACTTGAGCTGAACTATGAGCGCTTTTCAGAGACTGTCTCAAAAACAGAAGGAAGGATCTTCACGAACGTAAAGGCATAGCCCTTTCCTATTTTAAATATTCATTGAATAGATTTTAATAATTCTTCACATAAATCCCTCCTGCTGTCCCTTACCCTTGTAATGTTGGAGGGGATGTGACAGAAGCCTTAGCTCGCAGCGAGGTAGAATTCAGCCAGGCTCAGGCTGTGTGATGCCTTGTGTATTTCACATGAAAAAGGTGTGTGTTTCACTCTACCATAAGCTAACATTTTGCCAGCACCCAAATGAAAAACAGTTTTACAGTGGCTGCTAAGAGCAAAAAAATAATCATATCAAAACAGATAACATTCACTTCATGATTAGGCTATTATAATAATTCTTAATTTACAGCCTGTAAGTAAAATTAGAGAAAAAAATAAATGCCATTAGCTTTCTTTCAAACCATAGCTATTTAAAAGGGGATTCTAGGTTATTTATTGGATGTTGAATTATTATTTTTTAAATCAATTTTAATCACCTCTTCCAGCCAATAACGTATTTTACTTCTGGAAAACATAGCTTTCACTGTTGTTCAGGCTCCCATGGAATTAAGTTCTTTGGGAGGTAAATAACAAAGTTCTAGAGCTCTTCACAGTGAACAAACTGGTTCCTTGACCTTTTTTCCCGGTCCATTTATGCCATGAAGTATACATCTTAAAAACCAGCTAAAACAGGGCAAGTGACATTTTCCTGATTTAAGAATATTGCTGATTGCCAAACACCATCTAGGATGGCTCTGTGCCACCCCTCGGGAGGAAAGAGGGCTGCAGGTAACAGCACAGAGCACTACTTCTGTCAGCATCCCTGAACCCCAAAGTACTGTTTAGAAGCTTTAGAATCAAAGTAGATAAAAGGCAATTTACTTTAACTCTGTCCCTGTATCTTTGCTGGCCTGATTAGCAAAGAACAGCCACAGCCAAGAATTTGTCCCACTGTACGAGTCATTCACCCACCACTCAAGTGAAGACATTTCTGGTACGGGAAATGACCTCACTCTCAAAGTCAAGATATCTTCAGTCTTGTAGAGAGCAACCTGGACTTTATTAATGAGCACGGCTAACAAGTGCCTCTGGATGATATTTCATTTGACAGAGGCATTCTGGTAACAATGGTGTTTGCTAAAATTAGGGTATTCACCCACGATTTTAAGGGAAGAATATACTAGCTCGTGCAGCAAGCTGAGGTTTGCACCTAAACAGACATGGGTGCTGATGCTATTTAGGCAGAAAAAGCACAGCTTAACATAACATGACCACAAGCAGCTTTTACCTACGCCCTCAGAAGCCTTGTGTGGTCCAGAACTTCTGTGATTCATAAGACCAGTGACAGAAAAGGTGGCATCACTGACTGTCTCTTCTTCTCAATGACCTGCTAACATTACCGGTAACTTTATACTATGTCCTCATTAAGAGACACTGGCAAATTGGAACAATGCTATAGAAGGCAAAATTTTCAGTCTGTAAAACAAATATAGAAAATTATGCTAATACGGAAAATCAAGCTACATCTAAAAGAGGTAACAGATCTGTTCCTCACAAGGGCATAACATGAAAATGCACAAAAAATAACCCTCCAGCTGCTGAGATGCAGAAAGTAGATCTCCCTATTCATTGTTAGCCTTCAGAACCTATCAATTTATCATGGGATATAGAAGTGGGAGAGAGGAAAAAAAAAAGTAAGAGAGAAGGAAAAAACAAGGCAAAACAAAAATTCGAAGAGGACCACACACTAAAACAAAGTATGAGATTTGACAGCTAAGGGTGTGATCCAAACTCACGGTAGTGAATTGGAACATTCTTACCAACACACCCTGGATCTGCGCTTAACTGACAATAAAGATAACATGAAAGGGAGAACATGTATGAAATATATCACACAGTTTTAAATGACTCTTCTCCCCAGGGTGATGTATTTACTTAGGAAGAAGAATGCAAACGAAATATACAGAGTGGGCTAGTATTCAGGGAAGAGATGAACTGGAAAAGATGACTTGTATGAGCAACAGCAAGGAATAAAATCTTGTGCTTAACCTGATTGTATGAATATTCCCCCAAAAAGCTGCATGATTACTTCAGCAATGAAAAGTAAATATCTTCCTAATTTTGTTAGACCAATGTCAAAGTGCTCAATGGCTTTTACCATAAAGCCAAGAATGAGTTAATGAAACCAAAGGAGATTGTTAAAAGACATAAAACAAATGCAAGCATAGTCCAAAAGTAGGGTTACTCTGGTAGGAGAGAGGTGGGCAAAACTCATGATTCCCAGAGACATGTATTTATTATTTGTTCTTATTGAAAGCAGAAAGTTTGAGAGAAAACAAGAAATAAAAATTGCTATGGACAGCACACAATTAAGAGAAACAGTGTATTCAGCTAATTAGTCCAGGTTAAAGGCATCCCTGAATACACACTGAAAATACTAAGCCCTCAAAAATTGTTTCTGAAAAGTCCTATAGCATAGCAAGTATAGACTCAAACATCAATAACGGGAAGAAGAGTGGTTTATTAAACACGGATCCTAAATTCAAGCATGTTCTGTAATGTGAAAGAACAGAACAATTGCTGAGGGGGGAAAGAAAATAAATGGAAAAAAACCAAAACGACCCCAAAACACTCCTCTAAACATTCAAAGGATAATGGAACAATAAGCAGCATGGGTTCATGAGGAACACGTCGTGCCAAGGAAACGTGATTGCTTTTTTGATAGAATTGCAGAAATCCTGGTTGAAAGATACATGGTATGATTTTAATAAAGGATTTAATACAATGTCTCCCTAAATCTCCCCAAATTGCTTTGGACATAAGCACTGTCACGTAAATTGAAAACAGGTTGAAAGATCACAAACACTGGCTGATGAGAAATGGCAGCAGACTGCACAAAGTTGGGAAGTACGCAGTGGGTCTACTGCAAGGTATAAAGTCGTTCCGGTTTTAATAACTTCATTAATAAGCTGGAAGAAAAGGTAAACAGCACGTAAATGAGCTCTGCAGATGACGCTACATTGGAGTAATGTTAAAGTGGCAAAAAATAACAAACTAAGGTGTAACTAATTTTTTTAAAAAAAGGAAAAAGCAGCAAGCTACTGCATTGGAGAAGGACAGCCCACAGCAGCAGAACAAGCATCTTGTACAGGCAAAGCGATAGCCTACACTTCGCTTTAGGAACAAAGGGCAGCATACATATGAGGGTTTGGAGTGCACCTGACTGGACACAAAAGCTAATGTATGTTTGGGCTCCATATTCAGCAGTTCAATGTGGCACAGGACGGGATAAAATCCTCTTTGTGTGGAGGAAATGTAAGGTTTTAAGTGTTTATAATTAAATACATTTTAGCATTCCAAACTAGAGAAAAATCTTGAGATGCTCACAGCAGGGAGATAACAACAAGGGCTAGAAACAAATAATCTAAAGTTGTCTGCTCCATGCTTTCAAGGAATGAAGCAGCCTCTATGCCATAGACTTCCCCTTTTCACATTATACTTTAAGCTGCTCTTCTTTTCTCCATATATTCTCAAAACAATCCTCTCTTCTTCTCTCATGACTTTTTTTTCTGACAGCCTTTTTGATTCTTCTCTCTGTCCTTCACAGAGTCGTTCTCAGCTCCCTTCTCCCTCATTTTCTTCATTTCTCTTTATAGCTGCACTAAACCAACAGCTGAGATGTCATTCAATTGCCTCTGCCACTCTGATACATATATTACCACCCAGTCTGGCTGGACTGCAGATGGGGTTGGAAGAGGTGCTGCTATGCTGGGCAATCTGGGTCATCCCAAGGACAGCAGTGCTTCCAAAATCTTTCGGATCTATGAACTACTGCCAACTCTTTGGAATTTCCCGACACAGATCCAACAGGAAATGGTGGAGCTTTCCTTCTTCTATCAGGTTCTCCACACCAGATGTGAAACCTTTGCTATGGCCTCACAGACCTTCCTTAGCTACAGACCTCAACTTAGAAGTCAGCATCATTTAGGTCTTAATTTCTCTTGAACTTCGATTTTGCATTAAATTACAAACCAGGGCAAGCAGTGGCTGGAGCAATCTTCCTTGCGATTATCTGTATCACAAGGGCATTCTGACTTGAAGCTCTGAATACTAGTTTGTGCTCTTTAGGGTTTATGGCTCCAAGCCAAGTGAGTTGAAATAGTCAAACTTGTAGATCAAGAAAGTAAGAACAACCATGGCCATTTTTCTGCATGGGGAAAATAAAAGAGCTCTGGTAATTATAGGAAAAAATATTTTGTATACAGCAGCTAGTAAAAAACAAAAAAAACCCCATCAACAAAACAAGCAAACAAATATCTAAGAATTCTCTGAAGTACAATAATCAAAAGAATTTCACCATGGTGGACACTTTAGAAAAACCACTGTTAGGTTGAAAGCTGACACCAGCTACCATTTTAAAAGTTTGTAAAGGTTTAACCCGTGGCCGTAAGACTCCTATTGCCCTTCTACATTTCTTACTGATTACAAAGTCAAAATCTTGCGTAAACTTTCAAACAGGAAAGGTTTTAGTTTTTCCCTGATCTGAATTTCATAGCCAGGCAATGAAAAAGAAAAAGTCTTTGCATCTCACCTCTAGTACTGTAGATTATTGAAATCTTTAATCTGTTTGAGCACTTTCTGACCAAAAACTTGTGAAGATGATCACAGGTAAAAGGGATGATGCGGACATGAGAGAATGAAATAGAATGATATGATGTGGATGGACATGACTCAGGCAGCTTCACCCTCACTGCCTTAATCTATGGTCTCTGAAGGATACTCACTAATAATAGATGCTCTTTTCCACAGTTTCACAATTTATATTAATTCACCTTGAAAATTAATATAAATTAATATTAACTTATTCCCCAAGTAATTCACCTTACCAAAAAAAAAAAAAAAAAAAATCAGTAACTTCTCTCTCCAATGATCGATGTTGTTAGATAGCCCATATATATAATTGTTCTGCCTTTTGGATAAAATAAGACAGAAAAGCAGCAATGCAAGTATCAAGCACATTTTAGTTTTCCATGCAACATAGATCACTTGCCTTTTTTACTTATAGTAATAGAAGGGCTGCTGGTACTTCTCCTTCAAAACAAGGATAACTTAAACAACAAATCTATTTGAACTATGTGATACGAACACTGATGTTTACTCTAAAACAGAACTCAAACCTCAGCAAAAGAGAAAAGTTAAAAGGAAAAGTATTATAATTCAAAATGTGAAACTATACCAGAATAGCAATCTATACTCAGGAGCCATCATAAGCTTTACTAACGGACATAAACAAGTGCAGAATCAGAATAATAATTACAAGAAAGTCCCAATATTATCATTAGACTTTTAATTCCTTTTTGAATTTCAATTTCAAACTTTTCAAAATTTATCTAATATTACAAAGCCTGACCTAGCCACATCAGCAACTGAATTCAGCAACAGGAGTCCTTCCATGAATCAGGGGATCTTGGTCAGTCTGAAATAAAAACCCCAAAGATACCATATCGCAGAAATTATGTTCTCTCTGAACAGATTTTTATGACAAAGTAATACACATCAAAACCCAGTGAGAAGATGTAAGAAGACAATGTAAACAAATCTGTCTTTTTTCTAGAGGAAAAAAGTTGTCCAATTACATCTGCCTAAATGAGGAAGGAGAGTGGAGCGTAAGGTAGCTGAGTACACCATAGGTTAAAACCAAAAGAAAAAAAGAATTTGTTTGGGGAAATATACTCTTCTTCTCCACTGACAAACTATTGAATATGAACCCCAAGGAGCAGTAAAAAAGGACAGCAATAATCCCATCTTGTTGCAGCACAGTAACATGCTCAGGCTAAGAGTATCACTTATTTAGATAATGAATATGGGAGATGTCAAAAAAATAACACTGCAGGCATTGAAAGCCTATTGATTTCTTTATCACAGTTGAAATGCTGTAGAAAACCAACAAAAAATTATGTTATTTGGGAACCTCTCAAATTCCGTAATTTTATATTTTTTCATGTAGGAACATGTTTATTGGTTTTCCTTTTATAGATTTTGGCTGCAAAAACATCTCTGAATTTTAGTCCCCTCATGAAACAGAGAAAAAAATACATTTTTAAAATGTGTGACAAATATAAATGTCTGCTTGTGGTTTGTGAGACTATTTCTAGGCTGATGTATGAATTGGTAGAAAGTCTGTCAAAATACGTACAACTCCTTCAGAAGAAAAGCACACTATCAGTTGCGAAAGCCTGACTGAACTGGAGGCTGTATCAGAATATGACAGGGAAGGAGTTTCATCCTAAAAGAACATCTTATCATAAGAAGAATCAAAATTATTTGAAAGACACAGGACAGATGCACCGCAACACACCCACCCCTCCCCCCAAAAAATTCCAAAACCCAACAACACCGCTTCCTCCCCAAAAAAAAGAATCAACTCAGAAATTAATTACACTGATTGGAGAAAAATTTCAATTAAATATTTGAGACCAAAGAAACAGGGAAAATGCAACCTTCAAACACTAATTTTCAGCATCTAACAGGGCAGCAAAAATAAACAGGGGACTATCATAATGGCAAACGAACTGTTTTTAAGGCCAGCAAAGGAAGACATTCTTAGACCGGCAGAATTAGGTAATTACGGTGAGGCGCAGATACACCTAACTCTGCACAAAACTACATCTCAGATACGAAACCTCTAGGAAATAATCACTCCTCCAATTCCCTTTGATGTAAATGTTTTAGGAAGACAAAAGCCCAGAACACTTCCATCACGCCTATATAAGTACAAGCTCCTCCATTCCAGGCAGAATGGTTATATGGCTACAAGCTACAAAATCCATTGTTTTTGCATATGTTGTTCTTTGCAACAAGCCAAATACTTAATGGAGTAAGTGAAATGTGACAAAACATAAGCAGAGAACAGTAATTATGAGACTCCTTTGTGTTTAGAAAGCAATTTTCTATATTATAAAGCAGGCGGAGTGCTGACACTGGAAAACCTATGCACAACTCCGTTCTTATCTCACCACTAAAGGATCAGTGACGTAAACCAAACACTGCTTAACTCTCTTCTTCATGATCCATATTTCTTGCAGAAGTATGCTGAAAGGCAATATGTCTGCTGTCTGCTCCTTTCATATAAAGGCCAAAAGCACTATTCCTCAACATCCTTTAAGAAAAAGCGATGAATTTATCATATCTGTTTGTAATGCCCTTGGGGACTCTTCAGGAAGAAAGGCGCAGTAAATGTAAGCTCATTATCATCATTAACTCCTTTTATACACCAGCTGAGCTCAGAAGAAACAAATGGGAGAAAATACAAGGCAAAAAAAAAGGTGAAATATATTTACCATTCTCTTTTTTCCTGGTAGGTTTTGCTGGGTTTTTTTCATTCA
The DNA here is from genome assembly GCA_009769605.1 of Bucorvus abyssinicus. Lineage (NCBI taxonomy): Eukaryota > Metazoa > Chordata > Aves > Bucerotiformes > Bucorvidae > Bucorvus > Bucorvus abyssinicus. Next base: position 23,456,410 of record CM020025.1, read on the forward strand.
TAGATACCTTTATTAGATGAAACTTACTATTTATTAGGCAGTCTTAAATTTAGCTTGATCATTTAACTCCGTAAGATAACATTCACATTGCTAAGGAAAAAGAATAAAATGGCTTGACTTTATTAAGGGACATTCAGCACAGCAGTGCCTAACTTATTACACTTGTTCTCGTAAGATTAGAAAAGCCTTCAGGTTCCCAGAATCACACCTCACCTACATACATGTGGAAGAGAACAGTTCCAGGAGAAGGAAAAACTCTCCATTTGTATTTTTTATGTTTTTCTGGGTAACTATCACAGCCAGGGGAATGGCACTCCGCCTAGATTTGAATGGCACAGGACTCAGTAGATTTAGCCATTGAAAGGTCACATTTTTCATCAAAATAATTTTCTAAGCTCCTTCTAGGGTAGACGATGTGCAAGCAGCACCTCAAGACATCAATTCATACCACGTGTTGGACATTAATACCAGATAAATGACCTCAGGAAGGCACTTTTCTGTTGACAGCAAGGGTAGCCCGAGTGAGTGCCTCCACATAAAGCCGATGAACGATCCTTTTGACAACTACAGCTTGATTCAACCTCATTGAGAAAAAGTGCTAGTAATCTCATCCCTGTTATTGCATCTGATAGTGAGGTTTTGGTGTGGATGTGACGTGTATTTTCTATTACTGTAGATTTACATGGGTTTCTCTTTGATCATTATTAGAAAAACAGACAGGGCTCTAACCTGCAAGCACAGCTCACGTACTTGGCATCTCAAGACTTTAAAAACTGGTCCACAAGAAAAGAGTTTACAGAACTATTACATCCACAGTCTCGATTTCTGTCCCTAAAATAGGGAGCTCTGGTAGCCTGACTAATTTCTGATCTTTACTTCAAATGGGTTAAGTTGGGGAGTGGAGAGAGTGCTTCTCAAACTGCTTTAAGGAAAAAGTTTAAAACTTTTAGAACTGTTGGGAATAAGGTAGGCTAAAAATCTTAAAAATCAAAACAAGGGTGATCGAGGATCCTTAAGGCTACTTACAGCAAAATATTTATTGTATCCAACTTTGGTAAGCTAAGAAGTCACTTGAATCAAATAAAAACCAGAGAAACAGGAAAAAGAGTTCTAAAGTTTATCTGGCTGTGCACAGGCACTAAACAAAACCACACACAAATGTTCAAAACAGGAAGGAAACGTACACCTGCCTCCCCAGGCACTGAAAATGTCTGTAGACGCTTCTGATGCTGTTGAGGTGCGGGGGTGATGTTTTGAACACCATCCTCTTCACCCTCGTGCTTCGTTTTACGCTCTCATATGGGAACACTCTTCTCCTCGCAGCTGTGCCCTCTCCCCCCATCGGAAGGCTCCCTCACGGGATGGTAAAACCTCTCTTCATCTTCCTCCCAGACGCCGACAGCTTCTCCCATCACCTCTCACGCTCTATTCCCATCGCTCGGGATTCGTGCCGGGCGAGATTCCCGTACCGAGGCACGGCGCTTCTCTCGCCTATCGTTCCCCCGGGTCCCGCTGCCACCTGTGAGCCGAAGCAGGCAGGCAGACAAGACAGACAGACCGACCCTGAGACAGGGGCGCAGGCAGCAGCGTGGGGAGGCGCCAGGCTGCAGAGACGACGGGGACGCCGGCAACGGGGAAAAGGCTGCTGCCGGCGCACCTCCGCACGGAGAGGCTGGAGAAGGGCTGGCGGGCAGGGCACGGCTCCCCCGCACCCTCCCCATCCCTGCCCACGCCCCGCCGCCCGGCTCCCCCGGCGAACGGGCGGGCGGCGCCTCGGCCTGCACCGGGCGGCACATCGGCCCCGCGGCGCCGCCGGGCGGCGCTTGCGCACTGCGGCCGCCGCGCTCCTCACCCGCCTCCCTGACGCGCCCCCGGGAGCCGCGGTGGAGCCGAGCTGCACCGGGCTGAGCGGGCCTGGAGCCGCGGGGAGCCGGGAGCGGTAGCGCAGCCCACAGCAGATCAGCCCGTGCCTGCCCGGGCGGCCGCGGCAGCCGCCCCACTTCTCTTGCTGCCCGCGCGGCTCGCGGGGGCAGGAGCAGCCCCGCGGGGTCCGTCCCGGGACTGCGCCCGCCCAGCGCCAGCATCAACTTTGCCGCCCCGGCCGTTCTCACCGCTCTCCGCGGCGGTGCGAGCGCTTAGACGGCGCGGTGATTAATGCCAGCAAGAGTTTTGCAAACCTCTTAAACACCCTAAGCTGCGCGCAGCAACCTGTTTTCTCCGAGGTTGCTGGAGAGGAGGGGATTAGTCCTTGCGATTTTCCGGAGAGCGGAGGTGTTTTCCACAAGGGACCTTACCTCACCAATAAAGCCACCAACTGCCCGCAGCGGCGGGAGGATGTAAATAGGCAGGATGAGGCCGGTGCGACTGCTGGCAAGGAGGCAGCGGTCCCGCGAAAGGGCGGAGCGCCGGAGGGGGGTCCTCCCGGCGCGGCACTTGCTACATTAACTCGGCTCGGCGGAGACGGCGACACAACTTTCCTGGTCTGCCCCGGGAAGTGGCAAGAAGAGCCTTCCCGCTGCCCCGCTCGCCGCGCCCCCAGCACCGGCCGCTTCCCGAGGCGGACCCCGGTGGCAGCGGGAGCCGTGCTCCGGCGGTAGCGGCGTCGCGGCTGCCCCTGCCCCGGCGAGGCAAGGTGTCACCGGGAGCCGAGCGGGCATGCCTCCCGCTCCCAGCCCCGCCGATCGGGGCGGCCGCCGCCTCTGAAAGGGAGCGGGCGAGCCTCGCCGCCTCCCGGCCATGCAGCCCCTTCGCGCTCCCCTCGTCCTGCTCTGCCAGGTGCTGGGCGCCTGGGCTGCCTGCTCCCTAGCCCCCGCCGCCGGGCTGCCGGCGCCCACGCAGCGCGCCCGCTCGCCGCCAGCCCCGACGCCCCTCGTCCCGGGCCGGCGGGCGGCCGCGGCTGTCCCCGAGCGCGGAGCCCTCTCCCGCGGCGCCGACGCCGCGCCCGGCGGAGCAGCGGGGCCGAGCGGCAGCGGCGCGCTCCGCGGGATGGCGGGGGCCGGGCGGCGCCGGGCGCGGAGCAGCGAGCGCGGAGCCGGCGCGGAGGCGGGGAGGGGCCCGGCGGGCGGCCCCCGCTGGCTGCCCCTGAACGGCTCGGCCGGCGGCGAGGGCAGCGCCGGGGGCCGCGGCAACGCCACGGGGCGCCGCGCCCGCCTCCGCAACCCCTTCTACCCGCTGACCGAGGAGTCGTACGGCGCCTACGCCGTCATGTGCCTCTCCGTGGTGATTTTCGGCATCGGCATCATGGGCAACATGGCAGTGATGTGCATCGTCTGCCACAACTACTACATGCGGAGCATCTCCAACTCGCTGCTGGCCAACCTGGCCTTCTGGGACTTCCTCATCGTCTTCTTCTGCCTGCCGCTGGTCATCTTCCAGGAGCTCACCAAGAAGTGGCTTCTAGAAGACTTCTCCTGCAAAATCGTCCCGTACATCGAGGTAATGGCGGTGGTAGGGATGCGCAGGCCCGTGCGCCTCCGCGCAGCTCCCGGGCGGCCCGACCGTGCGCACCTGCCCGAGAGGACGCGGGTGCGAGCCTCTCCGCCGCCGGCCTGAGCGCTGCCCGTGTTCTCTGCTGCCGGCCAGGGGACGTCTAGGTGCGGCGTGGTCTGGGTTTCCCGGGCACTCCTGGGGCAGAGCGCGGCCCCGGCCCGGCCCCGCGCTGGCAGGAGGAGGTTGTGGCCCCATCGGGTCCAGCAGCATCGGGATTTCTGTAGCCTGAGACTGAGTGCCCCTAGCTCTTCCTTCCACTCGCGTGAGTTCTGCCAAACTTTCCTTCTCCTTGTGATCCTGAAAGGCGAAGAATCCTCTTAGAATTAGATTTCAAGTTTTTGGCTTATGTCTGTTGTTTTCCTAAGGTGAAGTGAGTCAGGAAAGCAGTTGGAGGGGGTAACTGGAAATAGGCGGTAGGAACGTGATTGTAAGAAGGACTTGAAATGTATGTGCTCTTAATTTATACTTTAGCGTTCAAATCTCACACTTACTTCTTTGGCTTACCTTAAAAAAAAATTACCCCACCTCCAATTAAATCGCAGCTTCATGACAGTTCCTTAGAGGCTCTGTCAAAGAAGCTTTCAGCCAGCTGGCCAGAGTCCTGCCAGCAGCGTTCAGCTTGTCCTCTTTATTTACTTTCTGGAACTGACCTGTAAGGCTTGGTTGATAGGGTGGTAGCCTGTGATTCTGGCTGGCTCTGCTGTATCCCCAAAACCTTAAGTTCAACATTATTCTGTAACTGAAAGCTGAGGAAACAACTGTTGATTCTCTTGTCCTAAAAATGAGATATTTGGAAAAAAACATAAACCAACACCCCTTTCCCCCCAACAAAATCCAGCTAGTTATTAGTACACAGAGTATCAGTTGTAACAGCACATTGGTACACAGTAATAGGTAATTAACTGTCAACCACTATTTTTAAGGAAGTGTTTATACAGATGTGTGATGTGTAGCCACTAAATTGTCACTACTTCTTTCCTGTCTGCTACGCTTTATTGCTGGTGATATTGGACAAAGGGTGGAGCTGTGCTACACTTGAATGATTTCAAGGGCAGTAGTATACCTCTACATTTGGAAAACTCCCAGTACGCTTAATCAGTTTGCATGGAAGAAGACACAAGGAGTAAATATATATTTTTTGAGAAACTGGTAGTACTAGGAGCTTTTAAAACTTCTGAACTGTTCTGGGGCTCCTGTGTTAACCAATAAGCAGCAGTGTCTCGGTTGAAATGTAAACTTTTCAATTGAAGTAGCTAGTGTAGTGTAAGTGCTCTCAGGACTTTCCTACAGAGACATTCCATGCTTCCTGACTTTTTTGGTACAAAATAGATGTGATTCTTCTTAATGCTGATTCTAATTAAAGATCAGTAATTGAAATTATTTGCCTGGCCACACTTCTTCAAAATTAGTTGCTTATGCTGTGCAGCTTTGGGCATTAAAGAGTTTGTCAAACTGTAAGTAGCTTATATGAAATGTGGTTGCTGAAATTCAAAACTATAATCCTGAAAAACATTCAGCGGCTGCTATCACCCTTTATACTTCAGTGATACCATACTTTTTCACTTTAAAGTTCTGTTGAAGTCTAGAGTTCTTACTGAAGTCTTATTCAAGAGCTGGCACCAATCCAGTGCTGATGGACCGGTAGGATGGTGCCTGTCTTAGGCTTAATTATTACTGGGATCTAAAAAAGAAACATTCTTCTTGTCCCTGAGGAAATGTAATTAATTTATATGTAAGGAACAGATATCTAAGAAGATATAGCCTTGGGGTTCTGCAGTGCTCCCAGAATTGTATATTTTTCTTTCAGTAGTTGTTATATATAATATTCATGTGTGTAAAGTATGTTGATCACCCTGGGAACAACAATTACAAGGCTGGATTTCCCCCTCCTGTGTAAACTGTAGCCATGAGTGGTAGAAATTGAAGACTGTTACTGGATTGTACCTCTCAACAGTTCTCCTCGAGCTTGCAGGACACTGTCCTGGAAATCGGGGTTTTACCCTGCTGAGATGGAGGAGGGAGTTAGAGCAAGGTTTCCAAGTGTTGTTCTAACCATGCATACGTTATATAGTGATGCTGACACTACCGGGAGCAATACAGTTGTGGAGCATGTCATGAAATCTACGACATGAGCAGCTGCTGCCCCATGCTCTGTGAAGGATTGTCCACAGCAATGCACTCATCTGACCGCTGGACACACTGTCTTCTCCCTTGTTGTAACTCACCAGGGCAGGCTTCTCCCTTTCTCACACAATGGGAGAGAGATGAAGTCTTCTTAGCTCCTCGGGAGGACAGCTGTAGACAGCTGTCTTCCACAGAGGTTTCCAGACCTTTGTGGAATACGAATAGAAGCATATTCCTGAAGAGGGACAAATTTTAAGCTGTTGTCTGTGTTTTCTCTAAGTTAGCCCAGTGTTTTGTTCTTATAAGCTTCTCAGTTTCAGGCTTTGTATCTCTTTTTTGCATGCCAGTTCTCCTCATGCTATTTAGGGAGTTAAATGTCTCACCCAGAGCTGTAGATCCAGAAATGTCTCAGAAGCATCAAAGACCTTTATTGGACTAAGCCTGTCCTGGAGAAGCAGTTTTGAATGCACCAAGAGGGAACTGAGAAGGGAATTCGAACAACTGGGGCAGCTACTCTGCCCATAAGGAAGGGTGTGTGGAGGTGATCTCCTTTGCGGTTTTAGTCTTCTGCTCAACAGTTCTTAAAATTTTGCCACTTCTCTGCAGATGGTTCAGAAGCCTAGCTTTACCACGAGTGTCTGAAGTGTTTACCTGCACACTGTGTTTACGTTGTCTTCCATATACTTTTCTCAGCACTGCTCAGAGTCAGAAGATACAGGGTGAATGACAAAACAAAGACAATGGCTTTGGCTAATTCCAACTCCACAAGCCCTGCCAATGTGGAACCCTTTTCCTTTTGTTTAAGCATGCCCAGTATTTTCAGCAAAAGGACTAGGAAAAAAAAAAGTACAGAACAATATAGTTCCAGTTCCCCTACTTACAGATTTATGCTAGGCCTTACAGAAATCAGTGTGGATGTAGACAAAATCAGTAGTTTTACTGTGCTTCTAAATATTTCACAGCTGTTAAATATAACAATCCCGTGGAGTAGCATTTTTATTTCTTATTTTATTAATGCTAGGACCTGATAGTGAAGAGGTTAAGTGAGTTCTTGAAGGCCCGAAGAAGCTTGCTGATGGTGATAAAAGGGCTGTGTCGACTAGGACTGGAAACTACCTTTTGGGCTTTAAAAGGAAGCTTGCTTGAGTAGTGTGCATTCTGCTCTTGGAGGTTACGCTATAAGCTTGATGAGCTTGAGGGGGCTTGTTGGAAGTAGGCATCACTTCCTATGCTGGCAGACTGAGACAAGCTGCTTCCAGTGGAGTAAGGATTTAGAATTGGGGAATGGTCCAGAATGATGATTTGCAGAGGCTGATTTACCGTCCTGTAAAGTCCAGCACAGAGCAAGAAGTTCCTGAGGCCAGGGGTAGTACTTGGCTCTGCACTTAGTGCTAATAAACATGCGCCCTTCTGCCATTCTCATACCTAACACCCCACTCCCAAAGAAGAAAAGACAAAGTTTATGGTGTTCTCATCTGGACCGTATCATGCGTACAAGACTGGCTTGACTCTGGAGCAGGCTGACAGTGAAAGCCTCCGAAATCTGGTGCCCAGCTCTGCGTGTGCTTTTGGAAATCAATTTCTGGCATCCCTCCCATTTCTGGTGGGTAACTTCTGGCTCAGGAAAGCTATCACAATTAGTATTCTTAGTGGAAAGCATAAGGATTGATCTGGCCTGGAATACGAATCACTCCCTTTCCCTGGAGCTGACTTTCCAGGGCAATTTAAGGTGAGGCTTTTTCCCCTTTCTCTTTTTTACTTGATAGAGGCAAGTGAGAGGCACACAGAAGGTGGCTGTTTTCTGCCTGTTCCAAAGCTGTCAGAAGAGATCCTTATTTTAACTTTCACTTTAGGGAAGCAAAACCATTTCTTATGAGAGTTTATAAAAGCTGTGTATTATCTGTCTTTTCTGTGTCTTTTGTTGTGTGGCATCTTCTTTACGTCTCTTCTTTGACTCTAGTCAGAGCTAGACTCCTGAACCTCCAGTAAGTCCTTTGGGTCATAGACAAAGATCCTTGGAGTTTCAAAGCTTCCTACTGAGCATTTTCCAGGGCAATGGCTACATATGTCTTTTTCTGAGCAGAGAGTATCTTCAGCACTTACCATGCAATAAATAATTGTTTAAAACGTAAGTGTTAATATATCTCTGCCCTTTAGATATTAACAGCATGGTGATAGTAGTTGCCGTGTTGGCTGTTTCTTTCCTCTGCAAACCTTGTTCTTCGGGGTTTATAAGGTGTCCATAAAAATTTGCTTTTGGCTTAAACTTTGCATGTGGCATTTCAGCATGGAAGTGAATTTGTGTCAGACTAGGTTTAAAATTGGGTCAGTAATATTTAAGTTACATATGTGTGGAGAGAAAAAGGCAGCATCTGCTATCCCAGCCCCATTGACTGCTCTGTGCACTGGGACATCATTTCTCCATATGACAGGATTTTTCCTGCAAAGGAAGGAGAGGCAGATTTTTAGCAGCAGTTCCATAATGTGAGTATTAAGAATTAGTGCAGCAGTCCCCTGTGTAGTGTGATGATAATTTGATGCTCAGTGTAGAATGGCGCTCATTTCTTTAGAAATAAGGAAATTAAATTTACTTATATGGTAGCATGGTCGATTGCAAACAGGAAAATGAACAAAAATTAAGTCCTTTCATGTTTTGCAGTTTTTCCAACCCTCGGGATAAGTATGTGCTGTACTAATGAGTATTTCCAGTGCGCTCACGGTCTGGTTGGCTTTCGTTTCCAACAGAATTCAAGAGCAGCTCTTGGAAGTGGATTCTGTTTCTGAACACTATTACTCTTAGGATATGCAGAAGGATAAGAAGCAAACAAAGCATATGTGATCTATGCCTCCCTGATATGAAAAAACCATACTGTTCCACGTGTGGAGGACATCTCCATGATAGTAGTTTCCAGAATTACCATCTTGTCTTTTAGATAATGAAGGTGACATAGATTTTCATCCAGCATACTTAACCTAATTGCTAATGTCAGGGAGGTACCCTGGTCCCTGTACTCCTTAGCTACTGAATTATTTCTGCGACACCACAGTAGTGTTTTTAACTGAGTGACCCTTACCTATTTAAAAGCATAAAGCCATGAATATTTAATAGCACCTCATGTAAGAAATATAGAGGTATTATATTAATTTATTCTTGTTCTTTTATAGTAATAGCTGTTCTTGGGTTTGGGGGGTTTGTTTTTTTAATAGAAAGAAACCAGAAATCTAGATAAACTTAAACAATTAAATAATTGTTTGCTATGGGATGACCTTTTATTTTGTAGCAGTCCAGTCTTATTATGGGACGCTGCATGGTAAGTGTAGAGTAGCACAAAAAACGTATTGCAGTCTGTACTAACTTTGTTTATTTATCTAAGGCAAAACTGATGAGTCTGCAAGAGCCACCATGGCATGTTGCGTTAAGATGCTCTAAAGCTATGAAGTTTGATGTGGATATAGAACAGCCATAATAAGATGATGGACTATAATGGATTGGGGGAAAAGAAAAATTAGCCATTAATATTATGTAACAGGAATAAATAATAAAGAATCTACAAGGTGTCACTTAGAGTTCAGAGATGTCTTGGCTAGTAGACATCAACCTTTTCTGTAGTTGAGATTTCCTGTTTCCTGAAAATGTTTCGAACATGCAAGCTGCCTTGTAACAAGGGAAGGAAGAGTGCCATGTAGTTTAAGAAACTCTGTGTTATTAACATAAAATATCTTCTGAGAAAATCCAGCTTCAGCTGGTAGAAGCAGCCATTTCTTTTAACTCCTGTATTTTTATCTTGTGTATAAACTCAGTCTACATTGTTTCCCCTCACATCTCCATCAAAAGGCATGCTCAAGAATATGTTGGCTGAGATGATTAATGGTCCTTCTTATTTCCAGCCTCAGGTTGCTCATGTCTGGTTGATTCCCATTCTGTTATACTCACTGTCCTTTGGCTTAAGTAGCTTTTGTGTCTCAGGATAGATATATGTGTAGGTAGCAGCAATATCACTTTTCAGTCTTCATCTTACTGGTCTTAGTGACCCAACCGCTCTTTTATATTCACTCACAGAATTTGGACTTCATTGACCTTTTCACCCAAGTCACCTTTTCTGATCTCATTTTTTGTTTTGATTTCGTTACCTTTATCCAGTCAAGCAGATACTAGTGAGAGGGAATTTCCACTGGCATTGCTCACAGTACTGCATCTGCACTGTTTCCCTGGTCAGCCAAGGGGCTCTGCTTCTACAGACCAGGGCTGAGAGCTGTGGGACCACAGCCAGGAGAAGAAGTAGGACAGGCCAGGGAAGGCCTGAGAACATTTCAGTAATTGTTAAAGGTTCACGAAAGGGGAATGGGTATGTTGTAGGGTCGGAGAGAAGAGCTGATGCAATTAAGCTGAAGATTTCATGAGTTTACTGTTGTTCTCTCTGGCCTCAGTTCTCCAAATGAGTTTTGACGCACTTGCCTAGCAGCTGGTAAGCTAATGACCAAAGGTCTATGCAGTGTCTTGAAGACAGATTACAGTGCCCACTAACATCCCTGTCAATGCTTTTTTTTTTTTTTTTTAAAGGAGCAACAGTATTAGGAGACTCTGTTGTAACAGTAATGTCTTTTGTGTCTGTGTGCTGTAGCTGGTAATTTCTTCAACAGCAGTTCTCTGCCCAAACAGTGTGGGCAGCTCCTCAAAGCAGGGCTTACTTCACCTCTTCAAAGCAGGTTGGTGGTTGTTCAGATAGAAACTTGGGGACTTTTCTGATATCATGTAGTAAGAGAAAGGTGAAAACTGGTGTCATCCTGAATGTCTAAAGACTGAAGGAGAATCTTCATAGGGACCATATGGAAATAAATCAGACAACTAAGTGATGAACAAAAACTACTGAGCCTGACTTGCCCTTGCCTTGCCTCATTTCCTGCCAGGTTGTTGGAATTAAGACTGCAACAGCATATTAACATATGAGAAACTCAACTGTTAGAACAAGAAGAGCGCCATTAAACTCCATGCAGCTTCTCACCACTTCAGGATTTGTTAATTTGTCATTTACCTACTTCCCATCAAATCAATTATCTTTGTTCTGTAGTTATTTCAGGGCAATGTAACAGATTAAAAAGGAAACTTCTCTGGCTTCTTCCATGTTTTCAGCTTAACCCTAATTATTAGCATGGCTGGTTTGAGAAACATAGCTAAACTGAAATGCTGTGAACACGCAGATGCGTGTCTCAGTTCTCACCCACGTAGGTTGTGAGCAGCACCCATTGATTTTTGCCAGCTATTACTCATAGTCTGCAATGTGGGTCAAGTAGTCAGACCTCGAAATGCTGTACTGCCTTTAAGCAAGTCAGCTGGAGTAGATCCCCGTTCATCTGCTTGGGAGTGTTTGTTCGGTTTTTGCAAGCTTTTCCATGGCATCGCTAACTTCTTTAATCTACAGAAAATAGGAAAGCGTTGCCTGCTCCAGAGAAGCAGTAGCTTTGTTTAGCTTGCTTCATCAGCAGATCCAGGGGAGAGTTTTCAAAGCCAACTTCCACTATTCTTAGTTGTTTCCTCTTGCTCTATTTCACTGTCTTAACCCTCCAAGCTGTTGGTCAATTAATGTGACAGGAACCCCGTAGGTTATGTTTGTTCATGGTAGGCATGTCTTCTTTCATTAGTCCAGCCTTAACAGCTGCAGAGTTTTAATGTCTAAGCTACTGTATAGCAGCCTGTTTGCAATGAAATGCTAAAGCAATAAGAGCGTGTGTGTTGGGGTGGGGGGAGAGGCTCACATAAGAGCCGAGAGGGAAAATGTTAATGTACAAAGCCTCAGATTTTCTTCTATTCTGCTGAATTTTATTTCAATCCCTATTATTTCCTGAATCTCAGTTATCTCCCTGCCTCCCGTAATTGTAAGGAGCTGAGTCCTGACCCTTTTGTCATTCATGTTGAATGTTCTAGCTAAAGGTTTTGCTGTCACTCTAAGGAATTTGAAGACCACATACACATTTAAATGTTTTGGAAACAAAGTCACTAGTCTTGAATTTAAAAATCTTAACTCTCAGCACTGATACATGAAAATTATCTTTCATTAGCTGTGTTTATCAGTGTTCATTAAGATTTCCCTGTAACTAATTTTTCTTTAATATTTTAAAATTTTTTGCTGTATTTACCAATCTTTCTTTGAATCTTGCCAGGCAGTTTAGCTTTCTAAATCAATAGGTTTGCCTATTAAACATGTTTATGGTACTGCTCTGTCATCATTAAATATTTCTGCAAGTTAATTAGTAAGAGATGGCATCTTACTTGTTCCATCTTTTAGGAAGCTGCTTCAAAGAATTCTCCCACTAAGCCAGTGTCTGTCAGTTCTAATCCCAAGTGCCTGATATTTTCCAGTGTTACTAAATTTTAGCAATCTGATATGGCCATTAAATGTTGAAGGCCAAAATTAATGACACACTTATATAATTGTGCATAACTGTATTATCTATCTGTGCCGAATTTTTTATAAGAGATGCATAAACAGGAATTTTTCAAAATTATGGTGGAAGTCAGAAAGTATTTTTTTAAATCTACCTATATGAATTTAAATATATCATTGCACATCAAATTTGGGTAAGCAAAATTATAGTGAACTTCCTAATACTACCCTAGATTTCCCAGTTAACTGCACAGATGCGAGGTTTATTCATGATAAAAGAAAGCATTCTTTACATTCATTAAGAATATTATTTAACAGTTACTTCTCTTTTGCATCAACACATTTTCAGCATAACACAAGCATGCAAACCCAAGAAAATAAGTGAATTAGAATGCAACAGGGCACCTAATCTTTCTCCAATTGAAGTTAATGGGAGTTCTGCTTTGAATTTGAACTGAAGTTGAATTTATTGGAAATAGGATTAGGCCAAAATGTATATAGTCTTCTTGCAATTTTCTTTTTAGGAAATTTAATTATAAACAGGATAAAATTATAGGAAATTATGTTTCATGACAGGGCAAGAATTCTATTCATGCATAGAATTATGGATATTAAAGCTAGAGAACATACGCATCGCTCTGTACTTGCTCCAATCCATCTTTAAGTCATTTAAACAGTGAAACTTCTTCCCTTTCTCCTGGCGTGCAGTACACTCTCGCACAGGACCTTTCCTATGAAATTAAGCCTAGATTTTCCTGTGTTTTTTTTTCTCTAAATGAAATGTTGAAGATAGGTTGTTAAAGCCTAGTGAAGGTTGGTTTTGCACAGGCGCTGGAAGCCTGAAGATTTCAGACAGTCTCTTTGAACTCATGGTGTGGGATGACTTGATGTGCCTTCATCCCATCAAAATTTCACTTAAAAGCCTAAGTCCACAAAACCAGCTGTTGGATCGTACTCCATTCAGCAGATGCGTAATCTGTAGGGTTCCTAAATTTTGTGGATATGAAAGGTTTTGGTGTTATGTTCCCCTGCATGCTTGATGGACATATGATGTGGGCATAAGTTCATACTTATGCTGAAGGAAGACTCTCCCATCTCTCCCCTTTTGACTTAACTTCGAACCCCTGTGGTGGAACTCATCTTTTTGAAAAACACCCTGTAGAAAAATGGGGGAGAGAGAGAGTTTAGTTTTATGTATTGGTCAGTTCCTCCTTGTTTTTTTCCACGCAGTGTTGCATGGATGCTTGCCTGGGCCTCCAGAAGAGGAAGACACCAAGGTGAAATAAATATTTATAGGCAGAAAAACACTCTCTGTTGGGATGCACGCTGCATGGTAGTTCAGCAAGCACTGGAAGCTAAGTTCTGTCTGTGATAATACTCTTGATGGTGCTCAGTGCTTAACTGTATCCTACACTGATACCCCTAAACTAGGTTTTCCTTTGCTGTTGTCAGTTAAGGGGCTAGACTTGACTGGTGTTTCAGAGTACAAATTGAGCTCTCTTTAACTATAAACCTCTTCCGGACAACAGCTCAATAGTAAAAGCCTTCAACCAATGTACAATAAATGAACTCCCTCTTCAGCCTGAGTGAGTTCAGTCCTTCATCTTCTGTCTCTAAGAAGACTGCCATCAACAGGGGACCAGGGGACTTTTGAAGGAGATGAAGTTTTACCACTCTCCACTGAATAATGGAGTGTACCCTTGTAGCTGTCCTTTTTTTTTTTTTACACTTTTTTTCCTCTTTTTTTTTTTCCCCCTCTCCAGGCAGCACGTCTATTAACTTGCGTTCCCATTTCTTCTTCCCAGGTAGCTTCTCTCGGAGTCACCACATTCACACTGTGTGCCCTCTGCATTGACCGATTTCGTGCTGCCACCAACGTGCAGATGTATTATGAGATGATTGAAAACTGCACCTCGACGACGGCCAAGCTGGCTGTCATCTGGGTGGGCGCGCTGCTGCTGGCCCTGCCAGAGGTTGTGCTGCGCCAGCTGGCAAAGGAGGACCCCGAATACAGCGGCAGCCCACCGGGAGAGCGGTGTGTGGTGAAGATATCCACCACACTGCCTGACACCATCTACGTGTTAGCTCTCACTTATGATGGGGCAAGACTCTGGTGGTACTTTGGCTGCTATTTTTGTTTGCCCACCCTTTTCACTATTACCTGCTCCCTGGTAACAGCGAGGAAAATCAGGAGGGCAGAAAAGGCTTGCACAAGGGGGAACAAGCGACAAATTCAGCTGGAAAGTCAGATGAACTGCACAGTGGTGGCTTTGACCATTTTATATGGGTTTTGCATCATTCCTGAAAACATTTGCAACATTGTGACTGCCTACATGTCCACAGGGGTCTCTCGGCAGACTATGGACCTCCTCCATCTCATTAGTCAGTTCCTTTTGTTCTTTAAATCCTGCGTTACCCCAGTTCTCCTTTTCTGTCTCTGTAAACCTTTCAGCCGGGCCTTTATGGAGTGTTGCTGTTGCTGCTGCGATGAATGCATCCAGAAGTCTTCAACAGTGACAAGTGATGATAATGACAATGAGTACACCACAGAACTGGAGCTCTCTCCTTTCAGTACCATTCGTCGTGAAATGTCCACTTTTGCCTCTGTGGGGACTCACTGTTAATTGACTTTAGGACTTTATTTCCTGTATTGTACTCCTTTTTCTTTTTTTTAACTTCATATTTTTCTTCTTGAAGCAAAATGCAAGAGAAAAAATTGTTATTGAAAAACTACTCTGGAAACCAGTCTGCATATTAACAGTCGTGGTTTGGAAAATAATTTGTTTGGTTATTAAAATGAAAGAAAGAGAGAGAAGGACAGCCAGCACTCAGTTTTAAATCATGATATTTTGTATGGTGCTAGGATTTTATTGTTTGGGGAGGAGAATCCATATCAATCCACTTTTATTTAATTCCATAGTATTTTTTTGATAATCACGGTAAAATGATTATATAGACATTGTGGGTTTGCAGGATGTTTCATGTAAAAGATGTGGTGGGAAGTTTTTGAGGATAGTTTTAATCCAATTACTGTACACTATTGTGAGAGGACTTGGACTTCAGAAAATTTATAAAGTAGCCTAAAAATAAATGAGGTTTTATTCTTTAACTTCATTGTCAATCTGCATTTAACAAGCACACCTATAAGTAGTATTAAATTCCTTTAATAAGTAAAAAAAAAATCTTTGCTTTGCATAAAATAATTTAAATGCTCATATTTAATTTACCATTTGTGTACTTACCCTTGGAGGCTATAATTATAGTGTTTAAGGAAGATGGCTGTAATGGTATTAGATTTACATGAGTGGGTTTTTTAATGTATATTACGAAGGTCCAGTGTGCCTCATTGAACATTTCCTTCTTAACCCGCAGGTATACAAAACCTGAGTTATTCCATATTTCTTACAAAGAAAGATTTGCGTTCTCACTAAATTTTCTCTTGTGTGGTTTCAAAGTCAAGTTTCTTTCCAGTTTGTTATTGGTTTTTCATTGGGATTATGTCCTCAGTTTCTGTATATGTAGCTCCTACTGGCTTCAGTGAAGAGTCCCATTGCAGAGGAAGGCATTCTTTTGCCAGAGGTTTGCTGACAATAAATGTGAGGGACTGAAACATGTGGAGAGTGAATTCCTTCTTTTTAAAAGGTATAAACACACTTCGATGCTTGGGGCTTGACCTAGAGCCCGTTGCAGTCAATGGAAAGGTTTCCATCATTTTCTGAGGGCTTTGGATCGGACTGACATCTCCTATTTATTCTGGGATGTGTAGCATGAATATTAATCATGGGGCTCTGTATACCGATTATAAATCACTCTGCTTTCACAGAGACTGCTATTCACTAGCAGCTCTCAGCTCTGAAGCTGTCTTTGAGAACTGCAGTGTGTTTTGCTGGTGGCTTCTTGCTGTCCACAGAGATATTAAAATGATAGTATGTCAACACTGAAAGCAACAGTGCGATATAGTGAAGTGCCAAGTAGTTATAAGCAAGCCAGGCTGGAGACTGGGAAGTGCCTATCTGTACCAGCGGAGCTTATTTGCCCTGCTTCTTGGCTGAAGTAGGCAGGCTGTTCTTGGCAGGCAAGCTGGCGCATATTTACACTGGGCAGCGGGCTGAAGACTAGGCACATGCTAAGGAACTGAATTTGTTATAATCAGCTTTGATTCTAATACTAATTAAATAAAAAATATGATCGCGATAGTATGTGCAGAAGCAAAATCACATGCATTTGTCCTTTGACATTAACAGTGATTGTAACTGATGTAGTCTTTACTTCCTGATACCTGCCTTTACATTTGTTAAAGAAGTTAATGTAACAAAGACGAGTCTATTTTTTATTTGTAGGTTCTGGACTTAATATATTTAATCTTTGTATCTGCTTGGGGAAGGAGTATTTCTTTTTCTTCACCATTTTAACCTATAACAGTTTCAACTGCAAAGCAGTTGAAATTAATTAATCTGAATATGAACCCAAATATATTTGCACTTGAGTTCTTTTTCTGACTTTTGCATCGGACATGGGGCCATAGCAAAACAATCTGCTTTAAGCACAGGCCTAAATTTAAATACTTGTTCCAGTTTAGGACTTGTTAAATCACCTAAATTTTTAAAATCCTTTTATAACACGTTCATTCACTTCTGAAGACAGGGGAACTATCCTTTATTTATAAACCCTCCATTGACTTCACCTTGCTTGATTACATTCATTAAACTATGAAAGGGATTAAAGAGGAATGATAAAACTAAAATCTTCTCACTGCAGTGCCTGTCTTCTCAAATACATATTCCTATCTCTTCATTTTGGTTTATACTATTCTTTTTTAGGTCTCTATATTTATGAAGAATGGAAATGAAACCTCCCTTTTTGTTCCTTGCTAAACTGTTTCTCTCAGCTGCCTTTTCAGTCACAGCATGAGCCGTGGCTCAAGGACCTGAAAAAAGAACAGCATAATTGGAGGAAACAATTTTTGAATTTTTAAAAATTTAAAAAAAAAAAAAAAAAAAAAAAGAGAAATAGAGAAATTCCTTGGAAATATTAAATGATCGCGTTTTGCTAATTTAGCTGCAAGACTGCACCAGGGCAGTAAAAGTCCCCATTGCCTTGGATGTTGGGTTCTTCCAGCTTTCTAGTCTTTAGAGGACATTGTAAGCTCTGCTAAGAGCTGCTGCGCTCCCAGGTTAAATGTTCCGTGTCCCAGAATGGTGCAGTTTGCTTCTCCATTTAAATATTTCCACAATATGTGTATGGTAATCCTCCTGGGGAAAAAAGAAAAAATAATCAGCAAAAAAAAAGAGATTTAAGAAGTCATTGGAGAAGGTAAAACTTGAAAATCAATAATGCTGTGTTTGGAAATACATACTCCTGCATGTGTGGTGGAGCGATCCCCAGCCTTGTATTCAGTGAAGCTTCTTTATACCCAGT
Organism: Bucorvus abyssinicus; assembly: GCA_009769605.1. Classification (NCBI taxonomy): domain Eukaryota; kingdom Metazoa; phylum Chordata; class Aves; order Bucerotiformes; family Bucorvidae; genus Bucorvus; species Bucorvus abyssinicus. The sequence continues at coordinate 23,473,824 of CM020025.1, forward strand.
GTAACTTTGCCTTTTCTGCTGCTGAAAAAGCAATTTTCACAGCTATTTCTTTCCCCTGCCTTGGACCTTTATAGCAATTGGACATGCAAGATACCCTTTTATTCTGATTTGTCCTTTAAATTGGGTAAACTAATCTTACATTAGCAGGTTTGTATTGTTGCAGTCATTCTGATGCAAGCGTGGCTTGTTAATGCAATTACGTGTAATGATTCCTTTTGTTAAAGACAAGGTACTGTATTCCTTCTCTTCCTCTGTTTGGGATTGATGCTCTGAACTCTTGAAATTTTCCCGCTATTTGCTTTTCTTACTTTCTTTAATATTCTTAGAAGCTGTTTCTGTCAGTTTTGAATCCAGTTCTGAAAAACATTTGTCTGTTACCCAGAGGGCATTTAATAGATTGATGAATGAAGATTTGGAAATGCTTATGGCAAGGATTTAATTCTTTTACATAAAATAGAGAAACATGCAGAATATGGTGATCAACGTAAAGGAAGAGTGATGGAACTGAAAATCAGGTTATGAGATGGGAAAGCCTTATACCTCTCAGGTATGTAAACCTTTAATATATTATTAACACTTAGTAACACTTATTGTCCCAACCCTGGTCCCATCAAGAAATTAAAAACCATAAAGCTCTAGTATGAGTTCCAGTATCTCCAATGAGATCATGTTTCATGATCTGTATTAAAAATAGCATCTTTTTGTAGGCCAAAGTACAAATGATAAATTATTGAAAAATATTGCTCAGTTAGAAATCTTGTTTTACCCCTTCCAAGGGTAAAGGGGTAAGGCCTCCAGCCTTAAATAACTTCTGCTCTTAAATGACCTCAGTGACTTGCTCAACTCCTGGTCTGTCATTGGGGCCCAGATGTAAGCTTCCACAGCTGCTGCTCCAGCAGCTCTGGGAAATGGCTCCTAAAGACAATCTAGAGGTTTCCAATCATGTTGTCCTACATCTTTTCATAAGAAATTGTATGATGTTAGACTACATGGTGGGTTGTCATATTGTGCTCATGGCACTCAGTGGCAAAAAAAGTGAATTCTATGAATTAATTAAACAACTAGAGTGTTCAAAACCCCTCCTAGGATCTGTGATTCATTGCCTTAGGCACAGTAAAAATAAAAGCAACTTGCTGTGTGGGCACCCAACTCTTGTTGATGTTTTCATATACATCACTGAGCTGCTTCTGGGCTTTTTTAGCCAGGTGACATTGACAAAACTCCCAAAACACTTAAGTTTTACAGTTGTTACTGTGTTGGAATAAAGACTGAAAGTCAAACCTGCTCAAAATGAGTTTGTCTGCTTAGCTTCGCCCAGTCTTGTGTGTGTGTGGAGAGCACATCTAAGGTGGCTGCAGACTGCCGGTAGATACAGTCTTATTATAGCAGCATCAGCATTTATATATGTTTGTGCGTGTTCTGATGAATTAAACATTTACGTTCGGTTATTTCTAGGATAGAAGAGGTAGATTCAAAGTCCTACTCTGCTTAATTTATAGCTGAGACTTGAATTTGATGGTTCGACATCCAATCAGAAAGGTATAACCACTGTGGTGGAAAAGGTTTTTGCCTCTCCTGTTAGAGTTGTTCCAAATTTTTTTTGGTACTTAAATATTGAAGTAGAGTCTTCAGCACCAGTACCAACACTGGTGACCTAAGCCACTGTGCTGTAGAAACAATCTCTTTTGTTCACTCTCTGGTCCAGGGAATGTTTCTAAGGGGAAGAGCTATTGTCAAAGAGGTGGAGAAGCCATGACTCAAGAGTAGCCAGCAGGTTGATTGGTAAAAGTCCTCAGGTGAAATGAGCAGTTTTCAAGTGCCTGCGCTTACCAAGACATTACTTACCCAAGCCTGTTTTGGAATACATATGCTATCCATGGCCTTATTGGTTCTTCTGTGGTAGAAAGTTGTGTATTTTTGTGTCTCCTGGATGGGGAACTCCCCACCTGCCTGAGCAAATTGTCCATTTCAGGTGACTAATGGGAGAGTAGTCACAGTGGGTGAACTTAAGCAGAAGGAAATCTGATGCCTCACTCATCTGCACTTCTCTCTTGCCCAGCTCTTCTCCACCTGTTGGTTTCTGAGGGGTTTTCTTTGGATAAGGATATTTTGCGGGCAGTGTGGCAGCACTCCTGAAAGTTAAGAAGGGCAATGCTGGGCAGGTGCCCACATACACACCTTTGAGTCTCTAGGCTGCAATCTCTCTGCCTCTGGAACATAAGAGCACATATGGATAAGGTTGTGGATTACCCTTATTCTGGAGGGGAGAACCTATGAGGCAAACTGCCTGCAGGAAGTTGTCTCACCTCAGCTCCATAAGAACCTAGACGTAATGATTTGCCTAGATTACAAGAGCAAACTGGGACCTCGAAGCAGATCTTTCATATCCTAACTTTTTATGTCTTCATCCTGAGAACATCCTTCTTCTTTTGCAGCCTGGAAGTATAAGAAGTGACAAGCAAGGTCCATTTTCCTAATAGCACTGAGAAATGTGATTAGGAGGCGTTATACCAGGCATTTTCTGTGATAATGCCTCTTTTTTATCCTTTTTTTCCCCCCAACTTTCTTTTCCCTTGAGAAGTTCAGCCAAGGTCAATGTGACCAGATGATGTGAATCATTAAAATTTAACAGTATGCTACATGCACTGTCTCATGCTTCAGCAACTGTATTTTTTCACTAACTGTTTTATATTTGATAGAGTCATTTAACACCTATGCTTAGCAGATGTCAAATCTTCAAAAGCTGGGTATGTTTTGTAGTGAGTAAGAAACAATGAAAAAGACCCTGACTGAAACGCTCCAAGACACAGGGGCATCTCTGCTACAGAAACACTGACTCATGTTGAGTGCTAAAAGTTCATCGAACAACCAGGAGGACACCTCTATTTAACCACGTACTGCATTTAACCCCTGAAATCCAGGCTACTTGCTTTCCTTGTGATACAGTTTGGTAGGTTCAGTTTTTGGTTTTCAGGCAATAACAGTTGGAACAAAGACTCCCTGGCATTTTCAACATGTCCATGACAGTACTGAGATCCAGTGCTGTGTCTCCTACTGGTGACACATTCCCAATGCTGTGTCACCTGGAGTGCCAGGATATGGATGCCTGGAGCTGTCCTAGCCTCTTTCAAGGATGAGGTCGAAGACTCCTGTCCTTGTGCACCGTAGCTTTAGTTTTGCATCACAGCTGCTAATTGCTAAAAAGTAGAAGTCGTTATTATCCTGGCTAAAATGTTTGTGGGGTTTTTATTCAGTGAGAAATCTGGCCTGTCAGAGTTACCAAACCCTAGGTTCAGAGCATTTATTAAATAAGTGCTAGTGGCAGCGTTATTAATTAAGGTAGTAGATAATTTATAGCTAAAAGGAAAGCTTTTATTTTACTTCCTGGGTTTTTATTTTTGATTCTTTATTTTTGTGTGATCACAAAGTTAATTTTTTTTCTTTTTCTGAAACGAAAACCCCACAAGCACTCATTCTTTTGTCTATTTAGAGAAATTCCATCCTTAGCTTACAACAAGTGTCTTCATTTATATCCACATGAAATTAGCCCATTGTTCTTCGAGAAAGGAAGCCAAAATACTCAGAAACGTGGTCACGACTAGCTTGAAGAGATTAGATTTGAAGAAACTTTGAACACTGGGATGGTAATATAAAGTGAGAACTATATTTTTTTTTTTAACAATTATGTCTTGCCAGTCTAATCTTTTTAAAGAAATGGGAGATATATACAACTCAACAATAGCTCATGGTTGAATTTCATAACTGTTACCAGGGACTCCAGACTACGTACTCTCTGTAATAAAATGATCTAATAGCAGCTGGATATGCATGTAATAATACTCACTGAAGACAATACAACTATTTAAGTGAAGAAATAGGTTTTAGCCAGTTAGCTATTACAACGGAGAACTAAATTCTTCCCTAAGATGTGCTTCCAATTTGATTTAATATATATGTATGCTAGAAGAAAAAAATCTATTTAGTGTTTTTAGTGTTGTACAAGGAACGCAAAAGCTTAAGAAAGAGGTATCCCATCTATAACTGTAGCCAGCTATTATATTTCACATTTTCTCTTCTAAATTCTTTCCTTCCTCTATTTTGCCCCAATTTCTGCTGACTGTTCTTATCAATCCTTTCAATGTCTCATTCCATTTATTAACTCTCCCATGAGCAAAGGAAAGTCTTTTATTTTTCTGATGATGAGTTCTTTTAAATTGGTCTCATTCGTTCAGCACAATTTATCCATTGGAAAACTTGAAGATGAAGAGTGCTTCTCCACATGGAAAGTATTTACAAACATGGGAGCTGCAGTCTCTCTGTCTCTAAGCTGGCAGAACCAAAAAGTAATCTCATCAATCTATGAGACCTGTGGCCAGAGCATCGTCACTACAGTGTGAATTTCTGACTTAAAACTGGTTTACATACCTGCAAATCATGAGGCTCTGCCAAAAGACAACAGCACTGCCCCCTTGCCAAAACATGGGAGATTCCTACATCAGATAATGCTGGCTCGGGTATCTTTATTTCATATGATGATTCTCGATTGAGTCTCTATTTTCATCTATAAAAAATTCTTTTGCAGATCTTTAGATGCCCTTGTGACCTCTGAGTAAGTTATTCCTCGGTCAGAGCTTCATTTAACAGGTATCAGTCATGACCTTAGATTAAGGTTTGTATGATTAAGCTGGGGGTTAACATCAGTTGCTGCCCTATCTATGATATAGGATATGCCTGAGCATGGATGGCACTGTTTGAAGCTGCATGTGCAAGTTGAAAGGACTGGGATCTCTCAGGCAATGCAGTACATCTGCATCCAGCCCCCTGGTAGTTGATGACAATTTGGTGACAAGTCTGTCAGATGCTGGAGCTAGTTTTGAGATGTTTTTAACAAACTTTAAGGGCTAGCCAATCTCAAACTATTAATTCCTCCTTAAGACAACCTTGTTTCATATGGAGGAGGACTTGTCTTCGGCTTTTGACAATAGAAGAAAGGACGTAGAAGAAAGTGAAGCTCAGATGTGGATTAACTTGACTTCTATCTTTTGGGGTAGAATTCTGTGATTGTAGCTGTTTCTTAGCTTCCCAGAATTAAAGCAGATTGGACACTGAATCCTCAACTCTAATAATAGATAGACCTCGCTGCTGCTGAGGATGGAGCCAGTGACCCTGGTCATGGAGCCCCAAAACCCCAGAGAGAATACTTCACTTTTTTTCTCCAGACATGCAGGCCTGTTTGAGTGGTAAATTCATTCTGATAAACAAAGCATGGGGAGCGTGCCGGTTAGCCTGTTTTCCCTGATGTCTCCACTTGGTGTTGAAATGGTTAACACTGTTAGCATTTACTCTAGCAGAGCCTGGTTTGAGATGAATAGGGGCAGTTTGTGCCTTCTCAGTGCCTGTTTCAGGCCGTCCTCATCCTGCACAAGGCAGCACTGTATGTCTTCAGATCCTGAAGGTTCCGCTGCCTGCAGGGCCTGACTTTTTTAACCTCTTTTTGGTAAATAAAAGAAAAGAAATAAAACCATCATTAACTCTTTGAGATTTGAGAGCTTTTCCTAGCAACTACACTCAGAACCAACTATAGATACTTGAACACCGCAAATCATATAAAGGACTGCAAAACTGTGGGTTTACGTTGAATCTGCCAGAAGCTAGTCAGCCAAGTGAAAACACACCCAAAACCTACCTCTTTCTACTTTCAGTGCACCTCTCCCCAATTATAGATTAATATTTGTTTTATTGTCAATCACACTATTACTGCTTAAGGATATTTAAAATATCTTATTCTCACTTTCTGTTTCTTTTATTTTCCTTAGTCATCTTTTATTCTATTCTTAATCTCTGTTTTTCTTGTCATCTGGAGAATTTTAATTGTTTGTGCTGTCCTCTATATACCACACAGTGATCCCTGTTTAATCAGTGCTTGAGTTCAGAGAGTAAAAGGTGAGTTAAAGAAGCCAATAAGCACTTCAGCTCACTACATTACCATGTAAATATAGGGTTTGGGTCTTAACTGAAAATAAGTCAGTATAAAAGCCAAGAAGTAAAGCAGCCTGCCAGTGAACCAAAAGCGATCAGAATCTGGAGGATGGTAAAATGAGCTTCTCTGTGGGCTCCTCTGCTCCCCTTCAGCAACCAGATGCAAAAGTCTGCCCTGGGATGGATCTGTCAAAACTACAGATTGGAGTCCATTGGAACTAATCTTGAATACAGTGAGAATTAAAATATGAGGTATTTTAAATGAAATTATGCTGTGTTCAGCAGAGTAGCATTTGAAACACCAAGGTGTATTTATTTCATCAGAGCATACCTGACCTGCTCTACTCCAGAGCCACTGGGAGGCTGTCAAGCTTTTGGTCCTGTTGGAGGAGAAAAACTATTCTGTTGATTTTGGCATCTCAATCAAATATTAGTGTCAACCTAAAAGTATTAAGAGATGAGATTCCTTATAGACAAAACTAATTTCATCTTGACACGTTCCTAATAATCACTAGCTCAGGAAAGACATTATGAGGTAAGATTTATGTTTGCCACTAGAGAAAGGTTCTTTATTAAAATTAAGCAGATTAATTTGAGGGGCAAGGTTTGTACTTTTTTGTATATGCTATAATATATATGCTAACTAATTTAATGTGTGTTATATAGGAAAGAGGAATCTCTTGCTTTACATTAGAGCTAAATATTCAGTGACATAAAAATGTAAGGGTAGAAAAGCAATAAACTAGGCTAACTCTTTTATAATGAGCCCCCAGCAATTTCATCCAGTTACTGCAGTGCAGAAGTCCTGGTTCAGTTTTGGATACCAGCAGCAGATCTGATTGTTCAGTCAAGGTGGAGACTCCATCTCCGTTCACATCTAGTGCTAATTATGCTTATTAAGAAAACAGCAACCCTACAACCTCAACAAACCTTTCATAATATTGATAGTACATGTTCAAATAAATCTAGTTATTTAAATATAGTTGGCTCAGGTTACACTGGAATAACTGAGTGCAAGGCTCGATCTCTTTCACACTCAATTTCTGAAGCTGAAGAGTTTTCTAACCTGAGGATCCATAAGCTCATTACTGGGTATTTACATATGGGTTTTGATGGCAATGCACAATAATTACCAGTAGTTCCTTTCTCAGCTGAAAGTGTTCTCTCCTCCCACGCAATCAATCCTCCCAGAAATACATTAAACAATCTTGTGCTCCATTTAGCACGTGCCTCTTATGGGATCTCAGGACAGCCCATCGTTGTTTAGGCCAAGTAATTCCTTCTGACTTAAAACTATCAGGTAAAGATAGTCCTGATTTTTTTTTTTCTTCACCCATTTTCTGTGTATACTTTTTTCCTACTTCCAATGTTTATTTTTAAGATGAAGTTCAACACTAACTTTTCTTCAGTCTGCTATAAGGGATTGCTGAAAGGCAGCATCTGGGAAGTAGCAAAAAACTATAGCTGTCCATAAGCAAGTTATATTAATATAAGTTATATTCATCAGGGGCATTTAGTCTTTTTAGAACACTACATAATCTGTAGTTGCTCTCTTAAAGATAAAATTTACTACATTTCAGCTATCTTTTAAGCTAATATTAGGGCTTAGAATCCAAGGGTGATCTCAGTTTTATGGGTGTACGCTGTTTGGGTATTACTCCAGGATTGTTCTGATGTGAAAGAATCTTAATGTACTGAAGGATCAACACAAAAAGCCCTTTGCAGAGCCTCTAGGTGTCTGCAACCACATCTCTATATGGAGAGCCGTTCTTGAAGCGTCTGACAAAGCCCCTGCTGCATGCCCTGACAGTACTGGGTGTTGCACTGCACAGCCTTTCCAGGTAGCACAGGCTCACGGCTCCAGCTGATGATGGCAATGCTGCATGCAGATGTGGTCATTTATGTCAAAACCAGGAATACTGTATTTCTATGATGTGAGAACTGAATCGTTATGTTCAATATGCACCATTGTTAGACTTCTCTGCTTAGGACCAAGTCCAGCCCCCAACCCACGGAGAATTATTTTTGGGGAAAGAAAGAGAACACTTCTGGCTGAACAAGCTGAGTAAATCTGCAGTTGCAATACTTCAGATATGCTAGGGCCTTGGTGGAAATAGGCACTCAATCCTCTTTGTCTTTGAGTCCCGTAATCTCCTTAGGCTATACTGATTTATGCAGGAGATCTCTGCAGAGAAGCAGGTGCCTTATCATAGTCACCAAGAGCAGACATAGTGAAAATGAATACGTTTTCCATCAAGGAGACCCCAGGTCTCAGAGGAGGAAAAAGTGGTGCAGGTGGTCAGGAGCAAGATCAGTGCAGTGGTTTTCAGTCGACCTTCATTTGCATCATAAACCCATCATTGTCCTGAGCACAAAAGAACAGTAGGGCTGGCAGCCTGCTGAGCCCCACAGCGCTAGCATGGTACGGGCTGGGAAGGGGAAGCACAGGCTGAGCTGCTGAGGGATGTTTCACACATTGCCTCCATCTCTGAAGCACTTGGCTCTAGACAGTCTCTCACATTTAAGAGTGCTAAAAGGTTTTCTCTCCTCTCTGTGGGGGGTGACCAAATGAAATTTAAGTACGTGTGTTTCTGCTGAAGCACCGATATATTTTTGTTGCCATTTGTTGTTCTCATTGTTATAAAGAAGGATCTTTCCGTTAACCTAATCTAAACGATCACTTAGAGGCTGCAAAACTCTGTGTCATTTTTAAGCTACTGTATCATGATGGCCTTAGGGAAATTCTACAGATGCCTGGCCACAATCCATTTCTTCCCCATGACGAGCTGCCAGGCTGGTTGCTTGGGTTCATTTGCCACAGCTGTTTGCCTCTTTGACCTCAGAGATACAAAGGTATGGTGCCAGTAAAATACAAAGGAGGCTGCCTTTTCAGTTACTGATTATAAGAATTATTTTCTAAAGTAAAAAAGGACAGGAGGTGGTATTCTTCTAGCCAAATGGAACTACTAGGATGAGTATTTTGTCTTCACCTTTTAACAATTTTCTGCTTTCTTTTCTTTTTCTGTTAACCTGTAGACATAGATAAATGAGCTACACAATATTAGTGTGCTCATTAGGCTGGAATAATTTAAGACAGACTAATATCTCCCTGACAGAAAATTGTCAGCTCAGGTCTATCATGGCATCAGTCATTGCAAGCTATTAAATTTCTGCAGCAGAGCTACTAGGTAGAGATCTCATTTTATTTATTTGTGCAGTTCAAATATACCACATTTCCATTTTGACCACAGTAGCTCCTACCTGGTTGTGGTTACTTTATTTGAAGTTATTTATAGGTGATACTGTCCCCAGCTAACAACTCAGCATGCAAGTGCTGATGAATATTAAATCGTAATTTGTCTAAAAACCATAGACAACAAATCTAGGTCAAAGATATTGCCTTGGGCAAAGTCCACACAGGTTCTTTTGCATCACTGAATATTAAAGCTCCTGTCTTTCTGTTTAAAAATGCTTGTACCTGATCAGGCAGATGTCTTTTTATGCAAGAGGCATATCGTTTAAAAGCATCTCAAGAGGTAATCGTGCAAATCCTGGGCTGTGCTTTGAAGAGAAAAACAAAATGGTACCCCACAATATCCATTAATCTAATGACTGATCTTTGAGATGTGGGTTTGTATTTGCTGCTCTTCCCATTTTGAAGAAGACACTTGCCCCTGAACATTAGGGGACTGATCTAAACAAAGAACTAGGGGAATTTGAAGAGCTCCTTACATTCTCACTTGTGGAAGCTGTTACTTGGTATAAAAATGCACTAAATGCCTCTACTCTGTCAGTTGACTTGATATCTGTTTTGCTGCGTAACTACTAGTTTCCTGGTCATCCACATCATGCTTATAACACGCTATTCATGATCTCTCCTCTGGAGTGAATGAGTTCCCTCCTAATACAGGCTAGTTTTCTTTTGGGTCCACAGAGAGTATGGCTGAAATCAGCCTTCTGCAGAAGGTGCCAGCTTTGAACAGTAAGATTGAAGGCACATTTACACCAGGTGGCTTAGGAATCAAGGTTCATTCCTCCACAGTGTACAAAGACCCTGTAGGCACACCCAATGAACATAAAGTAGATCATTTCAGAGCCTGATGACAACGATATTAATCCGGAAAATAAAAATCTGAGACTAGTTTGGTTGTTTTTTTTTTAAATCAGATGGCGTTGATCAAGTAGGAGAGCTACAGCAGGAAAGACTGTCCACTGCCTGCCCGTCTCCCCCTATCCTTCACAAAAAGCACTCATTAGGTGTAGTTTTGGCATTCATTTAAATGGAGAAGAAACCTGCATCCATGCAATGGATTCCTCTGTTGCAAGAGATGATGTCTGCCACACATAGGTACGCTGAAAAATTAATGCCGCAGTGGGCACTTTTTTCTGTTCATTGGCATCTTCCAAAGGTGTATAAGTACGTCTATGCCCTTATCTTATAATGTATCTTACAATAATCTTATAATGTATCTTATAATGGATTTGAAACTTTTCTTGGATGCACGCCTTCAGTAGTAATTCACAACACAATTAACTCTTTATTTTGGATTGATAGCATGACCAGAAAAGGGAAAAGCAGACCAAAAAAAAAATCATAAAAGTACAGTAGAGTATTTTTTACCACTGTAGTGATGTTTTTATGATATGAAGCATTACTGCAGTGTTGAATTTTTCCCTCTCAGCTGAAAGGTGGGGAGAGACTATAATTTTCTTATGCTTGAATTATGTGTTGCCGCTTAGTGAAATATGCAGTAGTAAGGTTCTGTGACTTAGTCTTGACAATGAAAATAAAATAACTGCAGCTCTTAAAAAGATAGATAAATTTTTTAAAGCATCAGTTTCAGCAGGAATATGTGTCATATTGTGTGTCACGGGGTGGCACACATTCCTATGTGTTTCATTTTCATTCCTTGTAAAGTCTTTGATTACCAGTGGCTGCAAATGCCTTCAAGTGCTTATAAAAGAAACATTTATATATACATTTATAATCAATGTACATAATAATAATTAAAAATTCTATTTATTGGATATTTATTATGCATGTAGTGCAGAAGTGGCCCAAAAATTGCAACCTTCAGTTCTGTGTTTAATTTCTTCTGCTTCACTTCCCATACAAGCCTTCTAGCCCTGTGCTGCATCAGTCACCTGTATTTATCTTACCATTACCCTCTACTGAATCGCAAGAGAGGAGGCTGCCACTTAAAGATATCAGAAAGATCGTAATGGTCTGATCCTAGAAAATAGCTCCATATTGATTAATGACCTTACAGATCACAACAGAATTGTAGATAGCAGTATGTAAACAACATTGCCAGGCTTCACAAGTCTCTGTGGTGTAATCTAATCAATCTGCAGACATCTTCATGTTGATTTCATAAGAATGAAAGAGAAATGGAGAGTCTGTGCTGATAATAACTGATAGTTGCTCGATGGATATCTCATGAAAGACATTAGAAAATACTCTGAATCTTTTTGAAAGCCACACTAAAGGCATAGTAGGAGCTAAGAATTCATCCTGCTGTTTCACATAGCTTTCAAAATAAAGCTTCTAACTTTTTTTCCTTGATGGTACCTTTTCATAAAGTATTCATGCTTGGACATAAATTTAGTCTCTTTGCATTCAGCATTGCATGTGCCAAGCTAGTGTATATTAGCACCATACACAGTGCTGCAATCAGGTATTATATCTCAGTATAGATGTGGAAGATTCTTACTCTACCTCATTTTTAAACTGCCAGACATACATATATGTCTCATTCATAGTTAGGCTAGAGCAAAATATACAAAAATCTGATCAAGACTTATGCTTGAACTAGATCATGTGAGGATGATAACAAGAATCCTAGGTTTCTGAATGGTGCAGCTGAAGTGGTGGGATGTAAAGAAGATGCCTGAAGTAGGTATCTGAACAATCCCCATCTCTAAACAGGAACACTGTGGTTTGCCCATATGGCCCCTGTTTTAAGGTAGTGATAGAAGGGAAGATGCAGGAATCAAATTGGGAAATCTCCAAACACATGAGCTGTGTGACCTAATGTGACCTAATGCATGAATCAAAGACATAATGCTGGTAGTGACTAATACTCAATGCCAAAGTGGCAGGTGAGTTCAATAATACTTGATACAATAGAAAAACACCTAGTTCGGTGTCTAAAGAACTGGCAAGTGTATGAGAGTCTTGAATACATCATTGGGCTATTGAATGGCTTCATCCCATTGGTTACCTAGCACTTAATTGCTATTCTTGCTACTTGCCACCTTGTTTCAGGAAGGATGCTTGGGACAAGCTGCATGACTGAAGCTGCTGAAGTTCGTGAATGGTGGGAAGGGAAGACTCTTGAGCTGTTGATACTGGGTAGTGGATAAAGCAGATGACCAGGAATGGCGAAGGACCCTGGAGTGCTGGTAGAGGTCACCGGGAGAGACAAGGCAATGCAGAAGTAAAAAGAAACCAGCAGTGAAAACCACAGCTGTCTCTAGCTGATTGCAAACTTCAGCTGAAGCTTATACTGTGAGCAGAATATTTATTAGGTGACCTAACCGGTGTAGATTCTCTAGTGTCTAATAAGATGAACTCACTCAACAGCCCCTCTATCAGCTAAAATCAATAAGATCACTCCCTTTACAACTTATTTTCATGGCTTTGTTGCTCTGTAAATTTGATTGAAATTATTAGATGGATTAAAGGATGGAACATTGTCTGTTGGGAGGAGTGAGTATGTGGACAAGTACACATATTCAAGCATAGTTGCATAAGTTTTATTGCTTTCAGAACTTCGATTTAAAAGGCTATATAAGGAAAAATAAACAAACTCTTTCCTTGAAGTCTGAAGTATTCTGTTTTCTCTCAAGACAACTTTTCAGTGAAAGGCTACTCTCTAATAGGTCATAGTTAATGTCTGCTATAAAAATTGCTGAGGTCACCAAAGGTCTCTTCAAGCTGCAGATACTGTGAATGCTTTGGTTCTCTTTAAGCAAATATATAATTTACTCACTATACTCTTTCTATAATATGTCTCTTGAGATTTTCTCTAGCATTTATTAAACCTGTCTGGATGATTTTAGAAATTTCCTGACTCCCTAAGTAGACATAATAAAGAAAAGCAAAATACATATGAAAAAAACATTAAACAGCAGAGAATGACTTGCTAACCCTTCAAATTAGATGTATCTTTTTGACTTTCACAGAAAGTTTCATCTACATACTCACATTATTTCTGTGAATCTGGATTTGGGCATTGAGAGATATAAAGTGGAAATTTCTGGATGAAAACCTTCATTTTTTTACATAAAAAGTGAATTTCTTTGTCCTTTTTCTTTTACTGAACATAACAAATGAAGCTACAGAGATCCAATTGATCAACTTCTTGTTAATGAGCAAAAGGACTGAAGCAAACTATTTAAATGCATGTCTACAACTTTTCTGCTTGTGCTTCCAATAATTTAATGTATTTACATTCTTCGTTGATGAAGCATCTTCTGCAGTCATCTGTCTTGGAAGATTGTCATGGTTTAGGCTCAGTTGCCAAGTCTGTACCACCCGGCCACTCACTCACGCCTACCCCCTCGGTGGGATGGGGAGGAGAAAACACAACAAAAGGCTTGAGGGTCAAGACAAGGACAGGGGGGGATCACTCACCAATTATGGTCATGGGCTAAACTGACATGGGGGAAAAAACATAAATTTCATTTGTTACCAATCAAAACAGAGTAGGACAATGAGAAATAAACCCAAATCTTAAAGACACCTTCCCCCACCCTCCCTTCTTCCCAGGCTCAACATTGCTCCCTGGTTCTCTACCACCTCCCCTGCAGCGGCACAGGAGTTTGGGGAATGGAGGTTGCGGTCAGTTCATCACACGTTGTCTCTGCTGCTTCTTTATCCTCACAGGGAGGGCTCCTAACACTCTTCTCCTGCTCCAGCGTAGGGTCCCTCCCATGCAAGACAGTCCTACACAAACTTCTCTGACATGAATCCTTTCCACGAGCTGCAGTTTTTCATGAACTTCTCCAGTGTGGGTCCTGTCTATGGGGTGCAGTCCTTCAGGAACCGACTGCTACAGCATGGGCTTTCCACGATGTCACAGCCTCCTTTGGGTGCATCCACTTGCTCCAGCTTGGGGTCCTCCACGGGCTGCAGGCATACATTTTCTCCACCTTTAATCTCCATGGGCTGCAGGTTCTCAGCCTGCCATATCACCATGCGCTGCAGGGGAATCTCTGCTCTGGTGTGCCTCCTCACGTCCTTCTTCACTGACTTTGGTGTCCGCATAGTTGTTCCTCTCACATCCCACTCCTCCACTCCAGATTTTCCAGCAGTTTCTCTTTTTTTCCCTTCTTAAATATATTATCACAGAGGTGCTTCAACTGGTGCTGATTGGCTCAGCGTTGGCCAGCAGCAGGTCCATCTTGGAGCTGGGGAAGATTCTAGCAGCTTCTCACGAAAGCAACCCCTGCAGCCCTCACTTGCTATCAAACTCCCACCACTAAAACTCGATACAAAGATCTATACTGAACTATTTTGTGACATGAACAGAGATCAAATGCCTCTTAAATGCATGTCTAACTACACAAGTAGGTAAAAACTTTGGAGATTTGATACGTGTATGTCACAATCCGTTCTTATTTGCAGATAGCCCAGGGATATGCCTAAGTGGTAACAGCCTCCTGTCCTGTGAGCTAAAGCTGCAACACATTCCTGTTCTATTTACACCCTCTCTCCAACATGTTCAAACCAAATCTTACCTGTGGTCTTGAAATATAGTCACATAAGTGTCTTCTGAAGTTCCTGCACCACTAAGGAAAGAGCTGGAATATCCCATGCCCTGGCTATACGCTGACCCTTTGGTCTATCATAAATTGGTTGTTGCGCAGGAAAAATGACCTGTTTTGTGGCAGAGAAGAACTGCTCTCACTTGCTTTTCGACATGTTTGGCTGGATACTGTGCTCCAGAGGATGTTTTCCTTTTAAAGAGTGCATTTAGTAGTTACTGAGAATGACATAAAACCCTATAAAATATTTTGTACTATAGCTATTCTTAATGGTCTCAGACAGATGAAGGACGTGTTTTAAGACATTTGAATATTGCTTGAGACTGTTTGATCTTGACTACGTATTTCTTAAATAAGTTATATTTGTTATTCTAACTCCCTGTTGAAAATAAAATAACATCTGTTTCTCTTTAAGTCCATTTGTTAATACACCTGTCAGCTTTCTTTCTTCTAATGTATTATTATGTTGTTTCCTCATTAAAACTGAAATAAGCAGCAATAATTATGCTGCTATACTTTTAATACATTGAAAGCTGGTAGTTTATATAGCAGATATGACTTTGTAGCGCATGCACACTTTCAGAACTGTAACCACTCTACTTCCCCCATTCCCATTATTTACTAAAGCATACATAAAATTCAACATCCTAAAGAACTCATGTTTTAATAAAAGTTTCATCATTCAACAAAATAACAGGTTGTTTTCTTGTATCTGACCTTTTGTGCAGAAGAAAAACGTGGTATTTAAACATATCAGCTGATCCAACTGTGCAGGAGAGCTACATCTAATGAAATCACTCTTCCTTAAATTTCTTGCCTCAGCAAAGTTAATTTTGATTTTTTTTTTATTTTTTTAATAAGGTAGAAATCGAACCACACTTAAATAACCAATGTGTTGATAATGCTGGAAGGACATACATGTAGGTTAGAGAACTATTTCCTTTTATGTCATACAGGCATAGCTGTTTATTCATTTTTAGTTCTTCAACTCATTTTTACATTTGTAATTCCTACTATAGAGTATCATTTCCTAATTGCTTAAGCACATGATTGAATACCGTTAAAAATCAATGGGACACAAAATCATAGTTTAAGTTAAATATGTTTGAATGTTTTTCTTAAGTAAAGCCAGCCAAAAAAATATACCTTTGATAGAAAATCAAAACCTTAACATCTCAATGATACGAATGTTTGTTTCTCTCCTGATTGTTGATTACCTGAATTTATTCCTTGCAAAATCAGCAGCAGAACTGCCGTTCACTTTAATGAGGCAAGATCAAGGCCATAATTTTTACCGGGATGAACTCATTCCTTACGAGTATACCTGCATTGCCCATCGCATACAGAAGTGTAGCATTTTAAATGGTTAAATCTACTGATATTTAGCAGTTTTTACGTCAAGAATTATGATGTTGAAGGAAGAGTTCTTCCACCCCAGGAGAGCTGCCAGAAATCCATGTGTTCTGCTGGACACATGTTTTAAAGCGAAGCCACAGAGTTCCAAACTGGAGAGAAGCCCACCCAGACCAATAAGTCACGAATTATAGCAATTGCCTGTGGCACAAAGGGATTGTGTATGAACATGTTTTTGCATATCAGATTTTTTTTGTACCTAGATTATCCTGTACTCTCAAAATTCTGAATACTGAAGGCTTTGATAGTTTGATTCACTTAAACATATTGCCTGTTATTTTCAAATGAAAACTACACTAGATGCACTAGGTACTTGCAACAAAAAAAAAAATCAGTGTACAAATTTTTGAATTTAAAAATTTATTCATAGGCTACAAATCTATGTCATTTCCCTGAGAAAACCTTTCAATGGGGAAATAATTGAAAATATGTATGGGGAATTTCATCGTAAGTTGAAACAAAATTTTACACTTAAGCTCCAAAGGAATCTTGAAGAACAAATATTTGTTTAAAAAATTCTGACTCTGAAAAGAGATCTGAAGAAAAAAATGTCCTATCATCAATCACATAGGCTCATTTCTTTCCTAACAGTAATTTGTAGGCTGACATCTGCGTATTATCTGTTATAATACACTACATCAGATTACTTTGATTTGAGCTTTGTACACTTAAAAATTTATTTCTCGAAAGTGTCTTGGTGTTTGTCAGCATTAGAAATCTTGTGACTTTGCTTCGCTACTCTGAGGATGAAATTCTTGCACATAAAGCATTTTCTTATTGATGATAATTTCATTATTTCACACTTGGAGCATATTTTTAACAGTAATGTTATTGTTAACATTAACATTAATGATAATATTAATTTTGTCCATATTATTAGTATTAATTATTGTTGAAACTTATACTATAATGACACATTATAACCATCATATCCAATAATGTGTGGCGATATGCAGTAATATAATAAACCAACAGCAATAGTAACAACGATAATTGATGTGTAATTAATAGCATTTTTACAGTACTCAAAGCCTCCAATCAGAAGTGAAGTCTCATCAAGTTCTAGAAGGACTTCGAAAACCACAGTCTTTCTCCCACAAAACATATGAGACAGGGGAAAATGTGCCAATGTATAGCATTCCTAATCAATGCAGACTGTAAATTTTTTTTAACCACAGGATTGTTAAGGAAAAGTATGATCTCTAACGTGATGCATGTTGTTGCTTATTCTAATCCTTATATGTAGTTTGGTTTTCCTGAGAAACGGCATTAACCCTGCTCTGAGGATGAGGCAGCACACCACAGGGGGATTGTTCCTCAAGGCCTTTTTGCAGCACTTGTTTCTCCTGCTCAGTCGTTGCTGATAGTTTCATACTGTCTCTACCAGGGAACCTGTTGGACTTACTGAACAATTCCAGTTGCTTTCTTACCATTTGTTGCTACTAAAGATAACTGCAAACAACTATATTACATAGGTGCTGCCTTAGGAGTAGATACAAAAGCCTTTAATCGAAATGATAGGGATTTTTACAAAGCCTCCCAAACTCTGCCATGTCTTCAGGCAGCTGAGAAACAAAAAGCTCACAGCTTTCCTAATTGGAATACTAGAATTATTTAGAGTGAATATGGCCTCTGGTGTCCTCCTGCCTCAGAGTGCATTCTTTTGAAAACCTCAGCCAAGGGCTTTAATAATTTAAATACTATCTTCAGGTTTTTTAATCCTGTAGAGTAGAAGATTTCAAATATCAAAATTAGTAATAAAGGTCTGCTGGCATTGTGGACACATGGGCCTTCTTGACCTTAAACTTTTTAATTTAACATTTCTTGTGTGCACAATATGCGAGGAGCATTCTTTCTCCCTGGTGTAGCTGATTAAAATGACTGAATGAGGAGAGGCAGGGGGAAGGGATGGTGTACCTGGCTCAGGCCATTATCTGCTCTTCACCTCAGTCAGAGTTCAACTGTCAATAAGCAATATGCAAAGGTGTTGGTAGGCACTGAAGGACCAGCTGGAAAAGCACTGCACTTCAGAGAGGCAGGGAAAGCTGAGATGTATATTTCATTACTGGGGCTGTGTGGTGTTCTGATGACCTGCAGAGGACCCCCAAGAGAAAACTGTTATAGCTAGATTATCTCACATCCCTAATAAATCAGGCCAATAGAGAATGCCAAGAAAGAACTCCAAATCTTAACTGTCCAAAAATCTGGGGAATGTTTATCCCTGGATTACAAGACCCAGGGCTGCACCTTTTCCCAGCGCACAGCAGTGATGTGAATCAGAAATACTATCATTTGTACATCAGCCTGGAGAGTCAGCTTTAATCAGACAGACCACAAGAATTTCTAAAATAGGTTTGTTACCAATTCAGGTCCAGTTCTGGGAAAGAAAATATGCTCTTACAATCTCTCTCTCTCTCTTTCTTTTTTCTATGCTTATACCAGCCGATTAGGGCAGCCATAAGGTAGAGCTTGGAAATGTGGGCTCAGATGAAGCAAAGTAAACATTTTCATACCTGTGGGAGTAACGTGCCTTCTCCAGGAGTGCTCTAGGCATTAGTAGCCATATGCTACATTGCTACATTTTCAGACCAGTCCTGGTCACAATTATCTTCCAAACTTCTCCCTGGGATGGCTAGGGAATACTTGATCATTCCCAGATGCCTGGCACACATTTCTGCTCTGCAAATTAAGATAGTTAATAGTATGGACATAGGATGTTCCACGCCAGTTGGCCTCATTGCCAGGGTGTGCTCATCTTAGGTGTCTTTATTTTATTCATATTTTGTTGAAGGAGATTTGCTAGTTCAGCTGTTCAGGAGGCAGCCATGTCAACAGAGATCTGGAAGGAACCAAAACTCTTGGTGGTCACAGCTCATGACGTACAAGACTGTAGGTGAATAAGGAACATCTTTGTCTCCAGCTTTCCAAATTTTTACAAAAGCGCAGATGAAAATGAGTAAATGTGTTGGATCCTCTGTGGCTTTTCCTTTTCTTATGACTGAATCTGATTTACACATACAAAGCAATGCCTGGCAGCCTGACACAGGATTAAGGGATGTAATTGTATTTACTCCCCCCAGCTATTTGTGATGGATCTAAAGGGAAGATCATCACACAGAGGAGGAAAGGCATTATACTGGTTATGGTAGAAAAAAGAAAGGCTGTATTTGTGAAACTGTGGGAGAAAGAATACTTCCACTGCTGGGAATGTGAATGTCTCTCAGCCTTGAACATATGTAATCCAAGAGCATAGACGAGAAGGTTCCTCAGAGCCCTGACACAGCTGGTTGTTCTTCCACACTGACACACTCTGGAGATTTCGGTCCAGAGCCAATTTCACAACATTTGGATTAGTTTGAAATTCACTTGGATTCATTCTAGCAACCTTAACAGATAGCCTGGGAAGGCTTAGGAGTCTTCATCATTGGAGGTCTTTACCAAGTTTATACAAAACACCTGTCCAGGACTGACCTAGGTGTAACAGAGACTGCCTTGGGCCAACCACTGGACAGCTGATCTTTTAAGGTCTCTTTGAGCCCTGTTTTTCTAAGTTTCTATGAATATAACACAGCTGGGTAAGAACACGAAAAGAATGAGGCCCTGACTGAAGTGTGAAGAGAAATTCCTTTCTATGTTCATTCCAGAATCCAACCAGAATCTAATGGATTTGTATACACATCATACAATATATTAATAGCAGTCCATTTTTAGAACATGTTGACATTTCATGGTATCAGCAAAGTCAGAGAGATTTGAATTGCTGGAAGACAAACATTTCAGGTCTTTTTTTTCTCTCCTCCTTGACCCCCCCCCCCCCGCCTCCCCCCCAGTTCTCTAATAAAGAGCTGACATGTGGAAAAGAAGATAACCGCATAAATTTCAACGGCACAATAAAAATAGCTATTCACAAAGGTTCAAGAGACTAGTAATTAATTTGCACACTCCCTTTTCTTGCTTGTTTTATTAATGGACACACCTTGCCTCTATTAGATTACCCTCTCCTAGCAAGTGACTTTAAACATTAATTATACTGAAAAATTCAGGTCAGGTGCCTAGCACCTACCTTACAAGACACTTTGAATTGAAAACATCTTCATTGAGTGTTGTCAGCTAAAGGATGTGAGATAGAAATTGCATTGAGGTTAACAGAAAGAGACTGTAATATTAAGGAGTTAGAAAAGCTTCTGAACACAACTGCAGAATCTCCCAGTTGTGAAAGTTATAATCACTTTTGACAAAGTTCTGCACCCTGGAATAGACTTTAAATCTTTAAAAGCCAAGTAAACAGACAGTAAAGTCAACTGTCACTTCATGATTAAATAATTTGAAAGCGTGCATAGGTCTGTGTCTTCTTATCTGTCTGTGTGTGCAAATATTCTGTGTTAAGAATTATCAGCATTAAAATTAAGGAGGGTGGTTAAAAATGTTTGAGGATAAAGGCAGTAAATAAAAAATTGTGTCTTATTTGGTGTGAAACAGTAGTTTTGTCCTTGCAAGAAGAAAATTGCATTTTAGGGGAGATTAGGGCTTTTTTTTTTTTTTTTTTCACACAGTGTGCCACAACAATGAAAAAGAAAACAGTGGAAACTTTGATTTGGTACAACTAGAAGGACAAAGTAACCATACGGAGTTCAGCAATTCCAGCGTGTGTCCATGAAAGTCTCTGGAAAGACAGAGGACTCAGGAGTCAGCCTTCTAGAAAGATGTATGTTAGTGATGGACTTGGGAAAATCAGTTATGGAAAACTTACAGCCTCTGGTTTACTTCTGAACCATATGTGTGTGGTCTTTGCTGCCCTCTACACCCACCATAATGACACATCTATCCTGCTGTGGAATGAAAACCATGGCAGGCATAGGATGAAAGGCACTGATGTGGTATACGCTTACTTTGCTGACTCAAGTTTATTTTAAAATATTAATAAGCTAACTTCGTATTGCCAGTCTGCCTGCCAGATCCAGTATTATCTGTCTACATCTCTCTATGCCAGATCATACTTCTTTTCTAATTGGCAGAAAAGCAGTGTAAAATTGCATAGCTAGCACAAATCCTATATGGAGAGGACATTTGGCCATGTGTGATCCAAACCAAAGGGGCATTGCTGTGTGTGGTAGATCCAGTTCTAACCTGCACAGGACCATAGCCTAACAAGCGCTGTCTAGAAGTCTCCACAAGGTACAGCCACTAACACTGAAGGGCTCCAGCAGAGACCAAGGAGCCAGGAAAGCCCCAAAGAGCCTGTGGAAAGAGACTTCTGCTCCCAGGGTCCAACCCACAAGTTGCATCGTTGTTACTCCAGTTTTGAGACCCTTTGTGTGATGACAAGCCATGGACTTCTGCAATTCAAACTGTGTATCTCATGAGCACAAATCTGAATTAGCTTCAAACCAGCCACCTTACCAATAGCAGATTAGCCAGATTTCTGTCCACTCTGGTGTATGTTCCACGCCCATAATATATCTCTCTGCAGTCTGAAACTGTGTGATTATCTGTAACTGAGTGAGCTGGTGTAAAGAGAGATTGGTATGCCTGCAGGAGCTGCAAGTGGTCCCCCTGGATTTCAGTGAAGTACTCAGTCAAGCATAACAGAGTTGCATGACTGTCATGGTCACTAAAGAGAGTGTAAGAGAAACGAGGTGAGAGCCCCAGATGGCCATGAGTCCTTTCTTATTGCATGGTTTGAAGCCTGTTTGCATGAAGGCAGAATCTATCAGAAGTGATGTGTTTGGGGGAAAATTGTAAATGCGTCGGTGCTTGTTGTTAACAAATTAAATGTCACCATATATGAACGTAAATAGAGCTATACAAAGAAATTAGCTAATACTGCTAAGATTTAATGCCAGCATACTGGCATATATGGGGAATAACCCCATATTTAAGTTTATTTTGTGATTTATATTGATTGCCCCACTAATGATGCAAAATCTTATATAGCATTTCAATATTATAATAATTTTTACATAATTGTTCAACACAATTAATGAAAGAATTTTCGTCTCCAGAAAGAGCTCAGGCATCTGACTTTTTTCTCCTTTCCTTGCTTCCTTATAGTGATGTTGCCAGTTAAATTCATAAACAGTGTATGCATTCTAGGCCAGAATTGTTTTACATTATGACTACAAAAGCTGTCATTGGTCAATGTTCTAGGAGATGAGTAACTTGAATTCTAAGTGATAAGAAGTCTAAAATAGTCTTAGAAATATTATTCTTAATTTGTTTCCCTATGAGGTAACAAGAGGTAAATTGCCTGTTATTTGACTTATGTGTTAAAAAAAAAGTGACTGTGTACTTCTGAAGACAAACATTAAGTTGAAACTGAAAACTCCAATGTTTGGGAAGAAGTTTAACCAGTGTGCATCTACACTGGAATAAATATTGTCCTCTGGGGCTATTACAGAAACACAGCATTGCTGGAGGGAGAATTAGTCAAATTACAAAGTTCTCTTGTAGTCACTTGTCGTGTGAAAGAGAAGTGTGGATATGGGATCCTTTTAAAATTAAAAGGCCCAACTAAATATTCAGATCAATGGAAGATGACATAGGAATAACTCTATTTAGGAATAGACAAGGAAACCCCATTTTAACAAGGCATTAGATATCAAATTAGAACACCATCGCACTAAGGAATTAAAGTTCCTAATAATGCTGACATTTTAATGTATTCAGCGCTGTGTGACTGGCTTTTCTTTGCCGTATGGTGTGGCTGAGAGTACAACATCAGCATTAAGAAAATAATGGGTGTGTTGCTATGGGCTTCAGTGAGAGCAGGACTGTTTAAAGTGTTAAGACAACATCCAAGTAATTTTCTTCTTGTCATCTTCAATTTGGTGTAATACATTAACATAATAAAGGGGGCTGAGAGCAGCAAGACTTGATTAAGTGTCAAAATGCTCTCAGAAAATTAAAAAAGAGAGTTTTAATATCAGTTCATTGTTTTTCAAAGCAGACAATAAAAAATATTTAAAAATAAAAATACATGATGAGGTCCTTGAATTCCTGCTGTAAGGAGCACAGGACTGGGAGGGTTTGATATACACACCTTTGTACTGTCGAGTCTTTGGTCACGACCCTCAAAAGGGACTAGGGGCTAGGTGTTCAGCTCCTGCTTGCTTCAGTATCATTAGACTGGTAGCTGAATGCAAGAGCTGGGGCCTTCGTAAGTTTATGCCTCTGCTTATCCACATTAAAAATAATATTTTGCACTAAAGGTATACAGAATTCTCTTAAAAGCAAAATAATGATTCTTAATAATGTTTTTGTGAATTACTTTATTATTTTGTCTACATTTTGCTTAGGAAAAAATAGAGTTATAAAGCAATGGTGGCTTGCTTAAAGTTACATTCATTAGTTTTTTTGACCACCGCCTCTCCTGAGGAATACTACTATCCTCTATCTGCAAGCATCACTGGAAGGATAAATTGACTAATATTTGCAAAGAGCTTTGGAATACTGACCTGAAAGTTGCTAGATAAGTGTAAAGAATTATACTGTAAATTATGCATAAGTATTGTGAATGCTGCTTTCTCAGATGTGTCTGCTACAAAGATCACTGAGTAGTTCAGACATCTAAAACATGGATGATGCAAGGCTGTTTAAGAATTGATTAGGTTACCTTTGGGGGTATAAGAATGGCAGTCTACAGCAATGCAAGAGACAACAACTCCTATATCATGAGGAAAATGACATTTCAATATCATAAGAAGTTCCTTACGGCTTTGAAGTTGCATCTGAGTTCAAAGTCAGTCAATGTTCTATATTTTTCATATAATTATGAAAGTGGTTTCATGTCAATATGTTCTTTTTTTTTTTTTTTTTTTAAAGTGAACACAACCTAGATGAAACAGTTATAAATCCAAGGAAAACCCTCTCGCTTCTTCATTGCTATCAGCCACAATTTGGGCTGATATTCCCAGCTCTCCTGAAAGCTGCTTAAGAAGCTTCTTAAGCGACTATTCATAGTTGTTTTGCTTTAAAACCAGCACTGAATGTGAACCATAAAGTATTTTATTCTCCACAGGTCTGGAGAAACAAGATTTCTAATGAGACAAAATGACAAAAGAGGGAGAAAAATGGCAATTAATAATGAAGATCTGTGCTATGGGAATGTTCAAAGAGCCCTGGGTGAAAAGGACAGGTTTCGTCCAAGTCCAGGACTATGCAATGAGCAAACTTTTCCCAGAGAACTACTGACTACATTGACTATTGACTAGACCAGACACCCCAAGCAAGCTGGCTATTCAGCTGTACTGGTACTATGAATTTGACTGGTTCTACTATGGGATTTTCATGCCGTGGTAGGAAGGAAGGAACTGCAGGTCTGCTGATTATTCTATTAGCAAAACATTTCAGCAAATAATTTTCAGAAACTGAAAATATGACACAAATTAAGAGCAAAGGAGATGAAAAGATTTGCCAGTATTCTCTTTTCCAGGGCACTAGATGGGTAAAAATACCCAGTTGATCTTAGAAATACATCTTTCTCAATGAAATATCCGCATAATATTTGGT
The DNA here is from genome assembly GCA_009769605.1 of Bucorvus abyssinicus. NCBI lineage: Eukaryota > Metazoa > Chordata > Aves > Bucerotiformes > Bucorvidae > Bucorvus > Bucorvus abyssinicus. Next base: position 23,498,496 of record CM020025.1, read on the forward strand.
AAAAAAAAAAAAAAAAAAAGTGTAAATCATCTGCCACCAAAACAAGAAAACTTTAATTTCCCCAATTTAAAAGAATCCACCAGCAAAGCTGTCCTGTTCCCTTGACAACCACGGTCTCTTCTCTACTGGCCATGAACTTTCTTCATCTCCCCAATTAACACATTGGTTCCTGTGCCTAGAGGGCTGTCATCTCCTGCCAGCTGAGTGGCACAAATTTGGTGTTTAGCAGAGTCCTAATGGATGTATTCAAGCCAATAACAAAAGGTGACCTACTAGGCAAGTAGCAGATTATATGTAGGCTTGGATGACTGTGGTGGTCTGAGCTGCAGCTAAAGCCTAGGTTTGAGCGGGAAAATAAAATTTGTGAAGCTGAATATTAAAGCAGGGAAGAAACACAATAGTCAGAAATCCAAAGCAAAAGACAGAGAGATCATTACAGCAAGAGTGCCAGGTTAAAACCAAATCTTTGCAGCTGACTAATAGTTAGGTAGGGAAGCAGAAAACAACAGAAAATAGTACTGCATAAAATGTTGAAAAGAAAAAGCCCGGAAAAGAATTGGGTGGTAGCTGGAAGAGGCACAGTAGTAAGGAGTCTTCTTATGCTTTCCTTTTTGATGCTGTATTCTTCATGTAATGACGTGTCACTCTATGATTCAAAAAAGAGTATGTGTCTTTTTGGCCTTTTTATTTCAAAATCAAAGAGAGAAAGTCTGAAAAATGCAACCCTGCCTGTGAGGTTGCAGCAGCTCTGTGGCCTGCATGAAAAAAATCACCAAGCGGAGAGTGAAATGCCTCATTATACCCTGCTGTGCCCAATAGCTTTCCACCAGCCTTCCGTCAATACTTACAGTGTGTAACAACCCTTCAAATTTCTCATCTCCTACCTGTGGTGAGGTAACTTCTTCAGAGGATTTGAAAGCCAGCCCAGAAAATGAGAAGCAGCCTGAGTCCCAGGTCAGCCTTTCATCCAAACCTTGTGTGATCACCCTGGCAGAGGTGAGTAAGGTTATAAAATCCATTTTATAAGGGGATTTTGAACACAGCAGCATTTCTGACTTGAGGAACTCAAATTAGCGTCTAAGTAAGAAGTTAGGTTCTTTTTTTCAAAGGTGCCAAACAAAGACAAGGTGGTGGAGCATTATATCCAGTGATACAACGAGGCCAGTGGTACCTAGCTCGTTAAAGGGATGATGTCCACTTGTTTGAGTCATAATCAAATTGTCTAACTTCAGCAAAGAATTAACTGTGTTTTCAATGTGATTACTTTAAAAGTAAAAACAAATCAAAGTATGCAATATTGGTTTTCCATGGCCTTTTCAAAACAGAAGAGTATTTATCCTGGCATCAAATGGGCATATAATGTTATTGTTTTGCATAATAAGAGTGACCTGAAGGAGTTTAGAAGGGAAACAATGACTATGCATGCAGTTCTTTCAAATGTCCTAGGAAAGCAATTGGGACAGAAAGAATGCATCGCTCTCATTTTTATTTCCCTTCACTAATAGGAATTTCTGGATTAAATGTGACTGTGTTGGACTAGGACACATAGTAGCTAGACACTGCTGTTTCACACAGCAAATGTATCATGTATCATATAAAAATGAAAATCAGTTGAAAAAATTATGATTATCACTAATGTGCTTTAGAATGATACCAGCTTAATTTTTTTTTTAAAAAATGATACATAGAAAAAATTACCTACATTAGTGAGCTTGTTAAATCATCAGCAGATGCAGTCAGAGCGAGCAAGAGAGGTTTCTATTATGCCAGGTATTTCATTGGCCTTAAACTGCAATTTGTTATTGGAGATGTGTATGTGAACTGGAAAATCACATCCCCTTGCCACTAATTTACACTGGAATTTAAAATTAAATTTTCATGCAATGCCAAAGGCCTTTGTGTGTTCATAGTCTATGAGGGTCTATGCCATACGTTCTTTTGCCAGATGTAACATGGTACAGACAAATTACATGCCCCCTAAGGTATGTGAGAGATTTTGAGGGACAGAAGCAAAGGAAGAATATAGAATGACAATAACAAGCTTTGGAAAGAATTTTTTTTAGACTTGAAAGGACTTAAAAACCATGTTCTTACAACTTTTCAGTAAGAACCACCATAGGTATCTTAATCCAGACTTCAAAAGATACAGTAGATGTATAGTGTTGATGAAAGATCTAATCTGACATACCTTGTCCAACAAAGTTCTCACTGACTTACCAACTTTGTTTATCTTTAATGCTTCAAGTGAAGAGTGTAGCAGAAAAGATGGTACAAACAGATTGTACTAGCACAGTATGTTATTATATTGGGATAGTCTTTTCTCCTCCCTTATGGCTTTATCTATTAAGTATTACTGACAATTCGTTCAGGAGAGGGAGGGAAATGAATTATTTAGGTCTGTTATGTGTTGGAAATGCAGTTCAATCATCTATGTCCAGTAGTAGAGAGTGACTATCAGATCCCCAGTTCTCATATAATTTCTAAATACCAAAGTCAAACAAATTGTTGGTTTAATTCCTCTTTGCCTATAGGTCAAATAAAACTGCGTGCATAAATCCATAGGCAGTTTCATAAAAATGCCATACCTTTATTATTTTCTCATAACAACTTGATAATCTGAAACTCGTGTTTATTTGCATGAGGCCATTTAAAATTACTAAGATGAGCACTATAGCATATCCTTAAAATAGGAAAGCAGATAAATATATCCTTCAGGTATGTAACTGGTAACAGAAACACAACCCATCAGCAGAGGTGTTAAAACAGTTTGCTCAATTGAACAGATTTTCAGCCCCCTCGAATACTGTTCTCCAGCTCTTGCTTAATCTTAAATTATTGTAGTTGTTAACATATAATCATTAGTTTTACCACGCTGTGTTTGCCTGCTACTGAAAAGCCAGAGATCAAGTAATTATTAGGACACCGGATCACTGTTCACTTAGTAACACCTGCTGCCAGGTTTGAATCACTTTGTCTCCAGGCAAATATTAGTGGTTAAAGGTAAAATTCACAGCACCATGTGAGACGAAAGTAATAAATACTTAACAGCGGGTAGTCTCTTCAGCTCAGACCTCTGCTAATTATTCAATGCTTGTGCCTGCCAAATCTTACCAGGTTCCACCTTCTTTCCCCACTATTAGTTCAGTAGTGTTACTTTCAGTGCCATTATGAAGGCTAACAGACACTAAACATCTCTTTTACGCCATTGGCCATACTGGTGTTTTATCAGCTGCTCCAACACACTTTAGGCTGTGATGCTGAGCAAATTGCTTCAGCTCAAGCAGAGGTTATGGGTATGATCCCATTATTCTGTGTGAAATTCTGCACTCCGTGTGGTACACGAGCCTTCTGGGTTTGCTTCTGGGAATGTCCATACAAAAGGAGTTTCACGGTCTGTGAACCTGATTGTTAGTCATCCTTGTGAAACGCTACTTCACACAAGCTCTTCTGCTGAATCCAAATGAGTACTGGTATAAATGAGTAACAGGTTGCACAGTCAGACCCTACAAATTAGAGCAGCAGCACTGAAAAGTGCTTTACAAAAACACTTCTTACATGATACTTGCTTTTTGCTCCTGCACAGAAATTGCAGGTCAATGTTGATGGAGCAGATGGTATTAAACAATAGTTACAATAGATAATAGAGAAACCAACAATGGCATTTATTTTCTAGGAGTCACTGAGGAGAGAAGACATTAAAATCTGGGAGTGGATTCAAGCCAATTTTTGCATGGGATTTGGGAGTGTTTTTCATGCTAAGAGGCTGCCTTTACCAATGAGGCCAACGAGCCAGTCACTTTCCACAGGCACAGCTTCATCTGTGTCATGGCTCAGCCCCTTTACCAAGATTTGCTTCCTGCTCTGCCTTCACAGGTGGTCTGAAAAGTCCAGTTCAGATCTGAGAGGAGATAGCATCTCAGGCTTGAGGCACCTTCACTACAGGTTGAAGGAGACCAAGCAGCACAGAAACTTTGTGAAGTTTGATAAGGACACCACAAGGTAGACAATGGATATACAACCCATCTAAGCTTAGATCTATCTGTCAGGTAAGTTGATTTTTATCAAGCAATGGTGGTGATTTTGCTGAGAATTCAAGAAAGCATGAGGGAACAGCTCACTTCAAAACATCTTTTCTTTTTCTAATACTGAGACAAGCAGCAGAAGTGATGTTTTGTAGTGTGAGGTTCAAATCTTCCTACAGCTGGCAAGAACATAGAGAAGATGAAAAATGCATCAATATTCTCAATTCTTATTCGGACCTGAATAGCTATTGACTATCATTCTTTCTACCTTCAATCTCTCAATCCGATTAAAAATCCTGTAAAATTATAGAATGTATTACATGAAGAAAAATTTACCAGGGTCTGTGCCATTGATTTCAACCATACAATTTTTAAATAGGATTTCAAGAGAATCACTGGAAACAAAGAGGACTAGATCATGTCAAAGTTCTCTGCAAAGAATGAAATATGTTTTTCCCATGTTTCATGTTACCAATTATGATAAAAATAGCTGTAAGCCACATTACATAATATTTTATTCATAAGGCCAAACTTTTCTGAGAAATCTCTGTGCTTTGACTTTGGTGGGGTCACCATAGGTATATGTCAAGGTACAACTTGTGCTGTAATATTTACAGCTGAATTTTCCTTGCATTTAATATAATTGGGTTTGGTATTGCAATATTTTTATATCAGCAAAATGTCACCAGGAGCTAGATCTTCATGCCCTTATATACAGCGAACAGAATAGATGTATTTGCACTTGTTTTAACAGTAAGGTAAAATTAACTGTGACAGCATATATGAAAGTTTGAGCTGAGCCTTGGAACCATGCATCAGTGATTCTGAACATGAAATTAATGAATTTCAATAAATTTCTTTGGTAAAAGACGTTTTAGTATGTCCTTATTTTCAGGCATTATTGTTGAGGGAAAAAAAAAGGTCATTATTTAATATATAGTGCTATTCTAGCATTGGCATCTGGAATTTAGCTGCACAAACTTAGTGGTAAATCAACATCATCTGAATTAAATTTAATGTTGCCTTTCTTACTTTTCAATGTCTTCTACCCTCAGGGACTATTCAACGAGCATTCATCGTTGACGTTTTCCCGTTCCTGTCACTATTTAGTAACAATTTTAAAGCACTGCTCAATATTAAAGATAATTCAAACCCAAAAATCAATCTTCAGAGATGCATCTGAAAAAATATAAAATCATTACAATCTTATACATTCTTATAATTTTATAAAATTCTGCATATCCCATGTACCGTATTGTCTAAGCAACAGCTGGTTTCATAATTAAATGAACATATTTCCTGAAATTCATGGGGCAGAAATTCTGAAATACAAAATTCGATGCTTCAGGAGATAAGACAACCATCAGCTGGCATACTATTAGGTGAATTTTCTGTGTGTGGTTTCTTCTGGTTTTCTCTGGTATTGCTTGTTCTGCTGACAGCCAGATTGACAATATGGACGAAACCAGACCATTCTTCTATTCTGCTTCAGCAATTCCTTTGTTCTTCAGAGAATCTTATTCTTGTCTTAGATTTTCCATATCTGACATTGGACCCATCACTAAACTTCCTTGTTACCTCTGGGAGACCCTTGTGGACTTTACTTGTGATGGTCACATTAGGAATATCTCTGAAGGGATCTGCTCTAACAGTACAATTCATTTTGTGCTACAATTTGTTACTGCAGGGGCTGATCAATGAACGAACTGTGATTCACTTTTCATGTTGCTTTTTGAGAGCAGTAATGCACTTCAGTCCTTCACTGAGCAAATTACTCAGCCGTGTGTGCCTACTCAGTTTCTCTTTCCTCAGGGAGGTGAACGTCTGCTTTTACCACTTTCTACATAAACCAGACAGCTCATGTTCTTTATCTTCCTTTCTTTCTTCTTTTTTAGGGGTTGTGGTTTTGGGGGTTTTTGTTGTTTCCGGTAGCTGGAGTAAGGAAGTGTTTTAGTCCTCTGTGCCTTAATAGGTTCAGTAACACTCTACAAGAACTTTGATCAGATGGCCTGCAGAGGCCAAGAGCAAATCAAAGTTCATTGTCAATAGAGCCTGCCCCTGCAACCCTGAACATTTCTGGCTTCAGAAATACTTAATATTTAAGCATCACTTCCTGAGAATACTCATACTAAAACTAGAGTTGGAAAGATGATTGAGTAAGACATGACTTTTAGAAGGTTGCTACTGGATCTCAGTCTGCGTATTAGTATGGACAAGAGGAAAACGGTACATGCAGCTGAGAAATTCTTGGTGTGAAACCAGTTGCTGTCTAAGTGGGTTTCAGGAGTAATTTTTGGGAAGCTGGAAAAGAAGAATCTTTTCTTTCTTTGATTTGAATCTCTTGACTATTCATTAAGGCAGAAGCAATGACAGGAATGAGAACACTTTTAGGCAGGAAAAAATTTTCAGAGGCAGAGATAGTTTTGGCTTTGAGTGGGGGGAAAATAGAGTATTGCAGGGAACAAGAAACTGAATGTGATCTTTAGTGCACTATGAGGAAAGGGGGAGTAATAATGCAGAAGGTGTGAGTACATCAGGGGCATTTTGATAGGTTAATTCAAGATGTTGGGAGGGATATATGTCTGCCTGTTCCGCACTGACAGAGGGTTTGTCTGAATAGGAGAATGCTACTGGTTGCTCTTTGTACGTTATGCAGCTGGCAGAATGTCTATTTCTTCCTTCCTTACACATTTGACTGGAATTTTGAGATGGAGGAAATATCACCATTGGACTGACTACTTTGATCCTGAAGACACTTGCTAAGGAAACTGAAAATTTTAGGTGGTTATGGGGCATACAGGAATTAGATGGGAGTCCTGTAATGTAGGCGTGGATTTTTCTAAGAAATCAAGTGAAGTAATTCTGATGTTCCAATGGCAAATTTATTGTAGGGTCCTGTAAAGTAGTTCTGACTCCAACACGTAGCAAAATTTCACTGAAGACTTGGAGGGTGCTGTAAAGCATACATATCTTTTTCACATGAAAGTTAACAGTGAAATGGATCTAAATTATTTTGGAGGTTGGGATTAAAACATGGAATACTCTTCTTAAACTGGAGGAAGTGTCTAAAATCAATGAGGAGATTCAGTAAAGACAAACGGAATCAAGTCACACATGGGTAGATAATAAAATTCAAGAACATGGTTAAATTGGGTTCATCAAGGAGTGTATAAAGATTAAAGTAAACATAAGCTTGGGATAAATCAGCAATCATTAAAAAAAGCAGTTCCTGTATTGGGTTGTATCAACAGGATTATTACAGTAAATCAAGCTCGATGGGAACACCCTTACAGTAGTGCTGCTTTAGGTTTACTTGAAATTGAAGTAACACCCACATTTTGGGATGCTGCATTTCAAAGAGAGTAGAAATCTGCAGAGAATTAAAAGAAGTGCAGCAAGGTTCCTGAGGTACTTTAAAACGTGATCCATGAAGGGAGGATAAGAAAATAAAGCAATGAAAGTATGTGAATACCCTATAAAATAAATTGTAAAAGACCCCACAATACAAAGAATACAACTTTAGAAGGAGGAAATCTTATGTCACAAGCCATTATCATTTGTTAGAAAAGGAGAAGAAAGGGAGTTGTGTCCCTGGCATGGGAGAATGTGATTAAGTATTAAAGGATGCTTAATAATTATTTCTGGCAGAAGAATCAATTGCAAGGAAGCTGACTAAAGTAAACTAATTTGAAATATTCACAGCTAGTTCTGGGACCTCAGAATAATATTTGCATCAGTCTACCATGACTCGGGAGGATGTGCTACTACAGATGACTCACTTGAAGTCTCTTCCCACTCTCATAATTTGCAGAAACTCATTCCAGAGTGTTTACTTATTCAAACTGAAATACTAGACTGAAAGTACCAAACTATGCCTCAAGTTACGCAGAGTGTTGGAACTGTAAACTTTTTCTGTTCAAAGTATTTCAAAGGCAGATATCTTTAAGGACCAAACAAATATTCATCAAGGTTTTAAAAAACAGATGGTAATGGTAAAGGATCCTGGTTTTTTCTACCCCACTCTCTACTAGCCAGATTTCTCCTTCTAATGTAACACAACATCTGTTTCTAATTCCAAAGCAGACCAGTCTATTGTGGAATTATAGCAGATGTACTATTTTGGTACCGATTACATCTTACATGATTTATTAAATTCGTAAAGTGGCATCTGTGACACTTTATTATCTAGGAAATAGTAGTAATTAGAAAAAACAGAATTGCACCAAAATGAGTTTGATCTTAAAGTGAATAGAAAATCCAAATAAAGAGATGATAGTCCAAAGTCATTCAGGAAGTTAATAACAAATCAATAAGAAAGGCAAATCTGTCAAATATCAATCCATTATTTTATTCATTCATGGTATAGCATACCAAATTTGTTCAATTCTCTCCCATTGAGAGAGGAACTGTGAAGAAATGACAGGGTCCCATGTATCAGACACTATTTATGGAAGTTTGCTTCCCTTACTACTCATTAGCTTTAGTTTTAAAAGGTGTAGCAATAAAATTGTATGAATAGGGTTAGACTCAAAACCTATTCTAAACACCAAATGTAGGAATCAGGCATAGTTTACTTGTCTTTATCCAGAATATAAGTATACTAACTCCTTTTGTCTGCCTTAGAGGTACAGAAAATCTCCAGGCACTACAGGTTTTGAGTTTCAATTTTCATAGAAATTGTACTTCTGGAATCTTAACTTTTATAGAGCTGAATAGCTCTGCAACTATCGTAAGATTTATACACAGCTAAGAGCTACCTAACACTCATTTTGGGGACTAGCTAAGCACACCCCCAGGACCATGCTCTTTTCAAAAGACACAGTTTGTTTTCAAAACAAAATGTTCTTGGAAGAGTATGCAACTTCTCCATTGCATGATAAAATTCAGCATTATTGAAAACATGAAGAATTATTCCTCTAAGAATTCATTCATGTTGCTCCCAGAAGAGTCTCTGGACATCAGGCTACATTAGAGAGTTTTTCTATCCTCTTAAGGTTGAAAAAGAAATCAAAATGGAAGACAAGCATTTGCCTAAGAGAGAGGATATGTGTTTCTGTTGCCGTTTACATTATTGGGGTGAAACAACTTTTGGAAAGAACATAAATCATCCTTAGAAGAATGGTGAGAGCTTTTCTCTGTCACCGTAGTGCTTAATTAGGCTATGGAGTTTTATCTGCTCATGGGTTCTTTTTCTAGGATATAATGAACCACAGTTTAAAGAGTCACTTGTTAGGACCGTCTTATAAAGTTGCAGATACGGTGTCAAATCCTTTCAGATGTAAGCAACATTGTACTTATAGAGTCTTGGTCAGAAACTACATTGTTAGCAAAACAAGCAAACAAAAATGAACCCTGCAGAGGGTGAAGGAAGTTGGCACCTACACGGAGAAAGTCAGAATTACACATTCCATGTATACAGAGGTATCTTTCTGTGCATCTTTGGACTCTCATTTCAGTTTTCATTAACTGAAGGTGACAGCACACCTACATTGTCGGGCAGGTATACATCAGGCAGGTCCTTGTTCAGTTTCTCTTGTTTTGACTTCTCTTTGGGGATGCTGCCAGCCAAGCCTACATGCAGGAGTAGAAGTGTTTAGGAGTGCTTGTTATTCTTCTGGTTGTCAGCAAACTCTTCCTGCATTTTGGCTCTACCTCAGGAGGAGACTGGGCTGTGCCGGCACATCTGACTATCTTTGCTGAATCTTTAAGAAAGGATCATTGATGGATGAAAAGCATCTACCTCGCAGCAAGTTTGACACATATATATACTGAATCCAGACTGTGTTGTGATCTGCCATTCTCCTGCAGTACTGACCCAGTACAGCTCCTGCTCTGCTCCATGAAGAAAGGCTCAGCTGAAAGTCTCAGCTCCAACAAAATCCTTAGATTTTTATTTCCTAAGAGCTCTTTATTTTCATAGTCAACAGCGTGTGACCTTAGGAATTTAAATGTGAATTAAGGGACTGTGTATTTTCAATTTGTACCCAAATGGCAATGTTGCAGTCCTTAACTTTCAGGTACACAAAGCTTTTATTGAACTGAGCCAGTAGTTTTTCTTTATAACTATCAGGAATATGTTCTGAATTAATTCTGGAATACTCTAAAAAATGAAAATATTTGTCCAAAGACTCTATAAGAAGCAATCCTTTCAATCTACATATTGATAGATTACAATTAATATTCTATTTGGATTTTCAAAAATGCTTGACTATGACTTAGTAGGGGTCCTGGTAAGTACTGGTCAAAATTAAGAATTGTAATGAAAAATATCAGATTTGTCAGCCTTTTATACTTTTATGAATTTTAGAAGGAATCAGTTCACTTTCTTTTCAAAAATATTTATGTCGTTTGCAATATGTGTGAGAAAATTAGTGAAATACTTCACTGTTAAAAAGATTGCCTAATGAATAAAAATTGTGGATAGGAATTTCATCCTAATTTTAAAAAAAATGATGGAATTTAAGAATCCAGAAAAATTCGTGTTAACATTTAAAAAAAATCCAAACCTTCCAATAAAGTGTGCCAATGATTTATTTAAAAATAAAAACCCCACAGTAAAATATTCCATTACCTTTACCATCAGACTGACATATGGGAAGGTTGGTGTGTATTTGCATGTAAGAGTTAAAGATGCAGGAAGAAAAGAATTTGAATATCAAAACTATTCCATAGACAAAACAATAAATTTATTGTTTTTCTCAAAATATTTGTTTCATTATGATAGCACAAAAATAGTCTCTTCTCTCAGTGAATGTTTTCATAGTCTTCAAAACAGTTTTTTTAGTAGTCAGACTGGTGAGCATCATATCTGTCACTGAAACTGAGTTGATAATAATGTAATTCTCCAATTTAGGCAGCCACCCAAGTCCTAGTGTTTCATTACTTGTACTAATTTATAGGTTTGAAATAGAGACAAAGCCATCTCCCAAATCTAATTTCCTTTTGAACTAATAGATAACTAAGGATTTACATACTTGTATGACTACATCGAAATTTTCAAGTGCCTAATCACTATCAATGGAATTTATGCTCAAAACTGCCCTGTGGAGAGGAAGGTAACATCCTTAGGAAGTAAGGGATGGGGCAAAATAAATGGCTTACCCAATGTTACATAGGAAGCCAAAGAGGCCTGGGAATAAAAAAAACTTCCATTTATTCCAACACCCTTTCTACAGGTTGTTTTTCTTCCTTAGAAAGTTTTTTGATGTTCCTATCAATACACAATACAAAAGAGCATTTAAATTTTGATCTGTTAATTGCACACTAGTTATCATACCTGTTTTACCTTTCACCCAACCACATATTTGAATATCAATGCTTCCAATTTCTTATTATAAACATTTGTAAGCTATTAAGTTTCCCTTTTCAACCTTATCAGTTTCCAGAATCACTGTTAGATCGCAAAAGTTCCACCCACCTGACATATTGTCAAATTTCCTAGGAAATCGGGAGGTCTGTTTGCTTAGATAGTTGGTTTCTTCAAATCTCACTGTACTCTATAATTCATCAAAGACTTCTATCCATTCACAGAATGATGCCATTGTAAATGTTATGGTTTGTCCAACCTCTAATCTAGTGACATGCTTAATGTGCTGTATATATGAAGGCATGGCTATAACATTAGATTATGTATATAGAAATATTTGATGAGGAATTTGTGGAGTTCTCCATTGACTCAAGTTCACAAAAAAAGAAGGCAGCTTTATTACTATAATAAAACTAATGAGCAAATTGACTGGCAGTGACAATATTCTTAATGGTGGGAATTCCTGAATCTAGCAAATCAAGACAGCCTATCACTAGAAATTCAGAAACACAATGACTTTTTTTAATTATTGACATTGAGCTAATTAGCTATTTGAACTACTTACTTGGAACGTAGTAACTGCACGTAGTCCCTTTGTACTCGGTGCTGGTGAGGACACACCTTGAATATTGTGTCCAGTTTTGGGCCCCTCACTGCAAGAAGGACATTGAGGTGCTGGAGCTTGTCCAGAGAAGGCCAATGAAGCTGAAGAAGGGTCTAGAGCACAAGTCCTATGAGGATCGCTGAGGCAATTGGGGTTGTTTAGCCTGGTGAAAAGGAGGCTGAGGGGAGACCTTATTGCCCTCTACAACTACTTGGAAGGAGGTTGTGGAGAGGTGGGGGTATTGGTCTCTTTTCCCAAGTGAAGAAGAGTCCACTTTTGGTCCTTGTTTCATGGTCTCAAGTTGTGTCAGGGTAGATTTAGGTTGGACATTAGGAAAAATTTCTTTACAGAAAGGGCTGTAAAGCATTGGAACAGGCTGCCCAGGGAGGTGGTGGAGTCCCCATCCCTGGAAGTGTTAAAAAGACGTGTGGATGTGGGGATGAGGGACATAGTTTAGGGACCCTGGCAGCACAGGGTGAACGGTGCTGGACTTGAACATCTTAAAGGTCTCTTCCAACCAAACGATTCTACAATTCTGTGATTCTGTAACAAGCAACAAGACATGAGGAAATGGCCTCAAGTTGTGGAAGGGAGGTGTAGACTGGATATGAGGAAAATTTGCTTCTCAGAAGGGGTTGTCAATCATTGGAATAGGCTGCCCAGGGAGGTGGTGGAGTCCCCATCCCTGAAGGTATTTAAAGGATGTGTAGATGTGATGATGAGGGACATGGTTTAGTGGTGATCTGGCAATGCTGTGTTGATGGCTGGACTTGATGATCTTAAAGATCTTTTCCAACCAAAATGACTCTGTGATTCCATGATTCTTTGTCAATTATGCGTTTTTGAATGATATGTCCTAGTCAATCAGTTGGTATGGTTTTGATGCCAAAAATCACATGATGCCATTTTCTGTATGGTATTTTGCAAGAGATAACACTAGGTGATTGCATCGGTTCCTCTTTTTTTTTTTTTTTGCTACGATATCTATCAGCATAAAATATATTTGTCACAGGAATAATCAGAGAATCAGGCCACGGCTGAGTGCCTCGTGCGGAGAAGTGAGCTTTATAAATACTGCCACCTAGAAAATAAGTCAATTCAAATTCTCACAGCTGAGCTCCCAATCCAACTAATCTGTCATTCATTCAGGCCTATTAGATTCATACATTCTGATAAGGTGTCGATTCAATATTGTGCAGATGCACCTGCTCACAACCAAGTCTTGTTTGGAAATGAACTGAACCCTGCTAGAGTGAGCTAAGATCTAATCCAAAGGTGACTCTACACAAACTTTCCATCCTCTGTATTCACTACAAAACTTGGCTCAGCCTACTAGCCATTTAAAGTATTTCGCTTTGGCTAAGGGCACCAGAGAAGACTGTCAGACTCCAACACCGTCTCACCACATTTCCTCCTATCACCTGGCGTAGCTCTTTCCTCCTGCTTAGAAAGATAAAGATATACAGAAAACCAGAGCTGTTTCTATCAGTCATTAAATATTTTACCTATGAGGGGTGAAATCTAGTTCTAGACTGGAATTAACAAAGCTGAAAATCTGAAATCCCAAGAGCTATGAGGAAGGTAGCCTACTGTCTTTGCTATATTACTGTAATTTTCTATATTCTCTTCTCCAATCCTTAAATGAGACAAAAGAAATTTTAAAGAAGTGCATTTTGTGATAAAAACCAGGAACATAGTTTTGAAAAGAAGTTTATAAAAAAAATACATTTCAATTGCTTTGTAAAATCTCATGAACTCTTTAGTAACTATGGATGATATCTTATTTTTAATCATTATTTCTATTCACTGTGCTGGCATATTTTTGATCTGAAATAGCTGTACTGAAAAATGAAATCATAACTAGTGTACATGACATGAAGTGTCCTGCCCTTTGAATAATTGTATACCACAAGCAATTGTAGATTATACAAACCTACATGTTCAGCTTGATAAAAAGATGACCAGGAGAGATATATTTAATGGGTTAATATGTTAGAGCAATAAGTATCAAGATGCCAGACATCTTCTGGAAATAAATAACTGTCTAGGAGAGGTTTACAGTTCTAGACACCACTTTAGGCCATTTACAAATGTCATTATTAATGGCCAGGAAATGCTAAGATGAGATGTCCTCACTACTGTTTAAATATTTTATTATTTTTATAGTTTTTGTCTTTTCCTTAGCAGAATACTAGGTCAGAAAACAAGACAAATGAAGGGAGAAGTTCAATACCATTTACAGTGTCAAGAAAAGGACCTATAGGGATGTGGGCATAGTAGGAATTTTTTGCTAAGCTTTCTCCCTTGTTACTACAGAGTCAGGGCAATTGTCACTTGCTCAATGGGGAAATCCTGACTCCTAATAGCCATGTAGGTTGTTGTTACATTTTAAGCACTTTAAGTAAACCTTAAAACCCATCTGGTTACTTAAATCCACAAAAAGACATGAATTCTGAAATGTTATTATACACACCCTAACCTAAGGAAATCTTCCTGACACAAGTTTTGAAAGTCTGGCATTCACCAATGCTTTATCCAGTGCTTCCATCCATAAAACTCTATGGGAAGACTGCAGGTTTCTAAGTGTGGAAAGGATCTGAACTGTGATTCATTGGATTACTTTCACCACGTTTATAACTTGTTCATTGCTATACACTACAAAATAATGTACATTCTGTTTCTGTATTACTGTAGAAGTCCAGGCCCTGAAAGGGAAAACTCCAAAGACATCTTTGCGATAGAAATAAATTGTTTATTTGGGACATTTTAATAACTCCCTTTGGCTAATAGGTATGTAATAGCCTGTCAAGGTTACTATTGTCCATATATTGACTAGCTATCAGTCCATCCACTTATACCTTTAATCCACTGTCTAGAAGCTGAGCACGGAGAAGCTCATTGGTTGTGTATTAGGCTCTGGATTTTTCCTACCAAAGCTGTAAATTTTTCTTTTATCTGTTTAAATTAAAATAATTTAAGTATAGCCCTTAGCCCCAAAGCAGAATAGATCTCAAAGGCTATTCAAGTTTAGGGTAAGCATTTTAATGTTCGACTCAGTTTGACTTTTGCACAGCTGTGGCTAGCTGCTGGAAGTACCCCAATCACAACTTGGCGGTATATCCATTGCCTATGTTACATGCACTGTTGTCCTAATACACCTTGTCCTTCAAATGTTCACCCTCAAGAAAAGGCCAGAAAAATACAATGGCAGGGAAGAAAGGAGGGAAAAGATTATTTTACTATGATCTACGGAGAAAGATCTTCCCTTAATGCTTCTCAAGGGACATGTTTGTTGCTTTTATCTGGTGGTGGGACTCAGGGACTCTGGTGGTGGGACTCAGAAGAGTCTCAGCTCAGAAAAATATATAATTCTTACAGACTCCGTATTAAAGACTTATTTCATTAGAGACTATAATAATTATTACAAAATCTGAATATTATATAATCAGAATACTCTCACAAGCACTATCTTTGAAGACAACCATCATCATCCCTGTTTTTTAGACAGGGAATAGAACCTATCCAAACTGAAGTCGATCGGTTAAAAGCCTCAAGGAAGATAAACTCAATTCAGACCTCAGAACCAGTTTATCCAAACTGTACGTGTCTTCACCAACAGAGGAAACTGGATTTAGACACTGAGGGACTGTCTGAGCAAATCGCTTTGCTCGTCATGCCAACTTTTCTCTAAAGTGTTTTTACAAGTATCCTCATCAGCAAAACTATTCCTAATTTATCCTAGATCACTATATTTGAAATATGAACTGAATTTTTCTACATGGTTGTGTCTGAAAAAAGGAGAGCCTTGTTCTGTTGTGGAAGTGGTTAAAAGTCATACCAGCCAGGTCCTGTGAGCATATGACTTGTTATTCTAAGAAGTGTTTGTGTTTAAGCTTTCACAAATTGCCCAGAAATGTTGTATCATTAAAGAAAGAAATCTGCTGCTATAAAAAGCCTTATTCTGAGTTTTATCATGCATTACTACTCTCCATATGCTACACTGGAAGAAAGTGTGGAAGAAAGAGCTTATAATAACTTGCATAAAATAATTTAGTACCAAGTCCTCCTTTGGTTCCATTGAAAATATTAGCATTTTAAAACTATCATCTCATGAAGCATTAAAGGAAGTCTCACTCAAAAACATAAAATGAAAAACAAAGGAATGTTGTTATGGTTTCTTCTTATGTATGATTTGCAAAGCATGGGGATGATTCTTAAAAAAACGCACGGTTTCTATAATCAATAATTTACTTCTGAAAACTAAACATATAAATAAGCTACCAAACCATAATACTCAACTATAACCTGCCTTGCAAAGATCATCAGCCTCTGGTGGCTGGTTATCTATTAAAATACAAAATCATTCTCATATAAAAAAGCAGAAAGAGAAAAGTGAAAAGAATCTGTTAAAAGTTTCTTCAGGTTATAATGAGATGTGCAGCTGCCAGAGTAATACGAACAGTATTTTCATAGGAGTTTTGGGAAAAAAAAATAATTTAAAAATTGTCAGCTTTTCTTTATGACAATCTGAAATAGAAATGTTAATTTTTTAGGAAAAAAAAACCCCAACCAAACACCAAGCCAATCAAACCCAAGAAACCTACCCACACACTTTTTGTTTCTTATTCCTTTGAAAAACATGGAAGGAAAGAATCAAATTAAATTAAAATTTCCATATAAGGTAAAAAGGGACATTTTCTGATTAACACAGTCTTGACAGAACATTTTCCAATCATCTCTATTTATGTGGGAGATTAGCTCATTCCATTGCTATTGTTCTGTGCAATCCTCCATGGAAATTCAAACAGAGGCATGGAGAGGTAATGTTATCGGGATCCGTAATACAGCTGCCAAAATGATTTCCTTACTTATTAAAGCAAAGCATAGTCTAAAATTGGCATTCAGTTTTCTGCATAATGGCTACACAGATGTGTCACAGGATAGTAAAGGTGCTTGTAAATATGGTGTTTGAGTCATTTGAAACATATCTGAAAACAATGACAGCTTTCCAGAAGAGCAGGTATTCAGCCAAAGCCAACTTCCTTTCGGTCCCACATTGAAGATGTTCTCATGGGGTTTTTTTTCACCTTTCAAATTTTGTACCCAAAGTATTTGAACAGAAAGGTACTTCATAAGAAGACATGAATGTAATAGTTAACCGGCGTTTCCTGGCTATATAATGGAAAGCAGTATCAATATGTCTTGTTCATTTGAATTCATAAATACTGTGGGAAGCAGTTGCCTCTGTCTGTTCTCTCTCTGTACTACTACACAAAATACGTACAACCCTCCTTCCCTACATCACTGTCAAACTGATTGTGACTATACCAGCCCTTTCTGGCATCTCCAAACATTTGTTCATTATTCTGAATTATTAAAATAAAGTATTTATGGCATTAACTGCTCAACAGTATCCTGTGCATTCAATGTTCCTATTCATGTACTGGAATAGAATAGCTGGAGCTTTTATGATAGGAGAAAACTAAACAATTTTGGAGTGACAGCCACGCATGCAGGACACTGTTTAATACCAAGACATAAAAAGGCAATTTAGTCACTTTTAAAATTGATCTTGACATTTATAGCACACATATTATCCATAAATAGGGAAATAATTGAATACTCCAGGTAAGTGGGTTAATGTGCTTTCATGAATATGGATGATTATATTTTGCTTATTCTTTCACAGTCTACATAGCTTTTGTTGAATGTCTTTTGATTGCGAGCTATTGAAAAGTCACATTTTCCTGCACCCCATTAGAAATCTATAAATCATTTGCTGGAAGAGACTTTCTCTGTCTGTATATGCCAACATACTGTCAGTGGTAGAGCTGGGACCAGACGTTTTGAATGGAGGTAAAATAAGCTCTCTAGCAGAGAGGAATTATGGAAGAACTACACAAAAAGAATTGTCATCATTTACAGGTCAGCTTCTGCCTTGAAGCCAGTTGTATTGATATTGCTTTCAAAATAATTTTTGTATTTTATGTATTTAACCCTTATTACTGTAACACAGGGTGTTTTCCTTATCTAAGTAAACGCCTAGCCCTTTAGAGAATTTTATTAACCTCATAATACCTTACAGCTGGCTTTGTGATGTACGCCCATTAATTATAGAATTTAATGGTCCATTAGAATGACAGGGATCATCAGGACACCACAGCATTGTAGACAAATCTGCTTCTCTGGGCACAAGCCTCCTTGACATCTTGTGCAGAGAAAATCTTAGGAAAAGATGATGCCATTTGGCTTGGGCTTTGGTTTATGCATTGATACTAATGATTTTTTGGTTGAACGGAACAATCTACTTCTCTTTCAATGGCCTTTTGGGGTTAGCTTGACAAGGAGTCACTGAAGCTGGAAATAATATCCTCCTTTATTTTCACAGCTTTTACATAACTTGATGTAATTCTGAGGAGGTGAAATAAATATCTTTATGTCCATATTTCCAACTTTCCCTAGTAGTAACCAGAGGAAGGAAATGGCACAACCATGTTCCCTACATTCAAAATTCCAATACGAAATTCCAGTAACCTCTGCAGAGTCAGAATCCAGGCAGGAAGCAGAGCCACATGGGAGATGAGCCTTCACGCGAGACCAGTACTTTGAGTGCTATGGATTGATCTTTGTTGTCCTGACTTCCTTCTGCTTTTCTCAAGGCTGCCTGAAAAGATTTTCTGTCTTTTGCCCTTCTGTTTTAAGACAAATATTGAGAGAAATGGTATAATTGGGAAGGGGAATAATGTGCGCAGAGGAAATAGAAGTCCTTGGATTTGGTGCAGGTGTCCGTATGGAATACTTCATGTGTATTCTTGTGTTAGCCTGGAACTGGAAATGCTCCTCTTTACCACAGGGTCTCTGCTATAGCTATCTGTACGACATGTTTTATGTCATAGTTTATGGCCTGGGCTCCAGGATCATAGCCTGGTACAAACAATAAATACCTACAGCTGATCTTCATCTTAGGACAGAATATTAATGGAATTAGTCTTGAAGGTACCATCGTGAGTATCCATGTACACTTCATTTTGCGACCACCCATTCCTGTTAGAGTCTGAAGCGTGCACTGTGATTAGTGTCACAAAAGAGATATAAGAAGAACTTACATTTGTGGTATGTGTTAATTAGACATTTAAAAATATAGACCATACTATTTTTCTGTAAGGAAATAATAAATGCGAAGTAATAGTTGTTTTCCTTTCAGCTATTAAATTCAGATTATCTGTGGCTTGGTCCAGTGATCGTAGGAGCTACGTGGGTGAGGCTTTGAAATCTTCGTGGCAAGTGGTACCCTGTCTTTGTGAGTCTGTGCACGTATGCTCGTAAAAGAGAGTCTTTGTGAGTTTTTGTACCAAAAAGTTTACTTTGGAGGCAGCCTTGAAACTTCTAATGGGATTCACAAGGGATGCCCAGCGCAGACAGGAACAGCCATTAAAACAGTTTATAGAGACCACACCTTTGAACAAGACATGCAGAAGAGACCTCTGAGCATTTTATCAACCGCTGAAGGTTATCCTCCAAAGCACAGACTTATGTTAATGGTGATGTGAGTCAGGTTTACAAAACTCCCAGGTAAGATCCCCTCCCCCAGAATTTGGATCCTGTATCATATGACTGATAAAATGATATGCTTCTTTTTCTTTCTTTCAATGGAATTACTTTTGTTTACTTGCCTTTTACTACATGCTGTATGTGTATGATGCTTCCTCACCATGGAAAGACAAGAGTCTTCTTGCATTTAAGAGCTCATCAACATTTCCACTGAAATGATTTTTTCAGTGTGCTTATAATACCTGACTCAGGCACTACAGCAAAGAAACAGTGGGTCTTCTCTATGTTTATGCTGCTTGTTAAAACAATAGCAACAAAATAATTGCTCTAAGCACTATGAGTGTCATTTATGGTAGAACAGCAATTAAAAACCTTGATTAAGTTCAGAAATCTCCTTGTTAGGAACTGTAGGTGCACCTAGTAACAAACAGTGGCCATCCTAACTTTTTTTGTAACCTAAAGGTTTGAAAACCTAAAACACTGAAAAAGGGAAGCCGTATGAGGCACAAAAAGACTGTGGTGCTAAAGTGCAGTCAGTGGCAAAAAAGGCGATTTAAAGACCAGATATATTTACTTGTTAATGACATTTAGGGGGACTTTTCCTCAACTTTAGGCCTTGAAAAATTAGGTATTTACATTAAAGCTATGCTTCCAGTGCACCTGTTATAGTTAGAAAACTAAGGTAGATAAGGAGAGATAAGCACCTCTGAAGAGTCACCTGGCCTGTTTTAGGCTTCTGTCCACTACATATTTTCTTCAGAAGGTTACAAGATTAGATTTAAATTTAGCTTTGATTTAAGAAAAATTAGCCCCAATTCTAATTACCACTTATGTCCTTGAAAATGTGACTTTCCCAGGGTTGGTGGAATTGAATCAGCCCACGGTCCAATGCTGCCAGCATTATATAAACCTTCTTCTGGGCACACCTCGTAGTTGACAGAGCACCAAAGATGGTGCCATCTGACTACAAATTGGCTTCATAATATGGATTTTGTAGCCAACACATTGGCTTTTATTCGCCATAGTGCTTTTGACCACAACAGATTCCATTTCATTCAGTTTCAGGCTAGACTATGTCCGCGTCCATGGAGTGGAGAAGCCATCTTAGGGACAGGCTCAAAGTCATATTTTTTCCCAGTCTCATTATCTATCTGCAAAGTAGACTGCAAGGCTGTCTTTAAGCTGACCCAGCTAGAGTGTCCCTGGAAGAAAGCTGAAGATAAATTAGGAGCTTTAGAGCACATAGGAAAGCAATTTTCTCTCCCGTACAGAGACAGATTCGGAACAGCTGTGGAGGCTGCTTCCATGGCATTGTGCAGAGGAGATGGCCATGGAGGACTGTGCAGAGTCACTCAACTTTCTGCCTGAAAATGCACCAATTCTACCTGCTACAAAGGCAGATGAGATTTACAGTCGACAGATTTCAAGCTGATTACAACCTGCTTGTAAATGCAAGATGTGTTTTCTGGAGAGCTCCCCTGATTGTTCAGCCTCTATACAGCTCAGACATAGTATTTAATCTTTTTCATTCTTCCTTCTTTTCTTCATATACCATAAACACCTATGGGATGAAATTACTTTGGTCCTCCTTTTCACTGGGAAGATTATCAAGATTTATGTGTCTAACTTGAATCAATTTGGGACATCTACATGGCTGAAACGTCTGCAAAAATCAAAGTGAATTAGACAGTTTCATGATTAGTCTTGTCACTTCTTGCTTCTAAGCCTTAGATTAACTAAAGTGTGTGTGTGGGGGGCTGGTATCAAAAGCGTGTGTCAGGACATGGTTCTGAATCCAGAGTTAGACGTACACAAATCTCAGTGGTGGCTGCATTTGGGATTGTGATTAGGGCTTCTGTCAAGACAGCAGAGCCAAAGAGTGTAATGGATATGAGCTCCTTTTTGTTTTGCTGTTGGATAAACTTGTCTGCATCAGGTGAGAAAACAAAGCTAACCTCGGCGTGTTTATCTTGTAATAACATAAGAGTGCCTGTCTTCGCCCAGCACTCTCATCCTGGGATGGTTTACACTTCTGAGGAGCCCTGAGACAGGAATTCACAGCTCTTTTAGCAATGAAGACAAACCTGGAAGCTGGCATACAAGTGCGTTCTCCTGTCAGGACTTTAAGGGCACTTCAGAACACACTTCGTGACTAACGTGGTAAGGCAAGAGCATCCTCTCCGTCATTTTGTATCAATGAGGGTGGGTGCAGACAAGTGCCATGCGCCTTTTGTGTACTGCATCAGCCTGTTGATCAACAGCTTTTCCAGCAAAACTCTTCAGGGAGAAGCTTTAATTGGTACTGTCACAAAATACATCTTGCTGACTTTCTTATTCAATAAAGGTGCAAAAAAGCACTAAAAGCTTCAGAGTAGCAGAAAGCCACATCATCAAGAACATGACATTATAGAAAGCTGTAAATGCAAAGTAAATCAACCATGTTCAATGCAAAACACGGTATTTAATGCAGTGTTTTGTGACTACTGGCTTTGGGACACTGAATAGATCTGTCTATATCTGCTAATGCTTTCACCACCTTTCATATCCTGTTTTTCCTCATCTCCCATATAAACAAAATTTTCCCTTCTGTGGCGTTTTCCTTTAGTTTCAAGTTAAAGGCCAAAGACATTTCAAATAATTAAATTTTTAGTTTTAAAGAACTTTGGTAAAATAATGTGATTACTGATCTCTCTTCTTGATGAAAGATCAGTGAAGCATCCATGGATTTTGTAGATGTGCTTGCATCTAGGTCATTGCTTGAGAGCAAATTCATGTATTTGAAAATATTGATTCTTTAGAATTTCCAAAGTCACTGAAATTCAAGGTGACCTGGTGCACCAAAGATGCAGATCAATAAATTTCAGAGTACTTGAGGAGAATGCCTTATGTAACTCCCCCGTTTGTAAAATTCCTCTCCAACTTTTAATGTCTCTATAGGCCAGATGGCAAAATACTTTCTAGCAGTCTATTAAGAAGAATGATAAAAAGGCTCATGTGATTTGAAAGGAACGGTTTGTGTTGAAGAGTTAAACATACTTTATGTTAAACATAAAATATGTTTAACTACCTATTGGCTGAATTCAGAGCTCAGTGCAGAAGTTGCTAGAGGAATTTGGTATGAATTATACTACTGTTGTTCTGTGTCACATTCTGTAAATTCTGGCACATTAATTTATTTCTGTGTTGCATGAGATGATTATCTAACACACAGCCACACTCACCAGTGAGGAAATGGAACCCGTCTGATACCCCTTGCAGCTACCTACATTCACTTGCACTGTTTGATCTCCATGGTAGCTTTAGTTGGAAACTTTCTTTTGTTGAAATCTTGTTTCAAGATATTCTGTTCAAATAAAAATAAATCATGGAAAGTGTCTGCTTACTGACAGTTTGAGCTTTGTTGGGTTTTTGTTTGTTTGTTTGTTTTATCTTTTCCAGCACAAAACTAGACACTAGTTTTTTAATTTCTATTGTAAACACCGCCCCTACCCCCCCCACCCCGCCCATTGGAGCATTATTTTATAGGGCAAAAAACCCTCTGACTGGCAGTGTTATTTACTCTCACTCAGTAAACATGCTTTGGAGTCTATCCTGATGAACACATCCTATCAAGCAATCAGAAAGCAGTGTCTATCAACAGAGGAAAGAGTAGCTCAGACTATTTGGAGATTAACTCACATCTTCTTATACTTTTCAGCACTTCAGATATATACCTGATGGCTTAGCGTTTCAAAACTGGTCCTGTCTATCTATCTTTTCATGTTGCCCTGTTAAATTTAGACAAGTACCCAGAATGCTCTTGCCTTGAAGGCATTCATAATAGCCGTCCTCATGCCAAGTGTATAGTGGTACCACTCCAGGACCATGAAGGTGATTAGATGTTCTGCTGCTGGTAGTGTATAAAGAAAGCAGAGCCACTTTTAGGAAGACTGCTGTAGAGGTTAGCCATTATGTGTTCTGGATTCAGCCAAGTATAGCCAAAACTACACTGATCTGTGACACAGCAGCGAGCTAGTCTTTAACAAAGAGCTTCTGGTAGCTTCTGGTGGTTCCTGGTATATTAGTGTATGTAATGAACAATAAGTCAAAAGCTGATTATTTTTTATCACTAGAAATATACAAGGTCTTTTCTGTTTAAATGACATTACAATGAACCACATTTCAACTTATTCTTTCTTAGACTTGTAGCGAAAAGAGCTGGATAAGTAGAAATGACAAAGACTGCCTTTGAAACAACTTATTTTTACATAGAGTATGCAATTAATAAGAAATGAAAAGAGTGACTATTCTGACTTTAGTCCCAAAAGTGGAACTGCATCTTTTGTTATATGGATAGTGATGAAAACTGTATAGAAGAAATATTTACTACTGACTTTTGATCCACTCATATATGTACCTACAATCTTACACCTGCAGGAACAATTTGCTCTAGTTTAAATACTCTACCTTCTGACTGAACATCCATGTGATGTAAATAAGAACCCCAATTTTTTTAATTCAGAATAACAATATTCAAAATTCTGTTTCTAGTTCTTGGAGAACTCAAAATTAGACTAGTGTGTTTAGGTTTTTCTTGGGTTTCTTGATCTAATATGATGTTTTGAAGTTAAAAAGTTCCTCAGTGCCAGTTGAGGAAAGTAGATCTTGGTGATTCATGAAACAACTTTAAACCTGCCCCGATACCAATGAGCAATCTGCTAAAAATAGTTCAGACACAGCTTTTGTAGAATGGTAATTTGGATGCTTTCACTTCTGAATTGGGAATCCAGACTGCTGATGCATCCCCAAGGAATACACATCTGTGTCTGAAGCTGTAATATGCTATGGATTGTCATTCTTACTCAGTTTAAATAAGGCTGAATTGTAATAGGTAAAATTTACCCTGGGGTAACGTCTTTGCAGGCAAGGGCAATGAATTTGGCCCTCAGTTCCTGGCTGTGGAAAATGTGACTAGCATTTCAGCATATTTCATAATAATTACAGCCACCTAAGGTAAACAATTGCTTTGACCTAAATGCCTAACAGAAGCAGAATATATTTAAGAGGATGACTTGATCTGTCTCGACTAAGCAGAAAAGGAAAAGCATTCTGAACATTCATAATCCTCTTGCATTGTGATTCCATTAGGGAATTAATCTATTAGCTAAATAGTTAAATGTATTGCGTGCCAAATCCTGCATAAATTATGACAGCAAATAGGCCAGTAAACCACTTATGCTCTTAGTTACACTGGTATAAATGTAGCAATAGATTGGTATCCTGGGTTTGCACACTGTGGCATGTATGGGATAGCGTTTATGCTTTCACAGGCTGTACAGTGATAGAAACGCTGCTTATTGGCAAAGATTTCCACCACTGTAAGCAGGAGCAGAAATAAATCATTAATTTGAATACTAATGCTTGTGCACTGTGCAAGGCCAAAAGTCAGACAAAAAATTCCAATTAAAAACCCCAC
This sequence comes from Bucorvus abyssinicus, assembly GCA_009769605.1. Taxonomy (NCBI): domain Eukaryota; kingdom Metazoa; phylum Chordata; class Aves; order Bucerotiformes; family Bucorvidae; genus Bucorvus; species Bucorvus abyssinicus. The sequence goes on from CM020025.1 coordinate 23,523,434, forward strand.
CAACTCAAACAGACAAGAGTATCCAATCTAGCATAGGTGCAAGAATAGGCAAAGTAAGTGCTTGCTTTGTGCAGCAGCATGTAGAAAAGCGTCCATATCTCACATTGTTTGTGCTATGGGACGTTTTTTTCTGCTGGAGGAGGTGAAAGGAATATGGCTGAAGAGGATTAACCTGTTCATTACATAGTTGCACTCTGTCTCATGGCTATATATTGCACTGTGTTGAGCTTGCTATACCAGCTCACCAGGGCTGGCCCCTTCTCTCTCTGATCCCATTCTCCATACCTCTGCTTTCCCACTGCCAGCAAAAACCTAGTGACCTGACCCCTCCATGTAGGGTAGTAAATTCAGTTTTGTATCACTCCTGAGAATGACTGATCTATCCCTGTGGAGTTCCAAAATACAGTGTGGTTGTTGAAATTATCTTTTTTTTTATCTAGGATGCCCTCAAAACCCCTGAAAGAAGTAGTAAGAGCTGAATAGCCAAATAATTTTTAAAAGGCAAGAAAAAACACTTCAGCCAATCCATTGAATTTTAAATGAAAGATTGAAACATCTTTAGATTTTATTTATAATGCAAAAATTGCCTAGGAATTTAAAAGCTAAGAAACTTATATGAACTAAATACTTTGACATCCCAGTTATGATGCAATGATTAAAACACTTTAAGAATATTTCAGAGTGTCTATTTAACACTTTGTTGATGTAGCAAACAATTGTAAGGCCTGAAAAGAAGTAAACTTAAGCCAGACTGCTCAACTTTCCCTTTCATCATTCCTTGAAAAGAATGCAGCAAAGTACAGTGGAATCATTCTAGATGCCAATAAAATAGTGCTTCATTGTTCTTCATGGAAATTAGTGATGCATAATAATGCATGGCATTACTGTTAGTGAAAGCCATAGGAGGAATCATTATTGAATTTTAATGAATGAGTTAACGGCTTGGAATTGTCAGACACATAATTATTGGAGAAAAATTAATTCTGGCATTTTGTAATTACTACTTCAAATATTTTAAGATCACTCTGAAAGGACAGTCTGAAATAATTCCTCTAAAAAAAACCGAAGGACATTCTAGGAAACTATATATGTAGGATGTTTGATTATAGTAGCATACATGTGATGGAAACATAGTACACAAATACACTCTGAAGATAAATATTCACCTTCTTACATCTGCAGCTCTTCTAACATAATAAAAGCAAATGCAGGTGAATTCGGCAAGGGATTTCTTAACATCACTTTGTACTGCTCTGAATCTACCATTATCCATAAGGAACTCTGATTTTATTGTTGGTATAACCCTTTGCAGGCTAAATTCCACCCCAGGATTTTCCTAGATATGCACTTCAAAGACATATTAATAGTTTGCTGGATTCCAGAGCAGAAATAAATGTGTTCAGAATATGCTGCAACTTGCAATGAAGTCAGCGAGGGAAGAGAAGCAGGCTTAGGACCAGACCGAGGAAGAAGAGGTAGTAGAGTGGGATGGTGAACTGGCCCACGGCCCAGCTGCCTGCTCCGCTGAAATACTATTTTATCTTAGAAGCCTAAGACGATAATCACGAGGTAACTCCATGCGTAATACTCAGATGTCAAGGCAAGGCCTTGCAAGAGTGGACCAAAAGAGCTGTGGAAACTGCTGATAACACCATCAGCTCAGAAGGTGCTATTTCTCCACAGGTGTAAGAAAGGGGAAAATCTGAGTCACAAAATATGGGCCAAAGGTGCATACCTGCAAAATGCACTCCCTGGCATGTCTAACTAGAGTGGTGCTTTCCAGAAGTGCACTCTGCAGTACTGTACAAAACACCTCAACTTAGGCAAGTACCGAAGAATACTGGCAATCTCATCACATATGCATGATCTCCTCTTACAGAAGATGTATAAACTTGCAAAAATGCAACATCTTCTTTCACTGGACCCATCACCTTTTCTGCTAAAAAGGAAAACTTTCATCCCTATAGCTGTTTCCTTCTGGCATGCCTTAATAGTGCTGTGTTTGTGGTCCTCTTAGCCCAGAGGTCTTCATTGTGATGCTGTGGCCGTGGCCTTTTAGTGCACTCTCACCTGCTCTAGGCTGGCTTACTTACATTTCTTTCTGAATGCCACAATACAGCTGATGGCCTGGGGTTTGATTAAGTAAAAAAAGCAAATATATAAAGGGACAAAATCCACTTTAGGACACTTCTACCCTCTCTTTATTGTGAGGCGCCTTAGCTGGTTATGTATCTAACACCTGTACTACTGCACTCTTGAGTTTTGATCTGGTGATCTGTGTGACTGTAAAGAGTTAACAGGAAAATGTAGATTTATACATAGCATGAAACTGGTGATCCAGATGTAAGAAGACAATGTTACCCTTTGTTACAGAAACTGCCATCTCATTACTGTATTCCCACATATTTCTGGTGACATATTAGTAATTGGATGCATAAGCTGTCAGACACCAGTGTTCCCAAGCTCTTTTTCAACTTGGTGTTTCATAGAATGTCAGGCTTTTTTCCTCTGTTTTAATAAAATACGTTGTTATATACAACATCATTTTATTCAGTTCAGTGTCATGCTGATATTACTCACTGAATCTCTATTGAAAGTGAGTAAAGCCACCTTCTTATTTTGAAGGAATAATGAGCTCATCTTATATTCTCCTTAGTGGTAAATAACAATATTCAGATGCTTATAATTTGGGAAATATTAGACTTGGAAATAACCAAATTGCAGACCACCCCTGAAAATACTGAAATCCCATAACACTTTCCTATTTAATAAGTTATCAATTAAAGCAAATGGGAGAATTCTAAAAAAATTGTTTGAGTTCTCATAATATGCGACTGCATATGAGAAAAACAATGTTTTCTTCACAAATTAGATAAGAATTAAAGCCTTTTGAAAGAAAAGCTGATTGTGTTTCCAAACCATGGGGTTCCTTCACATTGTATTGCACTAAGAAGTCTGGTATTTACAGCTGATATAAAGTGACCTCAACTTTTTGTTTATTCATTTCTCTTGAAGTTTGTTTTGCAGCATGAATAATCAAATGTGAAATGTGACAGTCTCAGAAGAAGATTCTCTTTTCAGTGTAATACACTATCAGTGTTTTTCTACCAGCTTAGAAACTGTCAGTCTGGTAAATACTGGGACACTGGTGAATTTGGAGCATTATCTGCAAGCTCTGATTCATCGACAACTCCAAAAATCCCATGGAAAAGTCTTGCACCACACTGTCCCAGGGTGGGGAATGGAAGCTGTAATTCACCACAGGTGTCACAATGTCATTAAATCATTATTGTGTTCAGACCAATCCTTGTGCTTGTCTAACTCATAACCTCCAATAGAAGTAGCTAAATTCTACATCCTCTTGTTTTATTTATTAGGAAATTTACCACAATTTTCTTCAGCCTTTAAAAGTAAAAGCAGAGTAGCACTTCCATGGAAAAGTTGGAGAAGCTTGATATAAAATAAGTGAAACACCTATTTTCTTGGTCTCAAATCCAGTTAGGATGCTTCAGCTTTAAAGAGAAACTGTGATTCTACTCACTGGAAATCCTGTACATTGGACAGAATATTTTTCCCCAAACTGAGACATCAGGGATAGTTTCTGTCATCCATGTCATTCTTTGTAGCTTAGGGATACACAGGAAAAGAGGGAAGAGGGGAGCAAAGGAAATTCCCCTCAATAGTACTTAAATCCTCCCCAGTGGCTATGTCAGGACTCTATCTGCCTGAGGAACACTTCAGAATTATCTTGTCTTCCAACGTGAGTTCAAATAAGTAGTTTCTTTTCCATATTTTTAAGAAGTATGAATGAAATATCAGAGCACTTAAGATTTACCTTATCAGCTTTGAGCTTTGATGGAGGATGTCACCCAAGGAACCTCTCCTGGCTAGGAGGGTGTATGAGAAATATCAATTTCATGGGTCTTCCCTCTTGAAAAAACACTGTCTGACTTTTACTTTGAGGAAAAAGGAAGCTTAAAGTACTTCTCCACTGGTTGCAGTACTGTCTGTCTTTCAACAGCCCCCTAAAGCAAAGGTGAACTAATTCTGGAATATCAATGGTTTGGAGCCCTTGAGTAAGAATTGCTTTATTTAGCTATACAAATGGTAATGGAAGAGTAGCAGTTACTTGCAGCTTTCTCATTCCTTTCCAAAAGGGAGCATCTTCAGAGCTAGTGTACCAGCCTGTCCCCATAGCTGTGAATATGACAGCCCTCTTGTTCCTCTGCCAGCAGCCTACTGGGTACCTATCAGCATGGCCATTTCACTAGAAACACTGCATTATACACTAAGGAAAGAATTGTTGTTCTTTTTTTCTAGTCAATATCAACTTTAGTAGGACTAAAACCAGACACAGAGTTGAAATGGTCTAGAAGTGTATTAGCAATCCGTTTGACATTATCGTGTTGGAATAGTCATTTATTTACTGCCGAGGCTTTGGCTACAGCTCAGGGAATTGTATACAAAAATGTACTTTTGGGGCCAATAATTCATTCCAATACACAGCTTCAGCTGTAAGAAAACACCAAGGTCTCAACTGTAGCATCATCCTCATCTGTGACATCTTAAAGTAATGACTATACGAGAGCTTGTAACTGTGGTGAATCTAATCAATTAATTTCACACCATCACGCTCTTTTACACAACTGTTAAGTTTTAACCTTTTTGTCACAAATTGTCTTCTAGCTGTTCAACAAGCATCTACTTCTCTTCTGCTAATGTCCTCCCCCTTCCAGGTTCAGCAACCCAGCTTGACAGCTCTATTTTTATAACAGGGTGCAATTTTAAACATGCCCCTGGTTCTTCTTTATGTATTATTTACTAACCACACATCACTGACAGATAAAAATTGAAACGATTCTGTTCTGTGCTAGAAAATTTGTGGCTTTCAGTGCTGATTCAGCAAATTGCCTCTCACCATTTCCCATGTGAGCAGATTACTGAAGAATTTTTCCTTTATTAAATCTTACGATTAGAGTGTTCATTAGTCATGCATGAAAATCCCATTCAAATGCAGAAATTGGTATTGTTGAATGGAGCCTGTGGGTTTGGCCAAGACCCCTTTTATGGGTTTGCTTAATCCTAGTCATTGAAGTCATGTATAAATCCACATAAGTGTCTTGGGTTAGAAGATATCCTAGTCTTCCTGAATGTCATCCCTCTTACAACAATATAGTAATACACAATGCAAAGAAGTTCTGGCTTCTCTTCTTGTCAAAGAAATCTGCTGGGAGGCAGAAGGCTAGATGATTTGGAGAGGTTTTCTACACCCCTTCAGAGGATGGGACAGGAGAGAAGCAGTTTCTCTTACCCTTTCCCTCCATCTCCAGTTTAATTTTAGATTCAGGGATATTTTTAAGGGGAACTATTAAATCCTCCAATAGTGACTAATGTAGAGGTGAACTATGGGATGGGAAGTGCAGCCTGTAGCTATTATTTGTCATGTGATAAATGCAGGGACAAAGGGGAGGGAGATCATTTCCCTCCATCCTTCTGCCTCAGCATAGTACCCACTCACAACAAAGGCCTGCCCTGTCCTCCCTCTTTTATTCTTCCTTGCTATAAGATATCAAAAAAGAAGATGCAGAGCACTATGTGTCCTCTTTCAGGTAACTGTGTTAGGGGAAACATGACTTTGCATGATGCAGAGTAGCAGAAACCAACATTGCACACAAGTGACCTGGAACGCCAGTGCAGGAGCTATGATACCTTTTGTGTGACTGCCTGTAGGAAATTGGTCAGTGACCTACTGAAAAGCTTTGTAAGGGATGCTATCAAAACTCTGTGCACCTGGGTCAGTGCTGGTTGACTGAAAGACAGGGTGAAGAAGGAAATGAAATTAAAAACTAAACTGTATGGATTTGTATAACACTCTGCAGCATTCACAAGCTGATTGCCTTCTCATTAACAGCATCCAGTGACATGCCAGCCAACTCATGTCTCAGATGTAGGTTAGCATCCCCACTCCTTCACGGTGCTCTCTCTGTCTTTCCTGACTGAGACTGACCTTGCCCCAGGGGATTGTCATCACCACTGAAAGAAAGAGAAAACATATACCAAGGTGTCTCAAAGGAATGTCAGTTGTTTGCAGTTGCTCCAGGTTTTTGAAGGAGACAAGGGTCCTGCTCTGTTGGTCCTTGCATGCAAATATGGTACTCTTGACACAGAAAAGTTTGATAATTAATATCTTTAGTTATTTCAGATTTTGAGGAAAGAACATCTTTAAAATTATCTCCTGTTAACAACAAGGACACTTTGTCAGGGAACCAAATTCAGTTTTGTAATATGTATTGTATAGCTCCCATCAGCATCACTACAGCATTCGAAAAGGAAGATACATTCTTCTCAGGCTCACTGGAAAAGGAATAAGAAAATATTTATTATTCTGAAGCTTTTTCTTACAATGCAAGCTCTGTTGAAATGATGTTCAGGCACATACTCAAGGATAGAATTTTCCCTCCTGAGTTTTAGTGTTTTGGGGCTGACTTAGATCTAGCAAACTAATGCCTTCCAGTGCAAAGCAACACGTGCTTTTGTGAAGGCATTTATGACAGCTGATTATGCGTCCAAGCCAAGAAACATAACAATCACAGGTTAGTTGGTTGTTCAATTTGTTTCTTAGGAGTAATTTAAAATAGATTAAGTTGTTTGCTACAGTGTTTATGATTCTGATTGTTCTGGATCATGTTGCTTTTCTTGTCTTCACTCCTTTCCAGTTCTCTAGTGCTTTTGCCTGTCTTTTGGCATTTTACTTTAGCACCGTTATTCCGAAATAAACATCTCCAGTCTTCCACTTCATCACTTTCAATTATGCCATAGTATTACAGGGTTAGCTTGTTAGCCTAAGGCATTATGAATTATTTGGGAATGCCACCACATTTTTATATAAGCTGAAAACAAAACATAGTGCCAGTTAATTAGCAATTGAACATGGATTCCTTTGTTATTCTTTAATACTCCCATGTTCCTGGCCTGCTTCCTGCAAGCTGGAAGTTGCTAAAAACAGATGATATGTCTATTACTGTGCTTTAAAAAGAAATAAATATAATACCGTGCTGAAGAATTACGCACGGGGACTTCAACATATGGCCCCTCTTAGTGAGTCAGTAGTTACAAAACAACTGTTACAGCTAGTGTTCCTTCACCACCATTCAGCACCAGCAAAGAAAGGGGGAAAGCAACGTGGAAAGAAGAGATGTATGAGATGGAAAGCATCCCTGAAGGCAGTATAGTATACTTATAAAAGTTCTTTAACACACACTGGTGAGGCCAGTGTGGTCATAAACCTAAATTTTGTGAGTAAAACATTGAAAGATTTATCCTATTAAAACAGAATGTGTGAAAACAGAGTCCCTTAGGTTAGTCTGCATCCTGGTTTTATTCCAGATTCCCTAACCCATCCAGATTTTATTCCTCCATTTAAGCAGTAGGGAGGGAACCGTGCAAATGTGTGCTGTTTGACTTTTCTACCAGCTTTTATTTTTAACATTCACAGCATTTTGTGACAAAAGCTTTGGTTGAGTATGTCCCTGGTTCCTACACAGCTGATTGCTGTGTTTCAACAGGGTCACATAAGTCACCCAGTTCTTTGCATTCACCAGTAAAGTCACCTATGTTCCCTTAGTCCAAGTTCACCCCACCTAATTGTGGGCTCATGATCAAGGCTCTTGCACTAGCAGTCATGGCTCTCAGTCTTCTGCTACACCTAGCAGGGAGAAGGCAAGGCAGGACAGAAGGCAATACAACTCACCTGACTGCCCAGTTGTTGCTATTTATTATTGAGGCAGTTGAGGACCACTTGGAGTGATTGAAAATGAGTCTGCATGAGTAGATATGAAGTCAAAAGTAACTGTAAGTTACATTCTGACTACTTGCTTTTATCTATTAACCACTCTATTATAACATCACTCTTTGGCCTGTTCATCATTTTCTTTATTCATGTTCCCATTATACACATATCATGCAGAAGCAAAACTAAACTATTTCCCAATCTGTAAAAGGAATTCTCAACAGAGCTGAGAATATTCCAAGAAAGGAAGTTGATAGATATATTAATAATATCATCTGTTCCTCATCTTTCTACATAACATCTTGCTTTTGTCTTCTCCTTTCTCTTTGATGTAAAAGGTTCTCATCTTCTCTCCATCAAGAAACTCCCCTCTGCCATCTCTCTTCACATCCTTTGATCTCATCCTCCCACCCATCCCACTACATTCTTCTCGCATCCATAATCTGCCACACACCCTTTGATGTCTTGTCTCTTGCATATTGTCTGCTGCCACACTTCTCAGGACAAGCAAGGCTTTTCTCCCCTAACGTCCTGATGTCATGTTACGCATCTCCATTCTCTAGCATTTCCACCAGCTTTCGTTCTTTCCTTGCATCAAATTCAAACTTGTTCTTCATTTTCAAGACTCAGCACAGGGCTGTTAAGCCTTCACATGCAAGGCTCTATTTTGCTTACCTTTCTTAACAATTCTGTGTTGCCTTTCATCATCTTGCATAAAATTTAATTTCCATATCATACATCAATTAGGCCTTTCCTGAACACCACTGAATGTGGCACTTTTCCTTCAAGTCTGTCTTGCTTTGGGGTCTTTCACAGAACATATTCCACTCTGCCCTCTTGTTCTATCCCTCAGAGACAAACTTGCCTGTTAAATCCTACACTCACCCAAAGGAGCAACAAAAACTTTTTCAAAAACTAGTACTGTATATTAGCTGTGCTAAATGAATCCATCCTTGCTGTTAATAACCTCAAGTACCTCAGATGTAACATTAGGATGAATTTAACTATGTTTCAAAGCACTTCCCAATGAGGAAGGCAAGATGATGCTCCTGTAACAGAAGTCAAGCAGCACCGGAGGGCCCTCTTCCCCGCTTCTAGGAGTTAGGTTAGTTAGTTGTTTTTCCACACATAGAAAGAAATGTTTTTTTAAGTATAAACAAGTGGTTTTGCATGCTCAAGGTGCTCATAGGTGTTTTGCATCAACATAAAGTATTAACATCTCATTTTGTGCATTTGGTTGTACCCTTTTACCTGTGATTTCTCAGTTTGGTTAAGTATACTAGTGAGCTGTCAGTGAGACATTGTCTACAGCTGCAAATTTTGCACTATACATTTAATGTAACTATGGCAATATTTACTGATCTTATTCTCTGATCTAAGTTGAGCTGTAATTTATTTTAAGTGATTTCTCCTTGCAGAACAGTCTTCATCTATTCATTCATTCACTACATCCATTATACCTGGCAAGCCAACAGGGCAAGACACCCTAAGTGGGCAAGCACCTTGCAGTCTGTAAGAAGATACAAGCATTACGTTGTGACTTAGGTAATACTGATTTCCTCCTGGAAAGCAAGAGGACAGAGCGACAGTCAGCACATTCACAGCTAGACAGTGCAAACCATATTCAGATTGTTGAAAAAGCACAGACCAAATCTCAGCTAACAAATTTCCCCCCTGAAAAATATGCTTAAAACTTTAAGGAACTCAAAGTTATGATATGTGCACTTCTTAAATGGATTACTTGAGGCCCATAGTCTTTCCAAAGTGTTAAATATTTACACCTTTAAAACTTGTAATTGATTGGAAGAATTATGTAGGGCTCTATCTCACATTTCAGCAAAGTAAAGTGTCTGTTGAGTGGTACAAATACATTCTGATAGGAATAACTTCTTAGGAGGTCACTAACATTCAACCTTTTTTAATTTTCTTCTTAAAAGCTGATTGTGGGGAGACACTGAAGAGCTTTTTATGAGTTACTGCACCGGCATCACCCAGAACTACTTCACAAAAGGTTAGAAATTTCAACATAGCGTCAAAACTCAGACATGTATGGCTTTTCTGGTTAAACTCTGGTAGTGTAGTCATGATTAAAGGGTTTTTTTTGAAACTCAGAGCAATCCCAAAGAAAAATGGAAGACAACACAGAAGACAGGGCCCCAAGGGATAATAAAGGCAGATGAGCATTGACAAATGTTGCCAATCTGTTCCTCTTCTTGGTCCTCACAGCTGTTCTTCGAAGAGCAAAAACTTAGCAGAGAGAAGAATTTGTCCCTTTGTGATAAAGCAAGCAATGAAACAAACTGGAAACTCAGTGTTATGAAAAAAGAAAAACTCAAATTATCTAAGTGCTTCTTTGAATATAAATCTCTTCAAAGAAATGTGAGTGCAGCAAATTCTGAGCCTCTGTTAACTTAGGTAATTCCTTCAAAACCAACAATGATTTAAATCAGCTGAAATTCTGGCCTTAGAATTTTTTTTCCTTTTCCCATTACCAGAGAAGACATTTTACTTGAACAGTTTTGTCTGTTTCGCCTCACTCCCCTCCACAAACACCCCCTGCTTCCCATTTTCTTACAATTCCAAAACTGGAAACAAAATGTGTATTTATTTTTCTCTCTGAATTCTCAGGAGAAATGCACAGTGATTGATATTCCAGGACTGAAGTGCTTGGTTCCTTGTTAGGTCAGGTCCTCTGCTTCTATATCTTCTGTCCTGTTTTCTGTGGTTTCTCTGGAGTTTTCTGTTTGTTTTTTCTTTGTTTTCTTTAAACCATATAATAAAAATATCTGCAACTTTGGAATGTTTTTGTGTTCAACATGGCATCCAGCACGTTATTCAGTACTTAATGGTTCAGTCCCTTACTAGAAAGGAAACAATGCAGCCAGATGAAGCTAAAGTTTTCCTGTTCCTCCATACTTTCTCTGCTTTACATACAAATCCAGACACAAGAATATTATAGTCTTTCTTCCCTTTGGAAATACATTGTGGAGAACTTTCTTCTCCCTAGTCACTGTTTTCTCTACCAAGCTTGCTGTTCTCATAGACTACCCAAACTGCATCAGCTATAAGAAATGCTGGACCGGCTCTGTGCTACTGGGAGCTTTTTTATAGACTTCTTCAGCTTTTAGGTAGAGATAACTGCTTCATTCTTTTCTTGCAAATTTTTCAAGAGAAGTAGGACTCAGTTTTTATACAAGTGACCATACTGACATCCATGTCCTTCCTTTTCCAGAATAGTGCCCTAGAGCACTGGGCTTTTAAACTTGGTAGAAGTCAGGGAGAGAGAGAGAAGGGAAAGGGGGAAGGAGCAGCTGACTTCCGCAGTTCATGTGAAAACCATGGCACTTCACAGCAGAGAATGAAAGACTTTTGGGGTCAGAAAAAGAGCTTACTAGCAAGGAAGGACAAAAGTCTTTGGCTTAATCACTAACTCCCTCTCAAACCCCATTGATTCCCAGAATCCTATTTGTCTTGGATGCCTTACTTATTTTTTTGTTAGGTATTCATTGGGTGGAATGTGAAAACAATCAATGGAGTGGACTGTAGTCACTTCTGCCACGGACTGCCTTGCTCTGCAGGTTTTGCTCTCCCATTTGCACCACTCTCACATTCCCTTCACTTTGACCCTCTGAGTTTTTTGTGTCTTCTGATACCCTGTTTCAACAGGCATTTATAAGGGCCACAACCCAGCCCTACCTCTGTACTGGTGATTGCAGCACTCACCTGTGAATGTCAGCTGGGAGATACCATAAGCCAACCATACAAAATGCTAAAGAGAGGTCTCAAAATCTGAGTTTGAGTTATAAGTGCTTATTATCTCTTGAACTGACACAGGCGTGACTCATTGGTACGACATGACTGGATTAAATGGGAGTTAAGCACTAAAAGCCTCTGCTTTATCAAACTGATGACTGTTCTTGGCAGTGACAGTAACCTGGCAGTAGCCTGCAATAACAGTAACCTAACTGTAACCCAGGCAACCTGAGGACATTAGTAGCCCACTAATTAGTAAATAATAACAAGTTATAGTCTTTCAGGAGCCTCAGAGTGGTTAAAGAGGTCTTTCATGAATAAAAAATTCATCTCCTGGGTGCTAAAATTCAGGTTTTGGTGAAAGTGGGCCTGTCTACTGGGAGACGTATCCACAGTGAGACAGGATGGGAATAGGTGCTGTCCTGGCTAGCCCGCAGTAATGTGTCCTGTAGAAGCTCTCACTGATCTCTACATCCTGGACCAGTCCTGCCCAGCATTTGATGCCTGGTGGAGGTGCCCATGGCAGGATTCTGCACAAGCTTAGCCCCTCCAGGCTCAGCAGAGAGAGATGGATGCCATCAGGTGGACCAGGGGGACGCTTCCAAATGAGAAACAATTAGGAAATAGGCAAAGGAAAAATTACTGCTGGTAGTTTACAAATAAGTACAACTAGTAGTAGAGTCTAATTAACCCATATCTATTGCTTCCTTTGTCTTGTTTTCCAGTATTTGGAGGAAAAGTTATCATGTGACTCAGTAGGATGCTTGTTGAGTAAGGACTAATAAATTTGGTCTTATTAACTTCTCTTAATCAAGTGCAAATCAACACTTCTTAAATGAATCACAGTGTGGTTTATGTAGCATTTGCCTCTCCCCTGCTCTCCAGAATATACCTGGAAGGTTTGACTACTTAAGCTACATTGAGTCAGTTGGAGTTTTCATCTGGTGCTTAAAAGGTTTTGTTTTGATTTTTGTTTGGGTTTTTTTCCAAAAAATGTTTACATCTTAGAAATATTCCTACTGCACTCTACTAAGCAGAGTCTTTATGTTTTCTAGTGTTTCTGCATTTTTAAAGATACTGGGGAAAAATATCCCTCCAAATCAAGAAAGGTCCCATTTTCCATTTTGTTTGGGTTTTGTTTTGTTTTGTTTTGTTTTGTCTTGTTTCGTTTTGTCAGAGTGGTTTTGTTGTTGGGTTTTTGTGTGTGTGTGTGTGTGGTTTGTTTTGGTTTTTTTTTTGTGGCTACTGTGTTGTAATGCAATTACTTCAGACAAAAGACAACAAGGCTTTTCTCTGAGATGTTGGTAAAGGGATGATGTCAAGTGAATATTAATTGGTCACTGAAGTATAACTCTTTAATTGCCTCATGGAGACTATGGAAATCCTGTAATTGGTCATAAAATGCGAGGGAGGGTGTGGCAACTATTTCCTTTCTTGTTATATTGTTACTGTCATTTTTGTCCCTCCTCTTTTCCAGTTCCATGACTGCCAAAGCAACTTCTTAGAGCTGAGCAGAAGATATGTAGTTAGTAAGCAGCAACCCACATTTGGGCTCTCTTCACTGCAGTTATTGTCTGTATTTTGGTTTTGTTTGTTTGTTTCCAGTTGCCTTGCTAATGAGGCAGCGACCAAGCTGTGCCTCTCACAAATGAGGGTTTGCCTCCGGCAGCTTCTTTGCCAAGTCCTTGTGCTTCCTTAGGTCACTGTCTGCATTTGTTGTCTGCCCTTTAGAGCTCCTTTTCCCAGACATCCCAGACTCACTGTACACTGCACTCACCTTGGATCATCTTTTGTGCCTGTGAATATAAACTGTTCTTAAAAAAAAATAACTTTAAAATGCTACTTGAACTAGCAGCAACATTTCCTTACCTTCCTTCATTTCTACCCTCTCTTTCGTAAAAGGAAATGACTATAATAAGAACCAGATCACTGTAGAACCAGCCCAAACTTCTTCCTTCACGGTAATGATGGTGTACTGGTTTGAGTTAGAACAGAACTCATCCTGTTCAGTGATTTTACTTTCCAGCTCAGTCTCTTCTAACTAACTGCACTTTCTGAAGTTAACAGCATATTTTTTGCAAACAATGTCTGCTTCTAGAAGTGATAACACTGGATGTGCACAGTTACTACCAGGGGTTGGTCTGCAGAAAGGCTCTTGCTTACACTTGCTTCTGTGCAGACCAAGGTCACTGCTAAATCCTGTGTGCCACGTTGAGGGTGCAGTAAGTTAGAGGCTGCAACTTTGGGGAGGAGCGGACAGGACAGGTGACCCTGAACTGACCAACAAGTTGTTCCATCCCATAGACGTCATGTTTGGTATAAAGCTGAGGGATCACAAGGATCAACCTCTCTTATTCTTTTCTTCAATGGCCAGCATCCGAGAAGACTCTGTTCTGTCTTCAATCCCAACCCAGGCATTTCTGAATCCAGTTCCAGAATCAAACTCCTGAATCCAATTCGCATCTGCTACTGAGTCCAGTCTGGGACTTCTCCAGTGCCTGCCCCACAATACCAGTAGTGACAGTGACATGATTGGTGTTGGTTTTTAATATACTTGTATATATTTCATTTTATTGTTATTTTCATTAAAGCAGTTTTAGTTTTCTTTTCCAATCCATAAGTCTCTCTCCCTTACTTCTCTTCTCTCCCGCTTTGGGAAGGGAGGAGGGGTAATAGAGAGCATCTGTCATTTGTCTAGTGGCTGGCCCAGGCTTAACCCATGATGGTTATTAATGCGTTGGGGGTAGAGAAAACACAGGATTTATACATCTGCGAGTTAAGCATCAGTTGTGAAGCAGGATTCAGAAGCCAGATTGAAGAGGGATGGAAAAAACCCTAGAACCGCTGTACCTGAACTCACAGTTTTCTCAGGACCTGTACATATGAATCAGAGATGTAAACAGTCATATTTCCATTTGAAAACTTCATCTCAGTATTTTTGCCTGCTGGTCTGAGAATTTTTATGAAAAAGCAAAGCAGGACCCATCATGTTGGAGGTGGTGGGTCAGCTTTTCATTTAATACTGTACAACTAGAGAAAGCACTTCACTGAGAACAGAAAACCATGTTTCAGGCATTTCTTCATAGTGAAGGCCTATGACCTGTAACTACTAAATTATGGGGCATGAAGAGACAGCTCACAGATTCTGTTAAAAATGCAAGACTCAAACCTCAGAAACCCTCAGCGGGAGTTTGCATTCTGTTCCCAAAACTGCTTCTGTACTTGGTGAACTATTGAATATAACTTACCTGAATATTTGAGATCAGAGTCTGAACTCCCTTCTAAAAGGCACTACAGGTATCATGAAGCTAATGCACGCTCTTACTGCTCACTGCTTATCTCTGCGGTCACATAACTTCTGTGCTGTAATTCAGCTCCAACAAAAGGCTGAGCAATCCCTTGACATAATTCAGATTACAGCAGGTGGCTAGGGCACTCTCCTGAGAAGAGTTTAGCTCAAATTCCTTTGGCTGACATGGCAATAAATTCCCAGCCTTTCACATCCTGCATATTTTCTGTAGCTTTCCTTTGCTTTATTATTTTTTCTTAGAAGTAATATTATTTCACAGATTTGCCTTCTTGACTTTGTGGGTTTCCCATATTTTGAGGAGGAGGGAGGGGAGTAAAACACACAAGTTAAGGAAAATTTCTTCAACAGGTTGTTGTTGCTCAGCTTGCTCGAATCAGTGGTTCAAACTCCTTGGACTTTTATGTAGGATGTAAGATCTAACAGCAGTGTCCTTTTAGATTTTTAATGCATGAAGCTTCTCTGAAAGATCTGGTCAGTGCAGTAAACTCAGGTTTACTGCTTGCCATGCTAGCTATCAATTTCCTTTATAGACAGAGAGTAACAAAGGTTTGCATTCCTTCCACAGTAATCAAGTGCAATTCTGAAGACTGAAGCAATTGACAGGATCAGTTAGCTGGTTTACGAAAGGATCAGTTAGGTTCACCATCATATCATCTAATTGTAATTAAGCCCTGCTGGAACTAGTATTTATTGGTATCAAACTGACATGATGCTGAACCAAATTTGCTTTTTATTTGTTTTACAAAACCACTCTAACAGACTGTGTCCAGATCTGGATGTAATAACTTTGTTGACAAATCTGAAGAGAAAAATTCACGTACCCATAAATGGAATTACATTCCTGTTATAAGTGCAACAGTAAAGATGGCAAACATCTGGTATTGCCTCAGTTTGATAATCAGGAGTGATGTTGGCCAAAACCTTTCCCTGTCTTTGGACATTTGTGAAAAGCCCCTTTTCCTGAGAAGCACGTGTCCTGCCCTCCACCTCCATTGTATGTTTTTACAAAATCCATTCATCCTGTCTTCATCTGATGCTTACAATCTCACTATTTACTTTGCATGCAGGCTCTATAGATGTGGCAGATGTCAAGCAATACCCACTGAAAGGAGCAGAGTGTCTGTCAGCGGAGATGCAGTTGCCCAAGCACAAACCTCTAGCACCACGTGAGATGCTATAGGATGCCCTGCAAGCCTCCAGTCACTGTCCCAGGAGGGTAGGAGTCTTCAGCAGATTAATTGTCCTACTGCAACCCCAAGAGCTGAGGTTGACAGTAGCTGTGTCTCTTTAAACTACTGATTCCATCCTCTTTGATGAATAAGGGGCTTTTGGAAGGCAGAATTTAAATATAATTTGCTCTATGTGTGAGCCTTCTGCACACCTTTTTTGGAGCTCTGCTGAATTTAGTGCAGCTTATGTTATCTATGCAGCAGAACAGTATTTGTTTCACTGCACTATAATCGGTGTGCATTGCGAATCCCCAGAACCTCTTTGGCACAGCTTGAGGCTGTACGTCTCAGAGAATTGCTTCAGATCTGTGTCAAGGCTTCTGCCTCAGAAACCCTCATATACATACAAGTCTATGAGGCCAGATGGAATCTGCCCAAGGGTTCTGAGAGACCTGGCAGAAGTGCTCACCTAGCCCCTTTCCATCATTTATCAGCAGTCCTGGCTAACCTGGGAAGCATCAGTCTAGTGGAGGTTAGCAAATGTGATGTCCATCTCCAAGAAGGGCCAGAAGGAGGAACCGAGGAACTGTCAGTCTGACCACAGTGCCAGGGAGGGTTATGGAGTAGATCATCTTGAGTGCTAACATGCAGCACATACGGGACAACCAGGTGATCAGGCCCAGTCAGCATTGGTTTATGAAAGGCAGATCCAGATCCTGCTTTAACCTGATCTCCTTCTATGACAAGGTGACCTGCTCAGTGGATGAGGAAAGGGCTGTGGACATTGTCTACCTGAACTTTAGTAAAGCCTTTTGTATTGTTTCTCACAGCATTCTTCTGGAGAAACTGACTGCTCATGACTTGTCCGGGTGTACACTTCAGTGGATAAAAACAGCTGGAAGTCCGCGTCCAGAGAGTGGTGGTGAATGAAGTTAACTCTAATCCACAGCCTGTCACAAGTGGTGTCCCCAGGGATCAGTATAGCGGCCTGTTCTCTTTAACATCTTTGTCAATGATCTGGATAAGGGGATCGAGTGCACCCTCAGTAAGTTTCAGGTGACACCAAGCTGGATGGGAGTGATTGAGTGTAGGAAGGCTCTACAGAGGGATCCGGACAGGTTGAATTGATGGGGTGAGGCCAATGGTGTGAGGTTCAACAAGGCTAAGTGCTGGTTTCTGCACTTGGGTCACAACAACCCCCTGCAACATTACAGTTTTGGGGAGGAGTGGCTGGAGAGCTGCCTGGTAGAAAAGGACCTGGGTTGCTGGTCGACAGCCAGCTGTTGAATATGAGCCAGCAGTGTGCCCAGGTGGCCAAGAAGGCCAACGGCATCCTGGCTTGTATCAGAAATAACATGACCAGCAGGAGGAGGGAAGTGATTGTCCCCCTGTACTCAGCACTGGTGAGGCCACATCTTGAATACTGTGTTCAGTTTTGAGCCCCTCACTTCAAGAAGGACACTGAGGTGCAGTAGCTTGTCCAAAGAAGAGCAACAAAGCTGATGAAGGGTCTAGAGAGCAAGTCTTATGAGGAGTGGCTGAGGGAACTGGGGTTGTTTATCCTGGAGAAAAGGAGGCTGAGGGGAGACTCTCTACAACTACCTGAAAGGAGGTTGTAGTGAGGTGGAGATCGGTCTCTTCTCCCAAGTAACAAGTGATAAATGGCCTTAAGTTGTACCACGGGAAGTTTAGGCTGGATATTAGGAAAAATTTCTTCACCAAAAATGTTGTGAAGCATTGGAACAGGCTGCCCAGGGAAGTGATGGATTCACCAGTCCTGGAGGTATTTAAAGGATGTGTAGGTGTGGTGCTGAGGGACATGACTTAGGGTGTCCTAAGGGACAACTGTACTTAGGGACGTGTTTAGGACTTGGCAGTGTTACGTTAATGGTTGGACTTGATGATCTTAAAGGTCTTTTTCAACCTAAACAATTCTATGATTTTATGAGTCTATATAATCACAAAACTCTATAAATTTCAGATAAAACAATACATTCTGTTTCTGAAGGGGTTTTTTCCCTAAATCACATGTTTGTGAATACAACTTTACAAGTCAGCAACCTTGATATGCCTTTGAAAGTTTTCTGAAATTTATCATTCTGTCTCAGCCAGCGAGAACTTCATCATTCAGTAATTTTTTACTTTCACCTTTTTTCTTAATGTCTTTCCTATTCCAGATGATCTCTGGTGTCCAGTTTTGTGTTTCAAAAGAGGACCAGAGAGACTGGTGATGCAACCAGTCCTGTAGATGTCAATGTTCTTGGCAGACTCTAGTTGAGCTTCTGCTGCAGATAGGAGTAGGTAGAACAACTCTCAAAATGGCCCCAAAAGCAGACATGTGGGAGATGGTGAAAATAAGAGGTGACTCAATTGTATTCACAGCTCTAAACATCAGCAGGAAAGGCAGAAAATGTTCCCTCAAAGACTGTCTATGGAGACATTCAAGAAAGTTCAGAAGGATTAACTAGAGCTATAAAGCTAAATCTCATAAGTAGAATACAGAAATTAAGGGCAGGTTTGTTGAGTTGAAAAAGCGCATGCTAAGGCAGGAGACTTGGCTTCTGTTTCTGCCTCTAGCACCAACCTTCTGCATGACCACCATGATATTTTAAATTAATTAATTGATATTTATTAATTTATTATTTAATTAATTGATATTTTACACTCTTACTCTCAGCAAAAATGTAATAAGGATATTTGCCTACTCTGAAAACAGTTTGAGATCCACCTAAAATTATTATTGAGTTGTTATTTTATGGATGCTGTTATTTAGAAATGGTTGTGCTTTGGAACTTTCTGAGATGCTCTTGTCTCATATAAGGAGAGGAAACTAAAGGTCATTGTTTCTGAAGGAGGTGTTTACTTCTGAGTTTGTTGTCCACATTCCTTTTATATATAATGGAGGCTTCTGTGATTCAGTGCATCTTCTCTGGAACTAGATGCCTTAAAAACATCACATCAGTCATTTCCTAAAATTGCTTTTTTCTTTTAATTGACTATAAAGAGCACCTACAATGATTACCTTATAGCTGACATTGAACATTAGGTGAAATTATTCCCATCTTCTGAATTAAGTTTACCAAGCATGCCAAGACACTGATGGTTCGCATAGGACCAAAATCAATCTATTTTCCAGGAAAAATTTGCTACTCTTTCTATTAACTCCCTAATTTTGTCCAAAAAATGCTGAGAGAAGATGGGTAGTTGTTCATCTCAACCATTTTAAAGTTGAACAGTGTTTGCTTTTTGAGCAGTGTTTGTCTTTTAAAATTTGTTTAATTATGTGATCAACCTTTTCTTCCATCTGACCCCCATGCAAACATATTAAGTTATCCACTGTGATAGATTTCTACATGTTTTACTTATCCCTGAACCCAGGTAATGGTGGATTATTTAGGTATCAGAGTTAAAAAAGAATATCAGAAAAACACTTTTCCTTGATTGGACTCCAGTAAAATGGATCAATAAGAAGTGCTGCATTATTGTGTCCAAGTTATATTGTGGAGAGAGATCCCTACAGTGTTTAAAATGATCATAATCACTGCACATTGCTGTGACATTGACAATGATGGTCGTGAGGAGTTACTTTCAAAACCATCAAATGTCCCAGTGCTATAGAGGGAAAACGTACATTCTCACAGTGGATCATGGACATGTAAGTCATCTTATTCTCTGTAGTCTTTTTTCATTCTGCTATCATACAATTTGCCTGCAGGTTGTTAGCAATGCTTTTGTCTGCAGTGCAGGACTTATGGTCACATGGCTGAAAACATATATTTTCTCCTAATGGCTCTGTGCCTTTAATCCCTTCTGTGACATCTTGAAGCTCAAGTTTCAATGGAAAGTGGAGGCTCATCTTATGTATTTTACCTATCACTTCTACTGTGTTGTCTCCTCCCAGGAAAAGGTTAGAGATGATGCCAGAGAGAGAGATGCCAGTTTCTACCCTGGACAATCAGGCAGACTGAAAAGCAGAGGAACCTCCTCAGAAGAGCTAAAAGTTTTTTGTGTTCTATGGTTCATCAGATTTTGATATTTATGCCACTACTCTAAATCCAGTGCTGGTTTTTTATGCTGTTTGAAATGAGGTCAGAGAGCTGACTTCTTTAGTTGGTTGTAGTCTCATTTTTCTATTTATGGATACTGAGATATAACAGTTTTTAAAAAGAACACTAATAGTGCATTTTCAGCATATGCTATTTAAAAGGTTGCATTGCATATGTTCAGAAGCCTGGAAAGAGAAAAAACCAGCAGCCAAGATCTCCAAAGAGAAAAGGTTAGCTAAAATCGTGGGTTCCTCTCATTGCAACATCTTGCCAACAATTCACAGATGTACAACACATGAGCAAATGAAAAAGTGATTATGAGGATTATAATGGCAGCCCTGAATCCATAATACATAATGCATTCATCCCAAGGTGCACTTGTGCATCTGTTGAAGTATTTTTACTAATAGTGTAAGAGCTTTTAAAACAATTTTCTGAACTGTTTAGCTCTTTTGCAGTGTTTAATTGATATTTTTTATTTTTGTCCATATTACTTTCTGACATTAAGCCATGACACAATGCCTGAATATATTATAGTGACAATTGTATTATAGTGACAATTGTTCAAAATATTATAGTGACAATTGACTATAGTATAGTGACAATTTGTGATTCATCCCTTTGAGCCCTGTCATCATTCTTGCATATTTCTTTGTGCCCTATTCAGCTTTTGCAGAGTCCCTGTGACACTACGTTAGCCCTAGCTAGGCATGGTAATGTGTCTGAACCTGGGCTTGTTTCCCTAGGGGCTCATATAAGCCAGAATGTGGCCTAACATACTTTACCAAGAAATAAAGTAATTTCTGTTCATTTCTGTTCTTCCTCTTGTCATATGAGCAACATTCTTCTCCAATTTGTCTTTGATCTCTCTGACATTCAAGTAACATCCAGACAGTTCCTCACTGAGCTTATTTCTTCCCTTACTAATTTTTTACAACATAAAACCTGAGATTATTCATGATCTAAAACAATGGGAGCAAGAAGAGATTCTGGCCCAGTGATCCATTTCCACCCCCATGTCTCTAGGTGCTGCTCATGCTAATTTAAGTGACAGCTAAAGTTGGTCTTTTGCCATCTGAATTCTAATTGCTCTTCCAACCCACCACGTCTTCCTGTTGTATTTACAGAGAACAGCAAGCCCTATCTGCTGCCTTTGGCCTTGAAGTCTAAACCTTATCTCACTTTTGAAATTGGCATTTTTCTTTGTCTTCTTCATCTTTTTTTTTTTTTTTAATACAATAATCCCAAATTGCCAGACACCCCACAGAGCCAACTATACCAATGACACACAAGAATAAAGTGGACGGGAAAAGCTGAGTTATTAGAATGACACTTGCTTGGCTTCAGTATGAGGTACTGTATATATGGTGGAAGTTAATGGAGATCCTGTCAGCATGATTAAGTCATTTTTAAGTAGGGAGAAAAATAAAGCTACATAATTCTCCATTTATCATCTCCCCGAGCTGTTCTCTCCCGCAGCACAGTGATATCACTAGCACAAAGCCCTTCAGACAGATCTTTATCCTGACCAGAATGATGCACTCTGAGCTTGTTGCTGACCCCTTGTTTCAGTCTCCTCCAAGAGGCAGCTTTTTTTTTTTTTCTCCAGTCAATGTAGATTATGTTCACTGTTTCACACCTATCAGCTTTATGACTTATTTCCTTTAAAAATGACTCCAGCACATTTGTCAGCCATGATTTATTCTGTATGATATTACAACAAATTGCTCTCATGAGCTGATACTTTGTCAGACATTCTGTAGCCTCTAGGCCTGAGTGTCTCCGCGTTCACCCCAGTGTAAACCCACTGAATTCACTACTGATAAGCACATGGATAAAACCAGCACCTTCAAAAACAGAACAAGATCTTAAACTAACTTTTTGAAAGGTGATATTTGATTTGGGGAATAAAATTTGAAGATGCATGAAATGCAACTTAAAGGAGGCATGGCATGACAAAGGACTAAAAGCCAAATGTGGATATATTTGGTGGACTAAAGAAATATAAGTCTGTCCATCATTTGTTTCCCAGTGAAGGGTATGGTCCTGCATCAGATACTAGAAACATGACTGCAAAATACCTCTCCTGTTCCTCAATTTTAACATTACAGAGCCCAGACTTCTGCTCCTTTTCCATCAGCAAAACTCCTGCTGACCTTGGCAAGATCAGATTTTTTACTACGGCAAGAGCTGCTTTGAACTCTTTGAATCTAATTTACCTTTATATTCTATTGCATTGGAGAGCAAGTAAGTACTTAGAGATCTAGATACAGCACCACACTTACCAACATAATAAAAATGATTGATTGATTGATTGAGTGATTGAGTGATTGATTGATTGATTGATAGATAAATTAATTAGTACCTAATAGCCAGAGGAGTTATGGAGCTTCGTGCAGGCTGGAAGAGAGAAGTTTAATTGTTAAAGACACAAGAGAGAAGTATGAGGTACAGTTGCAGTCTAAAAGAAATGTACCATGGTAAACAAGAACAGAAAGCAGAAAGAAAGGTGGATGAATGTCTTGAAACAAGCCAGGTGTACAAGCACACATTTTAAAATTAGAGTTAAACAAATTGTTTTCCTGAGGCTCTGAAATGTGGGATATATAAAGACAGCAAAGGGCTAGGACAGGTCTTGCAGTTCCCTTCAGTGTCTAGGGGTTTTGCATCTCAAAGCAAAGAATACCCACACTGCTGGTGGCATGGGCAGATGCAGCTCTGACAGCCCCTACAGAGAGTGCCTTCAGGTTTATTCTGTGTTGAGGTAAGGTCTTTCCATTGGTGACGTGTGGGCCATGAGTCTCTCATGGTGCCATAATACACCTTCTGAGTAACCTGAGCAACCAGTCTGGTATTCTTTGCTACCGATGGAACACAAGAGGAGGTGGTGAAGGGAGGAGTGTGATGGAAGACTCCCTTGGCATTCCTCACAAGTTTGTTCCTCAGGAATGTTAAGATTACCCATCTGAGACAGCCTGAGACCTACCTGAGGCAGTAATGTGTTATTTCTGCTGCATAGAGAGGGGGGATGCAGAAGGACTAGGGGTCTTATTCAGTAAAGTGATCCCTACCTTTAGGAATCTGCATTTTGTACTAACAAGTTACTGGGAAAAACACAGAAATAAGGATTGAATTGTTCCTTAAACACATTTAAATACATAGTCATTAGTATCTGTTTTCTTTTTACTCTGTTTAAATGATACTTTCAGGACCCAAGGTATAGAATATATTTTTAAAGATGCTTCGCAAGTTTGGTCCTCATTATGTCTTTATACAATATACAGTAACCGTATTTGCTTGAAAATTGTCATATTAAAATACAGCTAATAACCTGAGTAACCTCTGTGTGAACCTGATCCTTATTATCTTGCAATTTCATTTGCTCCAATGTACTCTTCCTATCATCTCTGTGACTAACAGCAGTTTCTTTTGAAACCTGCTTGGTTGCTTCTCTCTGTGTAGTCCTTTATTCTGGCAGAAAATGCATCTGTCCCCTACCACTTGCACAGTGTGGAGCCGCTGTCCACGTGCTGCCCGCACTGTGACTGAGGGATACTGTGGTTCTCTCCCAGCCCCAGCCACCAGCTCAGGAGTGTTCTCCCAAGCCCCATGGCCTTTCTCAGCTCCATGGCTGGGAAGTGGAGAAAGCGTCAGAGTGTTCTTCATGGTGCTGGCAAAGCACCTCACTAATTTTACACCACCAAAATTTTACTCCCCAAAATGCTAGAAAATTGATGAAAAAAATTGCCAGAAGAGCTTTTGTAGTAAAAGACAGGCAGACTTTTATCTGTCCATCAAGAAGGTTTGGAGGGGTTATTTCTCAGTAAGCTAACGCTATCACTCTGTATGAATGCGTCCTGTGCTTATATTTTGCCCCTATTTTCTGCTATCCTTATACCCTTTTTCTCCCTGAATCTTTGTTCTGGGATATCTCTATAGAAACGTTTCCATCTTTTCTCCCTGGAACATTTAAGCTGATGTCCGCTAGCCTACTCTATGCCACCATTTATCATGAGGAGTATCTTATCTCCTGCATCTCTTGATCAAAAGAACAAAAAATAGAATGAAAAGTGTGGAGGCCCAGAGCGACAGGGGAAGTCAAGTTAATTCCATTGTTTCAAAACACGGGAAAAGAGATGTGCCAAGTACCAGTAAGACCGTTATTTTGATGAGTGCTGGTGGAGCACAACATACTGATGTTAATAGGTGGAAACAAATACTGTCTCACAAAGCTCATTTTGCTTTAAGCAGGAGTTGAGGAATTGGCCCCTTTTTCTCTATGCAGCTTTCATGAGTCTGGAATTGGCACAGCCTCAAGCTCCACTTCTAGTCCCAAAAGAAAGTTTTGAAAGCAACACAGCCTTTTGGTTTTTCATCGTCAAGGAGACTGGACCATTTCAAGACCCATTCCATAATAAATTACTACTAACTGCCAGCTGTTAACAAACTCAGCATTGTGTCTCTTCTGTATAAACAGCTGTGTTACATGAACGAAAGAAAAAGGGAGAGAGAAAGGGCTTATAATAGCCCCATGGTGCCAGTGAACTTTCTGTGCTCTGATTTTTGAAGAATCCAGTGACTGTGTTTTAACGGAACATGAAAGTATTGGAATAGGAAAGTGAGCAGGCATTAGATGACCCTTGATACTATGATATGATTTCTTGCTGCATGGCAGAGCTTGGGCACTGAGCTATTCTGAAAAAAACTCCTTGCCTCCCCAAAGTACATATAGACTACAGCACACAGGGTGCACTGCTCATTGGGACAACTCATTTGTCCTTTTAGTACTCAGAGTTTACAAGTTTGATGATGAAGCCTCTGGGAACACTATCAATTCAATCAATATACACAATACTTCTACTGAAAATTCACAGTAACAATCCATGAACATACTAAAGAAAAAAAGGTTCTCTAAGTCGCCTGTATACTTCAGTAACTCAGAATTGCTCAGCTGTAATGGAACACTTGGTTGCCAGGTCAATCTGGTAACAGTCATTGTGACAAAACGCATTTACATATGTGCATCAGTGAACAAATTTAATGATGTTGGATAGTGGAGTAGTAAGAATTTATGCAAAATGTTTTGCTGGAGACTACAATGAGGTGGACTGGGGATAAAGTATGAAAAAAACCCTAGCATTGAAATTAGGCTTTAAAAGAGGGTTTGAAAATACAAACCTCTTCTGTGCCACTAGAAATGTACTCTGCAGGCAATTCCAGACACAAAGCAAAGCATTTTGAGGCACCGTCAAGGGTTTGTTAAAATATGGCTGGACACTGAAGCAAAGCCAATTTACGCAGTACCAGTTGGCAAGCACAGGGGTGTTTATTCTGCTTGATAAGCATCTCCTTAGTAACTCTATGAGTCAATAAATTGGGTTGATGAGCAGCATGTGGGGGATAAAAAAGGGAGTGCAATAATAGTGCAACATGGAGAATGTTAACCAAATGTTAGGGGTAGTAAATTGAAATCAAGGCTGCAGAGGCTGCTTTTTGCAGGGGAATTCAGGGTAAATGCATGAAAGGTGAATAACGAGAAGTATGCAAATGAAGATAATAGGCCAAATTGGCCTGCAGTTCACATCCAAGCTTGTTTCCCTCTGCTTGTTCGAGTTAGATTCTGAATTGATTTCCCCCGTTTGACAGTTCTTTATTTGAATTGCTGTGGACCGAGTGCCAATAATTGTGAATGGCGCATAGGGGAAAATGAGGTTTTTGTTCAGGTGGCGTACATCTGACCCGTAGGCAAGGTAACATATATAATTGTAGCCTAAAGCACTTCTTTACATCCTAAGGCTAGTTTGGTTCCTCTCCCCTAACAGCTACTGTATTTGATGCTGTTTGACAAAGGACAGGTAAGAGAAAGATTAGTCAGTGGAAATCTCCATTCTTGAGATGAAGTTGCATAGGGATCCCTAACACTACCAGGGCAGACCTTCATTGTTGATCACAGATCTATAAAACCCTTGATTCTTATTATGAATCTCCCTTTTTCCAACCCTTTACTTCTAGGCTAGCCTCTCTGGGGAAATTTCAGATGAGGTAACACTGCCTGAAATTATCAGCAATAGTAATAGCATAGAGAATGGAATTTTAAATTCCAGCCATATATTTAATAACCTCCATTGCAGTCTAAGGGAGCCAAGCATATTTAAAACCAAATGCAGAAGGACTAATGCAGAAGATAAATAGCCTATGAGGTCACAGAGAACAGTTATGATTATCTAGTCTGACCTTTTGAATAACTCAGATCCTGCAGTTTCACCTAATCATCCCTACACCAAACCCATAACTTTTGATTACACTATGACAGATACTTCAGAAACACATGCAGAAGAGATTTAAAGAATTAAAGTGACAAAGAATCAATTGTATCATTAGTAATCTGTTCCTGTGGTCAATTACTAAACTCAATTTGCCAAAAATGTTGACAGAATCATTCCCCCAAGCAAAGTACTCTCATGAAATAAAAGTGCTTCACAAAATGTTGTAGAATGGTGTGGTTTTGCTTCAGGTAAGAGAAGAACTTCAGGCAGACACATTTAAAGTCTTCATGATTTGAAACAGCTTCACTAGAAATTCTAATTTTATATTATACTATAAAAAGTTAAATCAAAGCATGCCAACTTCCTGAATTTTTCTTTAGTAAGAAATTTGAATTTTGGGGGTTCATTTGGTCAAAATAAAGTATATATTAAAAAGAGATATTTTATACTCTTAGTTGTTTCAGCCATTTTATTAATTACTCTCAAAATTAAACTATCTTAAAATCTAGCCTTAACTTGAGCTGAATTTACTTTATCTCTAGATAGAGGATCTTATTTTTTATACAGTAGCATGCCTGATGATCAGCTATTGCACTGTCCTCTATTTCTCTTTTGTGAACAAGTCATTTTTTTTTTTAGCTTTCTCCTGGAAAACAGGATAGATTGAGGTTCTCTAGACTTTCACCTTCAAGTAGTTTTTCTTTACTTCTAATCCTTTTGGTGGTTTTTAAAAATCTCTTTCTGATTTTCAGCATCCCTTCTAAATGTGAGACTACATTATTTCAACAACCATTGAACTGCTGGCACTTTTTACTTCCAGTGTATAGTCACTGCCATCAACTTCTAATAAGCCTCATAGCCCTCTTCAGTAATGTACTAAGATTTATGTGATCAAATTTATGAAGCATTGCATCTCATCCTAAGGATGCCTAAAATATGGCGGATGAATCATGCCCTAAAAGTGCTGACTACTTTTCATTGACTACCAATGGTGCCTTGATGACAGCTCAAAAGTAGACATCAGCATTGTAGATATTGAAAGGTAGGCAGGATTGATTCCTCTGCAAGAAAGCAACAGTCTGAATCAGTTATTGGCTTGGAGACATATAGTTTCTAAATCTTTTTTTGTATTATACTCACAACAGTTTCCTTGCCTTTGTATAAACAGAAAACATATTCCAAGGTGAAAATGATGACTCATCCACTCATAAGAATTTCTATAGTTGATTTAAAATGTTTTGGGTTTTGTTTTTTTCCTATGACCAGGACTGACTTTTGATAGAGTCATTTAGGCTGAACAGAGGTTAAATGGTGAAATTAGTATAGGATTTATATTTTAAATTCAGGTCTCGCCAAGAAAGAAAAAGCGATGGCAGGAGGATAAGTTTATGTGTCATTGAAAATTGTAAAGACACCTCTGAGTTGCACTTGAACAGTGAGTGGGCACAATAATTCCTTTGTCTTACTGTTGCTGCTGCCTCCCACTACCATAGTATTCCACTTCCTACACAGCATTTCTGCTTCACAGAAAAGACCTATTTCCCTGACTCATAAATTCATCCTTAAAAGGGGTTTTGTCCACTCTTTTTCTACTCTCTCTAACAAGGCGGTCAATATGCATCCACGCTGGATGCTGAGTCAGGAAATTTATGATTTGTTCTCATAGAATCACAGAATAGTTTAGGTTGGAAAGGACCTCTGAAGATCATCTATTCCAATCTCCCTGCCATGGGCAGGGACAATTTTCACTACATCAGGTTGCTCAAAGCCACCTCCAACTCGACCTTGAACCCTTGCAGTGACTGGGCACCCATAGCTTCTCTGGGCAAACTGTTCCAGAATCTCACCACTCTTATGAGAAAAAAATTCTTCCTTATGTCAAATTTAACCCTCTTTCAGGTTAAAATCGTTGTACCTTGTCCTGGCACTACAGGCCTTAGTAAAAAGTCTTTCTCTGTAAGCTCCCTCTAAGTATTGAAAGGCTGCAATAAGGTCTTCCCAGAGCCTTCTCCAGGCTGAACAACTCCAACTCTCTCAGCTTGTCCTCATAGCAGAGGTGCTCCAGCTCTCTTATCCTTCTTGTGGCCCTCCTCTGTATCTGTTCCAACAGGTCTATGTCTTTCCTGGGGGACTGACTACAGCTGGACACAGTACTCCAGGTGAGGACTCATGAGAGCAGAGTGGAGCAGCAGGATCACCTCCCTTGACCTGCTGCCCATGATTCATTTTATGCAGCCCAGGATATGGTTGGCTTTCTGGGCTGCCAGCACACATTGTCAGCTCTTGTCCGGCTTTTCATCCACAGTATCCCCAAGTTCTTCTCCACAGGACTGCTCTCAATCCAATCATTCCCCAGCCTGTATTGGTACTGGGGGTTGTCCCAACCAAGGTGCAGGACCGTACACTTGGCCTTGTTGAGCCTCATGAGGTTCACATGGGCCCACTTCTCCAGCTTGTCCAGGTCCCTCTGGTTGGCATCCAGTCTCTCTGGTGTGTCAACCACACCATTCAGCCTGTTGTCATTTGCAAACTTGCTGATAGTGCACTCAATCCTGCTGTCTGTGTCATTGATAAAGATATTTAAATATATTGGTCTCTGTACAGACCATTGAGGGGCAACACTTGTTAATGGTTTCCACTCAGAGATTGAGCCATTAATTGTAACTCCTTGGATGTGGCCATCCAGCCAATAAACTAATAAACTTCTCAACTACATCATGATCCTCTGGAAATTTCTTACTAAAGCACTTCATCATGTATTTACCTTCTCACCTTTTGTCTCTCACTGCCAAGTCTGGAAACAGGCTCTGTTTCTTAATATGCAAGTGCCTAAAGCAATGGGAGTTTCCTCTGGGGCCACTAAATTTATTGGGATGAATAAATAGGTAAACAGCAACTCACTTTACAGTTGTAGTGCTCTTAATTGTCAATAAAGGAAGAGTTGAGATCCCAGACTGAGTAAATTCTGTGCAGAGCATTCCTCCTGGCTTCAGCGGGACTTCTCCGTACACAGCAGAATGAGAAGACCAGATGTTTAGGCAGGATCTGAGTTCGCATCAAAAGCGTGAAAAGCTGTACAACTCATACTTATTTTTGCTGTAGAGTCAGCTTGTCTCCATCACAATTAAAGTCTGACTTTCATATCACAGGAGAATTATTACATTGTTCCATGCAAAAAGGGCCATATTATGTAGTAATAATGGGAATACTTTAAAACTATTTTAAATCTTTTAATCATTTCAAGCATGGAGGATAATTTATACCCTTCTATTTATACCCTTTCATTTATTTAAATATAACTTATTTTCAGGAGTTTTAATGGTATTAAACAATAAGTATGGAATGAACCATCAGATCATTTGCTTTAGTCTATTATGTTCTTCAAGAGCTATTTCACCCTAAGGCACAGATTTAATGGTGTCCCAAGATAATATTTCTTCCTTCTTTGTTTATATAATTTCTTATGGTATCTTCTAAGTCTACAATTCTTGTTAGACCAGTATATCATTCTATTTTAGAAAGCGAAGTTAATATTTTCAAATTTCTTGTGGCAATATATCTTGATAAAGGAAATGAAAAGTTTATTTTTTTCCTCTTTAATGAAAGACTGACTTTTATCCAAACAATACTATTAAAATAAATTTATAGCTGAAACTCCAGGTTTTGCTTCAATTTTGTAGATATTTTATTGAAAGCACTGCAAGAAATACTCATTAAGAGCAGGATTTTGAGAGACTGTCTGAAGTACTGTACAGTATTAAAGATTACAATGATACCCAAATCTGGCAGGTATAACTTAGGACTTCTAGAAAAGCCAGATATTGCAGGAGGTGGAGCTGCGTGTGATGTCTCAGGGCATCTCACATAGCACTAATATTTAACTAACTGCTGGGTCTCTGCTTTAGGAAGAGCTGGGTTGCTCTCCATGGTCCATTGCCTGTGTTAACTGACAGAGGATAGACACCTAATGGACAAGCAGACATCTACATTTAAATTACTTAATCTGCAAACTGAATTCTGTCCACAGCCAAAAAGAGTTGTCTAGGCTTCCACTGTTGCCAATAAAGTAGCATCT
Source organism: Bucorvus abyssinicus (assembly GCA_009769605.1). Lineage (NCBI taxonomy): Eukaryota > Metazoa > Chordata > Aves > Bucerotiformes > Bucorvidae > Bucorvus > Bucorvus abyssinicus. The sequence continues at coordinate 23,553,842 of CM020025.1, forward strand.
CCTTAGGTAATCACCCAGTCTAGACCCCATGACTCACTTCCTACAGATGCCTCATTTACTTTTACCTACTTCAGTTTATGTGCCATAGAAGCAATATGTAGTCCTGTCAGCAGAAAAACAGCCTTTGACAAGAAATACTGTGTCTACCTTAGAGAATTTTCATTGCAACTGTGCCCAGTAGATGATCAGCAATATAGACATGCACTTAGATTCCCTCTACAGCTGTAATTTCACCCTTCTGTGACTGAATTATGAGGCTGACTTTTAATGAAGAAATCACATTTCAGAGACGTGTTCTGAGGGACAGACACAAGCAGGGCCTAGTTCTTCAGGGCACAGTTTGGATGTCTTGACTAAAAGACCATGGTTTCTCTTCAGGCAGTTACCTACTCTTATTTTCTGCATTGCCTCTATGTTTCCTCATAAGTGAAATATGTTATCTATAATGATGAGGACCGATTCTTTCAGATCTATAGCACAGAGCTGCACTGCTTGACTTAGCAGGGGCTAGAAGCCATAGGAGTTTAACTTTCCCTTTGTGGGACATTCCCCAGGTAGAAGGAATACCTGGTGCAGGATATCACAGTAGCAAACTGAAAGGAGAAATCATGGAAAAATACATCAGTCCTTGCTTCTGTGAACAGGATTAAGTTTGTTTTATTTCATAGCTAAACACTCTGAGAGGACAGAGCACGCGCAGTATTATTCAGAGTGTGGTTCTGTCAGGCACAAAACCCCCCCACATTTAAGCACGAGTAACTTATTCTTCCCAGAGGTTTACAGTTAGCCTAAATTATTTTTAGTTTTATATTTCTTTTTAATAGCAGGGATAGCAAAAGGCTATTATTCTTCCAGTACTTTCCAGCCAAAATTTGAAATCTTTGTGGGCATCTTTTTAAGTGGTTATAATAATTTGTAAGCAGCAGAAAAGCATAATATTATCCTCTAAATTATCATTGGAAATGACTACACAAATTTTATTTAAACTTTTCAAATAGAAGGTCCATCTGTGGATGACAGCAGTTTTGGAGAATGCCTAATTTTGGTTTAAATTATTAAGAAAATGGGAAAAAAAAAGTATTAATAGTTTTTGTTAAGAAACTGATGTAGGTGCTGAAGTCTGTACTGTTTATTGCAGTTTCAGTCCTGGTGCACTCATATGAGATGTCTGCCATTCCTTCATAATTCTTCTGCAGGCAACAGGGTAGGTGGGTTATACATGTTTGAAATTGATATGCGGTTTACCACTCCTGAATCTAAGAAGGCTGAAGCTAGAATTGAATCACACTGAAACATACCTAACATACCGTATTTCATCTGTAGAAATATAACCGTAGCGTTTTAACATCTGCTGGGTATCTGTAACAGAATTTGCAAGATTTGGTACTAAGGGGTAGCAGCGCATACCAAATGAATTCTATACAGACTTAGTGTACAGCAAATCTCTGAATATTGACTTCTTTCCAATTGCTGCATCCTCATTTAAATCCACTGCTTCATAATGGGATTTTAAACCCTGTAAGTGTTGCTGTTCTTTTATAGAAACTATCATGTAAGTGTTGGATGCTCAGGATTGGTTCTGCAGGGCAACAAGTCATGCAAATTCTTCAAGTTAATAAAATCTACAATATAGTTTTCTAGAAATGAGGGTTTCATTTTCCCCTATTGCTTTTTGAGGGGTTTTCTGAGCTTCATTTGTAAATGAAGACCAAATTTGTGACCACCTGAGGAAACTGAACATACATAAGTCTATGGGACCTGACGAAATGCGTCCCAGAGTCCTGAGGGAATTGTCAGATGTAGGTGCCAAACAACTCTCCATGATAGTTGAAAAGTCCTGGCAGTCAGGTGAAGTCCCTGGGGAATGGGAAAAGGGAAACATTGCACCCACTTTTAAAAAGGGTACAAAGGAGGACTCTGGGAACTACTGACCTGTCAGCCTCACCTCTGTGCTTGGGAAGATCATGGAACAGATCCTCCTAGAAGCTATGCTAAGGCACATGGAGGACAGGAAGGTAATTGGAGACAACCAGCATGGCTTCACCAAGGACAAGTCCTGCCTGACCAACATAGTGGCCTTCTACGATGAAGTGATTACATCAGTGGACAGGGGAAGAGCTAGGGATGTCTTCTGTCTGGACTTCTGTAAAGCCTTTGACATGGTCCCTCACAACATCCTTCTCTCTAAACTGCAATGAGATGGATTTGATGGGTGGACTGTTCGGTGGATAATTAATTGGTTGGATGATCACATCCAGAAGGTAGTGGTCAATGGCTTGATGTCCAAATGGAGATAAGTAACAAGCGGTGTTCCTCAGAGGTCCACACTGGGACCAGTGCTTTTTAATATCTTCATCAATGACACAGACAGCAGGATTGAGTGCACTATCAGCAAGTTTGCAAATGACAACAAGCTGAGTGGTGTGGTTGACACACCAGAGAGACTGGATGCCATTCAGACTGGACAAGCTGGAGAAGTGGGCCTGTGTGAACCTCATGAGGTTCAACAAGGCCAAGTGCACGGTCCTGCACCTTGGGTGGAACAACCCCCAGTATCAATATAGGCTGGGGAATGATTGGATTGAGAGCAGTCCTGTGGAGAAGGACTTGGGGTCACAGAAATGGTCAGAGAGATGGAGCACCTCTGCTATGAGGACAGGCTGAGAGTTGGGGTTGTTCAGCCTGGAGATGAGAAGGCTCTGGAGAAACCTTATTGTGGCCTTCCAGTACTTAAAGGGGGCTTGTGAGAAAGGTGGGCACAGTGGTTTTAGCAGGGCCTGTTGCAGCATAACAAGAGTGATGGTTTTAAACTAAAAGAGGGGGAATGAGACTAGACATAAGGAAGAAATTTTTTACGATGAGGATGGCAAAACACTGGAAGAGGTTGCCCAGAGATGTGGTAGATGCCCCATCCCTGCAAACCTTCAAGTTCAGGTTGGATGGGGCTTTGAGCATCCAGATCCAGTTGAAGATGTCCTGCTCACTGCAGAGGGGTTGGACTAGATGAACTTTGAAGGTCCCTTACAACCCAAAGCATTCGGTGATTCTATGATTCTATGTCACATTACTGTCTACATCACCAAGAAACTTAAACCTGAGATCACTCTTTGATCGTTGTAAGAGGCATCCACTTGTTATGAGAATGAAGCATTTAAAAATGGCATGGGGAAAGGTTGGGAAAGGAGCACAAAAGTGGTTTGTAGTTTTGGAATGTCCAATCATTCTAACATGTACAATACATGTTTTAATACATGTTTACAATACAATCATGCCTCAAAGTTGTTTTTTTTAAAATTCCAACTTAATCCCTACTTTTCTGAAGCCAGCTCCTCCTCGTCTCCCAACTGTCTGCTTAAGCCATCTATTATCTGTCATAAAAGCTCTTTGAAAAAGCTCTTCTAAATGGGGAGATGCACAACAATTTTGATTTAATATTAGTGAACTAAATGTTATTTGACTATTGGCATGAGACTGCTGACTCCTGACAAAGGTCATACTGGGGCTGGACGATCAATATTGTATAAAGTATTGACAAAATAAGAATATCACTAAGGAATCACACATTTCAGATTTTTACAGGCACAAATAATCGCATATGCAAAAGAGCAAATCTACAACTAAAGTAACCTTGAGGCATACATAAACCTTGTCCTTATGTTAGTCATAAAATTCATAAGTTAAAAGCTCTAAAATTAGTTTTAAAATTAAAAAGCTGTCTTGTAATAGCATTTTGTTGCTCTAGGGTTATAATAACATTCCATCAAATTATACCATAGCTGGCTTAGAATGCACTCCTGAACCGCAGCCTGCTATAGGTGAATACTACTAATTCTTAGAAATTATGGTGTTTAATAAGCATTGATTTTCCTAGCTCCTCCTTATGCCTTTCATCAGCTCTGGAAAGCTCTTGCTATCTATACAATGACATTCTCTCCAGAAAAGCTTTCTAGAACTTAATGAAGTTTTTTTTTTTAACCTGATATAAGTGTCTTTTAGAAACTAAAAAATGTATTTTAAGATTTAACAAAATTAATTCTCTGGGAACATACTTGTGTTTAACTTTGAATATTGCTTTAAAATTGTTATCTGTGGAAGCCTGATGATTCCATCCTATCGAAGTCCCAAATCCTGCCTCATAATGTTAATGGAAGCTTAATCTGAAAACAAATACTTTCTATGAACAAATCGCCATGACTAAAGGCTAAATAGGTACTGGCTACAAAATAAGCGGAAGTGTGCTGTGAAAAATATTCTCATTTCTTAATGCTCTAGAAAAGCTGTTGATTTCTGTTCTCTAATTCATTCGCTCAACGTGAAGGAAATGTAAGTTAACAGTGAGGACTTCTAGCTCCCTTTTTAAAATGCGTATCGTCTCATTGCTGTTGCACACCTTTGATCTGTTGCTTGTTTGTTGTCACGTGAAGTCTTTTATTGTTGAATAAGTATCTTACCAAGAAGTATTTTCAGATCCCATTTTAAGAAGCTTCCTCTGTCCATTTCTTTCCAGATGATTGCCTTGGGGGGACACTGGACTTGCGACCATGTTGAGTTATTTTGTTGGGTTAAAATGTCTAGAAGGATAACATATTTGTCAATTTAAGGCTGGCAAGGAGTGAAAAACTGACTGCAACAGGGTCAACCTCCCGCACACCCTCCCTGCAAACTTCAATTATTGGATTAAAACTTGTCTGTTTAAATGTGGGCCTTTAGACCTTTGCTTGGTGGATGTCTAATATTCATTTTATATAAAAGAGTCTGGTGCAATAAACACCTGAAGAAAAGTACAAAGATCAGTGTCTACAGAGCTGTGGTGCTGCCTACTCTTCTGTACGGGTCTGAATCATGGGTCATCTACCGCCACCATCTGCGACTCCTCGAACGCTTCCATCAGCGCTGCCTCCGCACAATCCTAAACATCCACTGGACTGACTACGTGACTAACGTTGCTGTCCTTGAACAGGCAGACGTCACCAGTATTGAGGCCATGTTGCTGACAACGCAGCTGCGTTGGGCAGGGCACGTCTCCAGGATGGCGGATCACCGCCTCTCTAAGATCGTGTTCTATGGTGAACTTGCCACCGGCTGACGCAAGAGAAGAGCTCCAAAGAGGAGATATAAGGACTCCCTGAAACAACACCTCAGCCTAGGCCATATTGACCAACATCAGTGGTCCACCCTGGCCTCCAATCGGGAGATTTGGAGACACACCATACATAACGCTGCTGTCTCCTTTGAGAGCACGCGTAGAATCAAGCTCGAGGAGAAAAGACAGCGCAGAAAGAACCGTGCCTCGACTATACCACCCAAGGAGACCCTCCGGTGTGCTCTTTGCAACCGGTCTTGCCTATCCCGCATTGGCCTTTTCAGCCATCAGCGCGCTTGCAATAAGCGTGGGCAAAGCCCTTCCCAAATCTTCGTCCGCGAAGCCAAGCCATGATTGTCTCAGCAGTAGCCTTCCAGAGTTATTGGCAAAATCAAATTGCTTTTGTTGGCAAAAAAATTTCCAGGCTATGCAAAGAAATGAATCCTAGGGAACCCACTGACATTTATTTTGAATTGCTAAAGAAAAATTTTTGAAGCGTGAAGATACATTTTCCCCAAAAATGCCAAACCTAAGTTTCTGTGACTTAAGTAAAAGCTTCTGAAAGGATAAAAACTGTGAAAAAGCTAAAAGAGCTTTGAAGAAAAATCACACACCTACAAAGGAGTATTTCCTCAGTAGGGAAGCACTGTGTCTTCTTTGTTCATCTCACCTTTACTCAGTGCTGGGTCATATCACACAAGTCATCACTCAAGCCATCAGACACCAGGATGCAGCAGTGAGCGCTGACAGGTACTCTGCCTGCATTCCTCTACTTCCCTGCACATGAGCACCCCAAGTGTGTTTTAAGGCGCAGTTTGATTCTCTGCTCCCTGTGCTGCCCATTCCACACAGCCAAGTACTACAACAGCCCCCACCCCAGCTTGCTCACACACTTCAGCTGCATCTGCCCCTGCCGCTGCTTTTGTGCCCATGGGAAGGGAGATCTGCTTCCTGCCCTTGCTGAATCCTCTCCTTGTCCTGCCCATAAGATGATGGCAAAAGCCCCTCTTGTTTCTTTCCAGGCACTGCCTGGTTTTGGGTGAGCCTAAGCAGAAAGAGGGAAAAGGATGCTTCCTGACAAGTTGTGGAAGGGGTAAGCAGAATCCGGCCCTCAGACTGTGAATCTAACATATGTCTTACTAGACCATTTTAATTACTTGGCAGAAAGGAAGCACAGCCTAAGCCTGTGTTCAAAATAAGATTCAAGTGAGGAAAAAGCCTCAATAAACAGGTGCTGCTGCTATTACTACTAGGGCTCGATGAATGCTGCTTATCTACAAGTACTTCTGACATTGGAAACACATCATTTTTGATGAAATATATGGATATATGGATGTACAATGCAGGTATATATATCTAGTTTTTTATGTATTGTATCTACATATCTTTGTACATATATACATTGTGTATGTATATGTTTAGACATATCAACATTTTGTCACATGGCCCTCGGCCTTGTAAGATGAAATATTTTTAAAGTGCTGGTGTTTTCTGTGAAAAACTTCAAGAGGTCTTGGCTTGACGTCCCTGCAGTAAGGGTTTTTTTTAAATCACAAAAACTGTCTTTCTCACTGTTGGCCACATCACCTCTGCATGTATAGACTTGAAACATTTAATTCCATGACTACACAATGACATAGCTTCTAAAACAATAGTAATCGTCCATATCCAGGCAGGATTTTTCAATAACTGCTTTATATGATCTATAGATGCAGCTGGGAACATTATAATATCATCTTCAGAAATGGTTTTCATTTAAAATATATCACACAGAGCAAAAGCTAATAAAATAAAAATGTGTTTGAATCCAAATGACTTTCCTCCTATTTCTACCTATGGAATAAAAAACTACTGAGTTTCAATCATGTTTGATTCTCCACCCCTCTACCAAGGTAGGTGTTTATGTCAGGTGCATTACATGTTTCTTCCTTGCTCAGCAACATTGCCATCAGTAAACTCAACAGCCAGAGAATAAGAAGGGAGCAGAAAGGCATAACATCACAAATGCTGAACTCAAGGTTGTTTGACTCAGTATTTGCTTAGTGTCTCACAAAGAAAACACTCAAAAAAACAGAATAGGACAGTTATGGCTGAGAGACAAAATACTTAATTTGGCGTTTTGTTTAAGTGGATGCTCATAAATGACAGTTTTGCATTTACAATTCGTTGATATATCTGGCAGCCTCATTCACCAACTAACGGGGACATATTTTGCTCTTCCTTTTTCCACTCAAAATCTGTAGTGAAATCAATTAATTTCCATTAAGTTACTCTAAATTTAGGACTTGAATTAGATGATCTGAACAGACAGTGGATCAGACTCCTTTAGCAAAGAAACAGAGCAAAATTGAAGATTACTGTGAAGATACTTCAGTTACTGTGCTCTTTGAATTGTGGATCTTACTGGATGTTCTTCAGCCATTGGAGTAGGTATTGCAAAATCATTTCCCATCCAACTTTGTTTCAGTCAGTCATTTTAGCTTATCCTATGAGAAAGATGAAAGGAGGTTCATACACATTTAAAGAACTTGTGATCTCTTTGGGGAAAATAAGATCACTCAGAATTCCTCCTATTGCATAGATTTCTTCAGCTAGTGGGGATAAAACTACTGCAGCATAGCAGAGCAGCGAGCTGAGTATGAATGCCAAGTAGTAAGCAAATCTACTACTGCAGCTAAAAGGAAACAACTGTTGCTAGCCACAGCTGCTTATTTATTTTTACTTTTTTAAAACCTCTTTTAAGATTCATAGTTGATTGATTCTTGTCAAGGAAATGTTCTTCCTTTATTGCAACACTCAGTTAGTAGTTTGGTAGTCTGGAAACGAGAGCTTTCCTGTATAGTGCATTTGATTTTTTTCCTTCTCGTAAGCTCATGGAGCTAAAAGTCATGTTTGTTTATGCTGCAGCTTCTCCCCTACTGATGCTGCCTCTTTTCTTTGCCCAATCCCGTTTCTGGATGTATTTGCTTGTCATCAGCAAATCTATTTTGAGGTACTCTCCTTGAGAAGGGGAAGTGAGAGAAAAAAAATCCTGTGGATGATCTTACTTAGGAAATTTAGGACTGCATGAAACTGTGGAACAAGGTGAACTAAGAGGGGAAAGGGAAGAATATATCTAGCTGTCAGTGGTGCTAAGGAGGGTATGAACTTCACCTTCTTTGTCTTACCAGTAAATCTGTTTGAAAAGCACTTGTAAATCTCTGATGTTCAGCATAGCAAGGGTTTCCTATGGAAATCTTCACTTGCAGGTCCCTCCCTCATAGATACTTAGACAAATTGTTTAATTAATTATCTTCTTTAACCGTAGTGGATGAACTGCAGAAAAAGGTTTTCTTATTTCTTTCCTTATTCATTCCCAATATTCAAAATCCATAGATTTCCTAGGACTCTCAGCAGCACTTCAGATCATTGTTATCTCCACTGTTTCCTCAGTTTGCACATGAACTAGCCATTTCTGGAAGAGTAAGCAGTTCAAAGAGGAAAAAAAATCCAAAACAACTAACTGTTGTACCCCTATACTGTATAATCAGGTTAAGTCCTCCATTGTCTCCCATATTCATTTATTTTCCTCTTTTTAATGCGTTCCTTGTGGAACGTCCATTTTAGAAGCTCTGAACTGTTTCATCATCACCCTGGTCTTCTCTCCTTGCTGCAGGACTGCACCACCACTGCTCTCTAGAGCACATCCTGAAGTCATTTCCGACCTTCCTTCAGGTAACTTCTTTTGGCACCCTTAATTTACTCAACCCTAACTCCTTCACATTGCTCCGGCTGACTCTACTCCACGATCTTCCCTATTGTGTGCTGCAGTGATCTTGCTAAAACCGGATATCATTACCTAGCAGTTGAAAGAACATGTAACAGACTCAGAACATAACAATCCTACCGTTTAGAAGGCTTTTTTCAGCATTTTAATGTATCATCCATAGTTTATAACTACCTTCTTGATCAAGTTCTTCCCTTGCAGAATGCTAAATTTCAGATTTTTGCAGGAAACTGAAATATTCTTTGTTTGCAGGGAGGAAAGACTTTACAGATAAATCTCATTATTATGTCTGTTGTTTGTAATAAGTATTACACAATTTATAACATTGCCAGAAATATGATCCTGTATGAACAAGGAAGCCTTCATTATGTGTCAAAACTAAAGCAAGCTCCGGCGATGTGGAAATTTGCCATCAGGAAAGCTACTGAGATTAGTGAGAAATTTCTCAATCTGATATAAGTTTAACTATTTACATACCCACAGAGTCCATCATGATAGTTTCACATTATCACAAAAATTATTTTTTTTTATTCCATTCAGATTTCTTCAGAGGTTTTGTTGTTCTCCTTTCATGATTTTATTTCAAATGTCATAAAAGATTCTTCTTAGGCAGGTTTGAGGACAGAAATTCTGCATGTTTTGTCTTTTTTGTACATTCATCCTGTGACATATTTTTTTCCCACACTACCAGCTTCCTAAGTTGATACCTGGCTGTTGGTGACAGAAGCACACTGAACTTTTCTTCATCTGATCATTCCTGCAGAGGTCCCTATGGAAAAAATGGTCTAAACTGTAATCCATAGAACACTTAATTTATCAGTGCTGTATAGAGCCCATCACAAGGTTTATCCAGTTTTAAAGTCTTTTCCGGTCTTTTAAAATTTAAGAACCAGGCTATATCTCCTCTCTTAAGAGTTTTTCCACATGATTCTACACCTTACAGCCATTTCACTTTATCAGTGAACTCACAAATTCTCTGTGTGACAGTTATGGCTTTTTTCAGATTTACTTTCTAATAATCCAATGGCAAAGATACTGATTATACTCCATTAGCTCCACAGTAGAAGTCACGTTAGCTCAAGGCCAAACATGACGACTGTACAACAACCAGTTTTATTGACTGCTGTTGCAGAAGCCACTGAAAGGAGCAGGTTATACTTATCCTTTTCTAGTTCTATGAAAGTAACCAGAAGAAGCTCTTCACTCTCCATTTCAGTGTCACAGAGTTTGTTGATTCCCATTGCCTCACTCACTTGCCAAAAACTTGTGAATGTGTAAGATTTTTTTTCCCTGTGATTTGTGTGAGTCTTGTTAAGACCTTAGCTGGGGGGGTGGGGGGTGGAGGTATTAATAATCCCTGACAGAGTCACAACTTATTCATTTCTTGGTGGATGGTCTTTAGACTTGATGTTAGTCCACAGCTCAGACCGAGTTCCAGCTTATTTCCCAGGCACAGGCTTGAACACATCCACTGCGATTTATGCTCTCAGTGTCCTGAAGGGATAATAATATGTCTTACCAATACAGCTGCCACACTAAGCTTCATTTTTCAGAATCCTATCTCTAATATACTATAAATTTTAGCAAAGCTTAGTTAGGATGTTAATAACTCCAAAAACATCCAGTGAGTTTAAAATCATGGCTCTACCAGAACCTTTAATGTTTCTAATGCATTAAGTTGATATCTGTTGTGGCTTCAACTGCACCATAGTGGAGTATTTCTTCTTTACTCTCTGATCTTTCCCTCAGGCAGTGGGGGAAATGCTTACTATGGCATTGTGAAGGGGTATTTGTGTATTTCCCAGTTAATTTTTTTTTTTTTTAGTAAGTCTATTTTGATATCAGATTGCTCTCTTTGGTACGCTACCAAGGTTTGTTCAGATTGTCATAATGGGGATGGAGAAGAGTATACTGCTATCATTTGACAAGAGACATGCTAGCCCTTTGCTCTGAAATACCAGCGTAAAAAAGTTGATCAACAGTTACAATTTTGCAGTCAGGGAGATACATTTATATGTTTTACTCTGCTACCAGCAGAATTAATGAAAATCATTCACACAGTCATAATGTTCCTCAATTTCTCCATTATGAGCTATGGCTTTTAGTTACTAAGGCCACCAAAGCTCAGTATAAAAAAATTAAAGGAATCTCTGCTGATTCAAGACAGAACAATAAGGTTTAAATCCCCTGTTCATAGATTTAATAGGAGGAATCATGACTGATTTTTTGTCCACCAAAATAATTACTTGATTATACTCAGTAAATTCATCTCCTTTTCTGTGCCCAGCTTCTAACTTCTATTTGTTCTTCATTTGTGGTGTAACTGAAAGCAGAACCTTCTGGTACTCAGAATAAAAAAATAAAAAATATTGAAGATGAACATTACCATCCAAGACTGTAAAGCAATTTTTAAAAAAAATACTATAGGCTTAAGATTGAATGCTCTGGCTTTGCAATTCAGAATGGTTGGTGACATTTTGCTTATTTTACTTATGTATAGATATACACATGAAGTCAAATTACAACGGATACTCTTAGCTATAGCTAACAGGTCATCCAAAAAGAAAAAAGCCCCAAATACAAAACCAACAGCCCTATGTGAAGTAAATATCTTCATCAACAGTAAAGTCTATGATGACATAATGATGTATTGCAAAGAAAAATACACACCTAAAATGGACAAAGTTGACAAACACCTTTTTTTTGTGACACCACCAGCATACACGTGTTCTACCTCACAGTTATAGAAATAGGAGAAATATTCTTCTCAATTGTTGCGGTTAAATGCAAGAGCAATCTGTAAATACATAGACAATGCTGTAAGTACTGTGAAAAGTGTGTATGTGCATAAAAAATCTAAATAAGGAAATAAATGCATTAAAAATGGAAGCTACTTTTAATGTATCTCATTGTTGTGGACATCAGATATACTGCAGTGGCCAGACAATCTGTCATCCACATGGTTTTGCTTTTTATGATATGTTGAGTTCTGCTGGTTGAGCAGTTCTATTTCAATTATATATAGAAGATGGGTTTTTTTTTTAACAAAAAGTGCTTGAATGGAGCAGCAGAAACATGAAAGTGACAGTTGTTGACTTCCTCTGTGAATCATACTGGTTTGAGATTTGCATGTGGAAAGGCTTGTCTCTCCAATTTTTGAGAAACTCCTAGCAGACTTACAGGGAGAGATGTACTCTACTTCACACCTGACATTCTTCTATTCCTCAAAAGAAGATTCTGTTAAAAAATCCCATGTTTTCATGTTTTGTTAACTTTCAACTCTCCTTTGCTAGGTAAATGAAAACAGTTTGAATTTTCTAGGATACTCTGCCTTAGCATCATCAACAACAACAATGAAAGCTTAGGACTGAATGAAAATATAAGACAATATGTAATTGATTTGGGAGGAAAGTTTATCCATGGGCACAACAGTATGTAATGGTCCACTAGAAGTTTATTATATCTTGCTGTGAAGGACTTGATATTCGTAATTGATTGAGCAGGTGGATTTCTCACTTCATTCAGAAAAACATGTTCATGATAAAAGAAGTGAAGAAATTTTCAAGAAGGTGAAGCCATAGTGTCATCAACATTTCTTTTCAAACTTTGCACAGATACACCATAGATGTCACTTACTACTAATGGGGGAAAGATGTAAAGTGGAGCATTATGCTATCAATCCCATCTTCCCTCCAATCACTTTATCACTTTGTCCCCTGAATATCTCTTCTTTGTTCCCTTAATTTTAAGTTCTTTTATAATCAAGTCACTTCTGTGCATGCAGAGAGTGATTCTAAATTCATAGTATTCTATGAAGATATAGTATTTTAAGGAGGATCAGGATATGACTACTGAAAGAATAGAGACATGCATGCAGTCCAAAACAAAGCTAGACCAGAGTACTTGGTTTATCTTACTTTAAGTGCTTAAGCAAAGCATGCACATTAGGACTTTAATCTTCTAATAAAGTCTATAAAAAGAGCTAGATATATCCTACAATCACCCACCTCAAATCTAGATCACTCTCTGAAAATAGCCTCCTTTCTCCACTCACTCTAGCTAATGTTCAACGTTCTGGAGTCCATGTCTGTTGTGTCAGTGCCTAAAGATAGATGAAATGAACCTTGGCCCATGTTATTTCATCTGAATTTCCTATATTTTTGTTTTGCAACTAAAAATAGATTGGAAGTCCTTCAGCATGAGAATTATTCATTCATTATTTGTGATAACTCTTTAAGATAACATGCAGCATTTGTGAAGGAAGCGGGGAAGGGAAGGGAAGGGAAGGGAAGGGAAGGGAAGGGAAGGGAAGGGAAGGGAAGGGAAGGGAAGGGAAGGGAAGGGAAGGGAAGGGAAGGGAAGGGAAGGGAAGGGAAGGGAAGGGAAGGGAAGGGAAGGGAAGGGAAGGGAAGGGAAGGGAAGGGAAGGGAAGGGAAGGGAAGGGAAGGGAAGGGAAGGGAAGGGAAGGGAAGGGAAGGGAAGGGAAGGGAAGGGAAGACATGAACTCAATAAACTTTTAGGCTGGATTATGCACTGCTACTGGATTTTGTAAACTCCATTCCATTTATCAGTAGATTTGCTTCGATCTTTTCTCTTAACTGCTGTGCTTATTGTCTGCACAAATTTCTCACCTTTTGTCTGACAGAATTCCAGGGTTAAAAGAAGTATTTCCTTTATGTTTAATTAGATTCATTTGCTGCTTATCAAACCAAGAACCTATTACATCCACCAGAGACTTTGCCATTTACTCAGAGATTTTTATTGTTATTATTTTCATAAGGAATGGCTTAGACAATGCTTTTTAACTATAGGTCTTTTGCTTTATGCTTTTTGACTATAGGTCGTTATAGCTCCTAGCCCAAGTAGATTAAAAGAGGGATATCACAAATATTCTGCCGTCAAAAATGCTCTAAAGTGTGAAAACCTCATGCATAGCTAATGTTTATGATTTGTTTATCTTATGAATACATTAAATCCCAAGCAGAAGAGCAACTTTTGTCTTGAGTAAGGTGAAGGGCAACTACATCCAGGATAATTGGTGTCATAAGCAGCACACCCATAGCTCAGTCTGGTATGACCGGTAGTGGTAAGCGATAAATGTGCCTTTCTCTTAGCTTTTCAGTTGAGAAGAAAGCGTAGAAGTTCGGTCTGAGGCATAGTCTCAGAAGCAGCAGGCTGTACTCTCTTACCAGAAGGCCATCACATTAGTGGGGTTTATCAGAGCATACTGACATCTAACCACGCTGCTTCCTAGTCCGCAGGCCCAGTGTATGAGCAGAGGAGATACACTGCGGCAGCCAGGTTTTCCTACACAACAGCAGCAACCTCAAAGTGCATCTCGTTCTGTACATGGTGTCTTCTCACAGCCCATGACCCCTCTCAGAGATGGAAGCAGGGGTCATCCCCAGCGCCACAGTGGAGACCCCAAACCCTGAAGTCTTACTAGGGTCGTTGATAGTGATCTGAATTTTCTGAAAAGACAACATTATTGCCAAAGGCTCTTGCATTAAAAAATGAATTTGAATGATGGATTTGGCATAACCCCTGGCACAACTCAAGCCACATCATGGATCTAATTCTACCTTCCTCTCAGTCGAGCAAGTGCTGACACAAATATAACATGGGTTAGAATGTGATCCTATAATACTTCATGCTTTCTCATTCAGAAAATGCTGTGGCAAATCCCTCACAGGGGCAAATCACAATGAATTAAAGGGCTAGGAACCTGACAGTGCATGAGTGCCACTACAGGCTTCCACCCCACACAAGCGACACGTTCAGCATTCTGGCAGCGACAGAGCAGATCTTTTTTGCTTTTGCAAAAGTGCGTTCCTTGATAAAGAGGCAAAGCTGATTATTTGAACTGACCATTTCTAAAACACATTTACCAACACTTTTTTTCCCAATGAAGCAATAAATATTTTAAAAAAATGTTTCACAGTTCACAGCACAGAATTCCAGCATTCAGTTAAAAGCATTCTGCTAAAATACTGCCATCTTACAATAAAATCTGAAGTTTAATGGAGTGTTATGAACTAATATAGCGTGTTATATTTTTGTTCTACAATTTCGTGCTACTTTTGTTAGCTCTTTCTCTTTGGCTGTTGAGGGGAAGGTGTGTAATAGTGAATACTAAGAATATATGTAACGTACACATATATTTGATATACCTATTTTATATTCATAGAATCTCTTCTTCCCTTGAAATGGTTGCTTCAACTTCTATCAGACTTCAGGACTGATTTACTATGACTGGTTTAAGCTAGTAATAGCTTAATTGCCAAAGGTTTAGAAGTTCAGGCAGAAGCGCAGGAGATGGCTGTCTGAACCAGTATTCATGCTTCCACTGTATACAAATTGGCCTTGAATAATTTTGAAAATCCTGGTGTTTCATGATTTTAGGAGAATAAGAGGCATTGAATGCTCTGCATTTCTGCTTCGGATCTCATCCGAAAGTAAGCATGCAAACTTCATGAACCAAGCTTAAAATATTGTATTTTTTTAAATGAAAATTCTTGAACTCCAGTGTAAATTCACAAGATTTAGATCAGCCCTGTTGCTGTGTATAATATTCACAAAATACTACACATACATATTTTAGATGAGCTTTCATTATTAGCTTTTGTAAATGTCAGTGAAATCCCCAAGTTCAAGAGGCATTCAGGCTAACAAGAAGTTCTTGAGCTGTTCTCTACTGTTCTGTCTTTGAGAACAAAGGTATTCACCCTATTTGCTGAAGCAAAGTATCTTCCCTTTCCAGAAAGTCTTTAAGGAGTAACCATCTTAGATAATCCTGTACTGGACAGATAGGAAGGAGACACAATATCCCTCCACTTGTGGTCTTCTCCACTGAGCATAAGAGGCAAGATTTTAGGGATCTTTGGCAAGAATTTTCTTCCCAGTTAACACCTTATGTTTTACATATGATATTATAGTGTGATGTCTACAGCCATACCCTTCGAAAAGGGAATCATATTGCTATGTAGCCAGAAAAGGGAGTTATCTGAGTGAGGATCTTGAAATTACTACCACAGTCAATCCAAATTTCCTATCCCATAAGATTATCACTCGGAGAAATTTTCAGTCTTTAGCAGCTATGGAAAACAAATACAGAAAAAAAATCACTAAAATAGTTTAATTAGCCTTTAAAATGGGGAGCAGAAAAACCATGGAAGTTGTTCTCTGGGATGTAAGAGTTAGTTACAAATGTTTTCCTTTTTTGTTACTGGTGTATTTAGTAACTTGAGCAAATTTTGTAAGTAAGTCAACCATTTGAGTGTAAGATGTCTAATTTTCTCAAGCAAAGAGCAAAAGAAAAAATCTAAACAGAGTAATAGGTACTGTCAAACAATTCCCATCATAAAAAGAAAATAAATACCAATGGGTCATGAAGCTGTTTCTGTTTTCCAAGAGATTCCCACAAAAAGGAGTGGAATACATTCAAAACCACACAGAGCAGAAGCAGTGTAAATTAAAATAATGACATATAGCAATACTCAGCTAACTCACCATACAAACATGGTAATGAAGAAAACATGCCAAAACTGCTTCACAGTAAGTCTGTGGTTTTGCTTTTCTTCTTACTGCCATTTGTCAATTTTTCTCCCCTCTGCTAGTCTAGGTAGGCTTGCTAGCAACAAATGGGCTCGTAAGGAGGCCAAAATCACATAACGACTGAGCACTTCTGACCTAGTTCCTTCTCTCTGGTCAAGTTCAGTGATGATTTTTCTGAGTAAATTTTAGCCAGGAGAGTCTACATAAAGGCTCAGAGTATGCCTACCAGAATTTCAAAAGTTAGTGTTGTTGAAATGGAAAAGATTACTAAAATGCAATGCAAAAATCAGGCTTAATAAACAAACAGCCTATGTCTTATATTACAAGCAATGCTGCTTCCACTGCAAAAAGCTGCAGTTGTAAGTGTAGACTACAACTTTCATTTTGTCTTTTTTTTTTTTCTCCTGTCAGCAAAAATAAAATGAAAATTAACATGTACGGTTAGGAATTCCCCTCTTCATACATAATAATACAGATGGAAGAGGAAGATACTCTTTTTTCTGTTCTCATACAAACATACACGTTCAACAGAATTTATGTAAAGAAGCACCAAATGGCAAAAAACACAAATATCAACACCAGATAATGTTGATAGATTAATGATTATTTTAGCACATATATTAGGTTGGGATGGCCTGAGGAAATCATTGTGATCACCTAGAGGGAATTCCATCACCTATATTACTGAATTTTACTTAGTCAAATCCTGCACTGAGCTCATTTCAGCAGGTTTTTATCGGGAGATCCTATGCATGGCCATAACAAATGACATCTGCATGGGTGCTGAAGTGAGCTTAGGCATAGATCGAAAGAAGTGCTGCATCACTTCAGACAAAGTTGAAAATGTTTAAAACCTCATTGGGTGGCATTGGATTGATGGGTACAGCTCTAGCAATCACCATGCCCTCTGACTTCACACTACATCTATCTTCATCCTGCCTCAGTCAACACTGGATATTGAAAATATCCCAGCATATCTGCCTTTAATTTGCCACAGACACCTGTAGTCTAGATTAATTATTGTCGATCTTCAGGTCAGCTGCCTTATACATGAATATTAAAACTTGAAAGTATGCCCTCCAGTAAGACACTTGCATGAGTTTCCAGAATAAGCAAGATTAATCCGACATGATAATTATGATAATAAATGTAATACTAACTTATCACATCATATAAATTCAGCTAAATGAGCTCTGTGGCAATAGCAGTTAAGAATTAAGAGGAAAGGCAATGAGAATCTACATTATTGAAAATAAACCCTTCAGAGCCTGAATCAAAGCCATTTTTCTCCTTCCATATGCAGCTCATCTTCTTATCTACATGCTCCACATGTGTGGAGGCAGCAGAAATACATGAACCTAAGGCCTTGGCAAGTTACCCTTAACAAGTTAAACTCTGACACAGCATAGAAAAGTGTAAAGTAGGGAATTATTCTTATTGTGGCTTTCTTACAGTCAGGTAATGGCTTTTCCTGACAAAATGGTATTAAATGCTCCGTTAGAGTTCTGTTGCCTTAATTCTGATTCAGCCAATAGGTCTCAATTTTTTATCTCACAATTTTGAATTGCTTAAAACTATGCCTTTTCTAATTTCAGCTTCCTATAAGCATTTTAATGTTTAGTTTGTCTATAGGAGACCACAGGAGTCTCTCTGTACAGATACCATGTCAATGGGTTGTCTAACTGATGGCACAAGAGCTGTGAGAGGCAATGTACAGCATACATTAAAAAACCTGAAAGATATCCACCTTCTGGCCCTCATAATCCTCTCAGAAAAGATTAGCTACAGCCCTCACACCTGATATTTCTTACCCTAACCTTATTTTCCAGGTGATCAATTCAATTTCACAGCATTCTACAGTCATCTTTGGTATTCTCAGTTGGAATAGACTCTGTCCATCAATTGTTATCTCCATGTCTTCAATTTCTATCTCCACTCCATTCAATTTTACAGTGAAGCTTTCAAAATTCTTATCAGTTGTAGCTTGTCCAGTATTTTATTAATCTCTGTCGTGTACTTAATAAATGAAGTCAAATTCATAGACTGTGAAAACTGTGAAAACTGTGAAGCAAACAAAGGAAAATTTCAAAACTCAGCTATTGGACGGTTGAAAGTAAATTCCTTTGAGAATAAAGGTTTATTTATTCAGACTATCAGTGTCCAATAAAAATAAATTTAAAAGGAGCAAAAGAAAACATGAAACCTTACAATATCAAGAGAATAAGAATAGTTCATCTTTGGCCATGTCAAATTTATCTTAGTAATCTCATTATAGAAATCTAGTTAACAGAAAAAATATGGTGTAGGAGTCATTAGGCCACAATTTTAGTTTGCCTGAGTCCCCAGTATTTAAAAAAAAAAAAAAAAAAAAAAAAGTGCTGATTCAAAAATATTTTTTTAAATTACATATTCTAATTAATTTAAATTTGTATTCATTCTCCCTAACTTGCTGTCAGAAAACTAGATTAAAATATTTTGAATAGACTTTTTGGAATTTTATTTCAATGTCATTTTATTTGAGAAGTGTCTATTTAATTCTTCAGGATTGAAAGTTCTTTGCAAGATAAAAATCACATTTTCATTACTTTGTTTTTTCACTGTCAAAAGTTTTGGAGAGTGTCTCAATTTTTTTTTTTTTGTTTTCTGATTGCATCAAAATTAAACTGCAAATCCATAGCAAGACATCAGTTAACTAAATTCGCTCAGTTTCATCCTCAGAACAGATCTGCTGTAGTTACAATGACCAAAAAACTGAAGAGCATGTTTCTGTTCACAGCTACCTCCAAAACAAAAAGAGGTTTGTGGTTCTCCTAGGATCTGCTTTCTTGCCCTACCCCTTGTCCTCCACTTCAGTAGCAGTGCGGTGTGGTTGGGCTGCGCCCCCCTCTCTGTCTTCACAGGTCATGCCAAACCTTGAAATGCCCTCTGCCCCGTTCCATTGGAGAGGAGATGCCATGCAGCAGGCAAGCAGACATTTCTCTCTGGCGAGGGGGATGGTAAGCAAGTTCATAAAGTGTCAAACGTACAACATCATCAAAACCTATTGTTCTCAGGCTAAGTGCAGCTACTCTATATGGGAACACTGCATATTAGCATGCTTGATTGATCCATCTATAGATTGTGTGTTGGCACTGCAAACAACTCCATGGCTAGAGGCAATACATCAACCACGTGAGAAAGCTGTGGAAAGGTCTTTGCCTTCATTAATATAATAAGGCAATATCTACATACCATTATATATACCAATGATCTCATAAATGTCAACATTAATGTATTCAAAATTCAATATGTCAAAAGGATGTCACTTAACAACATGTTTTGTAAAAGAGGCATTATATACTGAACAAAATGAAGACTATACCGCAAAGCAACACAAAACCCCAGCAGAAGTGGTGTTCTTTCATACAGCTTACACTTCTTAGGAGCAGCTCAACATTCTGCTCTAATCAAGAAGGATGTTTTTCACTGTGGTCAACATGATGTAGTTCTTCTTCACCCTGAAACTAGCAAATAAAAAAAGCAACTGAAACTAGTATCCTGGAACAAGCACATAGTATACTTATCCATGTTCTTGTTGTTTCTGCTATGCCATCTATGTATCTGCTTCTTGCATTGAAGATGAAAGAGTGTCTATTTTTTCTATACTACCTACCTCTTAAAAAGTCTGTGACTTCAAATTGCAAATAATCTTGGGAGATAGACAATGCCAGCCAACATCCAACTCAGGAAGAATTTTGATTTTTATTAAAATACCTCTGAAAAACATTTTTTTAAAAATTAATTTCTAACAACACCTTTAAGATGTGAGAGGAATGAAAGAGCCAGATCAATTTTGCTTCTCCAAATGTAATTTTAGAAGCTTTGGCAACTAGAAATCATCAGGTTCTTTTGCCCTGTGAGTTCTGTTCTGCTCTGAGAGTGATAGCGCTAGGTATCTGCCTCAAGTATTTTGTTTTGATGTTTTGCACTTTAAAAATATTCAGTATTTCACAGAATCACAGAATCGTTTAGGTTGGAAGACACCTTTAGGATCATTGAGTTCAATCATTCCCCCAGCACCGCCAGGTCACCGCTAACCCATGTCCCTTTCAAAACAAAATAGTTTATCACTCAATGTCTTTACATTTGTTAGTGCATTTTTAAAATTAATTTGCATTAGTACTTTTTAAGAGATCAGGATTTAATCAATAATTCTGTACTGACAAAGATTTTCCCTGCTCAACAGAGCTAACGGAGCAGGCATGGACAGCTGCAAACTGATGGAGCCATGAGAAGAAACAAGGTGACAGTCGTGGTCAGCCAAACAATTCATAAGGTCTCTCACTTCTCATAGACAGGGAAATCCATTTCCCTGGTGAAGGACCATCTCTTCTATCACACAAAGGAGGTACCGCTGTGACGAGTGCTACCTCTGAGCTCCCCCAGCCCCAGGCATCTCCCACTGCCCTGGCAGACAAGAGGGGAAGCAACAGAAAGCAGTCTTCATCAAGCTGGCAATATCAAAACAACTGTGAAGGTTTCACAGCCAGGGGAATGGCTCCAGATTCAGCGATGTCATGCTCACTTTTGAAAAGCAAAAAAGATACAGATCTTGGGGAATAGAGAGGTGCCTGGAGCTAGAAATTAAGTGAAAGAAGAATTGTAGCCAGCTACTGGGAGCCAGAGAAGAGACTAAGCCAAAACAGAACAGTGACAGCTTTTATACAATTAATACAGGCTCTTTTCCAAAAAAATAACCTTTTCTGCTTTATTTAATCACCCAAATGAAATGAATAATAAGGAGTGGGAGAGGGGAATTGCCTGATTCAAGAACATCCTGGACGATGGAAACTCACTGGACTTGGTTGCTGCTTTTTTCATTGTAATTTTCCTCCTCTAAGGCAAGAATGGAAGAAGAAATCAAATGGGAGAGAATCAAAATCAAGTGAGCTTAGGAGTGGACAGTTACTTGCCGTTGGGATATTTTTGTGTCTGCATGGTCAAGAGAATGAAAGAGTCACATTGAGCATCGAGGGGGGAGGCAGGGGAGGGACTGGATAGCCATTAGGGCCATTATTTCCACCTTCGTGATGAACAGTTAGGGTCAGGAGAAAGGAAAAATTATGAAACCCCCCTTGTTGTGCAAGAGCAAAACAGCAAAATAGATGAGCTGGCAACAGCTAACACTGACCCCGCTGTCATGCAGAGAAAATGGCGTGCAAGTGTTCACAGCTGCCCAAAAATATCAAGGGAGCAGCAGCAGCAAGAAGAGCTGTAGTTACCTCTTCCATCTCTTCTGACTTAGCTACTGCGTGTAAGGACTGAAATAGCATTGAAAAATATGTGTAAAGGAAAACAAAGAATGAGCTCCTGCAAGGCAAGTGCTGAAGAGTTAGTGTATACCAAAATGTATGCTTTATTCATGTAAATATTTTCAGTGACAAGTTCTGATGCTGTTGCTCCCACTTTCCCTTGCAGATTATTGTATGACCTAAATAGCTCTTGAAAGGAGAGCATAGACAGATAGGACTATAATGACTATGCATGTAAAAAACATGTTATCATGGATCCATGGTTTTCTCGCACTTGAAATTATTCTAAGCAGAAAATTTGAGTCATAAAATGGGAAAGCATGTAGAAAAAGAAAATAAAAAGACAAATTAGGCCCTAAGGAGGGATTCACCTCACTAAATTTAAATGTCTGAAAGGATGAAATATCAAATCCCTCTATTCTCAGAGGTGCTGCTGGAGACAATAATTTCATCATAGTATAAATGTCTAAAATGGATTAGATGATTAATTTAGATTAATCGTCTCCTTGAATTGGCTATATTTATCCAATGACTCCATAGGGAGAATACACAACTAATCACCTAACTTTTAAAGGGATAAAGTAATGTGAGATTATTCCATTGTGAGGGTCAGCTGAGTATTACGTGCATGGCACATCTCAGCGAATCTTATGATTAACTCATATACATCATCTTCTATATCGCATAGTAACACTAATGCATCAGTTCTACAGATGATATTGTAAAAGGGGAGGACTGGAAAAAATCATTGCGTTTACAAGAAGAGAAATGAGAAAATTAGAAAATAATGTTTGTTGTACTAAGTAAAATGTTAAAATTAGATACTTCCTTAAGTGTTATCTAATATTTTCTAGGCAGCTTTTTGGGGTAAAAATAATTGCCTTGAGCGTAAAATTACTAAGTACTGCCTAACTGAGCTCTAAATTATCCGGATGTATAAGCAAACAGTACTGTGGGGTTTTCTGGGTGTAAAAGCGTACAATACTATGGCAAAAGTGGCATATAAACTTGTTTTCTGCCCGTTCTGAAATATTATTGCTTAAGCTTAGTAAAATTCAGTGCAGAAGGCTTTTGATTGCATTATTCCTTAGCAAGACCCCCTCTGTTCCTCTTACAGCCAAAGTAACGTGATTCATCTGTACTGTTGAATTATTTCTAGCTCACTAAACAAAGTCACTGTCTTTTTCTCATGCTTATACACTCCTCAAAAGCCCCTGCAGACCTTTAGGAGCCGCCTTCTTGAGTCTCACAGTAGCCAATATGTCTTTTGTTTGAACAAAACCACACAGTCCTGATTGTCAGTTTGCGAACAGGCATCTCTTTCTTTATCATCATGCCCAGATATTATTGCTCATCTTTTCCAAAGTGTTTTGATCCAAAGTACCATGTGGGAGGAAATAAAAAGGCTCAGCAGGGGACAGATGTTAAGGAAGAAGTTTCAGACTTTGAATTTGATGCCTTTTATAAATTCAAATAAGATTATTTATACAGAGTGATCAGATGATGGTCAAACATGGAAACACTCAGAAGTTCAGTTAGGGTCAGCTCCCAGGATTTGCTTAACCAAATGGATAATAATTCTTCCCTCCCATGTGACTACTTTTTGAAATACCATAACAGCTCTTTCACTCTCAGCTTCAAAACAATTTTTTTTTTCTTCAAGAGGACCCTTTAAAGGTTTCTGTTAAAGCTTGTAACTCCTGTAATTCCAGTGATGATATCCTTCACAGTCACAGTTCCCAGCTCCATACTCTGGACAGGCAGGCTTTGTGGGTGACTATGTCCCTCCTTTGTTGCAGTCATCAGACCCCTTCTCACTTCATGAGTCCCAGCAGTGATCCCTGTGCTGGCAGATCCCATTCCTCTCTCTCTTTGAATCACAGCATACATGTGCTATATCTTTTATAATTTCTTCTTCAGAGGGGACCCAAACCTGCCTCAGTAACTCCAAGAGTCACTATGCTGTGCAAACTCACTCAAAAACAAAGAATGGGAAAGGAGCTGTGGATGGAAACTGAGGTGAGAGGTGTTCTTGACCACAGTCATTTCTTACATAGCCTAAAC
The DNA here is from genome assembly GCA_009769605.1 of Bucorvus abyssinicus. Lineage (NCBI taxonomy): Eukaryota > Metazoa > Chordata > Aves > Bucerotiformes > Bucorvidae > Bucorvus > Bucorvus abyssinicus. The sequence goes on from CM020025.1 coordinate 23,577,600, forward strand.
GTGTAGCACAGTTCAGCAGACAAAAGTCTGCCTTTGCTATTCAGAAGACTGTATTTTGATATATGTATCCAGCAGCCTGCCTGTTTAAAAAATCTAGTGATTCAACAGCTGTGCAAGTTATTCAGACATGCAGACAATAAAAGGAAAATTTTACTTCTCATTTTTCTGTTCCCTAGTAATTTCCTCATTTGTTCTGCCTGCCCCCTCCCTCATCTGCATCTTCTTCTTCGGGACCTTTTGACTTCTGTCTACCTCTGATGTTCCTAGCTTGTTTCTTTGACTGTGTGTTTGTTAACAAACATAAGAGCTATCTGAGTACTTATCTCCAAGGAACAGTACTTTTGAAGGAATGCAAGTTACCTGCAGTGCGAATGAGGTAAGTGAAAAATCTGATAATTCCATCAAACTGGAAGGTCCACCTGCAGTTTTTAAAACTTGTTAGGGCTCTGAGCAACCTAACCTAAATTCAAATTTAGGCATCCTTTGAGCAGGATATTGGACTAAATGATCTCCAGAGGTCCCTTCCAACCTAATTTTTATCCGTAATTCTAGAAATAGGGGCTATCACTCTAATAAGAAGTGGCTCAGCAATATTGTGAGAAATGGATCCACATTATTCTGTCAGCAGTGTGTGTAACATTGAAGCCGTTACCTTAGTTCTACTTTTTAGAGAGATTGGCCTGCACAGTGGTGACACAATGGAAAAATAATATAAATTTGTCGTCGTAGAACAAAACAATAATTCACTTACTTCACTGTCCTAGTTATAACAGTGAGTACTAAGTATATAGTAGTGTGACTCCATGAAAAGTGACTTCCTAGTTCTGTTTAAGGGTTGTGCTTTTCAGGTTTGAACTTACACTCATAAGACCTTTTTCTTCAGTCTCATATAAAAGAATGTTAACATTTTATCCATGTAAAAACACTTAAATTTCTGTGGAAGCCTCATGTTTACCTACATTAAAATAACCTGATTATGGCAAAATCCAAGAAAAGATCAAATAAACTCCTGAATAATTCAAGAGTGTATCCCACAGATCCACCATGCAGATTATGAAAGTCTTGAATTCAGAAAAAAAGTACCCCCAAAGCCCATGATAAGCTCAGCAATGTGATGTCTCTGCCTCACGCAACACAAACAGATCTCCAGAAGCACTTTTGTGCATTTTTGGGTGCAAGTGTGAAGAAAAGAAACCGTAATGATACTTATTCAAAATTCAATCTCAGATTACAAATTTCAATCTCAGATTCATGAAGCTGAATAAAGATAACTAACGAAAAGTAAACTTCAGGAGAATTTATGACGAAGAACTCATTGCATTTGCCCAGCAAATCTCATCAAATGTGCTCAGCTTATTTTAAGATGATGGTGCTTCATTTGTCATGTAGCAGGTGCTTTGCCATCTGAAGAGATCCTGAACATGAGCTCAGAATTAAAAACGTAACAGACTGAAAGTAGAGAAGGTAATACTGCCATGGTTCCACCATGGAAAAATGATTTAGGGCAGCCATTTGTAATTTGTATAACACCCTGAAGTAATTCCTCCTTCTTTATGTGTAGTAGGTAATACTCACTGCCTTTTATTTCGATTTACCCAGTCCTTAGACTCTGATAGTGGTTCCTTTGGTGCCCTTTTCACACAGTCTGCTAGCTTCCTCTAGTGTGGGCAGGCTTCCTTTTTCATAGCGTCAAATGTCTCCTTCCAATAGCTGTGAGAAAGGTACTCTTTACCAGGAGCAAAGCTGATGACCTTGCTTATCCCTTGGAAATTAAGTCAGATTGGTGTGAAAGCTCAGAATTTACTGAGGAGATGCTTATAGTCCTCGTGCCGCTAAAGACATGTTGCTGAAATAACTATTAGGACATAGTACTGGCTCTGACTCTTCCTCCAGGCTCCTCTTCCATCATCACATCAAGAGGGATCTTCACAGCTCTAACACTCCCAAACTGTCTACTTTGGCCACTTCTGCTGAATTGTCTTCAATCTTGTCCATGCCATCAAGTCCCTATTTCACCTTGTGACAGCACTTGCTGGAATATTCTTCAAAACCTTCTTCAGGCTGCTTCCATGCGTAGAAGTGTCAGTTCAGACAATTCCAGGGTTCCTTATAATCCTCTTCCTCTCCATATCCCATCTGAACAACCTCTTCTGCCGTAACCTCCAGTAACAATCAGCAAGGAACACTTAATACAAAGGTTTAAGGTTATGAATCAATAGAAAGGATAACATTGTGCAAACACAAACTCTTGTAAACTTCATTAGTCTGCAGACAATATGAAATAGTTTGGCTGATGGGGGTGACACAAAACGTTCTACTTGCTATTTGCAACACCCTCTCTTGACTTTTCTGTTTACTGTGTCCTTCAGCATCATTGTAAATCCTCCAAAAGTGGAGGTTTCTGCTACTTTTTTGTAAGTTTGATAGATCTTTTTTTTTCAGGGATCTTTACTGAATTACAGTGCCTCTTTCTTTTTACATTTTTTCCTTCTTACTGCATGCCTTATTGGACAACCCTAAGCAACTAGTAGGCACTGTCATTGACACCAATGAAACATCAACAGTCAGCATCAGTAAACTACAGGTTTGTGTAGTCACAGTACCTACTATAGCATGAATGACAGCTGTCAAAATATTCAAGCCTTATAGTACTTATCAAGTACTATACTTCTGAAGAAAATTATTATGGATATTTAATTTCTTGGCTTTCTAACAGAATTCCTCTGAAACTTTTGACAAATAATTTACTTTCCTTATAGTGCTCTGTTTCCATGTATTTTAGCTTTTAATATAATTTTTTAGGGTATGATCAAACTCTTAATGGATTTATACAGGACCTAGCTCAAGAAAATCAATCTTTATGCAACCACTAGGTAATGAATATTTTTAATACCTATAAGTTAGTCTGTATTTTCATATAGTTTTCCTTCATTTGTCTCTCTGGTGACATATTTACCTCCCTCCAAAGTTTCCACAATATTATATACAGGGCTGCAGGCATCTACCTTGACCTATAGCTGGGCAGCTGTGGTTAAGCCTCTCCAAGTGCTGCATTGCCTTCAGAGGAGGTTGAGTAGGCACGTGGCATGCTCTGAAGTGACCTTCTGCACACTATTCTCTCTCTAGTGTCTGCTTCTATTATGTTATGGTTTTTGTTCCACGTCTCCTCTGCTTTTTTTCTGATTTACTACATCATTCTCCACAGCTCAGCTGGCTCAGCAAGCATCTCATGGTGCCTTTCACACTGAAGTGGGCAGTGGATGTAACCCATATCTGTGGAAACACACAAGCAGCAACTGGCTACCAACTTAATTTTTGTCCTTCTGTAGAAAAAGGAGAAGGGAATGCAGAAACACAGACAGTTTATAAAGGAGGGGAGCTCCCTTTCCCTGGCACTGGCAGTGGTTCTCTATTTCTTACGGGTGATTTCAAATACTTACATTTCACAAACAAACAGGGACTGGAGAAGGTAGCAGGAAGGTTGCGAAGTTTATCCTTGGCACCAAAAAAGTGTCCATGTTCAAGCCTCATTAACAGTGACAATTATTTTTGCATCCAAGGGCTTTCAACTGATGGAAGTCAAGCCTGCTGGGGAGGTTGGACGTGTCTTTGAAGCTCTCTGTATGACATGACTTAAGAGTTTCAGAATATCTGGGTACACCACAAAATCACAATTGGGGTTAGACAGTCACAGATTTTTGAGTTTTTTTGAAGGAAAAGGTCTGAGACAGAGAAAATATACATGGCCTTAGTAAGCACTTTAAAATGTTTCCCATCATTGCGAAACTTGATGATGAGTATAGATACTAACCCAAGCCTTGTCATCATAGTATCTGAATGGCTTCCAGTCTGAAGGTGTTATTTCCAAAGGCAATAGTCAAAGTTGATAGAAACAATAGGAAACAAGGAAAAAACTTTCAGAACTGTAAACCTACCCATTTTTATGATTACCAGGAGCATTGCTTATCTGTTCTTTCATGTGTTAGAGTCTTAGAGGGCCATAATATTGCCAAGGTAAAAGCAAAATGTAAATGGTTAAGCTGGTGCTATTTCCTATATCTGTTACGTTCTGTGATGTGTCAATGAATCACGCAATCATTTCCTCCCTTTAAAGTCACATGAATGGGTTTTTAGAACCTCACACAGCCTGTGAAGAACAGCAATGTATTGACTTCTTTGACCTTTTACTTATTCTAGATTTGAACTGACTGGTCTCCTTTCTTCTCGCAGTATTGGCAGCTGCCAGAAAGAATCACAGCCTCAGACAGTCAAATTACTGAATTTTGAAAGGTGAAGGCGGCACAGCTTAGTTATGCTGTGATATCTCATAAGCCCATGCTGGGCATTGAAATTCAGATGTCTTGTTCTTGTGACAAGGATAAGTGCAAGAACAGGAAGATTAACAAGAATATCATAAGAATTAATATTATTTCAATAAAGGCTTTAACAAAACAGTGTGATAGTACAAATTTAATCTGCTTTGTTACAATAGTGTACTAACTGACCTCTCTAGAAACAGATCCAAATTCTTACTTTTCATCACTATATAACAATGGCATTTTGTGTAATTTTTAAATGATTGCACACATTGATTGAGTCAATATTTATATTTCTAGGAAGACTTCTTTAACAAATATAGCAGCTTTTTAACTAATAATGGACTATTATGAGAGTGAGGCGTATCCCTTCTTCTGCTAAATACTAAATTTGGTTACACTCCAAGGTAATAGAATATTATGAAATATCTGGAAATCTTTCTTTTATTTGAAATGTGTAGAGTTCCAAGTGTGATATTGTCTTCTGCAACAACTGCATTATTGTAGTTGTTGATACCATCCTCATTCATGCTGTAGCAAAACAGCACTGACCCCAACTTGGGTTTACTACCTGAAAAATCTCCCCCATATGTAGACAGTATAAACAAGTCCATGCAAATGATCCTATTGTTAGTTTGTTCCGAGAAGGCATTTTGAAGTGTATTCCAGCATAGCATAGAAGACCATAGGAACTTTTAAATGTCTGAAGATGATGTGTAGTCTGTAACGTGAAAATTGAGCAGAAAACAAGCGTCCCAGAAGAGAAAACTTTTGTAGAATTCCAACAATGAATCATGAAAGAGGATTTTTAGTAACAGTGGCAAGCAAGTCTGAACTATACCAACAACACAAGTAATATATTAATAAAGACCTATACAGGTAAACACCATAGACTGATACAATTGTGCCAGACTGCACTGCATTCTTCAACCTGATTGATAGATAGCTCTTTAAATTATATGATGCTGCTTTAAATGTAGCTGTTAAAAAGGAACAATAATCTCCAGTCCAAGAACAACTAAAGCTAGTTAGATTGACATTGGGGTGTAGGAAGCAGTGATAGATGTAATCATGGCACTTCTGTAACCTCCTAAGAGGGAATTCTGATTGAATTAATTCATGAGCAGACTGCAGCTTAATGTGGATCTCTAGTGAACATTACACAATAAAAGACCAATTAGCAAGTAGCGATGCAAGCTTGAGAATATTTTTAGTTCACATAGTTCTATACTCAATTTTATTTTGCCACCAATTACTGATTGCTGTTTGGCATTTCAAAGACAATTATCTGCCCTCAGCTCCTCTGTTCCTTAATCCATTTCTGCTAAAGGAAAGCTGCTTACTAAACACTTCCTAGCATGCTTCGCCAGCCTTTGAGCCTCTGCATGTTCTGTCTGCTCAAGTCCTTTAAGAAAAAATCTTGGTCAGGAGCTACTCTTAAAAGGCAAAATGCCCCCTGATAACTTCCAAGAAATATTTTTCATACAATACAGTATGAATGAAAAGTTAAGAAGATACAACTACTGCCACAAGTTTTCCACATGTACATAAATCCTCAGCAAGGCCTGTGGTTTAATCTCTGAGGGTAAAGTTGTTGGATCAGGACCTTCAGGATAACAGGCACAGTCTTCCTGGACTCACAGAGTTAATAACTGAGGCTCCTATAATTAATGAAAACAAAGCTGTGTGTGAGTGTTTGGGTGTGAAGATGATGTACAGAAGATGATAGAAGCTTCAGGATTTTTCAGACTTCTTTATTGATAAGAAAGAGAGGTGAAAACCATTAAATAAATATAATTTTAATCACTCATTCATGATAAAGCTCGGCTACCTTCTTATTGTACTTTGACATCTGTGAATAAAAATATTTTTCATAAAATTATTAACAATAGTAACAGTAATAATTCACTGAGCTATTAGGCTGAAGAAGAAATATTTCCATGAGAATGTCTCTAGGAGTAGATTGAGTACTCTTTCTAATTGACTTTCTAAGACTGTTAAGAAAAAGCTGGATATGAAGAAGTTGGGCCATGGTACTATTTGGATCAGGCCTCAGCTGGGCTGTAGCCAAGTATAATATAACAGCACTAAGATAAAAGTAATCTTTTATTTCTATGAAAAAAAAGAGAATGGGGGTGTGTGTGTGTATATATATATATATACAGTGTCAAGGGAATTAATGCTTACTTCATCATTTCTGTTTGCTGAAGGTTTTTGAGCTACAAGTAAGGACAAATAGTTGGAATACAGCTAAAATAAGGAAAGCCTATACGTGGGTGGTCATTAATATGTATTTCTTTGTCTGTAATTCTTATCTGACAGTTTTATTTCTGAGATTTTTTGCAAAGGCATTAGAAGTGGGTTTCAGCTACCAGAGGAAGAAACCTACTTTTCCTTACCTAGAGGTGCATGAGGATGCTTAAGTTACCATTACAATTGCTGAAGATCATATACAGCCATGGTACATAGAAAAGTGTCTGCTCACTCAGAGAAATGAGGCACCATCTTTGGTCAGCTATGTCCTGTCACAGATTTCATTGACTTTACTGCCGATAAAATAGATTCAGTGCCTGCAGGTAGGTATCTAGGATAGGGTATCCTGCCTGTAGTCCAGCAGATTCTACAGAAGGAAATGTACCTCCCACTGGTCCTTTGGCATGTATATCAGCAGTGTATCATGTCATTGATACTCGGTGGTGTCTCAAATGGCTCTAGAGACCTGGGCGTGGGCACCTTCATACAGCCGAAGTTCTCACTGAGTATCACTGAGCCTCACCTAAGCTTGGATGTGTGACACCCACCCCAGATGTAATGTTCTCTAATCACTGCATGTCATAAACTGTCAGGACAAAGACATGAATTTGCAAGGTAATTTTACATTCTGTTGAAAAATTAACTGTCTTTCTTATTACAAGCTTAAGACCAAGAACCCGTGCCAAGACGGCTGGGAAACTGCAGAGACTTCTGCAGGAAGAGGGTAAGTTTTTAAATTGTTAGAATCTTGGTACTCAAGAAAAAATGAATAATTTATTGCAACCAAGGCTGGATTTTACCGTCATTTATGTTTAATGCATTTCATTGTAAAGGGCCCCTACATCAAAAGAAATACATGCCTTACAATTTTAACACAATTACCTCTCTACAGGGACAATCTCAAACAAGTAGCATATAGGGTATTGCAAAAGAATCTCGGAAGAAAGCAAAGTTTGACAGAGGACATTAGGATATACTCTTATTTTTATCAAAAATATGCCTTAAGGCTGGATTTTCAAATAGAGGCAATTGAACCACTCTCATAACTGCACGAGACACAGTGATTTGAAATGCCAATCAGGTAATTTCACATACAAATGCAGAGTTCAGTGCTATTTGCATATGTATAAGCTGCTTTCCCTGCATAGCTGTGGAGAGCACACAGCTCCCATGAATAAACATTTGTAGGCACTTTCAAAAAACACTTCAGCCTTGTTGTCTATCACTTGAAAATTGTCTTTATATGTTCATGCAGTGAAAAAAGACCTCAGTTATTCAAGAGCTGGTAGACTTTTTCCCCATTGTGTGGTATTTATTTGATGATTGGTCCATAGCTCTTGAGCCTCGGAAGGTCCATATATTCCTGTAATTATTCCAGCAAATATAGATGGGTTGGATTTTTTTTTTTTTTTAATGCGTGTAGGTAGAAGCAATCACAGGTGCAAATATTTCCAAGAATCTGCTTATGCCTGACACCCAAGCTGTGATAGTTCTCCTTTCCATTTTCCCATCCTTTATCCTCTTAAGTAATTTATTCTGTGCAAAGGAATAAAAATTGATGCCCCCATAAAAAGGAAGGATTTTTTACACCTCTTTCTATAGTGTCAGAAGGCGCCATGTCTGAAATAGTCCTGAGAGACTAACGTTTAGAACTAGCAGCATTAAATTCTCTTGTATGCTTAAAAAATGAAAACAGGTGAATATTCACTGAGTTAAAAGGTTGGTTGTGCGAGATAATAAACAGGTAAATGGTAGGTCTAATTCATGGTTTGTTTCAGAATCAGCCTTTAAAGGCTGCTTAAATAAGACGTAGACATTCACAAATCAGCATATATCATAATTTTTGAATCCAGGAGTCAATTTACATAGATCTTGAAAATCTCCATGAAAAATCTAGTTAGATAGTGAAGCTGAAACAGAGTGGTCAATTAAAAACATGGAAAATCTGTCGTATCTTTTTATCTTTGCATTTATTGGACTTCCGCAAACTGTTGATTTTTTGTTAATATTCAAAAAGTGTATGAAGAACGGAATAGGTTTTGTCACTGGATTTCTCAAACCCTCACTACTAAAAGGCAGATTTATGATTTATTTTCCCCTGAGAGTTTTAAAACTGTAGTGCAGTCAATAGCTTTTTCTGGTTTTATAATTTGTTAATTTATCATTCCCACAAAGAATCTAAAAAACAAAATCAAGTGCCTATAGTAGCAACTAAAAAAACAGAACAAAAATACAATAGGAGACAATTTCCTGCACACACCCATATATCACAAGAGGGTGAATTAGAAAATTCACATTTAGGTTTATCTTTCAACAGCCACAATTTGTCTTTCTTTTCCAGAGAACATCCTAATTTTCCAGCAAGACTTTTTAAGTGCATGATTACTTATTTAGAGAAGAACTTTAAATGTCTTCAGTGACCTTCATACTCCTCTTGAGTTCTCTATCTATCTTAAATGTGATATTCTTTCTACCTGTAATGTAATACATATTTCCTTGGCTGGGTGTGAATTACAGTATTCAAAGGGTGAAGATAGTGCAGTAGCTCCTGCTATTAAGCCAAAGTTCCATCCAGGTTCTCTGCAGAAAGCTCCATCAAATTCTGTGCCGAGCCCCTAGCTTATATTGCACTCTTTTGTAAAAGTCCACAAATTCAGATGGGGCTTAGACCAACTAAAATTTAAAGCATTTATTCAGTTGAATGTGTACATGAGTAATACAATCAGAAAACAGTTAACTAAATAATCACATGGTAATCTTTTGAGACAAATAAAAGTGCTTTTTTTTTTTTTGAGAACAACTTTTTGTTTAGGAGAATTTATCTGCATTTTTCAATGTTAAACAAAATTCTAAAGATAAAGGTAATTCTCTTTTTCTGGGAGACCGTCCCTTCTATCTATAGAGAAAGAAGAGGAAAAATGCCATCTATAGCTAAGTTTTGTACCTTTCTTAAAATGCCTTAGGGCCAGAGAGCAGCTTGCTTTCAGAAAGGGGGAAAAAAAAAAAAATCTTGGTGAAAATAGACTCTTCTTCAACCAGCCTAAGATGCAGGTAGTGACATGCAATACATTTGGTAATTTCCCATCATTATGCTTCCAAAAAGTAGAAACAACGTAATAATGTCTAGAACTTTTCTGTTTCTTCTCCTAGACAAGTTGCCTGTCAAATTTGTCAGAACTGGTTTATACCAGAAGTTCCTCCTAAGTATGGTTTGTCAAGACTAGCAAGGAACACCGTATCTACCACCTAGTCTCTCCCATTGCCACATTCAAGCCACTGTAAGGAAAATTAAAAACCAAGGACTTTCTCCTGCACACACATTGATTCTATTGCTAAATTAATGTGCCTGAGGCTCATCTCTGGCACCAAGATGAAGAAAGGTCTGGACCAGTTTCACACTATTGAACTTACTCACCAAAACTGGATGGGGAATGATTCCTGAGCTGTTCTAACTTCCTAAGACATGTCTGAGAAAGTGTGAGCTGATAAGCCAAAACCATATCAGGGACCGATCCAACCACTTAGAGACAGCGTCAGGCCAATGTGTGGGGATGTTCCTTGGCTATGATTGGTTTACTAGAATAGATGTGGTCTTTGAGTATAATATTCCCAGAAATGCATGGTAATATTTTTCCTCTTTGATACATTTCTAATTATTCTTTTAATCCCAAATTTCCTACATCAAGATACCTCTGTATTTTTTTAACTGATCAGCTCCTGTAGCTACTTTGAGATAAAATGGAAAGTACAGAGTGAAAAGAGTGCATTATATTTGTTTTGAGATAGCACCTAAATGCTCTGAGATCAGGGCATGATACAAATGCAGGACAAAACAAAGGGCTCAGTCTTTTGTGTGTCTTCAGTAAGAAATCTGGTGGCCATTTTTTAAAGCATCATAAGGAACAACATATCAATAAATTATAATGCTCTAAGTGTATTTCAAGAATGACTCGAGGGCTCAGGAGGGTATCAGAAAACAGGTCATGAAAGGAAAAAAAAAGGCAACTGTCTAAAACAAGCAAGCAAACAACAGGTGAAGTACAAAAAATAATTGGGCAGTCATATCTGGGAAACTATGAGGGTAACAACTGCGTGAGACAGTCAGCAGGTGTCATTTCAAAAACAAGAGGTGACCATTGTTCAGGAAGTAACTGCTGTTAAGGACAAGCAACAACATGGCTTGCTACCTGCAAAAGCTTGAACTATGGTACATGAGCAGCTGTTTCCTACCAAAAGCTTTTAGGTTAAAGGTGTGTAACACCCTGCTGAACTGTCAGGCACATGTGATCTTACTCCAAAGATTAATACATGCATACGACAGTGCTGCACAGCTCTAATCGGAGGTACTGGCTGGGCTTTCAGAAATACCTTAGCTGCATCATCTCAGGAAGCTCTCTCACACATTATCATGCAGAGAAGACATACATCAATGACCTTTGAAAATCTACCAGTCTATGACCAGTTTGACCTTCAAAGTAGCATAGACATCATCACTTCTGCTTTTTTCCCAGATACGGGTCTCTGACAAAGATCTCTGGGGAGCTTCAAATGCAGGAAGATTTGCATGCCTCTCTATTTTATGCAGTGCTATCTCTCGGTCACATTCCCAGCTTCAAATATTTCCAAGTTCAAAAATGAAAAATAAAGATAAAATAAAGCAACTGAATCTGCTGACAGTAAATATATGTACAATAGAAAAGGAACTTCATAGACTTTCTTTTTCTGCAGGCATGGAGTGATTGTATTGTTCATCAGATTTCCTGAGAGCATCATTTTCTCTCCTTTCTTCTGTGTTCATCTATCATGCTAACTGCTGCTTGGAGAAAAATAAAGGAAAATATTACACTAGGCACAATCAGTTGGTACTGAGAGGGAAAGTTCTTTTGTGAAGCCTTAGACATAAAAAGAGATTTCAGTGTCACTCTTGGGTTTCATTAATTTAAGTAAAAAAATTGGATATTGTTGTCTTTTTTTTTCTATCAGTTAAGCAGACTTTGATAGCAAGTGAATGGCACTTCCCCCTAAGGTTACATAATATTTACAACTGTTCCAGAAACAGCTGGAAAAAAATTCTGTCCTATCAGGTTAGGATAGCACAGGGAGAAAGAAGAGGTCCAAGATTTCTAAAGAAGGAAAGATATAACAAGGAAACATAAAGCTATTAATCCATCCTTGTCCCCTCTGAATCCTGAAAAAACCCAAATAATTTGAAATTTTGCCTTGGACAAAAAATAATGTTTAGAAGAGAAACCTTATATTCTTCTGTAAGCTAAAGAAATAGGTATGACATCATGGACTGGCAGATATGAAATTAACTTATCAACTAGATTTTACTCATCTTTTGAAGTCTCAGTATGGGATTCATGTCATGTGGGATTAGACGTCCTTTCTGTAGGCTCACAAGATAGTCATCAAGGTCCCCGTAAAGAGAATTGGATTCACTGGTCTAATTCAGTGCTTTACAGAGGTAAGTGGTGATTCAGCAGTTCGGATTTGGTTGGAGATTTTATTAACTGCTAGTAGATGACAATTTCTTTGCCACTTTATTTCTGAATTTCTGAAGTCAGTATCAGGTAGTTGTTTCCTTGAAATGATTAAGATGTCTTTCCCCTACTCTTATGTGATGCATTGGCAATGATGGATAAAGAGTCTTCTTTTTATGAAGGCTTATTATCTTTCTGTCTGCCCATCTGGAATGCATTTCAATATAAACCTTGCAATGCAGCCAAGGTACAGCAAATGCAATTATTGTTTACAAAATAAGAAAGGCATTTTAATAGTTCTTAACAACAACAACAAAAAAGAAAAAGAAAAAAAAAGAAGAAGAAGAAATAAAGAAATTGCAGTGCTAACTTCTCCAGTTATTGATTTTTGGGCTTTGTTTGTGGTTTAGCACTTTTTTAAAATTTTTTTTTTAGAGAATGATTTCTCTAGCTAAGATAGTTCTGTTCAGGTGTTCAGGAGCTGTGATCTCACTTGTATGGGATGAGTATTTGGTGTCCTTCCAATCTGCAGATCAGTAGCTTCTTACACTGAGCCATAAGCTACGACACAGCGCTCTTTTTTGCATGTCTGTCAAAGACTTGCTTTTCCTTTTATCACAGCTTAAGGCAGTGTGTGAGCCAACGCGCTTAACAGGAATTATGCTGGGCAGCGTGGCTCCTTCACTTTTGTTTTCTGTTTTTTTGACAGGTTGTGGTAACCCAGGCAACCACCTTGCTGCATTGTTAGTGCCCATGTACAATGTGCTGGTGCCTGTGTCTGAAGGCTGCTAAGTGTTGTAAAAGAGTGCATGAAATGCTTCCTTAGATTGCCTCCTTTGCCTTATATTGTCCAAGAGAACCACAGAAGTTTGGCAGCAAAATACTTATTATTTAGCAGTGGGAAGACTTTTCACTTCCCCGTGAATGAAGAACAAGGATTTTGCATTTCGGTTGAGATAATTTGTTTTATGGGGATGAATATTTACACCCCTGCAGAAGGCTACAGGACAGAAATGCCTATCCCTACTAACCTCTGCTGTTATGCCCAAGAAGTTGTAACATTGACAGTGCTACCAAGAGCAGTTATTCCCCTCCCACTTTGGACTACTGTGAACCAAGCTACCCCCACTCTGCCCAGGCAGGTCATATTAGGAAAAAAGCCCTTGCTGAAACTGCTGACCTTTCTAAGGTCTTTCCAGTAGCCTGGAGACCTTAGAGAACCAGAGAGGTGGAGGGAGAGCAAAACAGTTGACAGTTAAAGCAAATTTAGGTTTATTGTTGTGAATTTTATTACTGCTATTGTACATTTGAAGAATAATGGTTTCATTGTGCATATTTTCTTATCTACTCCTCTGTTTCAAAAGGGATTCCATGAGCCACAACTATATGCCTTCTCTCATGACAACAATGTGATAGAGAACAAAATGGAGTAGTCTTGGGGGAGCAGGGGTGGGCAGGTTAAAGGTAGAAATGATGTTTTGTGTTCACTTCCATCTTGAAGGGGTAAGACTGCCCATCTTCAGAAAACTTCATTAATTATGATAGGTAGCCGTAGCAACTCATCTACAGAAGCCAAAACTATCGCTTCTGAAGAGGCAATATCGTTGTATTCCTCTGAGAGGATGGATGCAGGTCATCACTGTAATATGTACTCAGGGAGCAATTAAAATGTTTTTATGGTCATGGTCTCATTGGTCTTGCTTAGCATGACAGTGTTATATTGAACATGAGATGTCTCTTCCCTTCTCCCCTAGTTAACTTTCCTAGTTAACTGTATGTTTTCTATATTTTGAATTCTTAACTATTTTGAATGCTTAACTGTTTCACTATGTTTTACTCCTACAGAAAAGAAAATGAATGTTTAATTACCACGGTGTTTTTGAGTTCCTTCTTTTCCCCAGCCAAAAAACTTCTTACTCAGTCTGATTTAGGCTTAACATCTCTGGAGCACGTTGTGCATAATGGAGAAATCTTAGAAGAGAGATGCCATTAAAGCCAGCACAAGATTCACTAAAACATGTAGTGACAACTGTACCCAGTGACTGATTTTCTAATACAGAAATTCAAGACTACTGAGATACAGAACTGAATGCATCTCAGAGGGAGTGGTTTTTACAGGCACTTAACATCAAATCCAAGTTTGCTATGACGAGTACTTCCTATGATCAGCTTATTTCCATAACTGATATTATTTGGATAGAACTTTCTGAAAATTAAGATAAATTAAAGGTTTATCTTCCCAAGAGTATAATTTTGTTGCACAGACAAAGCCCAATACAGAGCAGGACTCTGCAGAGCTGCCTTGCTTGACAGAGGTAGCAGGTAAGAGAGGCAGAAGTGAATGCTTAACGGATGCCTGAACACACAGAAAAATGATGGTGCTGTTGCTACCTCATCTTACTTAGTGTATCAATCTTGTTGGACTAGACCAAGTCTATTGGCATATACAGGGAAATCAGAGCTGCTATCCTGCCTCCTTCAGCATCATAGCCGCTAGGAAGAGAGTAAAAAAGCATAATTCTGCTTTGACTCTGTGGAATGCTTGAGGGACCGAAGGAACAGGCACATAATAAACCCTACAACTCTGTATTCACATTATGGCCATGCTGAAAGCAAGGCTTTAGTATATGTCTGCAGCTATTAACAAATAAAAACAACAACAACAACAACGAAATAAAACCCCTAAACAAAACAGGAAAAAAACCCTAACAAATAACTAAATACCTTGTTCAATTAAAAATCAGATTTGTGTTTTGAATTCATGTTTCTTTTCCATATATATTCTGCTCTGACACCCTTCCTACCCATGAAAAATGTGAAGTATGGGAATTTCAGAAGCACTGTGTGTGGCTAGCTCTTCAATTCTACTGTGTCTCACTATGGAGATAGCTGTTAGAGTGCTGATCATTTAATCCAACTTACATGGGATTCCTATTAAAGTCAATGCCAGCTCTCTGGACAGAGAAATACTTTGCAAAGCTTTCCAAGAATATCTTTCAGAGCTGTACACTGCTTTCTCAGCAGTCCCATTTAGATGGGTCAACCAGTTACCAGCTTTGTATTTTGATTTCAGTATAGTAGAACAATTCAGTGCCAAAACTTCATTGAAATTCATTAAAACTTTTCTCCTTAACATCCTAATATCAATCAAATGTGCTCATGAGAATGTCTGCTTTGATTAAAAGAAGAGAAAGCCACCTGCAAGACACTCTAATAGTTGGTTTGCTAAAAAAACCATGGCTATGTGCATAAAAAAAAAAAATAACAAAAACCAGAAGAGTGACTAAAGATAAGAGAAATCTGAAAGAGTGTATGCCTTTAATATTTTTAAAATACCTTCAGTGTAAGGGAGAGGGAAATGAGTGGTGCCATTGCATTATTGATACAGGGGCGAAATTGGGAAAGCCAAAACTTGGCTGGAGGTGAAACTGGCAAAGGTTGTGAAGGGGCAACAAGATGAGCTTCTGTGGGTACATCAGTGGCAAAAGGAAAACCAAGGAAAGCAAGAACCTGCAGGAGAGCTGAGCAGGCAACCTACTATGAGGAACATGACAACACCTGATGCAATTCTTGTCTCATTACTTACTGGAAAGGTCTGTTCTCAGGCCTCCCATGTCTCCGTGCCTTCTAGTAAGGTCTGGAGGAGAAAGGTACACACAACAAAGAAGGTTGAAACCAGGGACTACTTAGGTAAGATAAGTTGGAGAGAAATACATAAGATGAGTAGATCATGATGTGGTGAACAACAGACTGGACAGATGGGCTCGGAGTGTGGAGATCACTGGTTCAAAGCCTAACCAGCTGCATGTTATACATTATCCTCAAGAATGATACTAACAACATTGTCACAAACACCAAGATAAGGGTAAGGAATGCTCCTCCACCAGAGCCCCTTAGCTCAGTGACTTCAAATCAGGTCTGAGGACTCCTCCAGAGCAGAGGAATGCCAGCGTTTGTACTCCACTGCACAAATATCACATTCTAAAACTCTAGGTCTTTCCTTGTCCCTCTCCAGACTTCCCTGACTATCTCTGGTTTGGGTATAGCACAAAGAGCTCCTACTTAAACCATTCTTTCAACATCATCTTGAAGCATGCTGTAAAACCATTTCCATTTAGACTTACATAGAAAACAGGCACTGCTACATTCAAGTATTGCACATTTATTAGAAAACCTATTAAAACATTGGATAACAAATTACTATTAATGATATTAACATTTCTAAAGGCTCTGATAGTGATGGTCATTGTACATACATGTAATAAAAAGATAATAGCTGTGAAATAGAATTTTTCCTCTGATAGATCCATTGAAGAAGTCCATAATCATATAGTAAAGGGAAGAGACAGGGATATACCCTCAAAAATCCCTAATCCAATGATTCTGGAAGCTGGAAAGGTAAAGCATACCACAGACTTTGGACAGCCACAAATGCTCTACCCTAAGTAGCATCTTGTATTAGCACTGATATAGAGAGGCTACAGGGCTAGGTGGACACTGGCCTTACTCTTCTGTTTTTCATAATGAAAGTAAGCAAAGGTTCATAAGAAGTCCCACCTATCAAGCAGTTCTAGAATTTACAGCTAAGAACTTTTGTGTCTTCTCATGTACTGAGCTTTTCTCTGAAAAAGTGGTATGGCCGGGATCTGAACAAATTCTTTGCAAGAATTGTGAGTCACACACTGAAAGGGCAGCAAACAAGGTAGTAAGTCTTTGTAGAACCTGCTGAATGGATTAATGGAGTACTGTTATACTTTCTCTGTCATTAAATTTCATGACAAATCCAGTGATGAATAGATCTTAGCAGACATTGATTATCACCTCGCTGATTATCCCAATCCTAAACTTGCAAAGTGGAATAATAAAATTATAATTGAAAAACATGAATATTTGCTATTTATCAGCCTAATATTCACGTTTTTCACCTATAGGTCTAATTCCTGCATCACAAATCTCTTGGATATATGCAGTCAGTCCTTGTTCAAAGGAAGAAAGTCTTCCAATGATTGTGGCATATGTCTAGAGAACCAAGAAACTGCTGAGAGGTGTGGACAGTATTTAGAAATGATAGGTTGAGAGTAGTCTTGAATGCCTCAGATCCTTCATCTTTGAGATGCCCAAAGGCTTGCCCAGACGTGTTAGATCCAGGAAACAGTGCAAGAAGGTCAAAATGTATTATCCTCAAAAACAGAAGAACTCTGCTATATTAGACCTTATGCAGCAGATAACCTCTCCCTCCTGAGAGAGATTACTTAATTCTTTTCAGAGGTTTCATAGACTCCAAAGAGTTTGGTCCTTTCCTATGTAGGCTCCAGCTCAGAAAGGTAGTTGAGAAAATATTGAGAATAAAATGTTTCATCACCACCAGATTAAATGATCAAATAGAAAGTTTTTGAGAAGAGTTAGTCTCCCTTATTCTGACTTTGCTCAAATTCCCACTTTGGATTACTTGCCTGTGACAAGTTCTCACAAGCACTGCAAACATACCAATAATCAGTAAAAGTTCTAAAGAGTCTTTGACCTCAACAGTATTATTTACCTGCAAAAATTATTTTCTCTTCCCAAAAATGGTTTTATCATGATGGAGGGTCAAGACATTGGCATTTTTTATAACCTTACACATTAGGAGCCTGCCATCTTCCATAGAATGGAAATAATTTCATGCATTTCATCAAGGAACTAGGTGTAAATTTAAGAAGGGTAGATGATGAGTTGAATTTAATATATGCTTACAGCAAATTTTCATTGAATACAGCTTTTCCACAAATCACTGCTTGCTGAAATTTGTATATACAGTACATTCTCATGGCCTTCCCCTCTCCCCCTCCAAGAAATGCTTCACTTTTTGTACAACAAAACCAAAAGATGGATAGAGTTATCATTTCAGTTTTGGAAACCTGCCCAAAAGACATTCACAACACAGCAGTGTCATTATAATCATAGCAGATAAAAATTCCAACCTTTTCGCCCCATTTCAATCATAATGCGCCTGAACTATTACAGAGTATAACAATTATTTTGTACGAAATTAGAGTGTTACCAGAAAAACAAGGTATATTCTCCTTAGAATACTGTGTCAACCTTTGAATAGATTTTAGTGTAAATTGTTGCCAGTGATACAACGTGTATTTTTGTTAAGTGACAGCAAAAGAAAGCATGTACAACGGGTATAATTTTTGCAGTATTAACATCATGATGAATGCCATAGCTGCCAAGACCTTAGAGGTTTGGTGTGACATTCCTACACATACCTGTTGCCTTCTTGTCCTCCTTCCTATTCAGCATTCAAGATCCTGAATTTCCCAAGACTGCTAACAACGTTGGGGGCCTGTTAAAGCTTCACTGCTCTGGAGAATAGCGTTTAAACCCTATGTCACTAAGCACTGCAGTACACTCATCTTCATTGCCCCCAGCTAGTCACAGTTACTCACCAGGGGCCCATTCTCCTAGAACTGCTAAGGGAAATGGCTCTGAAGAGCAGCAAATATCCTTCTCCTTCGTTTGTTTGTCTCTCATTCTGGTGCAAGGTGAAACAATGCAGGAACAGAATTGTTAAGGGAAGGGCAGAGGAAGTGCAGCGGAGTGAGGGGCAGTGATTTTGTTAGGTCGCAATGGATTTTAGAAATAAAACATGAGCTTGAAACAGAAATGCACCCTGTGGTATTTACAGAGTTACAGACAGCTGCTTTAACAGTTTGGGAACAATTGGAGTCCATTCTAGTCACTTCTAGTGAAAAGAAGGCTCTGGGTGACTGAGAGGTGTTCACTGTCATATCTTCCAGCGCCAGCTAAAGTACCTCTGTCTTTGACAGTGTTTCCTATTCGCCAAGTCAAAGGAATTACTCCCTGTTACATTAGATGCAGCAGAGCTGACTCCAAGTTTCATCTTGATAGCTATTCTAATGGTATCACCTGACTAGTAGTGGAAACATGGGCATTCAATCTTCAAACATTGTCAGAAAATAAAGACAGAAAAACTGGTACATAAATCCTTGTTTGTTCTATATTTCCCTCTGTATAGGAATAAAGAAAATATTCAGGTGCAAAAATGGGAAGTAGGTATCTAAAGCATCAGATTTTGAGAGGAGGCAAATGCTTAACTGTTCCTTTTTTTTTTCCCTTTAAAAATTCTCCCCTAAATCAATAATCTCTTCAGTCTACAACTGGAACCTGGACTCTCACTTGTCTACCTTTACAACTGCACAGTTTTCATTACTGTACTGCCTGAGTGGGTCACATGTCACATTCATGACTGAAATTTTCAGTCTGAAAATTTCTCTGTAGCTGAGGGATGTACGGTCATGACAGAGAGAGCAAAATGTTGAAGGTCACACAGGTGTCTGAGTCAGGAACTGCATCAAAATCTCCTGTCACATAGCTTGGAGCTCCAAATATTACATCGTCTCTCTCTACCAAGAAAGCTTTCCAGGTATCAGGGTTTCCATTCCTTTACTCTTTGGGAGAAGGGATCTCTATCTTTTATCAAATTAGGCTTTTATTTATGTTTGGCATAAGAGGTTCAGCAGCAGGGGCCTCTCCCTGCTTGGCCATTGGCACAGCTTAGAGCATCATGCCAGGCTCCCAGATGGCCCTGCACTGCAGCCACTCCTCGTACCCCGCATAGGGTTCCTCACATCGCCTCCTCACTGCCACTCTGCACAGTGCTCCCATACCCACCGATGTACCCCATCCCATTCCCTACATGCCACAGCATGTCCTAGACACCTCTGCTGATCTGTCCTACCCACAACCTGCATGCACCTCCCTAATCAGCCCCACAAGACTGACACATCGCCAGTCTCCAGAAAGCTTTTCCTGGCCCATTTGGTGAACTTCTCGCGATAACTGTGTGGCTCCTGACATAGCAGCTAGCATCATCACGGCATCCACCAGCAACACCTTCCTCCTATGAAAGCACAGAGCCAGCAGGAATGGTGCAGCATGAAATTATATGGAACAAAGCAGCTCAGGCTGAAACACCACAGAGAAGTGCATGGAGACATGGGGTCTGAGATCGTGAGGGGCTCTGGTACAGGGATGCAGAGGGAGAAAAGATGACTGCAAATGAACACGGGAATACTGGAGTGAAGAGAAAGAAGGCTGAGGTTAGTGCAGTGGGTTTATGTGGCCAAAAGCTGGGACTTGGTTCACTAAGGCTGATTTCTCTATTTTCTGATTCTTCTATTTTCTTAATAAATTCTGCCTTTACTTGTCATACCCCTTTGTTATATTTTCCTACTGATTTTTCTTGTCTTTGTCAGAAACCATTCTTTCTATAGCAACCTGCGACACACACATCTGCTGCAGTGCCTGGCTGAAAGTGACGGGTAACCTCAAGTGAGCGGTGGTGGAGTGGCTACTGATTGAAGGAGTTTGAGAGTGGTGTGGGCACCAGCTGAGTTGGTGAAGAAGTACATCTTGTGGGAGAGGTGTGCTCCACCAAAACGGTTCGCCTAACGCCATTCAAGTAGTTATGTCTTCATGCAGACATTCTAGACAAGGAACTGTGTACTCATTTTCTGAAATTAATGATTAACAGACTAAAGGTTGCATTTTAGCCTTCTCCTATCACTTCGGGGAGACACTGCCTGACATTTTAATGGGCTCACCAGCCGTTTCCTTAATTCTTCTTGTCTGTGTCTTTGAGCCAATTATTTTCCTCAATGCTCTAATAGAGCTTTGGGGCAAGAGGGTGACTTGACACAGACCCCTCTTCGGCTGGGAAGCTCAGGGAAAAATAAAAGAAATCACAACTTCAGCTAATACAGCAGGTGGAAAATCTAGGGCAGGCTTGTTAGGAAGAGAATATCTGTCTCTGCCTTTATGAAGAATCACCCTTGAAGTATTTATTTATTTAAATGTATTTAAAATATTTAACCAAGAATTGTCTGCTGAACACGGGCCACCACATTTGCAAAGACAGGAAAGCTGGCATAAGCTGTGCCACATTTTCATGTTGCAAGAAAAGAATCACATAGCAGCTGACAGAAGCAACAAAAAATTGTGCAGTTCTCTGAAGCCTGAACCCAAGCACAAACAAACTCTGGGGAGGTCTAATTTCAGAATAGGACAAAAAAGCCTTCTACGCTTCCCTGCAAAGTATAATATTGTAGGCATAGATCACAGCATGTCAGTCTTTTTATCTAACCAAAAAGCTCTTTAGTTGCTCAGGACCAGTCACAGATCACCAGTATCAAACGGGAACACATTAAAGCATAGGCCAGTAATCCATCACACTTTGTATGACCAGCCTGCTTTCAAATGCAACCTTAAGCTTACAACAAAATCTTGCACCACTTCTATAGCCTTGCATTTTCTAAAATTTACTTTCTGGAGTTCACATTTCCATTCTCTGATTTGAAAGACAAATAGTTTTGTCAGATTACTTCGATTAATGAACATTTGACTCTCTTGCTTTACATAGAAATCCCAGTCACTTATTTCTGTACCATGAACACTGCTAGAAAAATCTAGGACATGTATAACTAGTTAGTACATTTAGAATACTATTGCACAGGAATACTCCCAAACTGTTTTAAACTTCATAGCTGGGATAAATCTGAAGGAAATAATGCATTTGCTTCACTTCAGATAATATTTCTTTCACAACAGTGTTTTGCAAGATAGACTGGGCACGAGCAGTAGAAAATCATCTTATGAATTTACTACTGACTGCACATTTAATACAAAATTGTTTCCTTCTCTTGTAGAGAAGGGCTAAGAGCGTTCAAGGTTTGATTAACACTCGTATTGATAGTGTAGGTATGACAGCTGACTAGCTTGTTCAGTCATCATTGTAAGAAAAAAAAATTAAACTGCTGATGAATTTGATGCAGCTCGATCCTGAAATCTGCATAATTCACTAGGCAGACTAGAACAAATACTGTGTAAAAAAACTTGGAGTAATAATTCCCTTATATTTCACAGGGTAAAGAGTTCTGCTCTTGTGATTCTACTGGAGAAAAGGTAAATAAATGTAAATACACATACATACTACTATTGTGTAGTTGGGTGACACAATACTAAACGTTATTTCTGACCTTGACATGCAATTAAACTAGCCAATTTTCCTTCCATTCTGATTTTTTTGATAAATGTAAGCCTTTATGTGTTATTTTCCATTTCTGTTACAAGGTATAAAATATTCTAGGTATGCAGTGTGATTGTTGATAAGCAAGGAGAAAGAAATTCTAGTTTATAAATTTTTAAACAAATGAACTGAGAACAGTCACAAGTACTTTGTACTTGGCATGATTTTTTAAAACTGCATAAAAGACGCCACATCTTGAAAAACCAGCCATCTCCTTGAATGCAATTTTTATTAAATTACTTTTCTAATTAAAAGAGTTTTTTGAAACAATGCATTACAGGTTTCTTTTCCACTTTTTTATGCATGTTGCTACAGACAGAGATTATTTTCTAACTGTCATTGATCTATGACAGTTGTGCCTCTGATGTGAGTTATTTCTGATTGACTCTGCCCTGAATGGGAAGCTTGCTTATTGACTTCTATAGCACACATGTGCCAGAACTTACCACTCCCAGGGCAGGTGAGAACATCTGTTTGTGCCTCAGTTACTCACATTGACAGCCTGGTGAACCGGTTTAAGGCAAATGTGTACAAAAATACTGGAGGGATGGGGACCCCGCAGAAGGCACAGTAACAAAAATGGAAAAATGGTAACCCCCTGAGCGTTACTCAGCCAAAAGAAGTCAGGTCTGTAACAATGAAGGGCCCCAATCATCAAGGGCTGGCAAAAGCACACTAAGGGCTTTACAGAAGAAAGTTATGGAAATTTAGTGCTGGATGTACAAGCTCAATTTCAAATCAGCCTGAGAAATTACTGAACATTTTCATATCCTCCCTGGGTGAGAGGGTCTCTTGCGGTCTCTGTGAAAGAGCCTGGACTGTGATGACTGTATTCTCTGCCTGTCTACACTAGGTAATGAGTATTAACTCAGTGACAACACGTGGGTAAAATATGCTCCAAGCAGCACATTTTTGTTAGCCCATATCTGTTGGTAATTCTTGTCAAGCTTTCTAAATTCTTTCCTGCTCAACTTTTTGATGGATATGTAACAACAGCCCCAATCCTGAAAACCTCTTGTCCTGGGAGGAGTGGTTCCCCTTTAAATTACTTAAATCAATTGTTGCAGGATCCTAGTTTAGGATTCTACTTGCCACAGAGTGAATGAAATGCACCTCACTCAATAGGAAGGCAACAATATGATTTATTAGTAGAATAATAATTTGACAAAGCTTAAATGAATTTGATATAATTTAGCAAAGGTTCATCATGGTTCAATTTGATGGCAAGATCACTACGTTACTGACTATAAAGCAAACTGTGTAGAATGATTGAATTAAAATACTTATGTGAAAATATACAGTGGGAATGTGACTTGGAGTTGGGCTAGGGTGATTTTCATGGGAATAGAAGGGTGGCCCTCCCATTGAGTCACTAGGTTTTCAGAACAGATTTCCTTGCTCTCTAAACTCCTTCTCAGAGAGGAGCCTAGGTGCAGCTAGATCAAATCTTAGACCTGGTCAACAGTCCATGACTAAGAATATCAGGGAAATTGGGAACGGAAGAGGTTCAGAATGGACCCCTTGCCCTCTGAGCTCCTCCAGAGAGGGAGGTTAGATCCATCTCTAGTCCCAGACTTGGTCAAAGGTTTATGACTAAGAATTTGGGTGTTGGAATTTTAATGTAGTGCTTTAACATAATATTGCGTATTGTGTATCCTATGTAAGTCTGGGGTAGTAGCAATTTAAAAAGATAGCAGCAGTTTAAAATATATCAACACTTTTGCCATAATGTATTAAACAGCAATGCTTAATCAATAAGCTCTTATAGTCAATACAGTGATTTATATAAGATTTAACAAAGCTCGCTAAGCAAAAAGCAAATACACACACAGAGTTATATACAGATATAGAGGTTAACCTAGGATTAAGAAGTTTCCTTTCTGCAGATTATTGTAAATTTGGGCACCCAGGGATCTTCAAGACTTCATAGAATACTCACATCTCTCATCATAGGTTTATCACAAGTGAACAGTCTTCCCTGTCATAGGTCTTTGCAGATGGATGGTGAACCCCTTCATCAGCAAGCTGACAGTCCTCCATTTCATCAGCCTATTGCAAGCAGACAGTCTTCCCTTTTGTCGGCTTTACCAGCAGGCAGTCAGAGTCTGGCCTGAAAGGCATCCCAGCTCAGGAGGAGATACCACACCACAGCCACTGTGATCCAATGGGCCTCACTTTAGGATTAGTATTTGTAGGGTTGCAAGGTGGTTGACTTTGGTCAGTACTTCGGTCAGTACTTTTCCGCTGTGGCCATTAATCTCGTCAGGCAAACTTGGCATTCTTCAATGGGGGCTATGGTCTTTTGTCAGCACCTTTCCAAGGTACTCAGGAGTTGCAGGTGTGGTTAGGGGGAGCCTAATTGTTCCAACTCACTGAACCTGTACCCAGGATGTGCAGCAGTTGAATCATTTCCACTTGCTGCCTGACTAGGCAGGATCAGAAGGTACCAAGTTATCCCAGCCTCCTGCATTTTGTAATTAAACAACAGCACAATGGCTAGTACTGATTTCACAAGGTTGCCCAGGAGCCAGCATCACAAAGCAGCCTAGGGAGTGGGGGACCAC
Organism: Bucorvus abyssinicus; assembly: GCA_009769605.1. NCBI lineage: Eukaryota > Metazoa > Chordata > Aves > Bucerotiformes > Bucorvidae > Bucorvus > Bucorvus abyssinicus. The sequence continues at coordinate 23,602,306 of CM020025.1, forward strand.
CACACACTTAATTCTTGTTCTAGGCTAACTCACAATTTTTCATTATAAGTATCTGTATAAAAATATTGACGTGGGCTACTGAGATCTACCCGCGCGGTTTACCGCAGGGGATGCTTATGGTTAAGTCCTCTTAAGAATTCGTTGGTTAAATAGAGGAGTAAAATGGATTATTTACACAACCCTTTCCTCAGTGTCATAGCAATTGGCTTAAAAAATCCCTGTATGTGATTGCTCCTCTAGCCCCTCTGCTGGTAACTGGGCAGACCACTTCAAATTCTGTTCCTGGGGCTTCTTGGAGGGACTAAATCATATAATTTCTAAGTGGCATAGAAAAAATAAACATAAAGAATTCCAAATAATAATAATTGATCTACTCCAGGACTCATTCCTCTTGGTGTAGGCAAAGCAATGATCCATAAATGAAAGAAAATCCTTCTTTGAGAAAGAGGGATATCAACTAAAACATTTCTTTAAATGGCCTAATATAAGGCTGTGGTAGTGTCCTTCCTGATAACTTACTTAAACACTGGAAACAAGTCACAATTGACTATGGAGATGAAATTCTAACATAAAGCATACACATGCCCCAAGTGTACCAGCCTATTTAGGAATATTAGTTTACTGATCAAGTTTCCTCCATAATGACCACTTGCATGGGATTACATGATCCCTTGTGATCTGAGTTAGTAGGAAAAGTTTTAACAGAAATATATTTTAACTCACCTCCTGAGAAAGCCATGTGTGATTCAAAAAGCAAACTCTTTCAAAAGTACATAATGTGCTTCAGGAAATTGGCTTAGTGCTGAAATCTACTAAAGCTGATGTCCAAGAGAATTCTGTGATCCCTACTGATCTGTGTAGCTGGGAAATGCCGGTTTGTAGTAGTTATTTTTATCTCCCCAACAGTTGAACCCTGTCTCCACAAGGGCAATGTATTTTTAATGCATATGATGTTATTATGTAAATTGGTTTAACTGTGTAATCTACTAAAGGTGATTTCTCTGTCCCATGTGAACAACAAAGCCAATGATCGCATAATATTCATTAAAGATAAAATTGTCTTACTTTCCATAACCAATTCCCAAGCACATTGCTCTAACTTCAATTTCTGTTCAATAGTGAACCTGATGCTCATTTGCAAAACTTTAATGAATGTACCAAGGAAGAAGTAAAGCATTTTTCCAGCTTGTAGTCCTAAGCATATTTGTATGCAGAATTAAATGACTGGAGTTTCTTTGTTTGCAAAAAATCAGATAACACCAGTGGCTACTGCAGTTCTATATCTAACTACAGAAATGAACAGGTGCAAAGTAAATGCCTGGGTATGCCCACTTTAAAATAAAGACTGTAATTGCATCTCCACCCCTAAGGGAGCAAAGGAGATCCTAAAAATAATTAAATGTATTTGCACAGCATTTTTTACTTGGAAATGTATACAGTTTTGAAAATCATGAACAAAACCTTGTGAATACACCCTTCACAAGAGCACTGAAAGATTAGACAGTAATAAAACAAGTACTATCTAAAATTATATTAGATAGTTATAAAATATTTTCAGAGAAGACTGAACAACTCAGATGTTCAGCATTTCAATAAATATTTAAAGGCAAGAGACAACACCGTCTGAACAGTAAAAACTTCTTTTCCAAAATAATTCCCCAAGAGTAGGTTCCCTCCCTGCATGAAACTTAAGTTTTTTAAAAAGGAAAACATAATTTATTCTGAACAGGAGGTGACTTTAAATTTTGAAATTCAAAACACTTCTTGACATTTTTTCTGTTGTGAAACTGCAGTTTTTCAGTGACAAAGTGTGAACACAAACAGTTTTATGGAAAGTTATTTATATAATTTCTTTAACTACTGTCGTAAATCTGCAATATAGCCATTCTCAGAAATGGATATCCAGAGAGATTTTTATTCAGCTTCCACTAATTGATTCTGGGCCAGGTTTAATTCGAAGATGAGAAATAATGCTTGTGGTTCTTTTTTATATTTCAAGAAACTCTGGGGTTTTTTCCTTTGGTGAAAGTATTTCTGACGATGTGCTCCATGTGAGATGAATGTGTGGACTAGATTAGATAACACTTAGTTCCTACGTTCCTGTATTTTTTGTCCTTTTGTTACTAAATGTTGGTACAATATTCAGTAAGGAATAAGATGATAGAAAATGAGAATACAATCACATATATTGTTAGAGTATAATCACAGACATATATAGTATAAAAAGCAGATTAGAAACTTGTTTTAATTGCAACCTCCTGGCTCACTATCATGGCTAATGTGGAAGATGCAAATCTTTGGAAGGGTTCAAATACTTGGAGGTCTACAGTTGTATGGAAAGGAGTGGAACAATTATAGTAGAGGGAAAAGGGACCAATTTTGCCTTTTTTCTTTGAGACTTGCGTATTCTGACCTAGCAAAGGAAAATATTTCAATATAGAATTGATTAATAGAGACTTATTAATATTTGTTATAACAGGTCTATTTGTTAAACATTGAGTTAGTCAACCATATATTTAAGTTTGTGTTTGCTTCATATAGCCCTCAATAGACTGTTGAAAATTTGGAAAGCTAAGATGCCACATTTTGTTGAAAGTCTTTTTGCTTTGTTGAAACACTCCTAGACTTTAGGATTTTATACTAATTGTGATGTATTTTATACACTTCGTCTGAGCTTTTCTTTATCTATCTCTAGTGTTATAAGGATAGCGTTCACTCATTAAATTGCAAGAAAAAATTTTTGTTTCATTGGGAAAATTTTTAGTCTTTAAACCAGCCAAATAGTGCCCTCTGTGAATGAAACTCATCACAGATAATAAAGTTTGTGTATCAGCCTGCATAGCCTTTAAAATCAAAAGATGAAGTCCGATTCTTGGCTTTAATTTCTGGGCTGCAGAAAATGGAGCAGAAATGGAGACAAAAAGTGAGGAATAGTCCTCCTTCCACACCCTATGAACACACCATGGGCAGAGACTGTCTTTTCTTACACATGCTGGATCTGGTAGCTGCTAAAAAGAGCATCTCTCTTGCAACAGATTACCTAACCCCCCCTGTTACCTGGGGACCTGACGCAATGTGGGCACTCAGCAGAGATCTTCCTCCTCCTCTCTTAACATTGGCTGGCTCTGTGCCTTTTCTTAGAAGTGGAGACTGTAACATTTATTTCCTTTTTGATCTGGGCACTGGATTTCGGTATTTTTATTCACGAGGTGTTTATTCTCTAACTGGCCTGTCATAACGAGCTTGCTGGATTCCTGCTACTCAGAACTATGTTCTGGAGTTTACATTCCTGATGACAGCTGTCACATCCTCATTTTGAGCCTACTCTAGGCAAAGCCATCATTTTCTTTTTTCAGAATGGAGTGATACCACTTCCTTGTGTGTGTCTTCTCATAAGATGTAAATTCTCAGTTCAATAAATATTAAGCTATTGGCTCTATCCATAAACCACACCATGATTTATGAAAAGCGCATTCCAAGAATGTAGGATCTGCATTTTCATTTCCACTTGTATTCCACCGCCTCCCTAAGATCGTGTTCTATGGTGAACTTGCCACCGGCTGCCGCAAGAGAAGAGCTCCAAAGAGGAGATATAAGGACTCCCTGAAACAACACCTCAGCCTAGGCCATATTGACCACCACCAGTGGTCCACCCTGGCCTCCAATCGGGAGATTTGGAGACACACCATACATAACGCTGCTGTCTCCTTTGAGAGCACGCGTAGAATCAAGCTCGAGGAGAAAAGACAGCGCAGAAAGAACCGTGCCTCGACTATACCACCCAAGGAGACCCTCCGGTGTGCTCTTTGCAACCGGTCTTGCCTATCCCGCATTGGCCTTTTCAGCCATCAACGCGCTTGCAATAAGCGTGGGCAAAGCCCTTCCCAAATCTTCGTCCGCGAAGCCAAGCCATGATGGTATTCCTTCTGCTTCTTTCTCTTAATTATTTGGTTACCATTCCAATGCTGAACTGTAAACATTACAGACAATTGAAACAAATTGTCAAAGAAGTTAGATGTAACTAAAAAGGAGGGAAAAAAAAACCAACTAAACCTAATAAAATTAAACTCTGAGGCTTCATACTTGCTAGTTTAATTTTAATATCTTAAGATGGAGAAAATAAGATGTGAAAAGAATATTCCAGCAAATCACATACCCATGAAAGTATTTTACTTTGTCAAACTGAAAAATACTTCTTCACTTTCTAGCTAAACATAATTGAGTAAGTATAATGTAATTAAAAATATATGGAACCATCCTTTTCTCTCTAGATCTACATGTTGTTACTCTATAGAGTTACAAGAAAAGGAAAATCGGTTTAAAACAGTCTTTGGGAGGTGGATCACTACAAAAAAATCTACATATAACTAAAAGCCATGGAGAGAGTTTTGACTGAAACTTTTGTTGGTATTTAGTTTCCTAAACACAGGCATCATAGACCCTCAGTTAGCCCTCCTGGCCTCCAGCTGCCTCTTCACAAGGACACAATTTTCCTGTATGTCTTGTGTGCTATCCACAAGTATCCTGAATATCTAAATTCTCATTGTCTGACTATCTAAAAACATCAACAACTATATATATTTAGACAGCTACTTTTCCTCTGTCACTTTGAAAGCCTTTTTACACAGGTACATTTTCAATGTCCTAGATTATACTGAATTGCTTGACAACCGTCTGTGAATGTTTTAGGGTCAATTGCACACAACTGTGAGTAATTTGCGTCCCATACTCACGCACATAACATAAGCCATTTGTGACCACAAATCATTTAGATACACTAAATGTATTGAGATATTACTGGGAAAAATCAAGGCTACATGGATTTAGTCCAGGACTGGTGCATATCATGCTGGATGTAGGATCCAAGAAATGTTAAGAAAGGATCATCCTCTGTTCCAAATCTTTTCTATTTTATTTTAACCCTTTTTGTTGCTTCTCATATTTATTTTTAACTCCTCTGTAAGGAATTAGTTTTCAATTCTTGGTTTTTTTTTTCCCCTTATTTAAAGGAAGGATCCTGAAAGACATTTTATTTGGCAACTTCAGTTTAGGAACAGTAAGCTAGGGTTTGAGCTGCTTTCTTATGGTGACCTGGCTTTTGATCACCAGAGGCTCCCTGTATAACCATATACAAAACTCAATCTTTTAGATATTTTTGCATCGATAATAAAACATTGGGTTACACCTTAAGCCAGAATTTTAAGGATGCAGATACATTGTTGTCTTCAGCCCCATGCTAAAAAAAACCCTGTCTGGTTTCTGAATGCTGATCCAGGTCCACATGCTGAAGGAAACCTGTGGGCTGCTTTTACCATCAGGTTGAAGCCTACAGCTGAAATAAGGCAGCTTGGAGTTTTTGATCTCAAGAACAGGAGTTTTGCACATTATATACAGATACTTAGACAGTCAGATACTGCAGACATTTAAATATTGGAGATAGATTCTCTACAACTTCTAAATATCAAGTATCAGTAGAACATTAGATTTAAAATTTAGATTTATTGTCCTCGGGTTGCAGTTCCATTTCTGATTCAAGCAGAATGCACAGGAAAGTACAGGCACTGGGCTCTTGTGTTGGGTTGGGGTTTTTTTTCTTTTTACTTTTTGGTAAGGTAACTAGAATACAGAACCCGCATGAGTGATTTTTCTCTATCGAATTACAGTGCTTCCTACATGATGGGAGCCTTTTTGTGCTCAGTATATTTGTGTTTCAGCATGGTGAGTGACTAGGCAGCTGGATCAGCTGAAGCCAGGAATCAGTCACCAGGGGTAACATGTTTCCTGGGAAACATATGGAGTATTTGTCCTGCAACCTCAAGAAAACAAATAATGCTTAAAGCATCATTAACTTTGAGTCTGTGACTTCTGCCTCCCAAAGGGCTCAATTCAACAACTCTCTCTCTGATTAGCACTTATTCATATGGCTAGGTCAATTATTTTCTTGCCTTCCATTAAGCACTTCTCTACCACACCACAAAGCTGAGGATACAGGTACTTACGACACGTTTTCATACATGCCAAGTATCAGTGGTGTATAAATCATAAAAACTTGCAGGTCCTCAAATTCTTCTCAAAGTCAAAGCTGTTCCCCAGCTGTCTGAACAAGAATTCTTTCCCAGCTGCTCCCTCCCGTGAGCAGGGACACCAGAACTCTTGGGGCAGGCACTTAGCAGCATTTACTGTTTTCAATATATGGATTTTTTTTTTTTTAAGCTGCGTTTTATTACTTTTTCAATTTTTCTGCAGAAAATAAACAATATCCCTGCACTATTCCATGTAAATCTAGTACTGCATGGAACAAGAAATAACCTGACACCCTACACAAACCAATTCTATTCATAAATTAACCAAATTCAAATTTTTTAAAAAATAATTAAGGTGCTTTCGCACTCCCATTACTCCTACTGGAATACAGAGCTAGAATTTCAGCGGATGACTAGTCTTCAAAAAACTTCAAACAGTTTGTTTTGTCTTGTGTTTTTTTTCCCAACCATCACGTTCATTTTAAGTCATATGGCATTTGAAAATGCTTCTTACATTACTTCAAGAGGCGGGCTATTAGCTGAAATTTCAGGCTCAATTAAAAATAAAGAAGACTTTTTAATATACAGTCTCAAGGGGAAAAAAGAGCTCGAATGTATTACAAGAAATAATTTTAAAAATTCAAAACCATAAAATAATAAAAAAGAACCCAATCCTACATAACCCTAATAGGACTATTTCTTAGGGCATGATTTACGATTTTAAATGGTTTTGAACTGTCTACCTCATTATCGCCTTCAAAATTGCTGCAGGGGATAAGTATGAAATACAAGCATTTTAAGCTTTTCTCCTCAAATTACAGAGCTGCTCACATTAAACCAGGATTCAAGGTACGGTGCATTCCTTAAGCCTGTAATGAGAACATCAGAAACAGCCACTACATTGGAGCACATATATTCTGAGAGTTCCTGTTTTGTGTTGAATGATGCATAACCCTTGCCAATTCAGCTAGAGTGGTGTCAGGGAGATATCGGGATATCAGAAGGTGTCAGTATCCATCCTCCTCCAAAGGTAGGTTGCAATCATGATGCTTATAGGGAAGAAGAGGGCACCAACCTCTTCAAGAGCAGCTGCTCTTCCCTCTCCTTGTCAGACAAAACATGCTCTACATCGAACTGTGTAAATGGGAGAGAAGATTCAGTTCTCTTAGGCTGTTCCCCGCCTTGTTCAGTTCACTCCTACTCCTAACAATTCATTTCTTGTTTGGGGGAGAACTGCTTCACTGAGACAGTTCCTTAGCAAAGAACGTTTAGAGTAGCTCTAATGAATTACACTAAATATCTAGCTCAGAAAAACAACCACAGGCCAGACTAGTGATGGAAGTACAAAAGACACTCTTAGAAATATTCTTTCTCCTTTTTTTGGCCCTTCTTGAGCATTGAAATCACAAAGATTTTCAGAGGATTAAGCAAATGTCACCCCCAATTAAGCTCAACAAATTCACCTTTTACATTGGAGAGTCAGGCTCTCATTAGACTAAAGTCTTTACTTGCAGTGGAACATTTTAGAAACAAGCACACATTTTCCTTCCAGAGCTGTACCTCAAATACTTCAATACTACGTAGGAGTCTGAGAAACGAACTGGCATGAGCATGTTACTAATTAAATAATGAAAGGGAGGAGGACAAATCTTATCATCTTCAGACTTGAAGAAATGCCAAACATTCCCAATTAAAAAAGAAAGAAAAAGCCTATTGGTAACTCATGCTGAAATTTTAATTTATGCCTGTAAGCACGGATGGCAGCATACACAGACATGCCTGTTTATCTTGTGCTGTTTCTCAAGCCATGTCTGGTAACCACGGGGATGCTTTGAGATTCCTGTACAGGAGTGGGAATTGTTGGTGCTGAATTCTGCGAACGTCCCATCACAGGGCTCACGGTTCCTGCATTCATGAAGGCACATTCTTTGAAAAAGGATGGCTGCAAAAGATCGACTGCAGTCAATCAATTCAATGAACTTTCCATTCTAGCTCCTTCCTTTGCTCTCTTCTTGCATAGTTTGAAATTTTCTCTGTCCTGGTTGCTACAATTATTTTCTATTAGCAATGACTCTTGCCTAATGTAAGGCACAAAGAATTTGACTTCTATCGTGTCACTAGGTCACTTGCCTGCTCAGCCACCCGGGCCTCTCTTTATCCCAGATCAGGACATTCACTTTTCCTAACATAAACTGTTCCTTTACATTTTACAATAGCTCCTAAGCAACCGTGTTCAGCCTTCTCTAATTTGAAGGGACAGGCTTTTAGGAGATGTAGCACTATTTATGTAGAGAGGAACCTGACTATTAAAAGTCCAGTGTTTATCATTTATTCTGAGAAGTCAAAGCTCAGAACAGGAAAAACATTTCAAGAGGAAAAAAAAATTATTTTCCCTTCTGTTTCAGAGAGCAATGAGAAAGGAAGTGTAACAGGCTTTTAGGTGAAGAAGAGAGAAATAAACCCCAGTTGTTTAACCTTCTGTAGACTAAAAGATTATAGAAAAAAAAATATGTGGTTATTCAGAGTGTCTCAGATATAGAAGGGTGTTCTCTAGGATGTAAAAGTTCTGCTGTTCTCCATTGCATCCTTTTTATTCTTAGGAAGTTAGGGGTAAAGGGATGTGGAGTTAAAAATATTGTTAGGACCATCTTTAATCACTATTAGGTACACTTGCATTGCAGATAAAAATGGTTACAGGTATAAGCTTGCTTGAAAGTGGTGTGTTCAGCAGGCACACTGAAGATGGACAAGCACAATAAGAACAAGAATCAAGTTAAAGCTTCATTACTGCTACTTCTGTCTTGCTAAACTTGATCTGCACTGTTCCAGTATGTATTTCTTATAGTCAAAAAGAAAGTATAGGACAAATTCCTCAAAAAAAAAAAAAACCCAAATCAAAACTAAACCCTAACATCTGAATTGTTAATGAATTACCTCTTCACTGGATGGATTCATTTCTTAAAACAACAACAACAACAACAACAAAAAACCCACCCCAAACAAAAACAAACATTTCTTTTTTAGGACAACATAAACAGAAAAATAAAATAAAGACATATTGAGAAGTCAACAAGAGGTACTGCATTCATTTATATTCATATCATTACTGGAAAAGAGAGAAAGAAAGAATAAAGGTCTGTGGTGAATAAGTATTGACTGAACCTACAATACTTCATTTCAATATGTTGATGACTCAAAAGCAAAAGCTAGCACAGCCAGGCTGAAACTGAATGTCAATATTCCCTGGAAAATATCTAGGTGTTAACTCCACTTCATGTTGCATTCTTTGTGTACCAGGTAAAGTCACCAGAGAATTGCATGAAGAGTTCAGGTATGTGAGAAATGCATGTTGTGTGGTGCTTGTCAGAAAAATCCTGACAAATGGAAAATGTCAGTTCATGAAATCCTAAACTCTCTGTGGTAACACATGTTCAGTCTTCAACAAGGACAGAAATAAAGGTCAAAGTGAAGAGAAGGGAGACACAATCCTTCCCTTGGCCTGGAGCAACCAAGAGTTCCAGAGTTAGGACTGCTTAACTTAGATATAATAAAGTGGATTTTAAATCTGTGTCTCAATCAAATAAAGCAAGAAAACATACTTCAAGAAACAGATCCAAACATTCATGAGGCTGACACCTGTTCCAAAAGGAATCATTTAGGTTTAATACGGCAAATGATCATATTTCAATCAACCCAGCCTGCTGATTAAGTTTTCTATAATATATAAAGGCTATTGATAAAAACAGTAAATTATAAGATTTTGACTTTAGAGAACTCCGATTTCACCTAAACTACACTTTCCTGGTGAACGTCCAGCTTGTACATGTGTATAATAGAGTGAAAACCTTTTAAGCAAATAATAGAGAAAAGAGTGATCACGATGAGCAAGGAAATCAAAACTTAATATAAGCTCAAAAATCTCATTTGCACACTTGCGACACTAATCCTGCATATCCTTCTATATATGTTTACTTCTGCATCTCTGGGTACTCAGGTTTCATTGAAGTTTCCTATTGACTCCCTGGTGCATGCAAGATCAGGTTTTAAATGTGTCTCAAATAACATGAGCAGTCAGTAGAGCTATTAATCTGCCTGGGACGTTGGACTGTAGTCTTAAATGACAGCTTGTGCTCTCAGCTTATGTTGGAGTAAACACGAGCCAGAGCCCTCAAAGTTGAGCTCACAGCAGTCCATGTTAAGATAATTAAATTTGCCTTCTCCTGCACATGTAATTTTGTTAAAGAGTTCAGACTTCTAGAAATAGGCTCTAGTTAAGGAAGAAAAAAAGACAACTTAAGAATTAACAAAGACATAATTTTGCATTAACATAGCTCTTCCCAAAGGTGAGTTTTTACAGGACTTCATATTCAGAGTCATTTAAGTAATTACCATTAGTGCAGAAAAAATCATGTAGATAAGATGCCTATGATAGGAAACATACAGATATTTAACAGCTGCAAAACCTGTATAAAATCAAAGAGAGGAAAAAGAAAATGTAGTAAACATTCACCTTGGCAACCATCAATTCCACAGACTACAGAGACTTGAAAGAAATTTGAGAGGAGGAGGTGTCTGCATTCATTTATCGTTACAATCATTTTACAGCTACTGTGTATAATTTATTCTTTTTATTTGAATTTTTATAAACAAGTAAATTAATTGGTTGAAGTTTTGACACTTTTGCCAAAGCCTACTGCAAAGTTCTCTTCATGTCAAAGAAATAGGGAGGAAAAAAAGATATATAAGAAAGAAGAGATTTAATGATCTCCACATAACAGGCTGACTTTTCATTAGAACTGAAAAAGCAGACAGTTAAAAAGAAGCTGATTGGCGATGCAGAGAACACTTGTCAGAAGAAGAGGTAAACAAGGTTCTAAGAGGGCATAGATGCCTTTGGCAGTGGGAAGAGATAGGAAAAGCAGTAGGCTTCATTAAAATGAAATTTAAAGATTCCTTCTTCCCCATTAGTTCCTTTTTAATACTTTATCCACATGACAAACCGTGAAGGCAGAAATACAAACTACATCCATCAACAGAAGGCCATGACTGACAAGCATGAGAGAGAAGAGTTATCTCAAGTTTTAAAGAAAAATTCCCATTCTTACAAGACTTCTCATGAAAGAACAGATATGAAAACATATATAAACAGTAGGAAGCAACGTAGTAGGTGCCATTCAGTCCCTTCAGAAGCATGAATTGGGTCCTGAGTCTGGTTAATGAATGCGGAATGGAGCCTTTGGTGTCTATGATTACCTAAGTTACCTATAAACAAGATCTTTAGTGGGAATCACTTATTTTCCTTTTATTTTTTTGTTTCATAATAAAAGTTTCTGCATCTGTGTACTGTTTGTCTGTGGACATTCTTCCATTTTACCTCAAAACCCTTAAATTTCTCACATAACTTCTTTCCCAAACATCCATATTCTCTAAGCAGCTTGTAAAGCCGGATATAGGAGACCAGCTGTGCTCAACTTTAACGTAGCACCTAAAATACGTGGGGAGTTCTGAACTGATCTCTTGTCAGCTGCATAAATAAGCTCCCTTTCAGCCAGTGTAGAAAATCAGGCACTTCTGAACTGTTAACCAGCAGGTAACACCAAGCACAGTGTTAAAAATTTGCTGTACCTAGAGCTCAGGTCCCCAACTGCCCACTGAATCCTTAAGGTATGTGTGCGTATGGTGCAGAACTTCAAGATGCCTAATGATTTGGTATCTTATTTTTACAAGAGCGAAGCTGTAGCTAGTACTAGTACTGCTCACCTTTCCCATAAGAGCTAACTGGCTGGAGCACTCACCTCATGAGTAGTGAACCCCTTGCCTGAAGGGATTTAAACTCGTGTAGGACACGATCTGTTTTCTATTGAAACTGGGCTACCATCAGCCAGGAGTGTAAAACCACCACAGCTAGAAGAGCAAGCAAGGAGAATGACTCTGGCTCAGAGGTTAGGAATTTCATCTGGAGAAATAGCAAAAGTGTGTTACCATCCTAAGCATAGGGATAAGGCTGTAAAATCTACTGTACTTACAGCACCTTTCAAGTAAGATTGCTTCATAAAAATCAGCTCCTAACCATTCTTATTAACACCATCAAGAGGGGAACTTCTCCCACATAACTACTCCTAGGACATCCGCCCGACTTTAAAGATTACCTCTTCATTAATAACATCAAGGAGGAAAGATAGGTAAAATGAACACTCCATCAAAGAAAAAAAGGCACAGCAACTAGAATAGGAGAGAGATTCCAGGAAATTTTCCAAATGTAAGCATCAGTACAAATAAAATAAGACAAATAATAATAGAATTCTACATTAAAAATACCCTTCAGAGAAAGCAAAGGAGATTATCTCCTGTGGCAATTGTAAATCACATCACCATAGCATCTCAGCATGTACCAGTAGCTTATTTAACTATAAGCAAAGTAGAAGAATCTGCTTAAAAATGTGACTTTCTGAAAGGAAGTTATTTACATTTATCGGTAGGGAGGGCACAGAATTAATTCAAGATCTTTGCCACTACTCATCCATCTCCAAATCTCTCTACCTGCATTGGTTCAAACAGCTGATGAGCTGACACACAAAATGAACTCCTCCCTCTCTCCTCCTCTCCCTCTCTCTCCCTCCGCTTCTCTCTCCCTCCTCACCTTTATTACCCATGAAACCTGAACTGCTTTCTCCCTCCCCTTAACAAGTAATTCCTTTGGCTTTTTTTTTTTCCCTTCCCTGCTCTGTCCCTTCTTTCTCTGTACAAATCTAGAAGCAGCAAAAATAAACCATTCAGCTGTCAGTAATCCACTCATTTGTGTTTAAAGCCAAACTCCTGCTGTTGTGCCCACTAACTACAATTAGTTGGGAAGCTAAACCACTGTTTCCTCCTTTTCTGTCCTTCCCTTCTCCTTTCCTTCATGTGATACATTAGGTGTATTTCTGCACATTCCATTTAATCTCTAAGTGTGTATCAATCTTCAAAGCCGCCCTCATTTCCTCCACAGGTTTTGACAAGTGCAAGATTGAGCTCAACACAAAATCCCTGGACTCTACAACGCTGCTTAAGGTGTGCTAAGATGTGGAAAGCATTAATGATAATAAGATAGTCTCCTGCTGCTTTACCAATACCTGAGGGGAACAACTAACATTGCCTGAGACCGTGGTCATGACAATCAATATACTTGCCCTTGCCCAATTTCTGAGGCTCGGAACTAAATGCTGTTGAGCTGATACAAAATGCCAAGACTGATGCGGCCATTTGTTCTGGTTGTCAACAGACCTTTTCTTCAAATACATCACTACAGCTGACTTAAGCTACTACTGTAGTTCATCCTACAGCACCCATCTTCAAAAGGCCTAACAGAGTTGTAAAAAGCAGCACATGTAAGAGCTCAGCAGAGGCTTCAGAAAGAATTGCGAGTGCATGCATATAGGATGTTTGTTGTAGCACAGAATAAATTAAAGCTTTGGTTCTTTGAAAATAAGAGATACATAAAAGTGCCATGTCGCGTTGCTAAGTCACAAGGCAGACCATCCTTAACAAAACTTATTCACAGAATGTTTACAGGGAACAGTGTCCACACCAGCGTTTTTTAGGTATCTGCCTTTAAACTGTACTGAATTAAACAACTTCCAATGTTTAGTACATGCAGATTCAGATCTAGATAATTTCTGATCTATCCAGGTTGGGAAGTGATGTGTCAGTTGTATTTCCTTTGATATATTTCAGAATTATGATGTTTGGATCCACTTCTACTTGAGACTTAACTCTTTTTTTTTTCAAACTCATTTTAGTCCTTTGCTCAGAGAAGAATCATAAAGAGTGAGTAATCACTGGGTTAGAAGGAATGCTTACCCAACCTAAGAAAATCCTTCTTATTCTGCTCTTGATAAGAATTTAATCCAACATGAATTTCACAAGCTTTTCCCCATGATTTCAGCTGGTATTGTATTATCTACTGCATAAGGGAAGCCTTCTTTCCTGACAATATGTAAGTTCACAGTCACATGTGATGTGACTAAAATAAACAGCCAAGTAATTTCTAATGCCATGTAAAAGTGTCTTACTTGTATGGTCAGCTTTTTGGTATATCAAGAACTTTCAGGGGATTCAGGGGTTGAAAATGTCAGCAGGCACCGATGAAGTCAGAATACAGTGAATTAGATGCGTTTTCTTTATATCCTGATACACACCCTACAATGAAAAAGATAGCTAGTTAGGAATTATTTCTTCCAGAAATATCACCAATTAACACAAATATTGGATACTGATGGGCCAATAGCGGACTCGAGGAAGCATGACGGAGAACAAGCTTGGCTGTTACTTCCTTAGATTTCTCTTTCCAATAATCCTTTCTGCAAAAGCACTGTGTAACAAACACTAAAGAGCATTAAAAAAAAAAAAAAGAAACCTTGCTGACTCTTTAAGGAAAATTTCCTGGAGGACAGCTCCAAGAAGATTTATTTAATATAGTGAATACTGATATAAGATAAATTGTTGTTTTCCTCTCACAAACACATTTGGATTGCATGCAGAATCCTTGCAGACATTTCTCACCTCCCTCAGTTCCCATTTTTCAGTAATGCAGTAGCACATGCTTACTTTTCTACTTATCGTTGTTGTGGTGACCATAACATCCCAGAAATACTGCTTCATTTTAGCATAGTTTTCTCGGTATGTCTTACAGCATGTGGAGACAAGTCTGAGACACTGGAATTAATGTTTCTGAAACTGTTCTGGACTACAGTTCTCATGCAATTATTTGCAGTTCCTGGGAACCCCGTGACTCAGATGTTCCGATCCAGTCCTCTCTTCAATATCTGCAAAATATGCAAATAATGGATGTAAGTAACATAAAACAGGGACACTACGACTTTGTTGTTAAGTGAAATACTGATTTTCAAAGCTAGTAAATATCTCTTAGTGACTCTCTCTTAACTCCTAAAGCATATAAAAAGAAGAGGGCTGTAAATGTATTTGCCTTCACTATCCATTTTCATTTTTTATCGTGTCTTCTTTCATACAACCTTCTTGACATCCCCGTCACTGTTGTAAAGTCTTGGTAGGAGTACAGTTGAAATCCAAACCGACCTACTAAAGCTTTCACTTTCTGTATTTCAAAAACATAGACAGCATCCCAGTCTCTGTGCTGTTCAAACCCTTTCTAACCGTTATACATTTACCTGCAGTTTGCATGTCATCAGTCTTCCCCTGAGTTATTTAAGCTGATCGTGCTCTGTAAATTGCATTTACATAGACAAATATCCAGTAACATTTTTTGATGCACATACCTGCCACTAGAGCTACAGTAGATTAACAGTATTATTAACAGAGCACCACTTGAATGTTTTTGCTTGCAGAAGTCTCAGGTATTGTTCCACATGAATCAGGGATGTTAGCTTTCATATTAACACTAAATCCATGAAAATTGTATGGAAATATCTCATATATCTGACAACAGCCCCATATTGTAATAAATCTGAACCTCCTTCTGCATAACTAGACAGACCAAAATATTCTTCCACTCATGGTTACAAAGTTCCTTCTTATCTTCTAAACAGTGTTTATGATTTCACCTTGAGCAGCCCAAGGGGCATTGGTTTAAGGTGTATATAATGTAGGGATTGCTATCAAATGAAGAACTGCATTTTTACTTGATTGGTGTTTACCTGCTCAACAGCAGAAGATCTGGAACTGGCTGTAAAAATATTTGTTAAGAAATAAGTTATTGATTGTAGAACTATATTCAGGTGCCGCATGCTATTCAAAATACCTGCTGTCCACACTTTCGGCAATGACAGTTCTGTAAAATGTTTCAGCACATTCACTGGAAGAACTAAAGCATTTTGAACAGATGAAGGAGACCTCCAATAGCTTTGACATGGTCATAGGGCCTTTCTGCCATAGATCTGGCTGGGATAGTCTCTGTATCTAGGATGGGTGTCACCATCTCCATTATATTCAGTTCAAAGACAAATGGTGTAACCTCTTGACATGACCACTACACCTTTGGAGCTAGATCCTCACCTCCATCAACACAGTGGGAAGAAGCTGACTTACAGTCACAATTCTGTTCCCTAAACTTGAGATTGGCTGGAAGATGGGTTAGCCTCAGGCATACATCACACCAGAGCTATGTCTGGTTTAACACACTGAGCTGGTAGCTGCATCTATTTTACAGTTTGGAAGATAATCCTCTCAGGAAGAAATGAAGACTCAGTCATTTGCTTCAGTCTCTTAATCCAGGACAGAGAGGTCAGAAGCCTGTGAAGGCACTTTTCCAGCCACTCTATTTTTGGAACTACTATCCCACTTCTCTCAATAACTCCTCTAATTACAGATTACTAACAGTCATTGCAACATAGGAAACACTTGGATGGTTGACAGACTTCACATCCAATATCTCATGAACTATCAGGACTAATCACAGATACACCAAACCTTTGCAAATCTGAAAATCCTCCTGCTTTTCAGGCTTAGTAGATCCTAATGTAACATACATGAGATATTGGCACTTACATCATACATGAAGAAAAATTACATATTTCAGATATTGTCAAAATGTATTAGTACATAAAGTTTATCTTTCCTTCTTGTGTCTGGTGTGACTGATTAAAATGGTAAGGGAACCTGACAGAGTTGTAGGATAAACAGTATATACCATATAGATAGATAGATAGATATAGATATAGATATATAACTTGGTAATAGCTTTTAAAACTTTTCTGTGGCAACTTTTTCCTAATTATGGAAAATCCATTACAAAATGATGGTGCAGAAAAGGGCTTGTTGACACCTTCCCATGAAAACCCATATTATTTCCAAGGTCTCAGAAGCATCAGACAATTTTGATAATTTTGGACTTTAACATCATTAGAATTTCTTGCACCAGTCAGTGATCCTCAAGTACTTCCATGCTACAGTTATAACACTGCTTACCACCCCACTACTCAAGCCCTCTCTCAGTAGTAGCAGTTGCTGGAAGCATGGGTTTCTAAAACTTTCAGATTAGACAGGCAAACCACAATTACTTTACCACTATCAGCAATCTGTTGCCCTAGGATATCGTCTGTCTGTCCGTTGTGCCTTTTGAACTTTTATTCAATAATTACTGAAGTGCACTCTGGTCCTCAGGGGCTTCTCCACCTTTTTAACTTTATGAAGTTAGTCTCACTTAAGTGATCTGAAAAACAAGCACAAGTGTAAATTTCTGCGGCACCGAGATCTTTAAATGTCATCTCCTCTCAGTAGGAAATGTCACCCTACATAATATAATGTAATACAACAGCCTCTTAGTCAGGTCTCTGGAAACCACCCCAGAGAAAATATATTCATCCAGGAGGCAATGAAGCAGGTAGTTTCACTGAAGTATAACTGGGTAATATGTTCTAAATTCCACTTATTTTACAACAGTAAAAATATGTCTAGGAAACTCTTCAGCAGAGAGTGAGACAGTACAGTGCCTTCTGTACTAACCCAGATATTTCCAGTTGCCATAGTGCTAAGTTCTGCTCAGAGGTTAGAGCTGTTCCCACCATAAAGTACACCAAAGACAGTGTTCTGGGTTATAAAACACCTAAACTGCTGAGGTGGGTTGACCTTGGCAGGCCCCCGGTGCCCACCAAGCTGCTTTATTGCTTCCCCTTCTCAACAGGGCAGTGGGAGGAAAACACAACAAAAAGCTTTTGGGTCAAGATAAGGACAGGGATCTTACTCACCAGTTACCATCAAGCAGAAAACAGACTCAGCTTAGGGAAAATAATTTAATATATTGCCAATTAATCAGAGTAAGATAATGAGAAATAAGAACAAATTTAAAAACATCTTCCCCCTACCCCTCCCTTTTTCCCAGGTTCAACTTCACTCCCAATCCGTCTACCATCTTCCCGCCCTGAGCAGTGCAGAGGGACGGGGAATGGGGGTTGTAGTCAGTTCATAATGCTTTGTCTCTGGTGTTTCTTCCTCCTCACACTCTTCTGCTCCTCCAGCATGTGGTCCCTCCCATGGGATACAGCCTTCCTTCGTGACCTTCTTCAGTGAGAGTCCTTCCCATGGCTGCAGTTCTTCAAGAACTGCTACAGCATGGGTCCTTTCCATGAGGTACAGTCCTTCAGGAATGGACTGCTCCAGTGTGGGTCACCAGCAGGGTCACAGGTCCTGCCAGCAAACTTGCTCCCATGTGGGCTCCTCATCATGGGCCACAGTTCCTTGCAGAACTCTGCTCCAGTGCAGGCTCTTACCTGCTGCAGCTTCCTTCAGGGCTCATCCACCTGCTCCAGTGTCGGGTTTTCCAAGGGCTGCAATGTGGATATCTGCTCCACAGTGAACCTCCATGAGCTGCAGGGGGACAATCTGCTGCACCATGCCCTTCACCATGGGCTGCAGGGGAAGCTCTGCTCTGGCACCTGAAGCACCTCCTCCTCCTCCTTCTTCACTGACCTTGGTGTCTGCAGAGTTGTTTCACATATTCTCATTCATCTCTCCCAGCTGCTGTTGTGCAGCATTTTTTGTCATTTTTTTAAATAAATTACCACAGAGGCACTGCCAACATTGCTGATAGGTTCAGCCTTGGCCAGTGGTGGGTTCATCTTGAGGCCAGCTGGAACTGGCTTCTGTCTGACATGGGGCAGCTTCTGGCATCTTTTTACAAAAGCCACTCCTGCAGACTCCCTGCTACCAAAACCTTGTCACATAAGCCCAATACAACTGCAGACAACCTGGTCCATTGATGCCAAATCCATTCTCTGCCACCAAAATGCTCAAGCCCTGGCATCCTGTCTCTGTGAAATTTCTTTTAATGGTTATCCTGGTTTTGCTGGGATAGAATCATAGCCCAGCAGTGGCCTGCAGGCCATTAGCAGCCTCCCGAGCTTGCTTACCATTCTGCTTCTGAGGACTGCTTTGTGGTTTATTGTGACTACCATACATTCACTGATGGGTTTCATCTCCTTTTCCTGATCGTCCTTCTTGGCTGGAGAGAGGTCACCAGGTGATAGAATAACTGCTATAGTTTAGCTCTGGATACGGCTAAACATCGACAATGATTTTGTTAGAAGCAACTGACCATTACATTAATCATTTTTCTTGTAACAGAAGCCAACCTGACTGTATAAACCTTGCATAAAGACAATTGGAAAGTTTTACCTGAATATTTTCTGTTGTACTTTACTTTATAGTATATATACCGCCCTCTTTCACGGGCACCCCCTTGCCATGGGGAAAGAGCTTGCGTGCCCTTGTGAAGTTGAGAGCTATGCTGGTGGTGGCATATGCCTCCGGTAGGGTCTCCCAAGCCTGACAGGTTTCAACTGAAGGGTCAGACAAAGTGTGTCCACGGGCAGGATGGCCTCACTAGCCTTCGGGCAACCATCCTAGGAGAAGGACAACTCTAACTCCAAACCCGGGCAGATGGAGCTCGATTAGCCCTGTAAGGCCATCCATCTAAGAGAAGGATACTCTAACCAAACCTACGACCTGAGGACTTCGCTGTCACCGTCCAAGCTCGCTAGGCCCTGGCAGATGAACCTCAGGTGTAAAGGGTGGGGCCAGTCTCACGCACGCTGCGCCTCACCTAAAAAAAAATCCACCGCGCAGGCTTGAAGGGTGTACTCACGTTTAAAGCCCTTCCCAAATCTTCGTCCGCGAAGCCAAGCCATGATATACCGCCACTGGGAGAATAACATTATGTATGCACCTATTCACAGTCATCAGATGCTCAGTGGTGAAAGGATGTAAGTAAAATATACATTATCCATACTGCAGTTAACAGAACTAATAAAAGAATTGGACATGTAGTCATTTAAATGACATATTATTTGTTGAAGCAGAACCCTGACACATCACATAATACCAAGTCCCTGATGTTATGCTCAGCATATGTATTACAATATACCAGTGAAATACTACAAGAAAAAATATTGGAGTGGAAGTGTGTGTGAACTTATTTCAAGTTCCATTTGTTGAAGTCTCTGCCAGTTACAGAGCCGTCTCTGCCAGTTACAGTTGATGCTTCAAGATGAGGGTATAAACTTGTGTAAGTAGATTTCCTTTAAAATTTAGGTGGCCAAAAGAAGCACTCTATCCTCTTTGATACTTTTTCCCCTCAGATCTTGTTATTAAAAAAAGAAAAAAAAAAAAGGAAAACTAAAAGGACCAAAGTTTAAATAATTCTTTCTTATTTCCTACCCTCTTCATTGACTTTAAACCTCATAGGTGTGATGAGGCATGAAATTTTCTTGCTAAGGTCTGAAGCAGCCTTCATGACATCTTTTCTTGTTTCTCTGATAGTGAAAAAGGTTAGCGATTGCTGAATTGAGGTGATATTTCATATACATTGGCAACAATTATCCCCCAATATTTTTTTTTCAATGAGTTTTTCATGAGTTTTCTTGACAGTCTTTCATTCCCACAATTGAGCTGAAAAGTAAACCATTTACAAATTTTTTCACAGGTAGAAGATGGTACGTGAAACCTTTTCAGAAAACATAGCACAGTTTCTATCTATTGCCCACTCACATTTTTCATGGAAGGAGCCAAACCTGTGCAAGTTTAGCTAGTCCATCTTATCTCTGAAATAAAGAATTCCTCACACTGAGAAATACCAATTCTTTTGCAGGTGGTCCAGGTTGATCACACTGTGCCCTACACACAAAAATTCTCCTGGTCTAACATTTAGAAATGTATTACAGGTGACATTAATTTTAGGGCATGCTGTGGCAAACGTGAAGGTTATTGGAATAGATACAGATGGAGGTTATAGCCCCTCAAATTGCCTTCCATCAGTATTGCTTCTTTTCTGAAAGTTATCATGTCTTCAGAGCCCACAAGACAGAGAAATAGAGGGGATGCAGAGTTTATAGTAGAGGACAAACGATGACATAATGGTTAGAGACAAGAGCCTTTAGAAAAGTCTGAACAATTTATATAGACTCACGCAGAGATCAAAAATCAAGTGTCTTTTTATATCAGGATTTTTCTAGAGAGACAGCGCTCAGAGCTTTTTGAATTACATCTCTGTAGAAAACAAAGAGACTTTGTGAGGAGTTCACCCACAGGCTTGTATTTAGAGATCATTCCAAAATATAATAATTCACGCAGATACACATGGCAACTTGCACCAGACATATCAAGTAGCATCGTCTGTATTTGTATATTCAGACCAAAGAAAACTTCTGTAATTAATTCCCTCTGACTTTTCAGAGCAATCGCTCGTTAGCATTGCCATTTGACCATCTATCCATTAGCCTCGGTATCAAGTTAAAATATACAAACAAAAATTTTTTGTTTTTCAAACATAGAATATTTTGTCAGCTACAGGAATAATACCAAAATCTGGCACATCTGCCTTTAGTGAGCATGTTCTTAAGTTTGTTTGAAGCTAAAATATAAATTACCAACTATGTGAAACATAGGTCTTATTCTGTACCACAGCGACTTTTGCATCTTGCATCTGATAACATGTTGAGGCACGAGCTGCACCATGGGGAGCAGAAACAGAAACCTCATCAATCTCAGCAAATCTAATCCAGTTGTATAACACTGTTTCCTAATTACTCCAACAGCAAGGTGATTAACATACACTATAAGCAGGAGAAGTTATGGTCCTTGTCACTCTCATCATCTGCCAAATACTGCTTCCCTGTTAAGTGTATTTTGACAATGTTGGGTAACTCCAAAAAGACTTCTTCCCATCTCAGAATCAGGACCTTCAGGGACTATACGGGCCCACCATGCCTCCAGCTCTTATGGAAGTAATGAATTTGGTTCACCTTGTCTCAGCTTCTTACTACATTAACTTGCATTCTCTCCCCTGCCTGAGAGTGCTCTCATTCATACTTCATACTCAATTACTCTGAATCCTTGGAGACGTGGTACAGTCCTCTGCTTACAATTGTGCATATTATACTAATCAGCCACCCCAGGCTGACACAAATAGGCTTAATTACTTGAAACATTTATTTCTAAATCTCCATCTCCAAAGAGATTTTATTTTGCATTTTAAAACTACAGTAGTAGTAGCTGTATGTGCCAAATCCATCTGCAACACCACATGAGCCAAAGTAGAGTCCTGACTCTGACATTTCAGTAAGGTTTTACCTCTTGGTAAATGAACGAATGAAGGTGAGGAGAAATTGCCGCATTCTCAAGTGCCAGCCCACTTCACATTTCAGGCATTGGCCCTCAATGTTCATTTCATTTTCTGCCAAAGGTTAGCTACAGAAAATCTGCTTACGTCTTGCTATCCAAGTTCTTGATGAGCCTGGCTGGAAAAGCATTCTTAACTGCTTTTAGATGAAAAATCAAGCCAACAATTCACAATTGCTTTGTTTTTCCTCTGAAGCAAGGAAGAGTACTTCTCCTTTGAGTCAGTCTAAGACTGAAACAAACGGAGAAAACTCAACAGAGAGATGCATGCGGTTCTAACTCACTAGAAAATCCCTAAAATGGAAGTGTTGAAAAGCTGAATTTCAATTCAGCAAAGGCCTTATTCTATAGCCCAAATAGTGGAGAAAAGAAATAACATGCTGAGAAAAAGAAAACAATTAGTGGTTTCGTCATGGCTGGTCAGTCTCTGCTGCCCATACTTTGTGAGTAGATTTTTGAAACCATGTCCTGGGTGTGGCTGAGGCTAAACCATGACAATCCAGTTCATTTTATCATCCCAGTGCAGCTGTCATCACATGACAGCAACATGAAGGCATTGTTTCCTCACAGAGCCCATGACGCAGCTTTTGTTTATAGACTGCCCTTAGACACCTAATTTTCTGGGTTTTTTAAATTGCTTCTGCAGTGGCTGTCTGTACTCCTGCAATGAGGAAGCCTACAGTTTTTGCAGTTCAATAACTCCATATGAGACAAGCACCTTCTTGTGCCTCCCGAGCCCGTATTGACTCCTTTTCACCCCAAACCATTCACTGGTTCCATTGACTTATTGATTACCCGAGCTGAAATTCTTTCGAAAATTTCTTCGCCCATTCAGCTGCTTGGTCTACTTTTTGTGATGTCACCTTCCTTTAAGGGAGAATATTAATGGAAAAACAAAAATACTATGGTATTTTGCTCTGCAAAACTTAGAGAACTGGCATTTTTCAGCACTATTCTTCCTATCACAGGTGTGAGACCCCTTTCAGTCTTCTCAGAATAGACTCACTGTTTCCTTCTAAAAAAAGCCTCTCTAGTTCTGATAAGCCTAATTTGTTCTGCAGCTACTTTGAATGGGTTTCAAAGATTTGCGGCACTTTAAAACATGAGCTGTAGCCTGTGCAGAACTTTGTCCCGCTGGGCTACAGAGGTTCCCTTGACAGGCACATTTCCTGGATGTTTTGAATACTAGTTTCTAATCCTGTCTTTTAAATCCAGCTGTGTTTCACAAGGCTCACCA
Source organism: Bucorvus abyssinicus (assembly GCA_009769605.1). Taxonomy (NCBI): domain Eukaryota; kingdom Metazoa; phylum Chordata; class Aves; order Bucerotiformes; family Bucorvidae; genus Bucorvus; species Bucorvus abyssinicus. Next base: position 23,625,694 of record CM020025.1, read on the forward strand.
GGGAAATTCTCCTCATAGGGTCTTCTCAGGTTTTCACTTCAATTAAGCTAATTGTCAGCAATTTAAATTCCCTCCTTAAATGGGAAGTGCAAATGTTTTGAAAGAAAAAAAATCAGAATTTTAAAATAAACCTTCTAGTGACAAAAAAATTCTAAAGAAACACTAAGCACCTGAAGCAGAGATTGAAATCAAGTGCTGACAAAACAGTCTTTTAAGTCAAATGTTATATACGTATTTATACCAACCCTGCCTCTCCTTTTTTTCTACAGGCGTTTATTTCAAAGGTCAAATCTCCCTCTCTCTCAGAGGCCTATTAATAGTCCAGACTTCACCCACCTGTGAGCTCATTTCTCCAGGCTCTTACCCCTTGCTGTGCTCACCTCTATCACTTCTCACTGCCACAGTTCCCCGATTTTAATGAGCTCCTGCAGTCCTGAAGCTGCTTGCCTTAAGGAGCACCACTAAATCTTTCTACACGTCACTTAGAAACTGGGGGGAGGGAAGGATGGTGTTGTGTGTGTTCATTTGCTTTTGCAAAGGGCCGTGTAACACCTATTCTTGGACTGTTTGTTCCCACCTTATCCTCTCCTAACTTCAGAAACATATGGGCCTCGGAGACCTGCTGCTACCAAATCTGAATGTCGTGGTCTCTGGGGTTATACACTGCAAAGCACATTGCAAGTTCAGTAGCCTACATAGTTTAATGAGCATGCATTGGGAGATAGCAGGAAAGATGCTGCAGATGCTACGTGACACAAAAAAAAATCAATGACAGGTCAGGAGACAGCAAGAGAAGTAGGTTAAAATGCAGAAGCCCATGGCTCTTGGAGGAATCGCAGTGGCGAATGTTTAATTCTGCCCTGGAAGAGCAGGTGAATAAAGAGGTAGAAGAGATACAGGGAATGCAAAATTATATGCAAAATTATTAAATGATAATTGAGTCTTACCAGGCAAATCTAACAGGAAAAATTAATATCAGAAGGATTTAACACAGCTAAGAGAATGGGAAACTGTACCAAAAGAATCTCAGTAAAGAGAAATACAACTCACAAAGAGTCATAAACAGAGATGGGGTTTGATTTCAAACACTCAGGGAAGATGCTTTCAGTTGACTCATTTGTATGCTGCAGTAAGTATATGAACACATATGCAAGGCTGTATTAAGAGAATTCATTGTGATATTCTGAAAACTGCTAACAAACGGGAATACCATGCTGAGGTATTTAATTTTTTGTCTAAATGTTCCAGCCATAATCTAGAAAGCACCAAAAAAAAAAAAAATAAAAGCAAGTAAAGAACCATATTGGAGAACAGGTGCAGGGACTACCTGGTAGCTGCAAGAGGAGAATGGCTGGATGTTTATGGGTAAGAATACCTATTCTTACCAACCTTGCCACATAACACAGATGAATTGGAAGACCCAAACTGATAATGGGACAGATGGATGCTGGACATCAGAAGTGCTGAAATGAGGAACCAATGACAGCGGTAGATTTCATCGTATCTGGAAATGAAACACAGGTTTAGGTCCACAACTTGGGTATATATAGGCACAGTCTGCCCGTCTATTATAGAGACGTGGCTAAACACCATCCCACTGGAGACAAAAGTCTGGAACTGGGCGATTTGTGTTGCCACAAGAGAAGCATGGGTTTCTTAAAGGCTGATTAAAGCACCAGTAAAGAGTAGGCTTGATTCAACCTTCAGTATCCCAGAGCGTTTTCTGGTGATTTCGTATCTTCGCTCTCGCCCTTAACTTGCCTAAATTTGGAATTTAAGCCTAATGGAAGAATGAAAGGAACTTTCCTTCCTCATTTTGTATTACCTCAATGACACAATATCTTCTTATAGTCATATGAGTGATGTTTTTTCCCTATGAAAATTTAAACAAATGTTCTTTTGCCATCCCTTTTGAGAGTCTAGGGGGAAAAAAAAATCAAAATCGAAAAAAAGTCTTTTAGTGAGTGATCATTATTTCCAGGCACTTTATTTAGAAAGGTCTTTTTATCTATCTGATTTCCATTGCATTGCTCTGTAGAAAGTCCCTTCAAGGGCAATTACCTATCTTCTAAGACACAGTACCTAAGAGTGCACCTACATACAGAGATGTAAATCAATCTCAGCAAAGCCATATCAGCTTTTGAGTTATTGTGTGGCCTGCCTGTATTTTAACACCTATTCACAGAATCACAGAATCGTTTTGGTTGGAAAAGACCTTTAAGATCATCAAGTACAACCTGTAACCCAGCACTGCCAGGTTACCACTAAGTCATGTCCCTCAGCACCACATCTATATGTCCTTTAAATACCTCTAGGAGTGGTGACTCCAGCATCTCCCTGGGCAGCCTGTTCCAATTCTTCACAGCTCTTTCTGTAAAGAAATTTTTCATAATGTCTAGCATAAAACTCCCCTGATGCAACTTAAAGCCTTCTCCTATGTTACATCACTTGTAACTTGGCAGAAGAGACTGAGCCCCACTTTACTACAACCTCCTTTCAGGTGGTTGTAGAGAGTGATAAGGTCTCCCCTCAGCCTCCTTTTCTCCAGGATAAACAACCCCAGTTCCCTCAGACACTTCTCACAGGACTTGTGCTCTGGACCCTTCACCAGCTTCGTTGCCCTTCTCTGGACGCACTCCAGCACCTCAATGTCCTTCTTGTAGTGAGGGGCCCAAAACTGAACGCAGTATTCAAGGTGTGGCCTCACCAGTGCTGAGTACAGGGGGACAATCACTTCCCTACTCCTGCTGGACACATTATTTCTGATACAAGCCAGGGTGCTGTTGGCCTTCTTGGCTGCCTGGGCACACTGATGGCTCACATTCAATCGGCTGTCAACCAACAGCCCCAGCTCCTCTTCCTCCAGGCAGCTCTCCAGCCACTCTTCCCGAAGCCAGTACCATTGCAGTGGGCTGTTGTGACCCAGGCGCAGGACCTGGTACTTGGCATTGTTGAACCTCATACCATCGGCCTTGTCCCGTCAATCCAGCCTGTTCAGATCCCTCTGTAGAGCTTCCTGAACTTCAGGCAGATCAACACTACCTCCCAACTTGGTGTCATCTGCAAATGTACTGAGGGTGCACTTGATCCCCTCATCCAGATCACTGATAAAGATGTTAAAGAGAACAGGCCCCAGTACTGAGCCCTGGGGGACACCACTTGTGACTGTCTGCCAACTGGATTTAACTCCATTCACCACCACTCCTTGGGCCCAGCCATCCAACCAGTTTTTTATCTAGTGAAGCTTACACCCATCCAAGCCATGAGCAGCCAGTTTCTCCAGGAGAATGCTGTGGGGAAGAGTGTCAAAGGCTTTACTGAGGTCTAGGTAGACAAAGTCCACAGCCCCCAAGTCTCCATACCCAAAGTCCTCATCCACTAAGCATGCGACATTGTCATAGAAGATCAGGTTGGTCAAGCCTTTCATAAACCCACGCTGACTGGGCCTGATCACCTGGTTGTCCTGTACGTGCCACGTGATGGCACTCAAGATGATCTGCTCCATAACCTTCCCCGGCACCAAGGTCAGACTGAAAGGCCTGTAGTTCCCTGGATCCTCCTTCAGCCCTTTTTGTAAATGGGCATCACATTTGTTAACCTCACATTTGCTAATTCTGTTTTCTATAGTACAGTGAAGGGGACAAACAGGGGAAAAGGAAAATTCCAAAATCTTTTTTGTAATGTCTGTTGGGGGACATTTTTGTACAGCATATATTTGTTCTAGGGCTAGTTAGTGCTTGCGTTTGCTCTGTGCTTGAAAATATTCAGATGTCTAGCACTATTTGATCTATATTTAAGTAGTAGAAAACTTACTATAAATTTGAGACAGTCTGATTGCCTGTTTAGTGTTTTATGCTGAATAGTCTTCTTCTCTAATGAAATTTTGCAAAGCATGAAGAATACATCTATTCTACACTTGGATTCTGAAGCACAAGCACTAGATACATTTTAAAAAAAGAATTAGAAAACCAAACACATGAAATATGGGAAATGGTCATGCTTGTATCAACTATTCAATGTTTACATAATAACAAAATCACTCTTTAGTATCTGTGGGACATTTAGATTCAGTGATGAAAAGCCCCTGGGCATACTAATTCTCTCTTCAGTGTAGTATGCAGTAAATACCCAAGGAGTCATAAACTAAATGACTAAACATGAAACAAAATTCAAGTACTATTTTGTTAGGTAGCTACCATCTATCCTGTGCACTGAATAAGGCTGAAAAAAATAGTGAAGGATAACGTGATTTAAGATTGTCATAGTTGGAGATAGTCAAGAATCAGACTTTAAAATAACAAAATAACTGCTCCTTTTAAAAAATATTTGTATTTTCAGAATTCCAATGAGTAAGAAAATCTAAGAGGCAAGAAAACCATTAAATGTTAAAGCTTTAAAGACATTTGGAAATACATTGATCCCAAGAGAGATCCCAAAGCAACCCCCGGAAACCTCAGCACTGGGAGCTGCAGCTGTTAGACTCTAGTTTACACAGCAGAGATACTCCTACACCCTCTCATTTAAACTAAAGCTTTTGCAGGTGGGGGCTCAGGGTGCCCTGAAGAAGAGACATGGGACCCCTGAGTCTGGAATGAAGAAATGAGGAAATGACAGACATGAGAATACCTGGGCATGAAGGTGCTGAGACAAGTTGCACAGCTGCTCAGTCATAGATTTTTCAGATGTTTGATCCCAGGCTCCTATGAACCTGTACGTCAAGTGGGCAGGAAACCTTTCTGACTACATTTTGACTTAACTCCGTTCTGTCTGACCGGGCTCTACAAATGATTTCAGTTTTGAAGGATCAGCAGTTTCAGACACTATCTCATCAATTATATCCTGGAAAATTACCAGCCCTCTGTAATTGTGTTTCATGTGCACCTAGGGATCATTGTACAGACACCCCCAAAGGCATTCCCTAAATTCTGAGCACTTAATCTTCATGATCTTTTACAGTGATTTTAGAGATTTTGTGTATTTACACGTATGTGTGTGCTTCATTTCCTTTAAAAAACAAACAGAAAATAAACCAAACCAACCAAACCAAACAAAACCAACTAACAAAGAAAAAACATTTAAAAACCCCACAGGGGCCACAGGAGAATTTGTGGAGCTACAGGTTCCTTTCTAGGCTCTAGCAGACCAAGATCTTTAGTGACCACAGGCTCCTCCCAGCCTGTTCCTAGCAGGGACCTCTCCTGCCAACCTTTCAACCTGTTACTGTTACAGCCATCTTCCCTCTTTTCCCTCCCACTCATCATTCCAGTTATGGTCTCTTCCCCCATCCGGTCCCAGTCTGCACCGCTGAGCAGCTCAGCGTATCTGCTCCTCCATCACACTACCTCCCCCTTTGCATATGCCCACACTCCTGTTGCTCCTTTCCTCATTGTTACTGCCCTCCACCCAGTTTCCAGCCCTTTCCCAGGCAGGTAACTGATTTCTGTGCAATGGTAAAAAGCAAGAATGGTGCTAGTTACTTAGTGAGTTAATGTCCTGACTGAAGTGCAAGCATAGATCCATATCCTTCAGATGGACTCCTTCTCTGGTAGTAATTTACCTGATTTTACATTAAAGCGTTCTCATAAATCATCATTTAAAAATAAAGCAGATCACTGAAACATCAGTGTTTTATCTTCGAACTAATGAACAAGTCATATGAGCAGTTGATCCAACCTTTTGAGAAAAACAAGATATGAAGAAGTGAGTGTTGGATGTGGAAATGAAGATTTCGCTGCTACTAGGACTGTTATGGGATTTTTAATTAGCATGCACTCCAGGTCCCAAAGTTGAGTATGTATTCAGAAGGGGTTGTCTCCAGCAGTGGAGCTTTACCTACCGCCTCGCTAGGGTATTATTTGTTCAACAGAGACCCAGAAGAGCTGAATGCCAGCCACCGGCTCCTGAGGAATAGCAGTTTTCTTTGGACTTCTTCCAGTCACATCACAAACCCAGCTATTCTTCACTTGCAATACGTGCTGAGATTGCAGCTTAGGGCTGAATCATTAATATATAAGCAATTTTATCAACCTGAAGTTTTGTGAGCCTGGATAAAGATCCAGATGAATATCTGGATAAAGCTAATGATAGAAACCCCTATATAACACATGCACTTTAGGAAAATCCTGAGGAGATTGCTATTTGTACCCTATTATCTCTGTCTGCATGGCTAAATGGCTGAAGTTACAGTAGTAACTCCTTTAGCCAAAGTGATTATTTTACTTGTCCATTATTGTAAATGGTGCTCTTCTATCTATTGCTGCTTGGGGTGGAGGGGCTATTTTTTAATAGAATTGAGCTATTTAAGACCGAGCTTAATAATTGGGTTTTTTAATTATTTTAACTAAAAATAAAGGTGGGGGTTTTTTTTAACCATAAAGGCAAGTTTATTTGTATTGCTTACAATATGATTGAATTTCAACAGTTACTTAACTTATATTTGGTTACTCTTGTGTTGATTTCTTGTCATGTCTGTGCAGGTCAAAATGACTTCTTGCACACCTTCAATACAACCTGATACAATCAGGTAAAGATTTCAATTGAAAGACAGAATTTAGGAATCTCTGAGGCACAATAGCTTCTACAACTGTTAGATTTAACATGAGAAGTCCCAATACCTTTCAGTGCAAGCTCAGTTATATGGTCATTAACTACTTTTAATATGTCACGGAATTTTAACTGGAGTACAGCAATGGTGCCCAGCCATGGTTCTGGCTAGACAGGAGCTGGGGTAGAGCCAAAGCTGGGACAGGACAAGCTGAAGAACTGGAGAAGCCAAAGATCCTTACAGTGCAAGGTCTGGATCATAGGTGAATTTATGAGCCAAGCAAAGAAGCAAGAAGATGAGTCACACTGAAGAATGAGGTAGGAGCATGCTCCAAAGCCACATTGAATACTGTAAAATTAAGGAATCTAGGGAGATTTCGAGATCCAGGGAAGAGGGTATCCTGGAAGAACACCAGGACTAGGAATGAAAAATTAGGCTTGTGCAGACAGTAAAAATTATCAGAAGAAATTGCCAAAACTCAGAAACCAGACTGTGGAACGCTATACAGGCAGACAGCCTTTTGTCCTGTGTTATCAGAGACCATTTAATATTTGAAGCATGTATGTGAAAGCAAACATGTTGGTTTGGGCTCCTTTATTTACACAGAACATGACTGCCTCTATGAACTGATCACCTAGGGGTAACATTTGTCCTATTGACTTAGCTAGATCTAATAAATATATAGTTAGGCATGAGCAGTAGCATTCTAGCACGCAAGCGGCATAAGTGAAAAACTCATTACTCAATACACTTACACCTAGTTTTAGTATGCAGAATTTTTCAGCATCAGAGTGGAACAAACAGCTGAGATGATAGCCATTGTTCCAGTGATACCAGAGTTAAACACGATCTATAGCTCCTGGAGAGTGACAGACACCTCCACATCAGACCTCTTGTATCTAAACAGCTTCAGGAAGTATCTGTTCCTGGGCTTGTAATACTAATTTAAATATTGAGTGTATAAATGTAGATTAAATGAATCTGTGCTCCAGACTGCTCACAAGAGTAGTGACAAATGAGGAGCTGTCATCTCTGATATTGGCCAACACTGTCTGGTGGTTGCTTGAGAAGATTTCTACTGCCTGTGTGCAGAGTATAGCCCTGATTCAATTTTTACAGTCAAATTTTACAGCTGGCAGCAGTTCTGTCAACAAGTCTTTCTCTAATATACATAGCAAGTTTTCTCATTAATTAAAATTTCACATATCTTCTATCTTCTAATGAAGATAATGAACTTTTTATTCAATTGTTTGGCAAGAACTGATATAAAATAAACACTACTATTTGTAAGCTTTGGAACAATGTTTTTTAAATGCCCAACTATCCTGTTATCTCTTGAACTGTTTTAAAACTCATCATGTCAGAGTATTTGAGAACAGTTGGATTTTCCTGTGTGGAAAATGCTTGTAGGAGATTATGCAGATTATTCTTATGTTTGTTTTATTTGCATCTGAAGACATTTTGAGGTCTTTATCACAGAAATGCTTATTTCCGTTTTTCTTATATTAGTCTTAGATGCTTTTATGATTAGTGTCATGCTCTAACACTGATTAATGAAAAATGTAGATATTCTAAAATAATAAGCAACTAAAATGATAAATCATCTTATTTTCAGAATATCAAAGAGAAAGTATACAGCAGCTGGTTTTGAATTTGCAGGAGTAATCCTCTGATGTGCTTAGTGCTTAAACATTTGTTAAATTCAATGATAATTGTTAAAACTAAACATCTAGTTGGAGCTATTGAGTAGCTATAACTCTTGTAAAACAAACAAAACAAAAAGCTAGTGAAATTTCAAATTGAGAAACAGTGTAACACATCTGTGAAAGCAACACTTTGAGTTTGTCCAGTCTTGAGGCTCTAATAATGCTCATTAAATCCTAGAATCATAGAATGCTTTGGGTTGGAAGGGACATTTAAAGATCATCTAGTGCAACCTGCCTCCCATGGGCAGGGACATCATCAACTAGATCAGGTTGCTCAGAGGCCCATTCAGCCTGCCCTTGAATGCTTCCAGTGATGGGGATGCTACTACCTCTCTGGGCAACCTGTGCCAGCATTTCACCACACTCATCCTAATTGTTTTTTCCTTGTATCCAATCTGAATCTATCCTCTTTTAGTTTAAAACCATTAATTACCCTAGGCCCTAGCAAAAACTCTGTCCCCATCTTTCTGATAGGCCCCATTTAAGTACTGAAAGGTCTCCCTAGAGCCTTCTCTTCTCCAAGCTGAACAACCCCAACTCTGTCAGCCTGTCTTCACAGGGCGAGGTGTTCCAGCTCCTCTGGACCTTCTCCAACAGGTCCATGTCCTTCTTGAGCTGAGGTCTCCAGAGCAGGACACGGTACTCCAGGTGGGGTCTCACCAGAGCAGAGGGGCAAAATCACCTCCTTCAACCTGCTGTCAATGCTACTTTTGATACAGCCCAGGATACAGTTAGCTTTTTGAGCTCATGACCAATTTTTCATCCACCAGTTCTCCCAAGTCCTTCTCAACAGGGCTGCTCTCAATCCTTTCGTTCCTCAGCCTGTATTGATACCAGGGATTGCCCTGACCCATGTGCAGGACCTTGCACTTAGCCTTGTTGAACCTCATGATGTTCACATTGGCCCACTTCTCAAGATTGCATATTTTGTTATTATTAATTAATTTTTATATTTTAACAATTATATATTCATTTTCTTTTATAATGCAGGTAAGTCCTGCTGCCCATTGAAATGTGCTGCCCAGTGAAACAACTGGTACCTACTCTGGTACCAGCCTGATGCTGGTATGAGAACCATTTTGGAAGCTAGTCGGCGACTGCTTCCATCTCAATGCAGAACACACACAGCTAATGACTGGACCAAGTTCTTTCTTCTTTTTATCTTTTCTTTCAGCACAAATTCTCCCCCGATGAAGAAAATAACATGGAATGGTAATAAGAGTCTGATCAATATCTCAGTGCAATACTTCAAAGGTCTGATCCTAGTGAGGAAAGGTCCCAGAATGAAATATCCTAATAAAAACCTTTTTAATCCCTCAAAAATAACAAGTAGAAAACCCTGACAAAAGCAGTTTTTGGTGGAAACACTGAAATTGAGAGCAGGTATTTCCAAACATTATTTAATAACTTTTCTTCAGACATGTCATTACATTTTCCCTAGAAATTGTCCAGTTTCTTTGGATCCTTTCCAGTCCTTTTTGACCTACAGGGTAAGCAGTACAAAGCAGGTTTTATAGCACAGTAGTGAAGGAAATACCTGCTGATAGTGGCTGGTTGAATGTCACAAAGAGACAGACAGAAAGACTCTTTGAAATGAAGTCTTCAGATTTGCTTTGCATTTTTTCATGCATACATTTTCAGTTTCCAAGATTGTACAATGGGACAAGGTCCAGGGGATGCATATAAATAACAATTTGCAAAGATTTTTGAATTAGAAGTGCTCACCTAGTAATACAGAATGACTTGAGATCAGAGTAGGGCAGAGGAAGTGGTCAAAAGCAGGGATGTATGCAGCCACAAACTGAAGGGGAGAACTGAAAAGCCAAATAGCTACTGCTGTGGAGAGGGAGGAGGAACTATTACTCTCTGTGGTCCTACAAGAAATCCAAGCCTTGAATTTGGAAGAACAGAAGTTTCTCTGAGGAGAGCAATGTCCAATATCAGAATCTAAAGTCAATTAAAGCTAAGGGTTCATTAGAGTGAAGAAGACGCTGAAATAAATGAGTAAGATTGAGTATTTCAGTTGATTATTCATGTGACCTCTGTCTACCATCTCACGGAGTGCAGTTACTATCTCTGTCCTTGAATACCTGACCAGTCTTGGTCAAGACATTTTTATTCCCTCTATGCCATCAGTCATTAATCAAATTAAAGCGTCCATGACTGATGTAGGAGAGAAGTATTGCTGCTTGTTATGGATAACTTTTGGACTTAACAACATTTTGAAAAGTAGGGCTTTAAGTGATATGTAATTGTCTACATCAAGAGAAATGGAAGGAGCTGTGGCTAGAGTACTGCTAATTGAAATCACAACAGGAAAAATTGCTCACATAGGGTAAGCTCTGCTGCTCACCTCCTTGTAGATGAAGACAAGGTTCCGGACAACAGATTACAACAGCAAATATTACTGCTGAAGGCTATCAGAAAGCTGAATGTATCTACATTTCTGTAGCATGACCAGAGAAGGGCAACGAAGCTGGTGAAGGCTTTAGAGAGCAAGACTTATGAGGAGAGGCTGAGGGAACTGGGGCTGTTTAGCCTGGAGAAAAGGAGGCTGAAGGGAAACCTCATCACTCTCTACAACTATCTGAAAGGAGGTTGTAGTAAGGTGAGGGTCGGTCTCTTCTCCCACATAATAAGTGACAGGACACAAGGAAAGGGAGTTTTATGTTGGACATTAGGAAAAATTTCTTTACAGAGCGGGTTGTGAAGCATTGGAACAGGCTGCCCAGGAAGGTGGTGGAATCCCCATCCCTGGAAGTATTTAAAAGACATGTAGATGTGGTGCTGAGGGATATGGTCTAGGGACCCTGGCAGTGCAGGGTGAACAGTTGGACTTGAACATCTTAAAGATCTCTTCCAACCAAATGATTCTGTGATTCTGTGATACATTTCCTTGTTTGTGCTTACTGCATCACATAAATTTAAATTCCACAGGGAGATCTTAAGGGCAAGTTAAACATGCCTCTTACAGAAATTACGTAGACTTAACCATCCTCCTTGTGGTTTGGGGGGTTTGGTTAGTATTTGAAATCTCTACCAAAACTATTTTCTGAAGACTCTGATTTTTTAAATTGTGTACCAACGCTAACAAAGACGTACCCAAACCCACTGAAGTCCTCAATAAAGAGAAAAATGCATTGGCAGCCACACAGGTATGACAGTACGATTCTCTCCTGCTCCGGAGTAGCTACTTCACAACACTGGAGTCTCTCTCATAAACAGCATCACGAAGTGACACCCAACGCATAGAACTGCATGCAGAATGAATGAGGGTCCTCATGAAGTGAAGAAGACATAAAACAAGAGCGGGGATCAAGTCTCAGAGGGGTGTCACAATCTAAATGAGTCCTGATGGAAGATGGAATTGACAGCTCTGCAAATCTCCAGTCAGGGAGAGTAGTGAGTTACAAAATAACTACCCTATTCTGCCAAGAAGTTCAAGACTGCAGAACAGACCAATAACCTCCACAGTCATCTTCATTTTGAAAACATAATAAACACATGTACTTAGTTGTCATGGATATTTATGTCGAGTGGTAAGGGAGAACGCACATGACAAACACCTCTGCTACTCAACGCTTGTCTGTGCACAATAAATCAAAACACCATATATTTTTTCAGTGCAACAGGATATACGGACCTCATATTACAAAATCCAAGTGTTCCTACTCAGCTGCTTTTTCCAGTTAATGAAATAGCCCCAAAATTAGATATTCCATTCATAGGAAATGTTTACCTTATACAGTGTTTCAAGTAATAGTTCCCTGTTCATTCAAGAATAATTTCCTAGGAGGATTTTAGCAAAATTGCAGCTCGTTACTTGGAAATACATTACCAAATATGTGGTAGCAAAAGCACTCTATTCAGAAGACCATAGCCAACTTACTTTAAAAATATCATTTAGAAATGACATTGGGTTTGGTCAGAACATACACACGAACTGAATGAAAAGAACAAAATAAAACAAAAGCCAAACCCAAAAACAAACAACAAAAAACCCCCAAACCAGTGCAGAACCTCTGGATCTCAGTGGTAGAATGCCTTGCAAAAGGAATTACACAGAGTCAGATAGAAAAACTGGTGAAACGTGCTGTCAGGAGTGTGGTAAAATGAGTAACATACCTGGAAGGAAGTTAGAAGATACGATAATGAATATGAAAGTTCAGGAAAAAATAGAAGCACAAAAACATTAGTGAAAATAAAAGAAAGTTGGGAAGTTCCTTCCAGTTCCTTTATACTAGCACTTAAGGACCTTGCTGCAGGTATGAGTAACAGAGACAACCCTTTTCTCGCCCTCTCAAATGTATTGTTAACACAGCAAAGTGTATCAAACAAAACTGGTAGTCTGAACAATGTTCTTTATATAATCACCAGACATTCAAACTATCAGGATAAATGATGCCACATTACTAATTACATAACCCCATTAGCCAACTCCAGGATGCTCAGAGGAAAGCCACAAGGAATAACTTGAGAGGATCTGATAAAGCTTGACCTGTTTTGCACATGGGATTTGCCTTCTAACTATATAAAGGAAGCACATTTCTAGAAATAATAGTGTGTTACCGACAATTCACACGCATGCACACAAAGGAGCAGGGTATATTTGCTGAACAACTCTTGCTATCCAGCTGTAGAAGAGATGAAGATGAGATCTGTAAGTCTGGACTTCTGTATTCCAGGCTGGAAGGAAAGTGGCAAGATATCAAGGAAGCAGGAAGGTTTCCAGTTTTGCAGGCAGGCAGGCATCAGCAACAAATGACATTGCATGAATCTATTTTTACTGATCTAATATATTTTTAATTACACCTGCAGTATTTTCATGGTCCATTAGATGCTTGTCTTTGAATTTGACAAGACCTAGCATTCGGAATGTGAAAAAATATGACAGCAAGAACTACAGAAGGCTTGTGTCAGTAGCCTGAACATCACTTCCTGTGATTTTTGAGGTGTTTCCAGTGTTCCTGTCCATGCTAAAAGTCAAGAGGTGAGTGTAGAAGTTTCTGGTTTAAAGGTTCCTTCTTAGCATTCTTCAGACTCCCTTTGAGAAAATCTGAATGCTGCCCTCCAGATTGGCAGAGCTAGGATTCACAGTTCCAAAGGCAGTGTCATTTTAATGGATTTGAATTCCACAGAACATAAAGAAATAGTATCTACTTCTGCTCTGGTCAATTGATCCCCTAGTACCCCTCAGGTATGATGGTTTCTGCAGACCTGTCCTCCTTGGGTTGGGTCCTACCCACTGGAGGAATGAAGTATCTACTGCAAATCCAGGCAACACAGAATGTGTCATGAGTTTTTCAGCAGGGCTGCTGATGTGCCTTATTGCTTTATGGAGGAAAGAATATGGAGGCATCTGTTTCACCTCTTCTCAGATCCTCCAATTTGACAGTCTCTGGTTGAATACGATGAAGTGAGGAGACAAGGAAAAGGTAAAATAACAGGAAAGCCAACAGACCCTTTAGTGCTCTTTGGTTGTGATAAAGGACAACATAGAGCTAGAGCTGGGAATGAGTCTTTGTGGCGAAGGCAAATTAATGAACATGGGAGGAGAAGACTAACACATGAGGCAGGGAAGCCTCCTTGTTTCTCTCTCAGCAGGCTGCCAGCCAAACTGATAAACGACAACAGATTCAAACCAGAATGTTCCAGGGAGTATTGCATTTCACCCCACCTTCTCACAGGGCCTCCTAAGCCTTTGAAGCAAACAGCAAATCATTTCCCCTTGCGTTTTCAAATTCTGAGTCACCAGAACTAGAGACAGGCAATAAGTTAAAGACGGTGCTCCACACCCTTGAAACCACGTTTATTTCAGCTGCAAATTGAGGACAGAATTATGTGTTGATTTATTAAACCCTTTTCTGGCAGAATTTGAGCTGCATCGGTTCTATGGAAGGAGGTCACCTACGGTTTACACCAGCTGTTCAGCACGGTCCTTTCAAAATTCTCCTCTATATATTCCATGTATATATATATATACACACACACACGCATAGAGAATTTTCCTGCCATCCCCTCAACTGCACCCCAGGAATCTGTAGCAGCTTTAGAGAAGCTTTGCAGCAGCCTGCTACTGCTGCTTTGCCACAGCAGCTGACTGAACTGACAGCATTATAGACAGAGCGCAAACACAAAAGCTCATCAGTACTAGTATTTAGTGCAAAGCCTCAGCATCAAGGGTATGAGCCTGAGTTCCTAGAGCCTCTGCAGCTGTCAACCTTCAAACGTGAAAATGCAGATCTCAGTTTTAAGACATAAGCACCCAGCTAGGAAATGTTATTCCATTACATAATAAAATCTTTATTTGCTATATTTGGAAGAGTCAACGATTGTGATGCATGAACTAAAATGATTTCTAAGTCACAGTCAACATATATGCTAACTCAGATTTTGATTTTATGACATAAGCACCCAACTGGAAGATTATATTATTCATATGCATAATAAAATGTCTTCTATGTTGAGGATAGCTGATGGCATTGAGACCTGGAACAAGTGAGTTGTCCCTGAGAAAGAAGGCATTTTTCTATGGTTCTAAACACATGCTTTGATCATATATAAACTCATCGGCAGTGTTTTTTCTTTTGAGTTCATTCTGAACATTTTCACATTTTCCTTTCTCTCGTGTCTTTATCGTCTTAGAGAGTGAATCTCATGTCCGTATAGTCCTGGCTTTGAGCGTATTCTTAGCAAGTGTATTATTACATTAATAAGGTTTAACTTTGATCCTTTTTCTGAACAAATCAATCTCTGTGCTCAATTTCCTTCCATTTTATGTTTTCTCAAAAGCTTCAGCACTATGAATAAATTTATTACCTCTCCGATATGCCCCTCTAGCATTTATACTATGAAATGTAACAGCATTGACCAATGAATAGGCTTTTCTAGTTCCTTTCCATCTAGGCCTTTTTTCAGGAAAGAAAAATAGGACCAATATGCTATAGTCTCTTTCCCCTGCAATGAGCATTTGCATGGATAATACTTATGAATTCTAATTTGAGTTTCACAGTGTGCAGAATTACGTCACTATTCAAAAATTTATCTGCCAGAAAGCCTGTTCAGAAGACGGATTTTTGTTTAATAAATATGGACTA
This sequence comes from Bucorvus abyssinicus, assembly GCA_009769605.1. Taxonomy (NCBI): domain Eukaryota; kingdom Metazoa; phylum Chordata; class Aves; order Bucerotiformes; family Bucorvidae; genus Bucorvus; species Bucorvus abyssinicus. Next base: position 23,641,041 of record CM020025.1, read on the forward strand.
AATGCAGTGTAAAAAGAAAGCTCTTTAGTCTTAGAAATATTTTATAACAAAATGAAATAATTTTTTATTTTCAGATCAAGACATAAAAGCATTAAGTAAATTCACTTACGTGTGAAGTATTAATTCCACGGGAACTAGAAAACTGTGTTTTCCTTGAATAATATTGCCTGCTTCAGACTGATCCTATGGTTCTTTACTTGGGGACAATTGGGGGTTAAATTGGTGGTTTACTTCTTCATTTGGAAGATTTTTCCCTTAAGCATCATTTCTAATATCAGCTCTCTCTATTTTGCTTATGCAAGCACTTTCTTATAAGGGATGAGGCAAATAAGAATGAAGAAAAAAAAGAGGTAGATATAGCCATTTAAAGGAAGTAAACATTCCAGAAGAGATTAAAAGAGACAAGAAGTGAAGAGAAAACAATAGCAATCTAAGCTCTTCGTAAAATCTGAAAGCTGGTCTGGACATACAGTTAACAAAGATGCACAGCTTACAATAACAAAGTTATAAAATATGAAGGGGGCTCAAATCCCTCTATTTCAGGGATAGCCTTATTTGTAACAAATAGGAGAGGTTACGTAGATGTTTTTCTGGAGTATGTCTATGTCCTTCTGTCACTGACTGCTGATGGGATTCTTTCAAATTCCTCCACGGCAGTATAGAAGACTAGCTGGGCCACCAGCTGTTTTAGCAAAATGAAAATACCTACTTTGCTATGGAGTTGATCTGAAGCAACACAAAGAGAATTAAAATGAAGAACAGAAAATATTATTGTGCACAGAAAGGATGGGAACATTTTAAGGGTTATTGCTGAAGGGCATTTTTCCATCCAAAATCAGAAAGAAAATATTTGTAAGAAATTTAAGGCTTCTAATTTCTGCTGGGACATGTGACATGGGAGCTGACTCTTCTCTGAAAATGTCAGGATTACTGACATTTCCCACACAGTTCCCAATTGAACAGAAGCTATCATTTCACCTAAAGGCAAGACAGTACTCTTCTGCTTACCAGTACATGAAACTAGCTGTACCACAGAGCTCAACACCCTACCTCAGCTCCCTGGTGGTAATACTGGATGTCAAGAGAGGAATACAAGAACACAATAAAGATAAAGTCACTTCTTTTGAGAGTATCTTCCCATTGTCCAGTGATTTAGGAAATTCCTGAGCCAAAATGTTAACTTTGTAATTGCCCCCGCTGTGAGGTTTCCCTCCATGAATTTGTCTAATTGCTTTATCCACAATGCCATGTAGAGAGTTGTTCCACAGTTATCCAGCATGAAGCTATATCGTCTTTTGTTTGTTTAGGACCTGGCATCTACAAGTTTTGCACAGTAAATAAGAGTCAAGACAACATTTTCCCATCCTGTTGAGGGAACAGGAAACCACAAGAACATACTGACCACGTGCAGCTCTCTTGTTGCTCAAACAATCCCCCTTCCATAGATATCACATCCCAGGTGTACCAGCTTGCCACAGCTTGGGAAGTGGCTGAAGTAAAAGGACATATAAGCACTTCAAAAGTTCTGACACAAATATACATTCATTTTAAGGAATATATGGAATGAATAACACAGGAATGACACACTATATCAAGAACTACATACATACAGTCTATATGGACTGTTTTGAACTGAGTCAAAGGATACCAGAGGGGGACAGAATAGAGGCAGAGTATTTTACATCTTCGGGTGTGGAAGATATGCTTTTCTCCAGAGTACACTATTTCTCAAGGGTGTGGAGGGTCCCTCCCCTATGTCAGCCATCTTTCTGCTTTTGGTCTTTTCCTCTAGGCCAGTGAGTAACTACTTCCTTCTTTTATAATCCTCTGTTACATCTCCCTGTTGCTCAGTGTCATCACACGATCATTGCACAATTGCTTTTACTCCCAGGTTACTTCAACCTCATTCCAACTTCGTGTATCCAAAGACAATCACTGCTTCTTCCTCCCTGAACTTTAACGCCATATTAATAAGAAAATCAACGTAGCATGTAGGTTGACCTCCATTCAGAATGAAGCTTGTAGTTTAACAGTGGTATGGGAAGAGGCCTAAATGACATCTAAGAGAATTTGCTAGCTGAAGATTTTGCAAATCATTGTAAGTATCAAACATTTAGATATTTTTTTGAGCACTCTACTGACCCCACTGTCTTTTATTTTAGAAGCTGTAACAGCTGCCAGAGAAGCAGTGTATAAATGCAACTCTTACAATTTGCGTTTACTTAAGTAATAGAATTATTCTGAGTCCACTTTTAATTCTGTGTTTCTTTCATAACATAGGAAAGCAACAAGAGAGATAATTCTGCAATACTATGAATTCTGAAAGGAAATCTGAGATCTACTGAAAATCAAAGAAAATGAAGCATGCTGCTATCAAGTTTTTGAATAGCTTCCTGATCTAAAGACATTAAACATCATTACGAACGTCTGGGCTTGGAGACGGGACAACTGAGAGGACTCATTTAACAGCCTGGCAGAGGGCAACCTCAACTGAAACAAAGAAATAGAACAAGATTTGATAGCATACAAGGGGAGAAAAACAAGGGGAGAAAAGCAAGGTACTTTATATAAACACACACACACGCATATAAAAAACAAATTTTTTAATTATTATTATTATTATTTATAATTTGTTTAGCTTAATATCCTCTTTGAAACCATGATATAAATGTCACAACTGTGGAGATTTCGCAGAAATATCTATCCCAAACACCCATGTCACCCTAGCTCAGTCTTTGTCCTGCACTCATTACCATACACCATCTAAGTGCCTTTCTGTAATGTGTTTACTAGGGGACAATCATTTGCCAAGTGTAGTTCATTCCCTCTCTCCTACCTCCAGGACTGTGTTCATTAGGCAGAGTTTTATTCTAAGTTTATGTACTCTTACATGTCACTATTTGCAGCCAGCAGACTTGTGAAAGTATTCAATACAAATAGGGAAAGAATCTTTTCCTTTTCATGCTCATCCTATCACAGAAGTAGTGGGCACTTTTCACAGGAAAGATCCAGAATAAATAGGACTAGCTGGAGTCCATGGGACATCAGATCACCTTCAGGACAAACCTAGTGCATATGCATAACCACAGCGTAAATACATGGATGGATTTTTGCATCCTTTCAGAAAAATGTGAACTTTTAGAGAAAGGAATTTATGTTCTTCTAGGACAGCATCAGTATGGAAGGGTTTGAGATTAAAGTTTGGTAGATTGGAACAGAATAAATAAACTGTCTGGTCTTCATAACAGAGTTTCAGTGTTGAAACTCAGGAAAGCAAAAAACTGCTTGGAAAGAAGATAACATGCACATCGTGAAAACCTGCACTATTACTTTCTTTGGTGTGGTCAAAGGAAGAAGTGGAACTGAAACAACTTCTAGGCCTCCAATTATGTCTAAGATAAACTGGAGTGAAGGATAACCACTGTAGTCACCATTAAGAAATACTGGGGTTATTTGTGTCTGTGGTTTCAAAGTTAACAATAACCCAGCACTGCATGCAAATCAGTGACCTCTACTAAGAACAGATGATGCATTTCTCTCATTAGCTCGGGTGGTAAACATGGTAAACAAAATGTACACACTGACATAAGGTCTTATTTAAATATAACAAGTCAGTATTAAAGATGATGTACTCCTCTGCAGTTTGTGAGCTAGCTATTACAAAATATTCCTAATATTCAGAGTTAGGGCTGATCTACAAGATAAAAAAGTGGAGACAAAAAGGAACCAGGAAATGATATTAACTGAGATGCCTCGTGTAATCTCTTCACACTGAATAGCACACAGTAGCTTCAGCCAAATAAACAACTGGCTTTTACTTCACTGCAGTTCCTAGCCTTTTCATTAGAAGAATTCATCAATGAGTTAGGATTTGGGGCAGATGTCTCCATTCCTCTGGGCCTCATGCATTACAAAACTGTTTTACTGTAAAAGAGGGCACACATCCTACTTCAAATGGCCTCCAGTCCCTACTACCATTAAAGCAGTATCTTCTGATGCTTATTGGGCTGGAAAAACATTGCCACTTATTCAGAAACATGGACAAAGAAGTTCTGCCTTGCAACGTGAGAGCTTTCCTGAAGCATCATATGCATCTTAAATTGCGTTTTATACACACTGTATGTTTGCTTTGCCATTAATGAATTTCAGGCATATTTGAAGTTAAAACAATGCTGGTGGTATTAGAGAGTATTCATTATACAGGGATGGCTCTTTGCTGAAGGTAGTTTTATTACTAGGTTTGTACTGACAGAAGTGACTTAGAGTTTCTCTGATAAAAAAAGGCCTTTCCTGCTGAGATCTGTACCGCAGGAAAAAATATCTTGCTAAAATTTCTTTGAAGAACGCATGCTCTGCTGGAATACATTACTGAGGACAAAGACCTTGCTAAAACTCATATTGCCTAAAAATGACACGTATTGACAAAGTGAATTAATTTTTATATGATCAAAACCATCGAATGCTCTGCTGTCCATAAATGCAACTCCGTATTCTCAGTTAGCCTGCCAGAGACAAGGTGCAACCACACAACACGGTATTGGATAGGACGCAGGCAGCTGGTGTTAGGGTGGGACAGGGCAGCCAGTAAAGAAGCCAGCCGTGGCAGAATAGTCATTTTGAGCAGAGTTCTGTTGCTTTGATACCTGACTTGCAAAATCTTTGAAACATGGTGATACTGCATCTGTAGCTTTTCATGATGTTTTACAACACAAAATGGTATAAACCCACAGGAACTGAGAAATCCCTCTAAGATAATTTTGGAGCCCTTTACTGCTCTGATCTGTCTCACAGTTTTTGGATGCCACCATCACCCTGCTACAGTAACACTGATAAAAAAGTTGTATTGGTGAAAAACACCAAGGTCTTGCATATTCTGTTGTTTACCAAGCCATTTATGCTGCTTTACCTATATATAAGCTACCTATGGTTACATGGGCAAACTCTTCTCCCAGAGAAGAGAATGACTGATTAAGCCAACAGTTTATATTCTGTTAGTAAAAACAGAATAAAAGGCAAAGAAGCTGCTGCTGAAATTGTTAAAAGCTTCCTGTGTGGCTTTTGTTGACACAATATTCACTCCATGTGTGTAAACTGGTGCTGTAGATGTTCTGTATCCAGTGGCCCACATGGCTTCATTGAACTTCTGGTCCCTTAGACTACATACATCTCAGACTTCAGGGATCATCAATGAGTTGGACACCTGCCTTCCTTATTGTGCTTGTTTTGACTGGGATAGAGTTAATGTTCTTCATTGTAGCCGCTATGGGGCTGTATTTTGGATTTGTGCTGGAAACAGTGTTGATAAATACAGGGATGTTTTCGTTATTGCTGAGCAGAGCTTATGCAGAGTCAAGGTCTTTCTCTGCTTCTCACACTACCTCAGTGAGTAGGCTGGGAGTGCACAAGAAGTTGGGAAGGGTCACAGCCGGGACAGCTGACCCAAACTGACCAAAGGGCCATTCAAAGAATCACAGATTGGTAGGGTTTGGAAGGAACCTCTGGAGATCATCTACTCCAACCCTCCTGCTAAGGCAGGTTCACCTAGTACAGGTTGCACAGGATCACATCCAGGGAGAGTTTTAAATATCTCTAAAGAAGGAGACTCCACAACCTCTCTGGGCAGCCTTTTCCAGGGCTCTCTTACCCTCAAAGTGAAGAATACCATATGATGTAATGCTTAGTATATAAACCTGGGGGAATAAGAAAGAAGGGAGGTGTTTGGAGTGATGGTATTTGTCTTCCCGAGTAACCGTTACATGTGATGCAGCCCTGCTTTCCTGGAGATGACTGAACACCTGCCTGACAATGGGAAGTGGTGAAAGAATTCCTTGTTTTGCTTTGCTTGTGTTTGCAGCTTTAGCTTTATCTATTAAACTGTCTTTATCTCAACCCTCAAGTTTTCTCACTTTTACCCTTCTGAGTCTCTCCCCCATCCCACTGGGGAGGTGGGGCAGAATGAGCAAGCAGCTGTGTCATGCTTAGTTGCCAGCTGGGGTTATACCCATGATGTTTTTATACCCACAATAGAGAAAGAAGCACTTTGAAAGTGAATCATCTGACCTAAGTAGGACAACTACTTTTGAGGAGATTAATCTCACCCTAAAATGTCTATTTCTTTCTCAGGGGACAAAAGGTCTATATAGGAATTTTTTGATAACTAGGTTAGCTATGGACAGATACATCATCAGTATCTTGTTGAGATGAATCCAAACTTTTTTTTTGTCCAGAGTGCATAAAAATAGAAATAGAAACAGTAGGAGCCGTTATACTTCTTCTCTCTCTCCATGTGCATTTTTCATGCTGAGCAACCTCAATTTCCCTTCAACATACAGATCACCAGTATACAAACAAGTAACAGAAGGATTTATTTCAAAAGTATCAGATAATGCTTTCTTGCCTGTCTCTAAGATTTCCCAGAGTCAAAGGTTTTGACACCATCTACACTTATTTGATGTACACCAGAAGTTTCACTGACAAAAAATTCAGGGTCTTTTCCCTAAATCAGTATTGATTTATTACAGATTGACACAGCGAGAACAGAATGAAGAATGCAGTAAAGGAAACCTGATGCACCAAACCTGTGCATAAGAGCAGAGGATAATAAGTCCCAAGATAACCTTCCATACTGAAGCCAGTTTACTATGTCTTCTGATGCTCATTTTTGCTACATAGGGACTCATTTGTAGTATCACTACATGTGTACTTTAGCAGTGCCAGAAATTCTTCACAGCACTGACTCATCTTTAATGATAACAGTAATGCAGAGACTAGATCTACATGGTCTTTTTCTAATGATTGTTATTATTTTCCCCATCATATTCCTGTAGGGCAATTTAAAGAAGGGATTTTATTATTTAAGGATGAACAATGTGAAACTAAACTCTGAAAACTATAAACTACACATAATTTACACCCAAATGTTCCTATAGTCTTTGAACTCCAATGCCCACTTTCAATCAGCCTAGACAAAGACTTTCAAAACCCAAATCCTCTGAAATAAGCTTTGTGCAAACGCAGAGCATCATTTACTTATTTTTACTACACTTCTGCAGTGATCTGACATGTCCTTACATGCATATAAAATAAATGTTCCTTAAAGATTAGAGCAGTTTTTTGTTGCTGATTCTGATGCACAATCTCCTTCCTTTTTTCATTCCTCTCAGCACTGGGAGCAATTATTTTTACATTTCATTTTTCTAGAAACTGAAATACATATTTTTGAAGACACATTACTGGTTTGTTTCCTTCTCCAAAATTTTTCTGAAGGATTTTCACTCGATGACATAATTAGTCATAAATACTCCGTCATTTATAAATAATATCATAATTGCTTTATGATTATTATTTTTACTTTTAGAGGAGAAAGGGGATCCTAGGCGTAGTGAAGTGACAAGTTCTGCAGTGTATTACTTTGAAACTGTGCAAGTCCCCGGGGCTATAGAGAGCGATAAAGACACAAGATAGGATACTAATTAGAGAATATGTAGTCCCGAGGCAATGCAGGGCAAATTACTTAGGTGTGCTGTAGAGAAATTGTCAATGCCTATAGTAGCATAAAAAAGGCCTTAAAGGAATTTGGGATAATACACATTCACACCAACTGGACAAAAGTTAGAGGCAGAAACTGCCTTGTATGTTAAATATTAAAATACAGTGAGTTCAGCCCACAGGTGGGGAAGACAAGGGACACTAAGCCTGTAGGAAGCTGTGGCCAAATGAAAGCATTAACTTTTGAAACTTTTCCAGAGCATAGTCTTATTCCTGGTGTTTGCTTTTGATGTGCTGGAAAGCACAAACAGCAGGGCCTCATTAACATGCACACATTGCCATTAAAAAAAATAAAGATGAAAAAATGTAGGAAATGTCTCTTATCTTCAGAACAAGGATTTAACAGCAAAGCACTGCAGCTCAATCTACCAGTACCTCCTGAGACAAACATGATATTGTACAATTACCAAGATAAATAACTAGGCATGCAACGCTCCTGACTTTTACTGTGAGGCCATATACCTGCAAATACAGCAAATTCAATTTCTCATTTAGGGTGCACACAATTATAGCCGAGCAGTGAGGATTGTATACCAAGCACTGCTAACAACTTCAGAAAGGTCATGCATTCTGTTCGCATACCAAATAAAAGACAACTTAAAGGGGTAACATACTGTCAGCATCTTAATTAAATATGTATTTCTATTTCCTATTTTCTACAGTTTGTTTACAGTGCATCTGCAATGTGATTTTGCAGGCAGACCTAACAGCAAGCATACTCGGGAATTATGGATCTAGTAATACCTCTAGCAACTGCCTTCTGCAAACTCCTTCTCGTGTGAATCATCACACTGAATCCAGGGAGACTGCTCTCATAAGGACTATTCTTACAATTACGTGGTTTCACAAGTTGTTTTAACAGTGTTTTAATTTATGCAGCAAATGCATTACTCAGTGTTTTCTTTAATAGCCACATGGATTCCTTGTTTCTGCTTTACCGTTTACTGAAGTGTTGATTTATTCAGAAGAACAGTCGTCATCGTGACTCAGTACAGGTTTTTAGAAACGGATAACTTCTCTGAAATGGACTTCTCATGCATTTCTTTGACACAAGACTCGTAGCCATGGAGTACGCCAGCATGTGAGTTGTCTTTGGAAACTTCAAAGGAATGTGTGAAACTTTAAGTGATAAAAAATGTGAGCTCAGAAGATACTTGTTTTGGTATCAGGTCTGCAAACGCAGCAGGCTATTCAAGAATGCTCTCATATTTGGGAACAGTTGGGGTTTTTTAAACAGTTTTAAATGAGAAAAGTCATGGGAAAGAAATGAGGAGCACAGAGAGACAGAGGCAGAGAAACCATTCTTACATGTAAGTAAATGCAGCTTCTCAGGATTATAATAACGTATGCACTGCATTGGAGAAGACAGTGTTAGGAGACATTTCCACAGCTCAAAAGAGAAAAAGAAAAAACCTGAAGGTCAGTCTGAGTTTAGAAAAGTTGAAAAAAGACAAAGAAAATCTGCTGGTAGGTCACAGCACATCACAAGGAGGAAGTAGCATAGTGCTTTATGCACTCCTCCTTTTTGAAGGCAATTCCAGCTAGACATTCTGCACGGAAGAGGCCTCTGGGTTTCCCTTTCTGCCTGTGACGTGGCAAAAGTCACATTTCCAAGAGCAAGAGAAAATGTCCTCGAGTTCTCTGATTTCAAGGAAACATTAGATATTTCTTGGTTTTGCATTAGTTCATGCTTTTCCCCTTCTCTCTCTGTAGCTCCACAGAAAGTCAATAACGATTCTCTCTTATCTTGCAAGTTAGACAGAGACTAAGGCAGTGCACACTTAGGCAAAATGCCTTGAACAGTCAAGCCCACAGCAACCAAAACTGTTGTGAACAGCAGCGAGGAGTGCTTTCATGGGGCTTGCATTTAGTGTGCAGTACTTCACAGGGATGTTTCAGAGCTGTATGCTGTAAGTGGGATATGTGCTTTGCAGACCTCCTTTTGAGCATGACTGATGGACAGTTAACCCTTAACTAAGCAGAATAAGGGATGGCATCGGCAAAGCAGTTTTAAAAGCCTTTCATTATAGCCAAGAGCTTTCAATTCCCTCTCCAAAGTATATGCCTCATATCCCCAAAAGGTTAGAAGATCAATGAGAGGCTTCTCTATATGTTCAAATACCATCTCATTGTCCTTCAGACCGTTCCATCCATATTTGAATACAAAGCATGACTAGAAGTTAATTGCTGCATCCTATCAGCAAGTCTTTAAATTCTTACTGAGAAAGGTCTTTTTGTATAGAACAATTGTATATTCTGTGTTTTCCCCATCAGTGTGCCATAGTGTGTTTCAGCCTATTCTTTGGTCTAGGAACCCAGAGCAAGAAACTGCTTTTCCATGACATTTCATCAGTTGAAAATGCCTCTATCAGAGCTTTTTTTTCCTGAGATCAATACCACATGGTGTGCTCCATGCAAGAAACCAATATTGTAAAGCTCCTGCTTCATTATTTTTCTTTATTTCCTGTCCTGATTGAGCGAGAAGGGCAAAGGGCAGGGAGCCTGACGGCATGTGATTATGGGCAGACCCCAGACAGCAGCGGTGAGGAAGCTGTTCAGAGGATGTTGCTGAGGAATGAATATTTATGATTTCTTATCCTGTAACTTATTTCAAAGTATAAAACCCACAGCACAATAATCCTCAGAGCTTGGTAAAACCCACAAAGCAATAAAAATCAGTTATTCTGTGAAGGGGGAGGCTTGTGTGAAGGTAATTGAAGGGAGATTTTGACCATGTCTTTGATACTGACTCTGACTTAACTCTAAATCGGAGGGCTAAACTATGTCTGCAGCTTTCCCTGTAGTAAAGAACCAAGAGATCTGGGTGGATGTAGATAAGAATAGAATCTATCCCATGGTGGGAAGTTTGGGAAGTAGATTAATTTATTGGGGAAAAAAAAACATAGAAAAATGACCTTTATGTTTTCATAATGTCTACCTGAATTTTATTAAGAATAGTTTAGTTTAGAAAAAGAAACCTTTTAAAAAATTGAAAATACTTTTAATTTTAAATGTTTAATTTTTATTTATTCCCAAGTACTTAGATTACAAGGATGCTTTGGTGGCAAAATGTTCCATTTTATCCCTAGAGTCACTTGTCATCAAAATACAGCAGATCAAAATTGGCCATGCTTTTTTCCAGGCATCTCTCGTTTTGGTTCTCAAGAACACCATCCAGAACGATATTCAGGGAGTCCTATGCAGAAACAAATCAAATGCCTCACATGGGAATTTTGTATCTCAGAGACAGGTGTCTAAAGGAGATGTCCAAAATAGTTTGGAGGAGGTGCTGTCTGGAAATTACTCTTTCCTGCACCCGTAAAGGAAGCCTGCAGTCACTGAGACACACTTGGTTTTTAGCAGTGTTCACCTCTGCGGGATTAGAACTCTTTCAGTTGGGCAGCTGAGAGCATGCTTCAGGCTAAGAAGGTAAAATCAAAATGTCTTTCCACCTGAATTCCCTCCATGGCTTATTCCACTCCAATTTTCAAAGGATCTGCAGCAGTCTTGGTCTCAGCATAGAGTCGAGTGGTGGCTACCACCTTCTTCACAGTCAGGCCGGGGGTGGAGACACATCATTTGACATAACGACTTCACAGTACGAGGAGGGAATAGGGAAATAAAATTCCAGTGTCTTCCTCATTCTGGTGTCAACTCTAGAGCAGGTGGAGTGACCTGAGCATAAGACAGTAATTATTCCCAGCTGTCCTTGGCAAGGTGTTAAGAATTTCATGCCCTGGTTTGTAGCCAGCTCCTTCTAGAACATACCAATTTACTTGTTTCTTACTCAGAAAGGTTTTTGTAGACCCTTCTCTGAAACACCAGCTCTTTCCTTCAACTCTAAGTTCAGGACCACAGTATCTACACCCTTATTTGGCCTCCCTGCTTAAGTGTTTTACAACATTTTTCTTTACTAGGTGTAAAAGTTATGGGATTGCTCCTTGTCAGCCCAGTGGTAGCACTGCAGCAAGGGTCAATAATCCAGTCAGATTTTGTTCACACAACTCGCCTTTTCACCTTTCTCTCTTTAAATTGTTAATCCACTGCAGGTCCCCTAAAGTGTCTTTAACATAAATCTTGCCTTTGGGGTTGGCTACTTTGTGCTTCTAGGTGAAACAAAAGAGACAGAATTGAGTTGAATTCTTGAAATTTAAAGGAGACTTGGGAGACGTGTCTCCTCTGAGTACCTGTATATACTCAGGATGACAACACACCTTTGAGTCTCGGTAGCCTGGAGTTTTGCCCCTCCCTGGTGCCTGGAGGATATTTTTCACCTGACCTTCATCCAGGAATGAGAGGGGAATGCAGTGACTAGCAAATTTAAGAATAGTAGCAGTTTGTTTTCTCTCCTTTTCAAATGAATCAGCTTTTATCTCTGCAATCTTTGTGTGTGTGTGTGTGAGAGAGAGAGATTGAAGACTGTTATCCTAAAACACAGGCAAAATACAAAACTACATTGCGAAGAGAACAACATGGCAACGTGGCTTACAAAATTATCTTAACCCATCCAAACCGAATTTGTGGATGTGGATTCGGATTCGGCAGATGTGGTATAATAACGTAACCTATCCTCTCAGCCTGCTTGGACACTCACAAGATGTAAACTCTGTTTAAAAAAAACAAATAAAAAATCTGAATCCAAACCCAAACCCAAACCAAACCAAACCAAACCAAACCAAAACAACAAATAAACAAACAAAACCCCAAAATCCAAAACAACAACAAACAAAAAACCCAGTAAAATCAAAGCCAGCCTATTTTCAGAAATAAAAACAGCTTCTGGATTAATGCTCTTTCCCTTCCCCCTTCTGTTGCCACATTGCATGTGGCAGCACGCTGTACTGGCTCTGCCTCTCACCACCCACGAACAAAGAGATTAAATTATTCGGCTTTGGTCTCCCCATGAATCTGTATGAGTTATCAGGCAGCTCCAGCTACCCCTTCTGCATTGTTTTTCACGGCAGCTTTGGCTTGCTAGAGCAACAGTAAATCTTTAGTTCATTTCTTTCCACATCCCCTCATTGCTTGCAGGGTCAGACAGAAGGAACCTTCAGCTCTACCAAACAGAAAATACTCTCAAGATGACAAACGCTCAAGGTATGAGCATCCCCACAGACTTTCAGGTGTTATATTGTAGTGGTGACTAGATCAGCCAAGACACCAATAGGATGGTGCAGACTTCTGGCTTGCTTACCCAGGTGAAAAAAAAAAAAAAATTGGTTCTAACAGAAAGTGTGATTTATTGACCTGTGTACATTCCTTGATAGTGATTAACTGTAAAATGCCTCAGATTCCTATAGTAAAGTCTGTTGATTCTTTTGCAGTCACAGGAAGGTGCATCCCTCCCTGCATTTCAAGCACCAGCAATTCCAGAACAAGGTGGGTTTTATGCATGTATAAAAAAGGTCACAATGTATTATTGGAAATGACATTCCAAACAGTAACCTGCTTATATACAAAGTAAATGGAAAATGGCTCAAACCTGAAATGGCTTGCTCAGAGTTCTCAAAGCACCGTGGCTGTCCTGCCCAAACCAGGGCATCTCAGCTTGGTTTCATTTGTGTACTACATGGTCCTGAGGCATTCATAAAAATGGAATTTACTCACAGGTACACCTCTCTAAATTAAATTTCTATGCTACCTCCATTCTATACCCTACCTGAAAAGAAAAAAGCTGTGCCAGCTACACTTATCTAAAGAAATGCAGAGAGCAACAAGAGAAAGGTCATGTTCTAGTTGTGATGTCCATTTACAAAACAACAGTTACTGAGGACGCACTGGCACCGTGCTGTAGCGGCCACGTACCTTTACTGCACAAACCCCTGGCAAGGCCGGCATGCATGTTTGTAGCACGGCTCTCCACACTGTGTCAATGCTGAACAACTGTGCTACTTGACGGAGTTTGTAAAGCTTCGTAGGAAATGAAAATGCTTAGCCAGCTCACTAAATGGAAAGGATAGGAGGAAGTCATTCAAGCACAAATGCTGGTCATATGAGACCTTTGCATATATATGCATCGCTAAATCTAATTCTTGGCAGCAGGAGGAAAGTCCTTGCATATAGCTGCCCTCATTTGTTCCCAGCAGTGGGTATGACCTCTTCTAGAGGTTGCAAGAGCTTTCCCTACAACATGCACATAAACGGAGAGCAAACACCCCCAGTAGAATATAACTGTGCTTCAAGGTAGCAGAACTATGGCAAGCGACAAACCATCCTAGGTGTGAAATATTTCAGTGTAAATAAAAATGGTTCATATAAAGTCTAGACTTATCCTGTCCTTTATACTGCAATGCCTGCCTCCTAAATCTCTTCCTCTCTTTGCTGCAGGAAAACTTTTCCAAACAGAACCAGTCAAGAAAGAAAACTGCCCCGGTCTCTTAAGACATTCTTCTTCCTAGCATCTAACAGATAGAGAAAGCAACTGATGTGAAAAGACCTGAACAGTTCAAGGAAAAGAGCAACATATTGTAGCAGCCAACAGTAGTTCCAGAAACACATCCTAAATTTGCAATGCTCTTTCAAAGGGCAGAAAATTATTTAAAATGCAATCTCCTTTGGCAGGAAAGGTCAAAAGAAAGTCTTATGTAGTGCTGTCCATATTTTTTACTTGATTTCTTTCCTGGTGCAGAGAGTATACATCTTGCAAAACATCTATTTTGGCAGGAATTGATGGTTATACCTGCATTAAGCTGGCATAAGATGGCATGAAGATAAAAGCAACCCAGGGTGTCCTTTCTAAACTGTTCAATTGTTCAGTTGTGGGGATTTTGTGAAACTGATGCCTAGCAGTATTTTCGTGCATCACAGATCTTATAGTATGTAGACAGTGTGTTCACAAATTTGGCTGGTAGAGAATCTCTTTTTAAAGCAGCACAACACAGTTAGGCAAATATAACCTTCACCGTGAACTAGATTTGCATATGTTTATAGCATAACAGATTGGACCTAATAGCTAAGCATAGGACTATAGCAGAGGTGGAAGTATCCCACTTTCATGCAATTATTTTCTGAAAAGTCACTTGCAAGATCAGATTAAGATAATCCCCATCTTTTCCCAGGTGCCAGCTGGGAGCTGCTGGCTCTAGTATGCAAGCGGGTACAGGATGAACCCAGTCAAGGACTTGAGGATTAATCATAACTTACTGAGTGAATTATATTTCAGCTGGGTAAGGTCCACCCAGAATGCATGGGCACTAATGAAGCCATAAGGTAAGAGCCAACCGTGTGTGGAGGGGTTTCAGCAGGTATGGAAAGGGGTCAGCCCTTCGGTAGTAGTGTGAGCTTAGCTCAACTACAACTTCTGGTATAACTTCACCATAAGGAAAATTAATGGCAAAACTCCACTCCAAAGGAGAGAAATTGGTTGTAAAATTAATGGGTTTTGATAACTAAGAATACGGGTTTTTATTTTGATTCATCTTTAATTAGATGAGAGACAAATATTGCATCACATGCTGTTAGGGCTCAACACCAGGCAATCAGCAATATAAAGTTCAATGTTATTTACATTTGTTTTCTCTCCCCCTCACTCCCAAATGCATTCTGTTCTTCCCACTCATTAAATAGTCATGTACAGAATTGTTCTCTGTTTATTAAAATGCAAAGGAAATGTCTCCATCTATTCTTTACATAAACACCTATTAAAATCTTAAGATTTGCCCAACTCAGAATTATGGGGTAACCCTCAATATTGTTATTTGTTTTCACTGCACTGAGCATTGAGTTGGTATATTACTCCAGTAACATAAGAGAAAACAGGTATCCACCCATCATTATCCCCGAGATACAGGATGCAGTCTCTGCTCCCACTGTAGCAGCCTATTTCAGACACAAAATACCTAACATGGACCTAAAATTAACCATTTTGCCCTGGGATGCAGAGTCCAGAGTTAGCCAAAGCTCCATATAGCACCCCAAAACCAAATAATGAATTCCAATAAGGCTAAAATTCCTTAACTGGGAATAAAATTACTTCACACTTTATCTCCAAAGGTATATTTTTTTACAAGGACTGAAAAAAAGATGGTAAAACAGCTTCCCCTGGACCGATGCCAGCAGTCTGGCAGAGAACCTCTCAGTATGTTTTGAATATGGATAGGAAATCTGTACTGCTATTAGCGAGAGAAATATTACCTGGTATTGTTCCATAGAGAAACAGCTTGGAAAACATTTTCCTGAGTGCCAGATTTCTTCATTACATATTCACTGAAACAAGAAAAAGAATTTACTGTTTAGACTTGATTTTATCAAGAAATAAGACAATTCAGAAGCTTGTTGTAGAACGCAATCTTGGACCGAGAAGTGATGTGTTATTTCTGTTCAAGTAAAATCAAGCAATAAAGAGGTCTGCAGCTAAGACTAAATAACTAAGTGTTGAAAAGTTTAAGGAACTTCATAGTAAACTCAGACAGATGAAGGAACATAGAAAACCTTAAAAATGGACTTTCTTCATATTAAAGGAGCTAAAATGACCACAGTCTGTATTCTCCAACAACTGTAAACCTTGGATGAGAACCATCTGATCCACTGGAATATTTAGGGGAAAAGAAGTCTGAGAATAAGAAGGATACTAAGAAGAGAATAGGGAAAAGCGCAGATATCTATATGTTAGACATCAGGTCAGACAAAGTTTGCTGTGGTAATGACCAAAAAAAATCAAGATGAATTCAGCTTTCTGAAAGACAACAGAGAAAATTTGTCCATCCGTATAAATAAATTATTATGGAACAGGGACACAAGAATACTGAAGAGGTAAAGTGTAAGATAATGTTGGTGTTGTCCAAAGCTAAATATACTCTGGTTAGCTTCCAAGACTGACTGTAGAAAACTAATGCAAAATGAAACCAGATAATGAGACTGCGTGTATAAACCTAGAAACTGGCACCACTGCAGTAGAGAAAAAACTTACAGACATAGTTCAGGTAATTTCCTCAGAATTGGTACTGAATTTGTAAATCCCACAGCAAGTAATTTAGCAAGTCTTTCTGCATAATTGAAGATAGTAAATGAGGTATCTATATTTAGGAAAGTGATGTGAGCAACTTCAGGCCTTTCAGTCTAAACTCCAACACAGCAAACTCGAGAACAGACATGGAAGGAAGGGGTAAGTCAGAGGTGGCTTCGTTAAGAAGAGTTCTTGACAGACTGACCTGGAAGTGTTCTTTGATGGTCTTTGGCCAAACTAAATTAAATACATCTCACTTATCTGGATTTCAGTAAATATTTTGATATTCTTATGTAAATATGTAAATATTAGTTAAGCTGGCAAACATAGAGATTAATAGAAGGAACATTAAGGAATACGTAATAAACAGTACATGACTTATTTTAGTTATTTGTTCTTCGTTTATGTTATAGGCTGTTGAAAGAGTGAATAGATAAGATGCAACTCCTAGAAAGAGCAGAGGCTTATCCCTTCTTTCGGAGGCAAACAGACATGTCTGAGAGACTGCCGTGAGTGACAGGCCAAGGAACGAGAGAGACAACACACAGGGCTGGGAGCTGGAGCTCAAGAAGTGAAACTCATATATACCTGTAAGGACGGCAGAGAACAGGCAGGTCTCAGAGGGGACAGAAACAGTTTACAGTCAGCCAGAGATGACTGGGCAATTTGCTACAACTCAGAAGTCATTGAGGTAACTGAGGTTAAGCACAGAAGGAAAGAGCTTTCTGCAAGGGCCAAGTGGGCAGGAGGAAAAAATCAAGTCCTTTTTCGCTAGTCTACCTTGCCTAGCTATGTTGTGTTTTCTCTGTTTTGGAAGTTAATTTTTTATATTCTAATTAAAGTGGTATTTTTTTAGTTCAAAATTTTGTGACTTTCTTGGGGCAGTTTGCAACAAGAAGGTCTTACCTACCTCATTTAAAAAGCTGTAGCTGACTCAGGGTCCTGTCACAGGGAAGAGAATGGCATAAATGGGAAATAAAAATGGGGAGGGCTAAAGGGAGGTATACTCATCAGGAGCCATTGTTTATATTAGGAACCATAAAATACTGCAGTCTGTGCTCATGAAATCCATCCCTGGCACAACACTGATAGTGGCATCAAGGCAGGGAGTGTTGAAGTATCATGCAAAGAGAAAGACATGATTAAAGGAGTAGAAAATATAAAGCTGTGAAAAAGTGTAAAATTAACTAGCAATACCAATTCTGAACTCATAGAAAAAAAACAACAGTAAGTTGGGAGCTCTTTATGTGGAAAGAGAAGAAAAGGATGATGTGAGTGTTTTGAACTCAAGAATAACTCAGTAACCAATGTGATGTGGCTGGAGTAATGTATAAGTGACTCTATGATGTTTTAGAAGAGAGGTAGAGCAGTGAAACTGCTGATATTTGTCCCATTGTACAAGGCATTGCTAAAACCTTGTCTACAATACCTAGAACTTGTCTGATCCCCTACATTAAAGAAAGACAAGATCAAACAAGAAGAGACATGGAGAAAGAATACAGGGCTGAGTTTCTATTCTTTATCAGAAGAATCTAAGGAAACATGCCAAATTGAAACCTTAGAGGGTAACTTACTGCTTTCTAAAAATGTATGAGGCAAGTAAATGATAAGCATAAAAAAATATTAAGCAAAGGGCTAAGCATAGCTCAGAAATGAGACTTATGTCTAGAGTGTTCCCACTAACACATTTGTGTAAATTAGGAGGTTTCTAACAGAGCAAAAAAAAAGGAACTTGCCTTCTATTAAACTGTTTCAACATCTTCCCTTTCTTTTTGCAGGGGAAAATATGAAATTATGAGGCAGGTGCTAAATTATACCTACTTAAAGTCTGAGGAGAGCAAAAGTATTTTGTGGTGTTGGGTTGTTTTGGGTTTTTGTGTTTTTTTTTCCCCCAAATATTATCACTACTGAAGAAAAATGTTAAATTAAAAGACTCAATAGTAAAAATGAAAATGATAATTTGGAAAAGAAATTAAATTAAATTTTCATACCTCTCTTTTCTCAGGTGTTTTCCCATGTGTTTTTGCTTTAATGAGAAGCCTAACATTTTTATCTATGTCTGACCAAGCCTGTTAGTTATCAGGTCTACTAGCAAGTGCAGTTACAAAATTCTATAGTTCACGACTTATTTCATTCTTATGTTCTTGACCAGCAGAACTAACATTCCCATGTTCATATCCTCCAAAGGCAAATCACATTCTTCAGCTGGGTTTTGACTGGCACAGACAGTTGGATATATAATTAAACTTACATCAAAAATCAGTGCTGATACTGCATGCATGAGAGGATGAGGAAGAGAATTAACCACATGAAACAGATGGTTGTCATGTTGCTTAATCAATTACTAGAAAGCCCTGAGATGTTACGACAATAGAACTATAAAAGAAACTATCCCAAATGGCCAAGACTGCTATTTAATGCCTTAAATACAGATTAGTGACTATCTAGGGCACACCTGCATTTCATCACACTTTGAAATATGCCTTGTAAAATCCATTTACAGCATCATGGCCTAACAATATTTGATAAAAAATGGTGTGTTATCATCTTCAGACCGTCAAATCCAAATCTGCAGCATCAAACAGTAACACAAGCTTCACCTAAATTATGAATTGCACAACAAACCATGATTGATTCCCTAATTTCCATTTTAATGGCACTACAAATGGCAATATTTACACCCTTTTTGGCATTACATCTCATTTTGGCACCACAGAGACTGATAAATAGCATTTTATGTCCATTACCAAGAACATAGATTGTTTACAATTTACTTAATCTCGACAGTTTAGATTTACATGAGCTGGATAGAGAATAAATTTATCTAAAATCTAATATTTGTTTTCTTTAGTAGTTCCATCTTCAGACTTGCACTTGGATCACAAAACGAAATAACAAGAGAAGAAAAAGTAGATTAAATCTTTTGGGACCAATACTTCTATTTGTTGCAGCAGAAACAGCACCGAATACTTCATGAGGAGATTAATATGCAAAGTAGAAGAGAACAACAATATTTTACTGTTAGTGTATACTTTTGAATGCTTATTTTTACTGCATTGTGGAGACTGAGCTTCCAAAAGGTTTATGGGGACACAAAATAAAGGGCCAACACTTCCGAATTTTTTTATTAGTGATACTGTTTTTGACCTAAGTTTTCAAGACAGCTCTTTTACCAAGTCAGTGAGTAAATGGCATAATACATAAGCCAAAGATAAAGCCATGGATAAAGAACGGATCAAAATATATTCCTTTTGCATTTACTAATAAATAAATAAATAAGATTAAACCTATCCTGTTAATCTATTTTTCTTCTGCACTACATCTACTTTTTCAACACTTTATAGAAGACTCCTTAATTTTGAGATGTCATGCATACACCAGCATGCCTTTTCACTTACCTGGCCCTGCTGTGATATATCTAGAAGTTTTATGAACGTTTAATGCTGAATTATCATTACAGAATCAGCAGATTCAAAGAATCCCTTACATTATGTCATAGTGCAAGTCGATAACAGGTGGATAAACATTTACTCAGACATGTCAGGTTAATCTTATCAGGACTAAGTAAAAACAAGGTTAGTGCAGAGCAGTCAGGGGTTGCAGACATGGACACGTGGATTCAGCTGACACCTACTAAAGACAATTCTAAGATCGATGTCTGAAAAATGCCCTAAGCACAGGTCCCTGCTCCTCGGAGACTCTCCTGAAAAGCATTACTATACGCCTCCCCTGTTCTGTCATTTCTCCCTGGTCACCTGTTAACTATTTTTGGAGACAGGACACTGGGAAAGATGGACCTTTGCTTGGATTTGTCACAGCCACTCTTCTGGTATATTCTTTTATTAAAAGCCAAATGATGTGTCAGAGGTTGTTACTGGTGAAAAATGGAGGATTCAATGGCAAAGACTCTTCCAAGGGTGTTCCTTGTCAAACAGATAATTG
Organism: Bucorvus abyssinicus; assembly: GCA_009769605.1. Lineage (NCBI taxonomy): Eukaryota > Metazoa > Chordata > Aves > Bucerotiformes > Bucorvidae > Bucorvus > Bucorvus abyssinicus. The sequence continues at coordinate 23,661,475 of CM020025.1, forward strand.
AACCTACCTATGCAATTCCAATAGCTACTTTAATGTCCCTTCTGCTCTCAGCACTAAAGTTTAGTAAGCAGTTGAGCACTATGCTAAAGATCATTATTCACATACCAGAAAAAAAAAGTAAAGCCTCTGTTATTTCTTTTCTAAACATCTCTATTACTATGATAGTCAATAGCTTAAGCGTTCATCAAATAGAAGTGAAACCCTTATATGCCAATGTTCTTGCTTTTTTGTCCATTACACTTTTCTCAGTTAGCCTCCCTAAACGCTGTCCTTAAACTGGTCATCTCTCACTTCTCTGTGTGACACAAGTTTACAGTTAATATCCTTTTTTTTCCTTATTTTTTTCTTAGAGAAGAAGACCAGAGGTAACTAACATTGCTCAAGAGCAGTCATTTCCCAGTATTTCTCCATAGAAATTATCAGTTGCATTTTATACTTTAAAATATCCTTAACTTAAAATCACAGCAGAGAAAAGACATTCAAACATTTGCTTCTTCATGTAAAGTTTTAATAAGGATCCCTGAACCCATGAGGAAATTTGGGTTTTCAAATAATGGCAGTTCTAGCTACAGTGTGAAAAGCCCTTGCATATCTTTGACCACTGGCCAAAGAATACCTTCAGGTTTATTGAACAGTCAGTAACACATAAGATTTTCTATATTGCTGCATGATCCAAATTTCAGAACACCTGGAAGGGACGTAGTAACATGAGAAATAAAACCACAAATGTGCCTGTTACCTGGAGCCAGTGTACTATACATAACGCATTCAAAACAGGCAACGGTAATAACTCCTAGCAGGCTTATGTGTTGAAAGCGCTGCACAGACATCCATTAATCTTCATAACACCTAGCAGGCAAGAGGGCAAGTATAGTTATCGCCATTTGACACATAACATGAGAAAAATCAAGTCCCAGCCTGCTGAAGACTGTGCGACGAGCAACAGATAGAGTGGGTACAGACTAAGGACCCAGAAGATCTGTGTGCCCTATCATACCTCATAGCAAGGCCATAAAACAGGTACTTAGCAATCAGGTGGTAACAGCTCTGAGGGTGAGGGGTTCTGCCCCTGTTGTAACTGGACTTTCTCCTATTACTTAGCTTCCGTAGCTAAGCCCACCTCCACACCTGTGGGGCCTTTCCAAATGGACCTTGCCTACCAAAGTGTTTGGGACTGCTTGTAAACTGATCTGCAATACTTCAGAGGACAGCTGCCTGAAGCCTGCCTTTGGCTAACCACCAAGCCTGTTACTTTCTCATGCAAAATAAACGTGTGCTTTACCAATGGGATTGATCAATCCTAAGCAAGTGTGCCATACAATTTCTACCTGTCCACTCAAATCATGTACGTTACAAAGCTGAGACAACTGCATTAGTGGGCTGCCAAAGAGCTCAGCTTGGGCAGCTGAACTCAGCTGCATGTTTTCAGCTATTTGGCTCGATGAGTATTGCTTTCCCTCTCCTGGCTACTATTGAGTTGAGACTTGCACAGCTTTGTGTGGAAAAAGACAGTGCTGTGCTCTGCCCTGTTATCACAATCAAGGTATAGCTTTAGAGATTCCCTCCCGCTGAATTGTATGGAAGGGAAAATTATTAAAAAAAAAAATAAAAAAAAGACAGTTTCTCATCTGTAAAGGTAATCAGAGGGAAAAAATGCTACTTTTTGTGAAACCAGGGAGAATTACCAGCTCTCTCAAGCTCTTCGATGTAAGAACGAAGAAAATGTGCAGATTTACTCAATGCTTTCAAAGCCCAGCTCAATTCCTTATGAAGAATGCTTTGCCTTCCTGGTCTGGCTGACCTGCTGATAGTAAGGAATAGTGGGATAGCAAAGAAGAATAAACCAACAAAAATGGGAAGAAAATGGAATCACCTATTAATTTAGTAATCCTATAATAGTTGTCATCTTTTCTGTCTCTATGAACAGATAGGATTTGATTTAGGCTCTCTTTTTTATGAAGGTTTTTAAAGCATCAATTGCATCAATTGCATCTAGTGTAGGTTTCCTAAACACTTGTTCTGTCTAAATTCATTACTACGGGTGAGGTGATGTTCTCTGTGTGTTGACATAAATGCATGCAAAGTTTGAAGTATCAGTACAGAGCATTTGGCTTTATTGCTTCAGATTTGCTCAGTGTTATCTAGCTACTCTGAAGCGCTGGACCTTGGCAGGTTTGCCACAACTGTTTATCATTTAAGTACACAATGGTGCTTTAAACTTCTCTGCTTTCAGCATATTCAATTTTATGGCATTTGTAAAATACTATAATTGAAATGAAAATGGGACTTTATTGCTCAGAACAGAGAGACTTTACCACATATGAAACATAATATTTTGTACAATTCTGCAAGTGTCTGATTTTTTGTGATTTTTTTTTTCTTTTTCTCTTTTTTTTTTTTTTGGATGATCCAAAGAGTGACACTGCTATTGTTAGGGAACAGAGTTAGGAAGTTGTGTGCTAGGCAACATACTTCTTAGATAATACATTAGAAATTGTCATCTTTGTGCTTCAAAGCATTATGTTAATTATGTTTTCCTATCTTCAAAAAATTAGCAGTGAGTATTAACACCATGGGTTAGCTGGTTTGTGTAATATATGACAGCATGTCTTATGCAGAGAGTGCTGTATAACCAGACCTTGAAATCTGGCCAAGGTCCCAGGTGGAAACTTCAATGACTGGTCGTATTGCAGTCTATAGTCCTCACATATGACAAATAGTGTTGTCCAGTTTTGTTCTACTAAGAATTACTCAATGATAAATCATAGAATCATAGAATGGTTTGGGTTGGAACAGACCTTAGAGATCATCTAGTTTCAACCCTGCTGCTCTGGGCAGGGACACCTTCCACTAGACCAGGAATAAGCATATAAATATATATGGTGGTCCAAGACCTAAGTATTTGTTCATTTAAAACTCGCCAAAGAAATTAGATCTGTTCCGCACTGAGGCGTGGGCAGTGTGGGGAGCTGACCCCAGTGCAGAAAAGGAAACAATGTGAGCAGCCAGTTTCTTGTCAGTGGCGCAGCACAGAGAGCCAAGAGGGCAACAGAAGGGAGCCAGACTGGGCTCGTTAGGGCTGTGTGTTCATCAGTACTTACTTACGCAGCCTCTTTCACGGGCACCCACTTGCCGTGGGGAAAGAGCTTGCATGCCCTTGCGAAGTTGAGAGCTATGCTGGTGGTGGCATATGCCTCCGGTAGGGGAACAGATTGGTACCGGCTATCGCAGAAGAACTTCTACCTGAAAGTCAGTGTGGTTTCAGAGCCAACAGAAGTACCACAGACATGGTATTCGTTCTCAGACAACCGCAAGAGAAGTGTAGGGAACAGAACAAGGGTCTCTATGTAACTTTCGTTGATCTCACCAAAGCCTTTGACACTGTGAGCAGAAAAGGTCTGTGGCAGATCTTGGAACGATTAGGATGTCCCCCCAAGTTCCTCAAAATGATTATCCTGTTACATGAGGGGCAGCGCGGCCAAGTCAGATATGGCGATGCACTCTCTGAGCCCTTCCCAATAGCCAATGGTGTGAAACAAGGTTGCGTTCTCGCACCAACTTTATTCACAGTTTTCTTCAGCATGATGCTCCAAAGGGCCACGGCAGACCTCGACGAACAAGATGGCATTTATATCTGATATCGTACCGATGGGAGCCTTTTCAACCTAAGGCGACTGAAGGCCCACACCAAGACCCTGAATCACCTTGTCCGCGAGCTGCTTTTTGCTGACGATGCCGCCCTCGTTGCCCACACAGAAGCAGCTCTGCAGTGCTTAACATCCTGCTTTGCAGAGGCGGCTGAGCTTTTTGGGCTGGAAGTCAGCTTGAAGAAGACAGTAGTTCTCTACCAACCAGCACTACAAGATGATTACCATCATCCCCACATCACCATTGGCGAGTCAGAGCTTCAGCCAGTCCAGCGGTTCAGCTATCTGGGTAGCATCATCTCCTCAGATGCCACGATCGACAAAGAGATAGACAACAGAATAGCAAAGGCAAACAGAGCTTTCGGAAAACTCCATAAAAGAGTCTGGTGCAATAAACACCTGAAGAAAAGTACAAAGATCAGTGTCTACAGAGCCGTGGTACTGTCTACTCTTCTGTACGGGTCTGAATCATGGGTCATCTACTGCCACCATCTGCGACTCCTCGAACGCTTCCATCAGCGCTGCCTCCGCACAATCCTAAACATCCACTGGACTGACTACGTGACTAACGTTGCTGTCCTTGAACAGGCAGATGTCACCAGTATTGAGGCCATGTTGCTGAAAACGCAGCTGCGTTGGGCAGGACACGTCTCCAGGATGGCGGATCACCGCCTCCCTAAGATCGTGTTCTATGGTGAACTTGCCACCGGCTGCCGCAAGAGAAGAGCTCCAAAGAGGAGATATAAGGACTCCCTGAAACAACACCTCAGCCTAGGCCATATTGACCACCATCAGTGGTCCACCCTGGCCTCCAATCGGGAGATTTGGAGACACACCATACATAACGCTGCTGTCTCCTTTGAGAGCACGCGTAGAATCAGTCTCGAGGAGAAAAGACAGCGCAGAAAGAACTGTGCCTCGACTATACCACCCAAGGAGTCCCTCCGGTGTGCTCTTTGCAACCGGTCTTGCCTATCCCGCATTGGCCTTTTCAGCCATCAACGCGCTTGCAATAAGTGTGGGCAAAGCCCTTCCCAAATCTTCGTCCGCGAAGCCAAGCCATGATGATGACTTAGGCAGCATTTGCATGGAGCACAGGCAAGGCAGGGCCAAGTGTGGATGGATCCAGGGTCAAGCTGTGGCTGGACACTGTCCCCTCCCAGTCTTTGACCATCCGTCAAGGCAAATGCACACAGAGGTCAAATATCAAATCTATCATGTGACTGATTTTTCAGAAGGTCTTTCTGGCTAAAGTCAGTGGCACTTTCTCTCTTGTATTCCCTGACCTTTGTGAAGACCTGAGAGGCAGAGAGGACCCATTCCTTATTCCTGCAGACCCAGAGGCAGGACTAGTATGCCACTTCCCACAGCAACCAGTGGGCTCCTTGCTCCTTTGATTAATATCACTGAGGATCGCACAGCAAAGGGAGGTCTTTTCTTGGCTCCAACACATCTGTTTTCCTTGGTTTTGTTGCATGCAAACTTTGAGCTTCTACTGCACTGGTCTGCACTGGTGTGCCATTTACACACAGTTCCTTATCTCCGCTTGTTTTCATTTGAGTCAGTAACTGGAATAATATAGTATATATCTTTGCACCAGATTGTCTAAAGTAAATAATTCCTTTTGGGACCAGTTTTGGGGACTGGAGCCCTCCATATATTTTCTTTCTGCTTGCAGTTCCTTGCTGAGGGCAGCAGTCCTGCCCACCTCAGGGCACTTTGGGCTGCAGCCTCTGTTTGCTGTGCTGATGGGGCAGACAGATGGCTGACATCTGCAGGCAGCCAGCATGGGGGATGGTGAGAGGAGGGTGGTAGCAGTCCATTCTGCTGTCCTGTGGATCAAGTAGCAGCACAGAGTAACAGAAATAGGATGCAATCCAGATATAAAAAGGAGACAGTAATATCTGTCAGTTCTGAGACTGAAAAGCATGGAGGAGGGATATATATCCCCGTGGATCTAATTAGGGAGGGTGTACATGTCAAAAAGTGGTTAAAATCAGCATAAACATAATTTCTTTTTCAATTTCTTATATTGACACTCATTCCTTAAAGAATGAAATCTGTCATCGTTTACGATTTGAGGATATGCATTACAAAAATTCACCTGCGTGTGGGAGAAATTCTCTGCCATTCATGGATTTTTTTTCCTTGACTGTTATCTACAGCAGCTCAATAAAAATATCAAAAATAAAAACTTATCTTGATAATCTCAGCAAAAGCATATGAAACATGCACCACCTGTGCTTTGGACAGACACCCGGCGCATGCCTTGCTCATTCCATCACTGTCACGGAGTGAGTGTGATATGGAAAGTCAGCGGAAATGAGCTTTTCCTTCTTCCAAAGTAATTTCCGTCATGGTAGCTGGGTTTTCTGCTTCTTTATCAACTAGTGAAACTCCTGGAGTAACCAGGTAACTCCTGTCTTATCACATGGCGAGAGTTCCCACTGGGCCTACCAAACTCTAATTTAGAATTGAAAAGCTCTCTTTTGTTTACCCTCAATTTACATCGTAGCCTGTGTGACAAAGCTAGAAAGTCCCAGAGGGCAATGCCAGCTCTCCTGTCAGTTTGGATAGATTCTCACAGATCTTGTGAGTCTCTGGGATTTTGCAGTTACGCTGCATACCCCAAGGAAAAAAAAAAAAAAAACAACCCTGAAACCCCCCCCCCACAAAACCAGAAAAAACCACAAACAACAACGACAACAAAAACCCAGAAAGGAAAGGAAACAAAGAAATCTCATTGTGCCTGTAACTTAAGAACAACCTTGACTTTTGTATAGGATTTTTTTATTTTCAGTGACGCCATGATGCAGTCACACCATGGGATGAGACTCTGCCCTGCACCATAAAAGTCCCTTTACAGGAAAATGAGTAATGCTAGGGGAGTTTGCACGTGTACCAGAACAAAGAATTAAAATGGGCTCTGCTGTCTCACTTCTGCACTTTGGCAGATTAACAACGATAGAACTAACTCATTAGAATTACAATTTTGTGGAGTTTTAGATCTTCATTTCCTCCCTTGCCCACATAATTTTGTGATGAGCAAGACCCAAGTGACAATAACGGAGAAGGGAGAAGAAGGGGAAAACTGTCATGGCATGGTCAGCAGCAGCGCAGCTTCTCTCCTACTGCTTCATCCATACGTTTCAGACATGAAACACAGGAACCACTTTCCTAACATAATTGAGTACATTCTGCCTTTTCCCTCTGTGTTCAGGTGTCTAGCAAGCCCTGCTAATCAGTTCCTGGTGAGAAAGGTTTGTCTTATGGGAATCCATCCACTTGGAAGACAGTTTTCAGGCCACTAACAAAATTTTAAACAGCATTCATGCACCGGAATATAAAGGATGCTGAGGTGAGAAGCTCACAGGCCTTTTTATCAGAGAAATGTTAGTCTCAGGAGTGCTGCACAGGACGGTAATTGGTCCTGCACCATTCAATATTTTCATTGCTGATCTGGAATTATACAGAAAATAATTGCTAATACAGTGTACTGATGCTGCACGACACTGGGGGAGTGTTCCTTAACAGTGAAGAAAGGAAGACTCATATGGAACGATGTGAATCATGTAACAAAATGTACCCCTGAAACTACATGATTTTTAACACAGAAAAAATCCTGCATGCAACTTAGTGTTTCATGTTTGCTTTTAATTTTTATATGACTGACTTTTGCATTGAAAAAATGGCTTCTTTCAACTAGAAATTCTTCATTAACTGAGTCCAATTTCTCCAAACATTTGTAGCCAAACAAATATATTTGAGGGAGTGGTGTTATCACCATTCCTACTTATCCAGTAGCTTAGGCACTTATTCATTGCATGAGAGACCAGGGATCAAGCCTTTCTACCTGAAGGGATCTGAACTTACATCTGCCACACACCAATGAAGTACTATCAGTCTGTTAGAGATGCCATGCTCAGTGTAAACTATTTAAAATTCATTGCACCATCATGTGAGGGAATGAAATATTTTACTACCTAGCTTGATCTGCTGGGGACTCTCATAGGATATAGGACATTTTCATCCCAGTCCCTGCTCCAGAGAGTCTTTTAATATTAATATGAAACAACGTATGTCCACCAAGACAGAGAAAGGACACCTCACTGTAGGATGGCATAGTATAAATACTGGCATAGTATGCATTTAGGGAAGCTTCCTGAGATGTATAGTCTCAAATCTACTCAAGCAAAACACAGAGAACATGAGACTTTGGCTTCACTGAGGACTTTGCTAACCCCTAGAAATTGGATAAATAAAGATCAATGACTAAACTATCATTAATTCTAGCTCTTCATTTCATTGCTTGTCCTAAAGTGTCTCAAAATCAAATATTCTGTTCATCTTCAATGTAATGCTTCAGTAAGCACATGATTGTCTTTCACTTTTTTTCTGGTTTGGCAAAGACAAAACAACCCAAAATATAAACTTTGTTTGAACTAAATGAATTTTCATTTATGATTTTATTCAGCTGGTGAAAAGAAAATCACCACTCTGAGATCTTCAATTGCATCCATTTTAGAGGGAAAGGTTCCTTAGCACTTATTCAACTGTCACCTAAAAACTTTATCAAGGCTTTATGTGCACTTGCTGAAGTCTGAATAATTGCACTGGTGGTGACTGAAAGCTTATTATGTGATTTTAATTACTGAGAGGGCAATCAATCTCGGTTCCCTGCAGCTATTACTGTGTAAAGTTCTATTTAGTGCCCATTTCCCTCACTTTCTTTTTTGGGTAAAGGAAAATTGTTTCAATTAAGTTTTTCCTTGTGGTTTGTTGCATAGCTGATTTTTGGAACTAAATAGTCTAATATAAAAAAGAAATTGTGCAATGTGGCTTATCCAGTTTTAGATTCTGGAGAGTTTATTTACTGTGCAGTTTAGTCACCTGCAGCTGAGGATGTCAACAGGAAAAGGATAGGAAGGCTGGAAGCCCTCCATCTCTCTGGCAAAGTGATACGTGCTGTCTATTTCTAAAGCAAATATGTCTTGCAAAGTGAAAAATGTCCTTGATTTTTCTTTCAGTCCTACTTCCAGTCATTTTGCTATAAGTTAGGCTTAAATGAGAGCCCAGGACAACCCAATTCATCCCCTACATGACACCCTTGCTGCCACTTATTCTGTCACAGCCCTGTTCTACCACCACTTTCACAAGTACCTCACTATGTGACCTAAACAGTACGTAACCAGCATCACCACTTGCTTAAAGTCCAAACTTTTGTAAACCTCAGCTAAACCAGGATTGAAGGATCATACAACTCTCTTTGCAGTATTATCTCACTGTCTCGAAATAACAAATCCAAATCTTTTGTCTAAGCAGATTTCTGGTAGGTATTTGACATGTTCATTTTTCTTAACATCATGTAGCATTTGGACCTACCAACCAGTTCATTTAATCTGAGTGAGTTTCACTGTTCCCACTGTAGTTAATGAGGGATAGTAGCAGTTACAAAGAAAGTCTTTTCACTTGGACACTTTCTCTTGGCTATGCTTATAAAGAGGATCTAGGTGATTTACTTAGACCTTTAAATAACTAATACTAGTTGAGCTGAATTCCATATGGCATTTAAATGAACTAAGCCTACCTCTAATCCGTATTAGGGTTTGGAAGTCATTGCTATTTTTCAGGCTTCATGATCTGGCCATTTTTATATTTCTACATGTCCATGAAGATATTTCACTAGTACCTGGCATGGCTGCATTTAAATTTATCATGTGCTGCACAAAACATTTGAGTATATGGAGAATAACAATTTAAACAATTCCAAATGCCATAGTTTATTCTTTATATCCAGCGGATTACTTCTTAAGTAATGAATGAATAAATGATAGAAAGAACTCAAAGATGTTTGGTTTTTCTATACTGGGAAATATTTACTGCCAATTTTATATCATGCTCCCAAATCAGTTCTTTACAAAATAAACAAATAAAAGCTGAGGAAAGATAAAAATAGATCAAAGGTCACTTTGGCTTAGGAGTCTCAGTGACATATAATCAACTTAGCTTTATCTCACTATAGAGAATACTTTGACAAGAAGGACACAGAAAAGACCTATTAAAAGTTCTGCAGCACTTTGAAGGATTAGTGAAGTCAGTCCTGGCATGAACCACAATCACTAAGATTCATTCCTTGTCAGTACTATTTTCCCTTTTCAAGGAATGACTATTTAAAAACCCTTCCACAGCAAAAGTTGCAGTTACTGAGGATCATTTTTTGTGAGCAGCAGAACAGAAAAAAAAAATTATAAAGATTTGAGATAAATGTGCAGAAATCTATTCTGCAGATGCTGATCTTTCTGTATTAATGGACAATTTCTTTGCAGATATTATGTACACTCTGCTGGCATATAGTTTTTCATTTGTACTTTTACCGGCTGTAACTTCACCGTTTTTCCAGTTTCATCTCACTGATTCTTCATTCTCATGTCTTCCAACTGAGCTTATTTGAGAGCGAGAGAGGAGAAAAGAGAAAAGACAGCTCAGAAAGAAATCAGCCTGTGAGAAAGTCCAGGAACGTAATCTGGAAATTATTCAAACTGTCACCATGATTAATATTTTTGGCTTTCCTCTTATTTTCAACTGATCAAGACTCCTTTTGCCTGTGGTCTTGGAACAAGCAATATCACTTATTCTTGATTCTACTTTACCTCCAGGTCTTTTACTCTTTTGTTTCATCCTTCTGAAGTCCTGCCTTGCTCTTTTTCACTCTTATACTCTCCACCTTTCCCTTTTAATCAGCCACAGGCCATCTTGGTGAGCTTGTTCTACAACAGCACAATTCACCTGAGAAAGAAAGGGGGCTTGGGTTAGCCACTTGCTATCACCAAAGACTCTCTGCTCAGCCTGCTGATTGTTTCCCTGCTTATGCACAAAACCCACGCTACACTGCCTGGGCCCCATTTCTGCAGAAAGCTATTCTGAAGGTTTCAACCTAGCCTGAGTAAATGTAGTCTCATCAACCAAAATACACTCAAGACTAAACACAGAGCTGAACAGAGCTTTGGGGGGTTAAAACTAATTTCTCTGATTTTTATCTAATTAATTAGACTTTGGTAAATGAGGAAGATGATAGAGAAATAAGTTTCTGATCAAGTGTAAGTGATTTGCAGATCTGGTCTACAGGTCAGAAAAAAGCAAAGCTCAGGCCTGCTCTGAGAACAGTAGAAGAAGATAGAATAGCTTGACTGGAATAATTTTTCCTAATATGAATTTTTAATATTGGCCTGTTGTAACATTTGTATTAGAATGATATATCAGAGCTTGGACGTCAAGGAATCGTAGCTGATTATTGCGTGCCAAACAGGAGAGTGGAGAAATGCCATCTTAAGCATTTACTTCTTTAATTTATTACTTTTCATTATCTTAAGTTATTTCAACCTTTAAAGCATGAAACTCACGAATTTGCCAGTCTGTCCTCCCTTTTAAAATCCATCAGCTGTTGTATCCTAATGTAATTTCTGATCAAGCATGTTACAGCACAGTTAAAAATGTGGATGATCAAACAATTTCATCTACTTGCATCCATAATTAGCAGTTTAGGAATTAATCTCCTAGAATAATTTAACCTGTAGCTACATAGAAACATTCCTCAGAATTCAGTATTACTACCGATCACTACAGTATTTATAAGAGACAAGGGAAAAAAAATGGAACAACATTCACAGAGGACAGAAATGATGACAAAAATAAACTTCTCTCAGTGCTATGCACTTCACACCATCAATTTTAGCTTTGTCTTTAAGGGATTTTCTTCTTGACAAATCTGAAGTCTAGCAAGTGCTAAAGTTATGTTCTACAGCCGAATCAGATGCAGCACCAATTCATCAAATCTGCACGCATCTGGCAGGCTGTTATACAATTCATATAGTTTATTTGCTTGCTAAGGTAGCTAAAAAACAAGGTTTTTCTTGAAGGGATTATCTACAGATGTTCCCTCCAATACAAAACATGCATGTGTTTCCCAGGAGCTATCTCATTACTTAAACAGGGCTGTATCAAAAGCTGTGCATGAAAATCTGAGTGCTCAGCACTAGACAGTTAGGTTATTCTGGCAGAAGAAAATGCTACCAGCTGTGCTGAATAAGGCTGCTACTGAATACTAGCTGGGAAAAGAAAGCAAGAATTGCTTTTTCTTTCTTTGTTATTTTGTTGGGGATTTTTTTTTTTTTTTTGCTAGAAGTCCAGCCAAAATAAGCTTCTTAGATCTCCCTATATTAAAGAGCTTTCCCTGACACTAGAACAACAAATAGCAGGACCAGTTCCATAATGTACGCTTTTCCTTGTGTTCCAGGAGGATATTCTCTTCTGTGAAATCATTACACGGTTCATACAGCGCATCCATCTCTCTCCATACTTCTGTGGCTGAGTTGGTAGACCAAACTTAGCACCAGCTGGTGTACTCTGACAGGGTGGGAGCCTGCAGAGGATTACCCTATTGCCTGAAATGCCATTTCTGTCTTAGATCTTAAAGTCAGGAAAAGAAAGTTAGGAGTAGGATCCCATTTGAATAGTTTATGTCTTGACTTTCAATATGGTTTCACATTGGCCTGGATGAGGGGAAGCAGAAGAGCTGTTTTCCAACCCTCCTCAAATAACTGTCCAAATTCTTGCCCAATTCATGGAGAGAAAATTTAGCTGCAGAAGGTCCAGTCTGCCTTATAGATATGGTGCTTAGGACATGATTTAGTGGTGGACTTGGCAATGGTAGGTTAATGGCTGGACTCGATGATCTTAAAGGTCTTTTCCAACATAAATGATTCTAAGATTCTATGAAAAGTTTCTCTCTTCTCCAGTGAGTTACATGACTGAAGAGGACAAGTCCTTTTGCTTAGATTGGCAAACTGCTCCTTTCACTAAGAGTACAAGTGACTCAAATGGAAATGTTAGATATCTTCATCCACCCAGCATACCATTCAAAGAGCTTTCTTACAAAGGCAACTGAGAGCAAAGAGGATGATGGTAGATCTCGAAAGACACATTGCTTTTAATCTCTCCAGGGAAAGAGTCTCTTTAGACAGTCTGAGGAAAACTGTGTCCACATGTCTCCAGTTCCACATGAGTACCTTCACCTTCAAGGCATGGGATATGCAGGGTGAGACCAGTCTTCCCCTGCATCCCTGAAGAGGTGTCACTAGACAGGTAGGATCACATGCCATGATAGCAAAGACTCCTTCCTGGGAGAAAGCTACATAGTTACAGGAACCTTCATATTTGATTTTAGAAAAAAATAGTGTTTTTTAAAAGTAGGAATAATCTTCCCCACCTCTTCCCTATTAGGTGTTAAACTAGCATTGATCTACCTGTTAGCTGACCTCCCTCGTGGCCTGACATTGTCATGTTTTCAGGTATAGACAAAAAGAAGGGGAAAAGATGCTAGGAGAAAGAAACTTCAGCCTGTAAAACCTGCCTGGCAGAAACAGCTTTGAGAGAAACTGCAGGGCAGTTGAAAAGCACCTGTGATACATCAGGGCTAGGGCAGGGGAAAGAACTTGCAAATGGTTTGCTCCACACTCATCTTGGTACCTCTGACCAAAACAGGTCTGAAGGGAGTCTCTTTTAGCAGGTTCCCCATATTTTCACTTCGAGTATGCAGCTGCATGCACTTCGGTTCTAAATGGATGCCGATGTTTTGATCCCTTTGCATCTTCCATTCTAGGCTTCTTGACTAGTTATTTGAGGCCAGTATGTTCATGGCTCTTGTAACTCCTGGCAGCAAAATTTGCTCTGACACCTGAAATCTCTTAGAATTGAGAGAGGGGGAAATGATGGCACTTCTCACTTTCTGGCTAAACTACAATTCAGGAACAGCTAAAGTAATAATCCTTTAGATATTTAGTAAGTATTTAGATACAGCTTTAGATATTTAAGCTTTAGGTATTTAACAAGTATTTAGTGCCCACAATACAGAAGTGAAAACTGTTTCCATTACAATGATATTCAGTTTTCTCGTTTGTGTAGCTGAAACTATCACCCACTCATGTTTACTGTTCAGTTAAGTAATAATCCTGGAATCTACCACAGCCATTTACCACTACAACGGCAAAGGAGACCTGGAGGCAGATGAAAACTACAGAAAAAACAACAACAACAAAAAACCGAAAAAGAAAAAGAGGCCTAATGGCCTTCAACAGAACTAAAAAGTATTTATTATACAAGAAGCTTTTGAGCTGCTTTTATTCAGCATGACAGGACTGTAGAGAATTGTAAATTCCAGCTGCCCTTGAATTACAGACTGTAGCTCTGCTGTCCTGCAAGAAGATGAGGCTGCAACAGATAGTCGTATGTCAGTAGGGTTAAAAAAGTTGATTCAGCCACTTGTGCCTGGATTATTTCTGATGCATTATCTATAGGCTTAAAATGGTCCATTACTGCATAGTTCTTCCTGTACCCCTTTGCTTTCTCCTCAGAGGGTAGCTACTTGTGGGAGAAAAAATAATTATATGGATATGCTGGCAACTGAAAAGAAGTAAACTTGAAGGTTAGGAAAACAAATTACAGTGGTGCTGTAGCAACATGTTAATTTACTTCCTAACAGAACCCCATATGATATGTAAGTATTGAAGTGAACCCCACATGATATGTAAGTAAGTAGTAAAGTCAAGCCAATGAATTAAAATTGCACAGAATGTGTTAATATTCCAGGTGAAGGCAGCAAAGGAACATATGAATGCACACCAGCTGCAGATTAAATGACGTAGAAAATCAAGAGACAAGGATGTCTCAAGGGCTTCCAAGTTTGAGTGTACATCCAAACTTTCCCAAACTCTTCAGTTCCACGCACATAGAGCTCTTGGACGTTGTGAAAAAACTGCCCCTTAGGTGAAGTGTTTTTTCTGAGAAGGCTTTGAGGTCTGCTTTTCCTTGCATCTTCATATGGTGAAATACTGGTCATTCCTATCCTGGTAAATGAAATACAGCAGAGAACCATCACCCTCTCTTGCCTCTTTAATATGGTGTTTACAGGTCCTCATAAAGGTTTCTTTTCTGACTTAGATTATATCTTTACTACTATGACCCAAATCCAGTGATTATGTTATTGTTGACTCATAGAAAAGAACTGCTCTCTAACATCATGCTTTTATCTGATATCTTGCAATCAGTAAATGTCTTAATACACCTGCAGATTTTTTAACCATACCATTTCATTAATGCTGTAAGTATTCTTAATAGACCTGGGTGACTTATTAGACCTGGGTGACTTTTCTTTGCTGTGTAATACTGAGCAGAAGAGATACTTGAGATATTAAGCAGCTTGTAGCTATTGGGTTCTAGAAGATGCACTTTCAAGTGCCTTCAGGTAAAGAAAAGAGTAGAATTTTAGCTTACTCAGTGAAAACAAGTGCTCCAACCGGGAGCTGAGTAAATCAGTAGCTGTTGTAAAACCAATTTATCAGTAGCTGAGTAAAATAGCAATGTTCCCTCTGTAACAATGAATCCAGATTTTTCTCTATTACCTATGTGAGAAGGGCTTGGAAACAAAACATGGAGGGGCAAAGTTAACCAAATAGAACATTTCATCCAATGTGAACTCGTAGATTACAGTATTTTTTACTATTTTGGCAAGGAAAAAAGAATTTCTTATTTCCTTTCAACTAGAATTTAAATCTTCATTTTCATTTCTCCATTTAAGAGCAAAAATTCACATAGATAAGTATTATTGAATAGGACTATAGCTTTAATACAATAGGATTTTTTAAAAATTACAGAACGATCAGAAACATTGGTCAGGCATAGGTCCAGTGGAGTCCAGTACAAGCACATTTGGTGGAACATAGTCTGTGAGGCTTTGAAGGAGCTGTATGTGGCATAAGACTGAGGTGAGGTGGTATAGGATTGTGTGAATTCCTCACATAGTCTGAGCAAGGCCAGAAACAGCATGGGAGCCATTACCAAAAGCAGTACAGGTGAGAGGACGAGCTGAGATTAAGATATAAGTATTTGCAATGGACTGATGGCATCATTACAGATGTTAATTTGTGTTATGTTAGAATAACCCAGTCACCCATTTTTATATTTTCAATGTGTGTGAAGACATAATCCTATAACATGATCTTATAGCACTTTAGCTATGTCTGATGACTGCTTTTCTCATGTTATGGATTGCTATTTGCTTATTTAACACAAAAGGAAGAGTCTTTAATTTTTTAAAACATTCCAGTAATTTATTTTATCACCCATTACAACCTGTAAGAGCCTCTTCTGAAGTACCACTTTTTAATCAGGTACCCCATATGCCATACCTGCCTATTGACTCTCATGGTACTTCCATGTGAAATTTTTAGACAGAACAATTCCTCTGTTGAGATATTGGTGAGAGGTGATCACACAGATGACAAGAGCTGGAAAATAATTCTCAGTTCATCTTTACCATCTGAATGCAATCCCTCTTCTTCCTAATCCTCTTCTGATTTCCTTTCATTCTTCAGGTTTATCTGACACTTGAGCAATATGATTATGTATATCAATGTACATATTTAAAGCTCAGTGAAGTCATGGGACCCTCTCCTCTAGCTGAAGAGGGCATTGGATCAGGATTCACATGGGTCAGCATAAAATCACCAAGAGATCCTTTATTTATACACAGATTTCTACCTCATGACCTGCCAACAGAAGTGAAGAATAGCACTTATAGGGTAAAGCTCTCCTCACAAAGGAGGTTAAATACTTCTGTTTATTGTTAATGGGGAAGGGACATCTAATCCACCATAAATATCATCCTTACAGCAAACATCCTTACAACACCCTTAGTTGGCAATCTTTCCCCTCTATTTCAAGGGTTTCTTGAGTGTCCCTATACCAAAGTGGAGCTGGAAAAATCACTGAAGTTCTTAATGCTGCTGGAAGGGCTCTGGAGCTGACTGGTAGGCTATGCGCAGTATCGGTGCTTAATCAGGCAGGCCATCTTGCCATAGGCTGACAGCTATAGGAACTGCATCTGATAAGCCATAAGTGTTTCTACTCTTTCTTGTTTTCAGATTGTTCCTTATTCTCAAGCCAGTTATAAACTTCTGCTTCTGGGAGCGCATACTGTTCTCTGTCAACTATAAAATTGGTCAGGACTGCTGCCCAAAAAGGATAGGCAATCTAAACAAATAAAAGGGAGATAGACTGTCTGGCCAGAAATCACCCAGAAGGCTGGGCACAGGATTTGGGTTGCCTCAATTCTACACCACTGCCCGATATATTATACTATTATGCCTTTTATCATTAGTGCTCCCAAATCCTCATAGGTTCAAAACGAAACGCCGTTCATCTAACAAACTACCAAAGGGCAGGCTGCACAGTCCCTAGTGTCCTTACGTACACTTCCCTCTAGTGTTAAAAGGGAGCAACTCAACAAGCTCCCTGGAGCAATTACTTTGCCTTCGATTGTTACACATAGGCTGAGCTCCAAATATCTCTCTGCAGTGAAATAACACCAAAAGAAACAGTGCCTTAGGTAACACAGGGGAAAAAAAAAAAAGAAAAAAAAAATCCTATCATTTACTGTCTTTCCAGAGAGTCACGAGAAGAAACCCAAAGTCAAGGTAAAGGATTCAGACCCATAACATATTCATTTAATTCTGTCTGGTATTTGTGCACTACAGCTGTGCGTTAATATTGGACCTGACTTTCAATCATCACCTAAGACAGCACTGCTGATACTAGGAGTGTTTCTAAAGTAGAAAATGTTTGTGTCTTGAGATCAAGAATGGATGTACTGACAAATAGTGCCCTTCAGCACAACCACCTTGGCAAGACAGATTTAGAGGACACATATTGCAAGTCTCTTATTCTAGTCGTGGTCAGAGGTCACTGAGTTTGTTAAGCCATAGGCTGGCTTAAATTTTGAAATACCGTCGGATAGCCATGCTAGCCTATAAATACAAAGTAAAAAATTCTTGCTAACCAAAGACTGAACTTTTAAAGAACTTTGAATATTGTGAGCACAGCACTTGAACTAAAAGAGCAAACTTGAGCTAAAACAGTAAAATCTTTGTGTGGAAGTAAGATTCATTCAACAACAAGACCAAAACTCTCTCAATATATAAAAAAAATCTTTGTGCCTGAACCAGTGGGTATATGTTTTGGCTGGTAACTTCTTGAAACCATTTCTACTTGGGAAACATATTTTGATTAACTAACACGACAAAGGTATCCCCTTACGTTCTCTAAACACTACCCTTATGCAGCTTGTTCTATCTTTTTTATGTGTTAATAAAAAAAATGTTCTAGTTAAACCTTTTCAAAGTGTTCATGGATGCATTTTAAGCAATATTTGAAGGCTTCTAAAATTTGCCATGGTAAGGTCAATATGAAGTTTCCAGTATTCTCCTGCTTCTTTCTTATTAATCTTTTCCGCTTCTATTTGGATTCTCTGTTGTCTTGTGTCCCTGCAGACAAACGTGCTGATGCAAATAAATGCAAATTATTACTGTTCTGATTAGCTAGTGCTTGCTCCACCTACCTCATATAGCCATAAACATCCAAAGAAGACAAAAAGCACAAGAGATTTAGCTTCACTATTCACAGAACTGTGTTGTAATATATTCAGGAACCTGAACACAACAGCTGAGTAACACAATCACAGAAAAAGTCATCTGGGATTTATTTAATTAATGAGGGTATAGCCCTGCAATTCTCCCTGCATGGATGTGTCTGTTGCAGCTTTAAGACTTTGGGAAGTCATGTACGTACAATTTCATTGGTTCACAGTTCAAATCAAGCAATGAAGCATACAGGATCAGGTCCTAAGTTTAGATGATTTACCTCATGAAAAGATGGAACAGAAAACTAAATCTGGATTTTCTGAAGACAAGGCTGGGCAACATTTCTTGAACTGATAATTTGTTGAAAAAAATTTCCAGAGAAAGTGAAGCTACTAGATTGAATTAGCAAATAGTTTTGGCCATAAAAAATGAAGGAAGGGAGATGAAATTTTTTTTTTCAAGAATTTCTGAATTAAACATGATGACATCACCATGTGTCATGATTTGTTTTCTTAAAAAAAAACCTAAAAAAAAAAAAAAAAGCCCCCACCAAAAATGAAACCTTCTTGCCTTGCTGTCACTTTTCTGGATTTTTCTTTTGATCACAAAGCCAAAATGCAATTCAGGACTGTAACCACAAAACTCCTCCTTTTTCTAACTTCATTCCTCTTCTGTTGCCCTCTAGACTTCCTTAGTAATTGGTAACTCCGAACAGATAAGTCTGCAGGTTTTGTTTGTGTGAAGTATAAAATACAAAATTCTCTTGAATTCTGCGATTACAGAAGGCTGCTTAGAGAAAGAAGGCAGAGCTAAAAAGACTCATAAGATATATTTATAATTTTATATGCATATTTATACATGAACGTGGAAAGCAACTAATTGACTAATGGATACAGTGGCATCAGCTGGCCGAAAATGGAGGTGTTCCCTTCTCAGCCGCTTTAATGAATGCTGCCTAAAAATGCTACTATCATTTCATAGTTTTCTCTCCTTAGGCAAATTGTGTGGCATTTTACTTCTTGAGTAATTATCCTCAGAGGGGCATCACTTAAAATATAACTCTCAGCAATACAATCCAAAGCAAAACTTAGTGACACACTCACACACACATTAAGAGTCTGCTAAGAAAATTCCTTTTGGTAATTCTCCTGCAGACCCGAAATCTCTAATTTTAAGAAGTTTAGTAGTTAAGCAAAGATAACTTTGTGGGGGGGTTCATCTGTCCTAACTGAAGTCATCTAGCGGTTACATGTCTGAGCCTCGCTAATCACCCTTGGCTCTGTGTAGTCAATAGAGTGAAAGAGAATTCAGTGGATGATTCGTGTGTCCTGTCTTCCTTATGAGGGCTGGATAGAGTGACCTTCTGGAGGTCAATATTTCTCTCCACTGAATGTAAAAGAACCCAGGGGTAACAAACTCACATATACAAGTGTAGCTGCTAGATGACTAATTCCGGCCAGATGAGTCCTGCCATTAGCTCAGCAATGACAGTGGTTGTTCTAGTCGGATGAGAGACTACTGAGAAACGTAGTGCCTCTTCCTCTATGTGGTACAGTGGTCAGTCTAGCTGAGGAATTAAGTCACCACAGACCTCATAAATCCCAAATAAATTAATAAATAATTAATAAATTAAACGGACAAGGTGTTTTTTCATGGCTAGGTTTAACTTCCAGAGAAAACTTTCTGGTTTTTACAGGTGGGTTTTGGGGGAAGGGGCTAAATTATCGTTTTTTTAACAACCTAAAAACCAATTTGAATTGAAACAAAGACAGCAAAGATATTCCCACAATACTCTGCTGGTGATATGAGTTGAAAAGCTTATAATACAGATTTTCTTTTCTGTTCATCCAAACTGAGGAGCAGGGAGCATTGCCCTGTTAATACCATTACTATTCAGATTCATTGCAGATCTTCTTTTCCAGTTAACCATAAAAGTTTTGGCCTTCACTGCAACTGCCTGAGTTTTATGTGATGTACTCTGAATTTATAATTTGTGAAGTGCTGGACATAATTGGGATCATCAAAATTTCAAAATACGTTTGATGCATGTCAGAAAAGCTGATTTTTTTATCTTCTTTTTTTTTTAAATTGTATTCAGGAGAGGTTCAGAGAAGCTAGATGTCAGTCTGTTTTTATCAAACGTGTTCAGATCATGTCTGCAGCTGCATTTTGTTTAAGACATTATTATGCTAAAAGTAAGGGATGCTTCTGGGTAACATGGTATAAAAGTAGGTCAATATACAAAGACATCCTCTCAGTGACAGTTTTATGACTTAAAGCAGCAGAGCTACTTGTGTTTTGAATACTAATATTGAATTTTCAAGTGAAGATGTGAAATTAATATATGATCCTTCAGCATTCGCAAGTAGTAAGTTCTATTAATTTAAATCTGTCAATGGAAATTTCAGTTCTAGGTAATACCTTTCCTACAAGTTCAAAGTTAGTAGAATCACTGAATTGTCTTATTCCTTCTTTCTTATTAAGAGAAGTTGCTGCACCTTTGCACTGTACAGAATGGTGCTATCTCTACAACATCAAAGAGTTGAAAATGACAAGTTTTACTATCTCTGCAAAAACTGTCAGAAGTACAATTGCTAAGCAATCAATGAGTAAATTAATATTCATTAATGTAGACTTATATGGGCGTTGAATCTCTTCCTAAAGCCTGCAATAATAGTTTCAGTAATACAAATGCTTAAAAGCTGGGGCCAATGGAGAACCAAATGGTTAAATTACTTACTTATTAAAGAATGTTGAGTTTTATTTCACCTTTTATATTCTATTTGCTAAATATTTGCAATGCCATCTCTTCTCAGCATCTCTGGCTTATTTGGAAGCATTACTAAGGGACTAGGTTTTGAATTTGTCGACTGAAATTATTCATTTTAATTATACATTATGCTACCCAAGCCTGTTGGTATTGTTCTTGTTTTCAGCCTGTGACCAAACTTTTTTTCATGTTGAATAATGAATAATGAATGACAGGCACAAGTCCAAGATTTTAATCACTTGCAGAAAAACAACACTGAAATGTTTGAAGGATTCACAGACATTTGCCTACAATGGATTCTACTCACACTGCCATTTACGCACAATGGACCACAAAAAGCCATGAATCCTAAGGCAGCACCAGGTGTTATGGGAAAACTGGAGTTTCAAATACTTCTTAGGGAAAACATGTTTCCTAACATTTCTAAGGAGTATTTCTCAGCTTGGTCACTTCATCTACCTGCTGGATCTTTTCAGGTCAGTGAATACTATGAATGAAAATAACAGTAGTAGAATACCGTTATTCTTCCTTCAAAACTCTCATTAATGAGAGGTTTTCTTGCACAGTAGGAGAAAACTAAGAACTCGAGAAGGAACTGTTGTAATTTCCGTTGTTATTTTTTATGGTGCATCTGGGTCATGCAACTAGCATGATCTGTTTTCATTCATTATCTGTAGTACAGTAAGTTATCAAGGCTTGACATAGAACATAACCCCACTGCGCTATGCATAGCACAGACACAAAAGACAATTGCTTCACTGTAGAGCTTACTGTATATAGAGGAATGTAATTGTAAAAGAAACCTCACCAAAGCATGATACAATGAGGCTTGGCAAAATGAAGTAACAAAGACTCGTAGGAGCTCAGGCAGCTTAAAGTCATGGAGACAACAACATTTGAGTTCTGTGATATATTGAACAGCAATAGTTTTGATTTTTATTTCCTACTTTACAAAAAAATTGTCAATGATCAGAAATTCCTCTATTAAAACTTGAATACCTACAAACTTTACTTTTGAGAAAAAAAACAAATCATTCTACAATACATAATGTGGTCCTTTTTTTTAAAAAAAAAAAAAAAGAAAAGAAAAGAAAAGAAAGGTACATCAGCCAAGGTCTGAGCTAGAGCAATGTGTTCAGTGTGGGCTGCACCATTCATGGGCACAAGAAAGCCACAGATGACTTTGAGTCCATAAAACATTTTTGGTAAAATTTGATTGTTTTAATTGACACTGATAATCATTTGTACTGTCAAGACCTGAGAAACCCCTTTGTGAATTATGCACTGGCTAACATACCATTGCCTCATAGAATGACCTTCCCAGACTGAGAAAGTGCAACAACAAAATGAATGCACAAAAAAGGAAATGAGGAAGTCAGGAAGCCGTTTCTTTCCAGAAGAGAAGAAATGGGCAAAACATTATGTTGTGAAATCCTAGTGGCTCAGCTTGCCTGCCTAAGGAATGCGGGAACAAGCTCCAGAGACAAGAAGCCAGAATAAACCTTCATGAAAAATGCATTGAACTCTGATACCACAAGAGGTGAAGGTGGAAAAAGATTAAAGAGGCTAAGAGAAAAAAGGTTTTCTTGTCCATTGATGGGAATACACTCTGGTAAATTGAAAGTCTGCGAACTCCAGAAGTATTTTTCCTGTAGAATTGTATATGCTCACCATAAGGGTGAATCAGACAGCAATAACTGATCAATAGTACAAATGCAGCAAATAAAGTAACTGGGTTGTTGGCAAAGTAGAAATTCTTTTGCAAAAGAAAGACGGAGTCAATATGAGCAGAATCTGAACAGCCTAGCATTTGGGCAGTGCCATCTGAGGCTGCAAGAATTCTCGCCTGAAGTTTTTGCTGAGGATGCTCTTGGATGAAGAATTACGGAAAACAGCACTGGAAGGAATCTTGGGCGGTCACTTGGTTTTCCCTCTGTCATGTCCAACAGCAGGTTCCACGGTATCTCATTTCTCAGAGAAATTGGTTTAATGTGTTATTCAGACTCAACAAACAGTGATTTCACAGCCCCCTTATACAGTCTATTGAGTTCTTAACTCTCCTGCCTGTTAGATTTTTCTCAGTACCCATCCTAAATTTTCTTTGCTCCAATTTAAGCTTCTCAGACCTTGCCCTATCTCGGTATGTATGAGAAGTTTATTTGCTTCCCCTTTGTAAAAAATGTTTAAATATTTTCTGACTGTAGTTATGTGTCCCGTATTAGTCCCTTCTCCATATTAAACAAATCTACCTCCTTCATTCTATGTCCGCAAGTTTTGTTTTCCCAATTTTTTTCTGATTATTTCTTCTGAAATTTGATCTACCTTTCCCAGGTTTGTCTTGATCTGCAATACACTGCATGGAAACAGTATTTCAGTTGAGCTGTTATTTACTGCTGACTATAATGAAAGAAATATTAAATGGGATCTACACTACTTCCTATTTATATATCTTGCTAAAATTCTTTTTTTCCTCTGAAGGACTGTGATTCTTTTCCTATCTTGATTCTGTGCTAATGATTATTCCTACGTATATCTAATATTTTCCACTTTTCCCTGCTAAACTCTTACTTTTTAAGAACATGTTTTGAATTTGTTGAGATAATTTTGAATTCTAGACCTCTCCTCCGAAGTATGTGTGGCCCCTCCCAGCCTGAAGTTATCTACCGATTTAATAGAAAACTCTCAATTCCTACATCCAAGAGTTCAGTGAAAATACTGAATAGACTCAGGACAGAGCTTCCTGTAACTCTAGTCAATATGAAAACTTTCCAGTCTGACAGTTAACTATGGATAGCTGCTCTCTGATGACCTAAATAAATCTGTTTTAGACAAATTATCAGAAAGAATTATTAAACAGACGCTGTAAGGAAGATACTAGCCCAAAATTATAGAGATATGGGAAGAAAGTTTTAACAAGAAAATGAGTTGTTATTTATAATGTTCTGTAATTCTCATTTCACTTCTCTACAGTGTCTTATTTGCATTAGAGTTGATAAATAGCACTCTGAAATACGACTGAAATGTCATTAAACCACCTTATTTTTTACGCATTTGTACACTCATATATATTACAGCCAGACTTTTTGAGTAATAACCCTTTCTTTGGTGGGTGCAGCTCTGCTGAGAACAATGGCCAATGGCTCACCTGTTACTGTCCCCTCTATCAGACTTATCTCCTGCACCCAAGGTGCAACTCTCACAGGTCATTTAGAAGATTGCAATAAGATTATGCACCTGGAACTGCAGTTTTTGGAGAGAGTGATCTCTACATAGCCACAGTTGTTACCTGGCTCTCTGACTTATAAGGGAATCTCTCTGCCTTTCTATAGTTGGACAAACTGGAGGACACGAAATGGGTAGTCACAAAAAAATGGAATGACACAAAAATGGTGAGCACAAAAAAGCCTGACTGAAAGTCATTCAGTACCAGCAGAGAACACTCAGCCCCAGAAGGTAGTAGTTTCTGTAAGTCCCAAAGTTGAATGCCGCTAGATGCCCCTGACATCCCCGGTCTAACAGCTACCCAGAGTGTCAGAGCTTTGAACTTAAAACTTTTATCAAGATGCACAGAAAAGATCCACAGGGAAATGCAACTCAGACAACTGAAAATTTTTTTGAGCATGTATTATCTTCCGTGAGGTTTTACTTCCCCCTAGGAGAGAGTATGGCTGAACAAAATTGATCAGGACTCAGGCTAATCAAATTACAAGTCCTACTCAGCTGTTCTTTTTCTTTCATATGGCTTCCTTCACTACGATATCTGACAACCAGATACCCTTTTTACCCGTCTGACACTACTCTGAGATAAGACAGGACTTTTGTTCCCACTAAAAGATGGGAACTGAGATAACTCTCTGGGAATGGGCTTTTAGGTGTTGTATTGATGAAAACTGCAAGGGTCTTTCAAGGTGCCTGGATTCCAGACAGGAATTTCCTCCTCAGAAGTGCCTGAGCACTGTGTGGGGAAAGTCAAGCCTCCCCAAATAGAGTTCAAAAGACCCATTATACTGAATAATCTATCTTATGTGTGGCCTAAGACAGCCATTAGGAAATACTAAAGAGAAAGGTTTATCTAAACTCTAACTCTGTCCAACTTTCTCCAGGGTCACAGCAAGGAATCAAAATCCCTCCGAACTAAAGTATCTATGTCAGAACAGCATTTTGGATCTAGAACTCTCTCTTTCAAGAGACCATCTTCTCCTGCAAATAAGAACAGGGAGACATAGATTTGATGCCCTCCTCAGCCAAGGGACCCCAGTGGTTTGGGTTGAGTACCTGCCAGAGCAGGACAGTAGAGGCTTGGGAAACTGAGTAACTGAAATGCACGCTTCTGGGGGTTTACCTAAATGCTTCACAGCTCACACTCTTAAACCAATACTGAGGAATAAAGAACCGTATATTAGTGTCAGTGGCTCTGATGTAACTTGGCGTTTCTGGGAGTGTGTGACTAGTCCAATGCCAGACAGCACAATCTAGAAAGGCTTGAAGTGAGTGTTGTAGGACCAGCAACAGTCCACCACCCCGACTGACATTAGTTAACACCAGATAGCTCTTTCCGGGAACGTTGTAAGAGCTATCACACACACACAGCACCTCCCAAGTCAGCAGTGTAGCTGCAAGGGACTGCCTACAGCCAGACCGGGTCCTGGTCTGTACGGCACCAAGATTTCCTCCAGAGATGGAGACAACTGAAGGAATTTTACAGGCCTCATTTCATTTAATTGCTCTCTGTTAATGAAGTTGGTTTGCTTCCAGATGCTTTCCTGTATAAGACTTGTTGACTAAATAACAAAACGTACATATCTGAAACATAACGGTGAATAATATCAGCACAGTCCATGCAGCACCTATTAATGTGAAGACAGCATCTGCCACGCAGGGTTTAATGTTGGCTGCAGATAGGCACACCTCTGGAACCTCGTATTGGTGATTTATCTCCAGGTAGTTCCCCTCCTTAATTACCAGTATAAAGTACAGTGAGACATGTATGAAAGTACTTCTCATGTCCAAATAGATTCCTGGTGGCTAGATGAAGGTTAAAACTCCTGTTGGCTAATTGCCGCAATTTAATACTGTTAGCGGATGCATTTATATTTTTAAAACCCTTTTTATGATGACTAAGTAATTGCATCAATTTGGCAACCATCTACTTAATTTTAAACAGCTTTAACAGACTGCCTACAGTTGAAAACAATTCTTGTCAATGCTACATAAATTGGCTCATTTTAACTGGGTTATTTTTTTTTTCCCGAAAGGGGGCAATTTGAACAATTACTCTACATTGAAAACAGCTTTTGTCGCTGCTAAATTGAGTCACTTGAACTGTTATTTACATGTGCTATAAAATTTTATTTACTGTCAAAGGACTTTTCTTGCAATTGAATTTTCATTGTAACTGTTAGATTTTGTTTGGAGTGAAAAGGTTAATTTATTGCCCTTTATTATGCACTCCTAGCTGGCAGCAAAGTGATTATAAACAGATTTTTTTAAAATAAAATTAATCTCCACCCAGTACTGCTCAGGTAAAAATCATTACCATTATCCACTTCCAGTAGTAAAAGCGCATTTTTTGAAAGGTGGGGAGTTACTGATTGAGTTTTCATCATCTTCCATCTCAAAGCACAGCTTCTCTCAGCACTTTGTAGCCGTTTCTGTAAGACAGCCCTTCCTTATAGGCCAGGGTAATGGTAGATGCAGCAATTAATCCCAGACAAGATGCAAAATATCCAGTGCTCATTAGTGACTAGCTAGTCCCAGAGAAAAGACAGCCCCAGCAGTACTGGCATCAGTTGTGTCACTGATAACTTACATTTTCACAGACGAATTCAAGTGCCTGTCAAAGGTGCCAGCTTGCCAGCTTTGGTGAGTAAAGTCATATTTGACCACAAAAAGATGTGACATAGGCTGTTTTCCCTGCTCTGCCCTTTCAGCCTGCTTTGTGGATCAGTGGAGAGCTCACCCGAGATGAACAGTTTGTCCCCTGACTGTTTGCAGGGTCCTCTGACAGAAGGAATTGGCTGGTGTCAGTCACGGTGGGGCTGTGCACGTGGGCTTGCCCACATTAGGAATGGGCATCTGTCTGATGAGTAGTTATTTTGTCTGACCTCAGAGCTGGAGTCAAATCGATAATTCATGAGTTGAAAGGTCTTAATAAAGAGAGAGATTGCATTAGTTGTCCAACATTTTAAAATACCGACTAGCCTCCACTGCAATGTACAATGATTGTACTTGGTTCAGTGAAGGAGTTGAGATTTCATGTGGACTTCAGCTTCCTTTCACCCACTGCAATGAGGACTTCTTTGCTTGATGACAGGAGAAAAGTTTGACTGTGCCCTGGTCTAGTGAGTGGATCTCTCTAGATTCCCTTCAATCCGCTTTTATCTGAAAATTATTCAGATTATTCTACCTCCATCCTCTGTGAAATGCCCTATCTCTTGCAACTTTTCCTCAGTTCTAGGAGTGCTTTACCACCTTTACCCTGAATGTGCTGAGAGCCAAGACAGCGTACACATGCTGTACCTCCTCTACTTCTGGTTGACAGTTTCTTGGTTTGTTTCTTGCAGATCCACGTGCTGTTTCATCGATTTTCTGATCACACACGTGTTCTTTTCACTCATATTATAGGTGCAGCTTGTGGAGGGTATTGTCAAGGTCCTTTGTTCTCATCATCCTGAGGCTGCTGTCTCAGGGTTTCACTGCAAATTAAGCACAGATCTCTGTTTGTTTTCTTCGATGCAGTGGTATGAATGATTCTCTTGTGCTAATGGAAGAACTGTCGCAGGCAGCGGAATCTGTTGTGTTTACTCAACAGCAGCGGTAGCAAATTGCTATTATTCCAGACAGTTTTACATTTCTTTAATGCCATTATCTGTGTTGCTAGCAGAATCCCAAATGTTTTTCATCTTGCTTCCAAGGACTTCTTTGACCTCCTTTGACTTTTTTTCTGGTTTTGTAACTGCGGCAGCAGAAGAACCAGATGCCATCTCTTCCTTTCAGTTTAAAGAACAACAGCTTTTGCCTCTGTGCCTGCCTGAGCACACTCACTGTGTAGGGATTCAGAGACAGGTATGCTTAATTTTAACAAAATAATTACTTACTCTGCACATTTGGGATTTTCCAGTGAGTCAGACTAATATAAGGTGGGTTGTTTGTTTTTTTTTAAATCTCTGTTTACTATCAGATCAGATCTCAGTATTAAGCTGTATTATACATTAAAAAAATGTTCTCTTTATAGTCACCCACTCAAGCCACCCTACACCAAAGAATCGAGCTAGTTGTCATGATAAACCAGTCCATTAGTTCTGAGACCTTAAAATGTTTTGCGGTTCTAGATTTCTTTTTAATTTGCTGGAAATCTGATGCACATTTGGTAAGCCTTCCTATATATCACAAATCTGCTGTCTGTTACAATGCACCAAGTAGTCCATCTGCACATCTGGAATATGCAGACTCACAGTACATACTCTTCAATACCTACTGGTCTCAGCTAGAGGCTGACTAACCTCACATCTAGTGTTAGACAGAGAGCCCTCAGCAGAGGTCTCTGAGGGATGAGAATCCAGATTTTGGCTTCCAAAATGTGAAATGTGATTTTATTTAATATAAGAATTAAAAAAAAAAAATAATTTCAAACATTTTGCTAAAAAGGAAATATTATTGAACTATTGCTCGAGATGAATATGCCAGGCATAGTCATATAGCCATAATATTGTCTCAAAGCAATTTTTCTTTTACTGCCCAAATCACTTTCAACGGGGGACGCTAGTAAATTAAAAGAGTTCTCCCATCTCTTCCCCTAATGCCCAAATCACCTAGTGCAGTCTCTGAGGAAATTTTTAAATGCAATTCTACACTTCCACAAAATACTTTGACTTAAATGAAATACACTTTGGAGACATTTTATCTAGCAAAAATGTTCTGAACTGCCCTGTTCACCTGGTACCCCTATGACAGGAGCTCATTCAGGTGGGGAAGCTTACCTTCCTCTTTCAAATGAGTGATATTATCTCTGAAACTCAAGAAACTCTCCTAGCTGCTCTGCTGCTAGTCATCAGCTCGTCTGTGTCATGCCTTCCATTCCTGACCAAGCCCTTACAAAAGTTGTACACGCCTGTACTCAAACCTAAAAACCTGAATTTACGTTTGGCCTTATCTGGATGCAGGCAGGGCAAGACACTCCCACAGCTTTGGTAGCACAGGCAGACAATCTGCAGCTGCCTGCTGATATTGTGCAGACATCCCTTTCCATCCTCCTGGCCTTCTGCACTGTCAATACAATCAGCATGAGGATACCTCTGCCTGGCATGAGAAAGATTAGCAGGTCAAGGCATCATGGGCCGTTCCCAGTGCAGTGTACATAAAGGTCCTCTAAAAATAGTATGTGTTCCCATAAGCAAAGACTGACCCATGACATCTCTGAACAACTGGGATTGCGTAGGTATCCTTCAGCCACTTTGGAGCGCTTAGTTTCGTAGCTTAACACTATTAGAGTATTGCTTTGCTTGTATGATTAGATCTAATTTGGATGACACCCTTAAGTGGTTTTTTGTGAGATGCTGTGGTTATTTACATATCTTTAAATCTTGAGTGAAGTGGTGGTTTAGTTTTTGCAGCAGGTGCATTAATTTCAATTTTGGCAAATAAGAGTGGAGCCCTTGTCAGACTCATGAGGCTGCATTTCAAATTGAGCAGATAGCTGAGAGGTGAGAAATGAAAGACTTTGATTATTGAATGGCTTTGCTGTGAGCATTTCCATTTGTGGCACCTGTATTTGAAAGCCACTTTAGTCATACAGGTAATCTAAGAATGTCCTGGAAAATTCAGATAGGGACTGAAAAGCCCAAAGTAAAGGGCAAAGAAGTTACAGGAATAGAAGTCCTCTCTATGTCCTTCTCATAGCCTCCTTAAATGGTAAATGCTTTTACATCTGCATGAATGGATTTTAATTAAATGTATTCATAAATAGAACACTGAGATGACACATCTTGTTGCAAATACAATCTGTCAGCAAACAGCATCTGGAAGAGATGGTGCTCTGTCAGCTAAAGCAGACAGAGGAAGCCTGAGCCAGTTTTCCAGTGAAGATGAGAGGGATGCTACCTCTGCTAATGGAAGGCGATCCACACGGTCCCTTATTTCTCTGAGTTACACTGAAGGACTGAATCTCTGATTTTAGAGCCAGGCTGACTGGATTTCAGTAACAAATTTCTGATACTCCCTGTTTGAAAACTACTCCAAGAGACTGCCCATCTATTGAAGCATCCATCAGCTGAAGTGGGAAGCTATCCTCCCTTCATCGTTTGCTAGAAATGTCTTCATGACAAATAAAAGAAGCAACATATATATATGCCAGCAAAAAAATAATGATGTGGACATTTGTTGTGGGCCTACTTGCATTTTAACATCATGGGCACCTGTTAAAGAATAGGATCATTCTGAATAATAAATTTGAACAAATGAAGGATGGCACACAAGAAGGATGGGCTGTATGCCAGTATCATCACTGACTACCACACTGTGCACACACAGATAACCTGCCATGTATGATGGAGGTGTTTTAAGCCATGCCAAAAGCACAGCTATTTTTATTACTTTTTTTTTTTCCATTCTTTCATGCAATAATAGTTCTTTGACTGACTACTTCAAATCATCTCCGAAACGTAATACCAACCACTGCAGGTCATTCACTCCTAAGCACAAATACTCCACTGAGATTTTCCTTCAGTTTACATGCCTGTGACAAAGTCAGCTTACATGTTAGCAGGCTGTAGGTGTTCACCTTGGTACCTGGTGTGGTCTGGAGTGCACATTATCACAGCAGGGCTTGCAGACTGAGGCCTCTGAGCTCTACTGTCCTGTAAAAATAGCAATCACCACGTCTGCATGGGTACAGGAGAAGGGAAGAAAAGAATAAACCTGGGCCCAGCAGGGATGTGGTAGTTTTTTTAATATAAGATACTAAGCCACGAACAGTGACATAAGGGCTTCGAAGACTACTTTAGTAATCAAACAGCTGCAGCTTTTGGTAGGTGTATTTAATTTGCACAAAGTGACACAGGCAGTAGGTATACATTTTTCAGGAGAGAGCTATTTACTAGCCACACCAACTGTTTCATGTAATACTAAATCTGAGAGGAAGTTGTCTGGACCCAGCATTGCATTCTTCCATTCGTTGAGACAAAGCAAGGCCATTCCTTAAGTTTGACTACCTTTCAGCAGTTCCTTTCTTCCTAAGACAGTGAATTTACTTACCATCAGTGCTTCCATCTCTTCTTAAAAACAGTCACTCTTCCCTAAACCCTTTTGGACTTTACTGAACTGCCTACCTTCTTTGAATGTCTTTCCTAACAAAACAACAACAAAAATTAATTTTTGTAAACTCAAATACATGATATATCCAGACCTTAAAACATTGCTATATGTTTTTGAAAGCACACACAGACTAATAAAAGCCAAAGCCAAATACATAGGGAGGGGATGGGAGATCCCGTTCTGCCATCAGTGTTGGGAGAGAAATCAAACATAATCCCACAGACTGTGACGCATTTTAATGAAGAGTATTTCTTAACAGTTATAATGTTTGACCCTGAACCCTTAATTACTCTTTTATTATCCATCTGGAGTGCTAGTTACCTGTAACATTGCCTTGAGTCTTGAATACTTCCAGCTGATTTGTCTCTGTCTCAGAACATATTCTCAAACAAAAGGCAGCAGCAAAAAGCAAAA
Source organism: Bucorvus abyssinicus (assembly GCA_009769605.1). Classification (NCBI taxonomy): domain Eukaryota; kingdom Metazoa; phylum Chordata; class Aves; order Bucerotiformes; family Bucorvidae; genus Bucorvus; species Bucorvus abyssinicus. Next base: position 23,693,088 of record CM020025.1, read on the forward strand.
CCAGGAACCCTGAGCCTTATTACATGAGTGCAGTTACGTGTGATTTTGTTGTGCTCAACCTTGCAGCATGGCACAGTGCAACTTAGTGCTAGAGTAAAATGCAAGAGGGCGTGCTGTGATTTTGATATACGTAACCGCTTGGGCCCTGCAATGCAGAGCTACTGACCACATGAAACTGATGAATTCAGCTACAAATTCAGTATTTATGAAAACTAAGCAGCTGAATGTGTATTCTTATCCCTAGATATTGAGGCATGTCCTTGGGGAACTGGTATCCTTTTACATTCTTTGTTCATCTGGTGAGCTGCCAATTAGGTTTCCAGTTCCTATTAACAATTGCTAAGTGGCATATGTGATGTTTCTCATGGAAAATATTGCAGTGGATACAGCCTGAAAAGAGGGGTCACTTTCCACATATTTTACATTTCACCAGTAGCCATAGATTTGCAATCATATTCCTATCCTGTTTCATCAAAGGCACAGAAAAGATGTAGTTGGACAAAACTGCTTTGTGTGTTAGCATTAACAGAAAGATACAGCACAGATGAGTTGGGGGTGTGAAGCTGTAGACATCAGCATAACCAGATGCACGTCGTTTCTTAATGTATACTAAACTACAAAACTTCCATGCAGAGTGTTGCCATTTCCATTTCACAGATGGAGAACATAGGCACAGTGAACCTTAACTGGACTGCACATCTCCCCAAGCTTATGTCCAAATTAAGGTCATCTTAAAATCAGACAACTGTCCTTTTAAATGTAATGCAAGCTGTGCCGAAAAAAAATGCCCAAGTGCTTTAAAGACACAACAGACAGAACAAGACAGCTCTGAACACCTCCAGAGAGCAATTTAGAGAGTCTAAATCAGGAGTTTGCATCTCTCAACCTCTCAGTGTCCCTAAAGACTCAAAGTGCTACTAGTCCCCGCGCAGCTAAGCAGGCAGCCAGTTGGAGCCGATCAATAGCAAACACTAAGCACAGGGTCTCAGCCCTTCTCTTACCATCTGAAATGCAGCAGTGCCCCTGCCTGCCTTCCTGCACAGCAGCATACTGTCTGGGGACCCTTGCCAAGCAAAGGTACGCGCTGAATCCAGGCTGCCTGCAGCCTGGAAGAGTTTTTGCCCAAGCTTTCTGGTCCAGGGAGGGTAAACACACATTGGAAGATGAGGCTTTCATGGTGGGAACACTCCTCTATTTCCTTGTTCAGTCCAGATCACTATAAAGCTGGGGAGCATTAGACTTGGACTGGGAGAATGGCAGCTCGAGAGAGTCTGGTTTTTCTTAGAGGATTACACTCTTAGTAGAAGATGGCAAAGTCATGTGATGTCTTGTACTCTTTGGGTTACTTCTGCTTTTGTCCTACAGATGTCAGCTACATGAACGTTCTTATGGGTAGGTATGACTGACCTGCAAGCCTATGCATGAAGTAACCTTATGCATCCAATTGCTTCTGCCTGATCATTGGATAACATGACTTTCCTTGACATAGTAGGATTACACCGGTGCATTACACCAGTACCCTGGTATTTCCCAGGGCTCAGTATTGGGCCCTGTTCTCTTTAATATCACAGAATCATCTGGTTGGAAGAGATCTTTAAGATCACCTAGTCCAACCATTCACCCTGCACTGCCAGCGTCCCTAAACCATGTCCCTCAGCATCACATCTACACGTCTTTTAAAAACTTCCAGGGAAAATCTTTATCAATGATCTGGATGAGAGGATTGAGAAAACCCTCAGTAAGTTCAGAGACGACACCAAGTTAGGCAGGAGTGTTGACCTGCTTGAAGGTCAGGAGGCTCTACAGAGGGTTCCAGATAGACTGGAATGATGGGCTGAGGCCAATGGTATGGAGTTCACATGGCCAAGTGCTGGATCCTGCACTTGGGTCACAACGACCCCCTGCATTGCTACAGGCTTGGGAAGAGTGGCTGGAAAGCCACCTGACAGAAAAGTACCTGGGGGTGTTGGTCAACAGCCAGCTGAATATGAGCCAGCAGTGTGCCCAGGTGGCCAAGAAGGCCAACGGCATCCTGGCTGGTATCAGAAATAGTGTGGCCAGCAGGAGTAGGGAAGTGATTGTCCACCTGTACTCAGCACTGGTGAGGCCACACCTCAAATTCTGTGTCCAGTTTCGGGCCCCTCACTACAAGAAGGACACTGAGTTGCTGGCGCGCATCCAAAGAAGGACAATGAAGCTGGTGAAGGGTCTAGAGATGAGGAGTGTCTGAGGGAACTGGGGTTGTTTAGCCTGGAGAAAAGGAGGCTGATGGGAGACCTTATTGCTCTTTACAACTACCGGAAAGGAGGTTGTAGCGAGGTGGAGGTCAGGTCTCTTCTTCCAAGTAACAAGTAATAGAATGAGAGGAAATGGCCTCAAGTTGTGCCAGGGGAAATTTAGGTTGGATATTAGGAAAAATTTATTGACAGAAAGGGTTGTGAAACTTTGGAACAGACTGACAGGAAGGTGGTGGAGTCACCATCCCTGGAGGTATTTAAAGGATGTGTGGATGTGGTGATTAGGGACATGGTTTAGGGGGGACCTGGCAGTGCTTGATCAATGATCTTAAAGATCTCTTCCAACCAACACAATTCTGTGATTCTGTGATGCTGTGATACTTCATTCGTTTGTGTGTCTAAATAAGGTATTTGTTTATCTCTACAGTGGTACAGCAAGACCAGAAAGGGCATAAAGATGTAATGGCACTACAGAAACCTTGGCTTTGCAAGCAACAGTAGATGAGGCAAAGGTCCTCTCTTGCATGACTTTAAATTTTACTGTATTAGCAGCTATTATAAAACTCATGGGTGGAGATGCTGTTTTTCTTCTTCCAAACATTGTGGTTCTCCTGCAGAAGGTATTATCCCAATAAATGGGCACATAAAGGGAATCAAGTCTTTGCTCCCTTTTTTCCAGACTACAGTAGTGTTGTTTTCTTCCCCTTACCTCAATTTATCTCTTTCAGAGGCTATATTTGTTTTGTTTTCTCTTTTACACATTGTATTGCCACAGGACTCCGGTTTTAGCAGAGGATGCTCTCTCTTTAACCTGTAGCTATAATGCCTCTCTGGAAATATTTCCTTGATGCAACAGAGTGTTTGACTTGGCTTTTTGGAAGCTCCACTGGAGAGGGAATTGAAGAGAAAGACACTTTGACAAAGCTAACAGTTAGTTTCTTATGATCACTGCCATTAAAAAGAGGAAAAACACAGCTCCTCCTGCGCAGAGGAGCACAAATGGATAACCAGCTATTGTTTAAAAAGTACAGATGCAAATCTTGGGCAAATCTTGAACATGAATTGAAAAGGAATCTGGTTGCTTTTCACAGCAAAGTCAGCATATTTTAACTTTGAGGTTAAGTTACATGTTTAGAAGTCTACAGAATGGCTAAAACTTATCAGAGAGCCTGTCTGATTTCTTTATTGATAAAAAAAATACTGAAAGCTTAATAGTTACTTTATTAATATAATGAGACTGGAGAGCTTAATTTATGCCTGTAGTTCTTCGATGATATTAGTTTACATAACTAATGGCAAAAACTGTGAACTTTGGTGCACACCTTTTTGCAATGAGATTTGTCCCCTCTGACATTAACTTAGTGTGACTGACTTCTCAGAGAGAGCAGAAATGTTACTTCCTCACTCACAGGACTTTAAAATATCACATTCTCTCTGTCGGTACTTGACTGCCAGTTCATCCGGGCCAAAAATAACAGTGGCATATACTGTATTTTCTGGATTGGAACTCAAGCTATTGGAAACCGAGGAAGACTCAAGTCCTATCTGCTAACCTTAATTATTCTATAAAATATGATACTGCAATATTAGATTATATGAATTAATTCTAAATACCACTTTAGGTTTTGCTTCAATGCACACAACCAGATGTACGGATTAATGAAAAAGGGGTCATGGTGATACTTCAATATAAGTCAAAATTTCAGGAGTATTTCTGGCACTGATAGACCAGCTGATTTTATCTCATAGGCTGATCACTGGATATATCCAGCAGGAGTATATTTTTTCCCCAGTTAATTAGCTGTAGAAAACAGGAAACATGTTTTTAATATATATGAAAGACTAACCGAAGACATTTCCCAGATGGAAACCTCTCAAATTCCTGGATGTCTCTTAGTTATTGGCAACTTGTCCATTTTCCACTTAAGAACAATTTCACGTCTTCCCACCCACAGCAAAGAATTGATCTCATTTTGACACAGTTTATTAAAGATGTTGTGGATGAAATCCTAGTGAAGTCAGCAGGCATTTTGCCAGTGATTTAAGCAGAGTCAGGATATTACCTGGCTGTCTACAACACCTGGAGCTTTATTCTAAAACTAGTTGTTCATTTCTCCCATCAGAGATAAATCTGCTTCCGTACTCAACAGTCCAGGTCTTCAAACCATGCCGTACCTTTTGAGATAAAGCTTCCCATGACAAGAGAGAGATGTGCAGGTTTTTAAGGGTCCTCCCACAACACACCGTTAGTCTGTGGAATTTAACCTTACAAGGTTTTGCTGAATTTAAGTAAAATAACTGAATAGTTGTAAAGTCAATATGAAAACCCATAATAATTTTAGTTAAATAAGAAAAGTTTGGAAGAATCTAAGATTTCAAGCTGTGGATTACAAAGAATATTGGCAAGGGTTACTTGATTGCAGTATGATGCTGGTTTTCATTGCATCTTCTTGAGAATTTGCACAACTGGGAGGAATGTAAGTAATTGGTAAAAGAATTAGAAATGAAATCTGCGACAATTATTCACCTATAACCCTATTGTGCCTACTTACCCCTTTGAGGTTTAATATCCTTCACTGGTTTCTTGAAACAACTCGGAACTACAGTTTTGAAATATATACTGGTCTCATGAAACATGATAACGATGTGGTTGCCATTATTATTTCTAACAATACATTTTTAACATCTATTCTGATAAAAACATGTGGACATGAAAAAGCTCTTGGCCTGTAGGGGAGAATGCCAAGTAGAGGCATTTGGGAAATGGTTCGCTAAAGCAAATCAACACTCGTAAGACAACCGAGTTCCCTCCCTTCTTCAGTCCCTTAATAAAATCATGATCTCCAGGAGAAGACTTGTAGAAAAAGACACTGAGGCTAGGCTCCCATGACCAGGTAATTTTCAAGACTGTCTGAATGTAAGTTAGTATTTCCCTCTACCACGTTAACTCCTGTGAACCTGGCTCAGGGCCCCTACTATGCTAGACATCATATATGCAGATAACAGAGTGATGATGTTATCTTTCATCATAAGGCTGAATGCCTGCTCAGAATGGTCATGGGGACATCCTAATCAGAACAGTAATGGCTGTTCATCGCAGCCTGCATCTTACATGTAATTCCATGGCCATACTGACTGCGGTGCATCTCAGAAGCAGATACTGCACATGAACAGATAGATAAATCATCCCATTTGCTCCATCTGTGCAGGCAGACAGTTGTTGTTATGCCATATGTTCAAATATTCTGACTAGATTTTATTGTGCATGTCATATAACCACCCTGTGCACATACAGGGAACTGATCTGGGATGATGGAGACCTTCTAGAAGTATTGTGTCCATGGCCTCCAAAATCCTGAATGTAGTCTGACAGCTGTTCAGAGAATTTACACCTCTCTGTTGATAGTAAAAAAAATTAAACAAAATAAAATAGATGAGATGGTGGGGTAGGAAGCTGAAATTTTAAAAAAGTAATGGAATTTAACAGAAAAATGAATTTTTGTCTAACTTGTTTCCAATTAAAGGATGCCAATTTTATCATGATACAACAGGCAAAGAGAAGATTGTTAGCTTGAAAACATCAGTGATTATAGTTTGCAAAATGGCAATAAAGAAAATAGCCAACACTTTGTATTTATCCAAAATGTGCTAGAGGTATTCCAAATAAATGATTAACTGCTTTATCCGAAATGGCAGGAGTAGAGACAGTATTGATCCACCCCAAACCTATGGGCCCTTTCATCCCATTATGCCTGAAGCGCCAGCACGATCTGCCTGGTACCTGCTCTATAAAGTGTGTCTCTCAACCAATTACATCCTACACCAAGCTTGTGTGTCATTGTCACACTGCAAACAAAGTCAGCTCTGTTGAAAGCTATTCTCTTTGCCTTTCTTTGAATATCGCATGATCCTAGCTAGTATTGTAAGAGGGAACAACTTGCATTTTATAAAGGTATTTGCTAAAAGCTGCCATTCTAAGATTATGCATTGAAAAATAATATTTTCAAGGAATTGTGAAGAACTAGCAAAGTCCCTGCTTTCACTGCTTTATCCAATTCAGTTAAAAGAGGAATAGGTTTTCCATAGAGTGCAAAGAGTTCAACTTTTTCTCTGTTTTTTCCAAATTTTAAACACAGGGTTACAGAGTGCTGGTTCCTGTCCTCACTGAAGAGGCAGCATTTTAGCAAACTTGCGGGTCTGTCCAATACCGGACACACCATACACTCTAACAAAGTGCCAAGCAGAGTCCAGGAAAGCCTACAGAAAAAAAAAAGTAGCCCCAAGCCTTACCAGAGATTTATGTTGCTTTAAATAGATTTATCTTGTTACAATACCTGAAATTCAGCTCAGGATCTTTCACAAACATGAAGGCAATGGCAAATCTCGCTGTTAGTCTCAGAGGAGAATGATGAAGGTACATCAGCTGATAGCAAACAGAACAAGTGAATGATTCTGGATAACCAATTTATCTTTCTGCCACTCAACCCTCCTAGCTTGCAAATACATAGCTGTAGTATCCATCCTCAATGCTAACTGCACTGTCAAGAGCAGGATGAAGTTTGTTTTGGCACCTTTATATATCTCAAAACACCTTAGTTTATTTTTCTCCTCCTGAAAGGAGAACAGGGCACACATTGCATAGCTTACTGGTTTTGGTATAGTGCATTTATCTGGAGAATTTCTTCATATTAAGATTTGTGTTACATTTTTCAAATATTCAGCTTCTAATATAAAGCAGAAAAGAAAAACAAGCAATAAAACTAGCAGTCCATTGAGTTACAACGTAACTTTCATTTCCCTGTGACTGCAAAATAGTATCTATGGAGTTTTCTTCGATTTGCTGTCTCTGTGTAAACCCAGCTAGAGCAAATGAGTGGTAAAAAGTATCTTTGGTACGTATCCCCTTGTTGCCCCACAGCTATCTATTTCAGCAATATCTAGGTCAGCAGTTTAATAAACACAGCAGGACACAAATGTCTCTAGGTGCCAATGAAAAGTTTCTTCAACAGACGGAAAAGTGTTCTTCTTGGCTGTATCAACTCCATTTATGTATGTTAAAAAGATCATTGGTTGTTGAAAAAGAGACTGAATCAAGTGGATAATACTCATGGGACTGCAAGACAGCAGCCCCAAAGGTATAAATCACAGCTTATGCTGGGTTGCTGAAGCTTCCAAAACCAATTATTCGATTGTAAAAAGCTTGTGTAATTCATGCACATTTTGGTTTTGTAATCTGCATATTCTGAAGTCTTTTTCTTTCAGATAGACCTGCCAAGGACCCAGGTAAATGTTATTCCACACATGTAGATTGTTAAAGTTTCCATTTCTAGGACAAAAAACACTGTTGATTTTGTGAGATTAGTGAATAAGATCTTTTTTCTGTGGACTGGTAGGTTTCTGCAAAACAGAAGTCTTTGCAAAAAGAGTGGACACAAGTCCATGGAAGAGTTTGGAGGTCTTTACTGTAGACCGTGGTGACATTTGCTTAAAATATTTTTCATGTTCCCAAATCTTTTGTGAACATGGACAGGCTCTTGAAGTTTATTCAATAGCAGATTTCACAAGTCCTCTCAAACATCTAATAGTGTGATTGCCATAACACCTTGCATTTTACAAAACTCTTGCACCTTACATGCATGCCTCACACCCTGCTATGGGTCAGCCAGCTGCCCTGCACTCAGCCGGTCACAGGAAGACACATTTACTTCTCAGAATCCCACACCAGCAATTTTCAAACCAACCTGTGCAGCTAAAGTGAAAATACGTCCATCACGCTTAAAATACTCCCCAACGCGGAGCAATGCTCTGAGGAGTCAAGGAGTTGTTAAGTTTCCCAGTCTCCTCCTTCAAAAGGTGGTAACTTATGCAGGGAAGGGATGCCTTAATATTTGAAAGTGACCTTAAAAAAAGCTTTATCTCATGGCAGGCTAAGGTGAAAGCAAATAAAAGTGCTTACTTACTAAACACAAAGCAGAAAACACCATTTGCAAAACACAAGGCCACAAATGTGCAGAAATTAAAATAAATGAGCACTTATTTGCAAGTTATCCCATATCTGAGTAAGAAATACAGCAAGTTACCTAATGCTGGTTTTCACCACAACAGCTCTTCACACTGTGCTGTGAAAAGCTCAAACATCAGGCTGAAACTCATGAATATCAGTAAATATCTTATATTTAAGTAAAAAGTGCATCATCATACTATATATGTGAGTGTACGCATGTGTGTGTGTGTGTGTGTGTGTGTACCTGCATAAGTATTTTTCACATATGTTCTGCTGCTTTAGATTGAGATCAGATAGGACAGTAACCAACTACTTTTGAACAACCTTTGGGGTGAGCTGTCCCTGAACCCTGTCTTTGAGGGACAAGGGGTCCTCCAGTTCTCATCCCTTTTCCTCCCTTCTGCTTTGTTCTATTCTCAAACAGATCCAGCTCAGTATTATTGTGTTCAGAGAAATCCACCATCCATCTCACTTCATCAAGTAGACTGCTTATTGCCAACTGCCTCTCATCCTCGGGAAGTAGCTCCTAGTACCATTCCCAGAAGGAAGGAAAAAGCTCTAAGATTAATTGCTTTCCAGTTAAGTGCAGAAAACACATCTTCTGCGACATACTTATCATCTCACAACATTCAAAAAGGCTAAGATCTTGCACTTTAAATGGAAAGCCAGGGACCCTTATTCTATGAAGTCTGAATCCCTTTTCAGATGCAGTAGAGAGGAGACGATAGGGAAGGGCTGTAAGAAGAAAGCTGGAAGTAGAGAAAGGTGATCATATAATTTCTTAGCAGAAATTTGCATACAGAATGTTTTGCTCAAGTAGATCTCTTTATTCTTTGTAATTATCACAGCAGAATTGAGTCTTGCAGCTAATTTAAAGCCAATGTCCTATATTCATTAAAAGTGGTAGGAATCTTCATGCTGATCTCCATAGACTTGGGCTGAAGCCTCATCAGTCCAGCTCTTCCTCACCATTTCTGTCAAGTTTAAGCCTGGCAGGCAGAGATTAGCTGAGGAGGCAGCCAACGGTTCACCAGTGGCTCCATCACCTCACAGTCTATTATATTGACTTCAATTGCCACCCATTTCTGTTGAACGCAATACGGAAGCTATGATCTGCAGTGGCTGTAGTGCAGTACTGATGCCAGTCCTACCAGCTCTGCTGTGAGATCAGCTCTGGCAGAGAGGTGGCATGAAGAGATGGGCAAAAGAGCTTCCTCAGCTGCAACAGCTCGACCACCGGCAAAAAGAAAAAATCCGTGGGGATCAAGAATGAGAGGCCAAGAAGCTGCAGTCTCGTGTGAGCCTGGCATACAGGAGTGGCATCGAAGGAAGAGCAGGCAGCGGTAAGTGAAGCAGACAAATGAGCATCATTAGGGAACAGCACAAAAAAAGGAAGCCAGGTGAAAGGGATGAGGGAAATAGCCACATAAATCTTCATCCCCTCTGTGTATCATATTAATTTGCATGGTTGTTTTTTTTGTGAGGAGATGTTTTTTCCCCTGAGGAGCAATCTGTCAGTTTTCATTAGCCTCTGGACCAGCAAACCTCAGCCAGCAATGATGACCTCCAATTCTCCTCCCCGAAAGGTGCCATTCTCGCACCTCAGGTTTCACACAGCATGTTTACACTGTCTAATAGACCACATCGGATGCACTTAACACAAAATAAGGGACTTGCGCCTCAGACAGTGTATCTGTGACTCCACTGACTTCAGTGGTGCTTCACTGATTTATAACAGGTTGGCATTAGTCATTGAATTGTATTAAAAATTAGTGGCAAAGATTTAACTGTGCCCATTAAAAATCCTCTGTTAAAGGCTTAAAGTACAACAGGTAAATGTAATTAAAACTATCTGCTACATCAATGCTTTTTGTTCTGTACAGTGTGGAGATATCTCTTGCTATTCCCTCATCTTTCATCTCTTGTTTTGAAGACATTGATTTATTAGTTTACAGCTTCAGTAAATTGAGAAAGCCTGATGCTCAGAATTCTTACATGTGACTTCTGAGTCTCATTTCTCAGATGTACTGCATGGTTATTTTGACAGTTATACTAAATTTAATTAGGAGTCAGTTTTCCAACAGTTCATATACCATGACATTCTTTTATTAGTGTTTTCCTCTTTTATGCTTGATTCAACATAGACTGAACTACAACTTTGAACTTTGTTTTGGTACGTGTAAGGGAGTGTGACAGCTTTGAATTTATTCTCAATAAAAAACAATATACACCAGTAAAAAAATTCTTAGAAAAACAAAATCCTTTTGAATGATAATCCGTCCCCTCAATAAAATCTTCCTTGTTCCCTAATTCCTTTAATTTTCCTTTTTCACAGAGAACTATAAAGCCACTTGTAAAATATTTCAGGATAATAATATAAACAGAAAGGCAAAAAGAGCCTTAATGACCTCACTATAATTTGACTTCAAACAAATAACTCAAAAGTGTAGTTTTTAAGCAACAAAATTGCAAATGTGTATAGGATTGATTGCTAATCTCTTTAGCAGTATCTTTAAAATGTAGAAGTCATAAATGTATTCCATGCTCTTTGTCCATTCCTACACAACAAAACGTTTTCAGAAAGAATGGTGTGTTCTAGCACTATAGATCTTTCTGGGTAGTCTTTGGTAATATTGCTTTCCTGAGACATTACACAGACAGTTCTACATGCACTTACAGGGCATTCAGCTCTGATTTTTGCATAATTGATGCAAATGAAGTGTGTAACAGTGTTTTGTCAAATGAGTGAAAAACAGCTGTAGGACTTTCTAGTTATAGAAGTAATGAGAATTAAGAAAATCTGAGAAGTTAAAGAAGTTTAAGAATTCGTTACATGATTTCATTCTTTCAGTGCACAAAAATACTTACGCCTTGCCCACCTCCAAGCCTGAATGGATATGCTAACCGTAAGTTCTTGCAAAACACAAAGCACTTCCAGGTGTTAGTCACGTATTTAAGCATCACTATATTAACTAAAAAGTATCCTCACACAGAGATTTTATGTTTGACCCGTTTCTTTTTCATTTAGCACATTTACAAAAGATGCAGATGCTAAAACCTGAGATTGAAATACATAATTGATAAGGTTTCAGAAGTTCAATACAGCTTGGTCCATAAATACTGAGAAAATCTTAGAATGCAAGGAAGACTCAGGTAGAGCCAAAGAGGTAGGACCTGAGGTAATAAAAATGTTAAAAGGCTCACTGCCTGGGATATCTGGTTTCCTTACAAGCAAAACTAACAAGATCAAACTCTCAGATCCTGGAAAAAGAAGACAGCCCTCCTGAATAGTTCGTAATAGTTCATTTCATTTCATGACAGACTTGTTTTACAGTGCCAGTAATTCACCTTTGTCAAAGATGATGCAGTTCTATATGGCAAGTAAGACTTATTTTTTGACCAGGCCATTTCTCCACTCCTCAGGAGGTCGCCCAGCAAAGTTGGAGTTTTCTGTATAGAATAAGGAAATAAACTGGCTGATAAACAGGTACATGATAAAACTGTTTTCCTTCACTCAGTATGGAAGATGAGACTGTAGAAACATGAAAGGTGTCTTAATGTGGCAGTCTTCAAATTAACACTCAGCCTCAGGATGCTCACGGCATCTCCCATCTGATGCATACCAAGCACCAAGGAAATGGGCAGTGATGGTCTGGGAGCTGAGCTTTGGAGTGCCAAGGAATGGGACTTTGATCCAAGATGGCACATACTGAAGGCTGTCAGATGTGGAGCAGTATCACAGGCTCTTAATTAATCTGATCTGGAAGCTGAATTTCATGGCACAATGTATAATAAATATTGAAATGGACCATCTTGATAGGTTCTTTGGGGAGCTCTTACAGACCTCCATACAGCATGAGAACAGCAAAAATACTTACAATTAATCGACCTTAATCTCTACAGAAGACAGGATATGTTGGGCTCTCTCTTCCTTGTGGCTGACGGCCTATCCTTATAAAAAATCTGAATAATTTTGATCTTATTCAAATAGGCAGGTAGCCAACTATATGTAAAGTACATGCATGTACACTTGTACACCCAGTCAAAGTATCTGCATGTGTGTTTGGGGCTGTACGTGGTTCAAGATCTAGTGTGTGGATTTGGGTTAAAGGTTTGGAAATAAAAGTAAAATATATGTCTTCAAAAGCCAGTTTGCTTTTCTCTTGAGACTGAAAGAGCATGATTGTTTACCTAAAGGTCTCATTTTAGCTCTACTTTGAAGAATACACTTACATATTGACCAACAGATGTCAAGAAATCTTTTTTGCCTATAACTGATCTACATTCTGTCAAACCATGCACTAATATATACATTCCTGTGCTGTCTTCTGAGGAGGCATCAGATCACCTTTTCATTAGCCAGAAAATTGTTTTTTCTGCTTATCCCTGGATTGCTGTGAGTAAAAAAGGGAAAGAACTATCTCTCCACTAGGCTTCACCACACCTGTCAAAACTAAAATACTAAGTATTTGAGTGTTTTAAAACATTCCATTCGAGTCCTACTTCCATAAACTTGGGGGAGAAGAAGACAGCTGAAGGAATGTACAAGAGGCTGCATTAATGGTCTTGACTTCCCTGGGATCTACTCCAGTCTCCTCTTCAGATTGGAGGACAACCTCTCCATAGCACGTAAAGGGGAGAACCTTGCTTAGGGATTACTTGTAATGCTATCAGCATTAGGGAGGACAGTCTGATTCGAAACATGGAAGCTTTTTTACTCTTGAATCTCTGTAACAAGGCTCTTGGTCCAATATGGGTGTGCCATGCAGCCTCCAAATCCAGTGACATGCTGCAAACTTGCATTCTTTGTCCTTTAAGTGATAAATAACTTTAAATACCAGCGGTGCATGTGCCTGCTTTTACGTTGAAAGATGGATTAGGGAAATGTATTGACTTGTTTTCCACTTCAGTGAAAACAGTTTCCACGCAATCTGTGGATAATAATGAGCAGAGTCAGGCAGTGCTGCTTAACAAACCCACTTACTTTAAGTGCACTTATCTGTAAATACCTTATTCCTGAAAAAGTATACTGCCTACATAGATGTATCACAGTGCTTCAATTTTCAAAACTGGAAGGCAGATGAGCTACCCCCCTTGGGGACCATTTTGTAAAATTATGTGCACTAGGTGCAATTTGGTCCTCTCAGTCAAAAAAAACAAGAGCATTTTCTAAACGCCTGTCTGTGAGCCCCAGGGATGAGTTGGCTCTGACAGCAAGGATTAGGTATGCAGAGAAGACAGAGAAATCACCTCCCTCTTTCTTCAACTCATGAGTGCAGAGCTGTGACTCCATCACAGGATGTGCTGGGCACCACAGCGCAGCCCATGAAAAGCAAAGTCATCCAGAGCAGCAGTTCTGAAATGAGGGCTTAGGTGCCCAAAGAAAGATTTTAATTGCTACGAGGCCCCATACCTCGTCCACATTATTGTGGCCTTGGAGAGCCAATGGGAAAATCTAGGGAGAGGCGGCTAAGCCTTCAGAATGTTTTTTTCAATGCAAATTAAAATGCTTATGCTGACACAGCCCCCTCCAGAGGGGCTGAGGCCACAGTCCACACCCAACAGCTGTACAACTGGATGCCACAGGACTGCCTGTCCTCCTGCTTAAAAGCTGTGCTTCTGCAAAATCTCTCAGATACAAGCAGTGATCCCAGCCCCTTCCTTCACCACCCCAAGCATGCTCCCATGTCAGCAACAGGCACCTGTAAGGAGAATTACCAAACCATGCCACAAAGAGCCTGGCACCTGGCTCACTCCAGGGGAGACTATCCAGCATCCTGCTCTCTCTCTCTCCCAAGTGAAGAGCAGAGACCCACAGCTGGCTTCTGAGAGCTGCACATCTCCTGTCCTCCTACCTTTTCAAGCCAGCAGGCCTGCAAGGCTTGGCAAGTGCTGTGCCTTGAAGGTCTGGCTGGCACCAATCCTCTTAGCTGCCGATACGTGGGGCTGTGGTGGCATCAGTCTTCTTCCCTTTCCCACTGACCAGCAGAGACCTGCTCAGCAGCCACACCTGGAAAGGCAAAAGCAGCAGCATTTGCCAGAGCCAGTCGGCACAGAAGATGCAATCACACAGGTAGAGAAAAGAGTAAGAAAATTGGGGGCAAGGGTTGGACACTCTATGCAGCACACAGGTGCTGCCACTGCCTGATGCTTGGCTTTGCCTCAACTCTCAGTCTGCCTCTTTCACTCTGCTTCCACTGTTCTCCATCAGGCCTTAGCTGCTGATGTGCTGGGCACTGGCTACAGAGACCATGACCATGAAACGAAGTGCTCCATTTCCAATCCAAGCGTTGACTACTTCAGACCACATCAGAAACAGAGGGCAGAACAGTTTGGGTCATCAGGGGATAGCTTTATGCCCCTTTTAGTGGAGCTCAGGGGACAGAAGCCAGCATAAGGCATCTCTTCACCTCAAACTTTCAGTCTGCTGCCTCAGACCTACCTCACACCTGGATTATCCGCATCCCCAGGCTGATTTATTAGAGTCTTCCTCCACAGAAAGTCTACTTCCCAAGAAATGCTTGGCTACTCGGCTTTCAAATGGTCATACTCCATGGATAGCTCTGGCAACACATCTTCTCCCTCTGCTGACTGTGCTGACCAAGGCACAGGAGACAAAAAAGGCTGAGAATATCCATAATCATCACTTCGTGCCATGGTTCAGCTGTGTTACTCTTATCCATTTTGAGATTGCTGTGACAGAACAGTACTACTAAATCACGATCTGCTGCCTGCCCAGTCTTTACATTCTTCCACAGCAGGTGTATCTGCAAAATGCTTGTGTAACAACCTCTCCGGCATAATGCTCACGCTCTGGGAGAGAGCAAAAATGCCGCAGGCCATGCCATAAGGCACATCAATAATCTTGGCAGAACTGGGGCTAGTGAAGGGACTGTCTCTGATGGTATACAACAAGCTCATTTTTTTCTCACATACCCATACCACTTGGACTGCATTTCCTCTTCAGCACTCCTTGTTAGCCCAGTTTCAAATTTCCTTTTCTTGTTAAGATCCCATATGTGATGCCGTAATGAAGTCAGAGTGCCCTCAAGAAGTGGGACGTGAGCCCTGTCTTTAGCCCTGAGAAGATTCTGAGGACTTTGCCCATTTTGCCAGGAAACAGTTAAGTGCAGAGAGAATGGGAACACCAGAACATACTGTTCATTTTGTATAAAAAACAGACCAAAAAAAAAAAAAAAAGAGTTCAAGAGCTTCCCAGACCTACCCCAAATCTGAATCTGGCTCTCACACAAGCCAAGCCATGTGAAATGTGCTAGATCCTGCTAGTGTTGCAAAATGCTCCTGAACAAGGGTTGAAGCCAGGACAGGCAAGTATGAGGTCACTTGCCCGAGTTGCAAGAGAAGATGGCTGCCCTAACAGGGAGCCAGCCAAGAAAGACAGAGCTCAGTATTTTTGAGAGTAACACCATTGCCAGCAGGTCACAAATAATCTGGAAAGGCTTCTGTTGAGAGATGAAAACAGGACAGCATCGTCTGTCTAGACTTGAGACTGCAGACTGTCATGGAGTCAATGCAAGACTCCAACTCTCATGGAGAACTTGTGTCTGTGCTGAGGAGAGTGGTGTGTGACTCCTCACAATTATCCCATTTCAGTGTCTTCTGCGGTGAAGGAAGAAAGTTGTCTGCCCTGTCCCATGCCCTGGTGGCTCTTAGATGACCACAGCTTCCAGGAACCTGGAATACCGGGGTTTTTTCTTGCTCACTAGTGATGGTCTAGCCTGATTGCATGATGGCATGAATCATTTGATCAGGACCGTAAACCATCTCTTGTCAGGGATAAAATTTGATCATATCACATTTGATGACCCATGGTGGTGTTCTCACACATTGCCCCACATATTTTAAAACCATCCTTCCCCATAAGTAAGGATGATGTAAGGACTCCTCACACTTCTTTGCTTTCAATAGCCTGCCCTGCATCACTCCATTCTGATGACCTCTGGCTCTAGGACAGGTTTGTAGGCACTCCCTATAAGAGAGGGTGTCAGTGTCTTAGGTTCCAAGCACAAAAATATAATGGCTCCCATCAGCGTACCCCAGGATCTTTGACAGAAGTATAAATGTGTCCTGCTCTTCAATGGCATTTAAGTTAAGGCAAATCCACAGGAAGAAGTGCTGTACAGACATACCGTAGAGACTGCCACATATTGACTCCAAGGCTTGGACTGGCCTGAAAACCATGGTGAGAAAAGTAATAGCCAGAAGCCAGCCTTCCGCCCTATCCCACTTCCCTTACATGCTTTTAAGCCATGACGTTATGGCCTGAGGTAGGCACAGTTTGTCGTGCAGGCTCTTGCAGGATAGCAGCGTGTGTTCTACAGACCAGACTGGGCCACAGCAGCAGCAGCAGAGCCTTGCTGGAGATGCCAGCCAAGGGTACAGTCTGTTCTGTTTCCCATGCTTTAAAATTTGAGGATCGCTATACGCAATTCCTGATCCATCAGCCTGCTCGAAAGGCTCATGACAGCCAGTATGCACACCCCGTCCTAAACCACAGAACAGAGGCTTTCAACTTAGTACGCTGCTCCAGCGACTGAGAACCAGCATTTCACAAAACAGCTTATTCAGGAACAAATTATGTATGTGTCACTGCTCTCTGCAATAAATGTAGAAAGTTTTATAGTGCATTTGACAAAAAAACTCAACTTTGATTTTTTTTATATATCATTTAACTAAAATTTTATGTTCGTGATTGCTTTCTACAAGACAATGCAAATGGAAAAGAAATATGGGGAAAATTATATCGCTAGCAGGAAAAAAATTAATAAATAAAATGCGCTGAAAGTAAAACAGATGGTTGGCACCTGGTGGTTCTATATTGCCCTGGGTAACAGTTAAGCTGTTCCTGCACTTGAGAGAAGGAAAAAAGGGAAGGGAATCACGTCTGTATCATTGTTGCACTCGTGCTATTTTATGCCTCTTGACCTTGTGGGGTCTGGTGTGACAAGCTGTGCTTAAACTGAAGGTTAGTCCTAGTGTCGCAACAGAAGTTGTGCTTGTAGGCCAGAGTACCCCCATCAGGCATGCCCAGGGATCAGGACTGCAGGACTGTTGAGCACTCCACGGCACTTTCCACCTCCCAGCAAAGCCAGAGCACAACTGCAGCCTTTGCTGCTCTTTCAGCCAGCTTCTCGGGACTGCTGAGAAACAGAAAGCAAACATAGTGGAGTCACTCCACTTACCTCTGTGCCCTCCCTGCTTCTGAAACACATCTAATGTGGATCCATGCAAGGCACAGTATTCTGTATCACTGTCTGAGCAAGGGGATGTTCCCTGCACAGATGTTCCTCTGCAGAGAAAGTTTGTGACCTCTCTAAATAACGCTGCAATACTGTCTCCAGCGATCTAGACCTCTGTAATGCTTCACGGCCACATGCGGTCTCAGAAATAGGATGTCAGAGTTGCCAGTCAGCTACAATTCATCTTTCCCACGAAGCTATTCAGTGTGACAGTAAACACTCATCTTGAGCTAAGCCCGTTTTGAAAAATTACTTGAAGGCAAGTCATTGAAAAGCAGACAGTCTGTTTCAAATGGGAAGTGAGGCCAGCGCCTGTGCTGAGTTACCTTAGGCTTGCATACAAGGTCACACAGGAGGAGAGCAAAAAAACAAATCATATTAAAATCATCCCATTATACAGAAAAACAAAATTGCTCATTCTCATCTCTTATTCAGGGAGATCTATTCAGCCAACCTGGAACCTAACCTCCTCCCTCCACAGGCTGCCTTTAGCTTGCATTGGTATGCGGTGATGTGCACACCACATACAGGAAGTTAACTTCTTTGGTCATCTCCCAAAAAAACAATACATTAAGCAGTGCAAGTGAAGGATAGGAGTCAGCATTGCTCTTCTCACCAGTGCTCTCTTGCAAAACTGGTGGGTTCCAACCAGCCTGCGAAGAGATTGCATCCAGCCCCACAAACCACCTGCAGCAAAGCGGCAAGAGAGGTCCCGATGAATGAGCGATGCATTTGATATGGAGCCCCTATGCCAGAAGCATGCCATGATAGCAGGTTGGAAGGATGAGGCACTACCACCAAAAAGCACAACTACAGGGAGGGTATCGAGACCACTGCTATAGAAGCGGCTCTTCTCTTGTGTTTTATGCACAATGACTGCAATTCCAACGCCTTGTATGACTCCACTACTTCAAAAGCCCATAAGCAGTAACAATGTTCAAAATTCATCACCTTAGCCATCTGATACTGGTTTTTCAGAATAGAACATGGATTACACGTCAGATTTTGGAAAGTCATTTCCAGCATCCCACTTCAGGAACATCCACTATTTACTTATTTACAGAGCACTCAGCACTTAACACATAGTCAAATTATTTTCATGTAACCATAGAAAAAATTCGTCCCTCTGGCCAGACTTACGCAGGTAATACTGCAAGTATTTATGAACAAGTGCTATAACCTGACTGTCATGATTGTAGAAGCATTTCTCTGACACTTGAGAAAGATTTTATCAAGTCTGTTCAGTGTGTTTTAAGCAGCTTATCAGAGTCACTAGTCAGAAAGCATCCTCAGGCTTGACAAAAAATACTATTTTTATTGTTCACATAATTAATTGCAAGAACTGCATAAGCTACTTATAATCTTTTCAATATTATAGCAATCAGTTCATTTACCACAGCTTTAGATCAGCTTCTCAGAACTTCTCCCTCCTAGATCTGCAAGTGTCCTTGAAACACTTGGCGACCATCTTTTATACGTTTTAAGTCTATCTACTATTGCTTGACATGAACTTCCTATATTTAATAGAATTTTCAAACTCACAGAAGAATTCCCATCAGAGTGCTTCTAAGTGAAGCACTCGGAAGCAGGTATCTATAAGATGTTAGTAAAGCATCAAAATTCAAAAAGTGAATTGTTCCTTTAATCTGTTTTAAAAGAACTAATCCCATTTCGGAGCCCAGCTATGTCAGGTTGCATAGTCAAAAAATTCCGCAACGTTCAAGGAATGGAAAGAGCAGCCCAGAGGCACTGTGAAAACTACTTCATTTACAGTAAAAATGCTTAGGAAATCCATTAATTTGGGGGTAATAATGTCAGAAAAAATGCACATGATCTCACCTGCGCTCTCTCTGTATTTTTCTCTCTTAAACAAAGAATGACAAATCCACCACAATTCCAGACTCCTCTCCCAATAGTGAAGGTCAGGACTATCTAGAATTTGTTTTTCAATTCTCAAAGAATATTCATAAGAATCACTTATATTAGTAACTGGAAAAACTAGGTAACTACAGATACAGAACCTTGGAAGTAACGTCTCACCAATCGGAGTATTGGGAAGTGTTCTAATTAACAACATTTTGTTCAAATAACATGCTTTTAATTACTGTTTTAATTGGTTATTGATACTTAATTACAGTATGAGTAATTATACGACGCGTTAAAAAAACCCAGTCATATCTGTTTCCACTGTGCAGTTTATTCAGTTTCAAATTAGAAAAAAATTACTAAGTATTTGACAATTCACATGCATAAACTCAAACATTTCAGCCCAAAAAAGTATTGATTTCTTTCAGTCTTGTATTAAGGCGTTCAGGAATTTCACCCAGGCAAACAAGTATGTGGATTTTTAAAAAAAGAACCAAGATAGAGAGACAAGCTATAACTCAGTTTTACTTCTGTTAACAAACACAATCAAAGAGAGTCCTGGTAGTATGCACTTGCATTCTTTATCTTTTCACTTGTGTACAGCTGATAGGAGTCCAAGTGATCGGGAAAGAGTTATCTTCAGCAAAAGTTTTCTTCAACAGTGTCTTGATTTGGAGTGCTGAATAAGCCATTGTAATGTTATGTCTGCCAGGATAGATAAAACAAAATGAAAAACTCAACAGCCTGTTTGCAGAGGGTAAAGGGACAACAGGACAACAGCAGCTTAACACAAATAAAAAAGCCCCAACAAACAAAACCCAGAACACCACAGGTTCTCACTCACACCTAATTAAAAATTCAGTACTTAAGACTTCACCTGGGCTTTTTTCCTGTTGATTTTTGTTTGTTTTTAAATATGTGTATTTTAGATTCTTGAAATACAATAACATAAAATCCTCTAAGCCACAGACAAAGAACAGTTGGTAAAGTAAAGATTTAAGATGACCATGAAATGAACTGTAAAATCAAGACTGGAATGAAATGCAGTGTGAGAACAAAGGCAAAAATACTCAATCAGAAGGAAAGAGAAGGGCAAACATCTGACAAAGTATTAAGAAGACATTTAGGTGGGTTGTAGGAGTCCAAGGTTTCTGAAAGACATGCAACACTAGACTAAAATTTGATAGCTGAGATTGGTATCCCTCCTGATACGATCTAATGCATTGCACTGAAAACTGCAGCAGTTCACAAACTGATTCATGAGCAGATGAGATGGTTTTGTCTCAAGGCAGCAACATCTGCCAGGGAGGTAGGAAGGATGTCAGGGGGCAGCAACAGCTCTAGCCCTCAACTGTAAATTTGTTGCCACATCTGTCCTAAGTTCAAGACAGCACTCCAGGAACATCCCGGCAGACCAGCTTGGGCACTGAGACGGCAGACAAAAGCATCCCACCACATCTAAAACAAAGCTAATAACTATTTACTGATCTTCCACAGTCTCTCAGGATGCAGAAAGTGGCAGCCTTACACCTACACCTCCTGCTCAGACCAGTTAGCTAGGCTGCAGTTTGCACTGAAAAATGACTATCATCTCATCTCAGACAACTGCATTGACATCAATCAAAAATGCAGAAGATGACAGCTCCAAGTCTGCTCCTTAACAGCCTAGTAGTTTCATCACTTTAATAAGCTAAACATATTTTCATTACAAATTATAATTTCCAGACCTTTGATCTCCTTAGGTTCTTGCCCAACCTCTTTTCAGTGTCTCAAGGTTTTTCTCAAAATATGGTACCCAGTGCCCCAGTAAAGCCCGCACAGTTCCAAACACATGATACCTCTAATCTGCTCCCATTTCTTATTTCTTCAGGCAAATATTCAGGAACCAGGTTATGCCCTCTAGGCACAGTGTTACACTGGAAGGTACTTGACTGTTAGGATTTGAGTCTTTCATCACTGCTCCCAGGACTTCCACAAGCATTCTACATGGTTCTACATTAGTGATTATTCATTATTTTCCCATTTGCAAATTTTAGCGTGCTTCCTTTGTATGCTTTTCTCCTCCAGACTATCTATATAAATGAACCAGGATCAAAACCTATTTTCTCCAGGATCCTTTCAGAAATTAAGCTGGTTTTACCAGGTTCTAGTCACACCACCACTTTTGAGATCCTCCACTGCAGCCTTGCCAATTAGAGGAGGATTCAGCACGGCATTTCTGAAACCTCAATCACCTTCACTGCCCTTCACCTGTGCAGATAATTCTGGCTATGTTGTCTTCTTTGGTCCTTATATCCCAAAGTCTTATCTCTCCCAGTACATTCTGTGTGTTTCCCTCACTCAAATTTTTGCACGCCAAGCTGCAGCAAACCTAGGTCTGGCCTTCTTCAAACCAACACCCCCAAATCATGCACACCCTTTTCAAGAGAAGCTCTCACTGCCTAACATGTTCCTGCACACAGCTGACATCTCCCCCAGCCTCCTGAAGCCCAGGGTGTCATGGCATAGACTCCTCACCACTTACTCTACCTGGTCCTCTCTGCCTAGGATGGGAATTTCCCCTGTTGCTGAGAGAAACTAGCTTTCCTTACATTCCCACTCCTACTGTCTCTCATTCAGCTGAGCCCTACAGAACTGCCCAGGTCTTCTAATGAGTCCAGCTTCCTCAAGAAGCAGCTATAAATATCTGCTTAGACTGTATCCCTCCCATCCAGCACAATCGGTCTTAGCAGCGTGCAGGGAAGAAGGACGGCACAGAGGCAGCATGCCACCAGGCAACTGCTGCTGCTGGCTCAGCCTGTGCTTCACCCCTTTCTCCTACTCTGTGGAAGGAACAGGAGAACATGACAGAGGAAAGGGTCAGGAAAATGGAAGAAAGGGGGAAGACAGAGGAAAAGGCAAAAAGCAAAGGCAGATTTTTTTTCAAAAGTAACATAACTGTTTCGAGGGATTCATTTATTTTTGGTTTTAAATATGCTTCTCCAAGGCCTCTGTCAAATTAATTTCTTAACTTCTCATGGAACTGAATAATTCTACAAGTGACTTTTAAATTACGCATAATTCTATGTTAAAACAAATACAATTGCATGCAATATTTGCAAGAAAATCTTTCAAAGTAGATTGAGATTTTCAGTTTTATGTTAGAGTTAGATATCCAAATCTCATTAACATTTTTAACATGTGATCCAAAGTACAAAGTATACACTGATGATGCTGGAAGAAGCAGCAGCTTACCGATGTTATCCTTCTCTTTACAGGAAATAGAATAGCAACAGATTTCTCTGTCTTGAATAGCTGAAAGGTTTCTACAGAGTAAACAAAAATAATAAAATCAGTAGTGTTATAACTCTGCAAAAACTAACAACAGAAATTTCCATGAAATCACATGTTTTCTGCATTTTACTAAGTGGGTTCAATTCTATCCTCAGGTATTAAATATTTAAAATATGCTACTGCACACAAAACCACCCACATTTCTTAAAGATTAAAAGGTTATAAAGTCATTTCACAAAAATTCAAATTTCTCATTAAGTCAGTGTAATGGTGCACAATAAAAACACAGAAATCCATGAGCAGAAAATAACATTTTGTAGTTTCAATCAAGTAACATTACCATGTCTTAGCACTCACCTTTGACTCTTTTCACTTAGAATGCAGAGATTTGATCTCTAACAATTCTTGTAATCAAGTAACAGTACTCAAACAACCACACCAGAAATCTTCAGGATATTTATTGCATCATGCTTAAATATATCAGATCTGATTCCTACTGGAAGGATGCCTCTACATTTAGGAAGACACTGATTCTTAATTAACTTCTGTTCCTTTCTGCGTATTTTCCTATACACCCCAGAGCTTCCGAGCACTTTGTTATTTTTTCATTTATCCTCACACAAGTGACACAGATATGCAGGAAACCGATGACGTTCCTGGAGCAGATGGGGAGTGGAGGCAGCAAGAAGGAAAGAGTCTTGAGATTATACAAGAGACTCCGATAAACAACTAAATAGTGACCTCCCTGAACTTCAGGAGAGCAGACTTGTCCCCTTCAGGGATCTGCCTGGAAGAGTCCCGTGGGATAAGGCCCTGTAGCGAAGAAGGGCCCAAGAAAGCTGGTTAATATTCAAGGATCATCCCCCAGCTCAAGAGCAGCCCATCCTAAGAATCCAGAAAAAAAAGCCAGGAGGCATAAGTGGATGGACAATGAGCTCCTGGCAAAATCCAGTCACAAAAAGGAAGCATGCAGAAGGTGGAAGCAAGAACAGGTAACCTAGGAGGACTACAGAAACATTGTCCAAGCACACAGACACAGGACAGCCAAAGCCCAACTGAAACTGGATCTTGTGAGGGATGTCAAAGGCAAAAAGAAGGGCTTCTCTAAGTATGTAAGTGACAAATGGAAGACAAGAGAAAATGTGGGCCCATCGCTCAGTGAGAAGAGGAACCTGGTTACGCAGGACATGGAAAAGGCAAAAGTACTAAATGTCGCCTTTGATAGTAAGATTAGCCTTCAGGAATCCCAGGCCCCAGAGAACAAGGGGACAGACTGGAGCAAGAAAGTTGTACCCTTGATGGAAGAGGATGAGGTCAGGGAATATATAAGTAACCTGGACATCGAGAAGTCCATGGGCCCTGGTAGGATGCATCTACAAGAGCTGAGGGAGCTGGCTGATGTCATTGGGACACCACTCTCGATAACCTTTGAACAATCACAGCAACTGATAGAGATGCCTGAAGAGTGGAGGAAAGCAAATGTCAGTCTTATCTCCAGAAAGAGAAGGAAGGAGGACCCAGGGAACTACATGACAGTTAGCATCACCTTGATGGAGGTAATCCTGGAAACCATTTCCAGGCATGGTGACAGACAAGAAGGTGATCAGGAATGGTCAGCATGGATTCACAAAGGGGAAATAATGCTTGGCCAACTTGATAATCTTCTACAGTGAAATCTGCAGCTTGGTAGATGAGGGGAGAGCAGTGGATATTGTGTACCCTGACTTCGGCATTGTTTCTGACACTGTCTCCCATAATGTCTTCATAGACAAGCTTAGGAAGTATGAGCTGGATGAGCAGACGGTTACGTGGACTGAAAACTGGTTGAGCAGTCGGGCCCAGAATGTGGCAATCAGTGGCACACAGGCTAGTTGGAGGTCAGTAACTAGCAGTGTACCTCACGCATAAATACTGGGTCCAGTCCTGTTCAACATCTTCATCAATCATCACGATGATCGGGCAGAGTGTACCCTCAGCAAGTCTGCTGATGACACAAAACTAGGAGGAGTGGCTGATACACAACAGTTATGCTGCCATCCAGAGGGACCTCCACAAGCTGAAAAAATGGGTTGAAAGAAACCTCATGCAGTTCAAGGGGAAGTGCAAAGTCCTGCCATTGGGGAGTAACAACCTCAGGCACCAGTACACCCCAGAGGGTAACTGCCTGGGAAAGCAGCTTTGCAGTAAAGGATGCATGCTTTGCATGCAGGAATGTAGCAAAAAAGGCTAATGGTATGCTGGGCTGCATTAGGAGGAGCATTGCCAGAAGATAAAGAGAGGTGAGCCTTCACCTCTACTCAGCACTGCTAAGGTCATACCTGGAGTGCTGTGTCTAGTTCTGGGCTCCCCCGTACAAGAGGATGTGGAGCTACTGGAGGGAGGGAGTCCAGTGAAAGGCCACTAAAATCATTAAGGAACTGGAGCAGCTCACATATTGAGAAAGGCTCAGAGAGCTAGGACCATTTAGCCTAGAGCAGAAAAGGCTCAGGGAGGATCTTATTAATGTGTACAAACATCTGAAGGGAGGCTGTAAAGAACATGGGGCCCAGTGAGAGGACAGGAGGCAATGGGCAAAAACCGAAACACAGAGGCGCCTCTGAACATAAAACTTACCTCTGAGAGTGACTGAGCACTAGCACAGGTTGCCCAGAGAGGTTGCAAAGTCTTCATCTTTGAAGATATTCAAAAGCCATCTGGATGCATTCCAGGGCAAACAGCTCTAGATGGCCCTGCTTGAGCAGGTGGGTGGACAAGATGTCCTCCAGAGGTCCCTTCCAACATCCAACATCTGCGATTCTGTGCGTCCTAAGTCCCCGTTTAGTTGCTTAGCCTTTGAATCATTCTTCTATATTGAAACCTCACTTCACTTGCATGTCACTTCACATGCACTTCCTACTGATTAAAATTATGGAATTTGAGACACAGAATCCTATTCTGCAAAATTATTGCTGTATTGGCCATTTTTACAAAATTGTGTGTTTCCTTTACAATTACTCTTACAATGTATCAGTTTAAGTTAGTTTCAGTAATCCACAAGCATATGCTTTGGATACATGCCAGAAATATCCAAATTGCTTAAATTTACAGACACTGGTTTGAAATGGTTCTGTTCTAATGCCATTAGTGCATTAAACTGCCACTACAATGCATTTTGAAGAGAGTAAGTGAGCCTATTACTATCCATAGCAGCTGGATCATCTTCAGTGATGGGAAAACAGGATTATCTGAAACAACTCTATACAACCAAAATAACAATCAAGAGAGGTTCAAAATTTACTGCAGTAAGTTATCAACCTAGATTACTACTTCAACTGCCAGCAGAGCTCAGAGTGGAGAATCTGAATACTGAATGTAACATGGAATCTGTTATACTGGTTATTGCCATAGACTACTGATGATTTTCTCTTAGTATTGAATTTCAGAGTGTTTCAGCTTTTTTATACAGCCCAGTTACTTACAATTTCTCAATTAACTGCTTTTCATCCAGTGCACCTGGGAGGTCTCTTTTATTTCCAAGGACTAACACCTGAAAGAAATAATTCATATTCTTTTTAAATCAAATAAAAGTTTATTTTTGTCTTTAACCATTTGTCGGCATTATTTTGGATCTTGCAGCCAAATATTTAGAACTCAGTAGCAGACATATTCAAAATGAGGAATGACTGTAGGAGCACCATAGAAATCCCACTCCCAGCCAGGATCAGATGCTGGATGCACACATTCTGAAAACTGGATCAAATTATTTCTGGGTGTTATCAGTATCAGAACTCTCCCCTGAAATGAATCTCTCCATTCCAGATGGCATTATGGGATGGTGTCACATTGCACTAAGTGGATTCCTTTCAGATGCAACTAACCCTGGAGGAAAGCACGCACCAGGTGCACTCAAGCCACAAACAGACATTCAATCCACAGGACCAGACTAACGTTAATGAAAAGTAGGGCTGCAGAAGTAGAGGCTGGGTCTCAAGACCCAGACATGATTCCCTCTACAGTTTTGCTCCCCTGCTTCTTAATGTTGACATATTAAACAGCCAGGCATCCAAACTATGTATCACCCAAGCACCAGCTAAATGACTGATTTGTCTTTTTCCCCTTTGAGCACCCATGGTAGAAATCAGAAGGGCAGCCATTAGGAATTAAGTCTGACAAATGCAGAAAATTTACTGAATTTATGTTTAAACTTGGGAGTTCCTATGCAACACTTAAGGTTTCAAGTATAAATTAAGGTCACATGAACGGGTTAAGCACATTTTAAGATAAAATAAGCAATGGAAGATTTTTCTAGTTATTATTGCAATTATTGTTTCCCAGATGCGTTACAATTCTGAGTCAAGATTATCCCATTATTTCCCGTGAACCTGGAACGCATTAGAACTCATTACTTGCAGTTGCAGATTAATAAAGCTACCTTAAAATCTATAATGCCAAAGCCTAAGTACAATAAATTCAAGGAAGTTCAATACTCGTCACTACCTGTGAAATAAAAATAAGTAAAAAATACATTACTGCACCTTGGAAATTACTCTGCTGGTCAGGCTGTGCAATTGGAATGTGATATTGTAACATACAAAAGGAAAGAAACTTAATTAAATACTTCTGAAGATATGAGAGACCTATCATTTCAGGAAGGAAAAGTGCAAAGTAAAACAAGACGTGAAGACAGTACAAAGGACAGACAACGTCACTCACCATGAATAGCGTGACTGGAGATTTCTGTAGGATTTGTTCAATATGTACTTAACAAAAAACCTGAAACAATAATAGCAAACCTCACAAAAAAGATGGAGAATCACTTAAAAAATTCTCCTTCGAGAACGGATGCTTGAGATTTTATTCTCACAATGATTTCGTGTTGGCCATCTGTCTACTCATCCTCCGAAGACTTTGATCACTTGCACTGGCCAAATGTCCAAATATTACAAAAGACAGGGCCAAGCAAGAGCTGTCAAATTGTGAGTAACTTCTTCCTTATTTGTATTCTACCATTGTTTTCTTTCTTATGATCACAGGTATGAACTCTTGCTTGGTGATGTCAGCATCAAAGATCAATGCTAACCTGATTGATTCCTACTAGCTCTAAATTGGCAAATCACACTTAATTAATTAACCTCCACCTCCATAATTCCTCACTGAATTTCAGCAGAATATACTATTCTTTGACACTTCCTACTGGAGAAAAGATGCATATTTGCATGTTTTCCATACAGGTAAGTTTGAAAAACTAAAAAGTCAGGGTGCAGAAAAAGTCAAGCTCCTCCACAATGTCTGGAAGCAGAGGACACTACTTGATGTCAGTGTCTGCCAGCCTTCAGAAAGACAAATCTCACACACCTTAAGATACTGCCAGAAACATATGAGTCACTAGTTCACACCCAGCCAACAAGGGCACTGACCGGAAGTAATTACTAATATATATATTACTAATTACTAATATTATAATTACTAATATTATTATATATTAGTAATATATATCACACTGGAAGTAATTACTACTAATAATGTAAAAATAAGAATGCCACACGTGAAAATGAATTTTTTCAAAATCTATTCTGACCGTTAGACTAGAAAACACACAAACACACTACAACACTGATAAGATGCTGAGTCTTCTGAGAAAATGTCACAATAATTTTTGCAATAGTGTTCATTATATCACAGCTGCACCATATTTAGACTATTTCAAGAGTGCAGAGGAACCAACTCATGAGGGTTCAGGCTGCACTGCCTACATTCAGGTAAGAATAATAATCAAACTACTTACTGGAATGCCATGTAATTGTGGCTTATCTATCAAACTGTGTAGCTCATTCTTTGAAGCTTCTACTTTTTCTAAGTCTGCTGCATCCACCATGTAACTGCAATGGAAATATAGTTATTTATGGTATTGTCTATTACTTGCATAATGTTGCAATAAAACATCTGAAATGTGACAAATGTGTTCGCATTGACAACAACATTAAAACATCCCTGAGTTTTAGAAGACCTGCATGCATTAATACAGGAAGATACAGAATTAAATACAGCCTGTGGAGAAAAAAAAAGGGCATGGAACATGCAATTACTTATATTCCTGGGTTGCTGGATGTGTAAAACACACTACTTTTATTGTGTTGGGTCTTCTTATGTGATGGAGGTGGGCATGAAGAAAAGCATATCTACATTAATAATATGTATTTAAAAATACATTTTCTATGGGCATACAAAAGAAAACTTACACAACTGCATTGACTCCTCTGCAATAACGCTCCCACATGCTTCGAAACCTTGGCTGCCCTCCAATGTCCCATACCTGGAAAAGGTAAGAAAAACCTCAACCCCAAAACATTTTTGAACTACACAGTACTAATAGAACAAAAGAACTCTTACATGCAGCATTCAGGTTGTAGTGAAAATGCCTAAATGTAGGCAGTTTTTTGAGAGACTTCTCTCAAAAGACTGGTCTTCTCAGCCCCTTCCAGTCAATGGAGGGGGACAGGCACATTCAAGCGACAGGTCAGTCCTGTGACCTTAGCAGCTCCAAAAGTCCATTTGAAAAACTCTACCCTTTCCCATTCACTGCAAGAAAAGTCTTACTCAGATATTGAAGTGAATTCTGCAAATACACAGTCTAAAACCCACAAAGAACAGCATCACTATATGAAAACAGTTCTGTTGTATTTTTTATGGCACAAGGGAGACCTGAGTTAAGAATGTATCAGGACTTCGCAGGATAAAGACGGATAAGAAGTAAACAAAGCGTTGTTTGGAGAGTAGATTGAGTCCACATGAAGGATGATATACTCTAGGGAGTTCCAATACCTCCACAGCTCTTCCATTTGTTCATCAAATGTGCTTTAAAAGACACACGGATTAACCGATCAGAACCAGAAAGGGAACAGTAGGGTAGGCATGAAGTGATTAATCAGTGAATCTTTAGGAATGGAAGCTCAAACTCTGTTTGGGATTTTATAAAGCTCAAATCCTGCAAATACTTACGTATCCTGTTAGTGTCTGACAATCCCACTGAATTCCTCACCGTTTAAAGGCTACCGCATTATTTTTCTGTACAGGAGTTACTTACTCTGCCTTGATTGCAAAAATTCAGTATTTTTGGTGGATGACAATAATCTTGTTACAAAACTGTTTCCAAGATAAAAAAGAGAACAGGGAAAGCATCTAAATCATGCAGGGAAGGGCTGCATGATGATGTAGCTGCTGCAACTACATCTAAAGACAGTTGTGTTACAAGTGATGCACCTATTATAACAGTGATGAACACTGAAAATTAAAAGGAATGGATTTCTTCCTATGCCAAAGACAAAGAGAAAAAATTATTTCTTATTTTAATCAGATTTAGCTGTCAAAACAATAGGCACTGTATACCAGATCTAGGAAGCATATCCATTACATCAAAAACTAAATTTGGAAGTACAAACACAGATGCAAAATTTTCTGAAGAGCTGTTTTTATATTTATAAATCCAAACATATTGAACATCCTGTGGCAACAAAGACTTGCACAAAAGAGCAAGATGTAATAGACCCTTGGGATAAGGCCTTCTTGAACTAATGTGGACTACATTTTTAATTCCACAATCCATAAATCATATTTATGTATCAATTTCTCTATAATTTTCAACAGCTTATATTCATATTTTAAAAAGAAATATTTCCCAATTCATCATTAAAATCATTCCCTGATTGACACCTTACAGTTCCTTCTGGCATAAAATTAGTATATCACCTAAATGTAGATTGCCTTTGATTCTCTTTATAAGATCAAGAATTTTACACATTAAAGAGTTGAGTGAACTTCTGAACATGAACTGGGTAAAAAATATCAGCTGCACTGACATTTGAAGCACTGTTTCAAAAGTCTTAATAAAATAAACCTTTATTTTAAAAGCTTGAAAGAGATGAGTACACAGTTCAGTATTATAGTTAGATGACAAACCTCACACCAACACCAATTATTCCAATAACTCATCAGGACCTTGAAACTATCAGAAACCATCTGGTGCACATCTGTGTGTCTGGAAAAAGAAACCAAATTATTTTCTTGGTAGATCAGAGAAGAAAGAAGAGGAAAGAGGACAGGGAAGGCCAGTAGTAAGATTAGATTTGAAGAGACTGACAGTGATTATTCCTAGTAGACAGAAAAATCTACAAGGCGATGTAGCCTGGACTAATCATGAAACAAGTAATACAAGATAAAGAAATACTGGTTTTGTTCTTGATGATACTACATCTATACTATATTAAATTGCACTACAGAACAAGTATTACTCTCATTAGGAGAGAGAGTCACCTTGAAACAATGGAAAGATAAGTCATTTCCAGCCAGTTTTCCTAATAAGGATTACAGCTATTCATTAAAGTAGAGCATGAAGAACACAAGACAGACTAGGTATTTTTAACAGTGCTTGGGAACTCAGTTTGCACCAATATAGTAAGTTATTATTACCTGAAATAAGGCAAGAAAATAAATGCATTAAGTAAATCCTCATCTCTTTGTCTATCAAATAAAGATGGTGCTAGTAGATACTTTCTAAGACTCTATATTATATTGGATAGCCAATGACAGACAATTAGCTACTTTATTCAAAACACAAATCTTTGCCCCAAACCATTTCCACTGTAAATGACTGAACAGACAAAACTGTGAGAATACAAGAAGCACCTAGAAAGGAAAGAGGAAAGGTCTGAGTGCTAAAGAAGTTTTCTTGCCTTGCATGTTTTGTATGTCACTTATTTTTGTAGCCCAATATTACATATACAGGCAAAAAGTATAATCTGGTTGTGAACTGGGAGAGGCAGGAGACTACACCTTAACAGGAGAACACAGAGCTAGCCATAAAAAGTTTGTTTTGTCTGGGTGTTTTTTAAAAAGACACTGGACTTCAAATTGCTCTGACTTTCACTGGTCCCCCAGGAATAAAATTTTTTATTATTTAAGAGGTAATTTTATCACTAGAAGATCAGCTGATCTTAAGAATCAGAAAATGCACACAGAATGACCACACCAAACAGAGAAAAGCTTCTTTGATGCTCAGTACCACTGCCTCAGAGATCAAAACCTCACGGAGTTGTTGTTTAGGCTCTATATCAAAGGCATGCATCTTATTCCGACTGCATTTTATAAATCACTGTTTTATTTGTCCCTGTCTGTCCTATAAGTGGTAACTCTTACCGTGGTTGCAGGTCTCCACTCTCATAAAATTATGCAATGTTTAAACTTGTATACTAGATTAATCACTATACTCTGAAATCATCATTTGCCGTAACTATTAAATCAAATTCTAAACCAGGAATCTCTCTCGGTATGTCTCTTGTTCAATTTCCATATTTCCTGTGGCTCTGAGGCTCCTTAAGACTGAACTATCAGCTATGTTTAAGGAACAAATCTTTTTCTTTTGCACAGAGGTTTCATGACAGTTGAGCAAAAATGCAGCTGGGGAGTACGTTCAAAGGTTTTTGAAAGCTTTCAGTTACAGGAAGGCTCATTAACAATCTAGTTGCATTTCTTTTAATTATCTTATGTTGAGGGAGGGCTTGACAGGCAGAAGGCTGCAGGAAGGGAAAAGTAGTGTTTTCTAATGTCAGATTTACATGGCTTTTTTTTTTAGACATGCTGGGTAGGATATTTCTTGTGGACACAGATATGTACAATGACACATTTGTATCTCAGTGACAAAGCACAGGTTCAGTACCTTAGATCTCACTGTAGTCAGTGAATACTAGACAGCTACTCATCTTTAGGATGACAGAATTATGCTCTAGGCTTGATGGTACTGACTAGAGCTCCTCTGACTGTTATTAAAGGAGCTTCACCCTCACTGCAGACATATAGCTGTTTACATTCAGGCATATTAATTTACAAGGCGAATCCAACACTACAAATACCTGGACACAGAAATATATCTTTCTGGTTGGAATTGTTCAGAAAATACCAGCCATAAAACCTAACCAGAACAAACAAGTGAAGAAATTTTAAACACAGAAAAATATTTGGGCAGAACAAGGTAGCACCAGCAACGTCCAACACCTAGTTGTACACAGGCAAGTCCACATATACTGAGATGTGACTAACAAGCTCATGCATACACAGGAAGCACAGTCACAGCTTTCATAGCCACTCAATGTGCAACGGCAGGAAATAACTAGAAAGCATGGGATTCATCTCCCTCAACTTCAACCACCTAAAATGTAGACATCTAATCCAAGTGACTAAAACCTCTCTGTGGCTACTGAAGAGCTCAGAGGGCTCCCACAGCAGGGAACGATTCCATCTGTCTTACCCACCTTGCTTAGCAGGTGAACCATTCTTGGAAAGCACTCACTGCTCTCCACCAAGTTTAGACAACTGCCTCAGGCTGGCTTCCTCCTTTTCAGCTGGCTAAGCTCAGGGGAGACAAATCCTAAATAGTCACCTGTTCTAGCCTGGAATCGTTAACCAGTAACATTCAGCTTCCCTGTCTAATAAACAGGAAGAACCAAAAGATCTAAATCAAATATCCTTCAATTTTGTAATAAGTTGCCCTGTGGACATAAAACCATAGAGCCTTACTTGTGGTACCAGCCATGTAAGCTATTATGGAAGTTAGAACACCTTACTACCTTAGAATACCTACTACCTATCTATTATCCTATATTTTGGAAATGCCTTTAAATGCTGTTAAAGTTGAATAAAATATGCCACAAGGCTACATTTTCTTCAGGCAATACTTCCTACAACACTATGCTCTTCGAAATCAGTCTTGGTCCTTTAAAGAACCTTGTTGTCACTCCTCGCTGGTGACAGAGTCCAACTTTTAAATACTTTTTGCAACTAAGTTTTTTATTTTATTCACATCAGACAGAAAAAATGCCACATGCACAATTCACAGATGATAATTATTTAATTTAATCATAGCACTTTCACTGAAGAATGCGAAATGGACTTAGACTTGCAACACAAAATGGCTGAGTATCTTCAACTCCTGAAAACAAGCACAGAGGCATTTTAATGGGAGGGGTTATTTCTCAATGACCAGGGTATATTTGCCATTTTATCAGAGACACAAGGTACAAAGCTGGAAACATCAACAGGTGAATTTTAAACAGCACACAAAAGCAAAGTCTGTTCTCAGAAACTGTTTTCTGAACCTTGAGCTGCTTACCTCCATATTGTGTTCTAAGGCAGGAGAGCACCAGGGAACTCAGCTTTAGAGCTAACCCTCTCAATCAAGAAGTAACATACCTCTAAACAGGAGCCAATCCATCCTAGCCTCAATATTGTGTCCTCCCCAAAGTCAAAAGCCCTGATTCTGTGTGACCATGTGCAATCCTTTGTACCCTCTTTTCACATGATCATGAATCAAACTCTAGACATCCAAATCCAAGAGATTCTAGTGAAAGTAGGTATATAGAAGCTATAAATTATAGGCAGAACTTGCATTTGGAAGACTGAGGGCAAGAAGACCAGAAGCAAGGACACTGATAGCTCAAGACAGCCAATCAGTAACAACTGTAGTGATTATTAATTCTGCTTTACCTTGAAGAACGTATAATCATGAAAGCAAAAATTAGTATTTGCTCAATAGCAGAGAAAAGCCAGGAGGATATGCAACCGTGTGAAATTCAGAAAAGGTAATCTGATATTGGTAGATTATACAAGGAATCGACATTCTCTCGTGACAGATTTAATCCCACAGAGCAGCTCCCTGAGACTCTCCTCATGAGTTTTGCTTGCCCTCTGCCTCTCAAGTCTGAGCAATTCTGTCAAATTCCGGGCATTTATCAATGAGGCAAAGCTGCTGAGGACAGAGCTAACCAGGGACAGCATTTTTGGCTCCCAGGTGTCCCAACGGCATGTTGGAATAGAACATATATTTATATAAGCCGCAGATAACTTCAAGCTGGGAGTGGATAACAAGAAAAGATCAAAATCCTAAAGTATGTGGACCAACTAGAGGGACTGTCTGAAATAAGGCAGCTGATTTAACACACAGAAGTTCAGAACGCTGCCTTTGGGCAGAGGGAACCAAATTCACTAGGATAAAAGCACACTAGGATAATAAACAGGTAGAGGTGCAGGACAAAAAGCTTGAGCATTTCACAAACTTAAGTATGCAGATCTTAAATCAGCATGTACTAGCAGAAGCATCTTATGTATGATTTTGGAAGTACGTACTGCCCTGTCCTCACTGTCAGGGAGGCTCCTATATTGGTTTTCAGCATCAGTCTACAGAACAGGCACAGACAAATTTGAAAAAGTCCAGATGAAAAAAAAAGGGGTGAGATTTTGAAAATATGACCTATAAAGAGGGTAGAGAGGAGCAAAGCCATGTTTGCCAGGAAATGGCTGCCAGATATAGAAGAGAAGGAAAAAGCAGCTCAATTTGTGATGACAGCAACTCATGTCAGATAGCTGGAAAATAGCTTTCTAACACCTAGAGTGAAAGAAAGTTGTACACAACAAGGGATATTGTAGAACCTTCTTCAAGGAAGAAGAAATTCTAAGAAACATCACCTAAGGTATTTGGGTAAATATCTGATTCACCTCAGAGCATAAGTTTGGTTTAGATCATTGCTTGAGATCAGCTCTTGGTCGTTATTTTTAGGAGTCCTAACAGTTACTCTGATTGACTGATGTGACATTCAACACTGCCTGTTCTGACTCAGGACACTGGCTCCTGGCCCCATGTGTTTGTCCTGACTGCTGTAGAGGTTCCTATCTAATGTATGATCCTGCCTCCCACTCTGCAGCGCACAACTCCCAGCACAGATATGGTCTCCAAGGCTTTTCTTCCCAAACTATTAGATGGATGAGTGCTTTCATACTATTCCTTTTTAGTTTGTCATTGAGTAATTCTGAGTATGCTTCATACTTATTCCCAGAGCCACTCTCTAACGCTAATTTAAGTCTTATTCACAGAATCACAGAACCACAGTGGCTAGCGGGGGCCTTTGGAGATTGCATAGTGCAGCTCAGTCTGGTCAAAGCAGAGTCACCCAGGGCAGACTGCTCCATGGACAGGGACTCCAGAACCTGCCTGGTCAACCTATTCCAATGTTAAATCACCCTCACAGCAAAAACGTTTTCTTACGGTTTGAATGGAATTTCTCATATTGCAGTTTGTGCCCATTGCCACTTGTCCTGTCACTAGGCACCACTGAGAAAAGTTTGGCTACATCTTCTGGCTACATTGATGAGATCTTCCTGAGATCTCTCCCTGAGCGCCTTCTCTTCTCTAGGCTAAACAGTCCCAGATATCTCAACATGTCCTTGAATGAAAGATGCTCCAGTCCCTGAATGATCTTCATGGCCCTCCAATTGGACTCTCTCCAATAGCTCCACATCTCTCTTGTACTGAGGAGCCCCAAACTGGACACAGTACTCCAGGTATGGTCTTACCAGTGCTGAGTAAAATCAAGTGTTCCTTGACCTGCTGTCAAAGCTCTTCCTAACGCAGCCCAGGATGTCCTTCATCTCTCTGCTGCACAGGTACACTGCTCAACAGTGCTCAACTTGGAGTCCATCAGGACTCCCAGCTTCCTTTCTGAAAAGTTGCTTCCTACCCAGTCAGCCTGTAGTGGTGCCTGGGGTTGATCCTTCTTGGGTGCAGGACTTTGTACTTCCTTTAACTTCATAACAGTCCTGTCAGCCCATTACTCTACCCTGTCAATGTCCCTCTGGATGGCAGCACAACCCTCTGCTGTATCAACCACTCCTCCCCATTTTGTATTATCAGTAAACTTATTGAGGGTGTGCCCTGTCCCATCATCCAGGTCATTAACGAAGATGCTAAACAACCCCTGGGGTGTATCACTAGTAACTGGACTTCTTGTTGTGGATCACAGCCCTTTTGAATCCAGCAGTACAGCTCCTCCTTACAACAATCATAAGTCACTGGAACATCCCACAAAAATTCTTCTTTATAGGAATAACCATTTTGACTTGAAGTCAGCCCAAATACAGCATGGTCTTTTCAGAGTGACCCAAGATACATGGAATAGCCACTACTTGCTGAAACACTGCTGGAGCTATACAGGCTGTACACACAGGATCTTGTATTACTGCATGACATGTGAGATAACGACATGATAGGTAAGACATTTTTTAATTTCTGCTGAATAGCAGGATGAAACATTACAAAGCAGCAGGATTCTGTTTCTGTGAGGATGTTTGGAGACTTGGAAGCTCTACTACCCAGAGAAGGGAGGAGTGCTGCCACAAAATAGGCTGGAAGAACGCACAGAGCTGGGATTCTCCTACTCCCTCTCTGCCACATCAGAGCAAACTGCAAGAAGCTTGGCTTTGCTCTCCAGCAGACTGGCCTGCAACTGGCCCTGGCTGCAGCTCCCGTGGAAGGACGCTGGCCTCTAGTGGTGACATTTGGGGTGACCAGAGTCCACCCACGACACCTCCAGTCCCCTGAGCAGCTGCCCACTGCTCCCTCCTGACTGCAACATCCAGGCAGAGTGCAGAAACTGGCTGGTGGTGCTATTTTAAGAAAATGAAGTGCAAGAGCAAGGAATATGAAGCTGCTGCATTGCCTGCACATCTGTATGTCTTATGTTGCTCTATTTCTTTTTTATACTTGAGACTCTTCTAAGATCTTCACTGCAAGAATCAAAGGTTGATTAGTTGGAGCTTCACCAGCATTTACAGTAACAGTTTGCAATGCATGTCTTCTGAGGCTTTCAAAATTTTTTAGCTACTGTCTAGCTTATTGAGCAGTAAATCTCACCAAAGCAAATAAGGCTACCAATACTGAGCTGATTCAAAAAGAGAGAAATCCCACCAAAATCAAATTCACTCAGCAAATAACGAAACTTGCTTGGAATTAAAACCCAAAAATAATTCAGTCATAGATTTTTTTTTTGTCAGAAAAGAAAGCGATAACTTCAGTTTTGTTATGAACTTTATCAAAATAGTTTTAACAGATCCCTAAGTTGTAGTACATTAGGTGTTTTAATGCTGGAAATCATCCTGTAATTTAATACCTCAATCACAAACTCAAAATCCATAAAGCTTCCTGCTCAGATTTCAAATACTGCCTGGTAAAATCTTTCCTCTTTAGTTCTCTTTTTGGGAAGTAACAGGTGACAGGTTTTATTAATATATTGACAAGTCAAAATTTGACAACTCATGGTTAAAGCTGACAGCTTTATATTTCTGATCATGCTCAACTTTGATTAAAAAGCACATGAAATTGGTATCTTCCTATAAAATGTTTTGGTTTGCATAATCAAGTGGTTTTCTTTCAGCGTGATTCAGATAAATACCCATACACACAGGCATGCTGGTGACCATACATTTACATACCAGGATTAGAAACTAGATATGAGAATAAATCCACTGGCTTCTGGAAATGACTGCCAAAATCAGAACAAAATAAAGATGACCATGAGCTACTCAGTTTTTCTTACCTTCTGGAATTGTATAAATTTGAGAGATAGAACAGTAGTAAAGAAACCAGGCAGCGATGCTGCACTAGCACAGTACTTCATTTTTAGTGGCCTACCCCAAAGCATGGCAAAAAAACAGAAAAAGAATTAGTATCACTAATTGGTTGGTGTTGCAACTTACTTTGCCTAAGGGGTCGGTCTTAAACTTCCGGAATGCCAGTACTTGTCCAGTGCTGGAGTCCTCAGCACAAGAAAGACATGGACCCATTGGAGCGGGTCCAGAGGAGGCCACAAAAATGATCAGAGGGCTGGAACAACTCTGCTATGAGGACAGGCTGAGAGAGTAGGAGCTGTTCAGCCTGGAGAAGAGAAGGCTCCAAGAAGACCTCATTGCGGCCTTTCAATGCTTAAAGGGGGCCTACAAGAAAGATGAGGACAGTCTTTTTAACAGGGCTTGTTGCGACAGGACAAGGGGTGATGGTGTTAAACTAAAAGTGGGGAGATTGAGACTAGATAAGGAAGAAATTTTTTCCAATGAGGATCGGGAAACACTGGAAGAGGTTGCCCAGAGATGTGGTAGATGCCCCATCCCTGGAAACATTCAAGGTCAGGTTGGATGAGGCTTTTCGCAACTCGATCTAGTTAAACATGTCCCTGCTCACTGCAGGCGAGTTGGACTAGATGACCTTTAAAGGTTCCTTTCAACCCAAAGCATTCCGTGGTTCTATGAAAATTTCACTCTGAATCCTTATTGACTAGGCTGCAAACAGTTCATCAAAGGATTTTAGCAAGAGGCATCCTCCTCACTGTTCTTCAGTCACCACCAACTTATCAACAAAAGATGTCATTCTTCTCACAGTAAAATAATTTTGGAAACTATCCAGCAATTAGGCTGTAAGATTTTAACAGCTTACCTAGATACAGGAATAGTGACATACAAGTACTTGATCTTGACATGCTTTTAAGGAAACAAGAGCCATATTCCCCTATACCTTTTACTTTCGCTGTATGCTGTTGTAGCAGAGAGACCATCAGAACGGGTTAAGATAAATTATTTTCCTGTGCAGACTGACTTCAAACCAAGTATTATTTTTTAAATTAATAAACGTATTAATAATGTTAGCATTATCCCCTTACTCTTAACAACTCTATTATAACTATATATAATATGACTTGAGATCCAAGCGTAAAACAAGGCACAGTTTCACAGGAACTCACACACTTCCTCCCTGCATGGACTTGATCTTGCAATATCATTTGTGCAGACAACTCCAGCACAAACTTATTAGTGATTTCCTTCACCTACTTGAACTATCCTGGCTCAAAAAATACTTTATATTGAAGACTGTCTTCTTGTAAATTACTTTTGTTTGTCTACCTGAATGAACCATCAAGAGCTTTCTCATTTTCTTCCATGTCTGGCAGTTCTGTTGCAGAATCACTATAGCACTCCAACCATCTTTATGCATTCTCTGTATTAACTGTAAATCATACCTTATTGCTTCTAAGTAAAAGACAGAAAAAGAAGGTACTAAAAGGAACTTCCTATTCCTGTGGTCTGTTTATGAACTATGGCTGAATTTTATTGACTGTGGCATTTGTGGACTTCTTTGATGAGTGGTAAACTGAGGCAGATGCGTGTAAAAAAAAGTGTACGAAACTGACATTTAGGAATAATTAAAATAGGATCCTCTCCTGGACCAATTAGGAAGCATTGCTAAAGCTCAAGTGGAAGGTACAAATGTACTCTTCTGAAAGAGAAGGGAAGGCTCGGGCAGAAGGACAAAGAACACCTGCATGCCTGGAAGAAGAATAAGAAAAAAATACCTTTTTGAGTAAGTGAAAACTCCAGACAGTTTGACTACTTAAACACCTTCTGTTTGGGATTCTGCATTTGTTGCTTCTTTCTCACAATGCTAGTCACAATTTTGACACTGGTCCCGTTCTCCTACACATCTACCATTGATGTATAAGAGGTCAATAAAACATGGGATGGCCTTAGGCAATATTTCCGCTTGTAGGCAGTACCCCTGATATTCTTGTTGTAAATACACTATTTGATTTGCTGTCATAGCTAGGTACATGTTCATTTGTGTATAATAAACAGAATCTTGTGGCCAAAAAACCTATACAATTAGCACAGCAATCAGACTGTTGTTCTGATATCAATGCCCATTGGCTTCTCCATAAATACTCTTTCTTAACATGAACGATGAATTAATCATAAAGACTAGAAAACTTAACACCATCCAAAGTTTGTAAATCCTAATAATATAGCATTAAACATTTTTTTTTCTGTATGTACTGTCACTGATCCATTTGAATCCACAGTCTATGTGCATGTACTGAACACATAATTCTGGCAGCCTCTAGCAACAGGTGGTGCTAGTTGTGCTTAAAAGTTTGCAGCTATGAGAGCTGAAGGATGAAGGAAGACTTCCGTTTTTCCCACTGTCCTGGGTTCGGCTAGGATAGGGTTAATTTCCACAGCCAGGGTAGCCAGACCGAACCAGCCAATGGGATGTGTGACACCATACTGATGTCATACCCAGTATGTATAAGAGGGGGCTGACAGGAGAGGCCGTACAGTTTTGAACAGCAGCAGGGCACGGATTGGTGTGGCAGCAGTAAGAAGGGCATTGTATATCTCTCGCTTTATTATTGTGATTACTATTGTTTCCTCAGATATTAGACTTTCCATTTCAATAGATTTCAGAAGAGTGGCTTATTAGGCACTGTAACATAGAAGCAGTTGTAGAGGGACCTATTGATTCTTCTGCAAGCTTATAACACAAAAGTAGATACACAGGTGAAATGTACAGCTGAAGGCCCCACGGTCATGTGAAATTTTGAAAAAGTATAGCAAGACACTAAGGTCAGAAACAGACAGGCAGTCACAGTATTTATACAACTATGGTCATTTTAGATTTAAGTTTTTTAGTTCAGCTTTTACGCCTCCCACCAACAGAAGTCAACTATTCCTTCTGTCACCCATTAGGCACTCACTGTTTAGAGACAATGAGTAAATCGTTAACAACTGCTTATATTCACATTACAGGTTATTTCAGAAAATCCTCCCTAGATTTAGGGGTCACACCAAACCAGGGGAAAAAGAGAATCTTCAGAACTGAGGGAGAAAGGAAAGAAAATTAAGGAAAAGGAAAGAAAAATCAAGGTAAAGGCAAAAACCTATATTCCCTTCACCAAATTTTTGATAGAAGTTACAACTTTGATTGAGACTAATCAACCAAGCGCCCTTCACAATCAAACAACAGAGAGAGCCTTAGTGCTACTGGAGTGATTTATCTCTATTTGATACCTGTGGCATGAAACACAACCAAACTGACATCATCTATATTCCTCTATAGGCCTAAGAGATCGCTCCCTGATGATTGTCCTTCATTAGATGTTCTATTTCCATATAGCTAACATCATGTGAGCTAAACCACACTGAGTTGCGTCAGTTAGGAGTGAAGTTGCTTCAGATTTCACTCACAGTTGTGAGAGGGAGAGATAGAGGAGAGGAGAGAAGCTCTTCCAAGAGTCAATTCAGCTACCTTAATATCTCAGAATTTTCTTTTCTAACCCAAAAGAATGCAACAAAGCTGCTGCCTGGCATGGACATGATGGAATGAAATAGGTTAATATAACACAGAAATATAAGACTACATGCTTTAAAAAAATTATTTTTGAGCTACAAAAACACATAAATGAGTGCATCATCTTAAAAGAAATTTCCTACCTTTCCACATTCCAAGCAGAAATCACTCTGTCTATTAATTACTCACTGTGTATTAACTTGAACATGCACACCTACCTTTATGGTAACATTTCCTTTTGTTATTTTTCTCATATTGAAGCCTACTGTAGGAATCATATCTTCTGTGAACTGCCCTGACTAGAATACAAAAAAAGAGAAATTATATTTATTATAAAATAGTTGATACACAGCAGATAAGGTTGTCATTTGCAATCTAAAATTTTTATTTTACAACGTTGTAAAACATCACATTAATTTTCTGCAAGAGCATTGCCCAGCACTTCAATTAATGCATTGTCACACCATGACAGATTGTTCATTTCAGCCCCTTTAAAATGATCTTTTATTCTCCTCAGCAACAAAGATCACCTCAGAAACCACAAGACTTTAGATAATTCTTCATCTGATCCTTCAGCAAACCAGAAAGCAGCATGGTCAAAATACAGAATCATAGAACGGTTTGGGTTGGAAGAGATCTCTAAAGGTCATCTAGTCCAACCCCCGATATAATAAAATATGGTAAAACTGACTATACCAGGATTTTTCCCTGTAGTTTCTCGGTACCATTACCAATGGTTTAACACCAACTATAGTGAACAGTGAAAGTACTTATGTAGAGAGCACAATGTGCAGACCCTTTCTGTCTGACTGGGTGACAGAAGGGAAGTCCCGCTGTGGAAGCTAAGAGAATGCCATTAAGACAGAAAAATACACAGTACTAACTCACCATACCATAAACCCAAACAAAAAAACCAAAGTGCTGCCTCCTCCCTCAATTTAGAGAAACATCTTTACAAGACAGACCCCTGTCATCATGCCAACAGAAATCTTACACACACCTACCCACTACAGCAGACAGCTTTTGAGGATAAAGGTGAAACTCAGATCTAAGTAGATAACTCATTATTCACCCTTCCTTTTCAAAATGTATCACTAATGAGTTACTGTGATTCCTAGGCGCCCTGCATTAAGACAGTTACTTAACAGTTATGTCTACACCAGGTCCCAGCGCTGTCTGCAACACACACACAGCAGTCCTGGTTTCCCAGTCATCCAGAAAGAACAGCAAAACTTGCTATTGCCCTTCCACATCTATCTGCCCTTCACCCACCTCATCATTCCATGTGCCCTGGGGTTTTAATGGAAGAAAATAGGGGTATGTGGACAAGAACGGAAGACATACGCTCCAACAGGTCCCTCCCATCTGAGAAGTGGATGATTAGAGCTTCAGGGTGCACGGGGACAGGTGTGTGCCTCCCAGTACACACGTTGCCACCAGCTGCCCCATGTGCTGTTGCTGGTCTCTGTACACTTTCTGCAACTTTTCACTGTTTGTGGCAGTGAGAATACACTATGGCCTCAGTTTGTGTTCACAAACTACGATTAACTATTTTTAATCTGGGACTTAAAAGCTGCATAACCTTTGACAGTTACCTGATCTTCTCACCAGATTTGGGGGTTTGGAAACTTTGGATCCTTTAGGCAAGAAACAACTTCCATCTAACATCACCTATGGGAACCTTCTTGCTAAATTCCGTACGATACATCTTCCTCATCTTTTGTTTCTGAAAGTCTCTTTTTTTTCCTCCTCCTTCCTTGCTTCAGTGACTTGTAAACAGCAGCAGAAAAAAACCATGAAGACAAATGCACCTGCAGTCTCATACAGATATAAATACTCAGCAGTGAGACAAGTTTTTAACTGGATGGAGTAAGACAAAGCCAATCAGTAACCATCTCCTGTAGCAGGTACTGGCCCAATTTCTGAAAATATATAGCATGTTTGTTTGTGAAGGACAGACATATAAACACAGGTGAACACATAAGCCCTGAGAATGCAGCATCACTACTCAAGCACAGGAATGCCTGGAAAACCAACCAGGTGACTTGGGAGGCTGTTGTATAAACAAACTCGTTGAATGTCAGGATTCCACATTTGCCAGCAAATTACACACCCTATGTCATCTGTTAAATTGGAAGACAAAAAAAATAATAATAAAAAATCATAACCGCTCTGGTATTGGGGATTGAATGCAAAGACTTAGTGTCCCCTTTATAGATCTTTCGTCTTTTCCTCTGCAAATTTTCCACTCTGGTTGAAGGGAACCAGCTACAAAGAAAGTATTATGTTTACAGTTCTTTGTTTTCCTATACAATG
The DNA here is from genome assembly GCA_009769605.1 of Bucorvus abyssinicus. Classification (NCBI taxonomy): domain Eukaryota; kingdom Metazoa; phylum Chordata; class Aves; order Bucerotiformes; family Bucorvidae; genus Bucorvus; species Bucorvus abyssinicus. The sequence goes on from CM020025.1 coordinate 23,737,017, forward strand.
AAGAAAAGAAAGTAACGCGTTGTATCTTTTGCCCACATTAGTCCAAAACCTCTGATTACTGTTTTGTTTCAAGTGCTGTAGGCACCATAAAGTAAAAAATCTGTTCCATTTTGCTTGCTAAGGAAGTCTTACATGACAAATTACCTATTTTTGTGAATATTCAAGATGTGCAAACAAGTTTATTGTCACATCTCAGTAAAAAAAAGAGATTACATCCTGACACAGATGAAAACAACTGGTGCTAAGAAGTTTTTAATGTCCTCTTTAAATGTTGCTGAATATTGAGCTGACAATGATTACTGTCATTACTCCCTACCATATCAACAACCACAGGCCAGATTCTGCTCCATTACATCAGCACTCATCCGTAGTAAAAAATAGTGACGTTATCCAAGGTTTCCACTGGTAACAGAGGACTAAGTATGGCTCAAACTCTTCAGGGAGGAGACTGTCTCAAAGGGTGTTTATTCAGTGTTAGTATGACAGGATCTCAGAATACTACTGCAAAACGGAAAAAATAGTAATTTCCTACCGTTTGTTTTTATGCATTTTAAGTAGCCACTATTTTGTAACGGTTATTTTCCTCATTACACTCTAGCCACATACACACAAACGCACACAAGAGTTCCCAGTCTATGTGTCATCCCTGCATCAAATGTATTCCAGAGTAAGCTATCATCCATTGCCTTAACCCAAATTCTCCAGCCACCCATCTTTGGTGATTATCACGGCATGTCATCTCCAGACTGAAATATCCAAAAGCTACAAAACCTGCACCTGTGACACTCCCCAAGTCAGAAAATATGGACACCCTCTAGAATATTCTTAATTAATATATTTGCTGGCAAAATCAGACCTGCAGTAACAGAATGCTCTGGTATTCAAGACATTATTAGCATGAGAGAGACAAACACATGCGGAGTCATTCCACTGGTGGTATAGTGTGAGTGGACAGCTACAGGCACAAAGTCTAATACCACACACTACTGTTACTGAGGTCCCTGAACTGCTCCATTCTTCTTTGCTCCATTCATTAAATCAATCCAAGAAGCAATATAGTTGTTCATGCCTTTTTTCCCTTCCCCAGCAACGCCCGCCCTCAGTAGATGAACACTTCCAGTGGGAATGAGGAGTGCTGAGGCCCGTGTTACTAAGATCGCCTGAGTGCCTAACGAACTAAAATACCAGTTCCAGATACCCTCTGTGTATTGATTGCTGACATCCCTCAAAACATACTTGCATTGTGCACTGTCCCTATCCCATTCCTTTTTCTCCTGCTCTCTCTTCACTTCTTCACTCACACTAATTCACAATCTCCTATTTTTCCCTTAATCCATAATTGCATATGAAAGCAAATAACGAATACCATATACTCATGCCATCACTGCCTCCATCTCTTTGACTTCAGGCCATACACTTCCCAGTACATTTGATGTGTGATTCAGTAACTTTTCAGGGTAAGGATTAAAGAACATCTGGAAACTTTTATCTCATGTCAGGTGAAGCTCCAATACATCTAACAGCAGTGATCATCTCGCAGAAAAGTGAATGCACTAAGCTTCATGATTAGTACTAACCATCTAAGCTTCATGATCAGTAGTAACCATATTTAGCGTATATATTTGTTTCCATTTTCCAATGGAAAGTAGGTCTTCAGGATGGACCCAATTGCAGAAGGGCAGAGAGCACAGCAAAGATGAGGAACATACTTCTGCATGGCAACAAAATGGAAAACCTCATGGTAGGTGTCAGCATTAGATGGGAACAGGGCTGCAAGGCCATCACCACAGTGGGAAGGTGTGCTGGTTTTGGCTGGGATAGCGTGAATGCCAAGGTCAAACTTGAATGCTGGCAAAGAGCTATCAAGGAATTGTGAGAGGCATTAATATTGATGCAACTGATGGGAAGCCAGAATTCAGTGAGAGGAGTTCCACCTTGGAGGATGCCCTGGCCGTGAAAAGCCCACTCTGAATCGCAAGCAAGAGTCCATGACAAGGAATCTGCCTTGAGATGGGCACGCTTTGTAGTCAGACACAGAAGGCATTTTCTCTTTCCCTCTTAAAACAATCTCACCACACCCATCTGACCTCCTGTGAAATTCTCGAGGTTGCAAAATGTGCAGGAGCTGCTTCATGGCCCCCGCCCGCTGACCACCTCCCTCCGCATCGCATCGCCGCGCCGCGGGACCTCCTGACAGGAGGCGGCTCCGCCGCAGGCCATGGGGCGGCAAAGCCCGCACCTGTTGCCGGGGGAAGCGACGCGAAGCGGCCGGCCCGGGACGGGCGTTCCCCTCCAGCCACGCCAGACTGCGGGGCCGCCGCCCGACCCCTCACCGCCCCGCAGCGACCCTCCACTCCCCCGGGCCGCCGCCCTGAGCGCCCCCCGGCCCCGCCCTGCCCCTGCCTCTGCCCGGCGGGCCGCGGCAGCGTACCGCCAGCACGGTGAGCAGCGTGGTCTTGCCCGAGTACTGCAGCCCCACCAGGGTGAGCTCCATCTCCTCCTTCCAGAACAGCGAGCGCAGCCACTCCAGCAGCCGCGCCACCAGCGCCAGCATCCCGGCCAGCGCCCCCGACCTGCGGCAGGCGCCCAGCCCCAGCGGCACCGCCTCGCTGCTGGGCATGGGACCGCGGGGCCAGGCGAGGTGGCGGCGGGGCTCGGGACTGGGGTCGGCGGCGGCGGCGAGGCTGCGAGCGGAGCCGAGCGCCAGGCAGAGCCCTCACGTGATGGCGCCACCGCCCTTCTCCCGCTGCCGCCTGCTGCAGACGGGGGAGGGGTTTGGGTTCCTTTGGCTCGGCCGGGGGCGGGGGAGCGGCGGGAGCGCCCTCCGGGGTGCCCGGGCGGGCGAGCGTGAGTCAGGGCCAGGCGCTGGCCGGGACGGGCTGGGAGCCGCCGTGGTGTGAGCTGACGGAGCCGCGTCCGCAGCGGGGGGCGGCTCCCACACGGAATGGCGGGCGGGGTCCAGGCCCGGGGCGGGGGCGGCAGGCGGAGGGGTGTCCCACGAGCCGTAAGGGCGCACAGCCATCGCGGGGCAGCACCGCAAGCTCCAGGGAGGCTGCGGGCACCGCGGGGATCATGTGAGGTGAACAGCTGATTCTCGGCGGGAGTGTGGCAGGACGGCGCCCCCCGGCACCCACCCGACAAGGGACAGCCGAGGGCCGCATTTGCAGCACTGGCTCATGAGAGTTGGTGGACTTGGTCTCCTCGACAGGATCGATTCTGTAGGTCCTTGCCCTCTAGTGATGGCCGTTCTCATGTCTAGGACCTCCACTCTTCCCGTGAAAATCCTCTTGAATTGTTCATTGTGTAGGGACAGGCTTTCAGAGCCGCGGCGTACCGTGGTTTTAGTCGTGTTCTTTGACAGTTCGTGGACAGTCTCCCTTAGCGTGCTTCCTTACCTCAACGAGAGATGCTTGTGACGGCGGGCAATGCCACTTTACCAGTGTGAGAAACGAGCAAAAAAAAAACCTCGCGAAAAGAGGGTCAGGCCAGACTCCACAGTGAAGCACCTAATTTTATTACGTTCTTGCAAGACCGGGTGTCTAACAAGTAGGCACACCTGGTTAGAGAAATACATGAATTTTTATACCCTATTCCCGGCCGCAAAATCCCTCCTTTGTTTCCCCATTGGCTGGGTACTCCAAAGTTTACAGACTAACCCGACACGCCTTCTACATGTTACAGTACATATCAGTTCATACGTCGCATGTCTCATTACCGCGAAATTATGCCTCCCCTGGGAGGAGAAGTTAATATTCAATACCTTATTAAGCAAGCGCAGTTGCTGCTACCAGAGGCCGCATTCCTTTCCAACGACCCTAGTTTAACAAGTTTCGAGTTTGTAATCTTCTATCTGGCCCTTCATTCATCCCTTTGATTGCCCTCTTTACCTGGTCAAGCAACCCTTTTGTCTTGAAAACTCATCCCACCTCTCTGGCGCCCTCCTTGTCAAGTTCTTATCATGCAAAAACAACATTCTGTTTATTTCGTTCTCACACCAGGAATCTTCTGCCTGCACTGGATAAGTGACATTTCGCCTTGCCACACAGCGTTAGAGAAAGGCTTGTTTTCCCCATAAACAGCACTAACATTTAACCTGGATCCATCTCCCAGTCTCTGAAGTTGGCACTGAAATGATATGTGATGCTCTAGAAGGTTGATGTAGAACTTTTGTGCAGATACAGACAAGACACTTCAAAAATTTACTATGGATACTTCTGCTGTTGAAACATGGAAAATTCATCAAAACATGTTGAGACTTGTTTTTCATTCTCTTTTTAGAGATGTAATTCAGCATTTTAGAGAATGCAGTTTGTGACAAACCTCACTGGTTTCATCAGTCAGACCACAAAAACTGGAAGCTCTTGTGACTTTGCTGTCAAGAGCAATTGGTTCTGGGCTAGCCATAAAGGTGAATGCTTTATGCTTTTTCATGCCCTGATGGTAGCTACAGTCAAAATGACTCATAGTGTAATTCTAAGACTTTTTTACAGATAGTCATTAATTTACTCTTTTAAATGTAATTGAACATTTCTAGAAGGAAATTGGACACTGGAGCTGGCCCTGCTACCCAATGGTAATGTTAGGGAATTATTTTTCATTGCCTCTCTTAACATAAAATCTGGAAGAGAACAGACAGATGTAAGTGGCAAGTCCCAAACAAAAAGAGGCTTTCCCACCCACCCCCAGTATCATAAAGTGCCGCCCTTGATACAGGTAGTCCCTTTGTCCTAATGCTGTTCCCTAGGATTGGTGTTTTGGGTTAGAGTCAGAATTTTGGATGCCATGCTTAAAACTGAGGCAGTGATGGTGTCTTCTGCAGTTTGAGAGCATAGTACAGCTCTCAAAGTTTCTTGAAAATTGGTGGCACGATGAAAGAGAGTAACCTGATCAGATCCTGCATTAAGAGTGTAGCAGAAGTCTGCTGTTTTACTTGCCTTTTAGTAGCAGCTGGATGGCCATTCAGTACAGATGTACATCCCCGCTTCAGACAGCAGTCACAAGTTTAACCAGCCAGTTACCATTCATACTCAACATAACTGGGAGGATCACCGGAAACATGGGTGGAAAAGCTGACAGTGAGGAAATGGGTTATTCAGGTTGTATGGGTAAAAGGACCAGGAAATAATTCACAGGCAAAACACTATTCTATTTTTTTTTTCTGCTATATATCTTGTTATTTTTTAAAAATGTGTTTCAGCCAAAGCAATTATCGAATTCTGAGTGAATTGAGGTGAAATGTTTCTGGCTACCTTAAACCTGAAAACTGTAAGAATTACTCCTATCTCCAATATCACCCAGCTGTGATATATGGAATAAAGACAGTCCATTTGTGAGAGTAGTTTCTGGGAATGAAGTGGTTCTGATTACTGCGTGGGGGAAAACGCATGTAAGATAGAGCAGTCTCTATTTTTCCAAGAATTTTAAAGTTCTGCAGTAATGCTTCAGGCTCATAGTGATGGAAGCTTCAAGAAACAATATACAGCAACATATTCTGAAAAAATACATTTCAGTCATATCCTCGTAAAAGGCCAGCAGGAGAGGGGCAGGTAAATACTAAAACATTAATTCAGCTGTGCACTGACTGAAGTCTTTTACAGTGCCTAGGGGGTCAACATGTATGGAAAAGTCTTGGAGGGTTTGTCCAAGTTCAAAGATCTGTTACGTTGTTTGAAAATCTGTTCTATCTTTTGCAAAATTATATGATTATGAAAGGCAATTCTTTATTTTGCAGGAAGTTTGGTAATAGAATATTTTATGTCAAAATACTGCTACCTTGCTGCAATTAGCAGCTCAGAGGACATTTGTTCTTGTAGCTAAGAGCCTGAGCTGGGCCACGGAATGCCACGATTCATTATCCTGTATGACTGTAGACAAGCCACTTAATCTTTCCGGGAAACATTTAACCACTGATAAAGCATTTCACTTTTCCATCTTGCCTATTGAGATTTACACATTTCAAGACCAGTTGCCACACAACACCTAGGATAGGGAGTCTTCCAAGTGCCTTGTCTTTGAAGTGATGGTAAAGCAGCTTACTCCATTGCAGAGACTTACTTGTGCTAGAGAAGTTAGTAACAATAGATCTTATGTTTCAGATGACAATGGTGGTGATGCTATAAATACATGCTCAGCAAAACTTGACCTGAACCAACGCCACCTATCCAGATATTTCCACATCTGAGGAGAAACAAGATGTTCGGTGCTCACATCTCCTGTTTGAGGAACTACCAAAGAATTCAGATCACATTATCTGTAGTTTAAGCAGGGATTTTAGTGACAGCTGAAGATCTTAATGAGAAAAAGCCTTCAGCTGAATGAAATCTCCAGAGAGGAGACCATGAGAAGAGGTGATGTCTCACTCCAGTATTTTCAGGTTTGTTCTGATATACCAGATGTTTGGGGAAAAAAACCTGTAGAATAAGTCATACGACTTTTCTACTAATGAAGCACTGCATTAGTGAGAGATTATTTGTCTTTTCTGTTTGTAGGCCAGAGTCAAGCAGCTGCTTTGCTAAAGAGAGTGGAAAGACTGTACTGAACTTGTGAGTGAAAGCACTGTAATGTCCCCACTGGTGTCTGTGCGCGCCGTCCATGCCCTCTGCTGGCTGGAGTGTCAGAGACGCCTTATGTGTCTTAAATTTCCTACACTCCAGTAAGGGAAGAGGTGAAAAAGGATTCTGTGACGATTGTTACACTGGCAGAGTGGTCAGATTAACGTTTTTACCCCACGAACGCTGCATTTTGGATACCTAAATTTGATATATGCAGCACAAGCTGAAACAATGCATAGGATTTACAGACAGCCTAAGTCTATTATTAGTCCAGTGCCCTGAATTAGTAGCTGTCCCAGCAGTAAGGTATTTTGTGCTTTTTTGTGACATTAGCAATATTATTGTTAAGGGACTGCAGGGTGCCCTTCGCCTCCCTTAGGATGGGTGGTTGTTAGGTCCGTGCCTCAGGAAATCATCTCTTGACACTGGCAAGCTATCATCTTGTCTCAACCTGCTAGTAGCCTGAGGGAGCAGCGTGCTCCAGAGGGAGAATGCCAACATACGGCATATTTCTTCTGCAGGAACTTGAAGTCCTGTTGAATAAATACATCTTTTGAGATTATAACAAAGGCAGAGAAGTGTGACTGCATGTTGTCTGATGTCCACATATATATGCTGATGAACATGATGCTCTGGAATTGTGTGTACAGAAACAAAATGTTGACTGAATATATATATAAAGTAGTGATTCACATTAATTCTCATATGGCCTGTTTGTGTCTGATTACTAATCAATAAATACCTTATCAGTTATAAACTAAAGGTTATACAAGCATACACTGAAAAATGTCATCTAATTACTACTAGCTAAGGAGAACTATAATCAATATACCATGATGGTGGTAACACATTAGTGAACATAATGAAATCCAAAGTTATTCCCTTAAGGATGCTAATGTTGACACGTGCCCTTTACCTCCTTGCCCTTTACTTTCTCATATGTAACAAGGGGACAACAAATGCAGACAGATTTTGCATCCTGAGTGCTACTGCAGTGAAAAGCAGCTGTGAAAGGTTCAGAACACCTACACAAAGGAGCTGTTCTCTAAAGACCCGGATCCTTGACTGGTAGACACAAAAACTTGGATTAATCTTGAATACTGCATGTTTACATGACTGTCATCCTAACAAAAAATGTCATGATGCTGGGTTAGATTTCAGTGGAGTCTTTCCAGACAGAAAGGTCTGGGATAGCCTCACATTGGGAAACGTTTAGAAGTGTTAAGGGATGAAGTTAGACCAATCAGCTTTTTCATTGTTTCCAGCCACCTATACAATGGTTTTCAGTAGGACAGGAAAAAAACTGCCAAGGAAGAAAAACAAACCAGAAATTTCTTTCAGAAAGATGAAGTCATTGTTAAAAAAAGCAGGGGAGGGATTTGGTTTGGTTTGATTTTTTGAAGCCACGTAATAAACATTGTTTTGTATCAATGTTATTCTTTGGAATGAAACTCATGACTGTCTTGGAATCTCAGACCCTGATTTTGGCAGAATGGGTATCTGCAGTGCAAAAGAACTTGCACAGCACACTGAAAAACCTTTAAAGTTTCACGTGTCTGTGGTTGAAGGACGGAATTTAGTTGTCTTCTTAAAAAGGTCATCAATGCTCCATAACTGAATATGTTTTAAAATTATGTAATTATCATTATCATCTTTTATTTGTATTGAAAGGTGATGGATAGGTACATCTAATCTGTCTGGGAGCTGTCTAGTGCATATTGCACAGGTCTGAAATCTTCCACACAATTCTTTGCTGATATATATACAACAGGGTGTCCCAGTGTGATGCAGGGATTAAGGCAAATCTGCTGGACTCCTTGGGATGCTAGTCACATCCTAGGCTGTCTACAAAGTGGTCTTATTGACCTGTCTTATCAAATCTCTCTCCATGTTGTTATTTTTAATACAGAGAAGCAAGAAACATAAGGCAGGGACTGGACTATAATTTCTCTTCTATTTAGATTCTCTAAGTGCCAATCCTCATCTCTCTTAAAAGCTCTAGTATCTTTGGGTGTCCCAGAATAACTAGCACGGTGAAACAGATCCAGATTCTTCATATTTAGAAGCAAAATTTCAATTAAACTTTTAGCAAAATCTCTAGACATTGTGAAAGAGGGCACTCGAGGTAGTTAAATGACTTTAATTTAGGCCATTTCATCAAACCCATTTTAGCATTTCCCAGTCCCTAAGTGTAGCCAGCCTGAATTCTGCCTGGGAGAAGTACAAAATAATGAATGACAATCAAAGTGAAATGAACATTTCTCTAGTATTTAATCTTTGGAAAAATACAAGAATATGAGAAACTGAAACTGTAAGGCTACAGAGACAACTAATGATTGCAGGAAATGCGGTGAATGGACCGTGGGTATTTTTTATGGTGGAGGGCGAGGTTTGCTTAAGGAGAATACAGGTTTGTCTTTGAACACAAGATAGCAACCAGCAACGCAAGACATAGTGTCCCTTTTACTTCTTTTTTCTTTCCTTACTCCATGGAGACTTGCTGACTCCATGGTCAGCGTAGAATATAGGCAAGACAAATGTAATGCAGAGCAAAATAATATATTTGGAAGATATTGTAGTTTTACACAGCACATAGCTGACCTGAATCTCACTATGGCAAGAAGTTTGTAGGATTTAAAGCATGAATTGAGGATACATGTAGGTAACTCAAATATCCCAAATGAACATTCAGAAGGCGGTGGGTAGAGCATTATGTATCAGAGCACAAGACAGATGATAGATTGCTATTTCTGCATGCAGCTTAGGAAGGCATATTTCTGTGGACAGTTTATTGGAACAGCCTGCTTTCCTCTCACCTTCCTTTTACTTTCCTGGTCCTGGCTGCTCTCAAGAAAAAAGGGATGGGATCAGATGGGTAGGTTTAATCTAACATATCAGTTACTGTGTTCCTTTATCTTTACAGTGGGCCTCTGGGAAAGGTTGTTGGTATTAAATACCAGGTAGATAAAAACTGTTGGATGGGAAGAGAATGGTCTGTCCACATTCCCCACTGCTTCACTCTTTCACTTCTGTAGTTCACTTCTTCTGCATCCACTGGGAGGTCCTGGGTGCTCTTCTATGATTCTAACTTCTCATTCCTCTTTTTCTGGTGATTTTAGGCTTTCCCCATCACAAATGCTCTGCTTGCTATTACTTGGCTGGTAGTCAAAAATATTTACGGCAAGACTTGTAGGTTTTGTGAACGTGTGAGCTTTCTTATCACAAAGTGCTACAGATCCAGTGTCTTTCAGAGCACGAGATACAAACAAGCCTAACCTCAGGAAACTTTGACAAACCCTTAACAAAACAGTGCAGCCTTTAAGCTAGAATTCTGTTTGCCAATATAAAATTTAATCATGATAAAGTGTTCTGCTGAAAAAAAAAAAAACTTCGTGTAAGTCATACAACATATGCTAAGGCATTACCAGTGATGTTTGCACTTTTTAGAAACCCTTTGATAGCTGTCACAGCTGCAGTGTGAAAGGGAGGGATCTCAGGTATAGGCATTATGATACCATGGCTTTTGTTTACTCAAGATCAAATAACCAATATCAAAGCTGCAGCGTAAAAACCCATGGTTTTACAGAGGTAGTCAAAACCAGCTAGCTGCTTTTGTGCCAGACAGTCTGCTACATGTGTATTTTTTATTCATGATTCTACTTGGAACATTAATGGCAGAAATAGCTTTGACTTGTGGAGTTAACACCATAACTGCAGTGAGAAAATTGTCACTTCCTCCTGCTAACTTGCTGTCCAAAGGCCATAACGCATTATTTCTCCGTGTTAAATATAAAGGCTTAATCTATTTTTCTGCACGTCTATTATGACTGACAACCTGAAAATTCAAAGGCAATGGATATAATATGTGTTTTCTGCTAGATTAAGGCATGAACTTTTCATAAATAAAGGGCTACTATATTGAAATCCCAGGTATTTCCGTTAAGAGTGCAGGTTGTATCTGTGGGAGGTGGCAACTTATTTATGCTGATCATGCGTATCTCTAGGGAGACTTTTTAAATGTATCCATGCCAGCAGCCACTCTTCACCCAGCAGAAGTCCAGCTGTCTATTAAGCATCTGACATAATAATTTGAAAAAGTTATTTTGTCAAATAAACAGTATTAATTCCTTCTATATGCTTAAACTGACTGTGTGTAAACCATAACTAGACTCCTAACATGATACTGGGAGTAGTTTTCTTCTGAGCTATCTCTGCTACTTCCACACTGCTTTTGGCAATGGAATAATATTAAGCAAATAGTCTTAGTTCTGTCAGCAGACTGAATCAAAAAGGTGGGCCCAAGATTGTACATGATCCCCAGTGTCTTTGCTGGAAGTGAAGAGAGGGAGTCCTATGTACCCAGTGTTGATCACCTTGCAGCCTCCACTGCTGCATTTTCCTGAGGAACAAACTGGTTTCCACCAGAGAGACTGCTCAGGATATAGTCAGGCATAGAGAAAGACCCATGCTCACAGGCTTTTGTCCAAATGGCACAGTTGGTCCTATCCATTTGCTAGGGCTGGCTGGACGGAGCAACTAGGACTGGTGACCAGTGCTAGTAGGGAGTGCAGAGGCAGGTCAGATGAGTTGTGAGTATTGGCCAGGCAAAACAACTGGAAGTCAAGAAGAGGACATTTGAAATAAGGGGGAGGGCTTGGGAAAAGGGGAGGAGAAGAATTAAAAAAAGGATCAGCTGTTACAGCTCAAATTTTAAATAACAAAGGTGTAATAGTTGAAGTCAACATTTACATTAACTTTTGAAGAACCTTTTGAAGAGTTATGAATATATTTAATTAAAAGGAAAAACCCCACAGTGTCCCTGTAGATATTGTGAAAAGTGGAGAAACATTACATTAATCAGATAAATTTTATTCTGCAAAGACCCACATATCTAAAGTTAAGCCAACTGTTTTCATATGGAATGAAATTAATTCCTGCATAGAGCATCAAACCTGTTGACTGCTGAGGCTTGATGAAATCCAGGTTGAGATGTATTTAACTGGCTTAACTTGAGGTATACAAAATGGCATTATTGACAACTATTTTTTTCAAATATAACATTAAAAATGTAAACTGTAAAAAATGTTTCTTATTCTGGATTATCCTTTCATATAGGTATAATCAGTATATACAAGACCAGTATATCTTTGGCACAAATAATAGTTTATAGAACTAAACTGAAGAAATACATTCAAGCTGAAGTGTCACCTATGGAATAGAAAAGATTACCTGATACAGATAAGACCATACACCTTTCAGGAATGATTTTTCTTTGTAAATAAAACCTTTAGGATTTCTAACACAGCCAGGAAAAGGAATATTCTCACTTTTGTGGGTCTTTCACATAAAGGTTCTCAAAATTAGAATTAAACAAAACAGACGATTAAACATCCTTATCTTATAGGATGAAGAACTACTGAAAGTACGAGTATCATTTGCTTCCAAATCATATCTAGTCGCAGCTCTGACAGTGTAGTATTCTGCAGTTGTTACATTGAGTATGTTATTTCCAAAGGTAGATTGGAAATCTTCTATTTCAGGATGTGTAGGTAATGTCACCTCACTCTGAGAGGTAAATGAGAATACAGTTCTGTTAGACTGGATCTTTTCTTCAGAGGCTTCTATGTTAGAAAGTGAGTTTGAAGAGATCTGAAGGCAAATATCTTCTGAAATGCAAGCACGGAGATAATGGATGTCATTTATATCAGCTCTAGGTTGACAACTGTGCCCTGCATAACAGTAGCAATCAAATTTTTCAAGGAATGTTTGCAGATCCTGAAGTGCTGGTTGCCCTTGTAGAGTGTATTTCCCATCCTTTGTCATCTGAATGACAATATTCTCAGGGTTCAAGTGAAGATAGTCACTGGAATTCCATTTTTTCCTTACACAGGCACCAGAGTCTTGGCATAACGCTTGGCTACAGATTCTGGCTGCCATTGTGACATTGATGAGGTATGGGGTCAAAGTCCTCCTAAGGTAGTTGTCCAGAGCTCTACAGGTGTTCTGTGAAAAAAAAAAAAATTCATATCTGCATAGTTTAATATGGAAACCATTAAAACGCTGTCTTTCCAATAACAGTACTGTAGTGGATATCTATGAATGTTTCTCCTGAGGTTTTGATAATAGCAAGTTTAATGAAGCAAGTTTATCTAAGAAGTTGCTATGTAGACCAAGGATCACAGCAAATTTATGTTGGCTAGTTGCTGGAGATGTTATGAAAAGCACTTATGTAAGAAAGCAGATGACTTTAAGCTTTCATTTTGTCTATATATTTCATGTAGCATTTTGAATCAGATGCATTTAAAGAAGTTACATGAACGATCAAACTTCCTTTTTATGTCTTGAGTGGTTTGAAGGGATCTTGAAAAAACCCTCACTTCTTCAGCCTGAACAAGTAATTTTTCTGTCAAATCATCTCTGTGAGACTCTTCAATTTTCCCCCTGACCTGAATAGCTAGGCTGCAGGAGTAGGGAGCTTTCACAGCTTTTTGAATGGAAAGCATTTTGGGAGGATGGTCAAATTGAGAGTATGCTAAGAGAACTGATCATTCCAATTGATCATAAAGTTGGCATGTATTCTGTGTGTGCTTGTCACAGTTTAATAACCAGAGACTTCAGGAACTCTTTCTTTGTTTCTGACACTATGTCTTCTTAGGACATTTGCCTAATACCACGTATCGAGACAGCTAATAAGCGATGGAGATCACTTCAGGAAATCTGAAGTATATGTCGGGGGTTTTTGTTTTCTTTTAGTTATATATAAAAACCCTGCCTAGAAATCTTGGTTACTGCAATTCTTACAGAAGTGAGGCTCACAGTAATACTTCATTGCTGAAAGGCTAGTGACTGTTACAGCTGTTAAAAAAAAGGAAAAAAAAAAAAAAAAGATGTTATTAGTACACCAATACATAGCCTGACTGGGCTGTGGAAAGTTCTGTTTGCTCACACAAATGTCAAAACTCAAGTGATAAAAGTTGTTGCTCATCTGTGTTCTGGTATTGGGGTAATGGGCAAAAAAAGCTTCAGTTGCAACTGATAGCTTTTCTCAAAGGCAGACACATACAAAAAGTCAAGGTGGGATGCTTTGGGAAAATTGACCCTTACAGAGCTGTGGAGGTTTATTTGGCCATGCTTTCTGTGACAGGAGGCCCAGCAGTGCTGAAGAGTTTCAGTTCTTTGCTCTTAGAAGAGTCCAGAAGAATTCCCATGCAGTAGTTTATGATATCTATCTTGCCTGGGTAAGAATGAGCCTGTTCAAAAGATCTACTTGAACATCCTTGATTCAAACTATGTATTTGACCTTCCTAAAACAAATTGGATTTTTCTTCCTCTTTTGACTCAGATCTTTCTTACAATGAAATTAACCAAAGTATTACTTACAACACACAGAACAGACTAGAGCTGAAACTTCACAGACTGACTCCTCCTAGTGCCTTAAATATTATTGCTAAGTGATCACTTCAAAAAGCAGAAGGGTCCTTTAAGAATTGTTCTAGGCAAGCAAAAGCAATTTTTTTCCTTACCTCATGACTGGAACATGATGAAGATATAGGACATCTTTCCTTAAGTTGACTGAACAAGTGCTAACTTGCCTATAGTTATCATGGTAGCTTGTCCAGTTACTCAGTTACTGATACTTTGAAAGACTGAACTCCTATTCTGTGTAGTCAGTGTAGTCATAAGTCTCAAATGTGCTTGTTTTTTGACTAGAAAAGACTGCTAGCAATATGGACTCATTACTTTAAAAGTAGAAGGTATGATGTAAGTAATCATAATGCTTTATATCCATTTCACTTTATTGCTCTTTTAAACTGTCACATAATAATTAATCTGGCATACCTTGTTTTGTGTTAAATTCATATCACCCCAGATCACAATTCCGGAAGCACCCAGTGCAGCAGATTCTCCGATGGTGTTCACCAGGTCATCCTGAGGGGAAATGTGCAAAGAATCATACTAATGTAAGTAAGCTGTAACATAAGAGAGAAAGGTGTAATGCATATAGTAAATTACATATCCAGAATAGCTACTTTGAAGATAGCAAGCAATTACACACGATGTAAACGTTCTGCTCTCAGTTACACTATTTTATTCTGGGATTGGGTTGCACAGGCAATGCCAGAAAATGTTGCCAACTATATCCAATTAATATATGTCATCTGGTCAGAAAAACAAGGCTGTAAAACTGAGCCAGTGGTTAGGCGTATGACATACAGTCCTCTGACCATTTTAAGTTTTGTTTTGCTTCATTGCCTCCTGGCTGCTCAGAGTTGGTAGTAACTGGTTTCAGTAATGCTGCCTGAAGCAGAGGCTGGAAAGCACAGCTTTTTTTTTTTTTTTCCCCCCTACTTATTTTCAGTTACCAGAAAGTGATATCAGTGCTAAAGCAGAAAAGTAGCAAGAGAAAGAGCTTTCACCCACAGGAATCTCTTTTCTTCAGAGAATGGCTCTGGCCTTTTACAGAGATTGATTTGGGAAATTTGTTTCTGTTCAGTTCTCTTTTTAGGGTCAGCTATTAGCCCGGCCCTATCAAAATCTTAAAGCCCATCTGGGTTGGGAGAGGACTATGCATAGAAAAGAACAAGGAAAAAACAACTTGCTTCAGGGCACCACACATGAGAAGGAAGAATGTAAGGATTACAGTATTTAAATGATCGACTAGGGACCCAGCAGGGACCCTGACAGCCCGCCTTGCTCCCTGAAGGTATCCACAGAGCTGGGGACAACACCTGGTGCTGCTCTATCCAGAATGTGAGAGGACCGCAGACACGGTACAGTCACCAGGACCACAACCTCTAACTTCCCCTTCCTCATGGCCTGGATGACCACGATGAGATTTCCCAGGTAGGTGGTCTCTCTGATAGGGTAGGTGTATATAAAAATGTGAATGGAGAAGTGTAGCCAGAACTGCAATAAGATGATGAGACCTTAATCAGAGCCTAACCTTGACTAACCCATGAGATGCTGAAATACCATTTAGAAAGCTACCTGAGTACAACAAAGGACAGAATTTTCTCCCTAGCTTTTAAACCCTTTTTTAAGAAAACAAAAAACTCCCTTTTATTGTTTTTTCTTATAACCTAAAAAGCAGACATTAGGTCAGCCCAGTTTTATTGATTCTCTTTGGAAGAGGTTACTCATATTTCTTTCCTCTGATTTATTGTACTAAATATGCTTTCCAGCTTTGTAATATTTTCTACATATGACTACTCAGAGAATAAAGCACTATTTGATAAATATCATGGGGAGGGTTTGAAAATAGATGTCTTAGTGTTGCATTTGATTAAATTTCTTTGATAGATTAATTTAGATTTAAAAAAAAAACCTACACACTTTTTTCTGATAGAAGTTTGCTGAATAAGTGAAACCTGGTAATTTCTTTCCATTTAAATTTGAAATATTTAAGGTCTAGCTCTACTCACCTGGGAGAGATATTCCTCATAGACATCTGTGAATACTGGACGTGTATATACAAAAACTGGAAGGGGGTGAGTAGAATTAGAGACGTATGAAATTCTAATGGCTTCTTGAACTCTGTTGCGAACAAAGAGCTGGGCATTTCTGGAAGATCTTAAGGCTGTCTCTAGATAGACAGATGGATAGAGTGCTGTGCTTTTCTCCCACAACCAATTAAGCTCATTATTTCTTTCTATTTCAATATCTAAACAGGTTCCTGTATAATTATGTGGGTTTTGTTTGTAATCATAGTTATAACAGTCTGGATAAAGGTAATATCCCCACAGACGATTTGGCTTCATTTCTATGCCCAGCTTTAAAGATTCCAACATAATTGATTTTGCTGCAGCTTCAAATTCCCTTTTAGCTATAGTCCTGGCTTCGGCTTCTGATAGACTGAGGTCTCTCTGCTGAACCAGTTCAATGGATTCCTGTCTATAAATGTCTTTTGATCCCCAGTTCCTTATCCACACAGGTCTCCAGTTTTCCCAGTCAATGACAGCCAATCCAAACTGTTCATCTGAAGGAATATAGAACTGGATGTCCTCTTTGGCTTTTTTCAAATGATTCTCCAGCAGCGAGAGTTGAGGGAGTCCTCCATTGAATGCCTCTCCTGTGACTTCATTTTTGTAAGGATAGTAGCCAAGCCTGTCTGGATAGAAAAGAGTTATATTTTGCCCAATGGATGTCTTCAGTGTGCTTCCAATGAGGGAAAAAAATTTCATGTCCAGCTGCACTCCAGTCCTTTCAGCACAAAGTTCTGTAGGCGCATTCCAGATAGAAAGGAAAGGTGAATTAGAAACCAGTGGATGAGCTCTTATGTTCCGAGATGAGCAGCAAGAAACTAGAAGAGTGGCAAACACCATACCAGATGCTATAGGATATGTACAGGTAACACAGATACCAAAGTTTTGTATTTGTCTTAGAGTTTCCATTGTAGCATGTGCCGTGACATTAGGTGCTTCTGATTAGACAAGTTAAATGCACTCTGGGTGTTCAGAAGGTTGGTAGTCTGTCAAAAGCTTTATCATACAATATATTTCTTCAGATTAATACCTATTAAGCAGTATTCCCTTAGGTGTAAAATAGAAGTGTCCTGTATACAAGGCTCTCTACCATTTCAGGCTGCAGGAAACCTTTCAACAACTTCTGAGACCTAATGCAGAAAAAGAGATAAATGTAGATAAAGATGTAGATGATAAATATTTCATTTCTAACCATAAAACAAATATGATCTGTGATTTTGAATATAATGTCATCTTTGAATAAAATTTTGCCTTTGAAGGAAAAGGAAAATGTACAATCATAGATCAAATAAACTGTGTATTTCTAAAATTGTATATGTGTATAAAAAGTAAATATAAAACTGACAGTGGAGTGGTATTCAGTGAGTCATGGATCAGAATGAATATGCTCGGTAGTAATCCTAATCTTGCCAGTGACTGATGTCTGTAAACATGAGCAGTCTCACAATGTCTTCTCTTACTCAACAGTAATTTATATAGAATATTTTTCACCTATCTCAAAATAAAGTTCTAGGTCTTAATTCATTAATTTTACAGAGCACTTAAGGGAAGATACAAGATAACACAAAACTGGAACTTGGACTGAAGTACACAAGCAAGAAAACAATCCATGTACACCCATTGAACACAGTGAAGTATCTGAAATATTGTAGGACCCTGTCTTCCTTCCAGAGCTCTTTTAGACAGGCTCTAAAGCTGCATATCATCTTGGTACATGGCCATCTGTATGTTGCTTGAGGCCATTTGAGATCTACAAATTAAGGGACCGCAACTCCAAGTCTGCCCAGGAGTGTAATTCATTAGGAAGGCTGAGGTTGTCCATACACCCACAGTGCGCAGTCACATTTACTTTTATTCAAGAACATAATGGTGGTGGTGGTAGTCATGGTGTGATCATCAACTTTCACCTAGTAGCCCAATAACTAAAGAATTCCTCTGTGCATCTCACCTGAATCCACTTTCCTCCTGATTTTGAAATGGTTCAAATCTGGACCTGTCACTTTCCACAGAGGCCTCATGATAAGGCCATTGAGTATCTAAGGAGTCTATAAAAAGTGTGCACAAAAATATAGGAGCCGCCATGAAGTGGGCCACAGTGTGGCTGGCAATGTAAAATCTCTAAGGACAGATTGAAAAAAGCAGCAATATTTTGGGCTGCATTTACTGAATTAATCTAGGAGTGGAAACTGCAAATGTCTTGTCCCTACACCTTGAATTATCTCTCTCTCTGTCTTTTCTGGGACTGCTTAGTGTAAAATTTATAAGCTGTATGGGCACAGAATCGTAGATGTCTCTTCCCCCAAAAGTGCGTACAGACAAGAGGTCACAGTTATTATCCATTTGCATTTTTTTCATCATCCCTCTGGCTGCTTGATTATATTTTTAATTTGTTTCAATAACATGGCAAAATGCTTCCATCCATCAAATTGTGGCATACCCAGAAAAGTTTGACAGTATAATGAGAGGTTAATGGAGAATTGAACCTTCCTAAATCCAGCCTCAAGCCAGATTCACAGCAGAGATTGTTGTAGCAGTAGAACAATGAGATTCCCACTCTGTGTTCACTGAGTTTGATCACATCTGAATCTACTGAAAAATCCAGACTTGCTTTGATTCTGGGAGGAAACTGTGTGTGAAAGGAACTGTCATGGAGGAGAGGGGAGGCAGAGCAGTGTGACTGAAATCTAGACCTTTGGGGAATCAAAACAATGAAGGAACCTATATCAACAAACAGATCCTGCCCCTGGTCACAGACATCATGCTCTCTAAACATGATTCTTGGATTCTGCTTCATTTGAAGGTAATTTGCTCCTTCTGGGGACTAGGAGGAAGAGGAGGGCAAATGAAAAGTTGTGCTGAAGGAGGAGATCTCTAGGAGTTGAGTTTCCCAGAGGAGAGGTTTTGCATTACAGAGAGTTTCAAGAAATGCCAGAATCCAGACACTTAGGTTCCCAGATTCGCAAGTCTGTTTTGCAAACCCCACTTTACTTCTTCCTCATCCATCATTTCTGATGCCAACGGGCAGTCGGGATATTTTCCCTTTTATTCTTTTTCTTCCTGGGCATGCTGCCAGCTCTTGGTCATTATGTCAGTGGAGAAGCATAGAGCTGCTAGCCATTTCTTTTGCATGGTCCCCAACCTAGCTGAGGAGGGAATAACAGCCAATTCAATTTTCTTGGCTTGGAGGTGCCAGCACATATGAATGAAACCAGCTACTCAAAGACACGAGCATGCACAGCTGAAAGACTGGCAAACAAGCACCAATAATAGCAAGGATTCTTGGATCAGGGTTTGGCAGCAGAGGAAATTTTTTCCAAAACAGAAGCTTATGGTCCTGTAGTAGGAAGTGCAAGTAGAAGGAGCAGAAATTACACCTGTGCAGTATCAGATGTCCCTTCAGAACGCATCTGCAGATATATGAAAGACAGGTAGAGAACAGAAGTAAAATGTTGCATAGGTGGTGAGGTGCAACGTACAGCAGAGCCAGGACCACAACAGCTTCCTCCTGCCAGCCATGACAGCATCTCTGTCTTAATCACACTGCCCCCAAGTCTCTAGAGCCAAATTTCTGACCACAAATCAAGGATATTAAAGTGTGTTCTACATTCTCTACCAGGAATGTCATCAGCACCTCTCTTCAGCAGACCAGCACCAACTTTCAGCTGGGATTTTGGCCCTGTCATCTGCTTTCCCTCAACATAATACAAATGGCTTTTGCACCACACTGAGTGTCCACAGTGCTATGCACATATGTGCAGAGTTCTCTGTGTCTTTTCAGAAATAGCTGAGCTCTGCTCAAATGTAGTTTTGCACTTTTTTTGTTAGTTTAGCTTTTTTTTTCCTCCTTTACCAGAAAGCATTTCATTCTTTCTTCAATGGACAAGATTTCATCAACATTTTGAAAGAAATTGAAACCAGTGGTTTGAAGGCTAAACGACCAGTTAAAAAGGCCAAGAGCTGTAAAGGAAAAGTGAAACCGCAGGTACCTGAGACTGTAGGATCAAATGGTGTGTGCAATGACTGCTTGCTGCTTTCATATTAGTTAAAAAAAAAAAAAGAAAAAAGAAAACCCAAAAAACTTGGATTCTCTTTCATGATCAAGTTCTTTAGTTTTCTTGGGATGATGAATAAGCAGCAGTAGACACGAGTTCTCACAGTTCTGTTTTGGATTCTTGCACTTAGTCTTCAATTGTCTATTTCACTTTTATCTTACAAAAGCCTTACCAATCACGGGAGGCAAACAAGTTCTTGATACAGAATTAGTGGATAGACTGAAGTCTAAGCATCCATACAGATGTTTCATCATTCCACAGCGGCTGATGCAATAACTAAAGAAACCCTGACAAGAAGCCATTTCGTAAGCTAGACTTAGATCGTCGATCCAATCACTAGGAAAGAAGGTATGGCTCTGTTCATTTAAATTGCTTCAAGAGCAATGCATGGCATCTGCTGGATGAGACTTGTAGAAAACAGAACTTCATGCACTTCCTCCAGCTGCCCAGAGATGACAACAGGAAAAAGCCATCTCTCCTCTGAGCTAAACAAATCTCAACTCTCTCAGCCTCTTCTCATATGACAAATGCTATAATTCCTTATTCATCTTTGTAGCATTTTGCTGGACTTCCTCCGCTATGTCCATTTCTTTCTTGCATTGGGGAGCCAAGGGGTGGACACAACACTCCAGGTGTGGCACTACCAGTGCTAAATAGAGGTGAATAAACACATTCCCTGACCTGTTTGTTATGGATACTCTTGTTAATGCCACCCAGGAGTCTGTTGGTCTTTGTTACTGCAAAGACATATTGCTCACTCTAGTCAACTTGGTGTCCACCATGACCTCCTAGAGCCTTTTGTGCAACTGCTTTCCAGCCAGTCAGCTCATAAGCTTATACTGGTGCAGGTGGTTATTCCTCTCCAGGTGTAGGACTTGGCATTTTGTTTCCTTGAACTTCATAAGGTTCCTGTCAGCCTGTTTCTCCAGCCTGTGGAGGTCACTCTAAATGGCAGCATGATCCTCTGGCATATCAGCCACTACTCCCAAGTTTGCATTGTTTGCAAACTTGCAAAGGGAGCACTCTAACCCATATTTCAGGTAATTAATCAAGAGGTTAAATAGTATTGGGCCCACTATGAACCTTTAGTGTACATCACTAGAAACGGGCTTCCAGGTGGACATTAATCGGCCTCCAGCTGGACATCCTGGCACTGATCACAACCCTTTGCAGTTCAGCCAGTTTTCAGTTTCGCTCTCCCTTTATCTAGCTTGTACTTAATCAGTGAGAAAGTTAGAGTAGACAGTATTGAAAGCCTTCCTAAAATCAAGATCAACAATATCCACTTCTCTGCCCTTGTCCATCAAGCCAGTCAACTCTTTGTAGAGGCTGTCAAGGTTCGGCAGGCATGATTTCCTCTTTGTTCATCCATGCTGACTACTCCCAATCACATTCTTGTCCAGAATTATTTGGTCTATCAGCTTCCCAGGGATTGAGGTGAGGCTGGGCTGACCAATCTGTAGTTCCTTGGATCTCCTGTTTTTTTTTTTTTTTTGGTCTTTGTTTGAGATAGGAGTGATATACTGGAATATTGTGTTCAGTTTTGGGCCCCTCACTACAAGGACATTTTGGTGCTAGAGCATGTCCAAAGACAGGCAATGAAGCTGGTGACGGGTCTAGAGCATAAGTCTTATGAGGAGCGGCTGAGGGAACTGGGGTTGTTTAGTCTGAAGGAAAGGAGGCTCAGGGTGGAGGGTCAGTCTCTTCTTCCAAGTAACAAGCGATAGGACAAGAGGAAATGACCTCAAGTTGCACCAGGGGAGGTTAAGATTGAATATATGAAAAATTTCTTCACCAAAAGAAGCACTGAAACAGGCTGTTTAGGGAAGTGGTGGAGTCAACATCCCCAGAGGTATTTAAAAGACATATAGATCTGATGCTGAGGGACATGATTTAGTGGTGACTTGGCAGTGCTGAGTTAATGGTTAGACTCAACAATCTTAAAGGTCTTTTCCAGCCAAAGTGACTCTATGACATTTGCTTTCTTCCAGTCCTCAGAACTCTCCCCCAGTCACCATGACCCTTCTGTCAAGAGTGGCCTTACAATGACATCAGCCAGTTTCTTCAGCACATACAGCTCCTCATGGACACATACCATTGTGCCCCATAGACTTGCGTATGTCTCGTTTGTTTAAATGTTCCCTAACCTGATCCTCCTACATTGAAGGCAAGTCTTCCTTCCTCCACTCTTTCCCATGGGTCTAAAATGGCCAGTCTTTCCAGTAAAGGCTGAAGTGGGAAAGCTGTTGAGTATCTCTGCCTCTTCTGTGTCCTTTGCCACTGATCTCCTGTCTGCCCCATTCAGCACTGGGCCCACATTTTCCCTCATCTTCTGCTGCTGATAGAAGCCTTTCATGCTGCCCTTCACATCTCTTGCCACATTCAACTCCAGGTGGGCTTTAGCTTTCCTAACCCCATTCTTACACCTCAGACAGTGTCTCTGTATTCCTCCCAGTTCACTTGTCCCTGCTTCCAGCTCACTTGTGCTTCCTTTTTGAGTCTGAGTTTTGTCAGGAGCTCCTCTTGCCTTTGCTTCATTTCCTGCATGTGGAGATGGACTGGTTTTGAGTTTTGAAAAGATGATTCTTGAAAATTACCCAGCTCCTGGACCGTTCTTCTCTCCAGGGCTGTCTCCTGTGGGATTCTTCCAAGCTGATGCGTGAAGATGCCAAAGTGTGCTCTCCTGAAGTCTTTGTTGAGATCCTGCCATTTGCCTTGTTCCCTCTTCTCGGGATCCTGAACTCTACCATGCCATAGTCACTGCAGCCAAGACTGGCCCCAATCCTTACCTTCCCTGTTTGTAACTATGAGGTACAACAGAACATCTCACCTTGTTGGTTCCTGCATTATCCAAAGTGACATATCCTGAGACGGTACAGACTGAGACTTCCAGGAAAAACTAAAAGAATCCCATACAGAAATTTTGGAGGGAAATATTTTCCACTTATGCAAATACAGCTTATTAAAATGAAATAAAATTATCACACATAAAGAGCTGAGATATACCCTGGCATTTGTCAGGACAGTGATCCTTTAGGTAATTGGATTTGTCATAACAAAGTGGGATCACCTCAAAGGAGTTGTAGTAGTTCAGCTTTTACTGTGCCTCTGGCTCTGGTTATGGAAGATTTCTTGCCCCCATCAAAGTCAGAAAACTATAGGATGCAAATTTATTCTTTGTTCCTGTAAGCTTTTTTTACAAGTGGATTTCAGTAGTAGGCTGCTTAGATGTAAAGAGGAAAGCATCGCTTTGCATACTGTGTGTTACTGGTTTAGCTAGAATTCATTTGTTTTTGGTTGATCTTGCAAAGTTTGATTTAACTGATTGTTGGGAAATAGTTCTCCTCCAAATCTTGCTGTAATGCACTCTGCTGGGTATAAATTAATAGATTAGTTTATATGATGGTTTCCAGTTAAAAGGATAGCCTTTGGCCCAGCCTAACGATGACAGCTATGATAAATGATACTCTTTTCAGTCTCCTTGAATGTCGGTCTAAGTGAGCTGAGTCACGAAGCTGCCCTTGTATTTGTCAAAAAGTCAATATCTTTACAATATATTAACACTAATTGCTGTGGGGCTACCTGACCAGAAGTACATACTGATGGATCTAAATGCCCTTAGTCTACAGAAATAGCTTCTGCTTTAGATTTTCCTGAATTTGGCATTTCTAAAGGTTAAGTATTAGAAGAAATCGTATGCATTTTCTTGGTTTAATTATTTAATCATTTTTCAAAGCATACACTGGATGCAGAAGTACACATTAATGAAAATGCACTGTGCTCCTGCGTTTTGATAACTACACAAGTCATAGAGCTGGGCCGTGCCACATGGCCCTGAAAAAAATGCCCTGCTTGGCCAAAGACAGTTAGACAATAAAAGCAAGAGGACTACTATACGTGCCCTTGAACTTCACACAAATGTCACGCATGACAACTGAATGATGTGTCCCATCAAAAATCATTGATTATGCTGTTTGGCTTATATTCAAGAAGTGCCACTAAATGTTAGAATTCGGCTTTGGATTTTTTACAAGAATGAGACATGAGAGTCTGTTTAGCCTTGAAATAATTAGACATCACTTAGTCAAGTCAGATCTGCTAACATTAAAAATAAATTTAGGCCAATAAGCACAACCAGTATCTGACATTCTTAAGTTAATAGGCTTAACCATGCTTCCCTAATTTCAAGCAAAAGGCCGTAAAATCTCATACTTTCCCTGTTTAAGTTTGAACCCTGAGAAAGCAGGGGTGTTCTTCATGACTTCTAAGCGAGAGGATGAGTGTTGCTGAGCTGTGGTATCTGGTTAAACAACAGCATGTAAGAACAGTTCTAACCCTTTCAAGTCCTTATTAACTGTTTCTTGCATTGCAAACAACATGTGTGTTACTGCCTGTTAATTAATGACATAAATAATAACAGAAAATACTGATGAAAAATAGGTTGGTCTCTTCCTTGTGCTGAGGAAAATATGGATACAGAAGATTGCACATGGAACTGATTTTTTTGATGGGGCAGAAGAATCTAGCTCTTTAAATTCCTGTAAAGCTGTGGAGTAAGATATGTGGTCAAATATGCAGATGGGACCAGAATATTGAAGATTTAGTCCCTATTCTTTCATTTTCATATAAACACTAGCTACCCTAGTGTAAAAATAACTCAACAGACATTAGAGACAAAATGCAACATTACAGACAAACTGTAGTACTAGACATGATAAGTATAAGTTCTTGGGACAAGTTCCTTTTTATCTTCCTTTATCTGAAGGCTATGAAAATACAAAGTTGTGAAAGTTGATGTCTAAAGACTCAACTCCAGCTTCTATGAAGAGATCAGCACTGATTAAATTCTAAGGAGAAATAGAAAAGACTCCTAAGGAGCAGAGGAACAGACTAAGGATATATTTAATTAAGGGTTAACATATTTAAACTTGAAACCTAAAGCAGAATCCAAGCGCCTTTTTTTTTTTTTTTTTTTAAAAAAAAAAAAATAAGGTACCAGCAATACTGATAGAGTCCATAGACTTAGTGTCTCTGGATAGGATCAAAGCAGCCAGCACTGCTAGCAAAGAGCTGTCCAAGGTCAATGTTTGTATTTTTCATGGATCAGTGGAAAATATTAAGGTGTCTGACATCCCTCCTGCCCCATCCTTTGGTGCCTGAGGTGGTGCTGTTGTGAGAAATGGCCCCATTCTCTTCTGGTCTATTCGGCAGGGGTCTTTTTTCTGGATGAAGGGAACAGTATCTCCGCTGGAACTTCAACTTACAGAGGATTTAAACCCTCCTGCTCTTTTTAGAAGTGCATGTCCTGGGCTAGAGGCTGTTTGTTCATTGCGAACAGGTGTCAGAGTCATGAAACAGCCACAAAAGGAAGGGAAGAATAACCTTGTAGTTACATTACATTTCCCACTTGGGTCATTTTGGCATTTCTAAAAGAGAAGCTTCCTCAGAAAGAAGGTCCACATCTGGAATAATGTGCCATCTGTGATGCACAGCTGATGGCAAGTTCAACCTGATCAAACATTTAAGTGTGAAGGATGATCTTTACATAGTATGATGTAGATTCATCATTATGAGTGCATTAACTGATTGTTAATGCACTTGTCTGTAAAGTCAGAATTTGGCAAGCCCTTATTTTGACAGTGGTTTCTAAAACTCCACCCTTACTTCAGTATAATCTTCTCAACTGGGCTAGCACAACCGTTTGTGAGGCCACATAATTAATTGTTCAGATTAAAAATAGCTCAGGCAAAATAAAAGAGAGGAAGGGATTTTTTTATGACTAAGTGCATGAACCAGCAAAACTGGCTGGATTAGCCAACGTCTGATTTAAGAAATGCTTGTCAAACTACACCCCAGTGCTGTGGCCATCCTTATCATCAAGGACTGCCAAACCATCTCTTTCATCATTGCTTACTCCCATTCTTGAGTTCTGTTTCCAAGTACAGGGCAATGAGTGTGTGAGGACCTGAAGCCTGAGAAAACCTCCAGACAAATTTTTGTGCTGGTATTCCTGACTGTTTCCTGTGGAAGAAATCAAAATATGCTAATGATGTAAAGGTCGGGAGCTGAGCATCCAGATTGTAGACAGTTCCCCCTTAAAAATGCATATTCAAAAGGTATAGTCAAACTACTGTTCAACTAATTAAATGTGTCCACTATATGCTGTTATTAATATGTCCCAATTATTGTTATATTCTTACGATGACTACTGCAGTGTTCCATGACTAATTTCAAATGTTAGGAAAAACTCCGTCCTCTTCATCCTCATTTTTTTCTCTGCAAGTCCTAATTCTCAGTTTTATAAAAACTCTTAATATCGTAACAGCCTGTTTATTGATGTTCTAATTTGTTTTTTAGCGAGTCAGCCAAATAAACTGTCTGAACACATTTCCAAGAGTATTTGGAAATTTTCCTTTGCTGTATTGTGTTGGCTTGGCAATTAGGCTTGGCAGAGCTCAGTTTCTGTAATGACAGTTTCCGTTGCAGAGGAGTCAGGGACAAGATAAAGAGTCCATCACACGTCACTTTGCAGAGTATTCCATCTTGCTAAGGTTATTCTGCAAAATGTTCACTGTCTGCTGAATGTGCTTTATGTCAAAGAAAGTCCAAACATATTCTCTATAGGAAGAAATATGCCTTTCTAGTCAATATAATAAATATATATATATATATAGGTACTACTTGGATCGATTAGTATACAGCTAACTAAAGCATAGGTCAGCCTGGGAGTGTATTTGGATCATATTTCTGTACTACACTACTACTAACCCAATGTAGAATATTTGGCAAATCACAGGCCAATTTTTAAAAGCAACTACTGGTTTTCTTTGGTT
The DNA here is from genome assembly GCA_009769605.1 of Bucorvus abyssinicus. Taxonomy (NCBI): domain Eukaryota; kingdom Metazoa; phylum Chordata; class Aves; order Bucerotiformes; family Bucorvidae; genus Bucorvus; species Bucorvus abyssinicus. Next base: position 23,763,935 of record CM020025.1, read on the forward strand.
TGTTTTTAGTCAAAAATTTTTCACTGCAGTATACTGAATCCTCTTGAATAATTCTAATTAGAAGCCTTAAAAACAAACAAACAAAAAAAGCAACCAAAATCTCCAAGCCTGATTTCCTTTGATTTAGCCTGTGTATTCAACTTGTCCTTCCTTCTGAGTACTTGACAAAGCTGTAGAAAAAATTTTCATAGAATCACAGAATACAGCAGTATCTTGTATTCCAGTATAATTTTGGACAGCAGTTCTTACATATAGCTGTAGTGCAGATCACTGTGCACTTGGAGCTGCAGTACCAGAACAGGCTCCCTAAGCAGTTTACTAGATCTTCTCAGTGAGCTCTTCCAAACAAGACAATGTTATACCTACAAGTGTATAGGCAGTATCAAAGGAAGCCCATAGCATGGAGGATTATAATAGGCAATTAATAAACATGTATTATCATCATCTCCCATAGGAATATTATTTTGAAAACCAGAAGACTGAATTGAACATAAAAATACACAATATTCTTTCATTCTAAGCCTTCACGCAGCACAGAAATAACTGCAATATGTTTTTGGACAAAGCAGGTAGCATTTCACATCTGTGTTAAAAATATATTTTTCTTCCAGCAAATCACTACCCTAGTCTAGGGATTAACATAAAAAAATTAGCTACACTGTATAAAAGTAGCTGTGCAGTTGGAAGAGGTGAGATGGCTCTGGAGAACATCTGCAGAGGAGATAGAACAGGCTTGTGCTTAATGCTTCAAGTAATGGAGTATTGACACAGCAGTCAGTTCTGAACGTGAAACTGTTTCACTCACCAAATTACGTCCTCCTATTTTTAGAAATAATAGGATCTTTCCAGAAACATAGTGACATTCTCTTTTAAAAGCACGGGAGTAGATGTACCCCTGAAGTAAACCCAACCTGCATGGATGAAATCATTCCTGAAATTTCAGTAGCAACTATTCATAGCTAGAGCTACAGGAGGCAGGGGGTGTCCTCAAAGGGAGTTATCCTTGGAAATAAATACGTATTGTTAACCTCAGCGCCAGTTTATGTATTAACTTCTGCCTTCGCAGTATGCCGTTTCCAGTTCTCTTGTGCTATACCTGAATGCTCTTTTTAAACTTCCTCTCCCGGGACTGTAATTCATTCCATATTCCTTTCTCCCACATGACTGTATATAAATAAATACAATCTGAGAAAAATATGAAACTGCAGTAAAGAAATGAACTCTCCCTCAAGAAAAATTTCTCTTTCCTACTGTGTCTCTTTTCACCTGCTGTTCCTTCACAATCCTCATAGTCTTTTGTTATTTTGATAAACCTGCTAATACCGAGGAGCCAGTGTAATTGCCACCCATCCCTGGAGATAAGTGAGAGAGATGGATAAGCAGATGTCAAAGTCTCCAAACAAAGATGAGTACAAAGCTATGCAGAACACTGGTGATTTATAAAGGAGACACTAGCGTTATCGAGCCCTGTTTTGGGAAACGGTTATGCAAAGAATCAACAGTTTCAACTGAAAAGAAGAAAGGAGTGCATTTGGACCTGCCTGAGCAAGCAAATTAGCATAACCCTTGGAGAAAGCCTAGGGAAAATGGCTCGCAGTGAGATAGCTGAAAGCAGAGGCTGGCGGCTCTGAGCAAACAGCAATTTCTGTTTGTTTGGACCTGCCACTGCTAGGGAGGCAAAGCTGGTGCAGTCCTTACAGACAAAACAGCCAGGATACCTGACCTCATCACCATGTCTTCTTCTAACTGAAATCACCTGCAAAGCCTCACAAATTTTGACTAAATAGTGAAGTCAAGAGATACAATGAAGTCTACTGTGTTTAAGGATAATAGACCTTAATGTCTAGCGTGTTGCGAGTGTGAGTTTGGACCACTTGCCACGGCAGCTGGGACTCGGACGGCATGTGCCATTCAGGCCTGGCTCTCACAGCGCGCATCCTCACCCTCCCTCAGATTTCTCCTTCAGGGAGGCTTCAGTAGAGACCCATACCAGCCCAAACCTGTACAGGAACTCACACACGCTCGGTTGTTTATAAGCAAACCTCTTGCCTTGGATATTTTGTGGATTGCCTTGCACAGCTGTGGCTTCATATAAAAAAATAACTATTATGCTGCACTGTAGCATTTACTTGAAAGGCCAAAAACATTCAGGTGTCTTTCCTTTCAGCCCTGACTAGAACCACTTGCCAGGGACAAATGACTTCTCATTAAATTTCCCTAAGCATAAAGAAACAAAAATCCCTATTAGCCTACTCTTACCTGTAAATGAAATCTACTGCCACCCCCTGAGAAAACAACTAAACCTAAAAACCCTGAAAGAAGTGTTATTTAAAGTAAGACTGTTTAAGCAAATTTACTGGTATGGAGATGTAGATTTTACTCACTACCTATGACAGCTATGTACATGCAGTTTGTAAGTCATCTGTTGTGTGTGTAATAGTTCAATGAATCACTTGTATTTAAAAGAAAAAATTAAAACATGCTGAGAAACAGGTGATAATATCACAAGTGGTTCATAATAGCGGTTGTTACACCTCACAATTCCTGACAATCTTTCGAGAAAGTCCTACTGAAATTTTTCTTCCCTCTCTGAGATTTAAATTCCAATATAGTAAAAATCTAAGCAATATAAAAATAAGCAGTAAATACTCACCTGCATGATTTCACAGGTCAGGGCTTGCTGGAGTCAATGAGCAGGTGAGTGGACAAAATAATTAGCCCTATCTGGAAAGGCAGGGAGGGCTCTGACCCAGCCAATTGGGACCTGTCATTTGGTGAAAACCTTAGCATAATTATAGGGTAGCTGATTAAAGGTGTCTCCTGTCACAGCTAATTGCAGTAAGTAGTGTAACAACACATTACCTGGCAGAGGTTGTACACCATGTTTTATAGTCTACTGAACAAATGCCTTGAAAGAGTTCTTTTTATCTAAAGTAAGACATATTTTATAGTTTGACTTAATTTTGCTTTCTTGATACAGCAGTGGTTTGACCAATGGAGGTAAAAGGTTTTTTCATGGCTATGCAGAAATGGAGTTGAGGAGAGCAAAACTGCATTTTATGTTGCCAGAGCATAGAGTACCCCCAGGCAGTGCATCCACACTGGGCAGGAAACAAGGTCGTAGGAGGAGATCCTCCACTGGCAAGCAGACACCGAGGCTGCTGCACTTGGAGATCACTGAACTGAGCACCATGTTTGACCCTCTGACTGCTTTCACAGAGGTTTGGGCAGGACCACTGTAACATCCCTAGTGGATGCTGATGTAGGATATGTTAACACCCACATAAAGATAATTAAACAACTTCCACTATCTGTTGTTAATCTCCTAGCTCTGATTACGCTCACCCAGCACTCTTGAGTCGAGGGCTTCCCACAGCAATGGCATGCCAGGTAGTGACATGGGTTAGAGCCACTTTGAACTGTAGAACCTGTTATACTTGCAAAATGGCAATTTGAAAACTCTTTCTTTTCTCCCTCAGCATAAAAACAATTTTGTCTTTCGAGTCAATTTCAGTCTCAGAATTTTTATCTAAATATCAAAACATTTTTGTAATTTTGAATGTCATACATAGTGTTTTCTTTGTATATGAATATAATAAATGCTATGTATAACGTTTTTAGTAAGTTTTTGGTACCCCTTAACTTATCCTTCTTAAATGTATATAAGGATAAATCTCAAAAATGAAAAAATAGTAAAAATACTCAGTTACCATATTTTTTAAGGCAGAACAATGACTTAAAATAATTATTTAAAAGATTTAGAAAAAAGGTGCAAAAATAATAGCTTCTAAAATTGTGAGGAAAAAATCTTCTAAAGCAGTTTATGATGAAGAAAGAAGATGGAATAGAACTTTTCAAAATACATTTTTTCACATTATCATTCCTAAGTAATATGCTACTGTATGTTACTCATTTCACATAAGAATTTTAAAACATTATTGATTGGTAAAAGTCTAGAAAAAATGAAGATAAAGCTTTGGAATTTTAAATGTTGAAGTTTATTTTTGTCTGGGATGAATTCTTTCACCTGCTACTTTTGTAAAAAAAATACTATCCTTCTTCATGGAAAATACAGAGCCAGCTTTATGTGTCAGAAGAACAAGGAAAATAAGATAAATAATAATGAGTCTGTAGGTTAAATTACTCTTGAGAGACTCATAGTAGCAAAAGCCATTGCTATTTCAGCCCAAGCGGTAGACTAGAAGGCTTTTCCACTTCACCCATAGCAGCAGGTTTTTTTCCTGTAACGTTGCATTTTTATGGTACAGAATCCACTCCACAGGACTCTTGCAGCCAAAATCCCATGCAGCATCTTTACCACTCGTTTTGTGGTCTAGCATTCACTTCCCTAGTCAAATAGGAATTTCCTCCCAGAATAAGCCAGCTCCTGCTGGCTGCAGTATTAAATAAATAAGTGAAATAATTCTCAACATTTGAAGGAAGCATTACTGTGCTTAGTGAAAGTGATGGTGTGGAATAGAATAAAGTCAAGGAGCCTGAGGAGATAGGGAAATGGGTCAGCAGAGGTATTGAAAACAAAGGAACTGTGACAGAACTCTTCTTCACACCTCATTAACCTACTAGTTTGTCTCAGATGTCCAGCAACATTCCCTTCTGGCTTCTATCCTCAAACTATTTCTTTCAAAACAAGACTTGCAGTCACTAGCACAGAATGTTGTCATCCCCAGAACAAGCCCAGCAGGGGGGTGGTCTGCAAATTATCCACTGCAGTACTCTCGGGCTTCTCTGCGGGCACTGCTCAGCATTAAGAACAGCCTCACTGCCCACTGAATGTGTCCCCTACTGAGGCTGCCAGCAAAAGTGTTCATTTTGTTTGTGTTTTTATGATGTGGACATCTGTCCATTAGCAACTGGAGAAGAGCCACCAGTGTCACGCCCCACAGCTGCCAGCCTATCCGCAAACACTAACAATTTCCAGTTGCTCATGAATAAGCTGGATTCAACCCAATAACCTGGTGCTAACTGTTCCTGTGCTCCTCCAAATCATAAGAGTATGGCTGTTAGGTGGCTCCTGATTTCACTTTGATATAACACAAATTGCTCCTGCTGGCTGTGGCGCAGCAGGAGAAGATGAAAAAATAGAAAAGCCACAGCTGGCAGCTAATGAGAGAGGAGGTGTCTTCCCAGATGGGAAGAGAAGCTAGTAAAGATATGCAAATACCATCCCGTTTATATCGCTGAATGCTACAAATAAAAAAAAAATAGGATGCATAATGTGCAAGGGCAGAGGAGGCCCAAAGCTTCTAAGCAGTGTAGGCAAAAATTGAACTCTGCTGACCCAAGAATGAAACATGGAGGAATTGATCCCATTATTAACCAGTGGTGAAACTCAACATTGTCAAATGGGTTGAAAGGGCACCTGATGGAGTTTAGGGAGACAGAGGGCTGAGCTCTCCACACATCCCCTGCTCTCCTGCCAGTCTGATTTCACTGAGATAAATCCTGCCTCCCTGCCACTTCATCTTTCAGCAGAGCAAGTCATTAAAGCACGTGTAGCCTGTTTCTCAACAGCTGTCCTCTGAGCCTATGTCACACACATCAGATCCTAGCCTGGACTCACCACATCCCCTTCCCCTCACTAAGGTCCTCTTACTCTATTCCAGCACAGTTTGGGACAGCCTCACCTCCAGCCTTCCTTTCTTCAAAGTGCCCGTCTTAATCTCCTCATCCCCTATTCAGAAGGACCTACTCTTACAGTATGCTGACCCACCATGTCTGTGGGACAGAGCCTGTGCTCCAGTTTACAGTCCTCAGGACACCTTTTTCCTTCAGCCCTTCACAATATGGGGCTGAATCCCTTAACTCACTCCGAGTATTCTTGACGTTGGTGTCCATTGTTCTCACCACAGACAGATCTGGGCAGCATTGTATCCCTTGCAGGTAAGCTATGGGAGCTCAGGTCACACTTGTACTTTCAGTTAGCACCGTCTCTGTTCAGCATGCCCTGTGTGCATCTGGCATTTGCTTTCCCCACTTACACGTGACTCTGTCATGTGCTTTTGTCATGATTTACCACTTCGTTCTCTTTAGTCAAGATTTTCTAGGTATTTTCCACAGTATTTTGTCAGCTCCAGCCCAAAGAATTGAAACTGCTTTTTGGAGAATTATGGCTTACCTCCACCTTGAACCCCCATCTGGTGCAGAGGTCAGCTACCCGCAGGGGTCAGCTACCCACAGAGGTAGGACATTGTAAGCAGCTGTCACCTGTGTTCTCTTCTGCTTGAAGGAGCTGCTTTAGATGTTAGTGAAGCTGTCTTACTTTTCTAGGACTGAGGTCTGCATGAGATCTGATCAACAAGCATGTACTATGGACATCCTCAAATCTTACTCTTTGAGCATCTGTGTCAGGGATCTGACCTGAATTTACATAGCTGCATTCTGGCCTTTGTCACCAGGCTTCCCTACCAGAGAAACGAGGGCACTGGAGAGAGACATGGAAGTCAGTGCACTCCCATGCCTTGCCCCAAGATGTAGGTTAAGCATATAACGAAACCAGGGATCTTGGGAGCATACTGTCCTTTAACCTGAGACAATATTTTCCTTCCTACGTGTGCATAAACTTTCCAGGTGGAAGTACCTCCTGCAGGCACGAGAGCCCTCTATTGTATTACAGCGCTTCAGATCACTCTGAAAACTCCCACTGTCCTCTGTAGCACTTGACTACTCCGTGCGTACATCTGTGTCATGCAATGGGGCCCAAAGAAGAACTTCCTCTATTTCCAAGCAAAACAGTTTACCTGCACGGTACAATGAAATGCAGAGACACCAGCCTGGATCTTGAAAGTGGTAAAGCGTGAAAAACTGCACTGTATTTATTCAGCACAGAACATTTCAGTTTGTCTGGTCTACTTTTAGGGCTGGAGCTGGTCTCTGCACGGGACAGCTCCGCACTGCACCTTCTGACTCTAAAATCCCACGGATCAAGCTGGCAGGTTTCAGTCCCACACATGGTTCTGCAGAGCAGCTATGCTGTTGCTGTTCCTGCAGAGCTTTTAGTTGGAACACAGCACCACACTCCTGCAGTTACATTTTTCCTGTTCTGGCACATGCAAGGCTACCTCTGACTTGTGCTCCTCTGTGCAGGCAAAAGAAATCCTACACTGGGCAGCACAGCTTTCCCTGGGGAGGCCTCCTACAATGTGGCTTGCATTCAGTGCCTTCCCAGGACTCAGATCTAAGCTTTTAAAGACAACAGAGAAAGCTCTTTTGCCTTTTCTTTTTTTTTCTCCCTCTAATTTTGAATAACTAACTCCTTTTAGCTTTGAGAATCACAGATCTAATTTACATTTAAATCTTTCTAATCCCTTGCCAAGGCTGCCGTGACAATAGACACTGTAAAAATTAGTAAATAAGAATTTTCTTATTTACCTGATTGCCTTTCAGGTCTCGTTTTCTTTTATGTCAATCTATGCTAAGGCACTTTCAAGTTATATCTTAAAATGTGAAAGCTAAAAGCAATCTGAGTGAAATGGGTTTATGTCAAGAAAGATGTATTCCTGTGTGTCTTGTGTGCACACTGAAAGCTTTAATAAAAGAGAAAGAAAGAGACACCCTTCCCTCACCTAAGCCAAGTGCAAAAAGGTTTGGGAAACTAAGCTCCAGCTTAAACCGACAGCAAATAGCACAGGATGCTTCTGAAGCTCATCCAGCCCCAAATCCTCACCAATGAAAATCCGTACAGTGCAGGTAGCGCTGGTTCATTTCATCTACGCAAATTTACACCAATTCATTAATATACCACATTCCTTAATACAGTGGACATTTGGGATCCTGCCTTTAGCAAGAGAAAGCCCACTGGTCTATTCATGTGCGCTGATGTGGATGTCTAGAAAAGGATCCTTTCCACGTGGACAGGTTCAAAGCACACACGGGGAGAAGAGAGAGAACCACACATCCTGGTCACAACAGCACGGAAAAGGAACTAAACCACCCTGCCGCCTTGCCACTGTAAATACCGGAGAGCGCCAGGAGCACTTACCAGTCTTCTCTGTACTCCCAAATTCTTGCCATGTAGGATACCAGGGCCACTGGATCCCAGCAAATCCCGCTCCATCTTCTCAGTTGTCAGACTACTTTTTTTTGTGCCAGAGCATGTCTTATGGGCCAGAACCTTTCTTTTCTGTTACAGAAGTACAATCCACCTGGTCATCATTCACATGGTAGAAATGCAAAATCCATGTTAATGTTCTCTACCCACATTTTTCTAAAATACTGATGTTTTTATTAACCATAGTCACTGAGAAAAACATGGGGTAGAAAATATGACATATGATACTGACTAGGAGTGAACTACCTTTGATAAATAATCTTGACCTTCACCCCGAACACAGAGACCTATCAGTGCCCCAAGCAAAGACACAAGGCTCGGGAGGGAGGAAGATTTGTTTCCTGGCTATTGCTTTGCAGTGGGTTGTGTAGTTGAGTGAAAGAGGGCAGACAAGAGTGCGGGAGGGGAGGAACGAGAAGCTCTCACAGCTCCGGCTGGGGTGACTGAAGGTGTTACAGCCCTCTCCAGCCTTCCCATCTCTCAGCTGGAAGCTCTCTGCATGTGCAGTGGGGACAGGTAACACAGATAGAGGCGGCGTTCCTCAGCCAAAATCCCCTTCAGCTGTACGGTTCCGGAACACAGCAGGCCCTGGACGGCAGCAGCTGGGAGCAGGCACGCCAACGCCTCTTCGGCTGCAACTACTCGTTTCCAACTATGAGAAACAGTGTGGGCTTACATGAATTTCTCTGAGAAGCATAAATTCCCTACTGGTGTCTATTTGGTCCTCTGTTGGGTTTGTTTGTTTGTTAACAGACTGGCATTTTCTGTCAAAAACAGTTTTATCAAACAGTTCCCATCCAGCAGTACTTTGCAGTGTGTTTTAGTGATGGGGTTTTGTTCTCTTTGTATTGTTGTATTGAACTTGATTTGGACTTTGATCTCAAGAACTTTTTTCTGAGACCTTCTTGCAGTTAAATTAGCTCTTTTTTCCTGACCATTCAAAACTGCTCTGCTGAGTCTTCTATTTTCCCTGTCACCCTGCTTGTGAAGTCAAGGAAAGTAAAAAATCATTACAGCTTTGCTGAAACTATTTGTGCCCTGGAAAGAAGTTCTGAAATGTAGGTAATGAAAGGTTATGATCAATCTTTGCCATTTTACAAGAAGTTCAAGGGCTCCAGAGGCCCATCTGATTTTTTTGTTTGTTTGTTTTATTTACCTGTTGCTGCCTTACATATTACTTCTACAGATTAGCACCTATTCCTAACTAGATCTGTCTAGAAATAGTCTGTCCATCTTGCACAAACTACCAGAGGATATTCCTTATTTGATTGTGCCAGAATGCGAGAGGAATCACACCCAGGGAATGTTGCTTGTGATTTGCATATTAAGAACAATAATACAAGTAATTGTAGATCCAGTCTGAAAAAGTTTTTATGCATTTCTAAAATAACTTTGAAAAAATAGATTATTTAAATAAATAAGGATCTCAGTTTATTACAGTTCTTGAAGAAACAAATCCCACTGCCTGTTACCTTCACAAAACCAAGAGTCAAATTTCCTAAGCCTGCTGAGAAAAATACTAATTAAAGAAGGTCATAAACATTCTGTGTGAAGATGACTACCTGAATTTGAATTAAAACCAAAAAAAGTCAAGGCTTTTCACAGGGACTGTGATAGGAGATTGCTTATCAGCCAGTTCCCACGCTGGTGAGTTTCTACACGCCGCTGCAATGTGGCCTTACAGAAAATCTGCATTATAAATTGCCTCTGAAGTGCTTCACCTGCTTGTGAAATGAATTTTAATGACTTCTGAAACCTGCAGCGGTAGCAGTTGATTTGGATTGCAGAGCAGTATAGAAAAGGTAAGTGTCTTCCCAGGCTAGCAATCTACATATTAAAGGCTTAAAAAGAACTACTTGGAGTCTGAAGGACCAATGCCAAAATAAATTCCGGAAGACCCATGGCAAGTGAAATGGTGATTCTGGGCAGCAATGTCAGTGTTCGTGGGTTATTTATCTTACATAGTCTTAAAATGTTGTTGTACATCATAAAAATTGTGCTATGCTTGAACATGGCACTGCGCAATATTTTTAGGCCCTAAAGGAATAGCTCTGGGAAATAGCAATTTCCATGAGAATTTCATGTCTAGACAACATTTAATTTTCAATAGTCTAATTCTTCGCAATATAGAAATAGAATTTCTGGAGGGTATTTTTAATACTCTTCAACCAGTCATTTGAGAACCGTTACAGTTTCTTCTATGGTTGACTCTACTTGGATAGTGTCTATATAAGATGATATATGAACTTTCTGGAATGCCTGTATAAAACAGAGTGAATTTTTTATTTCCAGTTCTGTCTTTCAGGCCTCAGCTACAGGTATTTGAACTTGCTAATGAAACCACCTGTAATCAGATCATTATGAAACAAACAGAATGTGAGAGGGACATAGAGATTAAAAAGTTCAAATGCTTTATGTAGGATTGGTTTAGATCATGGTAGGTTTTGCTATTTTCTTGCTTCTGTGTTGAGGAAACATAGAGTAAATCATCTAGGACAGATGTTTCTCTAAACATAAAGGAAATCATCAGTTTACTGAAAAAGGGGAAAGATCTTGCAAGCTGGGGACGTCCTACAAATGTAGGAATTCCACTCTATTTTATTAGCAATGAAAAAAAAAGCAACTCTTTCTCTCCTCTTATATCTGAATTCACATGCTCCCAGATAAAAGAGGAACTTAATAATGCATTAGACAACAGTTAGAGCATCCCATTTCTTAGCATACTAATTTTTTAAGATTAGGGAAATAATCATTCCTTTTCAAAATCAATTTTCAAAGAAGCCAATCACTTCCAATTACCAGGATACGCAACCATTTTACAGCCATATTTAGTAGATCACCTTCTATTTGCTATTTCAAACAGTTTTAGAACAAGTAATTATCTATAAACCACTGCTGTGTATCTCAGAGTCAATTGGTCTACGTCTTGCTCTGATCCCGTCCTGAGTACTGGCTGCAGCTTTGCACAGGAGGAAGTGTTTACACGATTAAGGCTAAAGCACACAGCACCTATCCATAGCAGAGAGAGAAAGCTGAGTCTTGCCTCCTGGACACTTTATAAGAACTTGTCCAGAGATACCAATTCACTTTTTGTAGACTCAGTCTGTGTCACCTTCTTTGGGCTGGAGTAGTTGCCATGAATCCAAAATATGCCAGTCATTTGAATTATGAGATTATTAATTTATAGCTTTCCTTTGGCATGATACAGCTTCTTCTTGCTTGTAAATGTTTCCATACTGGTTAGATATGAGCAGAAAGATTATGCCAAAGTAATTTGTTGCTAAGAAAGTACAGAGAAAATATCAGGAAAATACACTGGTATCAAAAAGAAGAAAAAAAAAAAAAAGGCCCTAAATAGGAATGCCCAATTGGTAACTCTTGTTTGCTAGAGGCATGTAGCAATAGGACTATTCATTAGCATGACATGTACACCTATGTATCACAGGTAAAATTGCTGAAGGGTGTATATGTATGTATGTGTGTGGTGACTTGCACTAAAATTATGGGCCAGCTCAGCATGTGCACCCTCTTCAAAATCCTGTTAGAGGCTGACCTGTATCTTCAGGCAAGTGTTCATTTCTTGCTTAGTGTGGCCTACAACATGGACAGCCTGCAGGTCTGCCAGGAAAAAGCTGGATTCAACTCAATAGAGACATATGCAAAAATTTATACTGAAGGAGAAGAAATCAACCAAGTAGAATACCAAAGATGCAGCGGAATATGGAAATCAATAGAAGTCTCGGAAATACAGCATGGTAGGACTGAAAGAATGAGGGAGATTATTAGGAAAACATGGTAATAGTATTTATAGGCACAAAATGGGAAAAGGATTAAAAGGGATGACAAATGCTTTTGTTCTCTATGTCCACTATGTGTCAGATAAGGACTAATGAAACTCAATCACATTGACAAAGACTTGAATATTAGAAACCTTTTTAGCAGTAAAAGCAGATTAACAGTATATTACTTTGTCTAGGAGAATTGGAAAATCTTTTAAGGGAGCTGGAGGTATAATTAATTCTAACTTTAGAAAGCAAGAAATAATCATATTGTTATCAAAAATAGATGATCGTACCTTCAGAACATTAAAATCTTCCTGAAACCTATACTCTTTATCCCATACTTAAACAATTCTAGTCCTTTCTCCATCCCTTCTCTTAATGGATTCAAAGTATCTACAGTTAAATCTAATTTTTCTCCTGTATAGTGGCATCACAACTAAGTTGAAAGTTCAGTTCCAGTCTATCCAGTTAGCATCTAGCTACTTGCTGCAGCCCATGAAATCAGTATAGTGACTGTTCTGCTCTCTGTCATAAAATTTGCAATGCAGCTGAAGGTAATTGAGTTAATGGCAATGAAGACAGAGCTATTTTCCCACTCTTCAGACAAATCAGAGCCTAATAACCTCGAATGGTACTCACAGAACATTACAGGGAAGCTTGCATCCTGCTGCCTATTTTATCCTACTGGATAAGCTAAAAGATGACTATTAAGCTGCCAAATTGATGCTTTCCTTTATCACTTAGGATGGGGTTTCTCTCAGCCATCTAAAAGCTAGGTCCCTGCTCCAAGGTAGTATTCCAGACACTCTTTATCTTTGACAGAAAAAGACAGAAACCCCTAGAGCATGACTCATCCCATCTACGTACAACATCTATCTAGTAGATTTATCCTTGCCAGGAGATACCTTCTCCCTCCAAAGACTGAGTAAATCATGGACTTATAGTCTGCAGACCTAACACATAAATGGTTAAAGTTGTAGGAATCTGATGTCACAGTGCAGTTTACCCTGGTAACTTCGGGCATTTAGCTGAGGTGCCTACTTTAGGAATGCCATTGTCATAGACTCACTGCCTCTCAAGTTCATCTCAAGTCTGGAACGGTGGGTGAGGGGGAGGAATCACCCGGCAGAACTGCCTGTCTCTCTCCATTGCTTGCAGATGGTACCGAACCACCGCAGGCCTCTAATTAGCACATAATAGGTAAGGTATGTAGATGAATTCAACAACTAAATGGCCAGTTATTCCCACAGAAAATGAAAAGTAATTTCTCTCACTAGGAGATGGAAGCACTTGCTGCACTATATTGCACTACTCAGGATGTGATAAAGGACAATGTGAATATCACACAAAATTACTCAATCTGAGAGTCAGTGACACAGTCTGAAGGCGTGCTAGGGACCCACTGGGGCAGCAACTGTCTGGTTTAGAGGCTTATCTACATTTTCTCCAAGATACTGCATAACTGATGTGTAGCCTAATTTTCAGTCAAATTATATAAAGATAAATTCTAATAATTACCTACTAAAAAGGGGGAAAAAAGACAAAAACTAAAATGAAAACTTGGATATCGGTAACTTTTCCAAAGAGCATACGGCATTAGCCAGTTTAATCAAAGTATTGTTTGTACCAATTAGCTCTAAAGATGTCGACTACATAAACAATTATTATCAAATTGCTGCAGTGATACACTGGACAAGTTATTTTTATAAAGAACAAATATAGGACATCAGCATGGTCATCAATAGGGTCTGAGCAGCAGCTGGGGAAGATTCAATAACAGTGACTCATGCAAGCACACACACGTTCAAACCCTTTGGCTTTATGATTTACAGAAGTGGGGCTAGAAACCTAGTTTTAGAAAATCAGGAATGCTAACAGGTCTTGAGTGCTTCACAAGTGCCATCACCAAGACCTTGCTAATCTCGCCATAGCATAAACTAAAGAAATGGCTCACAATTAGCTGGCATTACAGATTGATTACCCAAAGATTTGCCTAAAAAACTTCACAAGCAAAGGAATGACCCTCTTAAATTAATTTACTTTCAAAACCAAGATGCTAAAGTAAACCAAAGTAAAGAAACTGCCCCTTGGAAAACCCAGTACCAGATACCGTCCTGTTCTACATGGGGTGGCTGTCCTTCTGCATGTCACGTGAATGAACGGATGTTGTATCGGCCAGTCATAAAGGAGGAAGAGGAAGAAAAGAGTTGGGATTTCTTTAGTCTCTTCTCTCCACCACCACAGGCAAGAGTTTGCCTGGGAAAAATCACCCTGGTGTACTGCCCATGCCTTTTAAGCAGCACTTGGAAACACAGTATAGATTTGCTGTGATACACACTGTATATCACAATGAAAGAATATATCTACAAAACAGGGAGAAAAAAATACCCTTTTTTTTTGATTCAGCTAAGCTGTAAATTGCCATCTGGAAGCAGGAGACATAAAATGTAGCAAAATAGGTGTCAAGGGTTAGAGCTGGGCTGGCTACTAGATGAATGACAGATGCTCTCTATTACCCCCTTTCCCCCTGCCCAAAGAGAGGATAAAGAAAAGGAGTAAAAGAGAGAGATTTGTGGATTGGAAAAGAAAACTAAAACTGCTTTCATGAGAAGAGTAATAATAAAATGAAATATATACAATACCAAACCCAATCGCCCTGATGGCCACACAGTCACCGTCACCACTGATGCTGTGGGCAGACACTGGTGAAGTCCCAGACTGGACTCGGTGGCAGATGGGAACTGGATTCAGGAGCTGGATTCCAGAACTGGATTCAGGAATGCGCAGATTGGGATCGAAGGCAGAACAGACAAAGTCTGCCTTGGACACCAGCCATTGAAGAGACCAGACCCTTGTGATCCCTCAGCTTTATACTGAATATGACATCTATGGGATGGAACACCTTGTTGGTCAGTTTAGGGTCACCTGTCCTGTCCACTCCTCCCTGCAGGTGTGGCCTCTAACTCACTGCACCCCAACATGGTACAACAGGATTTAGCAGTGACCTCAGATTCTATAAGAGTAAGTATAAGCAAGAGCCTTTCTGCAGACCGATCCCTGGCAGTAACTGTACACATCCAGCGTTATCACTGCTAGGAGCAGACACTGTCTGCAAAAATAAGTCGTTAACTTCAGAAAGTGCAGTTAGAAGAGACTGAGCTGAAAAGTAAAATCACTGAACAGGATGAGTTCTGTTCTAACTCAAACCAGGACAATAGGTAATGACAACAGACAAGCTCGGGAAGAAATATTGCTTGCACTGTCCTCACGGTTGCTCCAAGTCTGGGTTACATATTCCAGCAAGGTACAATCCATCTGGGAGCTGTGGGAGCATGCACGACACTCTTGTGGCAAATTTTTCCTTTAAAAATTAACTCACTACACTGGATTAACAGCTGGCACTTAGCAAATAGTGTCTATGCTCTACTGATTTTACCTCCTTTATAGCTTTCTTTGTGACTGCCCTTGAGTTAATGGTTACACCACACATTAGTAGGGCAGTGCTTGTCATTCATTTCTCAACATAGTGAGCGTTGTCGGGTGCTGGATTCTAAGCAGGTCTAAGCCAGCCTAAATCCTGTGTAATTAATTTTGGCCCAGCACAGGGAAGTGTGCTTGACAATGAGTATCACTCTCCCCATCAGTTCTGCAGAGGGAGGACGGGAGAATTCAGATGGATGATCTAAAACAACCTGGCATCTATTTGCAGATAATAGCGCTACCGTTGCAAGTGAATGTCTCTGTATTGCACTGCAGGGATTGGAAAACTGCAGAATGGGTTGCGATGGCCTAAAATGCTTCAGTTCTTTTAGTTCTCATCCAAAATAATTCAGGAAATGATAATTTACTTATTAAATAAGATATTTTACATTTTTCTTATACAGTAACAAGGTGCCAGATTAACTTATTTTGTTGAAAGTATCAATGATAGTGAGGTTAAAGACATTTCATTCTCTCAATATGGCTGTCAGAATCTTCCAAGTGAGATAAAGTTTAATAGGTCACTTGGTCTGTTCTTTAAAAATGTATGTATATGCCCTACTTCGCATATTCTTTTCAAATACTTCCCATAGAACAAAATAATCTTACAACTTTCATTTTACCCTAATATTCACCAGACTTTCCCTCCTTTTTCTAGGTTTAATGCATTGTTTTTATTTATAACCTTTGACATCACAAAAGGTAGATCCTCTCTTTTTTCGTATCCACAGCAATTTTTATTATAGTCTATGATTTTTATGTTCTTTTAGCAGAAATCATTGTGTACTCAGTATTTTTCTTTTTTTTTTTTTTTTTTAATGTATATAGTGGTCTCTTCAGTTCATGTTCTTTTCCCTAAATTGCCTATAATGCTTAACATATTTTTGAGGTAGGGTCCTCTCAGATCAGTGTCCAATATTGCAAATGCAGGGATCCTGCTTCATGATGTCCCACCACTACATAAAATTTAATTGGTAATTTTTTGCAGTTAGATGAAGCCGCTTGTTTGTCAGCCACTGATATTTGTTATTCTCTTTTAGCATTTCTTTTCCTAGACAGAACTCCTTCACTGAACACATGCTTTATATTTTTTTTCCAACTATCTTTCTTTGCTTGAGGGGGGGAAGATTTTTCCTTCTCTGATTGTTACTGCTAAGTTTTCCCTATGCCCATTGGCCTGTGAAACTTGAGCAATTTACTGCAACTAATTCCCTGAGAACTGCTACCAACTCATGAAATGTACTCCAGTTCCTAGAAAATACAATTTACTTATTCAGTGGCTCTTCTTGTCTCTGAGGGAAAACCAAGCAGAGATAGATCTTTTCTTGATTTTATTTGTGAATAACTGAGATTGTTCATGCAAGGTAAAACTAAAATACTGCTGAATGGAAATATACATTGAAAAGAATCAGCACCCTCTTATACCACAGATTTTCATAATAAAGGGGAGAAAGGAAACTTTGTCTTACATGGTAGAATTAAGGAGCAATTCAGAAATAGGATGGGAGGGTAAAAAAGGCAACCAAATGCTAAAAAAATGCAGGTTTCGAATAGAAAGGAACAAAGAAAAAAAAAATAAATGTATATTGACTGAGGAGGTCAATGTAATGTAAATGTATTCATTTACTACATTCATTACCAGTTCTAAAAAAATATGATAAAATGCCTTGCCTAAGGATCTGATCCTGTGTCATCAAAATTAACACAGATGTTTTTCACTGACCATGCTATGAGTAGAACCAGGCTCTAGAGTAACCTAAAGATTTAGGATATAAAGAATTTAGTGGAATAGGGCTGCTAAATTGCCATGAGCTGAGGGAGAAGATTATTCTGTAAATGGATCACAGCAACAATTGCTCTGCAGTGTATGTTGTTATGGTGAAACTTGGAGTGAACATATTTTCAGGAGCCACAGGAAGGCAGTGTGTAACAACTTCATTGTAGTTTTGAAAGCTTCACGTCCAACATCTGAGGAAAGGACGTGTGATATCTATTAATCTCTCTACCTGAGCTCAGCTTAGATTTGGCCAGATGTTTTTCAGTGGCACGTTATTTTTAGCCAGAAATTACCCTTCTGCTGAATTTTGACCTTATCATTTTGATTGCTATAATGTAAATGACTGATACAATGTAAATCTGCATGTAAATAATTATGGGGTGTTTGACATTTATAACATTATCATCTTCAAAGTGAAGGCAGCCTCTGTGAATACCCTGAAGCAACTGTAAAAAGTCAGTTTAGGTCAGTAAAAGATGAGGTATGTCAAGCAGCAAAATGCCTAAAGCCACAAACATTCAAATGTCTTTCACAGTCCGCATTGGCCAGCTGCCCCTGGGTGGGGGGACAGGATGCTCTTTGAAATTTCTTTATCACAGTGAGGAGACTCCCCAGGACCCATGGCTATCAGACAAAATTCCTGCTCTTTCCTGCCCTTTCAGGGTCCAAAGTGTAAGATATTTAGAAGGGAATCACTCCAAACTTGCTTGAACTCCTCCTTTCTAGTTCAACTCCTCCTCTAATCTTGTAATCATTCCATCTTTGTCCTTGTGGACAACCACAAGAGTAACAGCAACTATTAATCCTCGGTGAACACTGTGTGGTTTATATTTATGGAGGGAAGTGATGGGACATTGGTGTGTAAAATCCCTCAAATACACATACTGAGTGGCTGGCATGTGTCCTGGTGCAAGAGATTAATCCAGTTGTCCTGTCCCCAGTGGTCCCTCTATGCTTACTCTTTAGAAATCTTTAGAACTTTGGCTCTACCACCCTGTGGTGCTGGGTAAGCTGAATTGCCTGCACAGTTGATACCCATGCCTCTGACATGTCTGTATGGAAAATAACAGTCTGGAGGTTTCGGCACATAGAATTCACAATATTACTGGATCCGTTGTAAAACTTTCCTAGCATGTGACCTACATTTTTCTTTTTGGACCACTGTATTTCATAATACAATACTACTAATTTCTTCCACCCACACCTTTAGCCTGATACTTAGCCTTTTTGGCAATAAAGTGAACTTTCCATATATTTTACTATTTTCCAAAGGGAAGAATATATTTTCTTTCAAACATTATTCTTCTGAGTTAATTAGTTAACATTGATACAGATTTTTCATCATACAAATCAGCTTACAAGACCATTAGCTATTGAGGCTGTTGTTGGTATTCTTAACTAGCCTAGTCCTGTAGGACGATGAGGAACAGACTCACACAAAGGTTTTGCTACAAGAAAGAAAACCTTATTATCCCACTCACCTCACGGGGATATATTTCAGCCAGGCAGAATTTCAGAAGCAGCTGCGTTTGCCGATGGGTGAATGTCTATCATTGAACTCCTCTGGATATAACCTCTTGATAGGGGATATAGAGAATTCTTGCAGAAGTAAAGCAGAAGATTGAGGGGGAAGAATAGTTTTGCTGAAGCAATAGCAAATGCAACAGTAGCAGGGGATAGCAATGTTTTGTTGAGTTTTGCAGCTTATATGTGGTAGAAAGGAACAGCTGGCTTGTGGCCCTTAGGGGAGAAGGTTTTTGAGGCATTTGCTCTCTGCAGTGTGGAAACCTAACAGCATTCAAGCCCCAAAGGGACGAACCTTCAATTCTGCCCAAAGCCAGTAAACTCAGTGTCTGGTTTTGTGACTTTTTTACGTGCTAGACTTTCTGTGTTGCCTAAATTGATGGTTAAAGTATAAAATCTTATGTTTATATATGTAAGTCTTAATATTAAAAACAATGTTTTCGTAAATAAGAGGAAATTCAGAGACCTGCCTATCCAGAAGCTTTGTTCAACTTGCAAAAAGTTACCCAGCTGTAACTGAAACTCCTCTAACTTTCCTGAACCAGGCAACTTTCCTAGGTGAGGTTTTGTAATGCAATTTCCAGTAATTTCTCTGTTCTTGATTTTGGTGAGATCATCAGTGTAGGATTTCTTGTGGCATTTTTTTGCTATTTCTATTTCCAGTTTAAAAAAATGAAACTATTGCAAGGAACATTGACTGTGACAGACTGAAATAAAACTTTCTCCTTTTCTTTTTCCTAAGAAATCAAACTTAGTTTTCTTTAGGTTTTGGGCAGGGATCACTGATGGGTGCAGGTGACTGTTACTGATCCCGCCTCTCTAGCCCCAGTTGTGTCTCAAATTTGGGTGATATTTCTTGTTCCAATTTTCAGTGCTGTAATCCCTGAATTGCCAAAATCGATACAAATTACACCAGGGAGTGTAAGGTTTCGGCCCACAGAACCAGTCTAGGCGTTTAAATTATTTCAAAGCCCAAATTCCATTTAAATGGGTTGGAGCTGGTTGGTAAAATACATTCTTAAACACAGATCATAGAGTCTGCATTTTAAATGTTACAAAAAATACCGCCCATCATGTTATTTATTTACATTCTAAACATCTTTGGCTTTGAGATGTTAAAGACCCTCTGTGCAGGTGGAAATGACCAAATGATATGTAGCATTCTGCAGAAGGCTTCGAGCAAATGTTTTCAAGAGTAGTTCGACTTTAGTATTTGAAGTGCAGGAGGCAGAGCTGCTTGAAAAGCTCTTGAGCTTTAAAAAGGGCACTACTTTTAAGTAAATGTATTGCTGAGATATATTAAATTGTTTACTTTTTCTCCAACATAAAATCTCAGTAGAAAGGGGAGAGGAAGTTGCAACAATATAAAAATAACCTGGAAAAAAGCTTTTTTTGTCTTTTTAAATTACTTTTCATTTTCGATTTGATTTTGTATTTACTTGTAAGTTAAAAAGCTGAAGGCAAGATCATTTGTTGAAATGAAACAGCTATAAAAGGATTCTTTCATTTCCTGACTGAAAAGAACTTTGGGGTCTTTAAAGCGATAGCCAGAGAAGCATCTGCGTTACATTATCTGAATCCCTTGGAAATAAAAGGACATAACTGCTGGAAAATGCAGTTGAGATTTAAGATCCTTCACAGTTGTTCGAAATCTTTTCTTTTTTTCCCCAAGCCTTGCCTTTTGCCTGTGGGTTGCTTTCAGAAGCCCTGGTGCTGCCCTGGCTCTGAGGGTCAGACTTGGCCCAGGACACCAACCCCTCACATTTAGCAGGAGCTGAATTACCTCCTCCTCTGGATTGCTCCTTTGCAGCTGGTGGGTGCTCTAAACTGGGGTCATGCCATGTCGAGAGCCTTTCCCTTCAGGGCATTAATCCGGGCGAAAAGTGACTGAATTCCTAACCCATTGCCTGCATTTCTACCCTACCTGTTGCATTTTTCTCTTTTTTCTACTCCTTTCCCTAGGAGAGGTATATTTTGACAGGTGACATTTTATTTACGGTTTAATAAAAAAAACCCTTGCGTTCTCACTTCTAAAATCTTGTTTTGTTGATTTGTCTTATGCACTGCTTTATGCTGCTTACAAGTTGAACTAATGGTAAAAACAGGTTTATCATAACCTATGACTTCCCAATGTGATGATAAACAGGGACACAGCAGACCCTGTTCAGGCCGCAGGTGTTTTCTTATGTCAAAAATAGTTGTCGTTATAACAGCCGAAAATCTATTCTATTTTGTATGTCGCTCAACTGCATAAAGGATAATTCTAGTACCTTGATACAAATACTTCCAAGTGACAGCACTTTCTTTATTGCCATTAGCATGTTCAGACACAATGAGCTGGCAAAGATTAACAGGATCTACCATTTTTTACCCACGGAATTTGTCCACCTGCCAGCATCACATTCTTTCCCTAACTGTGTCTCTCTAAGAGAAGAATGTGACTTTTTGAAATCTCGCTACCGTTACTATTGTCATTAATTTAGTAGGAAGACAACATCTTGAGTATGTGTCAGTTCAGAGTTATTCTTGATATTGTATCCCCTACTTATGGTTCATTAAATAGGTATTTTAAAGTATATAATACCAGACCAGTGGGAATTAATGTGCACAATAAAACTCAAACGCACAGTCTTGTTATCAGCACTAACTCTGTTAAGCGCAGTAACCAGTGTGGTGATGTTCATAGCAGGCCTGTCTGTGTACATCTAAATAAATTTGACAGATTGAGCAATATACTTGTGAAGTGATGCTCAGTATCCTCCAGAACATGTTTTAGTAGATACTCCTCACACAGTTCAACTGTTGTTGGTTTTTTTTTTTCCCCTAAAGGAAGCAATGTCTAGTTTAAGTTGCTTGCTGTAACTGTGCGTAAAGCTCTTCATTTTTTTTTTTCCCCGGCTATTTAGAATATTAGAAGCTTTGTGCTAAAATATGCTTAAAATGAAGGGAATATGCATAAACAAATGGAATTTCATGGCTTTTAGGTACTAAGTGATTTAGAGGGGTTTCCAAGTTTGTCAGCAAAGAATCTGTGTGGTAGAGCTACTCTTTTGCTTAATTTAGCTTGTTACTAGAGGAGGGTCCCTCAAATCTGTTTCCATTTTCCTTGTCTTTCTATTTCTCTATATTCCTGACCTCTCTCTATTCAATCCTAAGGTTAAATGAGGTGAACAATGCTTTAATAAATATGTAAATTCCAGTCAGAAAAAGAAATTGTATTAGGAGTGATTGGTGCTAGTATTTCCACTGCATATCTCATGAAGATGATGAATTAAGAAGCTTTCTGGGGGTGAAAAACAACCATAGACTTTCATATGGTCACAAAATGTGTTGAGGACTGAAGCCAGAGCAGTTCCAAGAGGTTTGATTCATCCAGCACTTCATCCACAGCCTGCAGAGCTCTCACCTTACAGGGAGGGACCTATTTTTAAATATATTACATGTAAGCGTCAAAAAACTCTCTTGCTCTGCCTTTCTCAAAATAAACACCCAGCTAGGGCACACTGCTGGGAGTCTATGGAACTTGACCCTTTTTTCTGCTGCACCAAGATGTTATGAGAGGTACCTGTCTCACAGCATCCAAAGCTTCTCATGGATATGGCTCATGTCATGCCCGGAGCCCTTACCTCTCATGTCTTGGTGATTGTTTGACAAAAGGGGTTCAAACAGTTCTCTGTCATGAGCTTGAAGGCACTGATGGCCTTTCTGTCCCTGCCCAACCTCCCCTGTAGCCTTCCTCCACCCCAACCAATGGCCCAGGAGCTCCATTTCAGCTCAGCCTGGGGCTCTTGGTGCTTGCCCCAGAGACATTGCAGGGGAGTCCATCTCCAGCCATGCCTCTGGCCCTTTCTCCTGGGTGGATTCATGTTGCCATCTCATCTCTGGCCTCATCTCCTGCTGCTTCTGCCTGGGCTGTCTGGACAGCCCTTGGACCTGGCTCATCGCTTGCCTCATGTGGGGCTGTCAGTAGGCCCTCTTACCAGCAGCTGGCACTGCCTGCCATGTCCAGCCCCCATGGGACTGTGTCTTTTGGTGAGGCCATGGCCTGCCCTGGGGACACCCTCAGCTCCCAGCTGCCCATCCCTCCTGGAGCAACCCACCTTTGTAGACCCAACACCCTCACCTTTGGCTTTGTGTTCTGAGGACCACATTACATGTAAAAGAACAAAAGCTCACTGTTCTTCCCACCACTGTAATGTTTCAGCAAAAGTATTTCTTATTTCTTGCATCACTATCTAAAGATTCACCAAGCTTAGTTACAAGTGCAGGAGGCCTGGGTTTAAATCTCTGCTCCCAAACAAAATCAGCAAACAACTCTTTCAAACATATTTCCTACAATACTAGCCTGTTGAAGAAAATGAGATAGAGCTGCTTTTTATCAGTATGAACTGGGTCTCCCTCAGATGTCCAGAAAGTATGCTCTAAGGACAACTAGCAAATCGCCCTCTGGCAGTCAGATCAATGAGACGTCCAGAGAGTCCCACCAAGGCGCAAGCGTGAAATCAGTCTCCGATTTGCGAGGTGGCAAGAGGAGTCAGGTGATGATGAGACATTACTTGGAAACCCTGATGTGCTGAAGGAATGTAGTGGTCTAGAGTGCTAGGAAGTACTTGAGCAGAGGTTTTTGAGGAGGTTGGTAATATCTGTATGCTAGATATGAGCATTTTAGCTCACTGTGGTTGCTACCAGTGCAAATCTATTAGTTAGTGTAGCAAACCAAACCATATTTGTGAGTGTCCCTATGCATTAGGACACAGACATTACTAAATGCAAATATATACAGACTGAACCCAAGAAAACCCCAGTGCAAACAGTTGTAAAAACACTTAGCGATGATTCATCTGTCTATGTACAATACATTATAACTGTCCTGTTCTTTCCAAGGTATCTCTATGGGGTTGGCAGGTATGATACAGGATGCACAGGATTCCCTTGTCCCTCTGGGACAGCAGCTGGAGGCCAGGTGAGATATAGCTGAATCCCACCCTTAGCTTAGGAATGACCCAGTTCGAACAGTAGCAGGCTTAAACGAAAATAAGCAAATTCATGCAGAGTTTTTTTACCTGGTTCTGATGAGATCTGCTGCTTACAAGGCTCTGCAGGAGGGAGCTACCAGAACTGCCTGTTCCCAGGATACCTTACCTTTATACTGGCTGGCAGAAATCCAGTTCTTCCAGTCGTTCCCTAAGTGGTACGGAGTGAAGTTTGTGGCACACCACTTATGCCCACATTCACTTGTTACAGCATGTACTCCTTGGCACGGTAAACAAAGGAGGGGTGAGGGCTCTTGGTATGCAGACGGAAACACTCGGTCCTTTGTAAAAACTCAAGTCCCTGATCAGAGAGGTAAAGAGAATGAAAACAGGCCATTGAAAAAGCTGCAAGCTTCTGAAATATCAGCACGAGTCAGAAGCGTGACAGACAGCTGGAAGCTTGAAGGGAGCGTGTTTGTATCTTTTACTGGACTCTTCTTGAACTAGTGCACCAGGCCTCCTTAGTCAAGCAAGACATAACTCACTGGCGAGCAATGCTACGTAACAGCAGGCTATGGGGATGCTTGGGCAGCCCTAGAATGTTTATGAAATCCCTGCCCATATGCCAGTATGCTGCTGCAGACCCACAAAAGTTCTTTTCTGATTGCTCTGAAACCCTGTCCAGCAGAAGCAGGGCAGAGCTGCCAAGGAGCTGTACAAATCCTCTTCCTTGTGATCAGGAGCAGAGCAAACAGGTGCCCACCTTTGTCAGTGTAAATGGGCTGCATTTCTGATTCTGTCTCCCAGCATGGCCAGGCTAATTGCGTGGAGGAGTTTGGTTTGTTGACCCTGTTGCTATGCTGCTTCACCAGCTGCCCAGGTTCCTGCCCGCAGCACCGCAGCACAAGGGACTCAGAACCATTCAGAAAGCAGAGCCCTGGAAGCCAGCAAGGGGACACAGAGCTACCAAGGCAAACCCAGTTGGAAAACATCTTTTTTTTTTTTTTTCCCCTATCTCATCCTGGAAAAGGATTTGGATTGCATTGTGTAAAAATATATCCTCAATAGTGAGGTCTGGAACAAGGAAAGGCAGTGTCGCTCTTCCATTTTCAATCACCAGAAGGGTTTACCTTGTTCTGGAAGTGGTCCTTTTCCAGGAGATAATATGAAAAAGTCAAAAGTCTCACTATATTTGTTCATTTCTACACAGTCAAATCTTCTGCTGAGCAAAAAGAAGATTAGAAAGGTTATCTTGCCGTGTTTTTCAATACAATGAATTGGTCAGTGCTAGAAATTCTATTTGAGAAACTAGGTAATCACATTACTAGAGGCAGATTTCAATAGATATGTGACTCTGTTCATGACCATTTTCTGACTGTTTCCAATTAATATTTTAATGAGCAAGTTTTCTTCAAAGAACCTCTTGAGGAAAGAGCAAATCCTATTTGAAAGGAGAGGAAATTTCTAAAAAGTAAATTTTACATTTTTCCCTATTTACACTTGCCTTGAAGCTTGATTGAAAGAATTTGATCTGGTCAGAGAGATCAAGTCACTCAGATACACAATAAAATTGTGGGTATTATTTATTAACATATACCCAAAAAAGGACAGAACATAAGAATGTAAAGATTTTAATGTAAAATTTAGGTACTGTGTTATAATCAAGAAGTAGGCAAGCCATGTAAATAGAGCTAATCTGCTACAGCTAAAGCAGATTTCTATTTCATTGGTTTACAGAAACACAGAACCATTTTGGTTGGAAGAGACTTTTAATATTATCGAGGCCAACCGTTCACCCTGCACTGCCAGGTCACCACTAAACCATGTCCCTCAGCACCACGTTTACTCATCTTTTAAATCCCTCTGGGGATAGTGACTCCACCACCTCCCTGGGCACCCTGTTGCAATGGTTCACAACGTTTTCTGTAAAGAAATGTTTCCTAATATCCAATAGCAACATAAAGAAATTTTCCTAATATCTAGTGGCAGCATAAAGAAATACCTTTTCATAGACTGTAGTTCCTTTACGTTGAATTTTGTATGCAGTAACATTTCCAGCAAGACATTTCTCACAGAGCTTATATGTCTATAGCACAGGGTTTAATACCACAAACTAAATCAGCATTGACCAGGCACCACATGGGAGGTTCCTAGCTCTTCTCCCAGTGGTGCCATACGCCCAAAGGTGTGTGCCCAGGGAGGCTTTGTTCCCACGGCTGCAGAGTGGGCTGTACAAGAGCAGCACTGGTCTGTGAACAGCCCGTGACAATGAGGCAGGTCATCAGCTGCTTACTTTACAGAGATACTTTTCAGCTGTGTACCTCCTTGCTTTCTAGATCTTGAGCCTGAGGGCTATCATTTGAGCTTCCACAGGCTCAGGAGTTAGTAATTTAGGACTTTTCTATTTGGCAGCTGGAATTGGGAGCAGACAGATGGGGAGAGCTGGGAATGGTGCTTTGGGCTAAGCAAAGGGTGCATTTAAAGTGAGTGGGACTGACTGTATTAAAAACCTGGTGTGGAAGTTTTTTTCAGGAGAAAAGGACATTTGCTCAAGTTATTTTAAGTCACTCTAGGAGTAAAGGGACACAGGGCGAATTAAAGTTACTTTTAACAGTTAAAAAGAATTCAATAAAGGATATGATGTAGTTTAGCTAAGCCAGTTAAGAAAGATAAATTGCTCAGAGCTTCACTTGGCAAACTCTGAAAATCCCTGCTCATTGCTGTTCACACTTTTCGTTGTTTTTATGCAAGTCTGTCTTTGGGGTTTTTTTTGTTTTGGGGGTTTTTTAATGAATAAAAGCACCCAGTAGAGACAGACCATATGTAATTTCTGGTACTATTCCTCATGTTTAGCAGCTTTTGCTGAGAACAGATAGGATCAGGAATTCAACAGATGTACGCTGCCAGAAATGCACTGAGTTGTCAAGAACTATGCTAGTGCTTTTAATCACAAGCACTGAAAAAAATGCATGAGAAGGACCCCAGAGGAAACATTATATATTTCTGAGGCAAAGAAAGGACCAGTTGTCCGTTGGGCCCTCCCTGTGCTGTGGCTGGGCATGTCTTCTTTGCAATGTACAGTTGCAATAGTTTGAGTTAAGGTGGGATCCTGTTCATCCTGTGACTTTGGGGTAGCACGTTCATTTGGAGTCCAGGGGCTCTTGTCCTGTTCTTGGCTCAGCCATCAGCCAGCTGCAAGACTGTCTCTTTGGACTACAGTTTGACTACCTGTAAAATGGTTGTTTATGGTCTTTGTAAAGCATTTCAATATACACGGGCTGGACATGCTGTAAAAGAGCAGGTATTTATTGGAACCATTATGCGAATGACTTAAAAGCCACCAACAATTAAAACCAGTAGGCGTTAAGCTCTTACTGACGTTTGGCTTTATGAGTTTTCAGTCATTTCTCCATACCACATAGGTTAAACCCATTGCAGTTTGAGCAGTGGTCCAGCTCCTCTGGGAAGTGTTGGCTTTCTGGGTGGAAGTTTTATAGCTGAACAGCAGAGAATATTTACTGTCTTTGAGATACACTGGATCTGCAGCATGCACAAAACAGACCTGCTGCTTCTTGAAAGGATCACATTCAATGCTCAAGTGTCCCTTATCCGATCTCAACTGTAGCCATGAACACGAATAGAAATACCAGCCAAAATTTTCAGTCAGAAAACCTGAACAGAGAAACCTGTTTACAGGCCAACCCCAGCCAAATGCTCTCCTTCTTAAATTATAACTATTATTTCTTCTTATGTTTTGCCAGCCAGCACTGAAGGAAATCCTGCAGGTATTGAAAAGCAATGGTAAGTGTGCAGGAGTTAGTTAGCAAAGCTGGCTGCCAGTACATAAGCCAAGGAGTTATCTGATGGCAATGACCAAGTAGCTCAACAACTCACCTACCAGTGCATCAACATGCTGCAGAGCAGATGGGGCCCCAGAGCCCAGAGGTCACATCTCACCCTCACCTTCCCGTTTCCTCCAAAGCTTTGCACTGGTCAGATACTCCATCTGGACACAGCTCAGGTGCATGTCGTGGCCATTCCTTTTCCTGCCCAAGGAACTCACTGGCATGTGGAAGGTGGCAGTGTGGTGGGCCAGGGTGCAGGCAGCCCCGGAAAGCCCAGCCTGCTTGCAGTGCTGCACCTGAGGCATGGCTCCATGGCAATGCTTGCCACTGCCCTTGCTGTTCTGCCTTCAAATTCCACCACAGAGTACAGTCCCGGCACTACAAAGCTGCAATGTGGATGTCTTCTTCTAAAACTCTGTCTGCCAAGACTGCACAGGACCAGTCACACTGATAGTTTGTTATAAAGCCCTAATAGGTATTTAATGACACCAAATTTTCTGTAATGCCGGTTCATATTTCAATAGCCTTAATAATAGCACATATTAGCAGCATTTTTACTTGCTTGTGTAATACTCTCCACCTTCACTGTGCTATGCCAGCATTAACTAATGAATATGCATTCTAGGACATTCATCCACTTGGAGCTGATTTCTCTGAGCTCGGTGTGGGAGTGGGTATGAGAGAGATTTGATGCTCTTTTTGGTGTTATAGATCAGCTCCCAATATCTGCTGATGCAGAAATCAGTTTTAAAATAGATAATTCCACCTGGGCCATTTGTGTGCCTGCTGCTCCAGACCCAATCAAGAACAGCAGACCTGCTGCACAAGCCAGGCTGTCAAAAGGTAGGAATCCAAGATGGGGAGATGCCAATGTGCCATCTTTCAAACAGTCTTTTCCACCCATTCTCTATATGACTAAAAAAACTATTAGCAAGAACAGATTAAATGAACAATATTACTGGGTTACTATGTCAGTTTTGGGGTGTCTGATGAAAGCAGGTCACCAGCAGCCTCATGTATGCAGACATTGGAGAAAAGTAGAAATCCAGATCTACAATTCTTTTAAGCCTTCCATCTGGCCTTGAATGTTCCGCTTTACCCAAAGCACCATGCAATCATAAGCCTGATCTATCAAGTCAGCAGGATAAAATTTTAGGACTGTAGACAGCAGAAGCAGGAGAAAGCTAAATTCTACAGCTTGCTGCTGAGATCGGCCTCAGCTCCTGGGCTAATGCTATAAGCATTTATAGTAAATGCTATAAATGCTTTTGAGGCTGTTCTCAAAGATGGTTGTTAGCATCTCCAATAGGAGCCTGTACTCAGGTGATGCTGAGAACCTTCAGTGGGGACATATATTGGCACTTGTTCGGGTTGACTTTTACTACATATTTGTTATATACTTGGTCCACATGCTGAGCATCAGCACCTCGACATCCTACACAGATCATCCTTTACTGGCACCGCTCTTCTTCTTGTGCCTGTTTGGGAATCCGGTTAGCAGTAGAGAGCTGGTGATAAAGACCTGTTTTGACTTACAGCAGTTCCCAGGATGATGGGTGTGGGTTATCAGTTTGACACAGTCACCTGGGCTCCTTGCTTTAGCTCTATCTTGATAGTCAATCCTTAGCCTTTCCCTACTCATCTGCTGAGACAAATAATCCCAGCACACAAGTCCCATGTGGCTGTATTCCCATTTCTCCCTCTTTTACATACTTCCTGTCTCCTTCCCCCACTGCCCCAAGAGCATGTGAGGCCATAGCATCTCCTTTGAGCAGAATCTGGGCAGCTACCTGGGCAGCAACTAAAAGCATTGAGACAATTTTCTTTGCAAAAATTCCACGAGAAAAGCCAGAGACTGAACTGGCAGTTGAATGCTATTTTTCACATACCAACTGAAAGTTTTTCCTATTGATTGGCAATTATCCTGTTCTGGAAGACTCAGGGTCAAATTCCCAGCTGGTGTAAATCAGAGAAGTCCCACTGAAGTCTCTGACTTATTTTCAAAATGGTCTAAAAATTTGGTAGGAGCTTTGAACTGCCAGCATTATAGATCAAACAGCTGGCTAAAATTCAGAAGATAACACATCTTCTGTAATGCTCTTTGACATTAAGTATTCCTTATGGAGCACATGTAATCACTACAAGTGTTAGAGGGAACATTCTGAAGGTTTAAAAAAAAAAAAAACAACTCCCAAAAAAAGGTGGACCTAATCAACATAAATTTTAGGCGTAAGAGTCAAAATGTGGAACCAAATTTTACATTTTGATCCTTTGTTATCCTTTACAGATGTGTCTTAGTTATCACAATGAATCAAAATACAGTTTTAAGAGTCCCGCGCTTCTCTTGGTTGGAAGTTTGACACTCCTGTCAAAGTGACTGGAAGGATTTTTCTAGCTCTCGGTGGGAGTGGGCTGCACCCCTTGCAAAGCCCAATTCCCCAGCAGCTGAGGATATCGTCTATGTGCATAGCACAATTGTTGCATTTTTATTTCCTTTCTCTTTTCAGTTCTGTTTCTCAAACACTCAACATGTTGCTGTCCCAGACAAATGTTCTAATGAAACTAAAGGCTCAGGAGCTGAACAGCCTCGGGAGAATTAGGGTGGCAAAGGAAGGCAAGGGAAGCTCTGGAATCTGCCTTTTCTCTGGTAACAAAGACTTTGTCTTAGGAGATAAACAAACCTTGCCTGGACTTGTTTCATAACTTCTGGGAAGTCTAATGTCAGGCCTGCCCCTAACATCTATATATTTTAGGAAACTTTTGTAAACCTGGTAATTTTGACTACAGTTTTTCCTGCTTCCTTCAGTTGCCTAATGAAGCACAACTGCTTTGGGGCTGCTGCTTTTCAGTGTACACATCTTATTTTCTTCTCCATCTGATCCACGTTGTTGTGCAAGCAAGTCACTGCTACTGAAGTCAGTGTTGTATCAAGATTAAGACCATGATATATGTGATATAGAGTGGTGTTATTTCATTTTACCAGCTAGAAACTCTAATAATAATTTAGATAAAGGCAAAATCAGGCTGTAAACTACACATTTTATTTTTAAGCTGTACTAATTTAAAACACAACGAAAGCCTTTTCTGACTTTAATGGAATCGGATCCTTTTTATATTTAGAATACAATAAACCACAATGCAGAATAAAAAAAAAAAAGTGTTAGAAAGTGTGCATTATTAAAATAAAAGCAGTATACTCAGAAAATGGATAAAAGGGTTTCACCACCTACAGAAACACCCACTTATTCCTTCCCAGGAGTTACCAGTAAATCTTTTGTATTCATGTTGCCTTAACTGAATGCTAGTTAAGCCCATGTGCTCTCTAATAGAGTGATTTTCTTGGTAGCAGAGGTATGTAGTAGTCTTTATTTTGAAATCCAGATGTCTTTTAAACTAAGGACTTTTCCCTAAATGCTCAGCTGCCATCCCTCCCCCCAGTCTCTGGGAGAAACAAGGCAGTGTCCCGTTTGTTTAACACAGATGGCTTGGATAGATCCAGCGATGACTAGGACAGCCTCCGCCTTCAGTACTGTGATCGGTTCAATGTCCTGTGCCTGAAGATCTGGAAAAAGGCTAGGCTTTTCTTTGCCGAAGAGCAAATTCCCCACGTAGCAGGAAACTGCCGAGCTGCTCCAGCTCTAAACAAATCTTCGGAGAATCAATGCTTCACCAACCACATCCAGTGAGGGTTAAAGCGAGCCACGTTTTCCACAGTCACATCTAAGGTGTAACTGCAGCCAGTCCTTGCAGATTTCAATATAATCTTGCTGGTCTGCTGAGAGAGAATCCTTACAGAAACACGAGTTTCAGGAAGAGCTAATAAGCTCCTGCTTTCAAGAATTACTGTTTACCCAGAATCCTAGCAGAAAATAGATTCATTGCCATCATTAAGGCATATGGTTTTACTATCCTTGGAATAGCAGAATGTTGACTTTCTGTTCAAGGGTCTTACTTTTACTTTATAGAGAGGCATGAGCTGAACTACAAATCTTGTTTGAATCAGGATCTGAAATATCTTTTTTGGATAGGATGGTGGTGTGACACTTCTGTCAAAACAAGGAAAGAACTCGAACCCAAATCTCCCGCTATGTGTGTTAATATGTGATTACCAGCTGTTCTAGTTCATACTGTATTCCTCCTTTCCTGCTCTCTCATAATATGTCTGTAGGCAAAACACCTCCACAAATTACCAAAGAACCAGAACATAAGTCTATAACAACAGTTAATATCTCACTTCCAAGTAGTGAGGAAGTCATGTGTAGCTGAGAATTCATTTTCTGTCGGGAGTTTGTGGGGGATACCAGTCTGTGAAAAGTGATCTGAGTAAAGCAACCCCATTGGCTAAGTTCACACAGCCACAATACCTCTGAATCTTCTTCTTTTTTTTTCTTTTTTTTTTTTTTAAAGGAGGACCTGATCAGAAAATCCTCCATTAAAATGGGAGCCCAGTAGAAAATTCAGGTACAAATTCAGCAGGTTACGGTTCAAGATAAATTAAGATTTAAATGTAATTCTGCAATTTTCAGGAAATGATATACCTCGTACTTCCACCAGTGGAGCACAAGGTGGAAGTATATGCAAAAAGATACAAGAGATCTGTAATTTGTTCCATTATTCTCAATACAATAACAGTGGTGATTAAGTTATTCAATATAAGCATAAAATAATCTGTCATAATTGAGACTACTAGGGCTCAGATAGGTAGTTACTCTTTACATGAAAATGAGAATAATAGAAACAATCTCCTAAGTATTAATCTGACTCATTAAGTGTATTTAGGACCCCTATTCTCATCAATGTCAATACAGAGCACAATTAAAAATGAATGTGCAATGCAATCTGTATAGTGTTTAAAATGCTGTATTTAACAGTGTTATTGCTGAGTTTAACCATCATTTCAGGGAGTTAGGCACCTGAATTATGCCCAGGCAAATCTATTTGGCACTTGGCTGTCAAACTGATCTGCAGCAAAGCCCCAGCCTGGAATTAAGATCAACATCCAGACATCTGGAACTGGTTGAGCAATAAAGAAAAATCCCTGTCTGTAAGATCAAGCAGCAGAAATGGGCAAGAAGGAGCAGTACTACCCTTTGGCTGCTGCAAGGTTTATGGGAGCAAAACAGTACTGATCAAGTTAGGATGACTGGGACAAGGGCTGCCTGCACCACCAGGTCAGAATTTCTGATTTAATTTGAAAAACTAACTTAACCTTGCTGTCACTTGGATCTGTCCCTCCTAACTGGCTACACACGCAGATGGGGTTTGCCTGATTGGATCCAGATGAAGGAAGAAGGCCATGAATTTTACAGCCACTTCACGGTATGACTGTAACCAGGTGTCAGCTTTGAACATCTGTCCTTTGCCAGTATGACAGTAAATAGAAGCAACAAGAGAAGACATCTCGGTCAGCATAAAGCCAGTGGGAAATGTGGTTCAACATGTCGATACCAGAAAATCACTACAAATGGAAGTTCTAAATAACCTGAAACTGAGAATTAGTATCAGATTTCACATTTCAAAAAGACTCATAGAAAAGCCTAGGAGGGTGATCAGCAGGTAATAATGTCAGAGCAGATTTCTTTATGTCCTGTTCTGATTGACAGTGACAAACCCATTTCGATAACTTTGGTTGCCTTTGCTGAAAGACTAGTTGTACTGAAAATCGTACAGTTTCAATTATTAGTGAGATACATGCAGATTTTTAGCTGACTGTTAATCTTTTGGCTACATGAAAGAACATTTAAGGTTCTTCTCATACCTTATACCAATGAATTTTGTTAAATACCAAATCACATAGGATATTTACTGGTCATTTAAATGCTTAGTAGGTTATCAAAACCTTTAACAACTTAGATAATAAGCTCTTTTAAATGCTTTTTAGATATCTTTTGTGTTTAGGTGCCCACACAAGCTTCTTCAAAACTCATTTTTGCTCATAATGCATGCCTTCTGATTTATTGTAGGAATGTTCTAGCACGGAAGAGGCACCTATCAAGGTCTCAAGACCCTTGTGGTATAATTCCCTGGGTGGCATCCCAGCTCATTGCAAGGCCTATTGAAACAAAGGCAAGATAACTGTTGACTTCATATGGCTTTGGGTCAGACCATCAAAAGCACGGACTAAAATATTTCTGTGCTTATCATCTGTCCTCTGATTTTTAGTTTCATATATTATGATTTGCATGTGGTATTACTAGGAAATATTTAGCCTCACATAACATGACAGGCAGAATCACAATTTGTACTATAATAAGAGAAAGTATGTTTATTATAATTAAAAGCATTTATCCTCATGGATGTAGAGAGACAGTTAATTTTATCACTACCATTTAGTAGGTATAATAACATAAATTGAACTTTAATCCTCCGCAGGGAAAAAAGCCTACAGCTAGAATGGTTTTTTCCACTGTCGGTTTTATTATGACATGCTGCATTACATTCTACTTACCACATGCAACGGTTTTAACCATGCAGCTGCTGAGAGCACAGGTGCAGATTTTCAGGCCTGTTTAGGTGTCTAACTCCTTCTGAATTCTGCAAAATAATTCGGTCACCATAATGATAGGTTTTGGCATACCTCAATCTTAAGCATAGGGACACCAAGAAAAACCTGAAGTCTGAAATTTAAACAGTCTGATTCTTTATAGAATACTCTATGACAGTTAGATCCCAGGAAAGAAATTTGCAAATGCCATCACATCAGCCGAGGATTGCACAACGTAGCCAATGGGAAACACAAAGAGAAGAAAAGAGAAACCCAAAAAGTTATAAAACTGAAAATCAGAAATGCTCCTCACAGGAGAAGAGAAGAGGGGTGGTTTGATCTTAGAGGTGAAGCTGATACAAATTTGTACCAGTTCTCACATAGCCTGAGTGTCCAGCCTCACAAGGAGAAGGATGCTAGCAGAGGACTCAGAAGGAGCACCTAGTTCAGCTTTCCCCATGAGAACAGACTCTGCATGTGAGGTACCTTGCTGTGGGGGGTAACCTGCTGTGGTTTGGGAAGTATCTCCTCGCTGTA
The DNA here is from genome assembly GCA_009769605.1 of Bucorvus abyssinicus. NCBI lineage: Eukaryota > Metazoa > Chordata > Aves > Bucerotiformes > Bucorvidae > Bucorvus > Bucorvus abyssinicus. The sequence continues at coordinate 23,798,405 of CM020025.1, forward strand.
CCATCCTGTGGGTCATCACTGTCACGCTGCAGGTCTTGGCTACTTGAACCTCACAAAAGCATCTGGCCTGCCAATACTATTGAGAGAGAGAGAGACTGAAACTTGGTGGACACTTCTGAAATGTCTGAACGACCAGTTTCATTGTACTTGCCTGTGCTTTGTTGTTTGCTTCCCTGGGCTGTAATAATTAAGAATGACAATTCTCAGTGTAACCTGGATTTAAGGTCTTTCTCTGAACGCAGAATAGCAGAAGAGTACTTGAAAAAAACTATTTGAGTGGCTGCAAAAAAACCCATCAAACCTCTCCCAATGAAAGGAAGCAATATGACAGAGCTGGTCTGTGCCTTGACAAAAAGGCATCGCACTTCTGCCTAAAGAGGAAATGTGGCCCAGATCCAACCAAAGGCTTACATGCGTGAGGTGGGATATAGGGTGCTTTGACCTAAAGCGCCACCTCCAACAACATCTGCCCAAGGGCTATTTACCTCAGAACCGGCTAAACCCCGCTGCAGCTGAAGTGGTCCTCAGGAGGTGCCCTCTGCCCTAATGGGTTAGCTTCTAATTTAGTGGTCCCACTTCACTGAATATATTGGGTGGGAGAAATCTGGGCCCTGTGCACCTGTATGCATGTTTGGATACAAAGAAATATCATAACATATATATAACATGCATTAATCATAGAATCACAGAATGCTTTGGGTTAGAAGAGATCTTCAAAGGTCATCTAGTCCAACACCCCTGCAGTGAGCAGAGACATCTTGAACGAGATCTGGTTGCCCAGAGCCCCATCCAACCTGACCTTGAATGTTTCCAGGGAAGGGGCATCTACCACCTCTCTGGGCAACCTCTTCCAGTGTTTTGCCATTCTCATCGTAAAAAATGTCTTCCTTATATCTAGTCTCAATCTCCCCTCTTTTGGTTTAAAACCTTTACCCCTTGTCCTGTCACAACACACCTTGCTAAGAAGTCTGTCCCCATCTTTTTTATACGCCCCCTGTAAGTACTGGAAGGCATAAGGTTACTGCATAAGGTCTTCCTGGAGCCTTCGCTTCTCCAGGCTGAACAACCCCAACTCTCTCAGCCTGTCCTCATAGCAGAGGTGCTCCAGCCCTCTGATCATTTTTGTGGTCCTTCTCTGGACCCACCCCAACAGGTTCATGTCCTTGTGCTGAGGACTCCAGAACTGGTCACAGTACTCCAGGTGACGTCTCACCAGGGTGAAGTAGAGAAGCAGAATCACCTCCCTCCACCTGCTGGCCATGCCTCTTTTGATGCAGCCCAGGATACAGTTTGCTTTCTGACCTGTAAGCATACATTGTCCACTCATGTCCACCCTGTCATCCACCAGTACACCCAAGTCCTCTGCAGGGCTGCTCTCAAACACATCATCCCCCAGCCTGTGTTTATACAGAGGATTGCCCTGACTCACGTGCAGGACCTTGCACTTGGCCTTGTTGAGCCTCGTGAGGTTCACACAGGCCCACTCCTCAAGCCTGTCCAGGTCCCTCTAGATGGCATCCTGTCCCTCTGGCATTTCAACTGCTCCACTCAGCTTGGTGTCATCTGCAAACTTGCTGAGGGTGCACTTGATCCTCTTGTCAGTATCATTGATGAAGATATTAAACAGCACTGGTCCCAGTACAGAACCCTGCGGTACACCGCTTACCACTGATCTTCATCTGGACATCAAGCCATTGACCACTACCCTCTGGATGAGACCATCCAACCAACTAATTATCCACTGAACAGTTCACCTGTCAAATCCATACCTCTCCAATTTACAGAGAAGGATGTTGAGGGAGACCGTGTCAAAAGCTTTATGGAAGTCCAGATAGAAGATATCTATAGCTCTTGCCTTGTAAACCAATGCAGTCACTTCATCCTAGAAGGCCACTAGGCTGGTCAGGCAGGACTTGTCCTTGGTGAAGCCATGCTGACTGTCTCCAATTACCTTCCTGTCCTCCATGTGCCTTAGCATAGCTTCTAGGAGGATCTGTTCCATGATATTCCCAAGCACAGAGGTGAGGCTGACAGGTCAGTAGTTCCCAGAGTCCTGCTTTCTACGCTTTTTAAAAGTGGGTGCAATGTTTCCCTTTTCCCAGTCCCCAGGGACTTCATCTGACTGCCAGGACTTTTCAACTATCATGGAGAGTTGTTTGGCAGCTACATCTGACAATTCCCTCAGGACTCTGGGATGCATCTCGTCAGGTCCCATAGGCTTATCTATATTCAAGTTCCTCAGGTAGTCACAAACCTGATCTTCTCTTACAGTAGGATGTACTTTGACCTCTAGTCCCTATCTTGTGGCCCATCAACTCAGGAGGGGTGAGAAGAGAGGTTATCAGTAAAGACTGAGGCAAAAAAGTTGTTGAGTACCTCAGCCTTCTCCTCGTTTGTTGTAACCATCTTGCCAGTCATGTTCATCAGAGGGGGTACGCTCTCCCTAACCTTCCTTTTCTGATTGACGTACCTGCAGAAGCCCTTCTTGTTATTCTTTGCATCCCTTGCCAAGTTCAGCTCCAGCCATGACTTAGCCTTCCTGACCTCATCCCTGTACAACTGGGCAGTGTCACTATACTCTTCCCAGGACACCTGTCTGTGCTTCCACTGCCTGTGCAGCTCCTTCTTACCACAGTTTGTACATATACAAAGAAGCCATGATGTATGCTAGAAACACAGGTGATTACAGCATGGCTGTGTGGCAAGACTGTGGGGGTACAGAGATGGTGGAGATGCTCCAGGGACTTGCCTTTGTCACTTTACTGAGTTAGAAGGAAGGTCGCCCTCCAATTCACATTGACTCTGATAGAAACCACAGCAGAATACTTACAAAAATTGGCTGAAGTAATTGAATTTGCTGAGTACAACTGAACACTTATTTTCAGCCATTTGTTCTCATGCTGGCTGGGTTTTCTATACTATCTGCCAAGAGAAAAGCAGCCCAGAACACCCATTTCACACAGCTTTACGGACAAAGTCTTTTCTCATGACAAAGTTTGATGTGTGGCTGTCTGAAAGCTCCAGGGCATGACAGAGCCTTAGAAATCAGTCTTTGATTTTAATGTGGCTAGGTCTGATATCACGTAAAACAAAACCTCTCCATCTGATCTCAACAGCCTGATTCATTTTACTTGCCCACACACAGGCATAAATAGGGTTCCCATAACCTGACAAATTGCTGGGCACCATTGGTACACTGAATCTGGTCTGACTGATGTGCTAATAGGCTCTAGATGATTTCCTAGTGTTTTATCCAGCTGGAAATGATGATATCTGTTGAAGAACTGTCTTCCAAATGGCTGGTATTAGCCATTGCCTTCCTTCCCTCCCACTAGTTGCCCATGAGCCTCACAAGACCTTGTTGAGCCAGGAAGAATTTATGAAGTTCCATGGTTGTTCTGATGGGCTTAACAGCAAGGACTGGTTAAGCACTCAGCTCTGCTGGTACCAAGTACTCAGAACTGGTGCAGTCAGACAATCTTTAGTAACAGGATAAATTTAAATCAGGCACAGCATTACCTCTGAAGAAGTTAAATTCGTATCTCGCCAAATAACAATGCCTGCAGCTCTCAGGGCACTCTCTCTGATGGTGTTAATAAGATCTTGCTACAGTGAAAAACGATGTCACTGTCAAGCTAATTCAGAATTTCACTTATTTTCTAAAGTAATCCAATGGTTTGTTATGTGGCTGTTCCTTGGACTGCATTTTCTTTTAATTCTCGTCCCATGAACTGTATTTTATGGTGGCTGAAGGTTTGCTGTCTAGAGTACAAAGATTATTAAACAAAAGTTGCACACTTAGGTACTGCCTGAGATGTTCGTTATAACCAAGTGAACACACACTGGGAAAAAATTCATTTTAATTTACTTTGATGTAAAATTTAATTATAATTATTTGTTATCTCATCAATTACTAGAATCAACTAAAATGCTTTCATTAAAGAGGGATTTTTAACATAAGAATTCCCCAAAACAGTTCTGTTTTTGATGATAAGGGGAAGGACAGAGCCATTCTGCTATGTCAATCGGCTGTTTCCCAGTCCCTCTCCAGTTTGAAAGCTGTGATTCCAAAGGCATGCATTGCTCTTGCTGCTTTCCCTAGGAGCTCACTCAGATTCTTATAAAAACCTCAGAAAAAGTGACTATAAATACACACACTCTATAGAAGGGAGAATGTTGGCCTTGTGCAACCTTAAATGAAAAGGAAAATGCAACACTTGGTGAACTTTAAGAATTTCAGTTTCAACTTCTGTGTCCTTTCTAGGTTTGTTTCAGAGAGATGTCTGTCACTGTACATTTTCCTCATATTGCGGGCTGTAAGGAGAGGGAATTTGGTGCTTGGAAGTTTATCCTTAATTTGAACTGTGATTAAGGATCAGCAACAAGTGAACTACTATGCCACAAGCACTGAAGATAAAAGACCATTGATATGCAAGTGATTCCCTAGACATCATCACTGATTTAAGGGAGATTGAGGGCCGTAGCGTATTGATAATCAAAGTAGAAAAAATCATGGGTATTAGTTACCTGAAGGAGAAAAGAGGTGGAAACTGGGCATAAAATGGCAAAGAGGATGCACACCAGCCTGCAGCAGTTATCGATGTCCACCTATCCTCTTCTGAATAAGGGCAAGCTGGATAAAACCACCAAAACAAGTGTCTGCACCTTCTTTAATGCCTAAGAATAGGTATTTGCCTTCAAGACAAACAGAAGCACAGACCCTTACTGGGAAGTGTAGTGGGTGATGGCAGTGCTAGGGGAGTAGTGGGACCTAATAGAAGAGGGAACTAATGTTCCTTCCCAGACAAGGTGCCAGGTTCACACTCTGTACCTGGCCTGAAAGACTGAATTCAGTCTTTAAAAAGTGAATACAAATCACTTGCTAAACCCTGAGACACAGAAACTGAGACCTGCTGGTAGTGCAGTCACTGTCTACAAGGGAGAACAAAGCCAGGACTGTGACAGGCAGGTTATGCTGCTTTTTCACAGGAAACCCACTGTCTTCATCCAGTTTCCAGAAGGATGTCCAGGATCACATAAAGAAGGACTATGGTAAAGGCACTTATCCTGAAAATACTTGTGTGTGAGTTCAGCTGATGTGAGCAGTACTCTTTGCTTCTGGTGCACCATTTGCTTTCCCTAAGGTAGGTATGGGACTAAATTAAATGTTTTTGAGATGGAGGCATGCAAAAAGACTGCTGGTTGCAATCTCCCATTCTGATGTAACACTGAGCAAGTTGCTAACCTCTCTTTCTCAATTTCCCTTCTATAAAAGGGGCAGCTATCTGGGGATTAGTTAGGGATTGAATACCTGAGCAGAAGAAAATATTTCAGGGAGGATTAATGTATTAACTGCCTCCTACATACTACATCAAATTGCTGAAATCCTTTTAAACCGTTCACATGCATGTTTGAGTAAAGCTCAGTGATGAATTAAAGCAAAAAAATAGGTATTTGAGGCTGCATTTTTTCTTCAGAACGTTGAGCTCTTTAAAGCATGAGGACAATTAACACGAACAAGCCGAGTTGGCCCAAGTAGGAGGCTTTCCATCCTGATGCACCATCTGCAAGAATGGTTAAAGCATGAATGCAGCCCACATTGTTTCAGCAAAAGCTTACCACAGAGAGAAATAATAAAAGTTCGTATCTATTACCTAGTAAAGTATACACAAATACAGGCAAAGCATAATCGTGGGATGCCATGGAGGAAATCTTTATGGATTCATTCAACTTAAACCGAGGAAAATGCAAAATGTTTTGACTGTTTCCAAGGTGTTGCTTAATGCCAACGGAAGGATACAGGGCTGCACTGTTATCCCAGAGCCAGGAAAGTTCATTGTGCCTCAAAACTTCACTCTTTGGGCAGGAACCAGTGTAGTTCTGATCACAGAAATTCCAGTTGTGATAGTCAAGGTATAAAGAGCATCCCCACAGGCCTTTTGGTCTGCTTTTCATTCCAAATGCAATCGTTTCCTTCATAAAAGCTTTTGCACTTTCTTCAAAGGAAACTCTGGCTAAATGTTCAACATTATATGTTGAAATATTCCTTTCCATTTCAGTTATGAGTTTCATGGACTTCCTTCTGTTGATATCTTTTGCACCTCAGTTGTGGGCCCACTGAGGTCTCCAGTGCTTCCAGTCTGTGACAGCTAATCCACTCAAGTCCTTGGCTGGGATGTAATAGTTAATGTCATGGCCGGTTTTTTTCCAGGTGAGTTTGCAAACTGACCTTCTAGGGTAGGCCACTATTAACAGGGACTTCCTGTGATGTGTTCCAAGGATAATAACCGAGGCGATTAAAATAAAACATGGTCACGTTCTGCCCTCTTGCTTTAGCTAACAGGCTTCCAATCTCATTGAATATTTTCAGGTTCAGTACGACATCGTACCTAAAGGAGCACAGGTCTGTTGGTCGTTCCAGGCAGGCAGGCTGGTTTCATAGCAAGGGAAGTCCAGATGAGTGCTAGTTAGGGGCTGAAAGACGAACAATGCATAACAGTGTCCCAGTTTCAGGCAGTATTTTCATGACTTAAGAAACAACATTAAGTGGATCTCCCAGTTTGTCTGTAAAACAGAAGAGGCATTAATACTTACTCCATATATAGCCATATGAATTGGTATCAGCCACTTCTACGGTATCTACCATGCTAACACTGAGGAAATAAGGTGAGCACAATCTAACCTAAAGAAAGGGGGAAGATTCCCAGCTGAAGTAAATCAGTGTAAGTCTGTGGAAGTCAGCATAATCACAATTAGTTGTCTCATCAATCCAGGTCTTACTGAAATCACCAGGGATATTGCCATCACTTCAATGGGCCCCAGGGTGTCTTAGTGGCTGTGGCTGTTGCATTTGGAAAGGTTGATGAAGAAATGGTTTTCTTATGCTTCAAGCTTTCTCAATAATAAAGAAGGTAGCCATAAAAATCAAACCTTGGCTTTTATCACTATCTTCACACCTTCATGAACATCCCTGACCTGTCTAGTACAGTGCTGGCCAGAGATACTCCAAATAGCTCTAAACAAGCACACATATTTCATCATCATTGTGCAATGCCATAAAGAGATACAAGTTCAAACCCCTGACAGCAATAAAGCAGATCCATGAAAGCTTGATCTGAGCTATTTATTAGCCTGACTGCACTATCACATTGAGCTTGTGCCTTCCAGAACAGCTCTGATAGCCCTGCACCGCATTGCATTGTGCAATGCGGACTTCAGTGCTAAGGCCTGTGGCCACTGCTATGAGCAGAATCATCTAGTCACAAGATCCCTGCTGGTTATGTATGAATTCATCAGAAAAGAAACCAAATATACAGCAAAACCTACATACTTATGTGTAAGAGAGAGAAAGAGAGTCTTATCCATCCTCCAACTCCAGGCTCCTCCCTGCATTCAAAACCCTGGGGAAATCCCGCACAGATGTGCAACCAACTGTCAAGGATTATCATGGATTTGTATTTGAGTTCTACTTGAGCCCTTCCTCAGTCCTTGCCTACCTGTTTGTCTCTCCTGGGATTGCGACCTGCTGGAGGTGAGGATCATGGGCATCTTATGGGCAGTCAGACAGTTACATAAACTAATGGGAATAGCACATCTATGTTATTCTTCCTTTCTCTCAAAACAGAAAAATATCAGGAATATCTATTTACCTGAGGTACTTTTATGGTCCTCCCCACTCCCCCAGTTCTTTGCTATTTTAGGGTAGAACTAGCATGACCTGATTTCAGCTACCTGCAGCAAAACCATCAACATCCAAGGTAGCCAACCTAGGTACTTTTAATAAGCCATGAATGCTTTCAGGGTACCATCATCTGACTGTTTGAAACATCAGAGCTCTCTGAAGTGTCCAACATGTGCCAGTTCCTCCTGGTGACCCTGCAGGCAGTCCTCAGGACCAATGCTGTATAGTGTAGACACTGCAGAACTCAACATTTTGTCCGAGAAATCCAGCCCATGAGACTCTCAATACCTTGCGTTTAGTGAAGAGGAGGGCCAGGTTTTCAAAACCAACACCCACATATGCAGAAGTGCCATATCGGCATTAACAGGCCTTTTAGAAAATGGCGTTAATGAAATTAGCCAAATTTGCTGAGTATCTCTCAGAAAGCATATACCATACCAAGAAATCAAACTCAGCAGAGCCACTCAGGCTTGTCAGCTTTAAAGGCCAAACTGAATTTTCTCACCAGAAGGCTCGACAGCCAAAGATGTGGGATGCTGGGCTTGCTCTTGTGAGGAGGCAGCCAATGAAAGGGCCAGCTTTACAGAGTCAGGCTGGCTGCCCCATCACCCCAGAGGGATGAAGAGAAGGGGCAGGGCACTCCTGCCAGCCCAGCAGCTCTGCCCCTTACACCAGCCTCAGCCTGGGATCAGCATGTGCTTCTGGCTTTCCAGGGCGGCTGCAGGGAGGCTGCAGCAGTCGTGCCCAGCAGTTTGCTCTGCTTTGTTGACAGTCAACTGGGAAAAGTAGAGACCTGGCTGTGCTGGAGCACTGTTGCTGAGCTCTGCTCTCACAGCTCACAGAGAATCAGAGATGTGAAAAAATCCTGCCAGAGGGCAGCAAATCCCTACAATTATTAGGTTTGTGTGTGTGTGTTGCAGCATATGATTATAAACTGCAGCATGTTGAGTCCCCCCATGAGAGCTGTACCACCACCCCGCCCCTCTGCTCTTGCGCCTGTCACAGTCAGGTTCAGGAGGTGTCACTAGCTGGGCTGGGCACATCTCTCGGGTGACTTACCCAAGGTTTCAGGAGGAACTTCCCTTGCAGGACCTATGTCACTTGGCACAAGTGTGCCAGTGGCACGCATCTGTGGCCACCCTTGCCCTGGAGCACCTCATGACATGATACCCTGGGACAGGCAGGGCCAGTGCTGCCAGCCAGACTGTGCCAGACCACATGGGGCTTGCCAGAGGCTGCCTGCTGCTGGGAAGTGGGGAGGCTCAGCACTTCCCCGCGTCATGGGTCTGCACATCCCTCCTCAGGCAGGGCTAGGGTGTAATTAGCCCTACGCTTTACTGCGTGCTGGATATACTGATTTGCTGCCCCAAGGCCCTCTGAGGTGACACATGGGAAAGGCAGCATCAGCAAGTGGAATATAATAATAAAGACAGCAACAATAATGTGACTATAGGTTCTTGAAGACTATGGACAAGTGGCAGACCACCCTGCTCCTGAGAAAAACTTGTCAGGGGATACCCAACACAGAAAGATATTCATAGTTGCTCTGTTGTTAAGGAGGAAACAGTCGCTGTTTTATATTCTGTGTGAGGGGAAATCACTGAGGTTTACTGACTTCGGCTCTTATTCCATTTGATCCATTTAGTCATCACACAAGCACACACATACTCCAGCTGGGAACAAGCTCTGAAGTCACTTGTTTGCAGCATGCAGAAAGAATGTCCTGTGCCCAAGCCTTGCTCACTATTTTTTCCTTTCCCCAGGCCTTTCAAATTTGCTTCCAGTTGTGCAGGATTGCACTATGCTAAAACAAATTCTCCTCCTCTTTTTGCTAGGTATTTCTTTCATTTGTATATGTCATAGCTGACAAAACCCAGAATAAATGTATCCAGTTATAGCCCTTCTGCTAATTACATTTTTCTGTGTAAACCAAGGCAACATGGAGGCAGCCTGTCTTGGTGTCCAGCTGCTGGCGTAAATGCACAGTAGGCAGCAACTGCCGACAGAAAGAAAGTAGAAACTGTATGTCTTTATTAGTCATCAAACAGTTCTAGCTAAGACTAAGCAAAATCAGCTTACAATAGGCAGTTCTGAATTGAATAGACATAGAGAGAAGTACTTGAACCAGATTACTGGATACTGCTGAAAAAAATAGCTGGCTAAATGATAAGAAATGACTAAGCATTCTTCAGATGATATAAACCCTGTATCCCCCTTCTCCAGTCAATCTAGAGCTGAGGAAGCACTTCCAAGCTTTGGCATTTATCTTATATCAAAGATCCTACTCCAGTGATGTTACACTATTCATATCAAGGGATTAAAAAAAATTACAAATGAATAAGGACAGTGATCTTTTCTCCTTTGTGGTTAACATTGTTACAACAACATGACATTGACGCAGCACAACCTCGATGGGCTTAAACCAGGCTGTCTCAACAGGCAAGCCAATCGCCAAATACCCTTATCAAATACATGCATAGTTTTTGAAACAAGAATTTTCACATCCACAGAGATCCAATAAAATCCCAGAATTTTATGGAATAATTCCTTTGTTGACTTTTTATCGGCAAAGCTAAAGCTAATACATTAAGAAGTCTAATGGGCTGGAATGAGTTTTGTCATGTTTGAAGTCATGCTGTCAGCAGCAAATCTTTCTCTCTGTGCCAAATCTGGATTTGGAGGCAATGTTTTTTGGAGGCTGGTGACTGAGGAGATGACCTGGAGAGTCACAGGTCTTGCAGCAGCCACAGGGAGGACAGTATGGGAGAATGCATTGCTGCCGTCCTCTACCTTCCCTCATATGGAAGGGGACTTACTAGACCAGGGCATCCTTTAGCAATTTGCCTCAGTGAGATTCTGCAGAGTATCTCTGTTTTGTTAGTAAATGTAGGGGACGGAATATGCAGCATAAAGTAAAGTAGAACCTCACCTCACAGTTATCTGCCTGACCCAGTGACACCGATGGCTTATTTTATCTAAGATTCAAACCCCTTTAGTATAGTGCTTCACTGATCCTGATGAAGGTGCTAGGAATCCTGAGCAGCATGAATTGCCAAAGGACACTTCAAATTTAGGGCAGGGCACCCCCAAAATTCTACAAATTAAAATATGAGTCTGGTACAGCAGAGCATTTCCCATAGCACCTGTAAGAAATAAGCTGAATCAAAAGCTATAATTCAGCATTTTAACACACGTATGTCAGGTTGGAAGGCAGGTACTAATAGCAATTTTGTAGTAAAATTTAATTTTATATAATGAAAAATTTGGACTGCTGGACAGAGTAGAGCAGATCTTAGCAGACATGCCACAAGTCTGTGTGGGGTTCATCAGGAGCGTCATCTGGCATCTATCATCTCAGGTCCTTTTGCCACCATAGTGGACTTTTCTTATTATGTACATGAGAACACTTGCATTCTGGTGGTCTACTAGATAGCTGGACTCCTGAATATAGAAAATGAAGAAAATTGATCAAGTGTGCTTATGCTATTGCTTCTCCTCTACTTCATGCTGCATAAGATCTGTCCCATCTGCAGATAATTACAACTGACAGTGGTCCAGCCTGGCAGATTAGACTTATGCTTAGTCCTAGCAAAAAGGTGGATGGTTTGATGGATTAATTTAATGGCCCACTGAAACAGCCATAAAATCAGTCTTTATGCTTAGCTTAAGCTTCCCTGATGCTCTTGATGCCAGCAACTGGGTCATTTTCTGGCACACGCTGAAATAATCACAAAGCTTGCTTGGGCTATGTCCAGCCTCGCAAGGTTCTCAGTGCTCCATACCATAATTTTCACACTGTTTCAAGCCCGAAGGTTTTCCAGTACCTCTGTTTTCCAAAGAGGGTAACCTTTGCACTAGGAACCATATTTTGGATGCTTATGCTATAGAATCAGCATAATGGCCTGAATACTGGAACAGCCTGAGTGGTCTGCATTGCCACACATTGTCTTCATGTGAGAGCGTATCAGAAAATCATACGGATTACACCATGTGCAAAGCAAGAAGATTCACATTCACATCAGCCTCAAGACATGATGACTGTGTTCAAGAGTGCATTTAAACTAATTCCCAGGATGCCCAGGTTTCCTGCCAACTGCTCGTTCACCCGTAGTTCAAAATATCCCCGCTGCAAAAAGCCACGTCTGGGAGACGTGCTTAGAGGACCACAATACAGCATAACTGTACACCTGACTTCAGGCTGCATTAGTAAAAAGTTGGAGCCCATTTTAAGGCATCAGAATTACTTGGGCTCTCCCTCTCCAGGGAGCTCCTGAGCACATTGTGCAATCCAAGCAACATAGATGGAGAGCATTCTTGGGCCAGAAATGGGCTTCGTGGCATGTCATTACCACTATTCCTGAATTTCCAAGGCTGAGAGAAAAGAGCAAACACCAACAGATTAGTGCCAACTTATTCCTCATAGCATTTTACACTGCATTAAACTGATTCTTTTAAGAAGTAGCTTTCCTCTCTGTCCACTTTCCTGATTCAATTGTATGGTAAATCCTAACTGAAAACTAAACAACTGATGCTTGATGTTCTGAGCATACTTTTCTATAGAAATTAAACAAAAGGTTAGTCCTGCACAATAGAAGGGAGCTCACTCTCCTCCCACAAACTTCCCTGGGAGTCCAGCAGAGCTACTTTGTATTTGCACTAGGGGAAAATCATGCCCCCAGACTGTGCAGAACAAACACCCACACACACCATGGAGTGGTAACAGCTTGCGCTCAGCACCAGCAGATTCGGGTGACATTCCTTTCTTCCTACTCCTACAGAACAGCTGTAATACAACAACAACCAAGCATTTGATCCCCACCACCACCACACCCCTCAGCTGAGTATTACATTAGAACTAAATGTTATTGTTGGAGGAAATACAACAATTCAGTGTTGTCAGTCTAAGGGATTATTGCAATTATTTTAAGCCAGGAGTCATGTAAACCTTGGTAAACCTCATGTATGGATGGAGAATTTGAACAAACCTAATGAGTCTTGCTCAGTGGTTGTGGTGCAGCGCAGTCTCTCCATCTAGCTCTCATCAGCTGTCATAGGACCTGGTGCTTCACTGGGAGCACAGCGGGGATATTTTGAGGAACTGCTGCCGACTGTCCTTGCAGCAGCTGGTGGGTGCTGGGAACTAATGGACTAATTGCTGCCTAAAAGGAAAAATCCAAGGGTGAACAAAGCAAACATGAATATTTCATGTTTGCTTTTTCAGCTACTGCAAATCAATAAAGACAGACCATCTTATACCACGTGAGATTGTGCCCCTTTAAGAGCAGAGAAATCTCAACAAATTAAAGTAGGAGATTGTATTCTGCAAAATCACAATCAAGTGCTTTCTGTCAAAAGTGAGGTAACTCTGCCACTTAAATTAGCGTATTCACTGCAATCAAGTCTGTTTGTTATTGGTTTTAATCCAAGTATATTCAGAGCTGAGTATTGCTCCTGAGATATGAATGCAACAGCACGTCACTACTGTTTCTAAATCAAGGTGCGTCAGTACCTGAATTCCTGCAGAGGCCCAGGGAAAGCTTGTCTTGTTCCTCCCTACTTCTAGGTTTAGAAAAAATGTTATTTACCTCAATTCCACAAAATCATGTTTTGAGCTGAGACTTCAGAAGAGTACTTGTCCATGGAGCAGTCCAAAGTTCCCAAAGGAATTCAGTTCATGCTTCTGTTAATTAACCCCGTGCGATCAGCATCACTTGCCATTGTAAGTACTCAAGGACTTTGCAGCATCTTTGTGCCTGACTTAGTTTCACCAAGCTTGAAGAAGCCTCTTTGATAGAGCAAAGGAGTGGCACACACTGGTCCTGCCTCTTCCTGTCCCCCCAAGGCCAGCTTGCATCTTGCTTGGGAGCAGTGCTCCCTCAACTCCAAGTCCCCCTGTTGCCCATTAAGGATGATGAGGGGCAGGAGGATCAGCATCGCCACCAGGGCCTGTGCTCTCCCATGCAGGGGAGTCCTGTATAAAACAGCCCCTGCCAGTGCCTTGGGTTCTCCCTGCGCCCACGGAGCCAAGGCAGCCCTGCGTGGGGGACACAGTACCTGGCATAAACCTGTTTTAACATCCCCATCAAGAACCCTGTGCAGAAACGGAGAGCCGGATTCCCTGGGCATTAAAATGCTTGTATTGAAGCTCAATTCCACTCCCTATGGGGAGAAGCACGAGCAGCCGTACACGGGGGCAGGGGTAACAACACAAGGTGAACACAAGTGTCAGCTTGAGAAAACCCAGCTGCCCTCTGTGTACTCAACCCACTGCCCATACCACAGTTGAGGAGTGAGGTGTTGGCCCCACGGGGTTTCCAGGGCAAGCAGACACAAAGCCAAGGTAAGGAGCAACTTCAGTAAAGGGAAAAAACTAAATCCTTTTTGTCCTGCCCTGGAAACCCAGCATCTGAAGGAGCAACATAAAAAATGTTCTTAATAATCTGCTGCCTAATTGACTGAGAAGGTTTTACTAGCATGGAAACAAACATCATTTTTCCAAAAGCTGCCCACAAATGTCAGACTGCTTGACTGTCTGAGGAGAAAAAGCAGGACCGATACTCTGGGCTGCTTTGCTTCTCACAGATATTGGAGAGCACCTTAAATGAAAGCCAGGAGAGTTCTTGCTGTAATGGAAAAATGGGAAAGGAGCTCGACTCTCTCTGAGAAAATAGGCTGGCAATGTGTTAAAATATTATTAAAAATATATAAAATATCTGAAGAGGCCACATTTATTGTTGAAATAGGAGCAGCCGCATAAGCAAAGTTTAAAATATTGTCCTTTGAAATTAGAGAAGTCTGCTTATTTTAGCTTGTTAGATGCTGTGAGCTTCCTGTATAAATGCAGTTACATAATAGACATAATCCGTGCGGCAGCAGAGGCCATACGTGCCAAGCTATAAGGTTACGCAACTGCCTCCAAGCTCGCTCTCACCAGGCAGAAAACAAAGCCTTACACCCCTCAGAACTGTGCTGCTGCTTCTGGGTTGAACTTACAGACGCATGTATGACAACATACACATGTATACACTCATTCATATACACACATGCATGTATGTATATTCACACTCTCATATATCCCCTTGTTTTCCTTGTTACAGCTTGAACAAGTTATTCATTGAATCAGAGAAACACAACCTTGGAATTACTCTGGTGACATGAAACAAGGGATAAACTGGTGTGTTCTAACTATTAAAAGCAACAAAGTTAAATCTCAAAAGAACACTTACTTTGGGAAGCTACCAAATGGTAGCTTCCAACTGACTTCCAACTGCTCCTTACTGCTGCGCGCTATGGTACGTGGAACACACACATTGCCATTACTGAGTAAGAACAGTTTAGGGGCTTTAATCTCATTAAGCAGTACGTGACAGCATTGGTTTTCCTTGGTTTTTCGAAGGATAGGACTTTTATCTCTGGGAAGCTGTACCATTCCCAGCCAGTATCGTTCTTCAAAGCATAGAGAACTATCGTTTCCAACTTAGAGTAACCTGCGTTTGCAAATACTCCCACTCTCCAAGTCTGGCCCAGATTGACAGGTTATTACTTCTCGTGAAACTTAAACAAAAAGGAGGTTGTGGCTGCCACAGCGTCTTTAGTGTATCAAAGTTTCTTTGGCAAAAAACTTTCATATGTCTTCTTATTATGCATGATGTGCCATTTTAATTCACTATCTACAACAAATGCTTACATTGCAATCCAAGGTAATTTTTAACTTCAGCAACATTTTTTTATCTTAGCAACAAGTTTTAACAGAAGAAATGTACAAGCCTCAGTGTTACAAATACAAACTGTTCTGAGATTTCATTCTGTTGGCTTTGTCTGTGAGGGCTGTTAGCACTTTTTTTATACCTGTATCATTCTCATTTTTACAAAGCCACTGACCCTAGCACAGAAACATGGCATTTGGAAAAAGCTGATGAAACACAGAAATGCTGGTATGGTTATGTTCCCAGCAAACCTTTCTCATCTTTTTTCACCTTAAAGACTCAGAGGCAAAAAGGGACTTCAGAAAACATGTTAACTATCCACGTTCCTGAGTTGGGCCACTCCAGCTCAACTTTACCTGCTCTGATTTTGGCAACTGGCAAGGCACCGAGTCTGGGCTGGTCACCACAAGGAGCGCTCTGCTTTGGGGGAGCCCAGCAGGCACCCTGGCATGGCAGTACTCCCTTGGACCGATGTGCTGCCCACTGTTCCCCACAGAGCACAGAGGAGGGCAGAGCTGCCAGGCACTGCCTCTCCCCTGCCATGCAGACCCTGGGGGATGAGTTTGGTGAGCCACAGCTGAGGCTGCCAACTACATTCCAAGGCTGCTTACTCATGATATATTGTCTTGAGTGGCAATACTCAACTCACAGCTTTGCTACCACTTCCCTATGGGCTTTGCCACCACTTCCCTATGGGCTTTGCCCACTTCCTTAGCCCTGGCTCAGCTGTGTGAGCAGCACGATATGAGTCAGATAGGAAAATAAATCTGACTTTAGAAAAAAAAAAACATCAGAGACACCTTTTTTTTTAACAAGGGAACTTATTACCTGGATGGTTTCTCAATCCAGGTCAGTGCAAGGGCACATGAACAGCCGTGCCAGCACAAGCAGGGGACAGCACACCATGATACAGGGATGGGAGTGACAGGAAAGGTTGGGAGTGGGAAGAACATGCCAGTGGCACCTAAAGATGGTCAAAATGGGACTACAGCCATACACACCTACCCATTACACCGAAGTGGAAGAAAATGAGTTCCAGCCTTTCCACACATTTATGAGTTGCTCAGAACATAAAACATTTTACTAAGTGCAACACCCACTTTCTCCCACTGGCAAGAGAAAAAAAGGGAAATGGGCACAACATTTACCCAAATTTCAAAGTTTTAGAATGCTAAATTGGCAAAACTGAGAAAAGCTGGAAGCCCATCTGTCCTGCTTCTGTTGGTATTTTTTATCCTCTGATGAGAAGCAGAGGATTAGAGGACTCTCCAGCTTTGCATTTGGGAAGAGTAAAGATCAGGGCCTCTGCGTCCATTATCATCTTGAAGCAGAGGTGGTTCATCATACAATAAATCCTTGGGTCCTATTATCCCCAGAAACCAAAGTCAACGTCCGGATCAGTTATGCTTTTAAGAGGTTGTTCTAGCTAAGGACATAAGTCACACAAGTTATAGCATGGACCACTTTCCTATCTTCGTTGTGGCTCTGCTCCTTCAAACTCTCTCTTCTCCAAATAAATGTACCACAGATAGAAATTGGATCATGTCCCTTCAAAGACTGGACCATACAAAATGCCTGGGAGGATCGAAGGGGAGGGGCAGGGGAAGTGGAGGGGAAGGGGAGGGCAAAGGAGGGCAAAGCAAGGTGAGGCGGTGGTGGGGCAAGGCGAGTCAAAGGCAAAGGCAAAGCAAAGGCAAAGGCAAATGCAGGCAAAGCAAAAATGCATTTTCCCTAACTTCTAGTTAGGTGGGCTTTGCAAGAAAGCCTATTCACTTGAATTTGATTTCAGTATTCAGACCTGGATGAAGTGAATCAATTAGTTCATCACTTATTTTGAAGACTAGTGTTAATTTAATTGTAACAAGGTAAAGAACACTCATTAACAAAGTTTTGACTATATTTCACAGTTTTCCACAGGGAAGAGAAAAATACACCCACATTTGCGTAGTATTTGTATGAACTTGCCACAATGTACCAGACCTTTAGCTGATGAAGACCTTATGTCAGTTTAATTGAATTTATGTTATTCAAATAATAATGTAAGTCACAACACAGTTTATTCTTATAAGCCTACAGAAATAACAAACACACTTTACAAAGCAATATACAACATTTTAAAACAGGTTTCCCTGACACAGCGCAGGAGATTACAGCATTTTCACATCACCTCTGGTTTCAGAACACGGGACAGCATTACACAAAGCAGGAGTTTAAATCCATCCAGTTTAAATCCATCCAGTTTAAATACAGACCTACACTGGTGACAGGTATTTAGAAAAATTGGGCTAATAGTTTCTATGCTCTCAATACTTGAAGTATGTGTAAGTTCCCCTTGAAGTTTAGCAAACTCTGAACTGAATAAGGATCTAAAGCAGAATATATAATCAACATAAATATTTGAAAAGTTAAACACCTTAGCTTCAGTCTAAAGGCATAGTTCTTAGCGATTGTCAGTTTTTCTAAACTTAATTTTAATCCTTTCTCTTCCACACCAAACTAATTAAGTTTTTTACCTTCACTTTTGCTGTCATCCATGGCGTTACAAACTACAAAGCAAAGAGTGAGTGGCAAGCTCTGCTGTAGCTTCTCAGCATGTCATTACAAGCGACTCACTACAGCTAGCACTAAGTCTCTGTTTAACTGAAGTCAGTTCCATTTCAGTGTCTAGCTTTAAAGGGATCATTGCAGGCTTCAACATATCCACTGAAGGTCTGTTATGAGCTGGGTCTTTGGCTCAGGTGAATCTGAGCATCACAGTTCACAGCAGCTGTGAATGTGGTCCTGGCAAACCAGAGAAGGTTTTTGTGGGGTTACTGTGAAAATATTAAGAGACAACAGAGAATTACAAAGAACATAGGACACCCCAGCAGATTATAATGCGCTCAGAAGCAGGCCTGGCTGAGGGCCAGATTCAGACCTCCTTACCCAGTTGAGTATACTCTCCACATAGACTTGTTTGATTAACCAAACTGCTACAGGAATGGATACTGTGTAATGTGAGCAATGAGTCTGGCCACAGATCATCACATTAGTCAGGGTGAAAAAATGTCGCAGACTCACATGTGGGTTCTTGTTAGTTTCCTTCCATGCTCCGAAATGGTACTCTGTTCAACACATCATAAGGAAGCCTCAGAAGAAAATTATTTTAGTATCTTCCCTAAGTCAGAGAGATTTAGGAATTTCTTGGGTTTGTCTTCAGTTCAGTGAAGGCATTCATTTTCTGTTACATTGAAAGCGTGTGGAAGGCAGATAAGTCTTTGATGAAATATCTTTGTTCACATATGAACGTGGACCAATGAATAACTGCAAATGGACATGCCACAGCCTGACAGAATGGAGTGTTATGGATGAAAATTAACCATAATCATAGTTCTTTAAGCTATACCACCTCCAAAGTGGTCCCCATCTGAAGCTGAAGGCTGCAAGCCAAATGTTGCCATAGAGGAGTTTCATCTTCTCCTTCTCCTTCACAAGGGAGACACACATCAGCAGTGCAATCTGTCAGCCTGTTCCCATTTCCCGTCAGCCAGCTTGATCAGGTGACTGCACAAGAGCGGTAGGAGAGCAGAGTTACCAGACCCATGTAGTTAGTGGAGCAGAAAGCAAAGACCTGCAGCAGCCCCAAAGGCAGCAGTGATGCCAGTCAGCAAGGCTGCCTGCTTCCCAAGGTGTCGAGTGAGAGGGAGCTTTTCCAGTTGCTTGTACAGGCAGAGCACTGCAGGGCGCCAGCTGCCAGCACTGCTCTCAGAGCTCAGAAGCCCCTCACCTAAACACATATATGTTCTGCTGGTTGGCTGATGCGTAGGAAAATGAACGTTTGACACAATGACAGGCAATTGTGGAGATTTTCAGTCAAACAGTACCTTTGAAAGTGGTGGCACAAACTGCCACTGAATACTGATACCTCTAGAAGTAACATGAATCAAAATGGGCCTTGAAATACTGAATATACATTTTTTAAAGTGCACACTGATATATAACTCTATACTTTCACATTGTCCATGGAAAGCATAGGATCAGTGAGTTGTGGTGGATGTGGCTCTGGCACAGTGCTGCGGCTCATACAAATACCATCTGACTTTCAGCAGAGCTGCAGCGAACTGTTTGCGATCCCTGGTTCACAGGACCTTCCTCATCACCATACGTTAAATCATCCAGCCCTGAAACAAGACAGTCGTGTCTTTTTTTTAAGCTTCTACATAGATGAATCCTTGTTTACTCAACTTTTTTACTCAGGTAAAGATCCACTGTTGCAGAAGTTCTATCTGTTGAACATATGAGTAAACATGAGTTAAGAATGAAGGAGCTGGTAAAAAAGAGGGGGATGCTTTCAACATGTTTAGTCTGAAGCGCTCCAGGAGTGGGAGATGGAGAAACAGAATAAACTCTTTAACAACAATGCCTTTTCTCTGTGCAATAAAACTTGCAAAGAAACAGAACTCTTCATGGCACAATTTCTTATTTTCTTGCACTGCCTCAGAAGACTTTAGTGTGCGTACAAAGCAGAAGAAGCTCATGGCTCCTAAGAGGAAGACATAAATGTATGTTTCCTTGATCTACTGAACAAAACACGAACCCAGCTCTCCATTAGCCTTTGGTCAGGCAATTCACAAAATATTCCTGTCCAGCCTGATAACACTGACACATGAATCTCTGTCTCATGACTTCAATACTCTCCAGGCTGGGTTCACCATCACCTGGAACCTGGGGCCCCTCGCTGATGTGAGCTCTGATCTTAAAATTAGTGGGTGACAAATGGAGGTAAGCAGAAGAGTCACTGTTTTTGCGGATACATCTTCCATTCTTCTTGCACAGGACTTTGCTACAGAGTTTGGCTGCTGAGGTGACATTAATGACATAATGTCCTAAGGGTCCATCAATGTACCGTTTCACAGTTGAACAGCTCTCCTGTAGATGATGAAAAGCCATGACACATTTCTCAGTAGCGGGCATTATGTCCAAATTCATTATCTAAGAAGACTATACAAAAATGTTCTTGGCTAAAGTACCTGTTGAACTAAATATTGTTGGATTTACCTACTGGAGTAATCTATTGGGTTTAAGTGAGCTTACTTCCATGGGTAATATTAGCAAAATATTGACCTTACTATATTGTCTATTTGGGCACTTAGTAGAAATATACAGTATTAGACTAGGGAGAGCCCTAGTACACAGAAGAGAGATTATATGCTAATCTGAGACTAACTGGTTCTATAAGTAGGACTTCTGGCAACTGCTGACAAGGAGCAGTGCACGGGACTAATAGGTTTTAAAGCACATATTGATCACTGCTTTGGTCCTGGTCTCTCCAACTCATTCAGTTTACAAGGAGCCATGGTTTCCAGTTCAAATTTCCCTCTTCCTCTGCCCAAGTCAGTCGTGCTTTGGCAGAGCCTTCAGAGGAGCAGACTTCATGAAACAGAGTGGGCACCAAAGCCCAGCCCTGGTTTAGAAGCAGAGGCTAGCCTGCTGTGCCTCCTGTAAAATCCCAGTGCAGTGTCCTGCCTCTTCAGTCACTTCAAGAAGGATTATTTTTGAAAACCTGAAGAACCTGGGAGGAACCAGGCCTTTTCTTGTGGTAACGTTATTTTCTGTGTGTCATTTCAACACTAGTGACCAAAGAAATACCCCTGCTTCAGACTCCATTCCTTCTCTGTGGATCTGTACAAACTCCCATAGCTACAAGACTGTAAAACAAACTGAGCTTGTATTTGTATATTTTTCTTCAAAACATGTCTTTCTTCTAACCTAGACTCATTTCCACAATGCTCCAAATGATCTGACCAAAGCAATGTGCTCTGAAGCAACAGGAGTTCTCAGTCTAATGAACATATAGAGCTAATGAAACCTGAAAGTGTACTGAGCCATCATCCTCAGTTGAAGGATGATGACATCATAAAGATAGACAGGTGCTACAGAGGGTGTGGTGACAGAGAAGAGGTACTAAGTTGATTCCCAAATACTAATTTCCTAAATTCCTACAGCCTACCTTTGAGCTGGCATATTGCATACTGCCCCAGAGAACAACTCCAGCTGCTCCCAAAGCCGCACTTTCACCAATGGTATTGATCAGATCTCTCTGAAAGAGGGCCAAAACCAGACATCAGAAAAGCAGACTATAAAAATAAATAAAAAAGCACTGTGATAAAGGCTTCACTTTTTTTTTTTCCCCAAGAGGAGACATCAGTCCTGTGATGTATTCTT
This sequence comes from Bucorvus abyssinicus, assembly GCA_009769605.1. NCBI lineage: Eukaryota > Metazoa > Chordata > Aves > Bucerotiformes > Bucorvidae > Bucorvus > Bucorvus abyssinicus. The sequence goes on from CM020025.1 coordinate 23,819,996, forward strand.
CACAATAAAATCACTTAGTTTAGAAAGCTCTTCTGTGTATCTCCAAGGTTTGCATAGGTTGCATTCATGAGTGTGACTACTAAATAATGAAATCATTACAGTTTATTCACAAGGCATCCTCCAACCAAACTGCTTGAGTAAGAATTGAATGATCTATTTTATCTACTAATCTTTGAATGATTACCATACCTACATAGGCACCATCTTTGGCAAGTGATGATAAGTATGATCACACATCACTGGATCACCCTTTCAGTGTCTAATTGCAGTTGATAGGCTTTAGGCAGGGGTCTACTTCTGTCGCTTTAGCCATGCCAACACAGTTACAAGCTGGTGTTTCTACCACGTGAATGCTGTTATTTCAAGAAACATATCTTTGAAAAATGAGCCTCTCCCAGTTGCTACATAATACCAAATGGGGGGGGGGGGGGGGGGGGGGGGGTGGGGGGGGGGGGGGGGGTGGGGGGGGGGGGGGGGGGGGGGGGGGGGGGGGGGGGGGTGGGGGGTAAGCCATATTTGAATACTGACTTAATCATGTCCATTTTAGAGCTGCACCAATAAGCAGTTGAGTTGCAGTGATAGCATAACACGCTCTTCCAGAGCACAGACAGTGTGTAATATAGGAGTCACTGTGCCTCGCCAACAACATAGCAACATGCCTTGCAAGTGTCTTAAAGCCTTCCATAGAGACCATGATATTGTGTCTAGAGAAATGCAATTAATCTTAGAAAATAGGAGGAAGGATCTTCTTCCACTCCCAAATTTCAAGGCATGATTGATTACATCTAAACTATTTCTATCTACAATAATTGATTAGAAAGTATTCCTGATCAGTTTTATGACAATATTACAGTATTTCTCAATTTGGATGAGAAACGAAAATTCCTTTAGAAGCTATGATTGTCATTAACCAGCCTTTTCACCTCTTTTTAGAGAAAATCCAACAGACCAACCAATTATGACAGTATGGTGATGGCACTTAGAGCAAAATGAGAGTGGAAGAACCACGATATGTTGTTAATTACTACTAAACATTTCGCTGTGCGTGGCCTGTTGATTTACCAATGCATATTAAGGAGTCCCCATTCCTGAAACATTTAGGCCCGAGAATTAAAAAAAAAAGGCACAAATAAATGCCTGGGGAAAGGGAGAATCTGCTGAAGAGTTGAAGACAATTACAAGAAGTCAGAACGAGTCGTAACTTTGACCCTTATCTAAAGGTTGGACATTCAGTGCAGGAAAACCTGCAGAAGCCTGAAATGGTAGAGCTTGCTACTGGCCCTTACTGTAGGGTTCAGAGTGATATAAGTATACTTTGGTCTCGCCTGAAGTTTTTGTTGCTGCTGCAGTCTTTTAGAGAATGTCATTACTCTTAAAAGTATATAGTCTGGTGCTAGTTTTTAAAAGTGTAGGCTGCAGGTATTACTTTCACATGGGACATGATGGGGGTTTTTTTTCCTATGGAATTAATTTATCAGTTATAAAAAAAAAGTACTGAATTAAAGATCAAAATATCAAATGTTAAGAGAATGAACTCTGGTAATGGGGGGTTCCCAGGCTTCCTCATCTGCAATGCATTTTATGAAGCTTACCCAGAAAAAGACTCGATTGTGATTCTACATTAGCCACATGATGATTGAGTGATTTAGCACTACACAGTTCAGATCTCATTAGAAATTAATGAAACCTTGTCAGACAGCCAAATAAATCAATAATAGTCTTAGCATGCTGGACCTCAGCAAACCCAAAATAAAGATTTTGTAAGTAATATGCTTTAGGAGTTAGGGCTTGATCAGCAGTCTAAATCCAGTTTTTATCCCTCCTATTCCCATCTTTATTTTGTTACTTTTAGAAATTGTTTAGATTCAGATGCACAAAGGGATTTCAGCACTTCATGTCTATTCATATGGAAATTAAATAACCAAAACCAAGAGCATGACCCTTAAAGTGCACCTAGTCCTCTGCATGTGTGAAGTCCAATGGCACTGATAATTTCATATCAGAAGTTCCCTATGCACCTATGATTTTTTTTCCCTAGAATCACCACCTTGACTGTGCTGAGACTCAGCACTTTTCCCAGGTTAAGGCCAAAATCTGGCATTTGATTGCAAGGTTATCACCCTGGAGTGCTTAAAGGACTCTTATAGCACCTGCACAATTGTTAGATGCTGGCAAAACCATCAGCTCACTGATTAAAAAAAAAAAAAAAAAAAAAAAGTATGACTTCATTTAAACGCTCTCCCCCCCTGACATTTCCTTTTGAGTATTCTTAAAAACAAGATCGAATGCTAAGAGTCTTTCCCAGAAGGAAAGAATTAAAAGACATGGGCTGATTTTTCTCTCTTCTCCCATGCTTAAAATATAGTATCTTGAGCTCACCCTCCAGAGGGAGTTACCTTCACTGTGACTTTACAGGCATTTAGAGGGGTTCCATTTCTCTTTCTGATGCCTTTTCACTTTGCACCAATTCAATGGATGTTTGAAGGAAAGCAAGATAACAAGAGGAAACCTAACTACAGCTTAAGATTAATTCAACTTAATAATTAGGTAACTTGCCCACAAGGAGAGAATTTCTGACTGTGTTTTCTACACACAATTACTTTTAATCTTTACTGAGTGACTAACTCAGGTTCAGTACCTCAAAAGCTATCAGCACAGAAGGGCTCCTCCCTGAAAACCTGTGAACAGGAGGTTGCATCCTCTCTTTTATTTTTACTCTCTTGGACACTTGTTCTTTTTGATCTGGTGATTCCCTAACTCTTTCCTGTTGTCTAACACAGGATGCTGGATTAATCCTGAGCAGGCTGGGAAAAACTGAGCCAAGAGTTTCCTGCACCTGAGGTGGGTACACTGGGCAGTGGATGGTCACACAAAGAGGGGCATCACCACCACCCTCCCCTTCCACAAAAAGGGTTAGAAACAGAAGTTCAACCTCCATCTGGGTATTTTCAGAAAAGGAAAGATAGTGTCTCTCATAATGTTTGAGAGTGATAATTGGGTGCAGAGATAGGGAGTGCCTCCATGAAGCCCCGAGAGAGGCACATGAGCTCTACCAGTGGCCTCAAACACAGCAGTCCTGGTTTTGTGACTGAACCTAGACCACTCATCACACAGCGAGCTTGGCATTATGAGGACTCGCTGGCATGGCTCTCCCATGTGAGTGTAAGAAGTACCTCATATGAATAAAACATCCAAGTTTAAAAATTTTAGATATTTTAAATATGAGCATCTTGACATTTGTCTAGGGGGAATCCTGTTTAACTCCTTCTACTAGACCTCACCCACCCAGTTAGGACTGTCCTGAAGAGGCAACTTTATGGTCAGCTGCCACTTAGGCGCCTGTATTTCTCCAAGTGATAAACAAAAGCCTCTTCCCTTCTCATGCTCATTCTCATTCAAGCTTTTGGGCAGTGTGCACATCAGATCCTCACGATTATGCTGGGGCTCTGACGGACAGATGAATTGAAGAAGTAGGGAGGAAGGGCTCTAGTTTCTATCATGCTTCTCCATATTTTGATCAGCCAAGTCACTGCATTGGACACTAAAAAAATAGGAGGTGAGGTAAGCCATTTCAGTTTGGACCTTAGAGGAAACAGGACAGTCAGATCTATTTACATGTTGAGGAAAGAAAAATAATTACATCTGTAATTTTTCTTTAAATTTTGAACAGTCCTAGTTACAGACATGCTTTTTCTGTATTCAGAATGGTAGTGCAAGCCTGTCATGGTTGCAGGGAACGGTCTCAGTGCACATGCACACCTGGTCATCAAGAAACTATCTGTAGGTGAACGAGAGAATTGTTATCCATTATTCACCATTTGTTAGTTGCCATCCTACTTTATTAATGACTTCATCCATCTAGTCAGGAAGCACAGATGCTACTGTGTAACTTCCCTCTCCCACGTGCTTAGCAGTTAATAGTCAAGGCAGATAGTTTTGAAAAACCCTGCAGATGGCAAACTGCTTATAGGCATTTCTAGCAATCACAGAAAACTTTCAGAATGATTGGATCCAAATTCAGAATGATTGGATCCAATTCAGAATTTAAATTGTTTCTAAGAAAAAAAGCAGGATGAATTTCTCATACCCTGTGCACAACTCACCTGATTTCCAGATGCAGTCAGGGTGAAAGGTACAGCACACATAGCTGCAGCACCCTTTTGGGACCTGGTTCTTTTGTCTTTCTGAAGGTCTGCTAGACCTGTGTCTCTCCCTCGGTGTCTCTGACTCACAACTATCTTCTATTTTCTTTCTTCCACTGAGGCATTTACTGTATTTTTCATGCTGTGTGCAGAAAGGCTTAAACAAGGCTTGTATGTGTCAGCAATTATTTCTGTTGGACCACAGCTTGATGGAACAGGACAGCGGTTCTCTGGCCCAGCCCTGTCAGAGCTCAGGTATCTATTATCCTGCTATCCCAATTTTCCTATGGCCATTTAGCCTGGACATCATTGCACTACACTGGCTCCTTTCCTTGTCACATTCATGCAGTGTTTCTGGAGTTCAGAGGTTTCATGCCTTGTTTGCAGGTTTGTGAGCATCACTCAGGGCACATCATGGGTCAAATGAGAAGGTCCAGTCTAGTCTAAAACCTGAACACCAAAATCATATTTAAAGTATCTTGGTGCCTTCAGGGCTATGAAGGAAAACAAGAATGTTATGTTCCTGATCATTCCTATTTAGAGTTTTCTTTAGTGCAACCCTGTAAGTTCCTGGCAGTTCCCAAGCTGTTCACACAGACGATGTCTATCATCTGGAGACATGTCAAGCCCTGTTCCCATGGCTGCCTGCAAAGCTGGGTACTGTCCTTATGAGAAAATGTAGTGGGCATGACCCAGAGATGTTTCTCTGTCTGCACAGGGATCTTCCCTGGCTGCAGAGTTGTAACGTGATCTTTAAAGCATCCAAAAGTAAATGGCCACATACAATTGAAAAACAGGCCAGTGAGTTAAAGAGTATGACTTAAGAGGAACATCACTCCAAATTACCATTGTACTGTTCAGAAAATAGCTTGAAGTAAAATAGTCATTTTTTACTGCCACAGATTCTGAACTCATGCATAACTGGTAACAGCGTGTTAGTTTTCATAGATTTCAGTAGCGATTGAGGCATTTTTATATTGATGGAGGGACTAATTTATATTATAAAATGTATTATTACAGCCTGCTTTGAAGAATGCTGATATTTCACTGCCTGAGTTCTTCAGTGAAGGTGTTCTGTGTGAAATCTTGCCGGTACCGACCCCAGTGGATCTTTGCCTTCCATGGGACCCAGCCTTGTCTATTTGCCCATGACTTCTGAGTCAGCTAGGACCTGCAGTTTCCACATCACACAGAAAACAGCTCCAAAGAGACCCTGGTTGCTAAAAATAAGGCAGACCAAATTCATGATTGCTTTTAGTACCATTTGCTTCCTTTGGGCAGCCTGAAACACTTCTCAGGCTGTCAGGGATCCGCCACCTCCCCACCTCCAGCTCCAGGCTGAAGCGACATGCAGCCTGTGGTTTGCTGAACTGCCTGTTGCCTTTTCCCTTGCCCTTCTCTCCCTTTTGCTGTTCTAGCTTGAGTCAAGACCTTGTCTCTAGGAGAAGCAGAAGAGAGCACTGATGCAGCTCTCCATAAACCAAAGTGGGGGAGCACCCCCAGACTCCCTTAGCATGGAGGGGTCTTTTGCACGAGCTCCCCGCTCCGGATTTCCTCCCCTCTTGTGGAATTGATAGTGATCAAAGAAAATTTCTGGCACTTGGAAAAACTACTAGAAAAATGAATAAGCGTCTGTGCCTCTCTATTAGTGCGTAAATGAAGTCAGCCACAATCATCATTACATACCCAGAAAGTCGGGGATCTGTATGCATATATTTTACCATCAATGTTGTGGCCACTATGGATTTATTGCACTTGATCATTGATTGAAGGAACATTGCATGCCTCTAAATGTTGGCTTCTTTATTAAAAGAACTCCGCAGTGCACTTAATGACAGGATCATGAGGATATTTGAACATGTACAAGATGTCCAATGCTCATCATGCAGGAGTTAGGAACTCCAGGACAGGCGAGTTTACTTGACTGGTTTGTTCTATCCTGAAAGAATTTACATTCAGATAAAGAACAGAAATGCCCTGAGGCTCCTTTCTCATGGAAGTTTATCTTTCCATTACACTAATTAGTTTTAAAACTTCAGAAAAATTTGTCAAGTTCATTTCACAGGCTGTCCTGAATAATTATAATATCGGAATGAATTACTTCCTTAAGGAAGTGATTTCTTTGTACTTTCTTCCTAAATTACCCTCATTAAAAATACACAATGTTATCCTACAGAAGTAGACCAAAGTACTGCAATATTAACTCTTGAAAGGCGCAGAGCACTTCCTTTCAGAGGAGCTGCCTTAAATATGAAAAACAAATGCTTAAGTGCTTTCATACAAGGAAAACTTTAAGACATTAGTTTTCTAAGGGCTCTTTCTAATCTCTACATTTCTAAAGAAAGTCTGTCCGCTTACCTCTGTTAAAACATGAAAAGTATAGGCATAAAATGGTCTGGAGTAAACAAACACAGGCAAAACGTAGTCTTTTCTAGCAATGGAGGCAATACGTATTGCCTCCTTAACCCTATAGTGAACAAATTTTAGTGCATTTGGACTGACTTCAGTATATAATCCAGGTATATAGAAGGGTAGAGAGCAGTGCTTGCTTTCCACAGCCAAAGCAGGAGGTCATTGCGGGAGGACTCAATGGGCTGGGCATTTCCCCGTGTATGTTTGAGGATGTTCTTTGTAATCATAGTTGTAGCAGTCTGGTAAAGATAGTAACCCCACAAACCATTTGGTCTCATATGCCTCAGCCAGAAGGATAGTGTTGTTCATAAAAACTCTTGCCACGCATTTTCAATTCCTCTTAGCCACTTTCCTAATTTTGTCCTCTGACCACTGAGGGTGCCGTCTCCTAACCATCTCAAGAGATTGTTTCTATAAATGCTTTTATTGCCCCAGTTCCTATCCCACTGGGGCCTTCCAGTTTTCCCAGTCAATGACTGCAAGTCCCTGGAAATTTCTTCATGGTATGCACTAGTCAATGTCAGACTTTGCTTTATTAAGGTGTTTGATAAGACTTTCATTCTGGGGTACCCCTCCATTGACAGGATCTCCATTATCTGAATAGTAGGGGTAGTATCACAAATGAGTGTGATAGAAGATTGTCACATTGGATCCACTCAAAGTCTCATTGGTGTTGGAAGCAATGTCAAAAACATTGAGGTCCAGGTCCACCTTGTACCGCAGCCTGCACTGCTCTGTTGGAGCATTCCAAACAACCATGAAAGGCTTGTGCAGAAACAGAGGTGCCCGTGCCGGCTTCAGGAGCTGAGCATCAACCATAGTAAGCAACAGAGTCACTGCTAATTGTTTGACCCAAACATCCATTGTATGTTTTTTTTCTGGGAAATTGTTATGATGTGTCCTTGAAAAACAAAAATCAAGAGAAGACATGTTAAAATTACAGTAGCCACCCAGGAAGCAGATAGGATGACAAAGGGATGTCTTTTGGTTTGATGTGCTTTTGTTAACATTATACTCAGTGCAAACCAAGAAGAGTGCAAATCTGTGATCTTGTAAAAATTGAGCCTAATGTCAAATACTTTGAAAGACTTTTTGATAGACTTCACTGTCCAGAAGCGTATTCTGATGTTCAGCTTTTTTTTTGCTTTCCTTCTCACCCGACACCTCCCACAGCTGATACAGACCTTTCCTTAACACTTATTTGCTCCCTGATGTCTACAAAAAGTGTGTTAATAAAAGAATGACTTAAAAGAGAAAAAGATACCAGTTACTTCACACAGATTAATCAAGAGAACTCAAAATCCCTGCAATTTTCAGCATATCTGAAAAAAGTGCATAGTTCTCTACCTCTGAATTGAATTTTAATTTTCTTAATTAATAGATGCAAGAGTGATAATCAATTTGCAAGCTAGAATTGTGATACTATTACTGATATTGTTTTAAAATACTTACTATACTGAATGCAAATTAAATATCAATAAGTTAAATAAAATTAATTATGTTAAGCAGATCTGAACTAGGTAGAAAAGCATGGTGTATCTTTGGAAAAGGGACCTAATCTGTAGAAGTGGAGTCTTATTAGTATTAATTTTCCCTTCAGGGTCTGCTGTTTGTCCCTGGCAGTCATGCTGCCTTGGGGACTACTATTGGGGACTACTAGTTCTCTGGAAGCTGCCAGAGTTGCAGAGCGGCTGACACTCCAGGCACCCACACCCCCCACTTTGTACCCCATGGGGCAGCTGTTCACCTGCTGCCCACAGCCGGCTGCTCCTGTATCTGCAGCTGCTCCTATCTCTTCCCCAAGAAGCACAGCACAACTCTGCCCTGGTTTGTCATTCAGGCCTCTTTGCTGAGGAATAGAGTACCTATTATTGGTACTGACGAGCAAACAACACACGGAGGGGTCCAGCTGAAATACCGGCTTGAATCCAGAGATCATAAAAATTGTTTGCTCTTATGGACATTACTCCATCTATAGTATGACATAGTTTATCCTCTCATTGCTATCTTCTATCATTCACCTGTCAAATTTCTTCATTTAGGTCACATGTTAAATCACTTCAAATCAACTGTCTGCATTGCAGATTCAGTTCATGCATTTGCCATGTGAATTTGAAATATCCTGAAACTGGATATTTTCCTATTTTTACATCCATTTTAATTATTTCTTTCCTTGCCTGTATAGTCAGACCCAAGTTATCCTATCATAATTAGCCTAGCTTCACTTGTCCCTGGTATTTTCTCACTCAGTTAACTAACATCAGTTAATCACTTAAGTCCTTTCCTAGACAAGGAGAGCTCTTCACACCTACCCACCCATTAGCTCACAGCCAGGATCCCTAGGTTTCTTGCTTTCCAAACCAATAGAGTCACACACACCACTTTAATACTAGATTTTATAGTACTCCTTGGATATTACCTTTTATCTGTAATGGGATGCCAAATCTACAGGAAGGACACAGGTACCCCCTATCCAAATCTGCCAGCAGACTTATTAAAGAAAACAAATTTTCCACTGTATTAAAATTCATTGGGTCTCATAAGTGATAAACCAGGATTTCTACCACTGTGATTTGTCCTTCCTTTCCATTCTCCATTCTTCTGGGTTTGATGTTTCTTTCCTGTCTGCCAATGCTCTCCTGAGCTCCTGCTTTTCCCTTAAGTGTCTGCTTTGAATTTTTATCTCCTAGAGAACAGCCTTTCTCTCTCCTCTGTCCCCAGTCTCCTGTTTTTCTCTCTTTAGTCGCAGAAAAGCACGGAGCCTTCCCGACCAGTGGTCTGGTACAAAAGCATGCTCCCAAGAGGTGGAGAGAGGCAGTTGCATTAATCAATGGGTGGGGGCAGTGAGTGAACAGCAGGACTGCAAGAAGCCACGATGCAGGACTCCGCGGGAGCAAGCCCTCATTAGCAAGCTAGAGATTTATGCTCCTGTTGTTTCCTCACCCCCTCTCTGGCTGCTTGCTTTGCCTGCCTAAATATAGATTTAGCATCCAAGTTTTAAAACCTTGCTCACAATCCTTTAGATACTACTAAGGATAACAACCTCGAGTGAAATGGGCCATTGCCGCGGGCCATCAAGCTGGTACTACCTACAATACAAGGTGCCTGTGGTAAAAGGTTGTCAGGCTGTTTTCACTCCACCGATCTGCTGGAAGTCTTATGCTTACAACTGGTATCTTTTTCTCTGTTTTCCTGCAGAGTCTTGCATAATCATCCAAGTAATGTCATAGGCTGGGAACAAACAAACAAACAAAAAGCCACAAAAAAAAAAAATACCTTTCCCTTCCTGTTTTATATAAACTGGTGAACACATCACAGTACTTTGAACTCCTCCTCTGATGCAGCAAACTGACTATGCACATTTGTAAGTGCTTTTTCATGATTTGGACAGGATTGCTTTGCAGTACGTGAGAACAATCCCATAACATAAACAAAGATTTTCTCAAAAAGTGATAGCTCAGATGAAATGGGAAAAGCACCACGAGAGAAAGAAAAGATCTTTAGTGAATTTCTGTGCAAGAAAAGTTCTGGGGAAAGATTTCAGCTGCCTGTTCCCACAATCTAAATGCTGATACTGTTCAGCCTTGTGTTATTAGTATATATAATGAGAGTACAGTTCTTATCTAGATCTGACAGCCCTAGGCATTACAACATTGCAAATAATAAATCATAACAGAGATAGGGCAGGAATTAATAGTGCAGGATAATTTTAAGTTATATTTTTAGTTCCTGGCTAATTCTTGTCACTGTCCCTGACAAGGCTTTAATTCACAGAGTTGAAGATGGTTGAGGTTGGCAGGGTCCTCTGGAGGTCATCTGGTCTGACCCCCTGCTCAAGCAGGATCACCTAGAACTGGTTGCTCAGGACCACGTACAGAACACCAAAAATGAGAAGATGAAAATGTTTATCTCAGGACATGTTGAATAAATCTAGAGGGTCTTTTGACTGGATTGACCAAATCTTCATTGAAGTTGTGAAGAAGCCTGGACACCTTGTTCAACTGTAGAGATGGAGATGTCTGCATCTGCAAGCTGAATCCCACAAAAAATGGGCAGGATCTAGCTAATCCTGTTCAAGCTGTATAGAAGTTCAAGATGTCTGGTTAAGGACAGTCATTCAGGGTCCTCCACTGAATACTGGGCACCTCCCAAAGCCAGTATAAATTCCTTATATAAAGCTATATGGAATTAGTCACCCAGCTATCTCCATTAACCTAGAAATGGAGGTGATACATGCCTAGATTAACATGCCACCTTTTAGATGGCTAATGCATCTCACTGCAAAGCATCTCACTTTTCCTGCTACTTTCTATTACACACAGGAGACAGTCCCATATGCACAATTCCTTAAAGGGAAAACTTCAAAAAAATTGTCCTCTGAAAAAAATTCCAATCCAGTTGTATTAATCTGCAATTAATTCTGATGTTATTTGCACTTGGGAATTTAATTACAGATGCTTATTTTTTCTTTAAAAAGCCATCTGCGGCCACGTGCAGCAAGTTTTCAAAGAAACAGGTAAATCTATAGTTCTGAAAGAGGGGAAACTAAATTATCTGTTGTTTCACTAAAGAACCTCTAAGAACAGAACATCTTTTATTACAATTTCCACTGCTGTATCTTTGGACTATGGCTTTTTTAGTCTCACGCAAAGGCACTAATTGGACTGCTTTAATCCCTGTTTTTTAATGAGCACAGACACTAACGATGCCTCCTTGAAGCTCATTATCAACCTTGATTTAAATTCTCCCATTTTTCTGATTCAATGACATATTATCATGGTTAATTTAACTTCCCAAAGATGCACATAGCTCTCTGAGGCATTACAGTGTTTTCAGAGTAGAATCTGTTCTCAGTGTTTCTGCTCTATATTCTAAAAACAAGAAATGAATTCTTCGCAAGTGAAAGAAGTGGGGCCTGATCACAAATCCATTAAAGTTGATGAGATAGTTTTTACTGTATCCAGAAAACTTTTGATCATGTTCTCACTGCACAGAATAACATGTAGTTTTCTATTTGCATCAATTTCTCCTACGTAGTTTAGGACTACGTGGGTTATGAATGATTTCAATATATCATTTAATAGGTGTGGTGAAATCGCCATTTCTTGAACAGAAAAAGCAAGTTCATTTCTGCATATTCCTTTAACCATTTTTTTAAAAAGAAATAAGAAAATGTTTGCTTTTCCCAAGCAAATGCTGTTAACTTGGTCCAATCTTTATTTCAATTATGTTTATTGGTCAGAATTCCTCTATATTTCCATTTCCAAATAGTTGATAATAGCTTAACTAGACATCTTAATTGCACACTTTGATTCCACAATAAACAGCTTAAAATTACTAAAAACATAGACTTTCACTCTAAAGAAACCTATTTGCACACCATGTGTCCTAATACAGCCCAAGGGTGGTCTCCAGACTGCCATTCTTTCACTGCTGGTTTTTATTGATTATCCTGGTGTTCTTTGCACTGTAACATGTGATATTACAGCTGCTACTTTTGATTATGATTCATATGTTGGTCACATAGCCAGCCAATGCAACTTCATAATAGCCAGCACATGCATCTTCTCATTTTGTACTTATCTATATGTGGACTTCTCAAGGAGGTATAATCCATACATTTAACTAAAATACCATTCTGTGTTTTCATCTTCTGCTGAGTTTATTGTTCTTGATGCCCAAGGTTTATAATCTCTTCTGGATGAACAGCTGATTTGTATGGACATACTCGCTATTCAGATTTACCTCGCAGGAGTGGGACATTTTGAGTGCTTTTACACCTACACAGTTTAATGTCAATGGGCAACAAGATAGGAAGAATCATTCTTCAATAAAATAACCATATCACAAGACTTAAAAATTTTTCACTGTATACTTTAGTTAACTGTTAATGTTCTGGATACTTATTATCACTCTTTACCTGTCAGATGAGAAACTTACAGGATATCTATGTCATTTTTGTACTCATTTTAATGAAATAGGTGTAATTTCTCCAGATCCGTAATGGCAACGTATGACATAAGGGGAAAGAGATTTTAAGCAGAAGTTGCAGTGAAGCAGAGAGGGTATGTACTTTTAGACCTAATTTCAAGTAGGATTAACAAAGATAGCTCTGGTGATATTTCAATCTTTCTGAAATGTCATAAAGATTATTTTAAAAACTAAATCGTGCTACACTTGGAAACCTGTATCCTATGACTAAGTTGGTCTTCTCCCACTCCTTCAGTTCAGCCACAGAAGGGGAAACTACATTCTCAGTTTCAAGACTGTTGTATGCAATGTCATGTGCAGTAGGAAAGGAAGAACTCCAGATATGTGATTTTACCTGTGAAGTATGAGATAGGCTGCATATCTTTCACTGAATTCCATAATTATGTCAGAACTTAGGAACACACTTTGAAAAGCAAAATAAATCTGGCGTTTCTACAGTAGAAGTCACTTCAGATTCCCTCATTAACCAGTATCTGACTAACATGATTTAAAACCCAGAATGGGAAAGAAATACAGTTAAATCATACAGGAAAGGTGATTTTTCCAACAGAAAAGAGTCATACTTTGTGGCCTAAACTAGTTTTACAATGCTTTACCAAGCTTGCTTTCAGCCTCTCATATGCACTATTGACTCCTGTCTCACAGCTGCTGAGTGTAGTGCTGTACGTTCATCGTAGACACACATTCATTTTGAGTAATATTTCTCATATCTGTAGGGAAGCATTTTGCTTGGAAAAGAAATTAAACATGACGGCACTTAAAAAGGAAATTGATGTAACTGGATTGTTCGCATTCCACTGAGGAATGTGTAAAATTGGCAGATAAAAGGAATGTCCTTTTTTGAACATGGGCTGACCACATTTGGGGTAGAAATTATTATTGTGGCTAAGAAATATGTATTCTGTATTTAAACATTTTTTCCACCACACAATCACATTTATAAGTACCTTGCAAATAACTTCAAAAATCTTGTGCATCAATACATTATTCTCTATGAGGCATGGTTTATATGAACACAATATACAAGATATCACGTGTTTATGTACATACATATGCATATTTCTCTGTCTTGTTAGGAAATAAGGGAAAGACCAAATCTGTGTCTTGCTCCCTCTCTGGTGTTATTCTTCTGTTTCCAAATTATGCAAAAAAGTCTTGCTTTTCCTCGTTTTGGTGAAAAATGGCTTGCATTAGATAAAAAAAATTGGTAAGATGGACACAGACTGCCTATCTACCCCGAATCCTTCTATGGTCGAAAAGTGTAAAACTGCATTAGAGAGAGATTAAGTATTCACTGTATCCTCACAACTACCAGTTTTCACTCTTGACTCACAGGTCTTCCTTATTCTCTAGCTATATTTCTCAGACTAGATTCCAAGTTAAAAATTGAACAGAAGAAGCAACACTAAAATGTTTGCAGTCTTCCTTACAGATCAATAAAAATACAAAAATAAACATATGATTGACTTTTTCCGTTGACTTTTTCCTTTGGAATTCATATTACAGTTCAATTCCAATAGGTGAACAGAGAGAACGGTTGCAAGGCTTGAAGTAGCACCCCTTTATTTTTGTGCAAAATATGAGAAAAGAAATTCAAAGAACAAGGAGATGGGAATTCAGACCTATGTTATTCCTGCTGACATTTTTTGTAAACTGTAGATTATTAATTTTAAAGCAAATGGAAAGCACCAGAGGACATTTTTGGGTGTGTATCACAGTTTTACAATAAGTCATGTTTGGGACATAGATCTTCTTAGGCATTTCCTGTTTAGCTTTGTTGTTTCTGTTATGTGCAGCTCGTGTCATGCCTTCAATGGAGAGAAAGGACTGCAAGGAAGCAAGGGAATGAAAAAGAAAAGAATTGGTACTAAAACGATATTCTTCCCAAGGAACTCATAATCCTTCTCTTCTATTAAAAATAGCCGTTTTAGCACTTCATCTGTTCCTGTCTATCCTAGTCTACCTGTAACATCTTTGTTAGACACTCATGAGAGGCTGGACTCTTACATCTTTACACACACTGTTTCTTACACCGAGTCATGGCATTTGTACCAAGAAGACTGAGGGCTATAGGTGGTTATGCTGTTTTACCCCTGCCTTGGCCATAGGATTGGTTTCATAGAAGTACAAATCACTCCTTAAACTACATTCACCCTGGTATAAACCTCAGTAAAACCAGGAGACTCATAACTTTTCATTTCCAGCCATAATTTTTGATGCGTGGAATGACAGAGGTTTTAGCTGTGTTTAAAAGTGAGAAATGACAGCATGGGTTAGCAAAGGGCAGGCAGGTCGGGCTTTCCCAGCTCCCTGGTACCAGCTCCAGACCCTTGGCGTAGGCTGCAGCCAGCTACATTCATTCTGCTAGGCTTTGCCATCCAAAGTGCTCTTTTGTCCATGCAGTTAAGGCTGGCGCTCTGGTCACTTCCTGATCTCACATATAAAGACACCTGCATCTGCGTGTTGTCACCAAAACCCCACTGGTAAATTGTTCGACCTTTCTGTGCGTGCAGCTTAGGCACCCTGCACACCTACTGAGTGTCCAGTGCTCCAGTGCTGCAACAACTCTGTAAATTGTCCGAAATGCCTTCACATCCCGTTTTGGGAGCCTACATCCTCTTTTTTTTTTTTTTTTTTCATCTGGCCGTTCAAGGCTGGGTACAGCCTGCTGAGACACAAGTGGGTGTGCCGGGGTCAGCTTGTCCTCACTTTGTGCTCACGCACAAGCAGTGGAGACTGCCAGGGCTGGGGATTTCCTTCCCTCCTGGCTCCCCTCCCTCACTGCCCTGCTGCCTTTAACACAGAGACCTCAGACTGATTTTCAAATGTTAATTCTTAACTTCCTGATGGAGAGAAAAATGTTCCTGATTGGGATACTGAAACTTTTCAGTCATTTACAAGCAAGTCAGTGACAGAGGGAAAATTAAGATACAGGTCATGGATCCCAGTAGTGTTTTAGTTAAAATATTGTCTTGTCATTTTAAATCACTGCAGATTATTGATGGCACTTTGAATAGCAGGGAAAGATAAAGTAATATGGTTTAAATCTGTCTGTGCAATAGAGGGAAGTTAAATATATATGTGCCACAAACAATTTTTCAATTGCTGAAGAACTGAGTAAATGAAGCAGTTTTTGAGCAGATGAAATTATATAAAATCTAGACTATTACACCTTTTTATATACCTAATACATGATAGCACTGATCTAACTTCTTTATGAAAAAGCTTGATGTACTGTTATATTCAACTCCATGCCATCTGCTTCTATTCCATTACAAGCTGGAGACAAACATTTTAGCAAAAAATATTCTCCATATTTAAAGTTGTAAAGTTTATGTTAAAAGTGTTGCCTTTTATAGGCAACTTTAATATTTATTTCTTCCCCATATGGAAAGAATAAATAGGAAAAATAGGTTGCATTTTTTTGCCATCTCAAGAAGCCATATTGATTGTCAGAGCTGTTAAAGCCTTAACTCCCTGAATAATTAAAACTAATGTCCTCAGCAGTGTTCAGTACACAGTTCTTCTGTCTCTGGCCCTTGATGAGTGAAAATAAAAGTGCCTACCAACAGTGTTCTGAAAAGAGGCTCTCACTGTTTTATTGATTTTCCTTTTAATTTATAAGTAAATATTTTTAACTGTGGATCATGAATGTTAATTGGCCTTAACAGAATACAACCTACCTTCAGGCATGTAATTTTAATAGCTTATAAGAATCTATGAATGGGTAACATTGTACAATAAATAATACAAGAGTTTACATTGTTGTGAAGCATTTACAATAGTTTAGCTTCTTTGACACCATCTGCTTAATTCACACATTCATTTTCTGAAAAGTTTATTGTTATTAGAGGCACTTATAAATGGGAAAATTAAGTTAAATTGATAACACAGAGAATTCCTACAGTCAGGCCTTGGCTTATTCCTGAGAAAATGCTGTAAGATAAATTAACTTTAGCTCTCTCAAAGATAAATTCTGCTTTCAGATGGTGTAATTCAAGAAAATTCAATTTAAATTAATAGAGGGGTGTAAATCTGGAAATATTCCAGCTGAATAAATGGAGTTATTAAGCGTTTATAATCTTCTGAGAGGAAGAATGTGTCCTTTAGTCAGCTAAAAAAACCTAATATGTTGGCAAATGCTAAAAAACAGTTGTGTATTTCCACTGTAAATCTCTGCTTGCAGTAAATAATTCCTATTCTTTGTATAGCACAAAAGGAAATATTACACTTCGCCAAACAGAAACCTAGGACAATTTGGAAAATATGTGTAAAGTGTTTGAAGTAAAATTAACTTCAGACTTTATTTGCATGCCAATACACAGCCTGTCTGGCATCTCCACTGGCTCAAATAAATGAATTAAAAATATCTCTAGCTCTACAAATACCCAGCACAATATATTAACACAATCATTAATAAACATAATTCATTGTCAAACAACAAACTGCATCTTCTTTTGGGCTCCTTCTGAGATTATTTTAAAAGAGCCTGTTCGTAGGTGACGGACTGCCTTGCTGTGAGTCATCTTGAAACAATCATCCTGAATGTTTTGTTTCTAATGAAAGAACTATTTTTTTTATTTTTCATACGGGATTAAAGACATGACCAACATATGATCAGCTGCTTTCTAGGTGTGTAATGTTGCATACACAACCCAATGCATTTAAGTATTACATTGATTAATCAAATTATGAAATACCTTTAAAGTCAAAACATTACTCTTCTTTTTCAAACATGAATTTTAGTCATAGACAGCATTTCAAAGTTTTTAAAATCAGTTTTCTAATTTAAAATTGCTGTTACACATTGGAGTGTAAGGCATCAAATTGACAGAAAAAAAAGAAATAAAATATAGTTCAGAATTGACATGCAATAGAAAATACCAGAGAAAACCTTACTAACTGGTAGACTATAAGCAGAAGTGAAAACTTTCTTTATACTGACTATTAATTGAGTAAATAGTATGGCACTTACCTCTACAAAATCAGACAAGAGCAGAAAACTTTGGTAGAACAATTTACAACAGCTGACGTGTTTGTCCTGGGAATGTGCTCTTCCTAATGAGTGGGCTTTTAACTAATGAGAAACTGAGGGCATCTGAAGATAAGGGCAGAGTATACCTAAACACTCATCATGTCAAAATAAGTAAATAAATTGTTTAAAAAGTGAGGTGCATTACTTTAAGCAGCCTGGCTCTTGCTATAATAATTTTGTATTGCCTACTTTTATGGCCTGATAAGGGAACAACCAGACTGGTGTTTGAGAAGAATAAAGTTGTGTTTTGAGAGTTACAAGCTCTGGACTCAGCACCGACAGGCATTAACAGCAGGGACAGCTCTGTCAGTGCAGAGCAGGGACATGCAGGGATGCTTGCAAAACTGAGCAGACAAAATAGTTCATGAAGAGCTATTTTAAAGAACTGGCTGGATGCCGGGCCCAGTGGGTGGTGGCGAATGGAGTTAAATCCAGTTGGTGGCCGGTCACAAGTGGTGTCCCCCAGGGCTCAGTACTGGGGCCTGTTCTCTTCAACATCTTTCTCAATGATCTGGATGAGGGGACCAAGTGCACCCTCAGTACATTTGCAGATGACACCAGGTTGGGTGGGAGTGTTGATCTGCTGCAGGGTAGGGAGGGTCTTGTTGGGTCCCAACAACCCCCTGCAGTGCTACAGGCTTGGGGAAGAGTGGCTGGAAAGCTGCCTGGAGGAAAAGGACCTGGGGATGTCGGTCCACAGCCAGCTGAATATGAGCCAGCAGTGTGCCCAGGTGGCCAAGAAGGCCAACAGCATCCTGGCTTGTATCAGAAATAGTGTGGCCAGCAGGACTTGGGAAGTGATTTTCTCCCTGTACTTGGCACTGGTGAGGCCACATCTCACATTCTGTGTCCAGTTTTGGGTCCCTCACTACCAGAAGGATTTTGAGGTGCTGGAGTGTGTCCAGAGAAGAGCAACGAAGCTGGAGAAGGGTCTAGAGCACAAGTCCTGTGAGGAGCAGCTGAAGGAACTGGGGTTGTTTACCCTGGACAAAAGGAGGCTGAGGGGAGACCTTATCGCTCTCTACAACTACCTGAAAGGAGGTTGTAGCGAGGTGGGGGTCAGTCTCTTCTCCCAAGTAGCAAGCGACAGGCCAAGAGGAAAAGGCCTCAAGTTGTGCCAGGGGAGTTTTGTGTTGGATATTAGGAAAAATTACTTTAGAGAACTGTGTGCCCAGGGAGGTGGTGGAATCATCATCCTTGGAGGTATTTAAAGGACATATATACGTAATGCTGAGGGATGTGGTTTAGTGGTGACCTGGCAGCACTGGGTTAACAGTTGGACTTGATGATTTTAAAGGACTTTTCCAAAATAAGTTATTCTATGATTATACGATTGGGGCATAATCCTCCCTAAAACTTAACCTTAAGTGCTCAGTGTTTGCTATTCCCTTAATATGACACCTGCAAGTGGACCCCAGGGACCGCTAGTTCCTGGTCCCAAGTTGATTGCCATGGGGTAGGGTGAGTGAACCACAGCAGGGCAGGAGGGAACAGCAATATTACAGCACCTTTGTGTGCTCCTCAAAGAGGCTTTTAAAATGATTCAACATGACAACAGCTTAAACATGACAACAACTTATCAAAGCCCCATCATATACATGGATGGAGTCCCTACATATAGAATTATGACAGTCAAGGGCATTTGTGCTTCATGACAGTGCAGATAAGTAGGTCAGAAATGTCCAGATCCCTGTGTGAGAACCGTGAGGTGTAAAAGAAGGAAACCCTGGGTTTCCTCATCTTGTCAAGCATGGCTGTTGCCATTTAAGTATTAAATTTGAAATAAATACAGGAAACAAGTACAAAGAATTATTGGAACAACTACAGACATTTTTGTGGTTGTTGTTGCCACATTTGTCTCCAAATCTGCACAGCTATTTGAATTAAATAGGAAACAAGTAGCTCCTTGAGCCCTGGAAATAATAAAGGCAAGTTTCCTAAGGGCCTGTGTCTCATCCTTGGCTGAGCTCCAAACTAAGGTTTCCCAAGGCTGAGGCATGTACAGAAGATCTCTCCTGCGCTGGTTCTCTGGATTGCAGCATTAGTCCCTTTTTTTTTTTTTTTTTTCCCTTTTACTCAGTAGGTTGTCTCCATCAGTGGGTAGAGATGAGATGGTCTCTGAGGTCTGAGCCCCTGCTGAGTGTCTGGCTGATGCTTGCCGTCAGGAAAGGATGTGCAATTACACAGACAGACAGACTTGTGCCCATACCTACATGCTCTGTGAGGGTATCCCTTCTACAATGGGAAAGGATGAAATAACTTCTCATTACTGACTGTTGCCCAACACCTTCAGTAGGTATGCTAGAGGGTGCATTTAACAGCTGTGCCAGCCATGCCATGCGTCATACAATGCACCCCTGCCACACTGCTGAGTTGCCTCTCATGGCTCATCCACAGTACTGCAGTCCTGTGCCACAGCCCCGTGCTCAGGATTCCCATCCCAGAGCTCAGCAAATGGGCTCCTCTAGCCAGAACGGCTTGCCCTGAGCACCTGCCAGGATTCAGCAACAGCTCGTTCAAAACAAAGCGCAATTTATTTGCCTAAAATAGGGACAAAGGATAAAATTAAACACGGCTTTTTGTATTTAACCTTACATCCATCTTCCTTTTAAAGCCGTTGTAATGATCTCTTCAGCCCACTTATGTTAGCCTGGAGGCTCGGGAGTAGAGACCAACCAGACACATATGTGAAATGCCTCTTTCTCAATGTGTTTCTAGCTGCATCATTCCCTTGGATGGTGGCTGCTAACCCAGGTGCTGCCAACCTCCCCCTTACTACACCCTTACCCTACTTGTAAGGGTTAGCATAGCCTTGGAGCCTTGGCTCTGCACAGCTCAGCCTTGCCAGCCCTGCAGCGATACCCCCCACATTTTACTTTCATTCTTCTTCTGAGTCTTATCTCACTCCACTAAAACATTATCCTTTTTCTTATCCTTCAGTCAGGTGGAACAGTATGAAGCAAACAGAGGAATAATTCATGAGGAGTTGATATCCATTATTCTCATTGTACTCTCTGTTCAAATACAACACAGGAAAAATAACTTTCCAATTAATTGTTATTAAAAATATCACTATGTAAAATATATATGTGCTGTGAACATGTATTTGGTTTATATATAAATGTAGGTAAAATACTTGGTATAGCAAAAAAGCTAGACCCAAGACACCTAAATAGAGTGGTAGAGTGGAGAAAACAACTCATATAAACCAGTAGAAAGTATCACTTTTTTTTGAATAAAGTGGGAAAGAACAATAAATGTGAAATAAACGGCTGACACCTACTAAGATACCACCCACACAAGGGATTTACTCAGAACTACACAGAAAAGTGAATCTTACAGGATAAAGATAACTCAAAAACTTGCTTCTTCAAGGTATCACAAGTCATTCAGGCTGCACTTTGAGCTGCTGGAGCAAGAGAAAGCCCTTCAACCAGTGAGGAAAAAAGCCAGCAAGATCAAAAAGCATGTGTTAGGGATGATGACAGAATCACAGAATTGTTTTGGTTGGAAGAGATATTTAAGATCATCAAGTCCAACCGTTTACCCAGTGCTGCCAGGTCACCACTAAGTCACATCGCTCAGCACTACATATATATGTCTTAAATACCTCCAAGGATAGTGATTCCACCACCTCCCTGGGCACACAGTTCCAATGCTTGAAAACCCCTTCTGTAAATAAATCTTTCCCAATATGCAACACAAACTCCCCTGGCACAACTTGAGGCCTTTTCCCCTTGGCCTGTCGCTTGCTACTTGGGAGAAGAGACTGACTCCCACCTCGCTACAACCTCCTTTCAGGTAGTTGTAGAGAGCGATAAGGTCTCCCCTCAGCCTCCTTTTGTCCAGGGTAAACAACCCCAGTTCCTTCAGCTGCTCCTCACAGGACTTCTGCTCTAGACCCTTCTCCAGCTTCGTTGCTCTTCTCTGGACAAGCTCCAGCACCTCAAAGTCCTTCTGGTAGTGAGGGACACAAAACTGGACACAGAATGTGAGGTGTGGCCTCACCAGTGCCAAGTACAGGGAGAAAATCACTTCCCAAGTCCTGCTGGCCACACTATTTCTGATACAAGCCAGGATGCTGTTGGCCTTCTTGGCCACCTGGGCACACTGCTGGCTCATATTCAGCGGGCTGTGGACCAACATCCCCAGGTCCTTTTCCTCCAGGCAGCTTTCCAGCCACTCTTCCCCAAGCCTGTAGCACTGCAGGGGGTTGTTGTGACCCAAGTGCAGGACCCAGACTTGGCCTTGTTCAACCTTATGTAGCTGGCCTTGGCCCATCGATCCAGCCTGTCCACATCCCTCTGTAGAGCCTCCCTATGCTCCAGCAGATCAACACTCCCACCCAACCTGGTGTCATCTGCAAAGTTACTGAGGGTGCACTTGGTCCCCTCATCCAGATCATTGATAAAGATGTTAAAGAGAACAAGACCCAGTACTGAGCCCTGGGGAACACCACTTGTGACCGGCCACCAACTGGATTTAACTCCATTCACCACCACTCACTGGGCCCGCCATCCAGCCGGTTTTTTTATCCAGCAAAGCACACGCCCATCCAAGCCATGGGCAGTCAGTGTCTCCAAGAGAATGCGGTGGGAAACAGTGTCAAAAGCTTTCATAAAGTGCACGTAGACAACGTCCACAGCCCTTCCCTCACCCACTGAGCACGTCACCTTGTCATAGAAGGAGATCAGATTAGTCAACCAGGACTAACATGCCTTCACAAACCCATGCTGACTGGGCCTGATCACCTGATTGTCCTGTACGTGCTGCGTGTGATGGCAGATGATCTACGCTATAACCTTCCCGGCACTGAGGTCAGACTGACAGGCCTGTAGTTCCCTGGATCCTCCTTCCAGCCCTTCTTGTAGATGGACGTCACGTTGGCTAACCTCCAGTCAACTGGTACCTTCCTGGTTAGCCAGGACTGCCGGTAAATGATGGGAAGTGGCTTGGTGAGCACTTCTGCCAGTTCCCTCAGTACCCTTGGGTGGATCCCATCTGGCCCCGTAGACTTGTGCGCATCTAAGTGTTGCAGCAGGTCATTGACCATTTTCTCATGGATTATGGGGGCTTCGTTCCACTCTCCATCTCTGTCTTCCAGCTCAGGGGGCTGGGCACTCGGAGAAGAACTGGTCTTACCATTAAAGACTGAGGCAAAGGCAGCATTCAGTACCTCAGCTTTTTCCTCATCCTGGGTCACCATGTTTCCCCCAACACATCCAGCAGAGGATGGAGACCCTCCTTAGCTCTCCTTTTGCTGTTAATGTATTTATAGAAACATTTATTTATAGCATTTATTTATAACATTATTATAGAAACATTTATTTATTGAAATATTTTTTATTGTCTTTTATGGCAGTGGCCAGATTAAGTTGTAGTTGGGCTTTGGGCCTTCTAATTTTCTCCCTGCATAGCCTCACAAATTCCTCTATTGAATCCTCAGTCCTTGATAATGAACAGGCCAAAACGACCCAGAGTGGAAGAAGCAGCTTTGAGAACAAATAGTTTCATTTTTACCGTACTACTTGACGGCAATACTAATACTTAATAAAAGTCAGTGTAATACTCCAGCCACCAAAGGTTTTGGGTTTTCACCTTTCTTTCCTACTGCACTTTTGTGGACTATAAGAACCTAGGTGATTCATTGGTCTTGTTATTTTTACTTGAGATTGCAGTTACGTTTGGTATTTGAGAGATGGAGATGACAAGGGAGGTGCTACAATTGCCATGAGTCAGCAGCTATCAATTCCTGCCATCTGACAAAGGATGCCTATGCATGTATATATATATAATTCTGACAGAGGAGGAGATTGACACCAGGATTTGCAGTCTACCTCCTGACAACCTGCCCTTGTGCTGTACAAAGCTTCGGCTAAGTCTGGAAGCTTAGAGCAGCCTTGCTGTGTATCCCTGAACTTAGGTGGTGGGCACATACATCAGGAGTCTTTCCACGTTTTGCTCCTTTTCGGCAGCATGACCTCAGCCCCAGCCCCACAGAAAATGGTCATGTTAGACAGAAGGAATGATGGGCTGCAGCGTAAGAGAGGAAAGCATAGGGAGAGACTGTTGGGAGAATAATTGCGAGTGAGACTTACACTGTGGTTTTATTTTAATACAAATAAAACCAAGACCTTTAATGGAAGAAACCTGAGGAAGAAAGCTGTACTTTAGGTATAGTGCTGTTTGTTTAAAGCTGGAAAGGAAGCTCAGCTGTTCCAGCCTCTTATTATCCATTTAAAAATAACAATATTTTTATTTCAAAGTTTCATTCCTGATAAATATAATCCAGCTTCCTATGAATCAAGAGATAAATGCCTCGGGAAATCACAACAGGAATATGGGTTGCCACTTGAATAAGATGTAGTCTGTTCTTAAATACAGAACTGGTTGGTGGGTGTTCTTCTTTCAGATAACGGACAAAATAACTAGAATGTATGTTTCCTAATTAATTACCAAGCAGTTATTAATATTATTCTTTACAGATTATTAAAATAAAATGAAGACCTCATATATCAAAATCCAGATTCAAAGCCATGTCACAAATGCATTCTGAACAATAAATGCTTCCTAAAACCTTGTCTTTTTAAACAACTGGACTAATCTAGCAATTCTATGAAGAATATACTTTTAATAACAAAATTAATTCTAAGAGCTTTAGAAAAAATTAAATTCAACACTGCCTACAGAATAACTTATAGAATAACTCCTTATGTTCCATAGGTAGGAAGAAAAGGCTGAGAAGGAGTGTGGGAATAATCCAGCATTAGACTGAGTTTTAATACCAATTTTTAAAATAAATGTTATCAAGTTAATCAGACCTGTGGGCTGTGGGCTTCGTTTCAAGCCCATACATGTACCTGGAACTGAATTCCACTACTAAGGGTCTATTTTATTTAAAGTGAAGTACAAGGGATCCTGTCCCTGTAGTCAAATTTTCAAGTCACATCATTGCCTAAAGATGCAAACAGGCACTAACTGACATTGTTAAAAGCAGTTGAACTGATTGGGCCTTATAGGACTAAAGGATCATATCTGCAAAATTATTCAAATATTTAATTCCTGTTTGTTGGCGATTTCAGTGCAGTCACGCACCTAGCTATCTCTGAGTGTGAGACTGATAGCACTGAACCAGGTTTGTAGCTTTTGAAAATATTATTAAATAGTTATCTGCACTTTAAGCCCTTATGTAATTTTATAAATCTATCTCTTCACGGCTTAGGAGGTTAAAGGATTAGGTCCCTCTCCTGTATTTCTGAACATGTTTAATCATAAATACCAGCCATTTGATTTTATGGATAGATAAACTAAAATAGACCCTAAAAATATCTAGCTAGCCATGAGACAGAATAAATTGCCTCTCCCAGTTTTCTGTTTGAACAGGGACAAGTTTGGGATGCTGGTACCGTTAGCTCCTTTTTTGTCAATGCTTATCACTGACACCTTTTTGGGGAGCAGCACCCCATTGTGACAGGCTTTTGGTGAAGTGTGGATGAAATTAAGGGTGTTCAGGTCACCTGTGCCAGAAAAGTGCTTGGTCCCTGTCGCCAGCACTCAGCCTTGGACCCAGGGTCATATCCACCTCACTCAAGGTGCAGGACCAAATCCAACTTGTCCCCCTCATTTTGGTGGGAGGCATCAGACTGACTGCTGCTGAGTTGCCAGCACAACCCACAGATGCCAAACCATATGTATAGAAACACGTTTCTGTAGGAGTGTCTCTGAATAACATATGTACAAACTGTGTGCGAGTGGCACTTCTGCCACACAAGAAAGGACGATGGCTGTGCACAGCTTTAGGGTGAAACAAAGGCCAGACCTGTGAATACCAAGGCAATTCCAAATCGGCCAACACCAATGTGAAGCTTGGACTAGCGATCTGGTTTCATCAGAAGAAAGATGAGGGATTTAACAGTGTTACAAGGATATTTTGCAATATGGTTAGACGTTCTGGCCAAGGAACATTAGTTGTTCCCTCTTAGCGTAATGCAAAACATCAGAAATTAAAGACAAACCCCCTTCACTTCCCTTATGTTTTCTAAAGAACCTAAAATTCCATTTAAGACAGAACCTCTCACAGCAACATCTCTGCATTTCTGCAAACATTTAATTATGTGGGTAAATGCAAAATGTGTGCACTTCAGTAACATTCTCTGGAGGTATCCAGTGGTTTGGTCACTCTTAGTTTTCAGGTGTTCTTGCAAGGAGCTCCTGAGAATGCACTCAGCATACCAGGCCTTTGCCCTTAGAGAGCTGAGATCCTCCTCTGCTGATGTTACCTGCATGCTGCGCTTAACAATACAAAGACACAACACAAAGATAGACAATGTGTTTCAAGCTCAAAACCTGCACACATATATAAGCTTATCACACTCCGAACGTAGTTTTGAGAGATAAACGCTTTATTAACAACTCTCACAAAATCAGATCTGTGGTTCCCCAATTCTTGGTACATCCATGAAACGGAGAAAAGTTGGGCTGACTCGCTGAACACATTTCCCTGGAGAGTCACCAAGTTGCTGTCTGAAGAGCTACTTCACTCAAAGACCTTTTCCTACTCTTTTTTCTGTAATATTGTCATTATTGTGGCACTCCTTCAGAAAAAAAATTGTTGTGGTTCACTTTTTTCTGAACATAGAAGAATTTTCATTGTTGCACCAAAGGGAGTCAGTAATCTCATCACACAGGAATAGAATAAGTAACAGACCTTGTTCCTGGTTGAACAGAGGAATGAAGTTATATTTAAACTGCAAGGAGGAAGAAATGGAATTTATTGTTCAGCTTCATGCAGAGAGGTGGCTGACTCACAGGCCTGTACAACTAACAGTACTTTCGAGCAACAGCAGGAGATAAATGAATAAGGAGGAAAAAATGTCAATTTTTGTTGACTAAAGAGGAAGCTAAAGAACAGCCATGACTTCCTACATACTTCTGCAAGGCAACTTTCTTCTGTTTCTGTTGTATAGCCAGAAAACAGAAGCTGGGGTCTGTGGTAAAATCATATCTCCACCATTTTCATAGATTTTCTAACACAGTATGGAAGCAAGCATACATATATATACATATATATATATTTGCATATATATACAGAAATCACAATTAGGAAGCCACTGGTCACAAAATGCGCTTCACACTTCAGACTCATTTTCTAAATTCTGTGCTGTAAACCAGAACTTAGGTAAGTGGGGAGGGTAACAGTAAGCTACTGATAAAACCAAGATATTTCTTTTTCTGAAATTATTTAGCCCACTTCTTTGATGAACACTCAGGCTTATGAAATGTAAAAAAGTTGTTTGTCAGCTAGTGGAAATATAATAACTATAGATATTTGCAGAAGTGTTTGCTTTGGTCAAGCCCTTTGGCCTTTTAAAAGCTCTTTGTGTGGGAGAAGTGAAAGAGTAAAGGCTCTATGAAGCGCTGAAGATGAAACAGAGACGGGAGAGCTGTGAACCAGCACCCAGACTCCACGGGCATTGCACACCTCATCACACCATGCTAAAACAGAAAGCAAATGGGTGATGTTCATAGCACCCTGGGACAGCTGCATCTGCAGGGGTGGCAATGCTCAGCAGCCCCAGCACCAAAAAGGCAGCAGCAATCAGTTGTAGGGAGAGAGCCACCTCATGCCTCTGACACAAGCCCTTTCTAATATCCATCCTTCTAATGCATGAACTTCCTTTCCAGCTTCTTTTCCTTCTTTGAAGTATTTTTTCTCAGTGGGAACCCATCTTAGCCAGGCAGATCACCTTAATCCTGCAACATTTAGCTTAGTGCAGCAAACAATCAGATCTAGTCAAACAATCCAACGATCCAGTCCCAAACAATCAGATCTAGTTCTAGCAAAAAAAAAAAAAAAAAAAAAAAATTTCCATGAATTGTAGAGAGGAAAATAAGAGCAAAAAGGCAAATGTTTTTCCTGGCCAGAGGAACACCATCTGGATCATGTGCTCCAAAAGCTACCCAGATACACAAGTTATATTTTCCTGCCTTTGCTATTCCTTCCTCCTTCCCCTTCCTACCGGAGGGCTTTGTTATGCTTCACGAGGAAATATGATTCAATTTTAACTGTGAAACACAAAAGCCGCTTTCTGAAATCCACCTTTTCTTTTTTTTTCCCACAGAAGAGGCATTGATTATGACTTTAAAGACTACCAGATGAGAGGGGGTTTTCCTCTAAAACTATGGTCTAATATAAAAAAATACAGTATTATAGAACTGGAACTACTGGAACTACTGGAAACTACTTAGAACGGGAACTACTGGAACTACTTAGAAATATGGTGTACTGAGGTTTCTAATATGATTTAACTCAAAGTATTACACGTCTTTGAAAATCTTAACCTTAATTTTTAAGCTTTTTCTGTTTTCTTTCTCCTTTCTATTAATTTTCCTTTTTTTGGCATTTTAATAAAAATTATATGTAACTTTGCTTCTTACTAGTAAAAAATAAGGGCCTTGTAACATAACCTCAAATCCAGATTCTTGTGCAATCGAGGAAGTAGTACAGTCATTTTCCATACGAGTTTGTGTCTCATCTTTAAACTCATTTTCATTTTTCAAGCACAGGCTGCATATGCATATGGGGAACTCCCATAAGGAACTGCATTACTTAGCCACTGGAGAAACACCTGCATGACTTAGGCTAGGACATATCCTTAGGCTTGCAGCTTGCCTAAACCAACTAGGTATGGAGCCATCATGCTACCCTGAGTCATGCACAATCCCTCGTGTATGTAACTTGAAGTAAATGATTCCTTTTGTCAACCATTGGGATGGTAATGTGCTTTAGGTGGTGAATAACCTGTTTCCTCCAGAATTAGGGATCATCATAGGGATGACACCATATCACCTGGGCCAGGCAGAAGTCAAGTGTGAGGCGGGAGTTACCTTGAGACAATGACTTGCTTCATGGTTGAGAGGCGAATTCATGCTTTGTCATCCAGCTACTTGTATTAGGGTTTCTGTATTTCAGAAGAGTTCATTCGGCAAGAAAAATACTTGAGACCGTTTCAGTCATTCACTCTGCTGTTTCTAACCATGTGAATAGAAACAGGTTTGAATTTTACTCAGATAAAACTCACAAGACTGCCTGAGAGATGTATATGTTTTGAATTTCAGTAGGAATCAGGCACACAATCCATTTGAATAAAAGGCTGACTTTTCCACCTTAAATACAAATAAGGATTTCCATGATAAAACACAAAATTACACCTCTCTTCTTAGTAAATTAAAACATATTCTCATCATGTGTTGGACTGGCAATGATGCACACGGTCAAGTTTGACACTATTTTTGGGTTACTTGAACCCCAGATAAAGCAGGGAGATCCTCCACTCTGTTTTGCTCCCCTGCACTTCCTTGGTTGCCCTAAACTGAACGTGAGGGGAAGCAGAGAGGGGAAGGGAAGAAGGCAGGAGGTGCTGCAGTATGGATGGGAGAAGAGGGCAAAGGCCAGGGCATCCACAAGGACAGGAAGGGGACAAGCAAAGGGCAGCCGAGGACAGTGACAGCCAAGGGGCCTGCCTCTTTTGCCATCTCTTGCCTTTTCAGTATTGACTTGAAGATATTTTTACAGATGAAGAGTTGTACAAACCCATAAATTAGTTTCTTAATCTTTCAGGTTTTCACCCTTAATAAGGTGACAATAATAATAAACGGCAGTTACCATCACAACTGATATTCTTCTGAAGCGAATGATATTGCGAATGTTCTGCTTTTTTACTTTTCTTATGAATTTAGTTTAAAAGTTAGCAGTGCTTTGTATTCTTTTCTGACTGCCAACTTTGTAAACTCAGCAGCAATCTAAAGGAAAACTGGTAGCTGGAGCTTTCCACACGATTAATCATTCCTGGCAACGAAGGCTCTCAGATGTGTTCTCAGTCTCGCATGGGCAGCCCCACTCTTTTTAAATTGCAGTTGTATCTGTGCAGATCGCCCGTCTGCAGTACATTTCCTTAGATATTACATTTTGTAATTTGCTAAATGATTCCTTTTATGGTGCACAGAAAGAAACAGAAATCTGCTCAGACCAAGCACTGTGACTCTGAAGAGCTAGCAGAGACAATATGCACTAGCATATTTCTGTCACGCCGATTAGCAAATACACCCCTGAATTCATGCAGGATGTATCTTACTGTTATGGGGAGGGACAGCACAGGATTCTATGTCATTTAAATCCCATTTAAACACTATTCTAAATGCACTAGTTGGACTTCGGTGCTCCATCACCCTTTGCATGGGGATCAATTTTATAAGAGTAATTTTTATGTTGTTTTCAAAGGAAAATTGCACTTTAAGTTGAGGAAGTGGCACCATCTTGTGGGTGGAAATGAAAGTGGTTTTTTCTTTAGTAAATTTACATGGTCTTCACTTTTCTTTCATTTTCTGCCCCTCCCCCCTTTTTTATTCTCATAATTCCACAGAGTAGCCTTTTGAGTCTAAAAAATAATCAGTATTTCAGAGGACTTTAGAGCAGACCTGTGCTCTATTATGTAAAAAGTGCACAATATTTTGACAACTTACAATGCTACACAGATTTCTGAGACAGCAGCTAATGTCCATGAATGATTTTTGACTTTGATTTTCAGGTGAGCCCCAGAAAAATTTTAAAAGCCAGCAAGGTAAAATACATCTATCAAGAAAATAATGGCTACATTTGCAGTGGCAATGTCTTACTCCCAGAAGCAGGTCAAACTTGTTCAAATCCACATATAGAGGATTTCAGATTGCTTAAAAACTGAGACTGGTGCCTTCACTCTAGAATTATCAAGATGCATTTTTCTCAGGTTTTTTGTTGTTTGTTTGTTTTAAATACCTCGATTTCTTCTACTTTTAAAGGACTAGTCAGAGTTGACAGCAACCTACCGTGGAGACAGAAAAGAGAAGACCAAGAATATTGTTGATGATAGAGTATTACTGGCTTGTTTAATATGCCAACAGCCGTAAGGCTAAGAGTAAAATACGAAGTGCTTGAGTTCCTTCATTTAAAGACATGCCCATAATTACTGTCAGTCATCTCAGCAGGATGAACTTATCTTTAGATATCACCAGTACAGATGTCTATACCTGAAATGGTCACCAAAGCACCTTTTGAAGTCACTGGGGAGTAATAGCTGCTTTTCAGGTGCATTTCATCTCATTGTATACCAGATATCTGAAATAGATCAGCTGACTTGTACCCTTAAAGTGCTTATTTCTCTTCTTTGGTTATAAAGGGAAAATTATGTGATTAGCATAAATGCCGATAGCTCCTGGAGCGATCTGCACACAGTCAAATGAATCCCACCTTTTGTGCCTCATATGAAGAACATTGTCAAGGTTTTGTGAGCCCTGTGGATGATATTTAATTCAGCACTCCAAAAGACTTAGTACAGACTACCTTAAATAAGGATTTCAAGAACAAGCTCTAAAGATCAAAACTGAATTAAGAGCCATTAGAATAGCTTAATATAGGGCTGAATATGCTCCATCAAGAGGCTGGCATGATCCATTGTGGAGGACCTAGGAGAGAAACTATATATTATAGCACTGGTAGCTTTACATTTAGAGGAGTTTTCAGTTCTTTTTGCCTATGGTAAATGTGCATACAAAGTGGCATTCACAAAAGCTAATGTGTGAGGTAACAATAACTGCTCTTTTTAATCATTGAAATCCATGTTAACCCTAAGATATTTCTTGTTAATTGCAGCTATTTTCCAAAATCAAAGTGCAAGAATATGAGCTGGGCTGTAAAGCAAAACCTAGCACAAGAGTATCCTCCTTCCAAAATCAGATACTTGTGCAAAGAATATGGTCCTGCACTGGCATTACTCTTTGTGATCAAAGATCAGAGGCCATTTCCCTGTTACTGAATAGAAGGCTGAACTTCACAGCCCAGCAACTTTGTTGGATACAGGAACTTTCCTTGACCCTGTCGCAGGACTAGGTGCTCCCAGGAGCATGGGAAGAAAATGGGAAGGCTGGTTGGTTTTGCTGTCCAACGGTTCCCCTGCACCTGCAAGCTGTGGAGATCCTCTCTGGTGAGATGAAGAGGTCAGACAGGTCTTGCCCATCCTCCCAGCATGACACAAGACAGTGGTTCAGAACCTGCTGCTACCCAAAGCTCCTGCAGGAAAACAGACAACATCCAAGTTCTTCCACCTTCATCCCTCTGACTGCACACACCTGGCACCCACATGTTTCTGGACATGGCTCTCAGAGTTTCCAGTCCTTGAAGGTTATGCTGCTAGAGGATTAGTTATCTGGGTTTTATGCCGCATCTTATCCTCAAGAAGATAAAAGTGTCCATTTTGGACACTTCTGGACATTTCTGACTCAGAAAATACCTACAGGGATTTCAGATGGGATATTTCCTACCTGAGATCTCCTTCCCATGATCTTTCTCTTCTCTTGAGAAGGGATATTCCAGAACAGTATATGGATGCATGTTGTAAAGTAATGGCAGCATTTAATCATGAGGAAGCAAAAGAATATAAGGAGATATACATACATATAGAGATAGATAAAATTGTAAAGGCAAATAATAAGAAAACGCTTCCCCAAAATCTTACTTAGCAAGGCCATAATTAGCTACCTGTGAATTTGTAGAGATTAAACAAGAGAGATTAAAAGTGTGTATAGCAAACCAGCCCAATTATTCACCCAATGAAGAAAGACATCAGAACCTTGTGCAATAGCCCGAGAACATTTATTAGAAAACTGAAAAGTTACAGAAACACAATACAGATGCAATTTGGGTACGGCACTGTCTAGAAGTTAAATGGCTAATGTTTAAGGAAAGAGTACAGTCCCTAGGCCAACACAAAGCCCTTGGCAAATTCAGGAGTTTGCTTAGGCTCCCTGGATCCACATTTGTAGTAAGCATTTGCACAGACCAAAATCATTAAGGAAATACTGCCTTATGCAAGGCAAGAATCTGGTTGACCCTTTGGGCAGTTCTTGGACTGAAACTCTTTTGATGTTAGAAGCAGTAAGGCTCATTTAAATGCTAGCTACTCCACTCACCTTTTCATCTCCTGCTCTATTTCTTGGGTTGAAAATGTCACTGAGATTAGAAGCTGCTCCTGCAGCACCTTGGGCCCAATGGCAAGCATGATGCAGCTGGAACCTTTCCTCAAATCTCTCCTACTGCCATTTACAGCCCATCATCAAAGACTAAAGACAGGCATGTAATTTCCATGGAAAATCCTCTAAACTTTAAACTTTGCCTCATCTGTTTGAACAAAATTTGAAGTGAGACTTGAAGAACCGAGGGCTGGTTTTATAATAGCAGAAAGCTTGGTCACCATGATTTGTCATACTGATAGCCATGTTAATTGTTGCATTCTCTGCACTTCCTTGATCTGCCTGTATTACAATGGGCAGCATCTGAATGTAGTTTGTCTTTTTTAGCTTTTGTGATGGGGCAAAATGAGGGAGCATTAGAAACACTGAAAACAATTTTTTTTAATCCAGTTTTATCATCATCAAGATTTATCAATCAAAAATTATTTGTTTAACATTCAGATAGTAACACAAGACACAACCATTTTAGAATTTCTTCATTCAATAATCACATATTAAAAATCGTGATATTTATTATCCGGTTTCTATACCTTCGCTGCCTTCCACTCAGCTAAAGAGGAGCAAAAGTCTTTTCAGTAATATATTGAAAGGGCTTTTGATAGAATAGTTTAGGATTTTAAGTCTTAAAACAGGCAGTGGCTGAAAAGAGAATACACAAGGGTTGAGCACTGAGCTATGGCTCTTCAGGGGTCCAGGATTGTTTCCACACCTTTCATTAGTAAAAATCCGATTTATCTCTCTGCAGATAAGACTACACACTGGAGAACGAGTTAGGTTCACAGCGCATTTAAATTCTCATATGTCTATTGAGCTCAACACACTGCCGATCTCTTTGATTCATTGTAAATGTTTACCATAGGAGGAAGTTCATGTTTACATGCCAGGTGCCTACAAAACCCTCAAGCACATCAGCACTTCGAGAGCAGGAGGTATTTCACATGATTTTGTATTCAAGTTATCTTGGATGACCAGCAGCGACTTCGAATATCCATGTGAGGAAGCAGAGCTATTCAAAGCTTTCTAAGAAAAAGCTCTGCCTTCTTGGAAGTCCTGCTTGTCCTCAGGCCCTGGGCTATAAAACCTCATCCAGACAGTACAGCCACATGAAAAGTTCAGTTATAGCCTTAGCTGGTGCAAAATTTCCAGTATGATAGGCATTTGTAAGGCCAAAGACAAACAATACTCTTCAAGATTGTTGAAGGCAAATGGTTCTTCTCTGGTGAGAGGTCTCCTTTACTCATGTGGCCAGAATGCATCCCTGTTGGAACAACAATGCAGGACACAAAAAAATCAGTGATTATATATGTACTAATACATGTATATACACACACAAATGCTCCCATTTCTGCAATACATGGCAATTTTAATGAAACCAACTGTAAATGAGCAGGCTGCTTTCTGGATTGTGGACTATCATGAGACTTGAAGTACTGATGTGTTACAGACTTGTGAAGTGCCTGTTTTGCTGGGAGGAGAGGTGTTACCCCCTGGTGCGAAAGTGCTGCTGATCTTTAGAGTATTTTATGGCTGATTAACTTTATGGACAGCATCGGTTAATGGACGATTTTGTTTCCAAATATTTTAAATCTCTGATTGCTGGCTCAGAAGCATGTGCTGAAAAACAACTCACTTGTGTAGATTGTTTACTGGGTTTTGTTTGTTTGCTTGTTAAAACTTTTGGCATTACTTCAGCTATTCTGTTTCATCAGGAGAAAAACAAGTACAGCAAAGCACAAACTTTGACCTTTTATTAGTAACTGTGTTTTTGAGGGTGAAGGGAAAGTTAGACCAGCCAACCACTAACAGTAAGCAACTGTTTGCTTTAAATTAACAAAGAAATAACACGTAGAAGTGGAGTCGAGGAACAAAATTATTGCTACACAACAGAAAACGTTGGTAGTAGCACTCTTTAACAGCGGCAGGGCCTCACTGCATTTCTCTTCTGGCACTCCTCTCTTCTGATAAACTCAGTGCCGAGCTGTACAGGGTTTGTGTTCTCATGAAGAGCTTGCAGTTACCTTGAGCTGCCCTTCCCCAGGAAGCTAATACCAGTGCCATATCTTAACTGATCTAGAGTCTGTAATAGCAGCAGGGTAAAACCAAGAAATTACTTGCACAGCATTGTGTGCATGACCAGCAGAAGGGATTATGTTCAGAGTGGTAGGTTTTTATGCTCATGTATCTGTGTAGGCTTTGAGAACTGCACTGAGAATTGCCCACCGCCAAAGAGGTCTGTGTGCAAAGAGCCAAGCCCAGCGACTAGGGGCAACTCCACACAAGTGTGATTGTGCACTGTCACTTGTGAGTGCTGGGATTCAATCAGAACAGGATTCTCACACACTCCCAGCCTGCTGGTGGTGTCTTCTATGCTGTTCCAGAAAGCTGTCCAACATCTTGACATCTCCTTTTTTCAGCATTCTTCCTTTGCATCAATCCGACATCAGTTGTGATCTCTAATTTTCTCCTCAGTGTGTATGCTAAGCAACCTGAGTGGGTTGACTGGCCTTTAAATTTGCCAAACTAATCTTTTGAGTATTGGAACAATTGGGTTCCCCTATGCATACATTATTTTTCTGTGACAAGAGTGGTGTTTGCATTTTTAAACAATTAATATCACATTTACATTTTTCACTTATAGGTTTGCCAGAGGTTATAAGGGTAAAACCTGTGGCCAAATTCTTCAGTTGCAAGATAGTGAACTCAAAATTAAGCCAAATTCATAGTTATGGGAGATAGAGCAAATGTTGATGAAACCATAAAGTAAGTTTAGAGGAAATGATTTTTCTGAATTCTGAGTGCTTAAAATACACACCAGGAAGTATTGTGATAGTTATTTGCATTTTATTGACATACTTGTTTCCAATGATGCTTGCAAGAACAATATCCAGCTCTAATGGGACACTGAAAGAAAACTCAAAAATTTTTTATTTACGTGGCTCTTGCTTTATTCCTGTGCGCAAACCCCATTTAGATAATTGCTGCTGGCTGGTGAGTCCTGTGCCATTAGATAGCTGGTCTTCCTGATGGGATGCTAGGGGTGTTCCAGCCTGGCAGTTCTCAGCGTTACTGCTTTTGCATAGCTACACAAATTCTTTATGAGCCATTCTCCAAGATACTGCAGTTTAGTGCCCCCGCACACAGTGAAAGAAATCTATCCTTCAGCATTTATAGAAGTGTATTGTTTAATTGGATTGCATTTAAATTTCTATAAGGGTTGTCAATCCAATGCCTATGACTCAGAATGGAAATTTCCTCCCAGAGAGACTTTTTTTAACCACTGACTTCTAGATACAAAGAGTGAGCAGTACACTGTAAAGAGAGGTTATAAACGTTTTTTGTTCTAAACTAACCAGCAATCAGTTCCGGCTTCAGCAGTTTTATTACTTCTTATCAAATGCAGTAGAGATTGTCTATTATTGGAAAGTGCTAAATAGAATGAGAAAGCTTTTTGACAAGACCCGTTAGACATATTTTGTCATGTATTTTTTATTCTAAGCAATTTCATCCCTGTAGACGAAACAGAGACTTAAATTAAGATTTGACAGGTTTGGTTAGAAGCTACTGTTCTCCAACAAACCCCAAATCATTTATTATCTTTATACAACTTAAGACAGAAGGATTCCAAATTCCTTCCATAGCGGCGACTGGTTTTATTATTACCTTTTAGAGGATAAGTTTCCTAAAAGACAAATATCAACAGAAAAACTAAAGAGATTTTCTGATTTATTGAGTCCTGTCCTTCGGTGTTAGAAGTAACTCTTTATAGAACCACTTTGATAAATGTCTTGAGCTCTAGCTTAAAAGAAGTTCAGGTTTTTGCCCCCACTTAATCCTGCTGGAGACACATTACAGACTATCCTCACAATTAGCAATCTAAATTTCTGACTAAATGTATTCATTATTAATTTCTAAACATTTTTCTTGAATCAATGCTGTCCTTTCCTTTAAAAAAAGATATTTCTTCTCTGATGTGTTCTTCTTAAAGTCCCTCATCACCTGATAAACAAGGATGCAGTCATTGTGGGTTGTTTAGAAATTACATCCATGAACAGAAATTATATCTACTCAACAGAATGATCAGGAAGTACACTACATTTAAACATTTATATCTTTTCTCAGGTCTTCTGCCATTTTGGCTTGCCCTGATACTTCATCTCCTCTTTCCTATTCTCCCAGACATGCTATCTTTCCTCTGAACCTGTTCCATCTAAATCACCAATGCTCAGAGAGAATCATACACGTTATTTCTGACAAGGTGCATTAGGGCCTTGGACAACAGCACTAACACCTCTCTGGCTTTAGCGGGAATCTCTCCCCTGGAGCCTCCGGGGACTTGCACTCACCTTTCCAAGGCCACACTGCCAGGGCAGCTCCCAACCATTCTCTCCCAACCAAGACACTTCAGCGCAGCGCTTTTTACTACTGAATTTCAGCTCATTCCTATGACTCATCCTCAAAGCCACTTTGCTCCTTCTGTCTAATATTCTGATCCTTCTCATACTCAAAGACAATAAATAATGGATAAAGACAGTCCGTTTTGCAAAATCAAGCAGGCTGCAGGTTATGGATTGCATCACATTTGAAATAAAGCACACACGGTTATAGAGACTTCAGCAAACACTCAAGAATGATTTTAAAAATTGAGCGGGTTATTATTTCATCAAAACCACTTTTTCAGTGTAAAAAGGAATTGATTTTTGTTTTCTCTTTTGAATGTTCAGAGTTCATGCCTTTATTCCTGCCCATCCACTTTATACCACTCCTTAGCCACGAGCTATCCCTGGATCATTCCAGTGTGAAGGTCTCCACGTGAGACAGGCCTGTGAAACGCTCTCCTTCAGCGCCGACCTTGCACACAGAGGCAGGCAGAGAGGAGAAGTACAGACACGGTGCAGCCCTCAGACACGCCAAACCTGCTTTGGAGACTGGAACTATGATTCAGATATACTTGGTGAGAGATGTGCGGTGACAGAGTGCCATAAAACTTATAAAACCACCCACACTCCCACAGAGCTACGCTTATAACCATGAGCAGCCTAGAAAGGGAAGTGAATTCATTTCTCAGGGTTACGCGCTGGCCATCTAGATGACATGCACAAGCAGAACATGACAAATGAACGCAGTCTCTTCTGCCACTAAGAACATGCCGATGCCAGCCGCCGAGGGGACGTGCTCCAGAGCCGGCCCGGCCCGCAGCGGAGCGGCGCGGCGCGGCAGGTTTCGGTGTCCAGGGCGTGCCCTGA
Source organism: Bucorvus abyssinicus (assembly GCA_009769605.1). Classification (NCBI taxonomy): domain Eukaryota; kingdom Metazoa; phylum Chordata; class Aves; order Bucerotiformes; family Bucorvidae; genus Bucorvus; species Bucorvus abyssinicus. The sequence continues at coordinate 23,857,882 of CM020025.1, forward strand.
GGTTCTCCTGTGGCGGGGATACACCAGGGCAGCGGAGAGACCCGCCAGGAGCCGGCAGCGCTCGCGGGGACCGCCGCCGAGGCGCGGGCGTTTCCAGGGCAACGGCGACCCCGCCCATGAAAGAAGCCCTCGGGGAGCGCTGCCAGCTCCGTCTGCTCCGAGCGGGAGCGATGGGTCCACCCGGCAGAAGGGCACGGCCCTGCCAAGCGCTGCACCCACCGCGAGTGACGCAGCTGCCCAGACCGAGCTCCAGTGGAGATACGCAGCCACCCAGGCGTCAGGCTGCAGGGTGTGCCCCGCTGTGACACAGGTACCGAGCAGCAGCTGTGAGCACCCCTGTGGGAGATGCGCCTGGGCAGAGGAACTGCTCTGCTTAGTGACAGAGCTCTGGGAGGAGGTGAGCAAGTTGAGGAGTATCAGGGAGTGTGAGAAGGAGATTGACCACTGGAACCACATCCTGCCTTCTCTGAGACAGGCCCAACAGTCAGATGAGATAACATCTCATGGAGGACTCCCTCTCCCCTCTCCATGTGACAGAACACAATGATCAGAAGGACAGGGAGCAATGGCGACAAGTTCCTGCCTGGCACAGCAGGCAGCAACACCCCCACCTTCCCAGGTGCCTTTGTACAACAGGTCCGAGGCGCTGCAAGCGGAACCGATCAACAAAGAGGACAACGATTAGTCTAGCTTAGAAGTGTCGCTGAGGTTAAGTCAGCCCAAGCCTGGCATCAAAACAACTTCCACAAAGAAAAAGAGACAGGTCATTGCCATAGGTGACTCCCTTCCGAAGGGAACAGAAGACCCGATACACAGACCTGCCCATTTCTTATGAAAGTCTGCTGCCTCCCTGGGGCCCCAGTTAAGGGTGTGATGAGAAAGCTTCTTACCCTGGTATGGCCATCAGACTATTACCCATTACTGATTTTTCAGGTGGGCAGTGATGAACCCACAACAAGAAGTCTGAGGGCAATCAAGAGAGACTTCAGGGCCTTGGGATGACTGGTCAAGGGATCAGGAGCACAAGCAGTGTTCTCCTCTACCCATCCAGTTGCAGAGATTAATGTGGAAAGAAAAAGGAAGACACATCAGATCAATACCTGGCTCCAAGTCTAGTGCCACCAGCAGGACATTGGTTTTTTTGATCATGGGTCGGTTTACAGGACACCAGGCCTGCTGGTGACAGACGGGGTACACCTGTCTCAAAGGGAGAAAGGGATCTTTGCACAGGAGTTGGCAGGGATCACTGAAAGAGCTTTAAACTAGATTTGATGGGGGAAAGGGATAAAACCAGGCTTGCTGGAGATTTAACGGGGTGTGGCACATCAATGTTCATGGGATGCTGTGCTAGAGAGGTCTTTAGGCCTGCCATACCAGTGGAGGCAGGGGACAGAGTGCCAAGCAATAGAAAAGACACAAGGGATACTGATGAGCTAGGAACACTGTAGCACCTGGAAATGGTCGGGTAGGAATTAGGCCTTCTCCCCCCAAAAAGGTTACAGGATCAATGGCCCAAATTAATTGCATCTACACCAATGCCTGCAGCATGGGCAACAAACAGGAGGAGCTGGAAGCCATTTTACAACAGGAAAACTGTGACGTAGTTGCCATCACAGAAACATGGTGAGATGATTCACACAACTGGAGTGCTGCACTGGACAACTAGAAACTCTTCAGGAAGGATAGGCTGGAAAGGAGAGGCAGGGCAGTGGCCCTGTATGTTAGGGAATGTTTTGACTGTCTTGATGGTGATGATAGGGTTGAGTGTTTATGGGTAAAAATCAGGGGGAAGGCCTACGAGGCAGATGCCCTGGTGAGAGTCTGCCATAGACCACCCAACCAAGACAAGGAGGTAGATGAAATATTCTATTAGCAGCTGGGAGAAGTCCCACAATCCCCGCCACTTGTTCTTGTGGGGGACTTCAATTTACCAGATGTCTGCTAGAAATACAATAGAGCGGAGATGAAACAGTGCAGGAGGTGCCTGGATTGTGTGGAAGACAACTACCTCACACAGCTGGTGAGGGAGCCAACTAGGGAAGGCTCCCTGCTGGACCTGTTTGTGAACAGAGAAGGCCTTGAGGATGATGTGAACGTTGGAGGCCGTTGTGGGAGACTTTAAGGAGCAGCAGGACTTGTTTCTGTCAGATTTGTAAACAAGGATGGACATGAACGGACAAGTACGGACAAGTACTCAGAGTGAAGCTAACTAGCCAATTATAGTGTTAGAATAGGCGCGTGAATTTCACTAACGAGCCAATTAACTGTAACCTTGAAGCGCGTGATCAGTGCATGTACGGAAACTCTGTGTCTATAAATATAACTCTGTCGCACTTAATAAACGGAGCTTTCTGCACACCATATTGGCGTCTGGGTCTGCTCCGTTCCGGCATGAGGATTGTGTAAACCGCAACGACAGCCGTCTTGGCCATAGCGATCATGAGATGGTAGAGTTTTCAATTCTTGAGAAAATAAGGAGGGGGGTCAGTAGAACTGCCACATTGGATATCTGGAGGACAGACTTTGGCGTGCTTAGGAGACTGGTTGACGAAACCAAGACTGGAGTCCCCTGGGAGGCAATGCTGAAGAGCAAAGGGATCCAGGAAGGCTAGACTTCCTTCAAGATGTCCTTCTGCTCATAAAGGAGCAGGAGCAGACTGTCCCCATGTGCCGAAAGACAAGATGGTGGAGTAGAAGTCAGGCCTGGCTGAAGAGAGAGCTTTGGCTGGAACTCAGGAAGAAAAGGAAAGTCTATGGCCTATGGAAGAAGGGGCAGCTCACTCAGGAAGACTACAAAGATCTTGAGAGGCTGTGCAGGGAGAAAAATAGGCTAAAGCCCAACTAGAATTTAATCTGGCCACTGCCATAAAAGACAATAAAAAATGTTTTTATAAATGCATTAACAGCAAAAGGAGAGCTAAGGAGGGTCTCCATCCTCTGCTGGATGTGTTGGGGGAAACATGGTGACCCAGGATGAGGAAAAAGCTGAGGTACTGAATACTGCCTTTGCCTCAGTCTTTAATGGTAAGACCAGTTCTTCTCCGAGTGCCCAGCCCCCTGAGCTGGAAGACAGAGATGGGGAGTGGAATGAAGCCCCCATAATCCATGAGAAAATGGTCAATGACCTGCTGCAACACTTAGATGCGCACAGGTCTATGGGGCCAGATAGGATCCACCCAAGGGTACTGAGGGAACTGGCAGAAGTGCTCACCAAGCCACTTCCCATCATTTACCGGCAGTCCTGGCTAACCAGGAAGGTACCAGTTGACTGGAGGTTAGCCAATGTGACGTCCATCTACAAGAAGGGCTGGAAGGAGGATCCAGGGAACTACAGGCCTGTCAGTCTGACCTCAGTGCCGGGAAGGTTATAGCGTAGATCATCTGCCGTCACACGCAGCACGTACAGGACAATCAGGTGATCAGGCCCAGTCAGCATGGGTTTGTGAAGGCATGTTAGTCCTGGTTGACTAATCTGATCTCCTTCTATGACAAGGTGATGTGCTCAGTGGGTGAGGGAAGGGCTGTGGACGTTGTCTACGTGCACTTTATGAAAGCTTTTGACACTGTTTCCCACTGCATTCTCTTGGAGACACTGACTGCCCATGGCTTGGATGGGCGTGTGCTTTGCTGGATAAAAAAACCGGCTGGATGGCGGGCCCAGTGAGTGGTGGTGAATGGAGTTAAATCCAGTTGGTGGCCGGACGCAGGTGGTGTTCCCCAGGGCTCAGTACTGGGTCCTGTTCTCTTTAACATCTTTATCAATGATCTGGATGAGGGGACCAAGTGCACCCTCAGTAACTTTGCAGATGACACCAGGTTGGGTGGGAGTGTTGATCTGCTGGAGCATAGGGAGGCTCTACAGAGGGATCTGGACAGGCTGGATCGATGGGCTGAGGCCAACTGTATGAAGTTCAATAAGGCCAAGTCTGGGTCCTGCACTTGGGTCACAACAACCCCCTGCAGTGCTACAGGCTTGGGGAAGAGTGGCTGGAAAGCTGCCTGGAGGAAAAGGACCTGGGGATGTTGGTCCACAGCCAGCTGAATATGAGCCAGCAGTGTGCCCAGGTGGCCAAGAAGGCCAACGGCATCCTGGCTTGTATCAGAAATAGTGTGGCCAGCAGGACTTGGGAAGTGATTGTCCCCCTGTACTTGGCACTGGTGAGGCCACACCTCAAATACTGTATCCAGTTTTGGTCCCCTCACTACCAGAAGGATTTTGAGGTGCTGGAGCTTGTCCAGAGAAGAGCAACGAAGCTGGAGAAGGGTCTAGAGCACAAGTCCTGTGAGAAGTGGCTGAGGGAACTGATGTTGTTTACCCTGGACAAAAGGAGGCTGAGGGGAGACCTTATCACACTCTAAACCTACCTGAAAGGTTGTAGCGAGGTGGGGGTCAGTCTCTTCTCTCAAGTAACAAGTGACAGGCCAAGAGGAAAAGGCCTCAAGTTGTGCCAGGGGAGTTTTATGTTGGATATTAGGACAAATTTATTTACAGAAGAGGTTGTCAAGCATTGGAACTGTTTGACTCCACCACCATCCCTGGAGATATTTAAAGCATGTGCAGATGTGGTGCTGAGGGACATTGTTTACTGGTGACCTGGCAGTGCAGGGTTAATGGTTGGACTTGATGATCTTAAAGGTCTCTTCCAGCCAAAACAATTCTGTGATTTCTCTTGTTTTTGTGAACTGATCACTGTCGCTAGTAGAAATCAAAATACTTCTCCAAAATAATTGTCATACTTTATCATTATGGGAATATTCCTATATTGCCTATATATACTGAAATATCATCCCTCAGCCTACTGCAATGTGTAGGTAGTACTAAAACAGTATAAAAATTGTACTGAGCCTTATTCCATCTGATTTTAACAATCTTTCTTCCACAGTTAAAAATGGCTTAGCTTTTAGGAAGTTTAGTGAAAAATTACCCCGCCCCCTTAAGCAAACACTCTGCAGGCTATGCTTATGGAAAGTTATTCTCACAGTAATCAGCAGTACATGCTGACAAACTTGTTCTTTTCTCGTTGCCTAGCTGTCTAACAACCTCCTCTGGCTCCTTGCCGTGACCTCTGTGAAAGAGCTGCTACAGCAGTAGCAGCTACTTTCCCAGAAAGCCTTATTAACTGTGCTGTAAGATCCTATATTTTGAACAGCAACTTGTCATGCTCTAATTATTGTGAGAGTATTTTAAATGAAGATGTTTGGTTTCACCTTTTCAATAGATATGAGAAAATTCAAGGCCAAGAAGCCTAAATGGACAAAGGAGGTCAACATCGCATGATATGCCATTGCAGCAAACCTTGCAAAACCAAGTCTAGAGTTCAAATAAAATCAGTTCTGGCCCTCCTAAAATTCAGAAAAATATCCTGTTAGCTGAAAAATGGTAAGTCTGAAGCTGATAGATATATATATATATTTAACTTATGTGATTGTAAGCTTGAAGAACCATGACATCTAGAAAAAAATGAGTTACACTTCTTCCAAAATTTATTTTTCACAAAGTATAGAAAGAAAATTGATTAAAGGAACTTAACTCAATTGCTCTACTTCAGGTTGTAGCACAGAATCAATACTTATTCAAGGATGGTTAGTTTCAGGAGGTGCACTCCTGTGGATGTTCTCCATGTTTAAGGTCGCCTCCCGCCAGATCAGCTGCTGGGTTCTCATATGTGTTTACAAGGCACCTGGGCACCAAATCTGTACGTGGTTTCAGGCACTGCTGTGCTACACATACGTAGTAATAGCATAGCCAGGAAAGTACTAATAAAAATAACTTTGCTGTCAGTGCTAAATTCTAGATATTCCCAAGGTCTTAAGGACATGTGATTATCTTTACTTACTAGGATGCAATGAAATACAAAGATTTACTTTTAGACTTACTTATCTCTGAGGTGAAACTACTAGACAGACTGCAGGTTTTCTTGCTGGTGCATCATACACATAAGCAAGAGTCCATTGACTGCACATATACTTTTGAAAAAAAAAAAGATTGTTTTCTCAAGCCAGTTTGCAGCGTGTTCAATTTAATTTTGTTTATATTTGTTAAAGCTCCTACAGCATACGTTAAGCTTCCAGATTTGTTAAGCATATTCTTTTTCCTATAAAAACAACATAGGTCACCACACCAGTGGCTCTAGTTGCCCTGGAGCTGATATAAGTAAACTCCCTGAACATAAAAATCAGGCTGATCAAGATACGCACGTTCTCAGTCTTGCTTTATGAGGTGGAGCCATATGCCTTCAGTAATACTGATGCATAAAGAATGCACTTTTTCTTTTTTTTCCCCCTAAATATTTGCGTTAACTAGCGAAGCCACACAGAAGCAATATGATTAAAGTACTAATGCACCAGAGAGAGTCTGATGCAACAGAGAAGCCCCAGGTCTGGATCCATCTGCCAGATGAAGGCTGACCTTTGATGGAATCTCATTCTTTGGTCTCCTGGAGGGCAGCAGCAGCAAAACAGGACTGGCAGGACACGGCCAGCTGTGACACACCACAGGGCTGTAGTAAGGATCTGGTAGTGTGAGCCCCAGCACAAACCGAGTTCATGCCTGTTCCTTAGGGTTGTTATATGCTGGATACAGAATTAAAAACAAACAAAAAAAAAGGCATGGAAGTTATTAAGTCATCCATCAGTTATTGAGCCATCCTAATTGGAAATGTTGCTGAGTTGCATTACGTATTTGCCAGCTGTTCATTGACCTATTGGGAGTAAACTACTGATCTCAAGCCAGCCCTTAGAAGGCAAGTATGTACATCGTACTTAGTGCTTACAGTAAAAAGGGTGGATTTTGCATGCACTTGCCTGTGCTTCCCTCTGCTCAGTAAGGATGAGGGTTCCTGGTCAGAACCACGCTGATTGGGGGGGATGTCAGTCACGCTGCAAACAAGAACTGACATTACAAAGCCAGAGCAAGATTTCTGTTGTTAAGAAAATGTGCTCTAACAACAGATTTGCAGATCGCAGTAAGGAAAGAACATGGTTTTCTTTCTCTTTTTTTAACTGCTGAAGTTCTTGAGCTTTATGGTGATTGATTAATGGGTGAAGGGAGATTTCATTACATTGAATTTAAAAACTGTTTGGAAGCTTAGGGGAATAAACATTCCTTTTAATACCTGTGGATAAATCAAAACAAACTTATTTACTCCACTCTGCGTGGTTATTGCTGGGTGTAAAACTCAGAAGTCACACCTCTGCTGAGGTATAAACCAAGCAAAGAGAATAAAAAGAGTGTTTCAACAAACCCTGCACTATACAATTTTGAAGACAAGCTTTGATGCGAGGCTAGATGCTAGCTGGGCTGGGGAAAGAAAAATGTTTTCCTCTAATTTGCAGAGCAGCTACAGAACTGTTCCACAGTTGCTGCAGGCAATGATCCATAAATAAGCATTAAGAGGAGAGAGAGGATGCCTCAAATTCCAGTATGTTCTTTGGTCCATCTTCTCCACAGTCCTGAAAAGGACAGCGATACAGCCTGATGCTTCAGGCCACAAAGGAATGACAGAGGAACTCTTGAAAAGAGCTAGATCTGACCTCCCCATAACTGATTTCAAAGTCAGAACAGAATTGCTCATATCTTACCCCAGCATAATGCAAGTATGATCCTACAGCCAAAGCAAAACCAATGTTATCCTTTGTTGAGCAAAATGGAAGGGCACAAAATACTTTCCTTCAAGTAAACAGTCTGAGGTCGAAAATGAGGTCTCGGAAAGATACGGCAAACATAAAGACATGCGTTAACAGGCATTACAGGGGGAGAAAAAGTTGTAGCTGGCACCCAAGATGGCATTCGTGCAAGAAGAAAGAAGTTATTGTCCCACAGCATTGGTTCTCAGGCTTCAGCCTGCTCACTCTTGCGGCAAGGACGCTCTGCTGCGCGTCTGGCCCACAAAAGGAGAGGAGAGGCTTCTTCCTACTGACACTAAACTTCCACACCCATATGGAATTAGCAGAGGCTTTCCTCACTAATTAAAACTTGATTGTCAACTTTGCAACTTCTGTGGCTGCTTCATGCCCTTCTGTAACCAAAATCTACAGGATATAAATTGAATATAAATACCCACCATAGGCTCCAGGTCCTCCTTATTCCACAGACTATTACCCACCTGAAACAGATAACATAAAAAGGAAATGCAGTGGCTGGATCTGAAATGAGCCGTTAACTTAATAGATGATTGAGTTACCTCCAGAGCGGGCTGGGATTCCTACACATTTAAAGGTTCATTGCACAGAGAGTAGGAGTGAATGAGCCTCTTGCCATTAAAATAACTAATATGTTATTTGCCATCAATTCAGTAATGATGCAAAGCCAGTCCCCTTCGATGAGGTCTCTGTTGAGAAAAACAATGTGGTTTACTTAAAAATCTTTAAAGTTTACTTAAAAACCAGGGGCTTCTGTCTTCGCAGCTCAAAATCCACTTCCAGCCACAACGACAGTTCCTTTTCAGTTTCCACAAGTGGTTTTGCAGTAAGTGGATTGGTGCTTTCTACAGGCCAAATCAAAAAGGGTGTTGAAGGAAACAAGCCCTTCCTCCCTTTAGTTCATTCCTGGGCTGCCCATTGACATACCCTTCCCATGTGGTGACTCCTGATCTCCCCCAGACAGGCTGATGCGGTCATGGCGGTGAGGATTGTGCTTGTCCCAGGCTGCTCCACTTGTCACTGAGAATAACGTGAGATGGAAGAGAGACGGTAGGAATTTTTTTCCCATGAAGAGCCAAGTTCTCCTTTCAGTCTGCTTGTTCTTTGGTGTAATCAACCATCTCTTCATCTTATGGAAAATAAGAAAACCAAACTGTGTGCCCTAAATTCAGTACGGGGACAAAATCAAGATTTGGGAAATGCAGGGACAGTATTAAAAAAAAAAAAATTCTTTGGACAACTAACTTCTTGCAGACTTTGTTAAAACCTTTAAAATACAATTGATAACACTAGAAAAATGGACTTTAAAGTTCTCGTCACCTTTGTACTCCATTTTCAATTGCAGAATGTTGTTTCTGAAATTGTGTGAATATTTAAACTCTAAAACTCAAGAAGTATGAAAATTTACTGTAGAGGTCCACATTTAAAGACAAAATTCAGAGATACGTATTTTCTGTCAAATATAAGCCTGATAAGGATAACAAAAGCTGTCTATTAAGTAAGTATTTACAATATAAATCTCTAAAATCATTACACTTGCTTATATTGATACATGTCATGTCATTTCCAATGTATTTCAGCGCCTTGGTGCTATGAAGTGGTTTCCTGAAATGGAAAAATACAAACAAGGCACAGCTTCCCATAAAGCTTACAGACATCAGCAGTGGGTAACCCAGCTTGAGCCCTAAGGACTACACAGAGAAATTCAGAGGAAAGCCTCGGATAAACAATGACAGCAGTCTCCCTCAGTCAGGTCAGAAAAAGCACTGCAATTTCTTCAAGATACAGACAGGTAATACTAGCCGGTGCCTTTCCTTTGCTTGAAATTGGATGTTTTATGCAGGAATAGCAGCTCTTTGCTGATACTACTGCAAACATAAATATCAAGGGCAAAAATCTATTTTTCACTGGGTCCCTTGGACTTATCACCAGATACTGATATTTTCATTTCCCTTCAGGACTCAATGCTTTGCCATGATACAAAAACAGAAACAGCTTTTGCATAATTAATGAAAGACAGGGTCTGAAAATAGTCCTTTTTTCTTCCCTTTCCTGCCTACCCCTATTAAAAAAGCAAACAAAATCCTAACAATAGAGCCTGAAGGTTAAAGGGCCCTTACGAACAGCTACCAGCCAGCTGGTCTGAGAAGAACAGTATGAAGCAAAACATATTGCCTGTAACAACACCCAGAACTGTCTTTGAATGGCAAGATCTATACAATAAGGAAAGTAAAATGAAATGAGAATCAAAAAGGAACATATGTGGTCAGAGAGGTGAGGACAGTACCAGCACGTACCCATGACAGGCGTACTATATTTCCAGCTATTTACACTGTGATGACCATCAGAGGTATGTAAATTCCCTTGGAACAGCTTTGGCTATAAAATAATTGCTTGTTTTACGACATTGAAAAAAACCAAAATACGAAGTGTCTTGTAAAGTGCTTCCATGTGTTTTATCTTTTCACATACATTTTCAACAAGCAAAATGCTGCCAATATTCTTTAGCTAAAGTATTTCCCCTTCCACTAAAATATGCACATACTGACACAAGAACGGAATGAAAACTGAAGAAGGCTTGCTGAAAAGTACTTTGGAAGCATTGGTTCACACAGTTTTTCCTGTACAGCAAAGACCCAAGACACTTCTACAAGATCTGAGGACTGAACAGTCCTGTATATGCATGTATTTTAAATTCTTTTTATGCTGGAAGCTCAGGATTTTCCACCATACTCTCCCTTTCTCAAACTTCTGGACACAGATAGAGCTCTTAAGTACTGGGAAAAGGGCTTGCAAGCAGAGCAGAAGGGGTTGCCATCTGTTCCTGCCTGATCTTTTGGAAGATATGAAGTCAGTACAGCTTTGTACAAAGACTTGTGTTCATATGGTTTCCTCCTGTGCTTCTCTAAGTCCTTTCCTCCTGTGCTTCTTCAGTTCTTTTCTACAATACAAAGTAAATCATCGTGGGGGAATTGCCTCAGCACCTTCCAGATGGACAATGAATTTATCAGAGGATGTGAAACCAACACATTCTTCTCCTAAAACCTGAGAAAACTAGAAAGCTGCTGCCTTTGACATCTGGTTTTCACCTTTGCATGTGAGAAGTGTGAACATTTCTTTCATGCAGCTGAAAGCCAAGCTGGGCATAAAGTAGCTGTGCTCTGGATCTTAAGGCTTTGAAAGGCCTTGAACCTCCCTCCATCCCAGCTAGTTGCTGTCACATGTAGCGAAGCAGGGGGAAGAGAAATCCATCTGACAAAGGCTGCTGATTGTATACATGATTTCTCCTCAATAGCTGACCCCCAGAGAGACTGAAGTACCTATTACTATTTTTAGGTATTTCACCTCAAACTGCAGCAACCCGTGCTTGGCAGCGTGATGCCCGACACCCCCGCTCCTGCCTCCTGCGTGACTGCACGCAGCCAGGCAATCCTCGCCTCTGCACCGCCAGGACGGCATCAACCACCGGCCCCACGCAACACGGCGGGGAATAACACTATACGGTAATTGGTATGGCAGAGCATGAAGAAACATTTTCCTTTCTGTCACAAAATGTGAGCAGATTTTTGAGCTACAAATTAAATCAAGTTTCACTGAAAACTTAAGGGCTTCCCCCCCACCCCACCCCCCCGTCCTCAAACCCCATGTGTGTGGCCTGGCCACCCCGTGCACTCCCTCGGTAACGAGCTGTACTTCAGGCAATGGTGCCGTTTAACGGATGGCGGGACCTCCTCGTACTCGGGGTGACTTCCCCACCGGGGCCCGGCCTCCCCCCACCCCGAGGCAGCACAGCTCCTCGGCCCCTTGCCCAGCACCTAGCGGCGCGCCAGGCCGCGCTCCCCATCACATCCTGCCCCGGCGGCTCCCACGGCCTCCGGGACAGCGCCACGCCGGTCCCCGCCGGGCGGGCACCGTCCGGGACCGGTGGCAGCAGGGACCTCTCCTTCTTCTTCTTCCTCCTCTCTTGCTCCCCATCTCCGCCCAGCAAGCCGCCAGGCCGGCCTAGCAGGTATCGAGGGGAAGGGCGACGGCGCCGGCTCTCTCCAGCGGGCTGCGAAGGCGCAGCGCGGCCCGTCGAAGCGGGGCGGGGCGAGAACGAAAGGCGGCGGCCCCCGCCCCGCCCCGCCCCTCCCCGCACGGCGCATGGTCGCGGCGGCAGCGCGCTCGCGTGCCTCCCCTCTGGCCGCCGCGCGCTGTGGTCTCGCCCGCCCCCGCTGCCATGTTGGATCGTGCGGCGGCAGGAGCCGGGCCGGAGTCGGAAGTTTAGCGCCTCTCGGAGGGGCGGGCGCGATCGGCACCGGCGCGGCTGCCCCCCCTCCCCGGCGTCCCCTTCGCGGGCCGCCGGCAGCTGGCCGAGGCCGCACCGCCCTTCTCTACTTCTCTCCTTCCCGGGCCTCGAGAGAGGCTCCGCGATGCGGCTGCTGTGAGGCCGCGGCGGCAGCGGAGGAGGAGGAGGGGGCCGCGGGCGCCAACGGTCGCCAACGGTCGCAGGGCGGCGAGGGCAGCGCCGGGCCGGACCCGGCCATGAGTGGCAACCCGCAGCAGCAGCCCCCGCAGCCGCGGCGGGTCACCAATGTGGCCTCCCTGCTGCTCACCCCGCAGGAGAACGACAGCCTCTTCAGCTTCCTCGGCAAGAAATGCGTGGTGAGTCCCGGTCCGCGGCGGCGGGGAAGGGAGGGGAGGGGTCGGGCCGGGAACCCCTTGGCCGTGTCCTCCTTTGGGGGTAGAGAGCAGGGAGCGTGTGAGGACGGGCCGGCCCGGGGCGCCGGGAAGTTGAGGGCTGCGGAAGTTTCCGCCGTCCCGGCCCGCTCCGCTGCCCAGTCCCGATGTCTGGGAGGGGAGTGGCATCCGCAGGCCTCGCTCCGTGCCCGCCTCGCCCGCAGCACCCCGGGCAGTGGGAGCAGAGCGGTGGTGGTGGGGGCAATGAATGGCGGCGCCCATGGCCCTCGGCCGGCCCGGCGGGACTGCCTACCCCGAGCGCCGGGCCCGGCCTCGCTCCCTTCTCCGTGCCGGCTCCCGGTGGAGCCCTGCGGTTTTAGGAGGCTCCGAGACACCGCGAGCGCCAGTACGGGCTCCGTCCTTCTGCGCTCCCCTGTCCCTAGGCTTTGAGCTCCGGGGGTGTGAACGTTGGCGCTCACCCCTGCCCTGCAGCTGACCCCTGATCTGAAGGGGGAACTGGCCAGCAAGGGAGCAGCCGCGGGGCTTGGTGGCAAAAGTTTAGTTGCTCGACGAGGCTGGGACGAACCCCAGGTGCACCTGCGGTACAACAAAGCAGTGTTGACGAAGTTGTAGGAAGGCTCGTATCAGTTCTAGGCCTGCCTTGGATTTAGTCTGTACTTTTCCTAGCCTAAACAACAGGTTCATGTACTCAAATACTGCGACTTTTTTTGTATATATAAAAAAGGCAACATAATGGTTAAAAGTAAAAGCCTTGTGGTAAATGTGTTACCAAGTATATCAGTTTTCAGAATACCTTCTTGCATATTAATATAAAACTGTATTATCTATATTAAAGAACTACTTGAAGGCTTCAAAAGTTAACCACTTTCTTTAGAAAAGAAGCAGCTTTTAGAAAAATCATATTTTTTAAAAAAATAAAATTCTTTTCTAAAAAAAAAGAAAAAACCAACCATTTGGAAGCTATTGAAAATTATGTTACCTGGCTATCTTCTGATGCTTGGTGTGCAGCCCCTAGTATACTAATGCTAAGCATTGTGCATCTTGCTGAAACACTATGAAGAATATTTATTTCGTGAACTTAAAATTGTGATTTAAAACAGGATATCTGTGCAGTCATAATGGTTCCACATAACTCTCTGGACTTTGAAATGGTATTGTTGATCAAGCTGACTGTTGCAAGGAATGCGCAAGATGTAGTAACTGAACAGGAAGTAGGTGATATTTACCTTGGGGTGGGTTAAATAAGGTGCTGTCACAGTAACTAAGTTAAATGGGTCATAAGGTATAACCGTAAAGCATGTTTTTTGAAAAGTAATAGATTTGTGAAAAACACCTTCAACTAATTGCACTATTTTCAGGCAGATATTTCACATATTTAGCTCCTTCGCAAAAAAAACCCAAACCTTTTTTCTATATTTAAAAATTAGTGCATGAATTTGTCTGTGTAAGTTGATTTCCAGTTTGTTTTCCCTCAATGTGGATTTTCCTATCAAATGAATACACTCTATTTTTGTTACGCTTAGCTGTAACACTCACCTACTCAAGTTCTCAACTTTTCTGCATAAATAGCATGTGGAAAGCAGACTTTGGAGGTAAATATCTTCACAGTATCTGGGTGTCACGCAATTTGTGACAGAGTGATAGCTTCACAGACATGACTTGCTTTGTATTTTTCTTGAAACTATGTTCTTGTGGTTCGCTACACTGAATCTTGGATTGCTTTCCAGTTGAGGTTCTAATTTATTTTCCCCCAGCCCTATACGCTCTTTAGGTTAAGCATAGACTCATTTTACTGTAATGGAGAGTCTTTGCTCAACCCTGAGGACTTGAGTGTTGAAGCTCTAGAGATTTTTAACCAGGCTTTTTTGGCTTCTGTGGTGTGAGCCAAAAATAGTGACAATTCAGAAACTAATTCATGAACAGGGTGAACATCTCTGTCCCTTGGAGGGCAGTGTCTGGCAGAGAAGTGGAATGGGCACCTGGAGATGGTAACAGCTTTGGCTGTCTAACTTGAATCCACAGTGTCTGACTGTCTGAGCCAGATAGTACCCTCAATACTCTTGACCTTCTAGCCCAACTCAGTGTTGGCATGCACTGCTGATAAATGCCTTTTTGCTGTAATGTACATGATATTTGATCTCTTAATATCCATGTTTGAATTATTCATTAGTGAAACTTCAGACTGTAAATGCTACTTTTTAAGAAAGGAAAATCTTGCAAGTTTCGTAGGATGCTGCAAGCTTACTTTCCTGTCAGCTGAATTGTCTCTGCTGCCTGGCTGCTACAGGGGGTCTTTCTCTCGGTGTGGGGTGTGGGTATGCTGCTGGGTATGATGTGCATCGCCATAACGACATCATTTTAGGCTATGTTTGAGTTGACCTGGTGTTCGGACTGTTAGTGAAATGAATGTCATACGAACAGTTGAGATGTTAAACTATGATCCTAGCTACTCATAGTAATAATTCATAGTGCTCTTACAGAGGCCATAGTGCTGGTATCAGTCCTGAGGGGCTTGGTTAAGAAAGCGTGTAGTGCTGTGGTCCTGATTTATTTCAACAGTCTTTGACTCTGTTTTTGACTGATAACAAAGCAGCTACTTTCAAATAACATTGAGGATTCAAGTACTCAGTTTTTTGTTCTATGGAAAAGCAAAGGAATTTATCAAGTACCTTAATTTTGAACACGTACTTGCAACCTGTGAACTTTGCTGCTGATATAATTTCAATGAAATCTTAACTAATGATGACTGGTAAACACAAAAATTACCTGGGAGTCAGGGAAATGGTGAAAAGTCAGTGAAGAGTTGATGAGACTGATACCATTTTGTGGACTTCTACTGGTACTTTGGGAATTTCACTGAATAGTAGATGAATGTACTTACAGAAGGTTACTGGGTTGCTGATTTTTTAACACCCTTTTTTCCCCTGCTTGGTGAGCTGTAAAATGCTTATCTGAATCTATAAGCAATTAAAATACGTGACAGATCAGGCTTTCAAAACCAAGCTACTGGCTAATAGTCAAAGCTGCAGCTATAGTTAATTTGGTTGAAATACGAATCCAAATGTAAAACTACTTGTAGTAGGTATCCAGCATAAGGTAGCCCTTTGGGACTTAACATTGTTGCTTTTCATGCAGGTACATGACATTTGTTATCTAGGTCAGGTGTAAAATTTAAAATTTACTATCTGTAGAAATTTAATAACTTTTTTATTGTAATGTAGAAATAAAAGTACGTAAACTTATGGTAAGGTGAGCTATAAGATTACTTTTGTGCATATTAATGAAATATTTTTGTGGTTCTGCCAAACTTTTTTTTTGCTTAAGTTTTTAACAAAGTTTTTGCTTAAGTCTGCTTAGTTATAAATCAGTTAAATTTTGTCCTAAGGAATGTGTTTTGTAAGGAAAAGCAAATGCTAGGTGGCCAATTGGTAATTTTTAATAAAGAAGGTACTTAAATAATTTGCGTGATTAATATTGGTCAGTAATGTCACTGATTTAAAACTAGTTTATTCTGTAGAAATCATTTTATATGTGTGAGGAGCTTTAGGAAGGAAAACACAAGTGTATACTTGATAACTGTAGGATTAGATAATGGAGTAAGGATATTTTATACTCTTAGAAAAGTGGGACTCAGCACTTGGATAAGGTATAATGAGTAAGGCTAGGAGTAGGTTGTTATTTGTAAGATCTGCCATGGTTGATATGGTAAACAGGAACTGGGAAAGAATGCAAAAAGAGAAGTGACACAGCAGTAAACTAAACTGTTTTGGCTGCTTTTAAAGTGCATGTGACTAGAATAAGATTGTCAGAGCCAAAGGACAAATTACAGTAGTAATTGAGATAAACCAAAATAAAAACCTGACTGGCAGTTATAGCTCTTAATTAAAGGTTTTATCAAGAAAGGACTTGTAAAATTACTTGTGCATAGGAAAACAGCATGAACTAAGAGTTGGAGGACAGGAATGAGTAACAGACAGCTTCATGTGTCCCTGAGAAGCATTGGGGGTCTTCAGTTTGAGTTTAGGCTGCAGGCTGTACAACCAAAAAAGGATGAGGTAGTAGCTTGAAAAGGAGTTCTCTCTTGAACACATAAGAACTGAGTTGTCGGTTCAGTGGTGGTTGTCTCATCTTTGCATGTGATTTAAATGAGATGCAGAGAGAGAAGACAGAGTGAAAAGGATGGGGTCTCATGGAACAGAAGAATACTGAAGGTTATGCCTGGATTTCTTTTGAGGCTTGTCCTGTCAAAAGACATACAACATCTTCAGATGCCTCACTAATATCCACTGGACTCACTTCCCTAAACAACTTGTGGGCAATTACCTTCCTTTCTAGAAGGATTACATTGATTTTTGACAGTTTTTCTAAATAAACAGTCTACAAAACTGGTTTTCACAGAATGGGTCAGATCAGACTCTTCATTGTCTTCAGAGTGCTTCCATATCTCTACAGTAGGATTATTTATCATGAAGTGTTTTTCATGCTTGTTTTCCTCACAGCTTGCTATTAAGCTGATATAATGAACTATGCTGTAAACAGATTATTTACTCATGGATGAGAAATGTTTTGAGGCCACATGTGAACACTCTACAAGGCATTGCATCTTATAGCAGTATAGATTTGAGACAAAGCATCAATTCACAAAGTGTGGGATTTGGTTCAGGAGTGGGAGACAGAAATCTGGGTGTTACAATCCCATCATTGTCAGTAGACCATTGCTGGCTGTTATCCAAATCTACTCACCTTAAGATAGAAACTTAAAATTATGAGCTGAATTTCTGTCTTCACTTCAGTAGCTGTAGTGGTTACATCTCTCTTGACCATGCTTGTAGCTCATGTGCTAGACATAAATTTGTGTTTTGACGTGCAAGGTGAGTCTTAACTACAAATTTCAGTCATTATATGTTTCTGTTATGAAGTGTTATGTGTTCCTAAACAGTTGGTGATCTAGTAATATAGACCTGGAACAGGTACCTCACTCCAGTGAGCACTTCAGTGGTCTTGCATTCTCTTCTGATCTATCCTGTAGATATTTTGTCAGTTTTGGAGGTAGTCAAGTGCCGAAAGTCTCTTCGCTTCTCTGTGGTTAATCAGCTGATCAAGTATACCACTCATGCTCCTGATAATGAGCTCTGGAATCCTATAATGTACAGACACAACAGGATGAAAACAATTTGTAGTCACAAGCTATTGTGTTGTAACTTACCATCTCTTCACAGCTAAGAATCAGGTGGAGGAGTTCAGAAGAGTGCAAAGTTTTCATGCAGGATTCAGATTAACAGTCATCTCCTGACTACAAGACTTCCACCAAGATGTGCAGATACCACTTTTTTAGCAGATCACCTAAGGAAGAGGTAGTTTCTTGTTAAAAGATAAAGACTGAGTTCACTATTTCATGCAAATACGTAAATGGAAAGACTCTACTTTGTTCTTTCTTTAATGGAGAATGGATGCGATTTCTCTGCATTATCTGATTATAAATATCGACTGTTATGACTCAAATGTTTCCTCTCTGAATATTTCTTCTGGGGTTCTCAAGGGTTCAGTATAAGCAAAGTATAAGGGTTTTGTAGCAAGTAGAGTGCCTAAGATATGTCTTATACCATGCAATTTCAGTGTAAAAAAGGTGATATTGGGGAATGTCCTAACTTTAGGGCTCAAATCTCTTCTTTCAGAGAAGTTCTGGTACTTCTGAATGAAAAAACTTCCCTGTCTCTTTTCTATAGAGCTTCTTACAATCCTTACTGCTTTACTGTTAGTGTCTCTAGTAGTGCCGGAATTAAGAACTTGTTTATTGCTGCCATGGGTAGGTACTGGCTGCAGGTGCCAGCAATGGCAGCAATTGCCATTGGCAGCTCCTAGCCCAGTGCTGGAATGGGTGAAGTGTTGAAGTGGTTTGTATATGATGAGTGAGTGTCATCTAGGAACTTTGCAGTAGCTCATTAACTATCATGAGAACAGGCTTGATTCCTTCATTGACTTTTTATAGATAGAGCTATCTGATATGATGGTATTTGGTGAGCTTTTAAGTGCTCAGTTCATCAGAGAAAGTTTGCCATTTACTTAAAGCCATGTGGTAAGATTTATGGTGTCCTCTCTTCCAGTGAGCATGTTTCATAGGCTTGTCTCTTGAGGAATTGTTGTAGTACAGGAATAGAACTTGGAATAGTGCAGGAAACTTATGGTTTCATGACCTAATACCTAGATAATAAAATATAGGAAATAGCAAAAATGTGTCATGGGCAATAGACAGAGTTGCTTATTTGTAGGTTAGGGTACAATTTCCTCAAGAAAGGTTGGCATTATGTGTTACTTGGGCACAGAGGGATTTTTTTATTGGCCCGTTTGTTTTCCTTGTAACACTACATTGTACGAAGTGGATTTAGTGGAACTAGAAGTGTATCTTCATGGGTGGTTTTAAACAGCCGATGCTACTGGGACATGACTCAGATGCAGTACAAGATAGTTTTGTTTCTCAAGGTATTTGCTTGGGTACGCTGCCACACTAACTTCTGCGGCTTCCAGACATATTGTTTATGCCTGGATAACCAATAAAATGGGCACAGTAGGTGTGCGGTTACCTTCAGGGACAGTTGTGGTTAAATTCAAAGATCCTGAAGTGTGCTGTGATCGTCACATGATAGGGGCAGTGTGCTAGAAGGGTTAAATGGGAAAAGAAGAGCTGTAATACAATCACAGGGATGCTTTGTTAGAAATCTCACTTGCTTAATTTTTCAAATTTAGTAGGATATTTTCAGCTACCTGTGAGTTAGAGGTAGACAATTTTCCTGACACCTCTTTTGTGTTTTTTCAGTGAATGACATCTCAAATTAGAATGCCTGTGTAAGAATATATGATTCTGGAAGAAGTTCATTGAATGAATTACTCAGTTCCTATAGACTTAACGTTCCGTGGAGAAGATCATTGCTGGCAAGGAAACTGTTGCTTCAGTGCTCCACAACATGCTGGCAGATTGGCAGGCTGCAGCTCAACCTTAGGCAGTTGCTTTCGTACATGCGTCTCCACCTTTGTGAGACTGATTTCCCTGTACTCTTTATTTGGCTGTCCTCAAAATCTACACTCTATGACAGCTTTTTCTTCTTTTAAGTTTTCTGAGAAACAGTGTTAACGCGTTTTCCAGTCCTCCAATGTGTCTAGCTTAAAGCTGAAAGATCACATTAAGGCTTGCTAATCAAGGTCATAAGTGTTTCCATTTCTGTTAGATGATTTCACTCACCATTTTCCCCGTCAGAACTTTATCTGTAATTTAGAATTCCCCTGCATTCATCTCACTTCCCTTTAAAGTGAATGTATTATTTTGCTTTTATGTCCCCTTGTTAGGCACTATGCAGCATCAGAGTGGTATAGTTATACAGGAACATATCTGTGCTCACCGAGCATATTGTATACTGTGGTGCTGTGCCTGCAGCTTGAGAAACACTGAAGTAACAGAAGAAAATGTGGCTTTCTCCTCTTTGAAAAGCTAAGAAAACTGTATTTCATTATTTGAACCTTAATTATGGAAAGTAACTCTTGCCTCTGAGACTGCACACAGTTTTAAAACATGCATTTACTTTGTATTATCAGTGATGGTTTTTCTGAAAGTTAGCCAGTACTTGGTGAGATTATTTACAAGAAAGGTTAAAATATGTATTCTTAAATAACATTCTCTGAGTATTAAGTAACAAGGCCTAGTACTTGTCTTGCTGTCTAGACTGGAGAACAACAAGAATATTTGGGAATCTGGCACTAAATTGTAAATGCTTTCCTCCCCCTCCAGGTGACAGCCAAGATATTTATTTATCTGTATGTGATTTGTGGATAAGAAATGAGTATTGATTTGTTTGTATTAATCTCTTCTATGTAAAGGATAAAGAAAACTAAGAGATGTTTCACAGCCTTCTTAGTTCTATAACAGAAGTAGTAATTTATTGACTTAAGAGTCTTAGTTTCTATATAGAAAATAAAGCTTATACAGCAGATTAATGTTAGTAATGTTGTTCTAGGAATCAATTTAACCACTATTTCATTATTAAGCCCCATTCTGCTGATTTGTTTTAGAGTCTTGCACTGTGACTTAGGTCCTCCAAATCTTAGGTCTCAGCTTTCCTCAAGGTCTCCTTGCACTCTCTTATCACAAGCTTTTTTTTTTAACAATTTTTCTGTCCTGTTGCAGCAAAAGGGTTTCCTCACCTTATTTCCTCTTTCCCTCTTGTACCTTGAGTGCTTCCAGGATCTTCCTTTCTCCCTTCAGCCCATGCATCTATAATCTGCACAAAGATTTCCAGGCAGAAGGGTCTTTCCTCCTTGCTATTCTTCCCTCCACTCCCTTACCCCACTCTGTCTTGGTTGCACAAGTGCTTTGTTCTTGCTGATGGACTTCTGTGTCTCATCAGACCTGTAGTCCTACCTGTACCCAGTGCTGGGATAGGCACGGCTTGTATTCTTCTAACTCAACAGAGCATTGCACAAGGAAAGAGCTGAGGAGACAGTCTCTATACCAGCCAGCTGTTTGCTACTGCATACATAGAGTGCACTTCACCCTAAGATATGACCATAAGACATTTCTCTTCTATTTCATCTTCACTGTCCCAAAGCCATTGTTAATGTTGCTCTAGAAAAGAGAAATTTTGGTCGGTAAAAGAGGGGGAAGCAAAAACCAGAGTATGATATTCCTCAGGCTTCTTTGCACTGCTCCACCCTCTGCTTCTGCTTCTCTAGGCAGGACCAGACTCTCCGGTTCATAAGCTGCTATATTAAGAAATTGTATACTGGAAGATACAGCTTCAGCAACTCTACAGGCTCAAATTCTAAACCACAGCATTGCTTAGTCCTGCTTTGAGCGAACTGTAAGTTATTTCCTGCTCCTCTAACCATGTGACAGCTCTCTCTGAGCACAGCTAAGATGTGGTCATTCTTTGTAAGCAGCCTTTTTTTTCCTTTACTCCCCCCCTGTCAGCCAAAGCAAATAGAAACATCACTTGGCTTATGACACTAAATATACACAAAGGCATGCAAATAGGCTCCTCTCAGTAAAACTGTGCTTAATTTTTGTGGTTAACTGAAAAGAGGAAGAAAACTATGGAACATCCTGTAGTGGTATTGTGTTCTGTGAAGTACCACAGGCAAAAGCTTCCCCTTGCATTTGCAAAGAAGGAAGCAATAGTTTCTAAGAAATAAAATGCAGGACTGATTTTTCGCTATTTGCCTTTGGTCTACGGTAAAGACTATCTTAGGTATGAAATTGATTTTATAACTGGGCACACAATTATTAGCAATTATATTTTTAGTAACCTGGCAATTTAACATTTTCAGAAAAATACAAGCTTGGGGCTTTTGTGCAATTTTTGTAGCAACTAATATTTTTAAGCCATTCAATAGTTTTTGTCATTTTGACTTTTCTTAAACAACGTTGGCCTTTTTAACTGCTACACCACACTGTTAGCACTGTTCTCAGTTTGTGCAGCTGGAACGTTAAATTTAAAACTATACAAGGTTGCAGCAGAAAATGTTGGTTGCACTTGATCTCTAGAACTCAGTAGTGATTCAACAAACCACTTATCTATTTAAAAAAAATAATTATTTTAGCTTTATCTTTGAGAGGTTTGTCCATATGCCAATGCCAATATGTTCACATGCCAATATTTATGTACTTGAGAGTCTGTTACTACATCTGTATCTCTGCACAGAGCATGCTGTCCTTGCCTTAGTTCAGGAGTGCCCAAGATGCAACACACTTAGTTGCATAATAGTTTTCTTTGATAGGGTGTGTGTAAATGGATTTGATGCTAAGTGTTTCTCCAGGAGATGTAGATCATATTTATTCCATGTCATGCTTTTCACTTCATCTTTTTATGTCATTTAGGAGGTCTCTCTTTCAGTGCTTCAGTTCTGTAGTGACCCTTTTCTTTAACAGTCTCTTTAAGCATCACTGGCCTTTGCTGCCTGTAAACAGCAAATCCTGTCTGTTCCTCTGCCCTGTGTTCATGTTGTTTAGACAAGGGTTGCTTATTGAACAAGCGTTTCTGCTGCTGCTCCAAGCTTCACACTGTAATCAAAGGGTCCATCCCTCACACTGGCTCTACCTGTCTGGACCATACCTTTCTGTCTCCGATGATCAGAACTGACAGTTTCAAAATGTGAGATACTCACCTGTGGCACATCAAAGCTTAGTGGCAGAAGGATGCATCTTGTCCTTTCTCTCACCTGTGGTCTGTCAGCCAACTGTGCTAACATATTGGTGCTAACAAACAGAAGCAGAGCAGCAGCGTGAACTCAGGCACTGTTCTGTGCCTGTCCATGGTGTTTAATTTGTTGGCACACTTCCTGGCACAGGTTTGGGTAATGCTAGCTAGTACTCGCCCAAATTAATGAGCATGGTTTTGAGAATAGAATGTTACACAGTTCCTAATAGATGATATAGGTAGGGCCAACCTTACCCAATTTGCATTGTGTTTGGAGGAGAGAGTTCCTCTGTGCAGATTTGCATTCTGCTGTACCACTTGGCATCGGATCCAGAAAGTGCCCCTGGTCCTAGTTAGTAATATTTGCACAACCAGTGAAAGCTACCAGGAGACAAAACCAACTGTAGTGCTGGAGGATGGAGGGATGGAAGGGAGCTATCTGTCCTAGCGCTGTGTTAGTAGTAGCATGTACATCACAGAATAACAGTCAGCGTGGCTGCTGTTCTTGTAACTGTTGTCTTTGACGTCAAGCCAGAGTCAAACCTGGTTTTCCTGCCAGCAACAAAATTCATTCTTGTCTCTCTCCCCTAGCAATGTTTTTTTGGAAACCTGAGAAAATGCAGGTGAATTGAAGTTTCTGGCAGATGAGTGTGGCCTGTGCATGTAACGGCCTATTGCAGTGGACAAATTAGCAAGTGCATCTGACATGTTGTGAACACAAGTTCATAAGGTTCCTGATCCTATTCTCTGATTTCAGGAGGAAAAAAATAATATTTTGCCTTTTGGTAAGGAGATCTGGCTAACCTGTAGCTGTGTTTCCACAGACCTACAGACTGCATTAGGTACAGCAGGGGTGACCTTAAGGGCTGCTGCAATTCATTTACTGTACTTCTTGGTTACAGAGCACTGGCCTACCAAGAAAATGAATTCCTGTCTAGAGCTTTCTTTACTGATAAGTAGTTTGTAAGTAATTTAAGAAAAGTCCTGTGCATCTTCAGAGACTCCAGGGATGTGCTCACGTCTCTTGGAATCTTCTCTGCATCTGTATTTTGGAGTGTTTTAGTAGTTTTCTCAAAGCTCAGATGCAAAAATTTGTTTCCCACTTAAGCTCCAGAGACAGTTCTAGGGAATGAAGTAGCATAATTAATGATAGTTTAATTATCATGTACTCTGTTTCTGGCTGGGATGCAAAGGTGCGAACTCAGGAACCGTTTCACTTGTCTTCTACATCTACTGGATCTGTGGGGCCTCAGTTCTGTAGACACTTACCTGAAGTTTTTATTTTATCTAATTTTTCCTTTCCCCCCTCCAGTGCCCTGAGATATCTTTCTCTTCAAGCTGTATTTTTTTCCAGCATCGGCTTTTATAAGTCAGCACTGGCAGACACTGGACCCCTGGTGACGGACGCTTGGTGCTGTACAAGCAGTTCTCCCACAGCAGGTGGTCTTTGCTTCAGAGCAGAAGGTGAGATAACAATCCATCATAGATTTAGAAGCTGGGTGCTTTAAGTCTTAATTTTAGGATGACTTGCATGTCAATTCCGGCTGTGATAATTGCTGTAGCATTGAAATGATGCAGTACCAATTCCCTTATCACTGGAAATAATTTCTCCAAGATCACAACATACAGACAGTATCACTATGATGCAAGTCTGAATTAGCAAAGGGTGTTAATGTAGTTGGCTTACTCCAAGTAAACAAACCAGCCATAAATAAGCAGGTCTGTCATGCATCATCAAGGCCAGTTTTTCACTTCGGATGCTTTGGGCACTTGGTCGATGTGCAGCATGGTGCCCTAGTTTGTCAGAGTAACCTGGTCCTGAAGCGAGGTGACTGACATAACATTTCTTTGACTCTAAGATTCTTCAGAGGACTGTAGTGTTTGTCACAGAACTGAAGCTTTTTTGTGAGGATTGGCAAATTTAGAGATCTTAGTTCTGTCAGCTAATATAAAACTCTCAAGTTCTGTATCATATTGCACATCACGTGGTGAAAGGCAAAGGCCATCTTCTGAGGATGCACTTTTGAATAACAAATGTTCTATGGGCCATTTTCGTTGGCGAAGTTAGCTGGCCATTCAATTTATTCTGTAAATCTGCTCCATGTGCCCAGGAGTGGATGCTGGACTACCAAGAAATCAAGATTTTTTTTTTTTTTTTTTTCCTTTTTAATCCAAGCTTGCTCAAGGTCTAGCTGTGTTACTGGCACACCCCCATCATTGTCTTCCTGTGGGAAGATGGTCAGTGTTTATACCACAGTGTTGAAGCTTCTGGCAAACAATTCCTAGATCTTTTGAGGACCCAGTTATACAGACTTTGATGTTCATAAAATTTACCATGCTGAACATTTAGCAGTGTATTAATGCATTGCTATTAGGTAGGTCCCATTCCTTTGACTATTTCTTCAGGAGACTGGAGGAGATATCCTATTTCTATGTTCACATAAAGTCTTTTGAGTAGGGTGTAATTTTTCTTGAATTCTGTCATAATTGGGTAATCAGCGTGTTTTCTGTAAACTGTATACTTCTGGGACTGATACTGTCTTTCATATACTCAACATCAAGAGCTTTCTGTTTCTATGCTAATAGCTAGAGGCTGTTCTGGTACTCAGAGCAATTGGCTTAGTTAGTTGATCACAAAGGAAGGGAATATCCATACAAAAACTGGAAATTCAGTGTCTGTTTTGCCAAGAAGTACCTTTCAGTCTTTGGGGTTTAAGTTTCATCAGTGCCCTTTTGGAGGAATATCTCGTTTCCAGAGGTATTACACATCTGAAAAAATAATTTGTATGTCATTAATAACCTTTTTCCTTCTGTTTACTGGTTACAACCAGTATTAATGAACACTTTTATTCTGTTAGTGTGGTGTAACAGTATACCTGCTGTCTTTATATTGTCATAAAAGCACTGTAATATGTTGCAGAAGTGGAGGATTTCAGAAAAGTGATAACTGTTTGACCTGACAATAAGGCTGTTGCCAGTTCTCCCAAGCAGCAAGAACTGGTGACACTGAGCATGTTAGACTCACTGTCAGCTTCAGAACAGACTCAGATATTTCAATATTGCATTTTCACTCAGATCAAAAGCAAAGCTATCTTAAGATCTTTTTCATTAAAGTTAGTATTTGGGCTCAACTTCCTGTATTAATTCAGACAATACTTACCAAAAAGATTAGTTTCAGACCTAGTGTTTCTTGTAAATGTCCTTAAAACAAGTATTTTCTGTCTTAAGACTTACTAAAATACCTTGAAGTACTGTTTTCATGTTAAAATCATATTGGTGTGACTTTTTGGATTCAAAACTCTTGTATTGATGTAATAAAAATTGATTTTCTTTATTGTAAGCTTTGTTTCTCACACAAGATCTAGGGTTACTTTCAGTACTGTTGTAAGTAGAGTGAAATAATTTTTATATTATCTGTAAATTCAGGCTGGTACATACTTTGAACTTTTCATGTAGCATATTTGTTATTGTTGCTAAACAGTGTTCATAAGTTATGAACAGGAAAACGGTAGTACTGGAGAGATCATTATTTTAATTTTTTTGTGGGGATGCTTTTGTTCTGACCCGTCCAAACAGAGGAACATTTAAGAAAAAAAGATTGAGAACAATATCACTGCCTCTTCCTCAATTCTGCCTATGGTTGCTCATTAGAACTGCTATGTGAAGTTGTACTACTAGCTCTGCACTGAGGGGGAAAAGTAAGTATTGTGTGGTTTAAACTGGTGCCTGGATATGGACCCCAAAGTGAGTGCGGAGGAAAAATGCATCCTGCTGCCCTCTTTCTACAGTGTTTTTGTAGTATAAATAAAGACTTTTAACTGTAAGTGAGTAGATTCTGTACAGTTTTTGCTGTTCTGTTGTGCCCAGCAGATGAGGCAGCCTTGTAATAAGTAACATTTTAGCACTTTGTGGAGTTACAGAGGAAGAATTTTGGCTTCAGGGAAGGAACTTTCCCATTCAGTGGCCCTTTGTGCATTTATTTTTGGGGAGTAGGTAGTAAGTTTAGAAAGGAAGATGTCAACTCCTTTGTTAATAGTTGAGTTTCAAAATTTTTCATCTGAACTTTCTTTTAAGGTCTTAGCTCAGCTGAGGTCAGTTGCATCTATTTCTTTTTTAACTTTGAAAATTAAGTATTGCAAATTCAACAATTCCTTACCTGAAGTTTGGGGTTTTCTTACGTAGTAGAAATTGGGTGTTTGAAATACCTGGCCTGGGAATTTAAACACAAATCTTGAGCTGCAGAGGCCTTGTGACAGGATATTGCTGAGGGCAAGCTCTTAATGCAGTTTCTAAGAGGCATAAGTAGTAATGCCAAAAAGCTAAACTCGGATATCTCTAGCATTTTTTATTATGTAGCCTTAATCCTTTGTAAAAGAACCTGGATGTGTGGGGTGATGATTGCCTCTACTGAAGGTCTGTGTCGGAACTAGGATAGAGTACCTAGTTTTCAAAACTACTTTTGTCAAGTGGTTATCTAGTTCCTCTGGTACTGCCAACATCAGTTTTGTGGGTTTGTTTGTTTCTTGATGCACGGTGTCATGATTTTCTCAATCTTTATGTACTAAGACTACAGAAGGGTTTGTGGCTTAGGGGTGAGGGTTATCATGGAAGAGACCACTGGCAATGCCAGGTAGGTGAGAAATTACTTCAGCTGCATTGAATTAATTTTGTGTTAGGTTTTGAGTCACGTGCCTTGTGCTCCTTATTCTTCCATCTTAATAATCAAGTGTTAAATAAGCTGTTTAAAATATAAATGTGATAATGACTTGCAGAAGCATTAGTAAGTTTGTTACAAAGAATTTACAGCTGTTGTTTGTCTAAAATGGAAACAGGTGACTGACTTAAGCCTGAGATTTGCATAGAATTGACCACATAAGACCACCATGCTGTGATGCTACTTGCAAACTACTAAAGTTTGTTTACTCACGGGTGAATTTAAGTGGTTTTTTGCCTCCACAGTGCATTGGTAAATGCAGTTCTTTGGACCTACAAAGGAGGAGACAATACAGGCAGTGACAATTATAACTATTAGCTGTAATAAATGTCACTTTACTCAAGGGGCATCCCTCATCGTGAAAGAATTTCTCCATTGCCTTATCTAAAACAGTCAACAATGACCAGGCTATCAGGTATTAATTAATGTTCATGCACTGAGGACAAAACTAACACTAGTGATGTGAAAATTAAGCTGTCTTAACCTTTGCTATTAGCAGAGAAGATAATATACACCCCACCCCCCCAAAAATAACGAATTTCTGTCTATGGCAGCATAATACTTTCTTTTTTTTTTTTTTTTGGTTCTTCATCATTAACTCTCAAGGCACTTTGTAGAGGTCCATATCTCAGTGTGACAGTTGAGGAAACTGAGGCACAGGGAAGAAATAACTGCAAACCTCATGCAACAGGCTGTCACCAGAACTAGATGAAAAATAGCAGTCTCCCAAACATTCAGGTGATGCATTCACTATTAGGAATGTCTTCTACTCCGAAAGAGCTTTTAGCTTTTTATCCCTGGAATGAACTTTGCATATGGCCAGGCATCATATAACTATGACATCTTCATGCTATTTTTCCCCTATAGTATATCTACTTTTTAAGACTTAGAACTGGGAATAACTATTCACAGCAGCCTTAGTTGTAGGTATTAAAAAAAGAAAAAAAAAACCCTTATCTATGAGTTTCCTTATATCTGAGTTGAATTATCATAACTGTTCTGTTCAAACATGAACTGCTAAAGGAGGAATTAAAACACGTTGAGTTGTGGCACAGTGGAAGTGTGAGCCAGGTTGCATCTCTAAGTACCTTTATGTAAGTGGATTGAGTCTGCTTTATGGGACAGGCCACAAGTTGTATACACAATTGAAAGACCATTTGCTGGCCAGTATTCAAAGAGGTTTTACTTTTAATAGCCTTTTCTTAAATTTGTTGTTATTTTGAAGGGGTTCTTTGTTTTATGTTGGCATGAAGTTAGTGTTTTCTTACAAAAGAATTTTTTTCTTTTAAAACAACATAAGCTGTTTTATTTCAGTATTCTCTAAGTATCTGAAGTAAAAATTTCCTGAAATATCCGACAGAAAATTTCTGTTTGCAAGTGTAAACATCATAAGAAAAGTTCACCTAAACCTCACTTCTGCAAAGCAAATATTCATTTTTTTATTTTTTAAATCTGGACCTGGGATTACCAGTAGATGCTAAATAGCATTTTCAGGGGCTTATTAATGAGTATTCCAGAGCTGGGATAATTCATGAATTCCTGAGGCTTATGCTTCACATCCTTTCTTTAATCAATTTAACTGTTGTTCTGAAGATTTTCACTTGCGAATGCGATGATACATATACCATTAAGTGGGTCTATAAAGAACTACAATGGGTCTAACTCTTAAAAAACCAAAATCAAAACCCCAAAAAAGATCCCCAAACCCAACCTGATTGTTTTTTATGGATGATAGGTGTCTGAATTCTAACATATTTTCTCAAAGCTCTATCATATATTCAAAGTGGCTGTGAGAATCTGTTTATAAGAACCTGCATTAAATATGGAACCAGTATATAGCATCTGGAAAAATGTACTGCGTAGAAAATGGAATGGTTGGTGAAGGCTGAAGAAATTGGACCTTAGTGCATGAAGGCAGTGGGTAGAAGAGAAGAGAATGTTGAGTCAAAGGAACTGGTTTCTCTTGTAACTGAATAGGCAGCGGAACAGGGCAAAACAGATTCGAGCTCCAATTTTATCCCATGGGTTACGCGAAACTCATGATTCTTTCCTTGAAATGCTAATCTGCAATGTCTGTGTTTGACCATGAAACATAGTTTTGAAAACCAGTTAATCTACATATCTGTACAGTGCTCTGTTTGTGTAAGGATCATTCTAGTCTTGGGAGTCTTGATTAATTTAAGAGGCTCAAAATTGAAGGGTAGGCTAACATTTAATCTAAAAGTTCTCTGAGTTTTGAAAATGAACAGTCTTTCGAGCCTTGATTCTGAGTGTCATGGGAGGCTGGGGGTGGGAGTGGAACTGCAAGACAAAATGTCTTTCTTCTGTAGTGAAAATTTTTGCTTCATGGCGGGAGGACAGTGACAAATTTGTGGACAGTCTGTGCACAGCACACTTTCTTTTGTTCTGAAAGTAACTAAATGTCTAACTTAAAAAACAGAACACAAGACATTCTGTCTTGTGTCTGCTGCTTTCTGGCCAGCCAAGATTTCAGCAGTGTTAGGCAGTGAGACACAGCTGAGTAAGCTGCTAATGATGCTGTGCAGGTAAACAGGAAGTGACAGTGTTCAGGTTGTGTATGTCATCTGGCAATTGATCTGCTGAGATGAGATATCTTGGGATATTATAATCTGGAGCGTGCTTGTGGTTATGGTTATGTCATATCTCTGGAAGGCTGAACTGTTGCATACGGTGTTTGAACCAGACTTGGGATTTAAAAATATCTTTATTCTGTCTCCGGTAAAAGCATGTCTCTTAATCATGTGCTGTTTGATTTGGTTTTATATGCTGTGCTGTTTACCCACATCTTAATTGTTGTTCTTCTGTGATCCACAGTTGAGCAACAAGTGTTTGGAAAGGAGTTGCCCAGCTCTAGCTGAGCTGGGGGGTTCTGGGAGGTACTGCAAATGTAAATGAACTTTTATCTGAAGACACTCAGGAAAATGTGAGCTGCCTATAACTGGCTGACTGAGGGTTAGGAGTGAAGGAACACTTTGCTAGACAACTGCAGACTTAAGTCTGGGCAAGCACTTTTCTGGTTTAGATTTGTTAACAGCAGTCCCTTGTTTCATCCCTTTTTTTTATTGTAACATCACTTAGTGATCACTGGTGCCTCCTCTGCATCAGTAAAAGATCTTCGGTGAGGATATTGCAGCTGACTTGTGGGATGATCAGAACAAGGCAGGGAATCTGTTCTTGTGTATTAAATTTTATTTTTTCAATTGGTTTTTGACCTCTTGATGTTTGGTCCCTTAAGCGTTTTGAACTATGTGTTGTGTGGAACTCTTTTAAGATCCTCATGTTTCAGAAATGATAGGAAATACCTGAAGTGGCTTTTTGCTATTTCAGAAAAACTTCCTTTCTTCCTTCTCCCTTCAGATAAGGAAAAGGCAGCACCTCTTAACACCATGCCTTTTTTTTTTTTAACACAGCCTAACTTTCTGTATAGTGGAAAAAAAAAAAAACTAGTTTCTTAGCATCTATGCATAATGCATTTTTAAATCAGTGGGTGATAATGGGAAATTAAGAAATGAAAAGCAAGTTTTAAGCTTAAAATTGAACACTGTTGGTGATTGTAGCAAATAATTTCAGAAGCAGTAGAACTGGTGAGGCCTCCATGTCTTCAGCTGAGTAATATTTCAACTTGCACCAAATGAAGCTTTTCTCATGTGATTGGGTATTTACAAAAGGCCTCTCTTATGTCAGTTCTATCAAATAATGTGAAATCTTGCTTTAGTTTTCCTGTCTGGAGCGATCTGTCTGTCTTCTGAAAATAATGTCCTGTAAATGGCATTAAAATGAGAAGATTGTTTCTAGCTGCTTAATGTGTTGAAATCTGCCAGCAGACTTCTGATGTTTTATTTTTTCTATGGGAAACTAATTTAAAATCCTGTCTGTGGCATCTGAAGACAATTTTTCCAATACACAGTTGTCTTTAAAGATAGATTATTAATAACTTGTTAAATGTATCTTTAACAGCTATAAAAGCTTTAAAAATTGAAGTACCCATAGTTTACCTAAATTGCAAATAAAGAAGTGTCCAAATCCCCAGTGGACGAACACTCTCATGTCAGGTTCATTTGTGAAGATTCTGAAGGGAACCCGATGCGAAGATATCAACCATAAGTCAGAGAGTTGCAAAATCTAAATTACTAAGGTCTAATTTCTTAGCCAAAATATTGTGGAGTCCAAAAGTGTGTGTGTGTGTATGTGTACTATCAAGACAGTATCATCACATTCTATTGTACAAGAGGCAGTAACCATAAATAGCTTGGCCCATTGTTCTTATGGGGAAAAAGGCTAAAAAGACAACAGGATACAACTATTGTACTTATTCTTCTGTCATCATAATCCTTGTGGTCCTTCAGGTGAAGGTGTCAGCAGGAAGCAAAAGCAGTCTGCCTTTAGTGTCACTAGTCTTTTCTCTCTCGTTGTGCTGTTTCTTCCTATCTCCATTCCTTCCCATCTAAAACTGCAAAATATGTACGTACAAGTGGACACTTGTGAGCACTTATTGAGACCTTTAAGACTTGGTGAAAGTGTTGATTTGTGTTCATATTTCTTGATGTTATGTCTGAATTGAACCTAAACCATCATACCAGACACCCACACTTAGGGGGTTGGATTACCTATTTTCTAGGTCTAATAAATATTGTAGAATTCTGAATCTTACTTAAACTCAAGTTTTCTAAGTTTCTGTGAAACTGCTAGGAAATATTTTTCTCTACTCTAGCAAATGCCTCTGCTACCTGTGATGCGGGAACTGTTAGGGAAGCATACTTGCATGTTGTTTATGTAGCCTAATTAATTAGGGATCATCTCAATAGTGACAGGTTTATTCAGTTCATTTAAAAGCACTGTTGGAGGAGGTTGCAGTGCTGCCTTCTGTAGGATTGCGTGATGATGAGAACATTCACCCTGGAAGTGGGTTATCAGCCCTTCCTAGTAGGAAGGGAACACACTGTTCCCACGTGGCAGGAGACATCCGCAGTGCCAAGAAAATAACTGGATTTTTTTCTTGAAACAGGACCACTGTGCAGAAGGCAAATGAAACTGCCAGTAAGAGCAAGCAGAGCTTGGTTGTGTAGGCCACTGAAGGCCTCCTCTTGGGAAGGGAAGGGGGTTCTAGCACCTGGTCCCTGCAGCAGGTTTTGTTTATGTTTCTGTATTAAGAGTGATGAGAGAACATGCATTGCTGTGGTGACCACTGCAGAAACGTTTTTGGAAGCTCCATATATTTATGATATTAAAGGTAATTGCAGAACAACGGGAAGGTGTTATCACTGTCTAACTCAAATTTTGTTTGCTTTCAATAACATCAGTTTATTAAAATATCAACATTTAGATGTGTAATTACTTAAACTTTTTTTGAGATAAACTAATATTTCAAGCAATATTTCTGCTAGATTGGTCAGTGCTACCTTTTGGTTTTTTCCTGCAGTATACTTGAAATCTCTCTTTCATGGGCACCCCCTTGCCGTGGGGAAAGAGCTTGCGTGCCCTTGCGAAGTTGAGAGCTATGCTGGTGGTGGCATATGCCTCCGGTAGGGTCTCCCAAGCCTGACAGGTCTCAACTGAAGGGTCAGACAAAGTGTGTCCACGGGCAGGATGGGCTCACTAGCCTTCGGGCAACCATCCTAGGAGAAGGACAACTCTAACTCCAAACCCGGGCAGATGGAGCTCGTTTAGCCCTGTAAGGCCATCCAAGAGAAGGATACTCTAACCAAACCTACGACCTGAGGACTTCGCTGTCACCGTCCAAGCTCGCTAGGCCCTGGCAGATGAACCTCAGGTGTAAAGGCTGGGGCCGGTCTTGCGCACGCTGCGCCTCACCTAAAAAATCCACCGCGCAGGCTTGAAGGGTGTCCCAAATCTTCGTCCGCGAAGCCAAGCCATGACTTGAAATCTAGTGAAAGAAATGTCAACCACTGAGTTCTGTCTGATCACCTAATTTTCTGTGGATTTGCCTTGATTTCTTAGAGTTAGCTACCCTGCATTCTCACTTCTGCTTCTTGTCTTTCTCATTCATGACTTAATGAGCTTCCGTATGTTCTTCCATGACTCAGATAATGCTAGGCTATTAGAGATTACCTTGGTACTGAGGCTTCCTGTCCTTCTTGTGGTCAAGATTAGAGTTACACCTCACCAAGCGTTTTCCACAGCAAAGTGGTACTTGATATTAGTGATGTTAGTGTCTCTGTTCCTGAACCCTGGCGTCTGAGGAATACTATTACTTCCCACTGTTTTAATGTCGATGAATAGCAAAAGCCCTTTATTCTTGAACAGACACCTAGAAGCAAACTGTGGGTGATCTTCCTGGTCTCGTATTGAAGAAGAAATGAGTTACCCAGGAGCAGTTAGTCAGGCTTTGGCATCTTGGCTTAGCCATAACAAGGATTTCCACCATAGTAGGTCTTTAAGAATGCTTGCCACAGGTACTTTCTCAGCAG
Source organism: Bucorvus abyssinicus (assembly GCA_009769605.1). Taxonomy (NCBI): domain Eukaryota; kingdom Metazoa; phylum Chordata; class Aves; order Bucerotiformes; family Bucorvidae; genus Bucorvus; species Bucorvus abyssinicus. The sequence continues at coordinate 23,891,550 of CM020025.1, forward strand.
CTGCGGTACTGATGAGGACAACTTTTCCAGACATCTACTTTAAGGAAAAGATAATAGAAATATTGATTACTATTCTTACAGGGTTTGGATTGCACACAGCCATTGATCATAGCTTTTATTGCACAGAAATCTTAAAGTAGCTAGTGGTGTCCACTGTGACTTACCGCCAAAAGTTTTCAGACTGACTTTGTGAAGAAGCTATGGGCACTGTATTAACAGGATTTTTTTCAAGAGGTTACTCTTGGAAGCAAACCTCTTGGAAGAGGTTACTGTTTGGAAACAACTGCTACTACTTGTATTCTTAACTTACATAGCAAGGCCATTTTTTCCCCTCAGTTTTATTTGTAAGATACTTGCAGGGGCTCAGAAAGATGACTAAGAAAAGCATGCCTGTCATGTGCGATTCAATTAAGTACGTACATATGCGGGGTTCTGCACCTTTATTGGAAGAAGATTAAAGATTACTGCTAGTGTGTCTTCAGTAGTACTGCCAACATGTAACAGTACTGAACCATTGGAATAATACATTACACTTAGTTGAATTTTTACAAGCACGAAAATGGGAGTGATTAAGCACTGGAACGGGTTCCCCAGAGGTGATCTGCAGCCTTTAAACTGAACTGGACAGGACCTTTTACTTACCCTTGCTGTGAGTAGGAGGTTGGACTGAAAGACTTGTAGAGGTCACATTCAACCAAAGTCATTTTATGAGTCTTTGATCCAAGCAGTTAGATCCAATGAACCACGGTTGTCAGCTGTATGTGAACACTACAAAAACAATCCCAATGGATTTTGAAATTCTTTCTGTTCTGGTGTATACTGAGATGGCTGAACATCCTCTTACAGCCTTCATCTTGCTGCTGCTGCTCTTTTATTGTGATTTTTGTCCCACTGTGTTTTATTTCCTGTAGTTTCCTATAATTTCTTAACTTTTCACAATCCATATCAACCATGAGCAATCTAGTGTGATGGCTTGCTCTTGTAATATGATGTGCCACTGTCTCTGTTGGCTTGCTTTGCTGTTTTTGTAACTTGAGTTACAGCAAGTTGTTGACTTGACAGGCTACAGCAGCAAATGTTCACACCAGAAGCTGATCAAAGTACACAGCTATCTGCTGCCCAGTTAGAAACTGTCAGTGGCTGCTGTGATCACATTCTGCAAATGTGTGATGACTAGTTGTGGCTACCTTTTGCAGGCAGGAGGTGTTTTCATGAGCCTCTTGTTGATACTGCCTATCCTGCATTACGTATGTCCAAGGATGAGACCAGCTCTGCCAGTGGGGCAGCCAGTGTTCAGCTGACACCACCAGAATTACTGCTTCATAGCTCATCAGTTTGAAGGTTGTGACAAGTCCCTGGAGTCAATGGTATGTCCTCCAGCCAGAGGTGACTATGGAAAAAATAAAGGGAATTGAGAGGTGTTGATTCTCATCTCCATGGCCCATCAATTTTTGGTAGGCTACCTTATTTCTTTCCCCTATACACCTTTCCCAAATATATAGATATTGTAAAAGAACTAGGTCCTTGCCAAGACTGTTAACCAAAGCAGTAGTGCCAACTTCAAAATCCTCCTCCTGAAAATACAGCAATAACTAGGCATTAAGTAACAAATTAACCTGCTATATCTCAGGGAAAATGCACTAGTTATGTTGAATATTTAATGGCAGTCCTGTTCAATTTTGTCTGTAAAATTGGTGGTGTGACCTCTTGTGAAGAAATATTTACATATAGTCTTAAAGAAACCATACTTTTAAATGCAATGTTCTTTCCAAGAATGCTGTGAGAAACTGATCTGTGTATATTAATTGACTGCAAAATAGACAAAGTGAATGCTTATTCAGAAAATGAAGTAAAACACTCAAATTATATTTGTGTAAATATTCTCAGATGCTGCAATTCTGCAGTTGAAGTTGATTTTTTTAACTGCGTTTGTGACTAGGATTCATAACGAAAAGCAGTAGACAAACATTATAGGTTCATATTTTCTCAAGTTTTAAATTTTGCTGGTAAGTTTGCAAGTTTCCCAAAAAGGCTGTGGATGAGTAAATATTTTTGCCACCTCTCTTCCAGAAGCTGAATAGCATAAAGCATGGCACCACTACTCTGCATGATGAAAACTGAACCGTAGCTGAAGTAAAAGGAGTTGGATTTATTGTCCTTCTTCCCACAAAAAAAAAAAACCTTCATATTTTTTCCCATATTGTCCTTTTAATAAAAAAATTGTAGTGATGTAATAGTGGTGTAATCACAGCCTGTCAAGAACAGGAATTTGTGCAATGCTAATGAATAAGTTCAAATGTAATTGAACTTTAAGCTTGGTAGGCATCAAAACAAGACCCACTTTAGATTCAGTGAAATTGTTCTCCAACTTGTAAATTAAGCCCTACTCATAGGGTATCCCACTATAAATCTATTATGATTATGTAGAATGAGGACACACTCCTCTTGTGTAATATTCTTCTGTCTACTCATGGGGTGGGTGCTGGTTCAAGGTTTTATACACCATCGTCATGGAGTTATGACAGTTACCAGTTTACCCAGATAATCCAGTTGGTTCTTTTGCTGCTAGATATGATAGGAAGCAACACATAGGGATCTCTTTCTCAACACAGATCACTGTCTTCTGTGCCTTGAATTTAGGTTGCATAATTCCTGCCAAGACTGCCCATTTCTGTGGGTAGTCCTATTTGGGGGGAAGTAGTGGAGCTGGACTTGTTTTGGAGGATTGAGAAGGCTTGCATGGGCAGAGGGATAGCTGCTGTTGTTTGGATGTGACGCCTTCATTACAGCTGTAGAATGGCCCATCAGTGTGCCTTTTTTTTGTCCTGTGTCTACAAGATTATCTGTTTAACAGTGAGATGATGTTGGAGAAATGAAATAAAAAGCTGTTAGCAGAAGTTTGGAACAAAATCTGGCCAACTGTGCCCAAAATTAAGTCTTTGCCTGTTGCAACATAAGGGGGAAAAATGGCATCTCTTACACCTGCGACTTAATGTCAGTTAAGTGTTCTGTTGTGGTAGTATGGCTAATTCGAGGGTCCCTTTTCACTCATCTGATAAGTTCAGTTATAATTAAATTATTCATATTACTCTGTAGGTTATAGGAGAGAAGTTTTACTCCATGCTTAATTGTAGAGCATTTGACGAGGCAACTGCAAAGCTTTATTGTCATCAAGCAGTCATGCTTGAACTCTTTGTGGAGGTTACTAGTCAGTCTGACAACTTCTGAAGATGTGGTTTCAAAGAGAACAGAATTATGTCTTGAATTGGGAAAGTTACATCACGGGCAAAGGTTAAAAAACTTCCCCAAGGCACAGCTGTCAGTCTGGCTGTATTCATTACTTTGACTCTATCAAAATTGGAAGGGTTTTTTATTTAAAAAAAAATCCCATTAAACTTAGTTTAGTCTTTTGGTTATTTTAAACCAGTTGAAAAAGTGACATGGGTGATGTTGGTATTTAGTACGTAATCTTACAATGCAACAAGACATGCCTGCGTCCTAGATGTTTGGCAAGTAGTTGGTGTTGATGAAGGCAAAGTAGTGTTGTAGAGCAGGTGGGGAACCCATTACTCAGGCTAGATATGATCACTCCAAAAGGGTCTTAGAACTGTAACAGATCTATGAAAATGTCTGCTTAATGTTCCATAGTGAAAAAGGAAGTTACAGGGAAAGAACTAGATAACAAACCAGAAAACAGTATTATTGTGACCCTATGTTCAAAAGGCTGACAAACTGAATTCATACAGCGTGAGTCTCATCCCCAAAGAATGATATAGTAGGACTAGGTAAGATCCATGTGAGAGTGGCAAGGCTAATTAAAGTGCAGTGATATTTTTTTTTCCTGGTAAAAGAATGACTTAAAACTAGTATCACTTCCTAAACAGCAGAGAAAGTGTGACAAATACCTGTAAAAACATGTGTGGCATGGAGAGGCAACTTTGAAACCATTAACACAGTCTCCTAGTATAAGAACAAGGAGGGACAGTCAACTGAAACACGTGGCAAGCTTTACAGATAAAAGATGCACTGTGTGAACAGTTAGCTAAAGTGAAATGTAAAATACAGTCCAGTGCTGTGATGCCCAGAAGTTCACACGGGTCTGAAGAGTGATAAGATAAATTCACCAAGGAAAAATTCGACATGTGCTGTAAAACATGTATGCTGACTCAGGGTAGCTTTGAGCTGGGGGTATACTCCTGCAGTGTAACATCCAACTCTTCTAATCCTACCTAGGCATCTCGTGCTGTTGGAGAGTAGATCCAGGGCTAGACAGTCTGTGGTCTGTCCTGTTACAGAGCCTGCAAGTTTTATATCCTTATGACTTGGCTACTAAATAAATATTCTTCAAAGGCTCCAATTTTCATTCCCTCATAGGACTCTTAAGGTAGGACAAATATATGCTAGAAAATATGCTGAGGAACATTCCCAGTCACTGATGCAATCTGGTGTGGAATAATCTTAATCTCTTATTAAAATCTCTCAATTTGAAAACAAGACAATTTCAAGTTGCCAACTGGGAATGAGCCTAGCTCATGTGACTTCTCATAGCATGCCCAAGAATTTTAGGAGTTTGCTAGTTGGCATAGGCTAAAATTGTGCCAGAGACCATTTAAACAATTAAGCAATGTAGATAGTTTTGTTCCAGTACGCAGGAGCATTTCCAGGCACTGTGTCATTTACAGTTCTAGTCTCTTGAGTATTGCATTTCTATCCAGTTTGAAGTACTGAACAGAAAGAAATTTAGTTGCACAGTAGGACTTCTTTGTGGGACCACCATAGTGCCTGGTCTACCTCTTACAGGCAAAGTCTCTTTGTTGTTTTTTTTATCAGCAAGAACAAAAAGTTCAGTTGGATTCTTAAGCTGTCTAAATCTTGTGTAGAAGTGAAAATCTAAGGCGTTGAAGTGACTTGGGTCATTTGAACTTCACTGACTTACCACCTGGGAAATCATTGAAGTTGCTGCCTAGAACAAGGACAAAATTAAGAGATGCTTTGATAAAAGATTAAATGTAGAATTTGTGATTTTTACCTTAAATGTAATAGCTACCTTTTCTTTTTAGACAATGTCTTCAGCAGTTGTTCAAATATATGCAGCAGATCGCAATGCCATGTGGTCAAAGAAATGCTGTGGTGTAGCTTGCCTTGTAAAGGACAATCCGCAGAGATCGTATTTTATCAGAGTATTTGACATTAAGGTAAGCATCTTTTTTTCTTTTTCAGACTCTAAGCTTGGTTGTATTCATTCTCCATTTTGAATTGAGTGAGTGTGCATTCTCTTAGTTACAAACTCATAGAAATTCTCAAGTAAATGGTTGTGCTTTAAGTGATGCAATTACAGTGCCTATTAATAGGCAAATGCAATGTTCTAAGGTATTCTAATTTATTTCATAGATGTCATCTTTGATGGATGAAATAAATATCAGATACAATTATTTTTTTACAGCTCACATAAGCTGTCCAGCAGGTCTGATTAGTCAAACTAGTGAAAATTAGTGTAGGGTCACTGATAGGGGTAACTGTCAAAATTCTAGCGGGTGTCACTGCTTTGGGTAGTATTAACAAAATAGATGCTATCTTCTGTATGGGTGGAAACAATCTTTTTGATTAATGTGTTGCATGTGAAAACTGCAGGACAGACAAGGTTTTTGGGGTGGTGGGTTTTTTTTTCTCCACAAATATACATTCATACTGAAGATCTTTGTCCTGTTATAATATTTCACTTAAGACAGTGGGAACTAAGAGATGAAGTATCCAAGATGTGTTTTCGTAACAAAAATGATACTAAGGAGTGTGAGTCCTGCTGACTTTTAGACTTTGGAAAACTTCCCATTATCTCTACAGCCAGAAACAGCTCATTATCTGTCAGCATTCAGTGCTTGAGGTCTCTCAGATTTTTCAGGATTGCCTGTTGGCACTTGCATTTGACTTAGTGATTTCATCACTTGACTGTTAGACTTACTGAGAAACTTGTTTGGGTGCTGAAGTATAATGCCATTTAAATATATAAAACTTCTTAAAGGTGAGATTTTTTTTTTTTTTTTTCCCCCCCTCCCTTCACTGTTTTCAAGTCAAGCCTGAGAAAATAACAGGAGACTGGAAGCCTCCTTTATTGCTATTGCTGTTATCACTGTATTCCTGGCCACTGCTACTGGTCCCAGTATCACTATTGCAGGATTGTAGAACTTGAAGGATGTTTTTTGAAAACATCCAGAGATTTGAACAGAACACAGAGAACCTGACGGAATAGTCTTTCACAGCTCTTCCACAATTTCCAGAATATTTTGATTTAGACTGAGAGCATTTGTTAGGTTAATAGCAAGGTATATGCTTAACACCGTGTAGCTTCCGACTCATAATAGGTGCTATTGTGAAAGAAGTTAAACTCTGCTATTTGTCTAAGTTTTTCAAATTTTTTTTCTTTTCAGGATGGGAAATTATTGTGGGAGCAGGAGCTGTACAATAACTTTGTATATAATAGTCCTAGAGGATATTTTCATACCTTTGCTGGAGATGTGAGTCTCAACAACTTTGAATACCTATTTTAAAATGCCTTTTATTTGAACAGTAGCTTCTTTTAATGTAACTGAAGTTTGTATTTATTCTGTAAATTATTTATAAAGGTACAATATTACCTGTGTTCCTTGAAGCTTTTTAAGCTTATAAAAGGATTTTCTTTTGTATCTCATCTAGAAAACTTAATCCATAGGACAGAAGCATAAAATGCAGATCTTTATTTTCAAATCCATTTAATGAAATTATGTTTGACTTGCAGAAAATGCTTGTGAAGCATCATACATTCTTAAAGCACAGATTTTCCTCTCCCCCTTCTTTCATTTCAAGCTACAAGATTATGCTCAAATTTGTAAGCTGTGATCCCTAGAAACTTGATGAGTAGACAGACATTCCTAAGACAGAATGTTACACTAAGAATTGGTTCCAAATTTGCAGTGATGATTTTTTCCAATTACACCTTCAAAAGGTATAAGACGATATTTAAGAAAACCTTTGAACACGTTTTCTTAGTCATGGGTGGGGTAATATTAATGTTTTTCAGACATGTCAAGTTGGTCTTAATTTTGCTAATGAAGAAGAAGCTAAACAATTCCACAAAACAGTAACAGAGTTACTCGGACGACGGCAGAGAAAATCTGGTAAATATTAAAATTAATCTTAAATTCAGGCTTTTTAATGTTGTTTTGGGGGGAGGCAGGAAGTTTCTTCTATGTCTGAAAACTACTGGAGGCACTACTGCCATATTTCTATTTAGAAGTAATTGTGTTATTAAAGCATGCTTCTTTTCTCTATTGTGCAAAAATAATATTTTTCTGAAAAAACTTTGTTCTCCTTGCTCTAAGTTTCCTTGTAAGCTGAGACTCTGAGGTTGTAGTGTTTGAATAATATAGATCAGGAGGAAGGAAAAATGGTGAGCTAACAGTGGGAAAACTAGAAATCTTTCTATAATTTGTTTTCACATTTGAATAAAACCTCTTTTAGCTCTGGGCTGTTCATAGTAGATTTGTTTAAATTCAGCCCAAGTGGGTTGTAGCAAAGATTTTACCTTCTGGAATGTTCAGTAGTTCATGTGAATGACTTTTTGGCATTGGTCCAGTGTTTAGTAGAGAAATATCTTTAATTCAAAATAGTGATCTCAGCCTCCACCAAGATCAGAAGACTTAATGTGCCTTATAGCGTCCTTAGCAGCACAGGGTAGTCTAAAGCACAGCATGCTTTTTGCTAGCTGCAAGATGCCCGGGGAACATGGTCAGTGTTTTAAAGGGAGTTCAGGCATCCTACAGATCTTGTCTTGGTCCTTTTCCAGGGAATCCATAAACAACTTGTCTGTCTGACAGCCATATGTCCATGAGGAATAAGGTGATATAAAACGCTGGCTGGGAACACATGGAAGTGCTCAGGCTTGCTGTAAGCTGTAGCACAGACTTGTGTCCAAGCTACAGGATGCATTTTTGTTGTTCATTCTGGAAATGAATTACACTAGCAATGCAGCGTAGACTAATGTAAAGGGAGGAAGCCCTCATCTTGGAGTGCCATCCTTGCAAGGATTCTTTGGAACCTATGTGATCTACATGTATTCACTTGGATTTCATTCAGATATGGTGACTCAGGTGCAGACTATTTGTTCCAGAGCCTTAAATGTTTTTTTTAAGATTCTCTCTGCTCAAAATACGTTCATAGGAGGTTTTCATGGGAAGAAATGGGGCCATTAAGAAGTGGCATTAGTAATGTTTCTCATACTTGTTGCGTAAAAGTAATCTTGCATCATCTTGCACTTCAATATCAGCTTGAATATTGTCAGACATGCATTGCGGTTGGACTCGATCTTAAAGGTCTTTTCCATCCTAAATGATTTTTTGATTCTATGATTGTATCTTCTGTTCCTGAAGTTTCACTTTTACCTATTACGTGTCTAAAACACAGTGCACAGACGGAGATATGTTTGCGTTATTGGCCATAGCAAACTTTGCTTGAAAACAGTGGTTCAGTCAAACCTCCTGTTCACAGGACAGAGGTTCATCTTTGTTCTTCTACATAGGTTTTCTTCACAGGACCACATAAGTTTTTTCTTGTTTACTCTTTGAGGTCATAAGATCTTGCTTTGTGTGCTCGAACTCATGTTGGGTGTGCTTACTCCATACGTTGTCTTTCAACAAACAACTCCCCCCTCCCCAAACACTTAAAATTTAGACAACTTCAATTAAAAAAATAACAAACCAGAAACAAAACAGAACTCCCAAGTTTTTTTCTCTTGTTAAGAGCTGCAAAACAAGAATTGAAAACAATCATGAGATCCCGTAATCAAGCCATTAGATGGAGTTCTGTATGTCATTGACAGGACCGTATCTAATTATGCTTTGCAGATAACAGCCTCTGCACTTGCCTGAGTCAAAGCTGATTTGTTGTTGGGTTTATTGGCAGTATTCTGCTCTTTTTATGCTTATATAAAAGAGCATAAATATATGCTCATATTAAAATATTAATTTAGGCATAGATTTATATATCATGTAAACTGTAAGTTGTATATTATTTATAATGTATATATAAATTGTGCATATTCTAATGCATCTTAACTTCTCAAACACAGAGGTAATAGTCTGGTAGTTTTGATACTTTTCTGTTTTAATGGGATTTTTACTCCCATGCCTTCCAAAGTATGTTTCATTTCGTAGTAATGCCACCTGACATGGCTTTCAGCTGAAATGAGTACTCCATGTAATCACTTAACAACCTGTTACACTGCTCAGGGCTTGCTAGGAGACTTTTCCAGGAATATTATGGAAAGCTTGTGTTGTTGCAGGGTAGCAAGAATCGTAGTTGTGGCTTACAAAACTGTTGTCTTGGTGTGTAATACATAAAATATTGTTTAACAGCTGGAAGAAGAGGCAACAGTATTCTGCTCTTTTCACTCAGCATGAAATGCTCTCCAGGATACAGACAGCTCCTGAGCTGGAGCATTTGGAGTTCCAGAAACATGAAAGTTTGGTTCCAAACAGGGAATGTAAAAGCTTGCAATAGTACAAAATACCTTACAGAGAACAGAATGAAGGAGAAAGGCAGAGAAAGAATTATTGATGAGTTATCTTAATCTTTTTAATGTCAAGTTGGTTTTCATCTAGCTAAATTCTGATTTTTTTAAACTTTTTTTTAAGTAAATTAAATTCTTAACCTTAGGTTAGGAAGAAGTTACTATAATTAGTTAATTACTCCGAGAGACTTAAATAATACCTCTGTTTACTTCTTAAACCAATCCCAAATAGTTTCCCTCAGTAAACAGGGAGAACACAGTGTTTCTCTTCTCAGTGGTTGTCAGTGTAGTACATTCTCACTTTGGGTGTTCTTGCACGTAGGTACCATTAGTTTTTATTATCTTGCCTCAAAAATGTTAATGTGTGTATACACACAGGTGTCCTTTCCACATGCTGAGCACTCAGCCATAAAAGGGCATCAGAGAAGTGTAGAACAGAGCCTTGTTCTTAGCTGCCTTTCTGAAGTAGGAGGCTTCTTTGCTAATTTTTACGGAGCACTTATAGTTGATGGGTGGGAACTGTGTTAGGCCTCTCTAAAGATGCCTTTTTCCTCCGAGAGCTTTTAGCTCCTGATACCCTCTTCCTAGTGCAGTTCCTAAGTATCCAGCTTGAAGCTTAATATGGAGAGGTGGGGAGTTTTATTGTTTTTTGTGGCTTTGGTCACAGCTTATGGTTTTACTGCCTGAGAGACAAGGAGATGCCTGGGCTTCTCTGAAGTGCTCAGCTTGCCTTGGATTCAAGTCTCAACAATCATTCTTGTTTCCAGTAATACTTATTGAAGGGAGCTGTATTTCTGGGATGTAGGCATCTGGTGAAGTTGATCTGGTTTGGATCCTTAGGCATCTCCATCTTCAAAAAAGGAGAAATCTGCCACTTTCCAGTCAGGTCATCTGCACTTCAGAACAGGAGTTCATATTTTCTAGTTGACAGCGGGAACCACAATAAAACAGATCTAGTATCTGTGGGCCACAAATTAAATCTTTTATATATCCAGCAAAAATTACAGGAGGTGTTTAAAATGTCTTGCTTTGTGTTCCAGTATCTTATCTCTTGAACTCTTTCTTCTAATGAAAATTGTAATGGATTCCCATGATTTGGCACAAGGCCACTTAACACTTCCTATGAATACCTTCTGCTTTTGCCAGCTTCCCATCCTGTGCCAAATGACTTGCAATCAGTCCTGAGCTCTCCTTTGCTGTCTCTGAGTTGTTGAATAAAACTAATTATGTTCAAGAAGTTGAGTGGGGTTTTTTTGTTTGGTTTTTTTGGGTTTTGGCTGGGTTTTTTTTAGTTTGACATGAGTGGTTTCTTAAGCTCAACGTTCTTGGAAGAGAAAGCACAGTGTTTGGCAAAAAAGCCTCTTTTTTCTTTTTTTTTTCTCCCCTCAGATCAGATACCTTTTGCTGAGGCAGCTTTGCAGAGATTTTCCACCTCTGTGCCTAAAGCTAACCTGCTGTGAGCAAAGAGGCAACTGGCTGTCTTTAGAAGGCTTGCTCAGCAAAAGTTGATTCTCAATGGATTTTTGATGACCTTCCTCTGAAGGTTTGATGACTTTGACAGCTTCTTTATTCCTACCTGAACATCATACGAGGCTGACTTGCCTTACACACTTAGGATTGTAGATTTTTAAAAATATTCCTAGAACAAGGTCAACACCATCTGTGAGGATAGCTTTTCCCTTTCCCTTATGTTTGTGTTTGGAAAAACACAGTAGGTTAGCAGTTTTTCTGGGACTTGCTGAAAGGGAAATGTCTGTGACAGGTTCTTACTACAAAACTCTTAGGAGTCCTTGTTAGATTTCAGATACGCCAGCTATGAAAGGGAGGGATGGGCGGCGTTCCCTATAGAGCTGTGGATTGTGGTGTGGTGAGGTGACAAACTGCTTACCCATGCGTGTGCTGCTAAATCCAAAATTCTTAAGAGCGAGCTTGTGTGTGTGTAGGTACACAAATAGTGTAAATGTGTACTGGGGGGTTTGCAGGACAGTTGCAGGGTAAGTAAATGTTATTTGTGGTGGGTTGCAGGGTAGGTAAATGTTATTGTGGTGAATAGGAATTAATGGTGAGTGAGGGAAATCTTTAAGGGAGAATTTACTGTTACAGGTTTACAACTAGATTTTAAATCATCAAGCCAAATTCTTCGTGGTCCGTTAAACAGTTCAGTGTTGTGAAGAGAATATCAGATCAATACTAAGGAGATTCTAGTTCTGTTCCATACTGTTCAGTTAACTGTTGGATAACATAGGTGAAGTGTCTCACCCCTCTGTGTCCTGTTTTCTTTGCATAAGACCAAAAATAATTACAATATATTTTAGGTTCTGTAGGAGAACAATAATGTATAAAAGTGCTAATTATGTTTCAATTGAAAACAAACAAACAGTTTCATTCAGTGGAAATCAGAAAGCATAACACTTCACAAAAATGTTGCTTTGATAGGTTGTACCAGAACAACTGCTTTTTGAATATTTCACCTTACTTCATAGTCAAAATGTCTGAAACCAACTCAGTAGCAATTTCCTTATGGTCCTGCTCAGTTTGTTCACTGGAAATCAGTGTTTATTATCCAAAATTAGGGTTTTATTTTTCTGTAATGCTTTGTTTCAACTGCACAACAAATAGGCTTTAAGGATATTGACAGTTCTTAAGTTTGAGTTCAAGGTCATTGAAAGCTTCCCTAGAAACTAAAATTTAGGATGCATTTTTCCTGTGATACCTATAAATAAATAGATGTTTTTATTTTTCAACAGAAAAAAGACGAGACCCACCAAATGGTAAGCATTTTGCATGAATCACTGTATTATTTTTTTCCTGCTGCTGGCATTTACTGTATATGTATAGCTTTGTTTTGGACTTGTTCAAGATAGTCATATAGTGGCAAAAGTAGTAAACTCTTATTCTGGAGGTTAGGATATTTGTTTTGTTTCTGTTCTTTGGTATTTGTTTAGTTGCATCTTAAAAGATTAGTTGTTTAGCTGGTGTTTGTAAAGAATATTTTTGGAGGAACATGTTTTGATGCAAATAGGACAGAGCCCCTTCAACTTCAATGTGGAAGAAAGTTTTGTATCTTTCATTTGCTGCTTGATCTTCAGAATATGCGTATAGAGGATCACAACACAGAACCTTGCTGAAATTAAAAGTTAGCCTATTTGTCTAAAGGCAGGCATAATGATGGCAGGTTTCATAAAACATACACTGAAATTGAAATTTTATGGATCTAGCTAACCATGTAACATGAGAAAAATATTGCATCCTAAACGTGCATTCATTGACCCTTTGCCTTTAATATTCTGTGGAATACATAGGGTTTTATCTAGTGTTTCAGGTTTATAATGACTAGCCAAAGCTCTGGGCATCTCTGCTTTTTTAGTAAACTGTTTCACTGGGAGTCCGCATACTGTTTCACAACCTGTCTTTCTTCCTTTTCTGATCCTGTCAAATTCTGTAGTGTCTGGCTTCTCTGCTGGCAAAGTTGGATGTGTAGTCACAGGTGAGACGTGCTCAGGGCATGGGTTATACCCTCTGAGTTTCAGCATTTGAAATTCAGACTAGAGCAGATATATACTATGAGCATGTAACTAGGAAAAAAAACCTGTTGTAGTATCAGCTGGTTTTTGTTTTACTCTCCATATGCAGTGAAATACTGTTGGGGGTTGGGGAAAGGACCACCTGCTTTTTTTGTACTGAGTATCAATGCGTAATTACCTTTTAAAACTGAAAAACAAGAACAGTCACATTTCTGTACTCACATGATCCATGCTTGAAATACTCTGGGGAATTTTGTTTTAGTGGGGCTTGTTTGTCTGGATTTTCTGCATATGTTGAAGCTGCAAGGGAAAAAGCACTCTCTCTTTTCGTATGATGTTTTCAGTGGTACGGATTTAAGATTTTTTTTTTTTTTTGTAGAAATGCAGGATTAAAATCAAATTGGCATTAACAGTTATGTAAAATGTATTAGTCTGTAATTTCCTGAGATTTATGTTCTACACATTTGTAAGAGCTAGGACTCTTTATGCAAATAAAGAAGAATCATTGTAGTTGAACTGACCTCTTAGTGGAGTTCTGGATGAAACAGGGATTTGTCAGAGAATTAAGTTTCAAGGGAATCTTTAAGAACCATGTGACAGAATTTTGTTTCAGCTGTTAAGTGGAACAGTTTGCATTTATTGTACTGCTGTCTGTAGTTTGGGACAGATGCCTGGAGAGGTTCTAAATAAAACGCAGGGAATTTAATAGAATTAACATTTCAAAATGTTCTGTACTACATTTTCTGGAGCCCCTTCTGAAGATGCCACATATACTGATAACAGTGGATGCTTAAGACCACTGTACTGTCAGGTACTTCCTAACGATGAGCTCTATATGCCTCTCTCATCTTCATTTATTGAGCTATCTACACCTGATGGGCAAGGTGCATGTCTTAAGATGGGAAAAATTTTACTGGATATAAATATGGCAGTTCTAGAAGAGTACAATTCTTTCCAAGGTTCTTTTATCCCTCGTGGACACCTAAGGTCTAAACCTGACGGTAAGAAATATTTTCATCTTTAAGAGTGTACTGTGATCTCTTGTATGAATATTGTTAGTTTCAGGGAATCAGGCTATCGATCCTTAATTTGAGCTCAGCTGAATAAAACTTTAATTTGCAAATGGCTGCTGCTTTACGTTGTTAAAACAGTGTGTGGTTAGTTCAGGATTTTATGTGCAAAAAGGTGCATTTTCAAAGACTGTTAAGAATTGTGAGAAGAGTATCACAAACTTGCTAGCATAGCAAAGGTACACGTTTCTTTTTGAATGCTGGTACAGCTGTTGAAACTACAAATATCAATATTAGGTGACGGTAGAGAGATTATACTAGAGAAAATAGAATAGGTGATTAAAGTGAAAATGAACTCCTACAGTGTTTTTGGTTTTGTCTAATGAAATTAAGACTGTAATTGTCAATTAATCCTGAAGATTTTACTTAACTCCACTTGTTAAGTTTTGGGTTGACAATATTTTGACATTTAGTGATTTTAATGCTAACTTTAAGTGGAACTCAACAATGCAAATTGTTTTGCTTAGTTGTCTGTGGTCAATTTGTGCTTTGGTATTCTCAAAGGGCAGTTGTCTATATCATAGCATTTCTAGATGAGAGCATTTCTGCTTAGCAGCAAACACTTCAGAAATTATTCTTCCTGCAGTTTCAGTGCAGTTTTAAATGTTGTCCTTTAAGACTCCTACAGAAACATAGGAGATGTCATATGTTTTTAGATGAGTTTTGTCTAGCCCAGTGTCAATGTTTCTATTCTTGATTCTTGTTTTAGCTGGTATGGGGTGCTTCCCTTTGAGGTGTTAAACTACATGTTGCCTGTGTTATCCATTGTATTGTCTGCTTCTCCTTTCTGATTTGGGCTTTGGACTGTGAAACTTAAGGCTTGTTGGTCCATACAGAATGCTTAGAGAACTTAAATTACCCATACAAAAGGCAATTATGAAAAAATAGTGTCAAAATCAGGTTCAGATTTATGAAAGTCTAGCTGCCCAGTAAGACTGGATGCATGAGTCTTGTTTTAATTGATTTGCTAACCTGTAGTGACGCACAGGCAACTACGGAATGTTTTCAAACTATTCCTGGCCAAACTGGTCGTAAATTGGCTGCTTAATCTCATTCTTCCAAAACTGAAATTACTTATCCTTTTGCAGATTTCTTTAAAAATACGTGTGTGTGTTTATACATACATACATACATAAATACACTCACATATATATATGAAAAATGCATAAATTGCCTCTTAGTGTTTAGATACTACTATCATTTGCTTAAGTCTTAACTTCTGTGAAAGCTAAAAAAACCTGTGTGGAAAACATGCTAGGTATGTTTATTTGCTACTATTACACAACACAACACTAAAATGCTAAAATTGGCAGGATTATAATTCAGATGTGTTTTTTAAATAACTAGCGTAATCATTCAGAATTGTTTATAATGAAGAATGAGCTTTGAGAACATAATTCATAATTTGAGTGTTTAATTTGTATCTCTGGTGCTCTTCTTACTGTGACTACTCTTCAAGCTCTATTTCTTATCTGAGACTTCAATTATTTTGCAAACCTGTCAAAAGAGTAAGACATAAGAAATCCTGATTAGTTTCATAGATGTTATCCTATATTTGAAGACAACAGTGTGTCCATAGTTGCCTTCTGAAGTTCTTGTGATGTTTGGGTTCTGTGTCTGATGGCAGAAAGCGTTCCCACTTGGGGCTTATTAAGCAAAGGTTCCCTCTCCTTTGAGATCAGTTTACTGTGCTGCCAAGGTAATGGCATGCTGGTGTTACTTTTTATGGCACTCACCTTTAGGATCTTGTCTGGGGTGGTAGCTATGCTGTACCTTAATGTATCTCATTTCATGTGTTGTATGCACATGAAACTCCTCAGTTTAAAATCACTTTCTTTGCCAAATTTGAAAAAACCAAATTCTAGTTCAGAAAATTTTCCTGCCATTGCTCTATTCTATCAGCATTTTTTTTTTTCCTTCGGCAAATAACTTAGTCTATGCACCTGACATCCAGAACCCAGCCAGATGTATGTGGCATGTAGTGCTATGGCTACAGTACAAATGTTCTACCACAAAAAAAAGGAAAGAAAAAAAGAGTTTGTGGGTTAAATATGGTTTTGTTGAAACACAGTACTAAAAATCCTGTACTTTACCTTCACAGGCCCAAATCTACCAATGGCAACTGTTGATATCAAAAACCCAGAAATTACAACTAACAGATTTTATACTCCACAAGTCAACAATATTTCATATACCAAAGAAAAGAAGAAAGGAAAAACTAAAAAGAGAAGATTGACAAAGGCAGATATTGGAACACCGTCTAATTTCCAGTAAGGACTTCTTTGAGTTTGAGCTTGGGTTTTGGTGGGTGGGGTTTTTTCATGGGGTGGGGTTTTTTTGTGTGTGTATCAATTACACTTGCAAATGCTCCAGATTAGAATGTATGACTGTTAATTTGTAACCTGAACTCAGCAAATGCTAGCTGCAGTACTGTGGGGTTTAAAAGCAAGTTACCTTACAGACAGGTGAGGAATTCACTGCAGCTGTAGATAAAAAGTAACTTACTATGCTAAAATAGCTTAGAAAACAATTTAGCCGCTTAGAGGTGCCTTATTGATGTAGTCAGCTCAGTCGAGATTCATGTTCAGCCTCAGCAGTCAACTGTAACACTGTTATCCCTACAGCTGTGCCTGTTTAGCTGGGCTTTTTCATGCAAAGTGCACATGGGTGTCCTGACTTGTCATAAGAGCAGAAATGATGTAGCCATATTTTTATCTCTGGTTTTCTTTTTACAAACTGACTTAACGTGGATTAGTACCTATATCTTGTGATGAAAGTGTAGTGTGCGTGTATACATCTCTTAGGAACGGGTTGGATTTTTTCTAGTACCATTTATGTGTATCATCAATCTTTTAGGATAGTTATGACGCATCATTTTAAGCTTCACTTTTGTGAAACTCAGTTTTGGATGCTTAACTGACTTAACTGTTGTTTTCGTGAACTATAATTTGTTCTTTTAATCTTCTGCCTTTTAAAATAAGTGTGCTTTATTTGCTAAAGCAACAGGAATTTAAAGAGCTTGAGTTAGTTACAGGAAAGGTCAGTTTCTGCAAAGTATTAGAGAACCAGTGTGAGGTTTACATGCCAAGTGAATGTCTTGATCTTTTGAACCATTATTTTGCATCACTTCCATTGACGTGCTTTCCCAGAATAGATCTTCATAAAAGTAATGCTGGTATTGCCAGTTACAGTAATGTTACTGCACAGCGTTTTGAGAGAGTGCTCTGTAGAATGGGATAGAGGACAGAAAGTAGAAGGAGAGATTGGCTAAAATGCTTCCCTAACCAGACTGTGATTAGACAACTCAGACATCAACCATGTTCTTTCAGATCTGAGTATCAGTGAGGTGCTGCATCTATTAGTGTTACTTACACTGAAAAATGCAGAAAAGGAAGAGTGAAACAAAGAAAATTGAAGAGTGATTGGTAGCTGGTCACTGTTGTAACTCTACTGATGTAGACTTTAGCATACTGGGACAAAATTGCAAGTAACAATCTGTAATAGTGTGTTTTACCTCTGATCAGAATTTGTGGAAGGGTGGTGCATCAGCGTAAATATAAAATGAATTTGAGACTTTGTTTATAATGTCAATCAGGTTCCAACCTAGAAAAGCTGAGAATAAGATAGTAGAGCATTTAACGAAGTTCAGACAAAAGATACGTTCTAGGATCATTAAATGAAACATTAAATTGTAAGAGGTGAACCTTTGCAAAAGAAGATCTAAAATCTGTTTTGTTTGGCTTAAGGGCTAGTTAAGTTTCCTGCAGCTATGTGTCATCTTACTATGTAAGGTACTTTAATTGCTGGTTTTGTACAAACATTTAGGAACTGGTGTTTTGTATTGTTAGGCAAATATGCCAGTAGGATAATTTGTATATAACTTGAGCTGTGATACTGGTGAATGCTAACACTGTCACCATTTGTTTATGCCAGATCAAAGTTGCAATCAGTAGATAAATTTTTTAAATGCTTTCTGTTAGACAGATGTGGACTTTCAGTGTTTTGAGGAAAAAAAAATCTCTACTTAACATTAATATCACTTACTGCTGCACATTCTTTTAAGTAACATAGAAGTTGCAGTTACCTGGTAAGTATTCATTTTCCCTGAAAAGACCTCTGAAAACAAATGTGTTACAGTCAATATGTACTTAGAACCATAGAATCATAGAATTGTTTTGATTAGAAGAGACCTTTAAGATTATGAAGTCCCACTGTTAACCCAGCGCTGCCAAGTCACCACTAAATCATGTCCCTAAACACCGTATCTACACATACTTTAAATACCTCCAGGGATGGTGACTCCACCACTTCCCTGGGCAGGCTGTTCCTGTGCTTCATAACCATTTTGGTGAAGAAACTTTTTCCGAACATTTGGCATAAAACTCCCTTGGCGCAACTTGAAGCCATTTATCACTTGTTACTTGGGAGAAGAGACTGACCCCCACCTCACTATAACTACCTTTCAGGTAGTTGTAGAGAGTGATAAGGTCTCCCCTGAGCCTCCTGTTCACCAGGCTAAACAACCCCAGTTTTCTAAGCTGCTCCTTATAAGACATTCTCTAGACCTTTCATCAGCTTTGCCCTTCTCTGCGCACGCTCCAGCACCTCAGTTGTCCTTCTTGTAGTGAGGGGCCCAAACCAGGACACAGTATTTATTTGAGGTGCAGCCTCACCAGTGCCAAGTACAGGTACACAGTCACCGCCCTACTCCTGCTGGCCACACTTTCTGATACAAGCCAGGATGCTGTTGGCCTTCTTGGCCACCTGGGCACACTGCTGGCTCATATTCAGTAGCTGTCAACCAATGCCCCCAGGTCCTTTTCCGCTGGGCATCTTTTCAGTCACTCTTCCCCAAGCTTGTAGCGTTGCAGGGGGTTGTTGTGGCCCAAGTGCAGGACCCAGCACTTGGCTTTGTTGAACCTCGTGCAATTGGCCTTGGCCCATCGATCCAGCCTGTCCAGATCCCTCTGTAGGGCCTTCCTACCCTCCAGCAGTTCAACACTCCTATCCAACTTGGTGTCATCTGCAAACTTACGGAGGGGCCACTTGATCCCCTCATCCAGATCATTGATCAAGATGTCAAAGAGGACCTGTCCCAATACTGAGCCCTGGGGAACACCACTTGTGACTGGCCACCAATTGGATTTAACTCCATTCACCACCACTTTTTGGGCCTGGCCATCCGGTCAGGTTTTTTACCCAGTGAAGCGTATGTTTATCCAAGCCATGGGCAGCCAGTTTCTCCAGGAGAATGCTGTGGGAAACAATGTCGAAGGCTTTACTAATCCATAGCCTTTCTCTCATCCACTAAGTGGGTCACCTTGTCATACAAGGAGATCAGGTTAGTGAAGCAGGACCTGCCTTTCATAAACCCATGCTGACTGGGCCTGATCACCTGATTGGCCTGTACGTGCTGAGAGGTGGCACTTACTTTACTTCAAGGGTTGAAAAGTAAATGAAAGGAAATGCTAACACTACTCCATAAAACTGTAGTATCAGTTAAGTGCTCTAAGCTCTAAATTGTATGCTCACCTCTTAAAAGTGCTTTCCAAGTTGCACAGATATGCAGAAATATGTGGGTAAGATTGTATTGACTTGTAAATTTCTGTCAGTTTATATATGGCACTTAATACATTACAGTCAGATATGAGACTGTCTTAGGAAATGCATATCTAATTTATGTAAGGTGTAGCTTAACATCCAGAATTCCATAATCAATAAATAATCCCATATTTTGGTTGTGAAAGACATTTAAATATTTAGGCAAAACAGAGAGCTTTCCTTTTTTGCCTTTTCTGTAGCATAGTGTAATTTTAAACCAGATTTTTTATTTCTTGCCCCTCAAACTATGTAGTTAACTGATCATAGTTATACCGAGACCAAAATTGATCCTCAAGCTTCAGTATTGTCGTTAAGAAAGCTTCTGCTCTTGATGGTACTAACAGAACTAAGCAAGAATACAAGGTCTGTTGCTCTAGGCGCTGTATAAGGACGGGAAAACAGTCCTTGTAATTTGACAAACTTAACCTAAACTGTGTTGCCTACTAATAGCTCACCTCCTATTTTTAAAACTTCGAGTTGGACTTCCTGAAGACAGTGTTGTGTTTCTAGAACTGCCCATTGGCAAAAACAAACCCAAAACATGGAGTGTTGGTAACATTACCGTGTCTTCTATAGCCAACAGCAGTTGCATGAAGTAGCTTGGAGTGGCACAAACTCTTCTGCTATTTTAGCTGATTATAGCATCACATAAAATAATACTTTAGTAGCCATGTGAAATGGCTACTAGAAGCCTAGGAAAATGGCAACTGAAAACAGTGCTGGCTTTTCTTTGAAAGAAGTGAATGGGAGAATTGTCATGAGAGAACAAACAGTGATGACAGGAAGGAGGAGGTTTTCCAGATGAATGACACTGAAGACCTTGGCAGTGTCTTGAAGTCCAGTTACTATATAAAGGCTAAATTCCTCCCTTGATCTCTGTGCAGTCTTTACATCACCATCCATATGCACCACAGTGTGGCTCCAATGGAGCCTTCATGTTTTGTCACAGACCATAACCTAAGGAGGGAAATGACTTCTCCACTTGGTCTTTTTGACACAAGACAAAAAGGAGGAGTAAAGAAAGCTTTACTGTTCCATTCTTAAATGGGGCACTGAGGATTAAGTATTGCCTAGTGTCTTAATGAGACAAGATAGAAGCTGGTAGTAATCTCCAGTTATCTTGGTGTCATTTTAGTGAATAAGGTCCTTTTTTATGCTGATTAAAATGGACTTTTCTGCTTTTTTAGACACATTGGACATGTTGGTTGGGATCCAAACACAGGTTTTGATGTAAGTAATTTAATACGTTATTCAAGACACTGAATGATTAAAAGCTTTTGAGGCTTTTAAATATAAGTTGTGAAGATTGGCTTTAAATGAAAAGTTAATTGTACATCAAAATAGTTATAAAAAGATTTTTTTATAATACGACACAAACACAGAGAGATGTTGGAATACAAGGGAATAGGAGGGATCTGGCATTGAGGGGAAAAGATCAAAACTTAAGTTTTTATGCAAGTTATTTACATCTCCTAAAATAGTCCTTTCTGACTGAAAAGTCAACCCAGAGACATGTACTTGGCTTTGCTGTTCCTTTTAACCACGCAGTTTATATGTTGTGTTTGGGGTTTTTTTCCAATACAAATGATATTTTAAAAAAAAAATCTTCTATTTCAAGCTACTTAAAACTAACATATCTGATTTGCAGGTGAACAACTTAGACCCAGAACTGAAAAACCTGTTTGATATGTGTGGAATTTCAGAGGCTCAACTAAAAGACAAAGAAACTTCAAAGGTTATATATGATTTCATTGAAAAAACAGGAGGTGTGGAAGCTGTTAAAAATGAACTGCGCAGACAAGGTTGGATTCCTTTTATTTCTTCATAAAAATTAGCAGGGCATTCCTTCAAGAAGAAGTTAAGTAATGTCCCCTAACACTGACTGCAAAGCTACACAGTATGTTTCATACAGATTTTTCAGACTGTGCTTGCTGCATATTTATTTATAAACTCAATCTTATAAATTAAAATCTTAGAAGCCATATTGCTGTTGTCAGTTATAGTAGTAGTACGTGACTGACAGGTGTGTATATATGGTGACTATTTACCCTGGCAGCACTGTGTAATTAGCTTTGCAACAGCTTGACACCTGCAAATTTTATATGAATTTTTTAAGTTGGGGGTTTTTTTTAATAATTTCAAGTAAAAAGTGCTAGTTTTGAGCAGGCTTTGGTTGCAAGAAAAGTCTCAAATAAGACATTTCCTGCCTAACCTTTGAATGTGATCTCAGCTGATGCATTAACTAGAGGAACATAACAAATCAGTCTGAAAATTACACTGCTAAACTTTCAAAAATTTGCCTATAACACTTCTCAAGAGAAGTAGGATATAAATGCCATTGAAATTGTAGCAGTTTGAAACTAGCAAAGAAATTGTTCGAGTGACTGAAGAAATACCGATTCAGGGTACAATGACTTGTTACATTTATTCCTTAGGTCCCCCAAGGTGGAGTGGTATGTATTCGAGCTGGCATCTAAACATATGCTTCAAAGTATTCATGCTGCTGTGTGATTTCTTTCCTAGATGAGAAAACTTAGTCCTCATCTGTTTGACGCCAATACTAAAAATTATAGTCAAACTTCTTAGTTAAATTGCAAGCAAAATTTCAGTTACAAATTTTCTCAGTAAAAAAATCTATCAGTTTCTTCATATAAATCTTAACTCTGTTTAAGTGTTCACAGAGTTGTTGATCGCAGACTGCTGACCATAAAATTGGATTGAGAAGACTTGTCTTGGAGTCTTATGATTAGCTTAAAATACTTTAAAAATGCCTATTTTCCTATTATGTATGTATTAACTTCACATTACGGCCACTTGCATGTATGCAATTGAAAGAAAAGCTGCCTCATCTTTAACGTGCATGATAATAATCTACGTCTGTGCTTTTTGATAGAGGTACATAAAATATTCCAGTGTTTTAGTGGGTTTATCCACAATTACATTATTTGATGTGTAGCTTGACTGCTGTTTGAAGTGTTTTTTCTCAATTGAAACACACTTTTCTGTGTTTATTGCAAGAATTTCTGTGCTTTTGTATTCACCCTGCTAGGATGCTGAGTAGAGGGTTGCAGACACATCGTTCTGCTAAGATAGAAGTTACTTTCTTGTTTTTCCCACCCTTTCCCTAGTTGTAGTACTGTTCATTGATTTTTTTTTTTTTGTGACAGTAACATTAACAGAAGATTTTACAAACATTTTTGCTAATAGTGCTGTTCAGTTTAATGTGCATTTATAAAAAAACTAAATTATTTTCTTGCTTTGCTTGTAAAGCATCTGCTTAGGGGGAAACAGAGAGAGGGTGAAGTAATGATGCTCCCTCCTTGCTCCTCCTCCCTCATTGCACTTCAGTGGAGTGCTGACAGGCCTTTAAAAAAATCTCCTGAACTCTGTTTCCACAGATTGGTTGAGGCATATCTCTCTCTAGATACAATGTAAGTAAACCCCTTCCTCACAGGAAAACTTAAACCTTGTGTTCAAAATCAACAGTCACCACAGACTCTGGAGCGTGACCATGTGGTATGTCTTTTCAGTAAAGCAGAAAAACTGTCTGTAGTGCTTGCTGAGTAAATTACGTTAGAAAATACTGGCCTCCAATGGCAAAAAATGAAACTACAGTCATGTCAGCCAAAAAGTGTGGGAATTTTTTTTGTTTTTTAAAATTAAGAATGTTGAAAGCATGTGTCTTGGAAAATATAACAAATTTGAGAGGAGATTCTCTCCATGTTGTTCTTTCGAAGGGATGGAAAAAAAAAAAAACAGAGCAGTTTGTGGAACTTTTAGGAGGGTTATCTTTCTCCAGGATGAGCAGGGAAGGAGGCACTAGTGTCTCCTACTTCCTCAAGCTCTTTTTTTAGGCATGTTCCCTCTCTATTCCAGGGCAGACATCTGATTTCTCAGTATGTAACAGGAAGGAGTTAATAGAAGTACCTTCTGGAGGAGTGTAATACTCTTTTTGTTATCAAAGCATATGAAATCAAATGTGAATTTTCTTAGTTGTATGACAGAGTATTAAGTATGCAACAATCACAGAACATAAAGTACCATAAGCCATTAGATGGTTGATGGAAGAGGAAAAGAAATGGTGCTATTTAAAACGTCATTAGCAGAGCAAGTACATTCCAAGGCCACTTCATATAGACAAGATTCTGTGTGTTGGGGTAGCCCTGAAGTTGTTTCCTTTCTATGGTCCCTGCCATAAAGATATTGTTGGAACTAATCTTCGGAAAAAGGGACTAAGAGTCAGTTTACGCTGCATCATAATGCATTAGCAGATTTTGTTGTTGTTGTTGCTAGAAGATGTTACTTCAAAAAATACTTGCCTTTGTAATTTCCTAGTAAAATAATGGATAGATTATAAAGTGGAAATTCTGTGTTTCACTTTAAGTGTGTTTTCTAAAACCTCTTTCTCTTGCCGTCTGTCCTAGCTCAACAAAATTTTAGAGGATTCTTTTGAATATTTTTCTGTATTTTGTCATGAGAAATGGAAACACTGACTTAAGATACACTTGGATTATGAAGAAAATTACTGCCATAGTAACTACCATTACTACCAAACCAAAATTAACGACCAAGCTTGTTTTATGACTTTAGTCTTTTTATGTATTGCACTTGCTTCCTTTAGTGTTGATTCTTTTACAACAGACCTAAGGGCTATATTCAGCTTGGTTTGCATTCATATAAGCATAGCTTATGTTCAGCTGTATTCAACTTAATCCAGAATTGGTAAAATTTGCACAGGCACAGAGATCCTTGCAAAAGGCAAGGCAAAGCGTATCTCCTCTTTCTGCTAGTCTCTGAAAGACAGCCGTGTATTGAATAGTGTGTGATCGTTAATTGTTTTGTTTCATTTCAGCTCCACCTCCACCACCACCATGCAGAGGGGGACCCCCTCCACCTCCACCACCACCTCCCCATAGCTCAGGCCCTCCTCCCCCCCCTGCTAGGGGCCGAGGGGCACCACCTCCACCACCTTCAAGAGCTCCCACAGCAGCACCTCCACCCCCACCTCCATCTAGACCTGGTGCAGCAGTGCCCCCACCTCCTCCAAACAGGATGTATCCTCCACCACCACCAGTGCATTCATCATCTGCACCCTCTGGACCTCCACCGCCGCCGCCACCACCGTCAAGTGGGTCATCTGGTCCTCCACCACCACCTCCTCCTCCACCACCTCCTGGTCCTCCTCCACCACTAGGCCTTCCTTCAGAAGTTGATCACCAGCTTCCAGTTCCTGCAGGAAACAAAGCAGCACTCTTGGATCAAATCAGAGAAGGAGCTCAGTTAAAGAAAGTAGAACAGAACAGTCGACCAGTGTCCTGCTCAGGAAGGGAGGCACTGTTAGACCAGATACGACAGGGTATACAGCTGAAATCTGTGAGTAAAAGCTGTTTCTCATTTATGTCCCCTTGGGACTTGTCAATGGCTGGAGTATTGCGCTGTCAATGGTAAATTGTGGCTCTGTTTTGGGCTGGAATCATAACTTTTAGATTTTTTCGAAGTGATGCCTTAAACAGTAGTACTGAGAATACATTTGCTATAGATGAGTATTGGTGCTTGAAATTATCCTTGTTTCAAATTCATTTCTCACTTTTCATAATCCTACATAAATCTACAATGATGATAACCACAGTATCGTGGCTGTAAAGAACTTTTCTAAGAGCTATGGAAGATCACTGGTCTCCCGAATTCGTCAGTAAAATAGTCTTAACAACTACAGGGTATGAGTTCAGCAGTAATGGTAGTGGAAGGCAAACACTAGGTTCCACTCCCCCCATCACAAATGGACCTGTGCTCTGGAAACTTTGAGGCTTTTAAGAAGGTGGCTGCCTGTGAGGGTTGCCTCTGCTGTTTCCTGCTGCAGCTCAGGCTGTTACTATTTCATCTTGATGTTGCTGAATAAATAATCATTATGCAGCCACACAAGTCATGCCTGTACAACCATATTAAGAAGCTTTCCTTTAGCTGAGCACTCGCTTCATGATGGTCAGAGCTGTGAAATATTTAGTCTTGAGTATGGACTAACTACAGTTGTGTTACATGGCAAAAGAGGAAGTTTGTCTCGAAATACACAGGTTCTGTTTTGCTAATTTCATCTTTCTAATATATCCTCTTTTCCAAGGTATCTGATGGTCAGGAGAGTGCACCACCTACACCGGCACCCACCTCAGGAATTGTGGGTGCCTTAATGGAAGTTATGCAGAAAAGGAGCAAAGCCATTCATTCTTCAGGTGAGTCTGATGGAGTTTTTCTGCCCTCGTGGTATCAGGTTTTCAAGAGTTAGCACTTCTATTCAACTTAAAATACTGTTGGAAAAAGCCTGGATTTCAGCATATAGTCTAACACAGAATGCTCTAGCAGATGTCTAGTGATGGATTAAACGGTTACTTTGTGCTACTTTGAATTTCTGGTGTATAGTAGTTTGCAATAATATTGAAATTAAAATTACTGATCAAGGTTAATATCCTTATAATGAGGGCTTTTTAAAAAAAAAAATTCACTAGATGTCTGAAATAAATTGTCAAAATATTTTGGAAAGAAGTTTTTTAATGCTTTCTGTTTCTACAAGCCAAAGCTCTTGAAAAGATTCATGCTCTTAAAACTGTGGCTTCCAGTGGGCTTTGGATGCCACCTGCTGGATAATAATCAGGTAACTAGTGTTACTTGACTAGTCCCATACTAGTACTGAATGAACTTTTCACACTTCAGTGCTTGGAAAAAATGAGGCTGCAAGAGGATTTGCTTTTCTCAAATAGCAGCTCATAATAAATGCAGTTCAGTAGCTGCACTGCAGCTGTTCGGTTACATCTCTTCTGTTTAAACTTTGATTATATTTTTTTTTCCAGAGCTTGCCTTGATACCAGAACTGCACTTGCAGTCTGCAGACCATTGGACTGAGTTCAATATAGTTTGTTGATTTGCTGCCCTATGTAGTAATCTCCAATTTTGGTACTTTATGTAAATTAAATACCAGAAGGGTGCTAAATGCAGCATTCTCCTAGGAAAGGAAATGCTCTTGCCTAACAGATAAGTAGTTTAATTTTAACAGGCTACAATTTTTAAATTGTGATACGTATAAAGGTAGTGGAAGGCTGAATAAAGTTACCAAGAAACACTGATGTTGATGTGCATTACACAGCTTAGACTATTCCAGTAACCATAACAGACTTAGCTCACACCACTTTTTTTTATCTGCTTGTACAGTAAACAGAAATCCCGTTATGTGGGATGTAAGAAGTGGGGAAGCAATTCTTACATTTCAGAAATTAATGTGTCCTTTAAGTTTAAAACCCAGTCTGGAACAGACTGGCCACTCTCATGTTCTCTAAGAAAGAGTACTAAGTAGTAAGTGACAAATGAGACCTTCGGATTCTTTTTCTTATAGCAGAAAGCAAGATACATTTTTTTCCTACCTGGAGGAAGGAATGAGTAAGGAAACAAACTAGATTTAACTTTCAGCCAGTATCTATCTAAACTGAATGTCATGTCTAGAAACCTTAGAATAGAGCATTACCATATGTTATTGTTGTGACCTCCTTGAACTGATTGTTCTGTTTTCAGGAAGTTGTAGGAGAAATAAATAACTCTTTCGTCATGGTAATTCCTTACATGCAAGTGACTTGCTGCTTTTTTTGTCTTACAGATGAGGATGAGGATGAAGATGATGAGGAAGACTTTGAGGATGATGACGAATGGGATGATTGATCATATATTATATATATATTTTTTAAGGTGAATGATATACTAAACACTACTTTCTGTCTATGGATTCTGTAAAATTATCATGTAAATGTTCTACCAATTTGCTGTATATTTTTGTTGCCTTTTGCTTTTTTATTAATCTGTGCAATACCTCATTTAATCTGTAAAGGTTTGTCATAATCCTCTACAAAGCTACTCCCTGTTAATGTGTGCAAGTTTACATCTGGATGATCATGTACATGTGAATACTTTCCATTCCATCAATAAGGGAGTTTAAATGTAATATGTGAGACTGACAAAAACCTTAATGTAATTTAGTTATAATGCAAGAAGGAAAACACTATTTTCATACCCTACTTTTTCTGTATCTAAATTTTCTTATTAAAAGCTAGTATAGCACTATGTTCTTTAAGAGATGCAGCTCTTAGTTTATTTAGCCCCTTCATTTCAATGAATGTTGAGGCTGGTTTATACTATTGCATGGTTTCAAATACATCACAACATTGCAGTTCAAATCTTAGCAGTATGCTTTACACAAAACAAAATCACTGCAGAAATGCACAGCTAGTTGTGAAGATTACCTTACCCTAACTGTAGCAATACTGACTGCTATTGAACAGCAGTGGTAATCAAATCCTTCGGTTAGGGAACTCTCTATCTGAAGTTAAACAGACTGGCTTTACATTGTAATAGTGGTAAAGGCGTCTTTGATGCAGACAAGTTCAGTCTTTTTTTTTTTTTTTCTCCTTCCCAGCTCTTACTTTCAGAATGAAGAAGTGTAAATTACTGGGGGCTGTACTGGAGGCTGGCAATTGCTACAGTTTGATTTATTTTTAAAATCAATTTTATGTGGTTTTCAAGCTGAAGGGCTGCGTTTAATGCTCGCTTCAATAATGTTTAATTACTTTTTAAAATTTGTAGGACATTGGTGTACTAATAAAGTAAACATAAGTGTTATTACTTTGCAGTCTTTGCGTTATGGTACACGACAAATGCTGAAACACCAATCCTACATCCATAAAGTTGGAAAGCCGTTAACTCAGAATATACACTTTGAATATGTACTGAACTTTATGGCAATATTCTGTCTTCATGTGTTGGCTTTAAGAGCAAGGGTTGTGATGAAGATAAAGAACCCGATTCACAAGAATAGTATTTGAATAAGCGGACGGAAAACGGGATTTTCATTTCACAGCTTGCACATTTATATAAGTTGTACTTTGTAGTGCAGTAAACATTGGCATATCTGCCTTTTACAAAATACTAATCTGTGCTATGTGGGTATTTAATATCTGCAGTACTTACTGTAACTTTCAGGTAGAAAATCTTTTTTAAAACCACGTTATCTGACACAGAATGTGTAGTTAAGTCAGTCATATTTGGAGCATAGTTAATGCATAGTGTCTTGGGTCTTTGACTGCAGTCAAGCTATCAGACTAAATTTAAGTTATCGGAATTGTATTGACTGAAACCCAGCGTTGACCCAATCTTGACAGGCTGGACCTGCATGATACGGCTTGGATTTCTAACCCAGTTATAAACTAGTCTTTAGTGAATTAATTTAGTCATATGAGAAGAAAGGAAAGTTGCTGGATAGTAGTGGGAGAGGTAAGGTTGTAGTTAAATTATTCAGAGGATGTTAACTTCCTTCCAAGAGTAATTTAAGCACATAACTTGAGGAGAAAAAATTCCAAGTGGTCTCACTTTCTTGCAGTAACTTTCACATTGTCCTCTGCTGCTAGCAACACTTTCTACTAGCTTTGCTGCTGTAGTGACTTGAGCATGGGATCAAGTGCAAGTGCAGCCTGGGGTAGCTAACAGCAGTGGAGTTAAGAACTTGTGTATAAGGAAAATATTTGTATGGCTTTCATATAACTTGGCACTGCTCTGTTATTTTTTATTGCATATAGGGCATTTTAAAATTAAGCAGATGAGGCCTAGAGGTTTTCCTAATGTGCTACTTACTAGATATGTTTAGCTGTTACATTCCCAGAATTGGAATTTCTGTAGTATAGTTAATAATTAAGCATCACAGTTCATTAATCAAACTTCTATTCCAGGTTCTGGGAGTTCTGAAGTTACCTTACTGAATAAAACTTTGATTTGTAGATACTGGCCAAAGAAAGCTTTTGGTTTTTCTCGCTCTTTTTTTTCCATACAAAAAGTACACTCACATTCTGTGGTGTCCAGGTTAATATTTACTTTAGTGTTTGTACATGATAAATTTGAGGCATAAAGACTGCAGTGGCAGTTAAGTTAGTCATAACTGCATGCTTCAGCACTCCGCCACTTGCACTATGAGCAGAAGATAGCATTTCACGATACTGGTGCACTGTTGCTAAACATTGTAATGAAGGCCTCTCTTATATATCCTGGTTAAGTGACTGTCCAGATAGCCTTAGCAATTAACGAACTAGCATGAGGCTTTTGTATCTCAACACTCTATGTGCATAGACAATATCAGCTAGCCACTCGTACGTATGAAATCCGTAAGAACTTCTCAATCATTCAGTTTTCCATTTATCAAACCGAGGTTTTTAGTATGTGAATTTTTGAAATGTACAGTGAATAGGATGTTGCACTGGTGGCAATTCATCATGGAGCATAATAAAATTAATTTGACCCAACTAGCGTAAAACTGTGTGGTTTTTAAGTGCTAATTGTGGCACGGCATTTAAAATAGATCTGCATATTGATTGCACACTTTAAAAGTAACTTGGGTCTGCTAGCCAAGTTCACAAAGCAGTAAATACCCGCTGTCAAATCACAGTAGTTTTCTTGTCTCTGGAAAGTTGGACTGTGCTAGTGAGTAAACACAATGAGTAAGAATGTGACACTCTGTCCTTCTGGCAGATCTCACAGCTGCTCAGCAGCTTCTCTGGAAACAGCTACTGCTGCAGTCAAGTGCAGTAATCCAGCAACAGTTCAAGGTCAAACAAACATGGCTTCATTAATAAACACTGTAGAAGGAGCACGAAGTGGTTTAACTCTGTCAGTGAATGCTCTACCTTCTGATGTTTTTACAGATGCAAATCTTTGACTTGCCTGTTGTAATGCTTGAGCTCAGGACACTTCAGAAGTCTGCTGTCCTCCTCCAGAGCAGCTGAAGTGTCCAGTATTTCAAATTTTTATTTGGCATATGCTTTCTTTTGAAGTTTAGTACTTCTCTGATTTTCAGTCCTTAAGTGCAAAGCAAAGTTGTAATTGCTGCTTACAGGGTGTGCTGAGTTGTTTAATTATTTCCTCTCCACTTTGTAAACAGAAGCTTAAAACATGCTTTTGAAAGGAGGCTTTCCTTTCAGTTTTTTTTATTTGACAATGGTTGCTATCCCAAGAAAGAGGTATGCAAAGAGAAAAAAGGAGGAGATCCTTTTGGTTTTAAGACTGTTACCAATCCATTGCTGCAGCCTTTATCTAATCATTAGAGGAATTCCTGGTCTAATTAAAGTTCCTGAAGCTTAAGTACAGTGATAAGCAGCTTTATTTATAGAAAAGTGAAAATGGTTTAGGGAAGCTTAGAAGATAATAAACCTCCATCTCTCAAAGGACCAGTGTTACCCTCCAGCCCTGCAGTAGAGGCG
Source organism: Bucorvus abyssinicus (assembly GCA_009769605.1). Lineage (NCBI taxonomy): Eukaryota > Metazoa > Chordata > Aves > Bucerotiformes > Bucorvidae > Bucorvus > Bucorvus abyssinicus. The sequence continues at coordinate 23,922,565 of CM020025.1, forward strand.
CCTGTTGCTATGTATTTGTTTACTGCCTGGAGTTTTCTTGTGAGTGAGGAGAAGGAAAGGGTAGGGTGGTACGAACTAAAACGTGAGCTGTGGAGGTTTAATGTCCATGTTTAAGCCTGACACTTGTCTTTAAGTGTTTGAAAGTTTGAGCATGTTTATACAGTTGTGTAAGAGACTTTTTGCTTTAATCACCGAACTGCTAAGGCACGTCTGCTATTTTGTGCTTGAAAAAATAAATCATTAGTTGTTTGAAATCATAGATCTGAAATTAATGCAGATACATGTTGAGAAGTAGAATCATTGCATCAATATTGAAATATAAATAATGAGTTGTTTTCTGACAAATTTTATTTCATGCTGAATTTTACAGGATTTGTGGAGTAACCTGCTAAAATAAGCTAGAATAGTAATTGTAATATATATATTTTACATATGTATATATAAAATATAATGTAGGTTTGGGTAATACCTGCAGGACTATATATAAATAGCTTAATACACGCCTGAAATAGTGAAGTTTGATATATTTATTGTGGTTTTTATCTATTAGTACTGACAAACATAACTTGAAGGCCTTTTGGCTAGTGCTCCAAAGAGTTTTTGGAGTTTTTTTGGAGTGGAATTCTTGAGTCATTACTTCATGAGTGTGTTTTTCCCCTCCCTGGAGCTTAGTCATCTTTCCTGACTTGTGTTACTTGAGCAGTATGAATTTTAAACTTTTTACTTGAGGATTAGATGAGGGGCACTAAGGTTTTTCTGAGGAAAAAAGTCTTCAGGGAGGTTTTAAAAAACAGAACAAGTTCAAAACCAGCCATAACCTGTATTACACTTTGGTATATGTGCCAGCTGGGTTACACAATATGATCTGGAGTTTAAAGTTTAAGAAATATGATAATGCTTGTATCGTATATCGGACACAAAGTATTTCCTTAAATGACATCGTCAGGCATGCAAAATCAGGGATCAGCTCTTCTGGGTGTTGATGCCAAAAAAAACAGGCAACTGCCAGAGCGGTTGTGCTGATTTGGAGCCCTTTGTTGGTAGATGGGGCTTTCCCAGATGCTCAGGATAAAAGGTACATGGACTGACTGACTGTTGAGAAACCTGCATCCTTTTTTTCCTTCTTTTTTTTTTTTTTTACTAGATGCTACTGTAGAATTTTTCTGGTTAGAGTAGGCTTTTGTACCAAAATAGTGCTTGTTTCATCATCAAGGGAAGAAGTGATCCTCAGCATATAGTCCTTTGTCAGGGTTATGCCCGTTCAAGTGTCAGCAGAGAATCTGTCTTGATTTTTAAATTAAAAACATAACACCACATTTTCTGGGATTGGTCTCCTGACGGTAATGCGTGTGAGCATGAAAGACAAGTAGGTAAAGGAGAAATCTGCTAGGTAGCAGCATTCTCTTTCAAGGTTCTACATTAAGAATTATGTTTTCACCAGCAGTAGCTTTAGTACCTAATCCTTAGGGAATGTATCACTTAAACTTACCATGACAGGTAAGAGGAAGATTATTTCTGGAGAGAAAGCGAACCCCTCTGCTGGCAGTTGTATTGAACGATGCTCAGGCCTATTTTATTCTTTTGACCATGCTAATAATGAGTCATCTGGTACAAAACCAAATAGCAAGCTCTTTGTATCAAAATTGGTGCCAAGAGCATGACAGGGAAGATCCAGAACATGATATTGCTGTTGGGTTTGTTTTTGAAATGAGGATGCTATTGATTAGTTCTCAGCATCCCGTCCCGCTCCTATCTAGGTTTTGTGCTGCCCTTTTCATAGGTGAGTCAATATAATTCCTGAATGAAAAGCAGAGCGGGATGATACCTGGACCTTTTAATTTCGTCACCATGTCTGTGCTTTCCCAAACAGAAATAATACATCTTTAGAAGTATTTCTAGATGTCTTTTCCAAACCTGACTGAATGGCATTCTATGGTTTGAAGAGGGAAATATTGGTTTTTCTTGGCAGGTCTCCCTGCAGTTTCTGTGTTCATAGAAAAGCATCTGAATGTGGCATATTAGTTGCTAACCACCTCAGCTCGGGAACCCATCACATGTGGGTTAGTCCTTTTGGAGAAAATAGTTCTTAAAAACCTACTGTATATTCCTTATGAATTACCCTAATTTGGGTGCTAGCTACCAGAAAAAGCAGAATTCTTACCAGCCTAGGAAAAAAAGCAAAGCTGGGAACAAGATTTAAGACCTCAGCCAGCAATATGCCCGGGGAGAAGGCAAAGCCCTACTAGGATTTTTTAGTGGCCAGATAGAGATAAATACATACCAAAAGCATTAAGAGACCTTTTTAGAAAACAAATCTGATTACAAGTCTGCAGAAGGACCAATAGCATCCAGAAAAGCAAGATGGAGAAATCTGTATGAAATCATTTTGTAATGTTTGAAGTGCATTGTGCTGTAACATCCTCCATGCTTGCCGTACAGGAGCTGGGCTACTCTTCTGACTCTTGCTAAACTAATGTCCTACCCAGACAACTGAGCGTCTCTTTCTTGCAGCTACATTATCACATCTCAGCCCTTAGTACTCTCGCCTGTTCTGGTCTTCACTACCAGTGTCATTCCTGGACAGCTCTCCAAACCTCATGGTAAAAATAAGCACAATTGCCTAACAAATACCTTCAGCAGCTGTTGTGGAACACAAGAGCTGTTTCAAAGGGAACAGAAGTTGTCCTGATGTGGATTCCTCGCTGGGGAAAAAATGGTCTCACCTACATACTTAGCTAGACTTCTTTATTTCTCCTAGGCCTGGTTTGCCAGATCAGCAGCCATTTCTAAGCTCTCACAAAGAAAACAAAACCCACCCTGAATCACATTTGTAAAGCAGAGTTGATCTGAGCAATTCCATTATCTGCGTGTGCAAATACTGGGTCATACTCCAGTGTTGCCTTAAACTGTGCTTTTGAATTTAGTATCTCCTGTGTGATCAGAACACTGCAAACCCATCCACAGCATGCAGTTCTCCTTGGATTTAGTTCTAATAAATTTAAGAAGTTTTAATAAACTATGTGAAGAACATGAATCTTGGGATTGATAGAGCAGTTGCTAATCCCCTGGTTTACAAGCCAGGTTTGCAGCACACCCTCTCACAACAGTTCCCATCAGGAGAACTTTGCTGTGATTGACAGTGTCAGAAGCTTAACTGATCCTGAACAGGGAGTCCTCGCCGGGTCGAGCCACCCGAGCCTGAGTGCGTGATGACTGCAGGCGGCATTTGTTCGAGCAGCAGCAGCTATGTATGGCCCTATCGTGTGGCCGCTCAGCTCTGCCCGTGTTATGTACCAGACTTCCTTGCTGACTGGCCACGAAGGGTCACATGTTTCTTCCCAAACACATAAAGAACATTCGTTTCATGGGTGTAAGTCATTATAAAATCACTGGAATTGGTTCCTCCTCTGAATAGCTGCAGGTCTGCAAGACCAAAGGGTGCAGCAGTGCTTGCTGCTGCCACGCTGTCAGAAAGCTGGGCGGGCTTGGTGGGTCTTAAGAGCAGGAGGCATTCTGTTCATGGCCTGGACTTAGTGCAGCACTCTGTGTGTGCTGGCCCCTGCTGGTTTCGTCTTACTGCCTTGTCTGTCTCTATCATCTCTGCTTGAAAGGGGCCATTCCCTTTTCATCAGGGTGCACGTTAAAGCTCTGACTTGGAGGAAAGGAGGCAATATCTTTGAGGTGTGTGATAATATTTTGCTGCAGGATGACAGTCACTCTCTATATCCCCCAGCCCCTTGGATCATCATGGGACATTAGGTGAAATTGTGACTGGGCACAGCTGAAATGAGATTGATTTAGTTTCCTCTATTAAATCACCTTTTTACTGTTTGCACTTGATAAATACTACAGCCAGAGGGCAAAAATGTGTCAGCTATTTCAGCTGAACAGTGTGATCCATGCTTACTTAAAACTGTTGGACTTGCCATATGTTCTAAGATCCCAACTAAGATTTTGTTAATCTTTCTGCATAATTTTCAGTGAACAGCTGCTCTGTCAATGTAGAGACAGAGAGGTCTTCCAAGAATCACAAGGGCAAATGTGGCTCTTTCTTTAAATCTGACCTCCTGCTTTATTACTGTGGAGACAGTTGGGTTCTAACTTAGCAGCATCTAGCATTAAAGAAGGAAAAACCCCACAATCTTTGTCTTTCGTGTTGCTGATTTGACTGAAACTGGAAAAATGTTTCTGCCTGATGGAACTTCTTAAGGGCTTGCTAAACAGAAGCTGATAGGTGTACTAACCCCAAAGTTTCTCATTCAGTTTAAATATTGGTTGATCTCTGCATGTATGTGTCAGCATTTTGTTCAGGACCTCTAAGCATTTTCCTAACACCAACCCGATTGGACTGAAGGGGGTTCCGTGAAGTGAACAATAACTTGGCAATAAAATGTTACTGCTCAAGTTGCAAATGGGGAAGGCTTATTTCACCAAGGTTGTTGCAGAATTTGTAATAAAGATATGTGCTCTACCCATCGCTCTTTATTTCCAGCAGCATTACATTTTATCCAGTCATGAAATCTTTCCACCAAGCTGTATCTACGAAACTGGAGTGAAGTCATGGTGTGGACACAATCAGTCAAACTGTTGGGACATTCTGGAAATAGGATGGGAGCTCTGCACCAGCAAACACAGCAGGTGGTGGTACTTACCTAGCAATAGTCTCAGTCCCAGAGAAGAGTATGTGTTTAATTGGCGAGATACTTCGACCACACGTTTGGTGAGGAATAGAGCTATTCATTTGTACAAGCGAGTCCCTACAAGGTTAGGTTTTAAAATGTTCATTGAGCAGCTCTCATATTCTGTAGCTACCTGCTGGGGACAGACACCATGGGGTTGTCTCTGCGTTTCATCACTGTTTCCTCTTAAGTGTATGCTCTCTCAGAGAAGAGCATTGGCGATGTGTAAAATACAAGGTTACACTGGAGATGGGAGCACCTGAAGCAATCTGCACAGTATGCACGATCAAAGCCCCCAGACCTCTCTCTGGGGCACCAAGTGTTTGGCACAATTCATAGAGCAGAAACAAAGACTGGAATTACAGGCTTGAGAAGGGATTTGTTAGGCTATCTGAGGCAGCGCCCCGTTACACAGAAAGACATCCATCTGTACAAGAATACATCCAGAAGTTCATATTACAGTTTTGGCATTTCTTGCAAGCTGGCAAAACATTTTGCCTTTGTAATGGGGGTAATTGGCTGTCCAGAGGCTGGAGCTGAATAAAGGACATACGCCTATGGTACTGGAAAAGGTATTTAAAATAAAAGTCAGGCTGATTCTGCATGCTATGTTGTAGTTACCAAATTCTTCTGATAAGAGAATTTTTAATACCAGAACAAACTTTCTTTCTCCTCCAGGTTGCAATTATATATTTTATATGTGATGCAGGTGATTATGTAGCTGTTTTCCAACAAAATCTGTAAAAGAAATTTTTAGAAAATTTTTAGAAAAGCGGCAAATCTATATTAAAAATGATTTGAGGATTTTCTGCTTTAGAGAAATTAATGCTGAAGAACATTTATTTAGATTCATAGTGGAAGTTTTAGTTCTATCTTTCATTATCTGCTTGAGAAACCTCTCATTTATGTTTATCCCATTTCTAACCACTGGGACAGGACCATCTACCTGAAACACATTCAGGGATTTAAAAGCCTGTGAGATGTCTGCTAGGAAGTACATTTTTCATCAGTAGTGAGACATAAGATGAACAGATCTCTTATTCTTTGTTCTGGTTCAGAGCCAGTGGGAAGGAAAAGCAGCTTGTTGGAGCTTTGATTCAGACCATCTTCATGGCTTAGGCTTGGCTTTTCCTTACCTGATGTACTGACATCTCCCGTGACCCAAGCAATGCCAGATGAGGATGAAAGGGGAAGAAAAGGTTGCAAGGTGTCTTTTACTATGACAATGTGGAGCCCAGCACAGAGATGTGTGAGGAAAGGACTGACATTGATGAGAGTACCCTGAGCCCAAGATGATAAAACTTGGATCACACTGAGTATGTCTATGAGGGAGACACACTTCTGTGCCTCTTCTATGCAAAACACTGAAATGAAAGGAAGGGGTGGCAGGAGAAAATAGAAGCGATGGGGCATGCTTCCTCCACAGTTTTGAAAGTGGTAATTGGAGGAATGGGAAGAGACATGGAAAGAAAGAAGAAAAAAGAAAAACTGACCATAGTTAAAACTTTTCTTGGTGCTGCACTGTGTGGAGGCCAAGCTGATGAGGCAGCCCTTCAAATGAGAAGTCTGATCACTGGCAGCCAGTGTCCATCTCTCATCTCACACTAAGGTGGTCCCTCACATACCACTTGCTGGAAAAGCAAGTAAAGGGATATAGCATCTTTAGTTCCTCATATATTTTCAGGCAGCCTTCCCCCATGTATTGCAGTGGGAGTCCTGCTCACAAGCAGCCATGATGAGACCGTACAGGAAATTCTGCCACTGGTTAGCTCAGTGTTTTTTGCATTTTAAAGCATTATAGAATATCTGGTGTAAGAGGCAGGAAATTGGGGTGGAGCCTCAGCTTCCACAGTGTTTCCAGACTAAACCCCTAACTTCACTTAAAAGCTCGCTGCAATAAATGATGCAACACCTGATCTGCCTTCAGGTAATTCCCAGTTGTTTTCAACTAAATCAGATGTGCTGCTTTTAAAGTATGATGTTCTGTGTCAGAAATAACATACTCAAGTCTGTTACTTGTTTTTGAATGCTAGCAATGGCCCTGGAGACCTCCCTTGACTTCAGGGTAGCAGGCAGCATCTCATACTGTCAGAAAGACTGAAACCAGGTGGACACATTTGAATCTTCTTCCTCCTTCGCATGTTGTTCATTGCAGCTCTCTCAGCCCTAGCAAGAGGACTGCAGAGGTTTTCCATCCCATGGCTTGTTTAACAACTGAACAATTTCACCATTTGCCTCAGAAAGAAAAAAGCCTTCAGACTTCTTCATGAAAAGCAAATGAGAGACACCCAGAATCTGCCCAAGAGATGCATTAACCTTGAATTTCAAATAAGGAAATATCCTATAAGCAAAGTAAATTGAAATTTTCTTGAGACCACCACTCCGTTTGGAGAGTGGGTAAATATTTATCAGCTTGAAAAGAGGCTGATTTGGCAGCAAGGTTGTTAAACATTCACTGAAATACAACACAATGAAGTTCACATCTTTGTTTTGAGTGGTCTTGGGCATGTAAGTCCCAGCACAGCAGCAGCACTAGAGACCTGGAGAGTCAGGCTGCTTCTGTGATGAAAGACCCATCCCTGATGGGAAAGAACCACCTCGGCTGCTATGATTCCATTACCACTTTATCCCAGGTGTAACTACTAGTGTCAACACAACGATGACGCTATTAGAACACTGACAGGCAGGGCAACCAACTGGTAGAGCAATCTTGGGTCCCCAAATGTGATAATGACACATATTCTCAGTTACTTACCACCATGTTGCTTCTTGTGGGAAGATAACTGAGGAGCTGTGGAAATAGTTGACTGCTTCAGAATTAAACATGCTCTTGGTGGGATCACAGCTAGCTAACCATGCAATGAGCTATGGGCCCTATTAGGTCTTGAATGGATGATCATCAGAGGACCCAGTACCGTCAGCATTGAACAGGTCTGGTCACCCTGCATTTAATTAAGCGGTAGAATGAGATACAGCATTTTGTAGCATTAATGTGATACACAGTCACTCACAGATGAGACCAGGTATTGCCACTCTGAGGTAGCCAAACAAGTATCCAGCATGAATGGTCCTCCATTTCCAGTGTGGATGGCACAAAAAGTAATGGGCTTACTTTCCACCTGAGAAGATGACAAAGCACTAAGACTTTCCAACGGATGGTTTTTTAAGGAGACTAGGATCTCCATCTACCATGTATTTTTACGGACTGGTTTAATTATATTGTCTTGTAGCAAAAACCACTCTGGTAGTGCTTTCTATAGCTCATTTTTATGCTCTACAGATATAGGAAGCTGACACAACCTGCTCAATGCCCTTGAGGCACACTGAGTCTCATAGCATGGAGCTGGCAGAGTGGAATTAGAGGTTGAGGTTGTCTGACACCCAGCTGTAGGCTCAGTTCTCTATGTGACCTGTGGGATTCATTTCAGTGGGAATTTGAGAGTGAGAGCCAGCAACACGGTGGGGTGATGGGGGCTGCTCAGCTGTGTTGGGCTATCAATATCTGTGGTTCTGTTGTCACAAAGAGCTTAGGGTATGGATCCAGAACAATTTAAGCCAATATAAATCCACGCTGCCCAATGCTATCTTCCTTCTATTCCTGGCCAGAGGATCCCTCCACCTCCCCTGCACCAGGAACACAGTGCTGAACCTGCAGTGAGAGGTCTGGGGAACCTACCAGAACAGGCTTCGTTTTTATTTGGTTGATTTTCTTTTCTATTTTTCAGTGCTGGTTTACTTCCCCAAACTAACGGATTGCAGGTTTGTTGCAAGAGAACGGGCAGCAACAAAGAGATGGGCAGACATGAAGTGGGTAACAGGGACCACAGCAGTGCTGATCCAGAGCTGCAAAATTATCCTGAAGCTGCTCTGACTGGTGTTGCCCCTAAAAGCCGGTAATCAGGATGTTCAGAGTGATTTGATCTCAGTTAGACTGTTTCAGGTTGCTCTAAACTGAAAAGTTTGACTCATGACTGGCTAGACAAGAGATAAGCCTGTGGGTAGTGAAGCCTACAGAGCCCATTCCAGATGAATGGGAGCAGACCAAAAGTCACGTAACGGGCTAGTGAGGCACCCAAACCTGTGCAATAAACCCAGATAAAAGACAGGAATATTTGCCCCATTGAGTGCTGCCTGCACAGTCACACACCTCCTGGACTGGCACTGGTGCCTGTCTCACCAGCTCGCACTATAGGCAGAGTTTGCCTGTACATGCCTGCCCTACACAATCAAGGCTGACCTGCCATGGTCAGGACAGACTTGCTGAAGAGGAAAATGAAGAGCTGGAGTTTGGCGGAAGTGTTCAAGAACACAGGAAACATGAGCGCTGTTGCCTTGCAACTTGTTTGTGAATCATAGCAACGTGTGTGTGTGTCGCTAACTTAGAGAGCAGTAAGCTGAGACCCAGCGAAGGGGGTGACCCCACTCTGTGTACACATAAACACTTCCTTCAGGTACCTGTGAAATTCACTGCTCTAACTGTAGCTCATTGACAGCCCTCAAGAACAGTCAGGAGAATGTTAATACAAAAATAAAGCGATGGCCCCAAGTGTTTTTCAGAAAAAACCCTGGAAAGAAAAGCTCAAGAAATTTTTAGCCCTTTATGGCGGATTGACCTAATGCTCTCAGCAGAAAGGCATAGCGAGGTGCAGGAGAGATTAATTTCTTACCCATGGAATTGAAACGTCGGGAGTCTCCCATGCAGGAAACATGTTCTGATGGATAGAGGTTACACTTGGTTAGTCTGGTGGGACTGTCTCCTAGACCTCTCCTGGGACACAGCCCCAATTTATCCTTCTCAGGGCGCATAGGCATTTCTGACTGTTCTTTCAGTTCCTTATATGCCTGTTTCTTAGGTGACTAAATTACAGAAATGGCAAGTCTTCCTTCCTACAACGTTCTTGGACGACTGAGTCAGCCTTGGGATCCCTGTTCTCGTGGCTTGCTTCATCTGCATTTACAAAATTTCCTGCACTGGGTAATGGGCTTCTCTTGTTGCTTAGAAATATGCTTACACTCATCATATTCACTTGTATTCAGCCAGCCAAAACATTCCTATTAGCAAAAATAAAAATAAAAATAAAAATAAAAATAATAAAAAATTGAAATGAAAAATAAAAATTAAAGTAAAAAATAAACAGCTCTTGATGTCTGATGTTCTTGAAGCTCACTTGAGTCCATATGAACATAGCCTTGCAGTATTGTGAGGCAGATCAGTACTGATACCTCCAAGCAATTAAGCAATATACCTCAGAGCACACCAATAGCAGCAGCACAGCCCAGGACATAACCCTCAGTCTTGGCTCTGGGATATACGTTCTAGCTTTTTCTGGAAAGTCACTGCGGATTTTTGCTGTGACAATATTTTAAGGAAGGAGAAGCGTTTTTCCCTGTGTTAGAGTTCTGTAGAAAATAATTCAATTTTTGCCATTAAAAAGGCTTTCTAAAATTTGTATTCATTTGAACCTGAAAACCGTAAAATGTTACAGATAGAAATAAATACACCTGGCAGACAGGCTGTTGCCCTGCTTTTAACAAGGGCAGGATGTTTCCATATCTCCATTTTTCTTTTGGACAGATCGATCCTTTTCACACGGAACAGTTACGTTGGGATCTGGTAACACTCCAGCTGCCCCACAGTCTGTTTGCCCTATCTTTTCACTATCTTCACAGAAAGTCAAGCCCCTCAACTGCTGCACGCTAGCTACAGTTCACTCTTTCACCTTCCACTTCCAGCATAGTGCTGTGTCCACCCAGCAGACCCAAAGCTGTAAGAGACCTTCAGCCCATGTTTCTCTCACAGGACAGCCCTGGCAAGCTGGGGAGCAGTGCCAACTGGGAGCAAATGGTTGGTCCATGCTGGGAGCCACCCTGCTGCAGCTAACCCTTACCAGTAGCCTACTCACTTTGACCAGATTCATATGTTCACTTTGCCTACCCGAGCTGTGACGACACCCCTTGCCCATAATGCTCCTCCTTCATTGCTCCAGGTCTTGGCAGCTCTGGGTGATGCTGAGGACGGGGAAGCCCAAGTCCCAGCCCAGAGGTGGAATGTTGAGATGTCTCCCCTCAGATGATGAAGATCTCTCTTTTTATGAGTCCTCTGTACTTCTAAAAGCAAGAGAATTATCTGATAAAATGACCAAAATACTGTAAAAAATCACAGTTCAGCTCAGAAACATCATAAGTGTTTAACTTGAAACCCTGTCAGCGGGCTGATGTTTCACATGTCTGATAAGAAAAATATCTTGCACTGCTTATATAAAAGCAGCCACTCCAAATCACCAGGTGCTTCTAAAGAGCATCTTCTCAGTGATATGGGCACACCATTTAATTTCTGAGCAAGGCTTTGTCTCTTGTTTGCAGGTTTTCTCCTAGCATCTAAGGCACTACCATCACTTTATTTTGAATGACACATTCAAAATAAAGTCATTGAACTGGCAAGTTAAAAGAAACTTTATTTGTAACTTTACAGGAATTAATCTAAAAACGAATTTTGTCTTCAGTGCAGGGTTTTGGAAATGGAGATCTGTCAAACCAAGACAGTGTATGTACGATGCTGGGCTTATCAATATGTGAATCAAATTCTGCTCACTCTTTTAAAGTATATGGTTCCTGTTGGTAGCAAGTGTAGTCAGTATTAAACCAGCAAGTAGTAGAAGACTTTGGCTTCCATGTGATAGTCTGTTTCTAAAGTTACATCTGACTTGCATGGATTTGAAAATAAAGCATCTTTCTACAAATTGTAGGAGATTTTTGCAACTTTCAATACTAATCTGGCTTGCAGATCCTGTGGAGTTATCACATCTAAGAGTATTAACAATGGCAGGATCTTCTGTGTTACCAGTTTCAGGCTTCTGCTGCTGAAAGCACAGAATACAATACTATCCTTTTCATAAGCTTCTTGCATTCTATTAACAGTAAGTTGGTGAATTAGCCCATTCTTTCCATTCCTTTTAATGAAAACACCGTTCCAAGAATCTTTTTCCTCTAAGAGTTAGGAAATGCCTTCTAATTTTGGATCCAAATGCAGCCACGCAGAGTTTCTGTCCTCTTTCCCCCCACTGTTAACAGTGTCCTGTAGACCTTTCCCCTTTGTAGTATTTATAAGTATGAGTTGAAATCCTTGAGCCTTTGTTTGGCTAGACTGATCCTACCACCTGTTCTCATCTCTCTCATAGGACAGCCTCTCCAGTTCTCCAATTATCCTAAGCCATTTTCTGCCCGTCTTTCAACTCAAAACAATTTTTCCTGGCTGTTAGTTACTGGAATTGTACACGCTCTCCCAGATGCAGTTTCACTTGAGCCTGCACCTGGGAATAGATCTTGGAGCTACTTCTCCCCTTACATCCAGGCACTGCAGGCACCTCTTTCATGGCTAATTACATGTCAGTCTCTAAATAACCTACAGACAAGTCCTCTCCGCTTTGCCTGTGGAGCTGCTCTGCCTTAATCATTACTCCTGGAGATCAGATGAACTTCTGAGGAAACTGTATGAGTGGTGGTGTGGAAGTCTTGAATACTCGCAGCTTTTTTTCCACGCTGGGAGGGTTGTGCCTGTGTTGAGCTAGAGTGTGGGCAAGGGAGAGGCCTCAGCCACAACCTCCTGCTCTCCTTCACCTCACAGCCTCCCATGCCTCAGGACATCCACCCTCCCACCATGCCATGGTGGGACTGTGCTGCACGAACTCCTCTGTCTTCCCAGTGGCATGCAGCGCAGACTTAGTCCCCAGAAATGGATGTGGCTTCCCTTGGAAGAAGTGTCGTTGGCCTCCTGCCCTGTTTGGTGGAAAGGAAGCACCTCTGCAGGGCTGTCAGACCAGCACCTCTATCCCCAGCGAAACTCCACCAACTGCATAGCCACAGGGGCCACTGTCCAGAACGTCTAAGAGGGGACACAGCAGGAGGCAGGAAACTTCCTGAAGATGTGGAAATGAAATCTTAGAGTTCTATGAGCTTCTTTTCTTTCTGTAAGTTTAGACACTTCCTTAGGTGATGAGGCACAAACTAAAGGGCCAGATACTGGAATTACAGGTAGCAGTCAAGCTCTTGATATTTCTGGTTCTCCGGTAGGTCAGCTCTTCTGCACCATGTTACACTGTATGGATGCTCACATGGACACACATCACAGGGAAAGGCCAAAGCATGAAGATACAGTGAAAGCAGTGCCTCCTTGTTGGACTATCTGGAGCAGGGGTCTTCACAGGGTGGCACAGCCTCTGACCACCACGCAAGGCTGCAGCCCCTGCCCGGTGCAGCTGGTGGCAGATCACTGCTGCGGTGGCACGGCAGCGGCACTTGGGGCAGGCTAGCTGTGGGGTTGTGGAAGGGCTGCGTGTCAGTCTCAACCACAGTGTGAAACTTGTGTGGTCTGCATGGACCCAGCCCTTCCCTGCCTCCCTCCAGCCCAGTTTGGGGGAACACTCACAGGACAGGTTTGGCACAGTGTAAAGAGGGAAAACAGGTGGTTTTGCTTTGTTTCTTTCTCAGAAAGCTGGGGTATTTCTTCTCTTCAATGGGCTGGTTATTTCTGCAACTCATGAGGTGACAAATGATGTTCTAAGCATATATTGTCTGTTTCTAAAGACATTATAACCTGCTGTCCTCTCCTGTCCCTTACCTCTTCAGTGACAGCACACACTTAGTTATCCTTTGCAGCTCTTTTTATTGCTGACCGATTAATTTTGACAGATTTTGGTGTGTTTCTTTCTCTGATTGTTGAGAGAAAGTGGATGGCCACCCTCTGCACTGAGCCCTGTGAACCCGAACCCGGAGCATCCCTGCATTCTGGGGCTCCCTTCTCCAGACACCATGTCCGGCTCTGATGAGGGCACAGCACTGGATGTGCAGGAGCTGACCCAGGGGCCACCTTACAGGTCAAACAAGAGGCAGGCAGGCCTTCAAAGGAGATGATTTGCCTCCCTGTGACTCAAGGGAACGGCATGGAAAATGCACTGAGCTTACAGGCAGGACCTGGGACCCAGGGCAAAAGCACAGTTGCGGGCTGTTTGTTCCCCAGGCAGGAACACAGCTTGTCACCTCCCGGCTCCTGCTAAACCATCTTCCAGTCTGGGAAGGCAGCACAGTACCTGCCAGAGGGGTTTTGTACGCTTGTCATATGGTGCTCGCTTGCCTATTTGAAAGGAAAGCAGATTGTTCCTTGGAAGCATCTGCGAGGGAGCTTGGTGCCCTTGGCAGCAGGGCTGACACCCACCCGAGGATGGAGGAGGCCTGCCTTCCCCTATGGCAGGGAATCAAAACCTTAACAAGGTGTTTTTGGGAGCTCTGCCTCGCGACTCTGCAAATAGGAGACAGGCTTTGAAAAGCCTCCAACTGAAACCACCGTGAAATTTATGTAGGCAGAAGGTAATTACCCAGATTAGACTTTGGCTAAGGCACAGGACTGACACTTAGTGAGGGAGTGCACCACAGGAGCTTAAATAACTACACGCAGCCGCCACTTCCGTGACTTTACATTTTAGCTGAAATACTAATCTCCATTGTTAGAACAGCCTCACACCAGAGAGGACTGATGAGCCACTTGTCAGCAACTGCAGTCAGCAGCTCTGGCTGAACCTTCGGAAGGGCTGTGCCCATCGTCCCCCCCTTCTGCAAAAGAGAAACTCAAACAGCTCTTACTGACCCAAAAGTTGAATTTTACCTTCCCTTTTCCCCCCCTTTCTATGTTTTCATCTTCCACATTCTTCTCATCTTTTATCTGCCACTTTTCAGTCTTCATTCTCTTCTACATTACCTTCTTTTTCTGTATCAGTTTTCACCTCCCATACAGGTAGTTTTCCTCAATTCTCACTCTCCCTCCTTCCTTAAAGGTTTGGATCTGGTTTTTTAAAGTGTTTTCTTGCCTTCCTTTAAATGCTCTCCATTGTGCTTTCTCTGAGTTCCCTCCCTATCCTTCATTCTGCCTTACAAATGCTTAGCTGCTTCAGGCATTTGAGTAAACATTTTGTTGCTCCTCATCCTTCATAAAGCTGCCAGGGACAAGGTCTGGGGCCGTAGGTCATCCTCCTGACTCTGGTCTGCATTCCAGCATGGATTCCATCCTCAGAAGATCCCAAGCTTCATCTTCCATTTGGTCATGGGAGACTGACCCTAGGCTGACTTTTATGCTATGGGAGCCTATGCAATTACAAGGGCAGCTAAAGACTAATTGTACGTACCGTATTTCCTGTGGTACTGGGTCTAGAAATACTCACGAGTTGTTGTGATCCTGAGGCAAGAGGAAAAACGTTGGAAAATGTTGCAGTTAGTTACAAATTGCTTTTGGCATGTTCTAGTCAATAAATACAAAAGCAAAAAGGTATCTTCACCATTTTCTTTCCGTAGCAGTAACATTCCTGATAATTCACTGATGGATCCCCTCTCTGTTATGCTTCATTTCCCCGCAGTTGTTTGTTCCTCTTTCTGGGGAAAACTGTCTCATTAGTATTTCTAGATACAAGCTTACCTGTATTTTTTCAGTACCACTAAAATGTTGGGTAACCTTAAGTAATTACTTCTTTTGTAGTTTTATGTAAAATAAATACTAATTCTGTTATTTATTGTTGAAATGAGCAAACTAATTCATGTTTAATACTGCTTCTAAACATGTATCTCTTCTTGCCTTTCAACAGTTTGGCCACTGCTCCGTTCCTTCATGTTATCGCTACCTTCACACTAGCTGAAGCACTCAGAACCATAACTAATCTGACAGGAAGATGTCTGGTACCACACAAACAAGGGCTATTCATGCCATTGCCTGTGATGTGATACCTCCAGCTGTGCATCTCCAAATGATATTGGCTCTGCTTCCACCATATCATATTGACAGTTCACACCCCGCTTGTTGTTCAGCTGATACGATACGAAAGTTTTTTCCACCAGAATGCTAGACTGCTTTACGAGTTTCTCAGTCCGACTGAATGTCTGTGCTGGGGTTAGTTCTGCCTAGATACCACAGAGTCTGCTTGTACTGAATGAATCTCAGTTGAATAATTCTGCTGCATCCTTAAAATATCAACATTAATTTTTAATCTTTAAGTTAACACGAACTGCAGCTCTATTCGTCACCCACTTCCCCTTCTGTTAGATCTGCAACACCAGTGACCTGACAGAGCCCACAGCTTAATTTTAGTTGTGTATACCCTTATGAACCACTTTTTCTCATCTCAGTATGAAACTGCACTAACATATGGGCTCAGGTACTACCCTCCTAGCAGGCTTGATGGGTGCAGCTGAGAAAGAGCTCGGGTTCTTTCCCAGGAGACTTCCCTCATTAGCTTGACACAAACATCTGGTAGGTTTTCACTCACAGAAACCCGAGACTATGTGTCTGCTTGAAAGCTTCAAACCACATTTATTGTAAATTCATGGAAAAAAAAAGAAGAAAAGAAGAAGAAACCACAGGTTGGTAAACTATTACATTTCAGTGCGAAGAAAATATCCAGTGATGTGCAATCAGATACTGAAAAGAATATCTAAATAAGCAGCATTTTCTCAATAGAAATCTCATTAAATAAAAAAAAAAATATTTCCATATTTACAGATTACAAGGCAAATGTATCCTTAAAGCATTGTTTTGTATTTAGCGGGTTTATTTCTTTGAAATAAAGGAGAAATTGTTTGAATCTAAGAGTGTACTTTGGAAGTAGCTTGCTACACAGTCTATGTTACCACCAGTGAACGGACGAGTAGCCTCTCCTTGACCACTGCAGTGCTCTGCTTCTTCTGTCATCCAAGCCTTCACCGAAGGGCTTCTGGTACCTCCACCTATGAAAGGGGAGTGGGGTGGGGAGGGTGTTCATTACGTTTGCTGTACAGTCTGGATGGCAAAATTCCTACCAGAGACACACTCCCAAGAGCTGTAACAAGCCTGAATCTGGGGAAGTACCTCACTTCTGCCAAAATCACAGCTGAACAGAAATCAATGTGCTGAGAAAAGCCTAATCAGAGAAGAGCCTCCTCCCAAATGTTGTCTTATGCCCACATTTCTAAGATTTTTTTTTTATTAAATATATGTGTACTGAAATTGAGCTTGTGCTATATCTGAGCCAAAATCGGTCACTGAAATACGATCTCTTACTTACCCGCCTTAATTGCTTTATGCTGCTTGCCCGAATTGCTTCCATAAGGTTGTCATGGAGAGACCTTTGTGGGGTGGAGGGACGGGTTGAGGGTCGTGAACCTTCCTCTGATTTTCTGTCCGAGACTGATTTTAGAGAATCTTTAATTTCCTTCAATATGCTGTTCTCATGTTTTTTGCTTTTTTTCCCTTTTTTCTTTTTCTGTCCATTCTGTAAGGCTTTTCTTGAGCTTTCTTGCTCTTTGATGACTTCAGCTATATTCCTGGTTGGTACCTTCTTCTGTGGAATAACAGGCGGGGGGGGAGGAGGAGGAGGAGGAGGAGGTGGGGGTGGAGGGGGAGGTGGGGGTGCAGGAGCTGGAGGCTGAGTTTTCACTGGCGGTGCTTTCTTTGGGAGCTTTGGAGAGGACCAAGGTGAGCTCTTAGGTGACACATAAGGTGAGGACCGAGGCGTACCTTTCTGCAAGACTTTGGTCTTTGGATTGGTGGCTCCATCACAACCAGACTCTTGCTGCCGCTGGTCCTGCATACGCTTTTGCCTTTGTTTATCCATATTTCTTGTCAGGATGCTCGTCATGCTCATTCTCGGGCCAGCAAGGTCAAAGTGATAACCAAGCTTGACCAGAGTGGTGTTCTCTTTCAACAGTTTAACTATGTCCATTTCCACCTGGCTGCCCATGATGTGCCTTTGATTGTGGAACCGCAGTTCTGTTAGAACCTTGTTGTTCTGCAAAGCTCTCATGATGGCCAGCACTCCTTTGCCTGTGATAAAATTTGACTCAATATTCAGACTAGTTATATGCTGATTTACCTTCAACATACCAGCAATAGCTATTGCAACATTGTCGTCAGCATGCGTGTTTGCCAAGCTGAATGACTTAACCACTGTGTTGTCCCTCAGGGCTTGAGCAAATTGTATAAGCATCTGTGAAGTGATGTTTTCAATGTTGTTCAGATTGACCTCTGTGGTGTCAGGGTCATTGCTCCTAACTTTTTCCAAAGCATCCTCAATAACTGTTGGATTTCCACAAGGGTGGATGGCACTGCTTGTTACGCTCAGATTATTGGTGTCTTGTCCATCATGGCCATTGAGTAAGCTTTCATTGTCCTTTGCACCGTTACACTTTTTGCGTCTGATGTGATCAGAACTCCTGACATCCTCAGGTCTTTCACCAGCTGCAACATTTTGCTTTTCCTCATTCTCATCATCACTGTCATCTTCATCTTCCTCCTCATCTTCCTCTTCTTCATCATCATCCTCTTCAGTATATGTCTCCTCAGACACTTCACTATTGCTTTCTGTGAAATATGCTTCTTGAATGTCTTCTGAATTGTCTTCTTCTCGCTCAGAGTCCTGAACAGGAATGTAGGATTGGGTGTTAAACATGATTGCAGTAATGTATCTACTGCTTTTTTGCACAAAAACAATTATCTTGAAACTATATAAATTAATATTGGAAGCTAAAAACAAATCCCCCAAACCAGAGACAGTTAGGAGAACAGAAAATGTTTCAGCACCTAACACCTTTTTAACAGTATTTATTTAATATTCTTCAGAAGCCAAATGCTTAGCATAAATTGGAACAGTTTTACTGACATCTGTGTTTTCGGCCAAGAGAAAACTTGATACAAGATATTGCAACATGGACATACTTCATGCTTTCTATGTGTTGGTATGTCCAGAAGGGGATGTTATTTGGATCCTTGCCCGCAGAAACATAAGACCACAATTTCAGAATGGACATGGTCTATGAGCAACAAGTTTCTTGATTTCATAAGGATTAGACATCTGTGTCTATGCTCAGACTGCCTTGCATCTAAAAAGGCTAGAGACCACCATCATTTAGAATACAAATAGTGTTTGCACTTGTAAACATGCATACTGACCTGCAAAATAATACAGAATTACAGGAGTCATATCAACAAGACTCTGGATGCGCTGTACGGGTTATACACACTTAGAAGTTATTTGTGAAGAAAAGATTCAGACACATTCCCTCAGGTAACAAGTAATCCAATGCCAGTAATCCCCAAATGTTTGCCAACAGCTAAGACTCTGCTCACTGATGGCTGTCACAGGTCAGCTGCCATACTGTAACTTGTTATTGCCTGCAGAGTAACACACCATTTTTCTAAACCCCAAGGTTATTTCGGTGTGTTTGGTGGGCACCAGAATGGCAAATTTGGATCTACTTCTCAAAGCTCTGCCTAGTGCCCTCAGCAGTTATGGTGGCAGAGGACAATTCTCTGTGCAGGAACAGCAGAAGGTCTGCACCCCAGGGAAGTCTCACTCGCTATCTGGAGACCTCCAGAAGCACAACAGTGTCGTATGGACCATGACTGAACCCACGTGCTATGACCAACCTTAAACCTCTTGCCCCAAAAGATCTCCCACCTCCCGTTTTGTCTACTGGACAAGCCATACCATATGCCTTTTTATTTACATTTGTAAAAGTTAATAAAATTTTCGATTAAATATTATTGTTCCTTATGCATTACTTTAGCAACATTCACATTTTAGTCTTTGTAAAATACTACAGGGTACACTCTGTGAACACACAGTGTTTTGTGCTTCAAGAAAATCAAAGTGTTACTAACATGACAGCCTATTTTTAGAAAACCTGTACAGTTCTAGGTTTGCTTAATTATCTGGCTCTCAAAATGCAGGGGAAAGTTAAAATAATAGTAACGACAGATTGCACAGTACTGTTTCACAGTCTTAAGCAGATTTCTGTGTTGGGACATATGCAAAAGAGATAGTAATGGTGACATTTGCAATAGTGTGACTCCAATGAAATAGGACATCGAGCTCTTCCAGCCCGTCATTCCTGAGCGTTCAGTGCCTGAAAGGCTTGAAGGGTCCAGCCTCATTGCCCTGGACATGGAGGGCTTGCAAGGTCTGGCTCCATTGCTTCTCCTGCAGATCATGTGCAGGAAGGCCCGTACACTGAGGGATGCTGTGCTACATAGAGAAGAAACAGTGTTGTGTTTAAGCCAGGTTTATTATGGGACTAAGTTTTATATCTGTAGCTTCTGTATATATATGCAGACTTTTAAAAGCTGAAAACACCAGGTAACCAGGCTGAAAACACCACGCTTTGCTTTTGTCCTTACACTACATATATTTCAGCCTTCAACAGAGCTGCAGATGAGCAGAAGATGGTGCCTCTAAACAGACGGCTAATACACTTGATGACACTAGATTAACTTAAAAAATACCTGGCATTTCTGGGGTCAAACGGGAGTTTAGTTTCCTTGTCACATACCTTGTTGGGTGTCATAACAATCTGCACGATAATTTTTGAAATCAACTACTCTTCCCTTTGCAGATCCATAGAGCATGCTCTGTTATTGTGGCAGCATTTTTGTAGGACTGCCGCAGGCAGCCTGTGGGGCTTCATCCTACTTTGTAAGTGGTAACTTGATGAAAAGTTAGGACAGAGATAGTCAATGCAGAGAGGTAAATACCTCTGCAGGGCAAGTCATTCACCCTAAAAGGCTATCTGCAGGATGTTTGCCTTCTGGAGGAGCTGATCTCTCACCACTACCTATAGAAGGAACACAAATAACTGTTTTAGATAAGGTGTCTAACTTTTAGACAGTTGAGGGCAAGAAGAAAATTGCTTTCAAGAAACTCAGAAGGAGCTTTCTTCCTGCCTTCAGTGGAGAGACCCTTTGTGCCCTCTACATCAGCGTGTCAACATTTTCATATATACGAATGCATTTAGGAGTTTTCTTCTTAGATCTTCTCAAAAAGTACAGAGGCTTTTGCTAGCACTTTGAGATTTAGCCAGTACCCACTGTTAATTCTGTATAAACATGGGGGAAAAAAAAAAAGCCATTATATAAGACTCCAAACTAGACATGTTTAGAGGGTTTTTTGGAACTGTCCATGTTTCGAGTTCCAGGCTCAGCTGAAAATAAACATTAATCTTGCCATTGCCTCCCTAGGACTTGACAAACAGGGAGTGAAGTCAGTGTCTGCAAGCTGATACTAATGGTCTGATGACAGCTAGTGGTCTGTGTACTTGCCTACAAAGACACTACACCACCATTCATGAACAGGAGAGAACACTTATATGTAAAGAAACCTTGGATATTATTATTGCAGGCTTATTTAATCCAGGTGACTTTTCTTAAAGAGAGTATTTTATCTAATGTACAGACTGCAGTTACTGCCTTGCAAATGAACCGAGCTTCTGAACCAAGGCTGTTAGAAGTTCTGAGTCCAGTTTTGCCATCTTTACCTTTCTTTTTTGCATTATTTTCTACTTAAACATGGGGGAAATGTCCTTTTAAGGAGAGTCAGAGTTTGGTATGAAGCAGCACTCAAAAATCAAAAAGCTACTCACATCCCCAAGTCCTCATTTTGCTTTGAAATTACATGGAGCCAATGTGAAAACACAAGTTGCTTTTTGATAGAGTTCAGCCTCACAAATTGTTTTAGCAGGGGCCTAAGGGGTGCCAACAGGGACATGAGCTCAGACCAAGAGTGCTCATCGCCTGTGAGGACTGAGCCCTTCAGTCCTGCCCAGCTGTACTGTTCATCTGCAGTTCAGGGACCAGCTTTTATTATTAACAGTTTTATTTTGGGGTTGACTTGCCTAACAAGCACTATCGGTTGCTTTTTTGGGAATACAGATAAACGGTTTGGCTGATCCTTCTACCCCAGGCCACTTTTTAAATAACTTACAGCTACCCTCTGACAACAGTTGCCAGAAGACTCCCAAGCTGTGCCAGGGATCCTCAGCAGGAACAAGACAACATAAACTGCTGAAAGCAATGCAGCTTCCTTCCAGCAAGCATGAAGCCTGGCAGCCACTTACTCAATTTCTGACATAACGTGTTCAAAATTATCCTCCTGACATGCTTCTCAGCAGTCAATACCGATTTTTTGGAAGGAAAGGAAAAGGCACTTTTTATAGCTTTTAAACAAAATCAAATGTTATCCAAAAGTCCACATCACTACCTGGCAATGCCCTTTAAAATTTTTCCTATTTTAATCACTAATGGTAGTTTTTATGGGACTTTCTTCTGTTCCCAACTGAGCATTTAAGGCACCTCCAGAGAGAGCAGAATCTTCCTGAGCTAATATGTAGTGCTTTAGCAGGCACAGAAGTATGGCTAACAGTGTTCTTAAAAATGCTACAAAAGACTGAAGGAAAATGAAAAAAGTCAGCGAGATCACACCAGGGAAGAACAAACACAAGTATTTCTAGGAAACAGCAAATGCCTCAGCGTCTTACCTTTTCGCACGCACCCAATCTCTCTTCTTCTAAGAGTTTCTTGGTCTCCCTCTCCCAATAGGCCATCAGTGCTTCCCGACTGAAAGTCCCCGTTGGTGTTTTTTCTGTCAGACTCTTCTGCCGTTGTCCCACTGGAAGGTTACGGTCAGGCTCTATGTCCTCCAGCTCCCGCTCCAGCTCCTTCAGCTCCTCTTCAGTGAGAGAAGCAAGGAGCTCATCTTCATCAATGTCTTCATATTTACTGAGCTCTCTTCTGTAGCCAAAGGTAGACATGGTCCCACTTGGTCAGGCTGGTACAAACCTGAAGTGACTAGGCATTCAAGAAGGCTGAAGCAAGGAAGCTGTGTCTCGTTTGGTCAGCAACTGTTTCCCTGCGTAGCGGAGGCACCCTTTTAAGAGTAATCATCAGGGGCTTACGACAATGCATGAAGGGATGAAAGCATGCTCCGTTTTAAGCATCAGACGTCAGCTAGACATCTGAACAGCAAGAATTCCCAACACTAGTGTTTGCAGGTCCCTTAAAGAGGGGGATTATTGACATACTGGCCATGGCCATATTTAGAGCAGGCGGCTAGAGGGAGAATACCAGCCTTGCGGCTGGGGGAGGGGGGGACAGCAGCAAATAAAACACCGGGCACATTTACACCAATTTCATGTCCAAACTGCAGTAGAGAAAGAACACTGAAAATCCATTTAAACCTGAGCTGCTGCAGGGGCTGGAAATAAAACACACTTGCCATTGTTCAGCGGACTTCCTCTCCTTTTCACGGTTTTTGAGCGGAACCACGCTGTTACCCTGCCAAGGTGTTTGCAGGAGGTTAGCATTGATGGGAAGGCAGCCTGAGAGGAGGAGGTCGGTGTGTCAGCACCCACGGGGAACATTGCTCCCACAATGTCACACCTTGCCCGCAACAATGAGCACAACTGAATTGTTTATTTATTCCCCTTTTTTCCCAAGGATGGTCAGAGGGAGAATCAGATTGTCATGTCCATTTGGAGCTCCTTTTCTTCATGCAGAGTATTATGCTTTGCTGGAGGAGTGAGCCAAGTTCCTGGGAGGTTTAGGGGGAACCAGCCTTGGGTGGGCAGCGGGGCTCTGTCTTTATCACTCCGGACAGCCCCTAGCGAATGAAGGCCTCTAGTGGCTATTTCAGTTAATGGCCATTGCTCGCTATCGCTGACTGATGTGCAGCTGGAGAGCACCCTTCAATTCTTTATTTGAAATATGTATCTACATTATCATGTCTGCTAATAAATGATACATTATTCTGATATTATTTCTATAGACAGGTATCTTTGAACGTAAAAAACTATGGAATGGAAGGTTAAACTTCACACTGTTCTATTCTTTTCTCTATTAGCAGAGAAGGATGATGAACTAACAATGTTTTCTGAAATGCACAGGCCAGCCACATCCGCAAACCATCGTTGTGAGAGAGAGGGAGAGGAAGAAAGAAAGACAGAGAAAAGGTTGGTTTTGGTACAGAGACCAATATAATCTCTTTTTGGTTAGTATGGATTGGACACCTGAACTGATGTAAGGATGTTTAGCCAAATTTCTCATTTAGTTTTATTATTATGCATATTGCTTTACTGCCAACGGAGAGAGGATATTGAGCATGATTTTCATAAATGGACTTGATAAAGAAATTATATTTTTCCTCTGATCATTTTCTATATGAATTTCATCCAGTGAACTGCTTGTTCAAGAAGTGCGATGAAAGCTTACAAGCTTAGTCTTCCCTAACACATGAAATACATCAATACAGCAGACTAAAGAATATTGTTCATCTTAAAATAAAACAAGTATGTACAGGTCATTTACATTGACTATACCTTTGCATAAAGTAAAAAGGATGAAGATGCAAACCAGCTTGGCTTATGGAGCTAAGAGTGTTACCTTGAAGGTATACGATACTGTGATGGGTCACCTGTGCCTAGACAACCCAGCGGGTCAGTAGCAGTTCTATTCAGTCTTTCAGCTCCACTTGCAGAAATGATGCTTAGGCCAAATTCTGTAAAATAGGAAACAGTAGGGGGAAAAAGTACCCTTTTTCTTTTAACTTTGCATTGTAAATACTGACATGGCATTAATGAAATGTATGTAACAGAACTCCAAGCAATTTTATTCGTTATGCCTAGGAACATGGTTCACATTGCTATCATTGGAGTTAGCCAGAGAAGCAGCACGATAAAATTGTCTTTTCTGGGCACATTTCTGCAGACAGCACTTCGTTGCAAGCATATTTAATGGAGTTTCTTAGAAAATTTGCACTGGACAGATTTTCTGTTTGAAAAGGCTGATTGAAACTGAAATGCTTTTAGAAATGTGCTATATTTTATTACTACAATGTTGACACGCACAACATTGATATGTACAGTATTAAAAACAAAAACATGCTGTTAAAAATGAAATCTATTCAAATAGACTGTTTCCCAGAAAATTCTGAGCTTTCTGCTTTTCCTTTTTTCCTCAGATACAACAAAATTTGTCTCCGAATTTTCCTTAGCTGGGAGTCCCTAATACAGAGTACGAACATACAGATATCCAACTTGTTTATTTAAAGTATTATTCTACGTATAATTCAAATTTTCCAAACTCAAAGGAACTTCAAAAAGCAATATGCATTACTCATTTGTAGAATAATATTCCAAAGGATGATTTAGTCCAGTCCTTGGTAGCAACAAGAATGTTACCTCAATGCTACTTCTTACTGAGGCATGAGACAACGGTGGGCCAGTGCTGATGTTTTTCTACATATAAAATGTCAGTGACGTCCATTCCAGCCATGAGATAAGAGAATTTAAAGATGTTACTAAAGATGGACAAGGTATTTTATTGTAACTATCTTCCCTGAAGCAGGGGGCAAATTGGCACAGTTAGGTGAGGTTATGAGAGTTCAGGTCCCTTCCTAATCCTGTACATGTCACTCATGGTAATTTAGGACCCATTCTTTATACAGAGATGGACAAAGGTGAAGACCCATGAGCACTCTAGAACAATTTTAATACAAGTAATAAGGCTGTAGCACATGGCAAACGACACACAAAAAAAGGATGCTAAAACTGCAAAGCTAAGAACTCACAGGTCAGAAAATGCAGGGATAATAGCTGTTGTGCCTGTTGATGAGCACTGAAACACAGTCCTAAATTCCATAACTCTGTATATATCATATACTTTGATCCTAGACCCATGGGGCCCCAGGACCTATATTCTTGTTCAGTGTACAGGAGAGATCACGCACATTCAATAAATAGCCTTTCAGCATGTTGTTCTCCCCTGTTCCTCATCATATAAAGACCACCAATGGCTTTATTTGTCCAGTGGTTGTTTCAGGGGACATGAAGGTGTAACCACCTTTGTGAGGAGGAAGAATAGAGGTACAGAGACCTTAGGATTGCAAGTACCAGCTAATCTGGAGTTTAGGATTCCCAGTTTGGGGGTACTTGTCATTATGCAGCACTTCAGTCTGTCCCGGCTCACTTCCTGTGGGCACCAGCCACTGCTGAAGCTGCCCACCACTTTGACAGTTCAGATCACAGGTTAACACTCAAATGATTTCATTATGATTAAATTGACTTGTACCACTTCTGAGAGGAACGCTGCTGCAAAGACAGCAGTGATTGTGTTTTCCTGTAATTTCCCACCTGAAACTTTTGTTCTTGTTCCACAGCCCCATTTCTCCGGCACTACAAAAAGCAAGCAAAAAAAACAGCAGTTTGAGCATCCTGTTATACGTTCCAGGCTTGTGCTCAGTCACACAATTACACAGTTTAGAGAGAGACCTTGTTGTAGTGAGGTGGCACAACGAACTTCCTTCCATCTCAGAAGGCAGGAGAGCGCGAGACATAGGTAGCACATGAGGGCAGGTTTATACTGGCTGCGTTGACAGCTGTTTGGGATGAATCCTCCAAAGCAGTTTGCCACCTCCTAACAGAAAACCCAAACTCACCTCCCTAATGCCCTGCTGACATCTTGCATGCAGGGAATAAACCATGTCACACAGAGGCCATGAAAACTCACCACTCAGACCACAGAATTATAAAAAGGTTTTTTCCCTTCAGGACCTGGGCTAAGATTAAAGAAAATGAGAACTGGGAGTGCCCATTTTACAGAATCAGGATTCACTCTGCCATTGCAGACATCTGGCACCCAGGTTCCCAAATTCAAGTGGGACAGAGCCCACTCAGCCGCAGCAAGGTTGCAGGTAAGACCTTCAATCTTTTCGTGCCTGGGCGATCTATTTTCTTGGTTTTAAAAGAAGAAACACTTTTAAATGTGGGTTGTTTTTCTTTCCTTTTCAAGAAATTAACTATTTCAAGCAGCAGCCTAGGAAACTTTGTTCTGCTTCTCACTCGTTTCCACACTTTGGGCACATTGGCTCAATGGCTGAAAGGACACAAGCAACACCTCGGGGTGGTACGCACCCCTCAGCAGGGCAAAGCCCACAGTTTAAATTTTACTTCCACTAGGGAGAGTGCAGGGAAAACTACAGGCAAGCAAAGAGAGGACTGCACAACCTTGTCCTCAGGTGCGGGACATGGCTGGCCCTGGGACAGAGGCTATTTCAGTCACGGCTCCTGAGGACAGACTGTCAGACAGATGCGTTGGCTCGTACTAAGCTGCAGTCCCACGCTGCAGGAACAGGTCCAATTGCCATAGAGCACATCAAAAACAATGCACCACAGCACGACTGGGCTTCCCTCATCTCTCCCACTGCCCTTCTCCCTGCAGAGCTCGCTCCTGTCTCCCCTCATCCCTTTTGCACGTCCCATTCCTCACCAGCTCCTTCTCTCCTGCCACCCCCCCACACAGACACCCAGGCACCAGTCCCTGCGCTCTCCCACCTTCCCTCTCCTGCCTCCTTGGAGCTGTGCTGTCTTCTCCATCCCTGGCCCTGCAGGCCCCCCTCGCCTGCCCTGCCTGCACAGCCCCTCGCTGTTCTCACCCGCCCCTGGGGCAGCTTGTTCACTGACCTCCCCTTCCCTCTCCTCCATGCATGTCCCCTGTCCTGTCCCCATGCTCCTCACTACCTGCCTTCCCCCTTATGCCCCTATCAATTGAGATACAGAAATATCTACATATATATGCACGTGTCTCAATTTCTGTGTGCTGCTTCTACAGGCCCCAGTTCAACGCAGAGTCCAAATCCGCCTGGAGAGACAAAGGGTCATAACCTGGCATCTAAACAGGACTGCGAGGCAGACTGATGGGACAAGCTGTAGCTCTTTCCCCCAGGAGACTGGTGTAACTTGTGAAAATTGTGCACATCGTACTGTTCCTGAAAAGGATGTGTCATCACCCACATTTAACAGTGGTATCAGCAGAACAAATGGAATAAAGCATGCACTGAAGGCATTTGAAGGAACAATTTTTCAGCTGCTTTTCTCTATGCCAGATGATTCTGTTGTCCAGTCCATCTCTCCTGGTGATGCTGTAAACAGGGAGTCACAAGGGAGAAAAAGACCTTTCCCTTCATCCATGCTGGGGAAACAAAAAGTCGGGTAAGTTTAAAGATGACCCTGATCCAAAACCAGTTTTTGCTTGGGAATCAGACTCAGCATCCTAAATCAAAGGTGGATTTTTCCTGCTGATCCCCTACAGCACATGTCAGGCTACTAGGAGGGCAGATTCCGGGTCCAGATTGTAGCTTAACAACTCAGACCCATCACAAACAGTGATCAGCTTTCACTCAAAAACATGTGCATGTGGGCAGCCTTATTGCTCAAGATTAGTTTTGAAAACAGCTTTCCCAACAGGTGCTGGGGACATAACCAGAAGCCTATAGACAACACTATATACCAACAAGCCACGTCTCAACCACTAATCTAATGTATTTTAATGGTGGGGGTCTTTGGGTTGCCTTGCTTATCAAGAAGACAGAAGAGTCACAGCTAGTGAAGAAGTGAATGGGCTCTCATAGTGCTGCTGATGGGAAGAGTGTATGGATGCATCTTGGAAGGGGAGTCAAAGGTCAACCTGCCTGCAGGGAAACACCGGGGATAAAAATTCATCTGGGTGCAAATAACGTTTCTGGTCTACCAAATTCCTCAACCTTTGATTAAAAGAAGGAGAACTCACTGCCCACATGGCACAGCTACCCGGTGTCCTTTGTGCATGGAAGCTGAAGCTCTATTTTGCTTGTAGTCTCTGCAGTCTGCAGACTGGCCATTGCTATAGCTGGGTGCCATGGGTGCAGCAGACTCAGGGTTTGTTGCCCCTTTTGCCTACCCGAATCATGCTAAAATAGGAAAGGCAAGGGGGACAAGAAAGAAGAAATGTCATTGCCATTCCAGTTTTCTTTCTTCCCTACACAGCCAATACTTTTTATTCATTTTGTGTCAGTACAATGTCACGTTCTGTAACAACAGCATGAGATGAACCTCCTTATCTTTGATAGCACAAACTATCCTGCCAGGGTTTTGCTCAAAACAAGTGCTTCTCTGTGTCTCTGCAGACTGTCCATTTCCTCGGTGCCAGTTTCTGCCACACCAAAAAGATAAACTGTTTTGTACGCTATGATTATCTTAATGCTCTTGCTTCCATATAGCTGCTCTTATCCCTCAGGAAGAATCTCAGCATGCTTACAAACACTGCCAACAGATTTACAAGCTATATATAGAAATCATTTCACTCGCTCCTGATGTACAGCCATAGGGTGACCACAGCAGCTGTTTGGAATTACATCGTGATATTGCTCAACAGGTTTGGACAGGAAGCAGAGCCCACTGTATTGCAAAGAAAGCAGCAGAGGAACTGCTGCATGCTCAAAAAAGGCGGGTTTTGGAAGTGCGGTGTGAATGGGATGCTGTTTAGGCATCTGCAGGTAGGTTATTCTTTCCCTCCAAAAGCATGATAAAATCGGTAACATCTGCCAATGTAAGCATTATATTATTCGTGGTGGTGTTTGCAAACATACCACATTTGCATGTCCAGGTCAGGTAGTTATTAAATTATAAGTGATTATAAAAAGTGCATGGACTCAGTCCTCTGTTGAATGCCTTAGTCCCAGACAGTTCTCCCATGTAGCTTAGCCAGACCTACAGCTTGCCATTCAGATAAAAAATTTGCTCTATTTCTTTACTCACAGAGAGCAATAGAGGTCCATACTTCTATATTTAGCATTTCCTTAGGTTTTGTCACTTCTTTTTCAACAGTGTTTGTTTACGAATATTTTTTTAAAAGGAGATCCCAGCAATATAAACAAGTGAGGTGATTCATAGGGAACTAAATACAAGCAGCACTACTAAGTAAATTATCTATTTTACTGTTTTTATTTAGGTCTATTTTTTAAATAGTCCATACTAATGATGATGGGAGTTAATCTATGGGAGTTCATTCCTACCACATGC
The DNA here is from genome assembly GCA_009769605.1 of Bucorvus abyssinicus. Taxonomy (NCBI): domain Eukaryota; kingdom Metazoa; phylum Chordata; class Aves; order Bucerotiformes; family Bucorvidae; genus Bucorvus; species Bucorvus abyssinicus. Next base: position 23,951,919 of record CM020025.1, read on the forward strand.
AGAATATGCAGACAAAAGCCAAATGTAGAGATTTCTATTGAAAATGTAAATTTTGAAAATTAAATGTAAATACTTCATACACGTTACCAGAGCTACACTGTTACATCAGTCTTATGACTACTAACAATTCACTTATATATTTTTACAGCTTCTCAGGAGAACCATGAGACACAGATTCCTCAGGGAATATTTCTCCTGATACCTGTACCTCTTTTGCTGGTGTGAGTGACACTTAAGGGACCATTTCAGAGAGAAAATGCTTCTCAATGCAATATACACCTTTAAATATTTATACAGTAATTTGGTGCATTCACCCATGCACTTCTTTCTGATTTAGCCAGCATCTGTTCTGGTAAAGAATTGGGATGGATTCCTTGGAAGAATGTTCTACACACATTTGGAGACACACATATATTTGAATGAAGGTCATTATCCGTAGGGTGCAGAAAAGGCCTCTGAAAGATAGACGCCTTGAGTGGCAAAATGCCAGTTTTCATTACTGCAGCCTGAACAAACAATATTTCCAGTGGAAAGGTCAGGGAGAGAACAAGCCAGAATAGGGCCATTAATGCTGAAAATCACTGTGGCTGGAATTACTTTTCTTGATACCATTTTCCTGAGCAGAGATCTATCCGTCCTAAGGCTCACAGGAAAAAAAGCAAGTGGGACAAGGCTTTAAAAGGACAGATTCAGCAGGCAGGGTACACTGGGGAGGCAAAGCTGGCTCACAGAGGTGAGGGCAAGAGACTGTTATTAGGTGCATATTAAAGGGGGTGATGGAAAATCAGAAGAGACATGACCTCTTCTACAGAGATAAGTGCTCACGAATTTATGCCACTTTTCCCATGGAAACCACAAACAGCTGGATATTTTAGAAGCCTGTTTCTACCCCAAGTAAGGGTCAGAAAAAATCCTTACCCTACCCTAAGGTAGACACAAAAGACCCCGTGGCGTTGTGGCTGTGTTTTTCCATGCATGACTCCAGCACTATCAGCAATACCCTGAGAAAGGGCAGCACAGGCCCAAAGATTCTGACTGCTGCAGTGAAACAATAAAATTGCCCCCCTTGATACTCTGAACAAGGATCTCCCATGCCAGCTCCCAAGATCAGATGGAAGCCAGTGCATGGAAGTTTTATGGAAGGCACACGACATGATAGCCCCTACAGGGAATAGCTGGTCATATGCAGAGCTCGTGGCTATGGTTGGGTCCTTCACTGAGCTATGAAAACAGCTACAAAGTCCTCCTCACCGGTGCTGCAAAGGCTGATGTAACCACTGGTGAATGTCTGGCTCCTTGGCTATCCCACCAGTCTGGTGCAGCTGCTTGTGTCAGATTTTATGAGAAACAGAGACGAAATGATACTGCTGCTTTCCAACATTGTCCCCAAACTGATAGGAGTCCCTCCCCCAGAGCATGCCTGAATCAATGCCAGGGCATTTAATTACTTCTAGCCAATGTGGCCCATGGGGTGGGCATGCCATGGAGTTGGGTTGCGGTGGAACACCCCATGAGTCACACCCAAATAGCAGAGAAAATTAAATCCCATCATTGCAAGGGTTCAATCACAGTCCAAGCAGGGAAAAAGAGGAGTAGATTTTTACTACCAATATCTTCATCCAGCTGGGGCTGCTGCCTTTGCCTCCTTTCACACAACCACCAGTCCTGGATCAGTTGTATTTCTCACTTCCACCAGCATGTACTCAACTCCATAAAAGTAGTATTTAATGGTCTGGCTGCAAAACATGGGTGTCGAAAGACTTCTGCCCAATCCCTAGCTGAGCCATAAGCAGGACATTGGGTAAACAGCTCCCTTTCTGTCTATCTTGCCTTATATTCCATCTAAAACAAGTCTTGCCCCTCCTGGTTCCATTCAGTTCAAAGCATTGAAGATGCTTTCTCATAATGTTGTACTTCCTTTAGCATCTGGGGGGTGGGGTGAGGGGGAAGTCTTCAATAAATAAACAACTTAAGTGTTGAAAGACAAAAAAGATCTAAAATAGCATTAGGCCACCTTCTGTAACAGGCTACAAAACAAAAAAAAGGGCCAAGATGTATTGTTTAGAAGATAAACACAACATTATCATGTCTTTTTAGCTTACCTAATGACATTCTAAGGACTAGTTCATGATATTTTAAACACCTGGGGGAATGCTCTGACCCACAGCTGAATGCTTTGATGCCACAGGCAATGTAACTATTGCCTGAGGCGTGTATAAAGTCCTAAATATAAACCTTGGCCCATGAACTAAAATTACTAATGGAATTTGGCTCTAGCCACAGAAAGGGTTTAAAATCTCCTGTCTAAAGCCCCATTTGATCATGTTTCCTTTGCTGGTTGCAGTATACTGTATCAGATACGTGAGGACCCAGATTCTTGTGTTGTGGTCACCGTATTCATTAAAATTGCCACTATTTAAGTCTTATTAAGACCATATTTCTGTCTAGGAATTCCCACACAGAAATATGAGTTTATAGGTTATGCAGCACACATGCTTTTTGCCTGGTCTGTCCAGGATGTTTTGGTCAGCGGAGCCTTGACTGCAGACAGCCGTGTTGGGCAATCCATACTCAGGCCATGCCTGGAGTCACCAGTCACCCAGGGCACCCTCCTGTCTGGGGCCTGGCCCACATGCCAGATACCTAGGAATTTTTCACAAGTGACCAAACCCTTCTTCTTCACCCTGGTCAAAATTTCTGGTCATAACTTCTGGCAAATAACCAGAGGGCATATCTTGGAGAGTCAGATGAATAGCAGCCCTAGTGAGAGCAGAAGCAGCGATAAGCCTTCTGTTCAACCCTCGACATGTCCCAGACCAGTAACTTTCACTCCTTCTATTTGCTCCCATAAATCTGTTGTGAAGAAGGACAGACCCACAAAGGACTGGTATAGCTGCCTTTGGAAGTGGAATTCACATCGCTGACTAAGGCGTTAACAAGTTATATATGACACCCAGCAAATAAGGAGAAGTTCTGAAGAACAGGGAGAGCCAGCGTAGGGAGCAGGGCAGAAGGATGCTTGACCTGACCTTTGGTTTGTGTGAGCACATAGATGTCTGTGAAAACCCTATCTATCTCTTAAATTACATATTTAGCTAAAATGACTACATGCTATGTAATCCTGACATCCACCAGCTGAAATCTTCTCTGAATTTCAGGGGTTTGGACTCCTTTTCTGTTGTTTTTTCCCAAAATGGAAGGGATGGTGGAATAGCAAAGGGAGTAAGTGCAATCCACTTTTAATACAATAATTTAGAGAACATTTAATCAGATGTGGTTTTCTCTAGACATGCAGAAACATACTGCCAAGTGCATCACAGCATGACTGAGGGTGGTGTTTAGTCCGGTCAAGAAGTCATCTGTCAAATCTCTGTAGGAAACATGATTAAAGTTATGACATTGCAACATTTCTCAACCAAGGGGATATGCTGCTTGATTTTCTGGTTTGTTTGTCCATCAAAATATCCTCTTTCTTTAAAATAGCCTATATAAAGTCCCTCAAACTTGGCCAACCATTAGAACATGCAGTCCCGGCACACGCAGCTGTCCTACCTGGGAACAAACACTTTGGAAAAATAGCTAAAAAGAATCTTTGAAGTGTTTGGAGAATTTTATAACAGGACCATGATTTTCAAAGTACAAAATGTGTTGCTACACTTCAGGCCAATTACATGCCAGAGACGTGCATTTACTGGTTTAATTTTCTTTGCCAAGCTAAATTAGATATTTATTTTCTTTTACAGATAAACTAACACTACAAACTGAGAGCAGCAATTGAATTTATCATCTTCATTGGGAAGTCCATCAGGAAAATTATTCTTTTGTTCTTTATTAACCTGAATTCCCATTTAGACTGTACTGTTCTACTGTTCTACTAATTATCATAGTGTCCGTATTCTGATTTTAGGCTATATTTAGATAGTACAATGTGTTACAACATGAGCTTTAATATACTAGTTTTGAAGAAAAATTTGTTCCCATAAAAGAGCTATTAACAACGGCTATCAGAATGTGGTGAATGTATATAAAACACAAAGCAGTTCTTTAGCTATTAAAGAACAGTGAGAAAATTAGTCAAATTACAGACTGTATGCAGTTATTTTTAAAAACTATTCTAAATGTATCCCCTTTCCATACAGATCATATTCTTTGTATAGGATATAGTTCTTGAGAATTGGTGGAAGTGGTAACTTCTTCATGGATGACAGTTTCTGGAGCCTTCTTAACCCCAACAGTTTACGTATTTTCAGACGACAGAGATGTTTCAATGGGCGAGGATTATCTAAAAATAACAGTGAGAGAGAAATGGTGGAAAAATCAATACCACTATTAATGACTGTAAACCAGTTTGCAATCCCCAAACTTGATTTAAAAAAATTAATAGCAAAATCTATTACCTTGGGGCATTATTATTTTGCCGCTTCTGAATAAAGTAGCATTCTTTTCACTTCAAAATTGTAATGATACATGCTGCTGATATTAATCAAACATCTTCCATCAGATATCTGCCAATTTTGACTTACTTTTGGAAATATGCACACTGTACTCTGTTTCCAAAGCACCCATCTGAACATTTAAATGTGGACCTTATTTAGCATAATCCATGGTATCTGATGAATGCTCTCTCCTTTCTCTAGATGCACATCTTAAAAATTGCATGTTGAGGCCAGCTGTGGCACCTTCCATTTCTGCTCTATCAATAAGGCACCAGGACTAGACGTTACCATACCTGGGCCTGCTGAGTCTTCTAAACAAACACTTCTTATCAGAATTTACATCAGTCAAAGAGGTCAGTTTAATTTAGCCTTCCTGAACATAAAAAAAAACCATTTCAAAGTACTTGAAATATCAGTAGCTAAGACTACCAAATTATTTTGATGTTCCCAATACACTAACAAAAAGGACTTCCTCTGCATTCCAGTGTAAAATACCAAACCAAAATTAAATACAGGGTACCAGTTTTACACATAACTATTTTGCTCTTTAATAGTTGATGTTAAAGCAAATTCTATTTCTAATTTAAAAAATTAAAAGTCAAATAAAATCCATTCTTGCAAAGAGAACATTTAATATGTTCCCCAACAGATTTTTTTTGAGTTAAGGCAGGTGAAAGCTATCACTGGTGCCACCAGTGGTGGAAAGTCCAGGCTAACAAGTAGAACTTCAAAAATAAAGCATACATTAGAAATATTATTAAATTACAGCATTAGTAATTGCAACTCACGCAAATATCATGTAAATTGGAGTTAGGAAATGATGGTACACAGATGGTGATGGTACAATGTCACCACCTACCACCTTGAACATAATGGGATCTAAATCATGCACTTACAATAATCCTTGAATGACTATTAGACTTGAGAGACCAAGGGAGCAAGAAGAAGGATGCGAGTGTGAGCAGTATTCCTCAGTAAAGAAGCTGTGCCCCACAGCTGTGCAATGACTGATGTGTCAGGGGTTACTGAGGAGTTTGAGAACTACCTCAGAGGTCTTGCTTAACTAAAAGGGTTTCCCACACAACTGTGACATTCCTTATGAGACTAATTCTCACCAGGGACAAGTTTGCCATATTCTAGTCCAATTAACTAATTTATGACCAGTGGCAACAGGTAAAGATCTGTCTCAGTCTGAGGACTGGATGAGAGGCACAACCTGGTTCTCAGCTAGTACACATCTGAAATGCTTTGGATCAATGTGACCTGTCATAAGCAATTAAAGACTCCTATAATAAATCATAACATTATTAACTGGAACTTAGATATTTACCTAATATCTGACGTATCTCCGTCCATTCCTTCTGTGTTTCTAAGACAAACTTAATTTTTGTGCATAGAGGTACGTAGTCCATGTAATCTATAAAAACACGAACCACTTTTCCTGCTAAATGTTTCAACCAGGGAAGAGCAATAAAGTCACAGAACTGAAAGGAAAAACACATCAAGTCATAATTTCAAAATCTGTGCAGAGGAATGCCAAAATAACACATTTTAAAGCAATTACACAAGATAATTGAAACAAAGTATTAGCAATGACCTTTAACAGTCATAAACTGATGTTTAGGTAGGTTACTTTAAAAGCCATTTTCTTCCATGCTTAGATTTTGTGATCCCTTAATTCATCTGGACAGGCCTGAAGGCCAACGATTATTTTAACACTGCTATAATTTGAGGAAGTGTTTTGTTCATCAGCGATATCTCTTTGGAAACACATCTACTCCATTGCTTAGGATAGGAACAGAAATTCCAGAATCTGCCTCAGGATTTCTTAAAACTTCCTTCCTAAATCTGTAATACATGAACCCAAACCTAAACTCACTCTATGTACATAATTTTTGCTATCTCAGAGTAGAAAACAAAAAATGGCTGGTTTATTTTTTGGGTGTTTCAAAAAAGGATTATGCTAGTGTGCTTATCTTAATGCTGCACAATAATCTGGAATGTTTAAAGCTGGCTAATGAAAAGAGCAAAGTGAGGAGAAGGGAGGAAGGTTATGTATTTACTGGATTATCCTTTATTACAGAAGAAGTCCACCCCGGGAGAATCTCTTCCTCTGGAGTTGACCACACAAAAGAATTTCCAAAGATATCTTGATGCGTACAGTCAAAACACATCTCCACATTATATCCATGATTGAGTAACAGCCTCAGCATCACCTCGTCGTTCAAGGCATACTGAATGGCGCTGGGGAAATGCGTATCATTAACCAACATGAAGTAGCAATTGACATTTGCTCCGTAAGACAGGAGCAGCCTTACAACTTCATGGTTGCCAGCTCTCACTGCCACAAGAAGACAGTTCAAAGGATCCTTGTTTGGATTTGCCCCTGCTTTGAGCAATATTTCAGTGCAAAGAATGTCGTTGTTAGAAACAGCAAAATAAAGTGCGGTTTTCCTTCCATCATCGTAACTATTTGAAATGTGTTCAGCCATGAGAGTATTGACATCAAAACCATTTTCAATGAGGAGCTCTAGACACTGGGAATTCTGGCCATCCGCTGCTGAGTGAACAGGGCTTATCCCACTTCTCTGGATTGCAGTCTGGGATGTGACTGGAATGAGGTACTTCAGGGCCCTAAAAAACAGTGAATAAAACTAGTTAGGCATTGCTTCTCTGCATGAAGAAGATGACCCTCATCCAGCTATACGCTAAATTACCAACTAGACAGTTCACACAAGATGACCCAAACACAGAAACACCAGGTTTGAGCACTGTCAAACAGGACCTTGTGTTTAAGTTGTTTCAGTGGTTTTCACTTAATTCTAAGGAGTATATTTTGCATTTTGCTTACTTTATGCTAAAAAACACTTAAAAGTTAATTCAAACTGAGGTACCATAGGCACTTATGAATTATAAATGATCTATACTTCTGTAAGTTTACCATAGTTTTTTTCCATGTGACCTGGTGCCACGTGGTATCTTAAAGAAAATGTGTAGTGCAAGCTCATACTCACAGGTAATGCCCCTCATAAGCTGCTTTGTGTATAGGAAGCAGTCCTGCCTTATTAGGCACGTTGCCACTTCCTCCATACTCCAAAAGAAGGGCTATGCAGTCTGGATTACCTCCTCCAGCTGCTTCAAACAGTATCGATGAACCATCATCTGCTAAGGCCTGGACGTCTCCACCTTGAGGGAGGATACAGAGTTTATAATTATGTATATCCAAAGCAATTTGCAGGATGTCAGAAAACCAAGTCCAGAGTACCTTCCTCTTAGTTTTCAGATGTATTTAAGTAATATTTCTTTTGGCAAATTCAGAACTCAAAGGCAAAACACAAGTTGTACAGACACAAGTTAATGTTCACCTGAGTGGGGTCTGCTTTGACCATGATATAACTGAAGATTTTCAAAATTCAGACATATTTTAAAGATCCTTCATTTCATTAATTAATACCAATATAATTCTACAAGGAAAGAAGGAAGGGGAGAAAGGGGAGGAAGGGGAGTAAAGAGAAATAAAGACAGGCAAGAAGGGCATGTATAACAGTAAGTCCCTCCCTTGAGTGAAATGGATTGGTATCAGCCTACTGTCACTTCTCTCACATGCACGATGGAAACGTGTAAGCATCACTCCAGTCTAGTAGGAACACTCATACATGCTTCCTTTCCTTCCAAGAAACCAGAACTTCTCACTCATCACTACTCTTCCTTTCCTTTTGCACCCTAAACCAGCTCAGCAAGCAGGCAATATGTATGCCAGTGCGGAGGTGTACTTCCCTTTTACCTGACTACATACCTTTATGAATAAGATGCTCCAGCACATCACAGTGACCATATTCAGCAGCAACGCCTAATGGTGTTACTCCATATCCATCCTTAAGGTTCACATTTCCACCATTCTTCAGAAGAAGAGCAGCAATGTCTTTACGTCCCTGTTTTGCAGCTTCATGCATTGCTGACCAACGTTTTACGCATGGCTGGTGGATACTACAGTTGTGTTTAATCAGAGTGGATACCATGTCAAAAGAGCCTTTTCTTACAGCTTGAAGATATTTTTAAAAGGAAAAAAATAATATAAGTACATTTTCAGGTATGTTGTCTTGAAAGTTAAAAACATCCAATAAGTTTAGAAAAGCTTTTCCTTGTGTACTGATATGAGGAAATTTAAAAGATTTCCAGTCCCAGAAATCTGGGAATCCAGTTTACTGGTAAATAAATGGTACTGTCAGCTGCTCAGGAAATCAAGGTAAACAAATACAAGCTGGAAAATATGTCAGTTTGGAGCACAGAGGGCAAAAGCAGCACCACTTTGATTCTGAGAAAGCAGAAGCAAGTGTATTACAAGGAAAAGCAACAATAAAAATAACACAATATTTTAACATGGTCCTTAGTTCTAAAGTTGGTGCGAACAGTACGGTGTCCCCAGAAAACTCCACTTGTGACTTTGTCACCTGGTAACTAATCCTAGCATGTACTCAGTGGCTGTTGTCAGCCAAAGTACAGTTGACATCTGTCATACTTAAAAGGCCACGTTCTGCCCTTTTGAGGTTCCAGGTTTGAAATTTTCATGGATAATTACACCTGCAAATTATTTACATATAAAATAGTGATCCTGAGTAAGAGTCTAATTTTACTTCTGAACTACCCTTGGGAATAGCAGATCTCTCCACTGACCGGTGGGGCAGCTGATGGAGATCAGCATCACAGAGTTGGCAAATTTAACTATTGTGAATGTCCCATTATACAAGTAAGAAGGTTTTTAAGAGGCAGCAGTCTTCATAATTATCCATAACTGCTTTGAAGCAGAGCACTACCAAATGTACCTGGAAGCAGAAATCATCCCACTAGACAGATACTTTTTTGGCATTTACTTTTGTACAGAAGAAGCCCTTTAATCCAGAGCTTTAAAATTCAAAGGAGTAACTAAATCATGAGCATCATCTCTTAAGCGTTAAGCACTTGGTCCTCTGTTTCACTGAGACTAAGAATGAAATGTATGATGCACAATAATACCTACATCCACATTTTCAGCGCTAAGTGACACAAAACCACAAAAACCATCACATAAACAATACATAGCTGACAAACTTCATTTTCAGGAGTTTGTACAAAGAAATATTTAGGAAAATAAATTGTCATTATAAGGGGGAAGACCCTTTTCATAAGCTTTAGTTGCAGGAATCATTAAAAGAAAAGGCTGAAAATAGTTTAAGTTTCACAGACTTAAAATTATTGAAATGAGCTGAAACAACACAAAGCAAGACATTGCAGAGGAACCCTCTAGAAATGCCTCAGGGATTTAAAATGTTTATTCAGCAATTGCATCTGATGGAAGTTAAGAGAACTGAACATTTTAATACTGATAATCGTATTATCTATTGTATTTTTCATGTATAGTAAAGCTCATTTAAATCTATCAATAGTATAAAATCTTCCAAAGGAACCATCTTTCTTCAGATTGGGGTATTGCTTAGAAATGTAGTTGAAGCTTATTTGCAGTGCAAGAGGGGAGGGAAAGGAGACGGGACAGTTTGAAATTGAAAAAGACCTGCCTACTCCTGAAGAAATCATCTGACAAAACTAAAAATCTCCAATAACCTCCAGACCTTCAGAAAAAGCACATTCAAGTTAAAGAAACAATTTATTCTTGTACTGTACTTGTAACTTAAGATGGTCAAACAGGACCAGGTTGGTAAGGGTCTTAGAGCACCTGAAGATACCAAGAAGGTACCTTGAGCAAAAAAATAGGTCCCATTTTCTTAGGAGCAGCTCAGCAACGACCTACAGCATAAGGAGCATCTTTAAGATCAGCTCAGTGATCACTTAAAGCCTAATGAGTGCTGAACTGAATGCTGGGTACTTTTCACCAAGTACTGGGCATTTAGTTTCATCTAAAGAGACGACCAGCACCTAAACCACACAAAGCAACAGGTACTCGAGTGAGAACTTAGCCGAGGGGAAGCGCTGCCATTCACTTTGCTTAAATCCAGGCAGGGGAGGCAGTTACCAATAAGAAGTGGAGTTTCTCCTTTGTCATTTCTGGTATTGGGCCAAACACCCTTTTCCAGTAACGTTCGTACATTTTCCACTAAGCCAGCTTTTGCTGCCAAAGTTAACGGTGTTTCTCCATCACATGTTTTGTACTCCCACATTGTTTTATAAGATGCTGGAGGTAAGAAAGTGAGAAAAGATAAAACAAAATTAAAGCACAAGGCTGTTAACACATACGCACACACCAGAAATCCTTAAATGCTAAGTCTTTATGAAAATTACTTGTAATTATGTCTAACTTAAGCTAACTAGTACTGTCAAACACACCAGATGCTGAGCAGTATTTTTTTGCTGTCTGCAGGTTCTGAACAAAATGTTTAAAAAGGTCCAAGTTCTTTGCTGGTGTAAATTGATGCAACTTGCCCAAAAAGACAATTTGCCTGAATATTTAAACAACATAAGCAAGATGCTCCATGGAGGGTTTGATGGTACTTTTTTTAGTAAACAGTTCTAGCCTGTTGTCGTGGATGGCTGATCATTGCTCTATGTTTCTTTGCTGCTCCCCTTATCTTGTGGGATATTTTTACCTTACTCACCATCTAAAATGATTTCAAGTATTTGCAGAATTGGCTGAGCTGCAGCCTCATGCAGTGGAAACCACCCTCTTTCATCAGCTTCATCCAAAGCATATTTGTGTTTCACAAGTTCTTGGAGCCCAAATATTTGACCTTAAAAAAATCCAATAAATAATGAGATGCAGTTGGAAAAATAATGTATGGAAAGCTCAGTTTCGCAACGGGACTATTTTATTTTAGGGTTTTTACCTTGCTTTATGGATGTTACAATTTTCCTATTTTCCTCACTAGGTGGTACAAAACTATCCAAAAAAGAGCAGAAAATAGAAGATATAAACAAAAGTAGATGCATTATATTGTTTATTCAAGATTTTCCCCTAGGTTCTTATCTGAGCCAACTTGCGTTTGAATACATCAACCACAACCTTCATTAGCTTTGTGACCTCCTCAGTTACACCTGTTCTGTGGACCTTCGGAGTATCCAAAGTTCTTGAGTTAGGTGCAATTCCTGCTGCGAGCTGAGCTAATAAAAACTCCTAATTTGGTAAAACATTCTGACATGGACTAAAAAGCTGTATTTGCCCCAGACTACAGAAATGAGCCCTTCGGATTCAGAAACCCTTGACAATGAATGAGAATGTCATGGTGTCAGAATGTCCATATTCACCAGTGAAGGAGGGTTTGATGATATCAATGGCACCATTTTCCCCGAAAAACAGTTGAAAAGTTTTTAACAATATAATTTAAACCTCCATGAGGTGGAATTTAAATACTGGTGCCTGCTAGCTCCTTAAGATATTTTGGTGACAAAAGCATATTAAAAAATAGTTCAGATTTAATGAAAAAAAAAAAAAAGGCAGCCAAATAACGAGTACCCAGTGGCTCTGCTGAGAGCGTTCAATGAAAAGGGAGATTCCAGTTCTACACCACCAGTCCCATGAGGACTCAAACCTTCATGAGATCCCACAGGAAATGAGGAAAGGTTAAGACCCCCAAGACTTAAGTCTTTCCATTTTCGACAGGGCAATCTACAAAATGTATTTATGGGATTATTGCCAAAGAACTTCTATTAAGACAAAGTTTAGCTTTCTTTGGCACTACACTTTTCATAAGAAGGCAAATGGCCTGAAAAGCTAAGGGAAGTATTAGTTGAGCCAAGGGAATCTCATGTCCCTAAGCTCTCATCACCCCATGTAGCTCAGCAGAGCCCTACATTTCCTAATCACAGGAACCACTCTTAACCATAACATTAATGTCACGTATGAATCCTTACTGGAAAACCCCTATGGGTTTTTTGATGTCATTCTGGTTTGGATTTTTCTGGTACACGTATGTAGGCGAGTGCACAGAGAAAGACTAGGACACTGTTACAGAGCAGACAGATTACTAACAAATCCAAATTTATTGTCTTTAAAGTTTGAGGTTTTAGAAACGTTGGAGAAAAACAAAATCAACCTTTATATTTTGTTTACTCTCTTCGCACTGCTTCAGACAGTGCTTCACTGAGAAAGGCATAATAGTAAACTAAGAACTGTTTTAAGCACGATACAAGGCAGTAAATATCAATGGCATAATCTCTAACAAATATTGAATTGACAGTACCTGTCATTACAGCTGGAAGACACTGGTGGTTTGGCCTCATTTGATTCTTGAATGCTAAGCTGTATGGCATACCCAGTGAGCAGATCTTCAACCAAATCTTCTCTTTCATCCATCACTTTTTACAGTGAGCTACAATGACGAGACACTTCAAAATACACACAAAAATACACTGCTGAAGATCCTATCTTGCTTCAGGTACTTTTTATAATAAAGTCAGGTGTTTCTATAAATTTCCTTTAATTTAATGTTGTTTTGGTGAGATTATTCCTATTTAAAAATGATAAAATTCCTGTTTAAAAATGGTGATAGAAAAGAAAACAACCCTGGAAACATTTAGAACCAGACATGCCATTTAGAAAAAAGCTCTTTTTATTGTTCACACACTACATTTGTTACCTACAGACAAATATTGGATAATTTCTAAACCATAAAGAGAAACTCTTTCTCTCTAGGAAGCTGTGGTCATCAAGTCAGTTGGATATATGATTTCCATACAAGCATGAATAACGAACAGTAAACGAAGTCATCACTCATGAATGATTCCTATCACACACAGGCATTCACAATGGACTCGTGAACACAAACACATACACATTATATAGTCACAAAAAAGAAAAACACTCGAATTGACTGAGAATTACTTACAGAGAGGGTCTGAAACACATAACTCGCTCTAAGGGTGATCACACATTGTACTTGTTAAGGATTTACACAAACATGAAACTGTTCCAGGGCAGCTCTGAACTAAATTGGCTCTTTTGCATGGGCAAAGAGCATTTTTTCCTGCTTCCTCCACCTAGGGTGGCACTGGCAGCAGATACAAGACGGATCCACCAACCAGCGGGATTTCAGCCTGCAAAAGCCCACGGCATGTCACTACAGTTTAGGTGGTGACACGTCATCCAGTTCTGAATTCATCCTGAATTACTATCTTTCAATACTTAAAGGGGGCTTATAAGGAAGATGGGGACAGACTTCTTAGCAGGGCCTGCTATGACGGACAAGGGGAAATGTTTTTTTAACTAAAAGAGCGGGGATTCAGACAAGACGTAAGGAAGAAATTTTTTACATTGAGGGTGGTGAAACACTGAAACGGGTTGCCCAGAGAGGTGGTAGATGCCCCATCCCTGGAGACATTCAGGGTTAGGTTGGACAGGTCTTTGAACAATCTGATCTAGTTCAAGGTGCCCCTGCTCACTGCAGGGGGTGTTGGACTAGATGACCTTTAAAGGTCCCTTCCAACCCAAAATATTCTATGATTCTAAGAAAAGTTTTCAGCTGTAATCTGTATTCACCTCTACTCTCCTGGAGCTGGATGGGGATGTTTTCTCAAGTAAAAAGTAAGGGATTTGAGAGAGACAATACCAAATGCAAAACCTCCTTTATGTTAATATAATAATGTACAAGATTTTTGGACTTCACAGACAGGTAATTGTACAACAAAACATTACAATGGTCTTGTACCATTAATTATAACTTTAAATGATCATTAATATATTAAAAAAGCAACCTCAATCACTTGCAAAATCTTGCTTTATTTTTACACTGCCAAGGCATGGTTTATCAAAGCAGACTAAGGACTTTGGAGTCTCTGCACTACTCCTGCAGTCCTGAAGTTTAATGGACATTTACGGGAGATCGGTGCACAAGCCTGGGTGATGGACAAGCTGTGCCAGCTATTATTTTCAAGGTGTGAGAGTAGTTAGAAGGCTCAGTGGATTAGTAATGGAGTATAGCAAATCTTTTAGCTATAGTCACCAGCTTAAATTCGGTCTGCTCATATCACCAACTATAACTGTGGCTTATGTTCACTATGCTTTTTGCTAGTGATATCACATCAACCGAATGCCTTGCTTGTAAATAATAACTGGAAGGTCAGGAATGTTGCTCTTTACAGAATCACAGCATCGTTTAGGTTGGAAGAGACCTTCAAGTCCAACCATTAACCCCGCACTGCCAGGTCACCACTAAACCATGTCCCTAAGATCCACATCTATATGTCTTTTCAATACCTCCAGGGTACACTCCATCACTTGCCTGGGCAGCCTGTTCCAATGCTTTACAACCCTCTCTGTAAGGACGTTTTTCCTAATATCCATCCTAAACCTCCCCTGGCGTAAATTGAGGGAATTTCCTTTTGTCCTATCACTTGTTAACCTCTTCCTGTAGGTTCCTGAAGTGTAAAATGTAGTATTTACGTATCATAAAAGATATATAAAGAACAAAAACTTAAGGTAATACATACCTAGTTGTACCTACCTAGGTTTTTACAAGTGGGCTTTGGGTTTTGCCAAATTTTCTCTGTTTGATTCTATCTTAGTGGCTTAACACGTTTGTCCTTTAATCAGACTGAGGACACCAGATGTTGAATTATTTTTTTTAAAAGGTTTAAACTACTGCTCCCACAGTTTACACTGTAATGTACTGTATCTACCACACAAAACACTTACCATCATAATAGTGTTGCACAAATATTCAACAATCACACAAAGCATCCGTTGTGTGTTTCTCACAGAACGATCATTGTGGGGTGTCCCAGTGATTTTGCAAATAGAGAAGGAACACTGTAGAAATTATTTGGAGGCCATTTTCTGAAAATGATCTTCAAGGGAAAGTACTAACCAGATTTCTTTTTAGACTAATTTCTGCACTGTTTCCTTAAATAAGAAGTCAATCAAAGTACCATAGCCAATACTGTAATCCCATCCACAGATACGTTACTACTTAGTATATTGTGATAAAGCTTGCAAACCAAAATTGAATTAGTAAGGGCTTAGTCTCAGATTGACTCAGAAGTGAAAGTTCTCTTGGATTCAGATTCCCACATAATGCAGCTTCCCACCTCTTTCAATATGTACTCGAACCACGGCTCAGGTTTTTAACTGCAAGGATGGACAATCTGAAGGAAAGCGGGAAAATTTTTCATTCAGTTCCATTTTCTTTGAAGGAAAAAACCCACAACTTTGGTCTTGACTGCCACCTCTGATGGCAAAAAAAAATCTTCCACAAACAATAAAAATATTCATGGACACATTTTCTTTTGGGGATTAGAAGAATAGACCATCATGTTGTTCATAAAAGACAATGCTTTTCTGAAGGGTTCTCTGTTCTTTCCCTTTGTGTATCTAATCAAGGCTTCAGCATAACAGTCAAAAAGAAGATTTCACACATAAGTTAGACTGATGAACTGGTCAGCACAATGCAGACACACATACCAAAACCTTTCATATACTACTTAATGAAATCTGCTGCACACCATATTAAGGCTCAGAACTTCTCAAAGTTATGTTCTGGCATACTGATGTTTAGCTGGAACTTCTTATGCAAAAAAACCCTCTGAAATTACCAAGAACACTGCCCAACCGACATCCAGTTGGACAGGATGGACAATACGAACTTCTCCATAATTCTAAAAACCAATGATAATGTTCTGAAACTCTTATGGTCAAAACAAGCTTATGAAAGCCTATCAAGTTTTGTGCAGCAAAAAGAAAAGAATTTTTTATATATATATACAGTTCACTTTATGCAGAAAGGAAGGTATCCCATGTCAGACTTCCAAGGTGTAACACAAAACATAGCAACTTCAAAAAGCTACAAAACCAAAGCAGCTGACTATCTTTCCTTCTTAATGCTGCCACAAGTTTCTTACTAACCAGAACATAAATTCTCAACATCAGTAAGGCCATGCAAGGGAGTCTCTCTTCCTCATCTGCTGTTGGCAATGTACTTCATTAACAGGCAGGAGAATTCCGAGTCAAGGTTCTTTGGCATTTATCTTCACATTTTCATGAACACTTCTCTAATTCTGATGGCACCTTAAAGCTTCCATCATTTAACCCACAAATATACACTGAAGACTGTCAAACCTTTTAGACAGCAAAGATAAAATCTCTCTTGCACTTGGAGTTTTAGAAGTGTATCTCAGTAAATTCAGCCACAACCTCTTCCTGCCATCAGCTAAAAGGAAAGTGTATTTTAGAATAAATTAACATTTCAGTGGCAGCCGGAAAGTGCTCCTAGTGAGGCTAAACAGTTATGTTACAGACAATAAGTTATTAAGGAAAAATGTGTAACATTCATCATCTTGTTTCCTCCACAATAGCTTAAAGGCAAACAGAAGCTACCTTCCCTTTCTTCACACCTTTTGTTTCAAAATCCCTCCATCTGAAGGCTTCAGGACATTGACAAAATTTTCGAAGCATTTTTTAATGAATGACGCTCACCCTATCAGATCCACATGGGTGGACCTTCATGCCCTGCAAGCCCTACTGAAGTTGCTGTCCTTAGGAGAACTGAGACTGAAAATTACTGTATTACAGCCCATTACATTATATTTACCCTGGAGCCTCAACTAAAAAGACTCCCAAAGACTTATATAGGCCTTAGCCTAGACTCTCACATTGCAAACTCTTGGAAAAAAAAGGCTGGTTTGGTATATTACAGTATCTTTATGAATACGTTCACATACAGTTTAGTCCTGTGAGGTGATCAATAACCCCTTGTCGTCACTGATTCCCAAAAGAGTCAAGAGCACAGAGCATCTTGCAGGATAGTCATTTAGTAAGAAAAACCTTCCATCATCAGAAAAAATGCATTACCTTTTTACCTCCCTTTTACGTCCAAAAGAGGAAGAAAACAGTTCACATGTCATCATAGAAACTTGTTTTCTTTTTTCTGGTCATACAACATCCATACCCATTTGGTCACCTATCTCCTGCTTTGCTGTATTCCCCAGACTGATTATGCCACTGGCAACAGAGCTCTGCTTGAACACGGACTTAACACAGAAGGGTCTCAGAGGAGCAGTGTTTCAGAATTGTCGTGTGTACTATTTCAAACTACCATACCCCACAAAAATTAATAATGTATTACAAAATGAGAAAGTTAGCAAGGTAGCGACTGTGACATGGCACAGTTAAGTACAAGGCAAACAGCTCACCAGAGCACAAGTGCTGGACACGTTGCCAGGGGTCTATACGTGCTTTGAGAGCCTGATTTGCTATATCACTGCTGGTAATACACTGTGCTGAGGTGACACAGACCGACTGAAGCGTGGATGTTGCACTAGGATCACAGTGGAATATAACAGCATGGCTGGTACACTGAGAAGCAGCAGCGACATCCCTGCTGCATTACGTGATGTGGCAATGAAAAGGCTAAAAAGCTCAGCAGCAAAATCTTCTTCCATTTGTCCATGGAAGTTTCACAATTACCAAACCCAGGTACCAGATCACTAGAAACGATTGCAAACGCTTCCTCTAAACAGGTTTTTGTATTAACAGGAATATTTTCCTTCAACAACATTTTGAGTACTCTGACGTTTTTCTGATACTTTTCCCAACCAACTAGATATTACTTCCTGCTGTTTTGCTTAAAAAAAAAAGTTTTGCTCTCTTAAGTTACTGTTTTTTAATTGAAAAAATCTGAACTACTTGCTAATAATGGAAGTTGCACCTAACCTTGGAAAGAAGTTTATCAAGCGTTCGTCACTTTTAAAGACATAGGTATAAAGTTATGCGAGTGTTAATGTAATTCTAATTTCTTATCCTTAAAATAAACCAGACAATCTCAGCTTTGCTGTCTATAAATAGAAGGCCCTTAGGCATGCAAAGAGGTTATTCATAGCAATATAACAATTAATAGCGGCCTAAATTTGGACTCAGTCTGTTAAATATTACAGTTTTAATCTATTTCTCTGTTAGTCTAATTGGCGAGCATACCACATATTCTCACCTTTCCAACCCATTACCTTGCCACTGTTACTCTTGGGCCTGCATTTGGAACAGCCAGGAATGGTGCCTTGCAAGCCGATGTGTCCTGTGATACTTCTAAAATTAAATATGCAGTTGCTAGATAAATTAAGGTCTGACCTTGTACAACCGTAACATAAGCAGACTCGGCTCACAGGAAAGTATTAGCCATGACTTCTCTAAAATCTCGTCAAATGTAACACGAGGTCTGGATGGTATAATAATATTATCTGTGCCCTCATTGGTTCAACAACTCTCATTAAGAAAATAAATTATTTGCCAATTTAGTCTCAAGGGCTACATTAACAAAATCTGGTAATATATTTACATAAATTAGAACAAATCTGAGAACGTTTAGCCTTTAACTCGTTGTAGATCCTGCCATATTACATCACAAAATGCTAATCTCTGAGGCTGATCTGATGCAAAGCTTTATAGATTCAATGACAATTACAGTACTTATTTGACTGGATTTAATAACTTGAGATTGGACAAAAAAGCAGAAGGCATGGCACCACAGACAGCAGTGACGCAAAAGCAGAATAGCCCAAGAGTAACATCAAGAACAGCAGCACCCAGCTAGTTAAATCACAGGCACGGGATGAGAAGAAGCTGGACACATATCACAGACACAAAACTGCCGCCTTGTTTTGGTTTGAACCAATTAGTCACATCTTTACCAAAATGAACAGAACATAACAAACTGAAACACAACAAACTTCCAACTTATCTTTAAGTGTTCTGATGAAATGAAACTGTACACTGTGAACTCTTCTGTGCCCCATGATTCACTTGCATTTATAGAACTATAAAATCGTGAGCTTAACTAAGGCACTACATGCATCTCATCTTTGGACACAAGATCACGAAAAGCATTTAATGATGACAAATAATATTCATTGCAACTTCTTTTGCCAGCGCGACCTAAGTGTGGCGAACTTCCAAGAAGACAGTACAACAGAAGCAGACAAACAGTGCTGAGACCCTGCTCTGCTGTTAACTAAGAGATAAGAACAGAAATATATTCTTATATAATAAAAAAATCTACAATATATATTTACAATATATATGAAGAACACAGATGTTTTAATTGCTTACCTTGAATTCTTTCATTTCCTTTACATAACCAGGATACTATCAGAACTAGTACATACCCATATTACCGGCACGTTATTGTTTTGGTGTTCAGATATTTTTAACAATATTTTGCATTGCTATGTAAACAGTGTCTAACTCTGCTCTTACACAGTTACTAGGTATAAATCCCTCAGTCAATTATGTTCCATCCATGTAAAGCCAAAATAAACAAGACTCTTGTTCAGATACCAAATCATACGGGAGTTTGCAAGACTTCACAGTGAGATAAATTTATTGGTGAGACAAAAAAAAGGGAAGTCACAGCTATAGTAAGGCCTTCCCAGGGTGCCTATGCACTGTGTACTGACATGCAGGATAACCATCCTAAGAGTTCCCAGTGTTAAACAGATAACAAACTGTGAAATGCTGTGTGGGTGGGTTTAGGTTGGGGTTCTGTATGTTTGTTTTCAAAAACAGGTAGTTATTGAACGTACTCTCATAATACTTCTTAGGTCTTGAATTTGTTATCTTTTAAAATAAATTATATACTGAGTTTGGCAATTTGGGGAACTTCCCACTCTATCACTTCTAGATTGATTTAATGAACTGTCTCATCAACACGCCTCACTATTTTTCACTTTTTGTACTAGGATGTGGCAAGGACATCTACATGCTTGGGCTGTCTAAACAGATGGGTAGAACTACTTCTAAATAATGCCAACTAAGCTAATTTAGCTAAAGAGTATTGCCAGGCACAAAACAATTTGTACTGTGGGCAGTCAATGTAATCAGGAGATAGATTATCTGGTTGAACCATCACAGAGAAGAGAAAAATGCAGGGGTGGCCCAATAAAAAAGGCAGAAATTTTTTAAGAAGTCATTTTGATAGGAGAGTGTGCTTCTCAGGGCCTTGGAAAGAAACCCCAGGTCTCTCTGATGCCATCTCGAACACTTGGAAGTGGAGAAGAAACCCTGAATTCTGATCTAAACTGTTTAATCACTTTGCTTTAGCGTTGGAATGGCAGTAGTGTGTGTCTTATTAAAAGACTGGCTTGCAGGGAGAACTCCTTGATACTCTGAAACTCAGTTTGTTGGCTTTGCTTACCAGTTATGGAAGACGGCAGCTCAAGAGCAGGCCAAAGAAATTATAAAGAAAAAATTGTCCAGAATAAATACTATATGAAGTAACACCACAATTATTATCCAATCTTATTAACTATGCAAAACTCACCCTTTAAACTAGCAGCTAGGCCATGAAGGTAGGACTTAATACAAGTCAAATGAACATACTGTTTATCTCCACCAATAATTTAAACTGTCTTTTTATGGCTCTTTTCTTCCATTCCATCTCAAGTCCTTTAAGTTTTCTATTTTCTGTCAGTATTTTACAACATTTTTTTCCTTTATTAACTGATCACATTAACTCAGAAATTACCTATTTGCCATATTCTATTTACAGTGATCCTTATTTTTGATTTGGCAGTTAATTAGCTACTTTAACACAATTTCTTGGTCAAACCAATTTCACAGCTAAAATTCACAGAAGGTATATGAATGCCTCTGCTTAATAAACAAATTTGAGAATATTTAGGAATATTCACTGAGGTAGAAGATTACCAGCCTCAGGAAGACTTGACTGATAAATACATGCATATACAACTCTTTAATGTATTACTTTTGCTAAAAATACATAATATTCTAATTGTTTATAAGCTTCTGCATTATTTCTAAATTGGACCGTATTCCCAGGCATAACAACACTTACTGTTACACACTGCATCAGTTATCAATTGGAAGGTATTTATTTTTCACATGTTGCAGAAAACTAGAATTCATGTACTAGAAAATTCTGCAAACCCTAAGTGTTTCATGAAAGAACAGAAGCTGACACATACTCAGATCACATCATCTACTACACCAAAACTGTACCTTGAGTGGATATACACAGCTTTATTGCCAAGTACACATTACAGAAGACTGTTTTCAGCAGTCACACATACTTTTGAAGCTTTAACATTTGACACAGTTGTTTCACTCATGAAAGGGAGCTTTGAAATCAGCTCTGAAGCTTGCAGTAAGCTTGGACTCTGCAAAACATTTTGGAAAATAAAACAAATGAAAGAATATGAACCTGTCACAATTCTGAGAACTCATTACTGGCAGTTAGCTATCACTTGGCAAAAATTAGTTGTTATCAAGTACTGTCACCAGCCATAGAGACAGAGCACATCACCAAATGTCTACTGCATCTTGATTAGAAATGTGTCCCAAGTCTAAATGCAACATATAGCACTTACGACTTCCACATGGCACCTTCTAGTAACAAATCTTTCAATGGATTATTGATGATTTAGAAACTGCTAAGTTCTACAAACTGATCATAAGTTGTCTTTAACTATTTCACAAAGACAACAGAAACCATAATTAACAGGGGATATTCAAATCTACGTGTCTTCTAAGTGCAGCAAGCACAAATTGCAGTGTACTGCTGTAGCATACCCAGCCCATATAAAAGCACTGGGCTCCAAAACTTGGTCTGCCTTCAGATCGAACATCCCTCCTGTATAAAACTGCGCCCAGGCCGGTTTGCAACGGTTTCAAGGGCGAGGATCTCAGGCACCAGGCCCCGCAGCCGCCGCCCCCCAAGGCTGGGCAGCCTCCCCTCCCCGCGGCTCCGCAGCGAAAGCCTAGAGGCCTGCCCACCGCAGCGGCCGACACACCACACAGACAGCTTTCTGCAGAGGGAGAGATCCCGCCGAGCCGGGCCAGCAGCAGCCTCCCGCGATCCCGCCTGAGCACACGAGCCCCGCTCTGCGAACGGTCGAAGAGAACGCCCCCAGTGCCTCGCCGCTGCTCGCCTGCGGCTACCCCGCTGACCACAGAGGGCGCATGCGCCCCTTCCTGCCGCGTTCAGACGGCTCCAGTGCTGGGTGGCACCAGCAGGCCCTACTTGACGCATGCGCACATTGCACGGCCCCGGCCGGCCTCCCTCGCTGCTCGGCAGTACCGGGAGCAGCTGCCGCTGCGGCGCATGCGCAGTCCAGTGCCCTCGGCCATGTCCTCTAACCGGTGTCCGCAGGCGCCCGGCGCCATGCAAGCGCATGCGCTTAGCCGGTCTGCTCCCGGCGGCGGAAGGGGGCGTTCCGCGCTGCGCAGTCATGGCGGGGGCGCTGAGGAAGGTGAGGCCCAGCTGAGGTCCTTGAGTCGGGCAGTTTGCTGCGTCCTTGTTCTGCGCGGGAAGCTCTTTCCCCGCCTTGCCCTGCTCTGCCCTGGCGGGTAGAGGGAAGGGGATCCCTCGCGGCGGGGTGACAGTGAGTGGGGCGCCCTGCGAGGAACAGGCTGAGGGGAGCGTAGGGCCTGGCTCCCCTCCCCGGCGCATGGGGACGACGAGCCCGGCGCCAGGTGCTCGGGGACTGCAGCGACCGTTAGCGGAGGGGGTCGGCCCGTCGTACGGGGAGGTAGGAGGTAGGTAAGCCGGAGCTTACCCCGCCAGGAAGGCTTTCCCGCAGCCGCTTCGCGCTCTCGCTCCTCTTCGGGTCCGCTGGTCAGCTGCGAGTTTGTGGAATCACCTGTGTGTGGTGGGAGGTAGATGCTCATGTCACAGAATGGTCCCCGTCAGTTGTATGTTGAGCCAAAACAAAATAATCGGGTAGCGTGGAAATAGATGCTTAGATTTATTAACATACGTTGAGGCATGTTTTAAACATATGATTATGCTCTCTATGCAGACCACTGGACTTGTAGGATTGTCTGTAGCTCCAAACCCTCATGAGGTATGTCACGTCTTGTTCTGATTTAGTAGAAGTTGTCAGAGGGATCAAAGCTTTTTGTTATTTATTCGCATATGTAGGTACACTGTGTACCTTAAAGCAGTGCCAGCGTAATGGAAGTGAAAAATGTACCAAAGTGACAAAGGAAAATAGTTCTCAAAGGTTTAATTCATATCATTAGGAGTTATTTTGCAAATGTACTTTTTGTTGTGTGTGCTGATTTAAAAAACCTCCTTTGTGTGAGTACCTCTATGAACCAATATTTGATTTCTCATATCTCCAGCGCAAAAGCAAAGAAATTTTTAAATTCAGTTCTTCACAAATGTAATTTCTGATTCCCAGGCATACATATTTTTGCTGCCTTGCTATGTTGTGTTTCCAACAAGCACTGAAATAACTTACATCTATACTAAAGGGATAAGTTAGTCTTACATGGTAGAGGCTAACCGTGTGGTGCAAAGCCACATCAAGGCCCTGTGATGGTAAGTACTGTTGAGATTGGAGTATCAGTGGTTCTTGGGTGGTTCTTGTAGCAATTTGGTACTTTCTTTTCACCTCCTTGTGCTCAGTAATGAAAGTATAATTGCCACATCTTGCTTGCTTATTCAGGAGGCATGAGCTTTGAAAGTATTTAAGTAATTCTTTAACTTCACCGCTTTGAAACTTCTCTCTATGCAGTGATTCTGTTTCAAAAACACTTTTGCTGTCATTAGGAATACTATCTAGAAGAACCATTGAAATATTGTTCTGTACAAATGATTCTATCTCGGTCTACGACCTTGTGAGACACCTTCCAGGTGAACTTGCTAAATCTTAGTTTTTCAGTGACTTAAAGCCAAGAATAAAGAAATGAACAATGCTTTAGCTAAAGCATAGATTCGATGCCAGCCCTCTTTTCATTACCTGTTTTTTTTCTTTGGTGACTGCGGTATTCTTCTTCTATTTCGTATTCCTCCTATAGGACATTCACTCCTCTTCAGTTAGATGCAGTTACCCAGCCAACATATGGCCCAAAAGCTGCGGTTTCTTCACCCCAGTGTGTCCTTATCACTGCATTTAAATCCAGCAATAAAAGTTTCAGGTTTTACTATAAGTCTGTCACTCAGAACTTTGCACCAGCATGAGAAGTGCCAAAAAACAAAAAAAAATCTCGTTATGTTTCGGTAGCTTATGTGCTTCTTTATATCTTTCCCAGGTAATTTTTCAGAAACTGATGGTTTAGACATGATTTTTATATAGGTATTTATATAGGTTTTTAATGTTTTTTATGGTTTCTAATACTAATTGGAAACACAGCTTTTACTGTTTCCATTTTGCCTCAAATGTACTTCAGATTGCAGCTAGCTTTTTTTTTTTTTCTTTGAGGAATGTAACAGTGGTAACTTCCCACTCATGATAAATTCCAGTCTTACCCATGACAGAGTTCTATGGTTCAGACTTAGTTCTTTTGTTGATCCGACATCTCTGGATTGAATACCATAACCCTCTATGTTTTCTGTATAGATAGCTAGTAGGTTGAAGTAGGACAAGAAGTTAAATAATTGTAGTTGTTGTATTCTAACCGTGTCTTGTGATTCCTTCAGCGTCTGCGAATACTCTATACAAAAATCCTTGGTGTCCTGCAAAATATTCCCAAAGATGCAGCCTATAGGAAGTACACTGAGCAGATTGTAAATGAACGATTTAATTTGGTGCAAACGGTAAGTACAGTGCTGTTTCGTAAATGTTACACACTGAAAGATTTTTAGGATGAGAAGAATGATTTTGAGAATGACTGGCTGATGTTTAGGAGCATATATAATTTTCAGGTATCAATTCAGAAATAATTGAAATCTTGAGGTTTATTTTTGTTAGTGACTGGAATATTTTGATGGAATATTAAAAATAATAGTTAATTTCTTACTGATGTTTTCTATGAAAATTAGAGGAAAACACCGTTTTTTGAAGATTGATAGAATGGTGGTCATTTCCACACGCTTGCACAGAACGTGCAGGTGCTCTTACCAGTGTAGTGTCTTAGCACAATCCTTGCCTTTGACATTTTAGAACACTTTTTGGTACATTAAACTATGTAACGCTGATACTGTGTATGTAAGGTGATTTAATTGGAAGGTTGCATATAATTCATAAAAAGCTAAGACAAAATTTTTTCAAAGCTACATATTAAAACCCTTTGCTGCTAATGCTTCTTTGGATGTCATTACATAGTGCTCATTTTTTGTATTTGTCATTAAGAGCTTGATGTTCACTTTACAATAAAAGAAGTGTGTGAGCTTTCTTTGATAACGTAAAATGACAGAAGCCAGCTAATTTAATGGGCTTTCTCGTTCTCAGTAAAACTCACCATTTATTGGTATGTATTTGAATACACAGGAGACCGATGTGCAGAAACTACAGGACAAACTGAATAGTGGTCACATAGAAGAAGTCATTGTACAGGTAAAAGGGGGAAATAGAAGATTAGGTATGAAAGGGAGCCGTGGTTTTCAGTGTTCCTTTGGCTGAGCTTTGGTTCAGAAAATTGGCAAAACAAACTATTGAACAGGAAAAAAAAATCTGAAATTGAAGTGTCGTGTAGTGATTGGGATGATTGTGCTAAAACCTAATACAATTCACACGTATTTACTGTATAATGCTTAGATATCTACCACATACCTACATGGCTTTTTAATGAGCCTAAATCAGAGGAAAGGGCAGAAGATGATCGAATAATATTGTGGGATAATCCAAATAGACTAGAACATATAATGAGATTGGTGTGGGGAATGACTAGGTGAACAGACCGTCTGTTTGGGTATTTGGGGGTGATTCAGGATGTTTTTTTAAAAACAAAACCCCCAAAACACTCAGTCCTTCTGATATTTATGGATTAAATTTGTGGTAGTCTGTGACCATGATAGGTAGTGACATCACCGAGATAATGAAAGAGGTAATTTAATAAATGCTATACAACTGCCAAAGTAAGAGTTTGTGTGTAATGTTTATTAACAGGCTGAGAATGAGCTTTCCCTGGCAAGAAAAATGATGCAGTGGAAACCATGGGAGCCTCTGGTTGAAGAACCTCCTTCTGACCAGTGGAGATGGCCAATATAATTTTCAAAGTGGTGTAACCTCTTGAAAGTCAAAAAGAAGTTAATTATTAAGCTATTGTTACTGACAGTTGTCTTTAAATTAAAGATAATAACTTCATAGAAACATGTTTTGTCCTCATGTCCACATACATGTAGCAATCTAAAGACTGCTTCCAATTGCATGCAAAAATGGTTTTAAGAACATTCTTGTCACTGTTGCACAACCTTTTGTTTATTGCCTTTTATAACTTATTATTAACAGGGTATTTGGGCTTCATTCTGAGTTATTTTTATAATCTGTATTTGTATGTTAACAAATACAGATATTATAGGCCATTTGAAATCAAAATCAAAGTTGTAGAAAAGTATAATCCTGCATTTCTCTGCCACCTTTGGTGGTGTATTCTTCCCAGCCACTGCCAGTGTCTTTATGACCACGCAGATAGCAAGATTGGGGATCTGATGTAATCAAAACTAGGCTTGACAGAAATAACAGGGTTTTAGATTCCAGCTGAATCACTGTCTGGAACTGGCTGACTTTGCTGCCCGCATAAACACTAATTCTGGCTCAGAGGAAGCACTGGGAAGCCCCAAGATTGGAGGGGTGAGAAAGAGAAGGAAGACTAGCCCTTAAGGGGACCACAGGAACAGGTTTCTGGGTTAGCAAGTATGTTACCATACACATACCACAAACTAATAGTGGGTCTTACAAAGGCTCTGTATGTAAACATGTATCCTTTATAGATTTATTTGGATATTATTGATTCTGACCGTGAATATTACTTAGAAAATAGTGGATCTTTCTTGACACACCTGGCTCGGTTCTTTCAAACGTTTAAATGGAAACAGCCTCTTCTGAAAAGTTTTGTTTATGGATTTAAGCTTAAAAGCCCCAATTAAAATATCCAAACTAGGTCTAAGGCTACTGTGTGAGTTTGCCTTTACTCACATTTTTTCAGTACCATTAGTAAAGTTCTCGCACATATTAAAAATATAGATGTATGACAAAAATTTGCAGTTTGTTAAACGTTTATGGTAGAGTGCCACTGCGCTACATTACATAACATATGTTGTTGTAGCTGTTTTTTCATAGTCATAAGGCCTATAGGTTTACTTGTGGCATCATTATTATTAATGATTAATTACATCTTTATACAATATTTCATATAATCAAGGTATTAGGGGGGTAGGATAGTAGAAGAGAAAACCAGGAAGTATACCTGGGGTATTGACTCTAGGAACGATTTGCACTGCATTCTTTTGCACTGTTTTTTCAAACTATTATTACTATAATTACAGAAACTTTTAGATTTTGAAAATTGAAAAAGTGGAAAATACTTTGCTTCATTGGTTGGTTTTGAAGGCTCTTTGCAGTCTTGAAGAAGGTAGAAGCCGGTCTCTTCTGAGGTAAAGCCACTAGATGGCATTCCAGAAGAGGGCTTTGCTACAGTTAAGGAATGCAGCTTTCACATCAGAAATACTGAAGGATTACAAACTTGAGGGAGGGTGAATGATGTCAGATGAGGAACGGAGATGAATGGGTTTAGGTAATAAGAATTGAGCTGATGTGAGAGGAAGCAAAATAAAAAAAGACCCCCCCCGAAGTCTGTGAATGATACTGGCATGCAATACTTGAGGTGGGGAGGAGGGTAGAAAAGTTGCCAGAATACGGTGACCGCTACTGGAATTCTTTCTGCTCTCTCTTAATGGAGACGTTAGCTGAGCTCTCTTTTTGCTCAGTTAGTTTCTCCAGTTCTAAAGCCGTATTAGTCACATGACTTGCAATAGCTTTCCTGTAAGCTCATGAGGTGTGTTGAAGAGAGAGGGAGTCTCTTTCTTGGCTCATTGCTGCTGAAATTTGATATCTGGTCTTTTAAAACTTGAGTTTCACTCATCAGAAGCGTACTCCCATCTTCTCCCTTTTGCAAATGCACAAATATGTCCTCAGTACAGAGCCTAATATAAGTTGTTTACTACCCTGAGGGCATTTTTTTTTTTTTTTTAGAGCTGTATTTCCTGATTTATGTTCTCAGTGAGTTTTCTGGTCTGTGTATCTTTCACGTGACTCAAAAGAGGATCACTTTCTAAATCTTTCTATCCAAAACACTGGATTAACCTTCACAAATGCTTTAATTTAGGAATCAATTAACTTGAGACTTGAAAAGGTTCTACTGAAGCCAACTCTAGAAATCATTAATAAGGATTTTGCAGCTTTCTGAGCTTTTCATCAAATTTGCAGAATGTGTTATTTTCATTATTTTATCATTGGTTAATTTTGTTTTCGTTAGCATAAAGGAATCATCTGAGTTACATAAGATTACTAAATTAATTATTATGTTGTAGTGTAAACTTTAAATAGCAGTCACTGAGAACAAAGGGAGGAAAGAAAATGGATTGCAGTTTTGAGATGAAATGGTGTGTGCCTTTTGTACCGTGTTGTGTGTGTAGTTCACGTCGTCCTTGTCACTGGCTAATTTAAAAATAGATCTTTACTAAGAAGAGAAATGGTAATTTTTACCTTGCTATTAACTGTATATCTGATATTTAAATCACACTGTCACAACAAAGCAGTACACATATTTTACAGGCAAGAGAGGATCTGTATTAGGAGTATTATGTGGCAAATAATTTATTTAATATGCTGGCAAGGCATAATTTGGAGGCTGACTGTAGTGATTTTGCTTGATTTTTCTCCATTCAATCATGTTGGAAATACATGATGATGCAAAAGATGCTAAGGCAAATCACTGCCAGCCTTAGAGTTAACAAAGTTTAGGTCTTTAAAACACTTTGAGATGGTCTGATTGCAGTTATTACGGGAGCGGGTGGTATTATGGATGTAACTTTAGCGCCTGATGAAACATGACTTTTCTTTTGGGATTCTCCCACAGTGGTGACACAGAACTGTGCATTTCACCTCTAAAATGGTTGTGTGAAGTAGTCTCTCTTTTCCTACAGCATGCTGAAACACTCACATGAGTTTTCTCAGAAATCACATACCAAACACTAGGAAATTCCTATGGTTTTAGTTCTAGTGTAAGTGTCTTACTTTCCACTCAGCAGCCTCAGTCCTCACACCAGAACGGCAGAGGTTCCAGGGAAGACCCACCACTATTGGGATGAACACATCACACAGGTAAGTGATGGTCTTTATAGCAAGGGTTCTTGACATCCAGACACGCCAACTTTTTGTAATATCCAGGAAACAGGTTTAGGTATTTGCACAATTTCTGCTACTATCTACAGTATAAGCTGAAAGGAAAAGTGGTGTGTTCGTAAGATTAATGCCACCATAAGCTGGTAAGAGTTGATCTTCACTTTGTTACGTATCACAATATAGGACATGGCAATGGTCAGGACAGTTGGTGTGCTGACACAAAACAGGTACCAACCAGTACAAGAACCACCCTAAACAAGGCTGGGTGAGGCAGCAGTGCAGGCAGCAAGGCCAAGTTGCTGCAGATGCTACACTCTATTAATCGTGCTTCTATTAACCGCTGTGGGTAAAATGCAGCTATGGAGGTCTCCTGGCCCCTGTCGTTTCGTACCGCTTCCCCCTTCCCCTTTTTTGGGCCTTCCTTGTCCTTGAGCCGTGTACAGCAGCGCGGCTCATCCCTCCGCACGCAGCTGAGGCGCAGAGCGACCCCCCTGGCCTGGCCTGGCCTGGCCTGGCCCGGCGACCCCGCCTCCGGGCCGTGCCCTCCCGCATGCCGAGCGCGCACTCTCGGGCCCTGGCCCTCCCCGCCCTGCGGCTGCGGGCTCCGCCAGGCGCCGCCCCGTCCCGTCCCGGTTGCTAAAGCTACCGCGACGCGACACCACGCGTGAAGCGGCCGCTACGGGGAGCCGCCCGCGGTGGGAGGCCCTGCGGGAGCCGTGGGGGGAACGTAACCGATGCGCGGCCGGGCGGGGGGTGCTCGCCGGGTCCAGGGAGCTCCATCCGTGCGCCGAGCCGCGTCCGCAGCCCTCCGGCCCCCGGTGCGCCCCTTGTCGACGACTGCTGTACCGGGCGGCGAGCGGCAGGCCGGGAGGGCCGGCCCGGCGGGTGGCTTCTGCGCGCTGCCCACCGCCCTGTGCTGGAGGCCGGGTGGGGGAGCGGCCCAACGGCCCCAACGTCCGGCGTGGCGGTGCCCGCCGTGATGGGCCGCGGTAGGGAATCGTCTGGCTCTGTCCGGGAGCTTCTTCCAGGTTGTTGTTGGGCTTTTTGTCATGAATGTGAGATTTGGGTCCTTGCGGCCCATGTCATTCCAGCAGCAGCGCCGAGAACCTTAAAGGTGTGCTGTCTCTGCTTAGTACAACCAGTAAATTCTTTATATTATAGAGTACTTCTCTAGATAAAGAATTTATCTGTATATATTCTTTATATGAGAGTTATGCTGACTGCCTGCTGGCAATGCTGTGCACTGTTATTACTGTTAAAGACCAGTGAGAGGATACTAAATGCTCTGTGTTTGGTGGAAGCAAAGACTTTGTGCTACCCCAAATAGGCTATTTAGGAAATAGATACAAAAAAAAAGCATTTCAGGGTTTTAAATCTCCCATATGTTTGGTAGTAGAAATGAGCTAGTATGCAATTTTAAATAGATACTGTGATTGTTCTTGCAGAAAGGTTAAAAATGTGCAACTGATACTTCAGGAAATGGAAGATTCATCAGATAGTTGCTTTGAAGTTAAAATGGAAAGGTCAGGTGCAGAGCAGCCATCTGCGTCCTCAGAAAGAAGAGCAGTTGGAGAGGCCAGGGATGGGGACCCAGCTGAGAAGCCTCTGCTTTCAGAAGCTGTAGGCTCTGTACAGTCAGAGGACGGCTGTGAGCAGCAGTCGTCTCTGGAGCAGGCAGCTCTGAAGGAGCAGGAGCAGTCCAGTTTAGCACCATGGGAATTACCCAGCAAAGGACTGGGCAATCAAGAAGTGATTGGAAATAACGAGCAAGGTGTGTTTGAGCCAGATGCCCCATTCAGCACATTGTCGGAGAGCACATCTGTTACCAATGAGAATTATTCTACTTTACTTGAATTAAGAAATTCAGAAAAGAAAGAACAAGCATCTCTAAACTCAATACTGTCAGAGAATATGGCAAGTGGGACAGTAACAGGTAAAGAAGTTATTAAAATATTGGACATTAAGGCTTTAAAGAGATTTTTTCTTCAACTGTATGGCTTCTTGCACCCCCCACACCCTCATTCTGTTCATGTCTGCTGATATTTGGTCTTGAAATGACTTTTTAAATTCTCATAAAACATGCTTGAAAAGGTGAGGAATATATTCTTTATCGCAGTTTGCAGTAGCAATTTATAGACTGAAACGGCATTTTATAGAGTGATCTTCATTTCCAGAAATGTGTGTGAGCGTGATACGTGTTTCATACATGAATTTGAAAACCAGCAGTGCATAATTCACATGAGTACATGGGCTACTAATGGTTTAGACTAGACCATAGCAGGCACCTCACTATTTTACATCTCTTCGATTCCCCTGTCACTTACCTGCCACCCTTCAGTTACCCTGGCCTTTCTCCTGCAGTCTCTGAAACACTCCATCATTTTCCACACTTGATCCCCTCCATTTTGGGTGTCCACTTGTACTTCCTCTCCCCAATTCAGTGCCCTGTTTTCTCAGGTCTTCAGACAGTAGCACATCCTGTTCAGCAGGTGAGTATGGTGAGTGGCCCTTTGGAGTATGGACCTGCTGACCACCTTCCTCTTGGGTGGGCTGCATTCAGATGCTCTCATTTGGAGTAGCTGGTGATTGCTTCCTAGGAAGGGCACTGTACCAAAACCAGACAGACTCCTCTCTACATCAAAAAGAAGTAATTTCTGGAGCTTTGAGTTAGGTAGGTGTGGTTCAGAATGTAGTCTTTGAATAAACACCGTATCAAGTTTGATTTGACATCAGGAAAAATTTCTTCACTGGAATTGTGGTCAAGCACTGGAACAGGCTGCCCAGGGAAGTGGTTGAGTCACCATCCCTGGAGGTATTTAAAGGGCCTGTAGATGTGGTGCTGAGGGACATGGTTTAGTGGTGACCTGGCAGTGCTGGGTTAACAGTTGGACTCAATGATCTTGAAGGGCTTTTCCAATCTACGTGATTCTATAAGTGTTGTGTGAAAGACTACAGTGATTCAACCAGCTTAGATCAGGTCTAAATTGGAGCAGGTTTAGGTAAGATTTTTCAGTAAAAATTCACTGTATAAATGGGTGACTTTGATTTAAAATTATGCATTTGAAATAAAACACTAAGTTTTAAAAAACTGTAGTATGACTTTTTAATGTGTGACAGTATTACATTGGATATCTCTTTAAAAAGTGTTTAATAATAATTTCAGCTTTCAAGTAGACTGTTTTTCCAGCTCAAAAATCTGATTATTCTGTGTTGCAGTGTTTCAATAAAATTGTCACAGGGTAAACTTGAGTTATTTTATTTATATGTTTTCTTTGAGAAGTGTTTTAGGAATTAATTTTGGTTTTATTTTTAGGAAGCGTGATTGAGGATGATGAAGCTCTTAGGAGGACTAGGGCTAACTTTGATGAAACTATTCACTCTCAGAAGTTAAATCTTTATCAGGAATGTTCTCCTGGAAAAGCAGTTCAACAGGATTACCACATGCCTGATGTCATAACTGTCAGAGTACAAACAGGTAAGTGCTGTTTTTAAACGTGTATCTATATATAATCGTGCTCTAATCTCAATCTGTTACTAAAAGAAACAATATTTCTATATTTGAACTTCCATTTTCACAGATTCTGATTCATTCCAAGACGTAGTTGTAAAAATTGAAAGACCTACCTATCCTAAACCATTTCTGGGTGGATTTAAAAACAGGATAACAGGAGTGGAATTTCATAACGCAGGATCACAAACAATACCCAAAAAGCGACCTGACAAAGGAATTCAAGTATTTTGTAGGGAAACACAGGTAATGGCTTTGTAGTGCCTTTTTAGAATGTTGTTTTTGCCAAACAGAATAGAATGTTTACACAATTATTTCCAGTAGAAATGAGGAAATAGACCAGAAATAAGTGTGCAATTGAAAGTACTTAATGGATGAATATCATTAGCCTTGTGATTTTTGATATAAACAGCTAATTTTGTCACTTATTGTAATGAGGAAAAAAATTTCTGTATGTTTTGTTATAATCTGACATAATTTTTTTTTTTCTCCAGACAGTTTTTGAAAAAAATAAGCCACAACAAACAGGAAATACAACATCAACACAGATGACTAAAATCGGCCTGTATGTGTCAAGTGTGACTGACAAACTAGTAACTCCTGGAAAGTATCTTACAGCAGAAGAATACCATAAACGCAGACTTGAAGCAGTACGTTCTCATCTGTTTGAAACTGTATCTGTAAAGCAAAGTATTACAAAGGGTATCCGAATGTTTAATGAGTGTTCAGAGTGTCCAGAGAGTGAACTTAACAGTGAACTGCAAAACATCTGCTTAATCTTCCCATTTTGAAATCTTTCATGTATGGGGGAATCATGTGTCTGCTCATTTACAATATTAGTTTTTTAATGACATTTGAGACCTTGTGATTTCTTAAATATTAATAATTGTTATCTTACTGGTTTCTGTCTTACAGTGACAGTTAAGCTTCCATACAGAGCATTAGGGCTTAAAATAGGTTTGTCCCTATGGCATTCTCATGATCTAATTAGAAGGACCTAAGCTACAGACTAGATTTAAGGAAGAAATTTTTTACAATGAGGGTGGTGAGACACTGGCACAGGTTGCCCAGAGAGGTGGTAGATGCCCCATCCCTGGAGAGATTCAGGGTTAGGTTGGACAGGTCTCTGAGCGACCTGATCTAGTTGAAGATGTCCCTGCTCACTGCAGGGTGTGTTGGACTAGATGACCTTTAAAGGTCCCTTCCAACCCAAATTAAGCTATCATTCTGCACGCTTAATATATGGCCTCAAATGGACAGAATATTGGGTAAGAATTTAGCTTTTATGTTTTTCAGGTTTGTTTTATTTAGCAGGCCTGACAGGTTACCTCTGGCATACCATTCTTTTCAAGTTCCTGCTTTGGTTTTGAAGGTGGAACCTGGCTGTTCAAGCACATGTGATGGGCCTGTAGAGTTTTTTGGTGCGCTGAGTTGCCTCATGCAGGCAATTCTGATGACAGATTCTGTGTGGTCATTGTGCAGAGGGTGCCATTTAGACATTCCAAATTCCTTTTTGAAAACCATGTATTCAGTGGCTGCACACCTAATTTAAGTACACCCAACATCACGTTAGGGGGGCCACTGCTTTGTACGTGGTCTAGATATTGGTTGCTAGTAGGTAGACAGTCTGACTTGAAGTAAATAGAGAAGCAGTTGGTTCCCCATGTGTCCAGGTAGGATAATTGTTGGCAAGATGCTTTGAAATCTTCTGATTGGAAGTTTTACCTAAGAACTTCTTATTTGATCAGCATCAACTGTCGACAGTAAGCATCTTATAGAAGCAGAATCCAAATAGGTAGCTGTTTCCTCAGGACTGCCCATTTGTTTTACTCTGATCGTTACTGCAACTTGCTGAAACCTGTAATATATCTGTAGGTAACCTAGAGAGTAGAGAGACATCAGCTTGGTCATGGTTCAAGTTGATGGATTTGCACCGTGCAGTGTAGTTCCATATTGAAATGCTAGCTGAAGAGATATTAAAGAGAAATATTAGGTTAAGATATCTCTAGAGACAGAATAACTGTGTTACTGTGGTTTTGTGCTTGATAGCCTTTGATGCTGAACAATGCTTATTAGCTCATGGTATTGACCTGGCTAAACTGCTTGTGGTGCAAGTGATACCTCAGCTGGCAGAAGCTCAGGCTTGAGCATTGTGCACCCTTAGCTTAGTATAGATGTTTCCATAGCCTTTAATGGCCACAGCTTTGAAAGTTGGATTTTTTTAATTTTCTTTAAGTTCTGTCATGACAGCATTATCAATTTCACATTCATTATTTGTTTACAAATAAAGTGCAGTTGATTTTGTGTGTACTTTGCATGTTGATTTTTGTATTTAGACATTTAAAAGGAATTTTGCAAATACGTATCTAAATTCTCAATCTAGACACCATATAAATGCATAGTAAAATGAGGACCTCTGCTCACAAAGCTGAAAAGAATAAAACCAAAACCTGTCAAAAGCATTTTTTAAGGAAAGATTTGAAAAAGAAAAGTAGATTTTGTAATTGCAGTTTATACTTCAACTTGATTATTTATTTGAACCTAGTTTTTCCACTGTACTCCCTGATTAAACTCCTGCAGTTATCTAAATAAATAAGCATATTAGTGTTTAGACTAACAGTAACTAGTTTTGTAACATTTAAGTTAGTTTGAGTACAACACAAGTCTTAGAAAATGTAGTAAAGTACATAGGAAAAATAACAGTTAAGGAAAAATATTATGCTATATTGTTTTAAATTCATGATTCTTTGATATCGTGTCACGTATAGGTAATAGTATTACAGAAATATTTCCGTCGCTGGCATGCTATAAATGTAGTACAAAATCTGAGGGAAGAAAAGATGTTAAGGCTGGCATGGGAGGCACAAGAAGAGTCACGGAGGAAAAAAGAAAAAGAAGAAAGACTGAGAAGGGAGCACGAACAGAGACTGAACCCTAAAACAAAAGAAGACTTTGAGCTGCTGTTCCGTGCTTTAGAATGTAAGTTTTTTCTTAAAGGAGTACTCTTAGATCAGCAAAAGTGTACAATTTGTGGAATTCCTCCTATTTTTAAATAATTATTTGATTTTCATATGTTTCTAGAAGCAGAAAAGGCCTCGGCACTCTCTAAGCACTGTTTTGCAGTAACTAAAACATGCCTGTATTTTCAACACGGCTTTCATCACAACTCCAAAACATAGCCCCATACAAGCTACTATGAATAAAATTAACTCTATCCCAACCAAAACCAGCACACTTTTTTAGGAAGAAATCAGCTTGTAAAATGATGCTATTTGGCAGCATTTTTTTGTTTCCTTTTTTCCATTCATCTCTAATGTTAAGGTCAGCTAGAGGAACAGGAACTGTTTATTTGGGTCAGAGTTAATTTGATCTTTTTACATTTAGGATGCTGAAAAGAATACTGTGAAAAATTACTGTTAAGATCCATCATTAGTCATTTAATATAGACATTTTTTATTAAATTTTTGCCCAGAATTTTACAACATATGATTGAAGGTATTCTTGTCCTAGTTGTCTCTTCCTTCTGCTTTTTCTCCTTTCTAATTTCTTCCATGTTTCAAAAAACCATGTGGTCAAAATTGTAAAAATCTGTTAGGAGTCCTACAGGGCATCCTGAAAGACTCTCTCTTGCTGTTGGGAGTGGATGATATGTAATATAGGGAAGCACCTCTGAACTTCCCTGGAAAAATAAGGTGAATATTGAA
Organism: Bucorvus abyssinicus; assembly: GCA_009769605.1. Lineage (NCBI taxonomy): Eukaryota > Metazoa > Chordata > Aves > Bucerotiformes > Bucorvidae > Bucorvus > Bucorvus abyssinicus. Next base: position 23,988,563 of record CM020025.1, read on the forward strand.
GATAATTGACATAACTTACAGGAGAATAATGTTACAAATGTAACAAAAAACCCTTCTGGAAAAACAAAAACAGTAGAAAGCAGTGGACTTGTAGCAGCATATAATGAAAATTTAAGAGTTCTTTCTAAAACGTCTCGTTTTAAGCAAGATGCTTGCCTCGTAGCAGCTCCTATGTTAGCCTAGGCTACACTGCTTGTTTGTGGTATAACTCTTTGGCAGTTTGGACATTACTGTCCCTATAGCAGAACTGGCCTAATGGATTATCTGCTTCATTACAAAGCCACCTGACCTTCCTTAAACCATCCTAGCTATTTCTTCCATGGTAAACCGAGCATAAATTTGGTGGCATGTGTTATTCATAGAGCTTAGGATCATGATTCAAGAATTCCCCAGTAATACATTAATCTTTTAATACTGCCATACTTTGTATGGTATTGAACAAATCATTCAGACAAATTTATGCATACAAAGAATGTATAAGTAACTTATAAATATTACTTGTCTTAAACTTTAGAATTTTGAGAATGGTATCTTCCTGAGATTTGTGGTTTGTTAGGGGTATTTTCCGTCACCCCCCTTTTAATTCATAGACAGTTAGCGTTTCACTTCACAAGAATCAAGACCCTTTAAAGGTGTGTCTGACTACATGATCAAAAGCTAAGCTATTAAAATAAATTCTTTTTTCCCACTCCTCTTATGGCAAGTGCTACTATGTGGTATTTGATTCCCTGCAATATTTTCTTTAAAAAACTGCTTCCTAGCTAATGTGCTATCAAATGTATGACCCACTTTTTTAAAGTGCAGCGAGCCTTATTTGCAATAGAAACAACAAAGCTGAGTTAAAGTTGTGAATGAGTGCTGATATTCCCAATATTTTCATATTTAAAATTTATAGTTATATAAGTGTCTCTTTTGCTTCATTTAATGTCATTGGATTCACAAATAATAAAACTTACGGCTTTGCATGTTCAGGAATTTAATATCTAGGCAACCTGAAAAACCATGTGCCACTTCAAAACTGGAACAGAACAAACTCCAGCATTTGAAATATCTTTTTAACATTTTGTTAAAATTAATGGTCTGATATCAATCTTTTGGGTTTGTTTTTTTTTTACCAGTGTTGACTAGTTGCTTTCTCTACCAGGAGACTTGCCATCATGCTCTTTATTTTAATAGAGCTTAGTGGTTCTAGGACATTTTTTTCTACCTGCATCGGAAACTACTTTTACATTCTTACAGTGTCAACAGTCTCCACAAGCTAAATCATTGTGACAGTAATAGAATGAGCCTATTGTCCTCTAGAGATCTGTGAAGGTTATTGCTGCTGATCACAACAGTGGGATACTATGACAGGGTCAGCCATTACAAGCAATTCCTGCTGGTACGAAAACTTGCCTGTTGACTGTACAGTGCGAACAAGACCTATCTATATATTCAGTGTGTCTGCATATAAAGGTATTGATTACCTATTTGAAAAGCATGAACTGCTTTGTTTCATAAAAACAGGAATAAAAATTATAATGAGTAAAATCTATGTCTGTAGAACATAATCTAAGAGGAATATTTTAACTTGGTTGCATGTATATGGTGAATCAGGAGGTGAGTATTGATTACTGACAGCTGCTTCATCTCTGTAAGTACAAAATTGCTTACTGTATTTATTAGCTCTACCTTTGAAGTTGCTGCCCCCTTCAGGCGTATAAAGCATCATGTAAATTAATTCTACACAGTGCTTTTGTTTGCTGAAATGGCTTTATTTAAAAATATGTCTTTGAGTACTCAGAACTTGTCAGACAGCTGTCATATTAGTACCAAAGCTTGGAGAGCCTTAAAGAAATGAATTGAAACATTTTAAAATGGAAAGCATAAGGTATTGTAGATAAGGAAGCTCAGGCAGAAAATAAACCTTCCTCCTTTCCCTTCTTCTGCCTCTGATCTTCCCTGATACAGGATGTTACTTCTTTTTTTCAGTAAGTGTTTATCACTTATTGACTTGTTTTCTTTGTTTCTGCTCTTGTATAACTGTTCTGGAACAATAACAACACTCTTAGATATTATTAAAGAATGTTGACTTGTTGGATCTTATACAATTCCTTACAAAATTCCAAATATATTTGAAATGGAATAGACTCTTCAGAAAAGCCAAGAACTGTTACAATGTGTGCAAAGGAAAACACTATTCAGTAAACACAATTTGGTGTTACTAACAGATTTCTGTAAGGACATGTAGTCTGTGTATCAGCACTTAGAGTCAGAAAAATGGATCCTACAAAATAAACTGTGATAGACATACATGTGTTTCTGTCATTAAGCAGCCTAAGTGCAGCAGGTACCTGTGGTTTGGTGATTTGACACTAAAGGCCAGATTCTTACACAGTGTGTACTGATTCACATTCTGCTGTCATTACTATCTTGTGGTTTGCTTGCCACTTCCACTTGAAGGATTGATTCTGTTGAGGAAGAGGAAAGGGAGAGTAAAGCAAGGAGTGTCTAGTTATTAATACACATCCATCTGCCTTAGATGGCATAAGATAATATCTCTTAAATATTCAGTGTTAAGACCTGGAGTGCTAAACATGACTGTCAGTCAAGTTTTATCTCAGTTTTGACGGACTTCAAGCTTCTTTAGGTTTAGTCATTTATGCAGGGAGAAGCAGTAATAGTCTCAGCACTGAGTACTAGCGGTACCACAGTAAGATGCTGTCCTTAATCGGTTGGGATCTCCATGGTATCTTTTCTTATGACTTTGATGAGCAATTATTTAAAAAGTTCCTATTGCTCATATCTTTTGGAGTTGTTTGAGTCTCAAACAGTTATTTTAGATGCAAAATCATGAAGAAATCATTTCATCACACATTTCCACAGGAGCTAAATTATTTTTCTCACATAGAGCTCCTTTTTCTCCTAACACATCTTTGAGTTTGGGGTATGAATTGGCAGTTTGGAATTGATGTACACACACATTCTCTCACTGAACATCTGTATAATTTCCATTCATTTCTGGGCCATTTTATGTGTATTGAAAATATGTGTAACAGTCAATTCCCTAACATAGAAACTGACTTTTAATGAATATTTAAAATTAACTATGTTATTTCTTAAATATGAAAGTAGACGTTTCACTGGAAAACATCTTTTAAAAAAATACCCAAAATATTTTTATTTGTAGTATGGAGACAGGAGGAGACTGAACAGATTAACAGAACTCTTACTGGAGTTGAAAGAAAGGCAGCATTGTGTGGACTTCTGGAACAAGAGGCACAGCTGATTGCATCCATTGGGAGACACAAACTAAATGCAGATGAGGAGAATCACCAAAAAGCAGTACTACAATTTCTGGATAAGGTCAGTGATGTAATTTTAGGCTGAACATAAAGAATACTAAAGCACAGGTCCAGAAAAGACATCTGCAAACTGCCTGTCACAAGTGACTTTTGTAGCTTTATCAGTTAATCATGTGAATGCTAATATTTTACATATCCAAAGGATGTAGTTGTTAATGTCAATACAATTCAGTAAATTTCTTTTTCCAAGCTGAGAATTTCTTAGCTCTGTGACTGATGGAAGGGCTAACAGTGCATCAAGACTGTTAACTACCTGTATCTATGGTAAATCTCAGGTTTATGTATATATAATATAGAGGTGCTTTTTTCTGCCTTCGTGCATTGGCAGCAGAGTGCAGTTACAGTAGTCTTGCTCTCTGAAGTAATACAGATAACAGGATTACTGTAAATTCTGTAGCACTGCTGGCAAACTAAAAGGCAAGAAAAAGCTGACAAAAAATCTTGGAAGTTTTTGTTTTCTCACGTCAATCTTGAATACATGAAAATAGTCCTGAAATCAGAGAACTTTTGCTTTTTTCTGAAATACTGGAAATCTTCATATTTATGAGACCTTTGAATTCTTTTTTTTTTTTTAAAGCTGCATAATTTCTTTCTTTTTATATTATTTTGTTTAATACCCAGCTATGATGAGGTAGTAAGAAAAATTACAGATTTGGAAGCTTGCTTTGAATAATTTAGACATTATCATAATATAGTTGGTCTGTGTTAAGGGTCATGCGCAGAGTGGAATAACAAGATTGCTAGCTCATATATGAGTAGTGGCAAATTTATCAGAAGAACCTAGTTTTAATAACCATTTCCTAGGGTAAACTCTGCCCATTTACTCTCCCTAGCATAAGCAAGTGACCTTTCTGTTTTATAATAAGTGAATTCATTGAAGAGGATCAAATGTAGGTACTGAATTAACTACCCTGTGGAAAATGGTCATTTTTACCAGTCTACCATACAAAGGAGTTAAAGCATGATACAGTTTCTAAGTTGATGGGGGTTTTGTTGTTGTTTGCTTGGTTTTTTTGGAATTTTTTTTTTTTTTAGAATTTCTAGTACTGTACAAAGATAGTGAAACAAAGTAATGAAGTTACAGTAGAATGATCCTTTTTTATGACAGAAGATCGCCTCTTTCTAGTTCTGCAGGAGTTCAAAAGTTTCACTAAGGAGTTAAGAGTTTTATTTTTTACCAATGTCTGGATTTGCTATTGCATTTCTTAATCAGTTTTGGCTCTGAATTGTGACCTCTGATTAATAATACCTCCTTTAATTAGAGTTCCACCCCCACTGATAATATAATTAAATGTCAATCTTAAATCCTTTTTTCAGTTATTTTGTTTTTCTTTTGCTTACCTAACTTTATAATGTATTTATTTAAAAGTGAGGAAAGCTCTGTTTTGTTTGTGGTGGTGACGAATTATATCTGTTCTAACTATCTAATATTTTTTGTATTTTTATGACTTATCACCATAGCAAGGCTGTATATTTGGGCCAAATAATGGTTACATCAATGCTGGGGTTGTTTCCAGAAAACTACTAGACATGTGAATGCTGCATGAAGTGTTGCTGTAGTTAGCTTGCACTGAGAATGCCAAGTGAAGTTCACAAGCGTTTGTGAACACTCAAGTTTCAAGTACAGTGAAAGAGAATAATACACAGAATGAGGTTCCAAATAGCTGTCCCAATTAAGGAAAGGGAGAGGGTTTCAAATACTGTCTTTCTGTTGGATTTTGATACCTACCTCCCTGTGTAACAGTGTGGTTTGTAGCTAAAAACAGTCCTCCTGAAAGAGGAGAATGGTTGGACTTTTCAAACTGAGTGGGGCAGCTGACACCATGTTACTTCTCACCATCTATAGAAGTTAAAGATGTGCAAAGAGACAACTGAAGTAGCAGGCGTATCGTATGTGGTTAAGTTAGCAAACAAGAAGCTAGGTGAAGTATCTGATAACCTGTAAACTCATACTTTGCCTTAGGCAGCTTTAACAAAGTCTGTGCTTTCTATCCGTCTGCATAGCCAGCATAAATAGAACAGTTCCCTGGAGATATTTTGTACTGCAGTAGACTCTGAGGCCTTAAATTTACAATCTTTGCACAGTCAACAGTCCCATTGATTTTTTTACTGATAGTTAAGAGGGATTTATGACTGCAAGATGAAATACAGAACAAATGTATTCTAACACTACTGTCAGTAAATTCACTTTAAAGAAGTAGAGCATATCCCTGTAGGAGGATATTATACACTTTTAATATACTGTAAGTAAAAATCTTCATGACCTGCAGCTGTAAACAAGGTGTGCAATTGAATACTTGCTCTGGTGGAAAAGGTACTGTGTCAATATTGACAATAGAATTGGCCTTTTGTATTAGTCAAGCAATTAATGTTAAGTCCCTATTTGCACTGGTGAAACTTGATGTAACAATGTCCTTGCTCAGCTGGTGATCAGATTGTAATAGCTCAGAGTTGTGCAAATTGTTTCTGAAGTGTGCACAACCTAAGAGATGGAAAGCATTCGATGGAAAAATCACTGAAGTGGATACACAGTACACACTCCGTGCCAGAGAACTATTTGAAGTCTACAGCAGCGTTAGCGTGAATGACGTCCCAAAAGATGAGAGAATAGATGTGCTTTTAACACTCAGACGTACAGTGAAGGTATGTTTTATCTTTCTATTTATGTTTAGCTTGAAGGTGTGCTTCCCAAGATGCAGTCACTTGATTACGTTGACACATAAGCCATGCTTCTTCTGGCAGACAGGTGCCAGGATGGTCAGCTGGTGGCAAGAGAAAGCCTAGTGTACCAGCTGGCTTGAGAGTGTGATTTACATTCTAGATATGCTCTAAATTCATATTTCACTTTGTGATGTACAGATTTCTCTTCAAGTTGTGTTAGAATTTTAACACCAAGGTTTTAGACTTTTTTGTACTTTAATACATAGTTCAATTCGAGTACAAAGTTTAGCTTAATATTTGTAACAACTTGATGAAAATCATGGCAGAGATGTAAATGGCTATTACTATTTTTTTTTCTCACTTCTTTGAAGTGTCTGTTTAGAACCTTATCACTGTTGGCTTGGGTTACCAGTTTTATGGGTGGCAAATGCTGATTTTTTTTTTTTTTTTAATCTTTGCCCCTTACTCCTCACCCCCACTGCTGCTGCCACTGTTCCTGGTGAATCAGAAGCTGGTTGCATTTCTTTTAGTCTTTCATGATTGATTTTATGTATTTATTTATTAAAAGAATAGTATGAGTTTCAAGATACTTTCAGGATGATGCTGTTGGCATCAAACTAGAATAGAATGGTGCTTCCTGGTCTTTTTAAAACCAACAAACATCCTGGCGTTTGCTTTAGTAGTACCAGAATTCGATCTAAAGCCAATATAACTTTGGGAGCACTGCTGGTTTATGAACTCCTGCCCATCTCAATACAAGTCAATATTGCTGTAGTGAACAAATTCTAGAATTTCTGTAAATTAGCGCTCTACTTCAGGTGAGAAAATGTTGGACTTACCTCTTATCTCTCTCTGGAGAATCTCCTGCTAAGCATTTGAAACATTGCAATGTCTGATTTCTAAGCATACTCATGAAGTCCCCTAAGCCCTTTGTGTGGTGGGTTTTTTGTTTGGTTGTTTTTTTGGAGGTGGGGTTTTTTTGGTGTTTTTATATTTTTTTTTAAACCATCTACTATTTATATACATTACATCTCCTATCACATAGCCAAAGGAAGCCTCTTAGGGATACACTTCTTGGGGCTTTTGGAGACTGAAAATTTTGCATGTGTTGTGTGCCTCTGCTTAGCATTTTTTAATACCTCCAGGTTTACAGTTCCTCACAGCTTTGGTTTATATACCGGCCCCTTAAAGCAGAATCTGTAAATATTGTTATTTTTGTAGTTCTTGGAGTTTTCTTGGAGATTGTTTTCCTAGGACACTAAGGTGTTCTTCTATGAATATGTTCTTAGGTGAACATCCAGAGGTATGAGTGATGATTGCCATAGAATCCAAAGTTGGCTTTCATGTCTGAGTTAGAATTACTTTGTTTGTTTGCTTCCTTATTGTTGTGGAGTTTGTTTTTCTTTTTCTTTTTGTTTTCTTTCAGGAACATGAATGTAAATTAACACTGGAAATAGTGGAATTAATTGACAGAGAAGTTGATCTTATGTCGAGAGAGGTGAAAGAATATAACTTAGAAGGACTGAGGAAAAGAATTTGTACATTATTTCTTCAGTATATTAAAACTCCAAAGTTTAACCCTGAAGTTGCTAGGATACTTAAGGTATTATTCCTACTTTGCAGTCTGACATAGTGGCCATTGAACTAAGGATGGTGGAGAAGGGGAATGAAAAACAATGAAAGCTTCTGTATTTTACATTTTGCTGTAGAATTGCTGGAGAGTTCCTCAAGAAATAAAATGTAGCAAGTACACAGGCTTCACACAAATAAACTTATATAGTCATATAGGAAGCATGGGGCATAGACATGTGTATAAGAACCTGGCAAGTGGCTGGTAGCACTAAGAGAGCGTGGGAACTCTATATACGAAATAACCTGAGAATTATAAATAGTAGAGCTCATGGGATGGTAACAGTAAAATGTTATAACAAATGGGGAACCAATAGAAAGAGCAATTATCTTTTTTCCACTGGACAAGGGGCGAGTATCCCATGCATCCAGAAAGGAAAAACATTGCCATTGTCAAAGTGATGTTAATGAGCTTGCACTTAAGCAAGAGCTGTTACAAGCTTCTGTTGTACAACCAGTTGCTACTTCATGAGAAGATGATATAGCAAGAAAGTGGTAGATACCTCTCAAGCTGTGTGATTTGTTTTTCTTTTCTGACTACAGGTTACAGTTAAAAATATCATTCTCTATCACCTATATCATTCTCTATCACCTATATCCTTCTCTATCACCTATATCCTTCTCTATCATGTGTATTCTGCATCTGTCAGAAGAGGATTCCTCTTACAGTGATTGAGGGTATCTCAGGAGTATAGAATCTGTCAATAAGTGTTGGTCAGATTTAGAATTGTTTTTCAGCCAGAGTATCTAGATGTGTCATAGCAGAGACCAGAGATGGGAGCTGTAGCTTTTGGTTAACCATACCTTGAGTTGAAGGCTGAATTGCACCTCTATTTATTTCTATCTGAAACTTGTAGCCTTCTGTAGACCTTAAAAAAGATGACAGTTCATCAACAGACAGTCAAAGTGCCCAAATCCTCAGGGTGCTTTCACAAAAAGGCAGATGACCACAACAGGTAGCCGGATTATCAGACTACTCAAATTACCCAGTTACAGACTTGGGCTCTCAGCACAGACTAGATTATATTCTTTCCAGAACTCATGAAGCTATATGAGGATGAGGAGGTCATTAGCAAGTTTAGTTTATTATCTTCCCCTATATTGTTTTTGGACATGTCTCTGATGCTTTTGTATTCTTATGCCAAAATATTAATATGTCCATAATCTCAGGGTTTGATCTTTGAACATAAAGGGCCGATTCTATATGAAAACTTAATCACACAAGAATTAGCTTCTGTTTTCCCTGTGTGGTCATCTTTCCAGATGGCTGACAATCCACATGCATAAAAGTGCCAGCAAGAGCACTGGAGCATAACGTCTGGGATCTTCTTATAGCTTAAAAATGAATTGACTGATTTATATAACTGATTTTAACAAGTACAGAAAGAAAATACAATGGCTTTTGGTCCTCTGTTTGAAAAAAAACAAACACCCTAATTGGTTTTTTTAATAAATACTACTATCTGTTACATATTACAATACTTGCATGAATATATGTAAAATGTATTCTGACAGAGGTAGGGTGATGCACAAGTTATACAAAGGTACTTTGTGGTAAATTAACTTTTTTTTTTTTTAATCTTTTAGGTTCCACCAGATCCCTTAAAACTTTATAAAAATGTTAACTTCTGTCATAGTTGCGAAAATTACTTACCATCTACTGAGTTTCCTGTTCCTGCTAATTCCCAAACCATTGGCAGATGTCGCTTGTGTTGCAAACTTGATAATGAGGCTCGGCGACGAGAAACAATTTTGAAGTACAAACTTGTACTAGAAAATCTCAGAAAGTCTGAAGCTGATTATCAGGATGAGGCTAAAATTGTTTTCTTAGTTCAGGTACTGTCTGAAAGAACATTGCCAATAATGGAAACCAGTGTCTTTGTAATTTTTCCTTTTTCTCTATGTTGTTGACAGGTTGAGAAATAGGCTAAAAGCTACAAAACCTTCTTCCTTTAATATGGGATGTTCCATATCATAAGGAAGCTGCACTTAAGCTCTTGAAGTTTAGCTGTTCTTTCAAAAGTGATTCAAGGTATACATTAAAAGAAGGTATATATTAAAAGAAGGTAGAAGTCCAGCTGACAGGTCAAAGAATCAGACGATCCAAATTCTTCTTCTGGTTCTGCTATGGCCTTCCTGTTGCTTAAAGATGCTAGCGTAATCTGTAAAGCAACAATACTATACTATAACAATATATAACAATAGACTATTTTAGTTATACTATATTATTATATACAATATTATAGTTATAACAATACTATACTATAACAATACTATACTGTGACTATAATATTATTCAAGATGTAATGCTAGTAAAACATTTTGGCCCCATTATTTGGACTGTTTTAGTAATACAACTACATTGTTTTGTGTTCTCAAAAGGAAAAAAAAATAAGAGACAAGATTTTGACATTCCTGTTCTATGTCGGTAGCATTTCTGTGTTATTGGAAGTTTTACTATTTTGCATTTATTAGGAGAGGGATTCAGTAAGTATTTTAATTGTCTAATTTTTTTACCATCATCTGTATTAATCTATATTCTTCTGCAGTATTACTAGATAGCTAATGTTTCTTAATAATCATTACTGGAAGAACTCAGTTCAAAGAACTTCTTGCCTCTGTCTTCAGCAAATTCTCTTTGCTATTACTCATTTTGTCAGCAAAAGAATTTGACATCCAGGATCCGATGGGAAAGTTTTAAATCTGAGGTAATTGCAAAGTGTTACTTATTGAAAATACTGAACAGCTGATATTTATTTTAACTTTCTGAGATTAGTAATTGAATTCTCTACAGCATCAACATTCATAGAATTGTTTTTGGACTGTATTTTCAGTATGTGTGAAACAACAACCAAGCAAACAAAAGCCAGTCATCAATATCCCACTGCTACCAAAACAAGCCATGCTGTGGTTTAGCACTTTGCCAATGGCAGCTGCCAGAAGGAAGATTGGGATTCTTTAATTATCATGCCGGTGTTAAGAAACATTACCAAAGAACCTGGATTTTATAGGTGTTGTTTGTCCATATTGGTTTTCATTTAAGCCAATTTTTTTTTGTCCATGTCTAACTTTGTTTATCTCAATATGTAAACATCTTCCAAAATCTTTTGGACCTCTCACACATCACATCCTATCACTTGTGATGGCTGGTGACCATTGATGCACTAAAACATGACTGCTTCTTAACTGCTGACACTGAAAGCCCTCACTTGTGGTTCTGTTTGTGGTTGTACCACTGCAACATCTCTAGATACAATGTCATTTTCATCCAAATTAACTTATTTTCTTTAGAGTTGTAAATATGTAAACAACAGATATTTGTATCTTAAATCACTCATTTCCTTTTTTTTCCTTAACGTTTCCGTGATTTATTAATTTATTTCTGAGCTCCTTGCTTTTTTTCTCTTCCACTCCTAACAACCATCTGTCTGCCTCGGCACTTACATCCAGAAAACAGCTCTGAGGCATCTAGAAATGACTTGCACACAACTAAAAAACTTTTGCAGCAGCTTCATTGCCCCGTGCAGTACCATGACTGGCTCTGTTTGTATTGTCTGTGGACAGATGCAAGATTTTTGTGATAGGAGATTTTTCTTCAGATCTCTTGTATACTGATTCTGACTGTGTTTGGGTTGACCACACATATGATTGTTGCTAAGGTTTAAACGACAAAGGGCAGTCAGTGAGAGTTACGGTAGCTCCAGTAAGTTCCGTTTACTGCAGCTAAAGACCTTTTTCATGTCAAAATGAACTAGTTCAGCAAATACGTCAAGTCCTGAGGGTGCCTTCTATTCTTTTGGAGCGTTTAACTATGCCATGCTGCTTAGAATCAATGGTATGTACTATGGCTTTGATTTTTCATGATGAGCAACATCCTAATGGCAATGTCAGATTCATTTGAAGTTACAAATATGCTTAACTCCTTCATCGGTTTGCTGCCTACCCTTGTTTCCCAGTCTTGCCTGCTGAGCAGTCAATGATACTTGCTCCCAGCCTGTCAGATGACAGTACGTGAACGCCATTTCTGTTTCTTGGGAGCACAGAATGAATTGGAGAGGGCAGGAGGGAAGCATGATGTGACATGAATTAACTGTAAAATTTCACAGCAAAATGCATGCCTACCTTTAGAAAGTGTAGAAGAAATCTCTTAAATCAAATTCTTCCCCATAACCAGAGAAGTTTTAACATAGGACAAGCTTTTGCCTTTTTTTTCAGGAAAATAAAAATTGTAATCCAGAAAAAAGTAAGTCAAATCATGGATCTATTTTACATGGATCTTTATATGCTTCAGTATAGATCTTTGCAAGTTCTGGTAACTTTTGAGATGTGTAGCTTAGCACAAAAATAGTAGTACTTGCTAATATGTCTGCTGGCAAATTTCTTGCTTCTAAGAGTAAGATACAGACGTTATTTAGAATTTTGTGAAAAAGAGAAAATACTGTAAACAGAAGCCAATTAGTGAAACCTAATAAAGGAGGCCCTGTAGGACCAGATTTAAGACCCAGACGTAGGACCAGACCTGTGATCTTGAAATCAGTGGACACAGATTTATTAGCAGTGTAGCAAGGTTCTAAGCCCAGCTTTTATCTCACATTTTTGTGTTGGTATACTTTCATTCATCCTTTGTCAGGAATTTAATAAGTAACATGTAAAAACCAGTATTTAATTAATTAAGTCAAGATTTCTTTTTAGAGGAATGAGTCTTCTTCAAACACCTAGCTTGGAGGAAAACATATTTTAAAATATTGTTTACAGACTCCTGAAAATAAAAATATAATAATTTTCCATGACAAATACAGAGAAGAATTAATGGAGAGTGACAGAAAAACTTGCCAAAGTTCAGCGGTAAATTCATTCAAGAGGCTGTGTTTAGCAAGATTTAGTAATGATTTCAGATAGGTGGTAATACATTAAAGAAGTTAAGGTTGATGTAAATTAACTTTAGACATAGGTTAAAAGTACTTGTAAAGGCCCTTCTGTACTAGAGAACCTTTACAAACAGACCTCCTATTTTTTGTTAATACTGTAGCATAGCTACCTGCTCTTATAATCTCATTTGGTAAAATGAGCAACAGTACCATGAGCACAATAAACTCTCCATGTGTCAGCAGCAGTGAGGGGCAGAAAGCAAAGCAGGCAGTGATTTGGGGTCTGTCACAAGTGGGGGTTTTTCTTGTCCTAATTTCCCACATTTTCCAAGTCAGATTATTCTAGTTATATGTAAATTTTAAGCAGTTTAGTAGTGTAATAACTCATTTATGGAATAATATTAATGCTGAATCCAAGATTGAAATGGGGAACTCATCTCAGTAATGACAGAGATGGATTATTGTCTGAACAGGCCTAAAGCATGCTATATGAGGAAAAACCATGAAATTTAAGAAGCTGTACAAGATCGGTTAAGCAATCAGAATATCAGAAAATACGAATTGCCATTGACAGATATAATAAAGTAAGAATGTAATATTTTAGAGATGATTCAAGAAAGATGCAGTTAATAATTGCCGTACCATGCTAAAGGAATACGTATACATCTAGACATTCTTTAACCAAGTGATTATACAACATATGCATAGAAAAATTTTTTACTCAAAGCTTTATTTGGATTCTTATACAGTTACAATGTTTTTCTTGTAGAATGAAACATGCTACTTCCTTCTTAACCCTGTTTTCTATTTCAGCATCAAGATCTGCAGTACATGATTGAGACCATATGGGGCTGTCAGTCAGCTCTCAGTGCCTGCAGTGACCTCTATGATTTGGTTATGGTCAGATGGAATAAGCAGCATGAGTGGTCCCCGTGGAACACTATTCTCCTCACTAAAGATGAGGCAGATGCACATCTTAAGCTGTGTAACCTTGAGATGGTAAAATTTGATGGGCTTAATTTTTTTTACAATATTTATGTGCTGTTTTAATTTAATTCTGTGACTAGTGATCTTTGGCCAGATTTAGTCCTTACTCTCATCCATGTTTAAATTGGCCCGTTGTGACTATTTAAATGATTGCATCTGGACTGTTAAATAAAATAGACACTAGTCTAGAGGGCAGCTGACATGTACAACTCACATCCATGTACCTGACCAAGGCAACAAGGGAACCTTGTGGATGGTGTCTCCTACAGGCTGCCTGATCAAGGAGAGCCTTATTACTTCAGCTACAGGAGGCTTTGTGCTCACAGGCTCTCATCCCACTGAGGAACTTCAACCACCCCAACATCTGCTGGAAACATTGCACAGTGAGTTGTAGGCAACCCAAGAGACTCCTGGAATGCATGGAGGATAACTTGAGGATAACTTAAGCGAGGTTATAGACATCCCCACCAGAGGAGGTGCAATACTGGATCTGATGATCACCAATGCAAGTGAACTCATTGGTAATGTCAAGATTGGAGTGATCACTCACTGGTGGAGTTCACGGTGTTGAGGGGTATGGTTCAAGCAAGGAGTATAGTCAGGACCCTGAATTTTAGGAAAGCAAACTTCCAGCTTTTCAAGGAGTTCTCAATAGCACACCCTGGGAAACAGCCTTTTGGTCAAGGGGGCAGAACAGAGCTGGCAGATCTTTAAGGACGCTTTCCATAGAGCACAAGAGCTCTCGATCCCCAGATGTAAGAAATCAGGAAGGGAAGGGAAGAAAAGGGAAAAGACCAGCATGGCTGAATCGAGACCTGCTGGTCAAAATAAAGGGCAAGAAGGAGCTGCACAGGCAGTAGAAGTAGGGACATGTGTCCTGGGAAGAGTATAGGGACACTGTCCGGTTGTGTAGGGATGAGATCAGGAAGGCCAAGTCATGGCTGGAGGTGAACTTGGAAAGGGATGCAAAGAATAATAAGAAGGGTTTCTACAGGTATGTCAGTCAGAAACTGAAGGTTCGAGAGAGCATATACCGCCTCTGATGGGGAAGGTTCAAGAGAGCATATACCCTCTCTGATGAATGACTGGCAAGCTGGATACAACAGACGAGGAGAAGGCTGAGATAACTTTTTTGCCTCAGCCTTCACTGTCAACCCTTCTTCTCACGTCTCTTGAGTCAATGGACTGCAAAATGGGGACCAGGGTGGCAAAGTCCCTCCCACTGTAAGTGAAGATCAGGTTTGTGACCACCTGAGGAACCTAAACATCCATAAGTCTATGGGTCTGACAAGATGCCTTACAGCGTCTTTGAGGGAATTGTCAGATGTAGGTGCCAAGCCACTCTCCATGATAGTTGAAAAGTCCTGGCAGTCAGGTGAAGTACCTGGGGAATGGGAAAAGAGAAACATTGCACCCGCTTTTAAAAAGTGTAGAAGCAGGACCCTGGGAACTACTGACCTGTTAGCCTCACCTCTGTGCCTGGGAAGATCATGGAACTGATCCTCCTAGAAGCTATGCTAAGGCACATGGGGACAGCGAGATGCTTTGAGACAGACAGCATAGCTTCACCAAGGGCAAGTCCTGCCTGACCAACCTAGTGGCCTTCTGTGAAGGAGTGACTACATCCGTGGACAGGGGAAGAGCTAGGGATGTCATCTGTCTGGACTTCTGTAAAGCCTTTGACATGGTCCCCCACAACATCCTTCTCTCTAAACTGGAAAGAGATGGATTTGATGGGTGGACTATTCAGTGGATAATGAATTTGTGGGATGGTCTCATCCAGAGGGTAGTGGTCAGTGGCTTGATGTCCAGATGGACACCCTCAGCAAGTTTGTAGATGACACCAAGCTGAGTGGTGCAGTTGATGCGCCAGAGAGATGGGATGCCATCCAGAGGGACCTGGACAAGCTGGAGAAGTGGGCCTGTGTGAACCTCATGAGGCTCAACAAGGCCAAGTGCAAGGCCCTGCACCTGGGTTGGGGCAATCCTCAGTATCAATACAAGCTGGCGGATGAAGTGATTGAGAGCAGCCCTGCAGAGAAGGACTTGGAGGTGCCGGTGGATGAAAAATTGGACATGAGCCAAAAATGTGCGCTCACAGGCCAGGCAGCCAACCATATCCTAACCTGCATTAAAAGAAGCATGGCCAGCAGATGGAGGGAGGTAATCCTGCTGCTCTACTCTGCTCTGGTGAGCCTGTGACCAGCTCTGGAGTCCTCAGCACAAGAAGAACATGAACCTGTTGGAGCTCATCCAGAGAAGGGCTACAAAAATGATCAGAGGGCTGGAGCACCTCTGCTATGAGGACAGGCTGAGAGAGTTGGAGTTGTTCAGCCTGGAGAAGAGAAGGCTCCAGGGAGACTTTATTGTGGCCTTTCAGTGTTTAAAGGGGGCTTATAAGAAAGATATGGTCAGTCCTTTTAGCAAGGTCTGTTGTGACAGGACAAGGGGTGATGGTTTTAAACTAAAAGAGGGGAGATTGAGACTAGATATAAGGAAGAATTTTTTTCTAATGAGGGTGGTGAAACACTGGCCCAGGTTGCCCAGACAGGTGGTAGATGCCTCATCCCTAGAGACACTCAAAGTCAGGCTGGATGTGGCTGTGAGCAACCTGATCTAGTTGAAGATGTCCCTGCTCACTGCAGGGTGTGTTGGACTAGATGATCTGTGAAGATCCCTTCCAACCCAAAGCATTCTGTGATTCTAACTGTCTTGCCCTGATTCTCCCTCTTGAAATGCAGGAAGCTAAGTGGCCACATCTAAGCTGCCTATTGAGAACAGTGCTGTGTCTATGTACAGGTCAGATAAGAGCTGGCCTGGATGAAAAGCTAAGACTAACCATAGATACTATGATGATTGTGTACCTATGTTCTTGCACATGCTCTGGCCTTATTAGTTTCTGGCCTTAGAAATTTCTCATCAAATAACAGAATGGCTCTTTGTTTAGAATGTCATGATTTGTCATAAAAAAATTTGTCTCAATTTGTTTTCTTACAAAGGTGTCCTTTAAGTACCCGTGACAATGTAATCTTACAGTTTATAGTTAAGCAATAAACTATAATTGCTGTTTTGAGTTTAAAAACTGAGAAATTGTTAAAGAAGTCATTGAAACTATGTATTTTTACACCACTCCCCCAAATTTCCTATCTAAACATGGCAGTCTCATAAATATCTCACTCCCCAGAGCATCATAAGGTACTTAAGTTTTCTAAGGCATGGGAGAATCCTGTGTTTGTCCTGCAATTAGCAATGGATTATTAAGACTTTCACCTTTAGGTTATTGATTTATGTAAGTGGTGATCTGAGGTCGATGTTGTGTAGTGTCCTTTTGTTCAGAGTGTTCTTAATTCCATTTCTAACACAACAAGAGTATGTGATAACTGAACTGACAGAGCAAATGAATTGCTCTTTTAAAGAAAGGTTTGCTTTGGGGATGAAATACATCAGTCAGGGAATTACAAAGGTAAAGGCAATTCTGCCATCCGCTGTATTTTTTTGTGTGTGTTCCCAGCTTGCGTCTTCAAGCAGACACAAGCTTATTGGAGCATTAGCTTTAAAAGGTAAAATCAATTTCAAGTTGGAAATTCCTTTATTGACTCCTTTGTCTAATTTTCAGTCAACAAGGCTATTCAGACAGTCTGAATCTAACGATGCTTCCCTGCATCTATAAATTTCTGTTACTAGCATTATGGCAGGCAAAGATTATGAGTAGGCACTTACCTGGTTTAACTCCATAAGTCTGCATGCCATAGGCAAAGAGATGCCATTAACTTGATTAGGTCCAGAGCTTCAGTGGAGCTGGTTGTTAGGCTGGAAGAACAACAGGAAAGGTATGCAAGCCTACCTAACAATTGTAAGGTATTTTTACTAAGCTCTTGCTACAAAAATAGAAGTGGACCAGCTATAGGGAGCAGTCACCTCTCTTCACTCTAATGGCCAAAGCTTTGTTTCAAAAAACAAAAATAAACAAATAAACAAAAAGTGTGAAATAAGAAAAATGAGGCAAAGTTGAATCATTGGTTCTGATTCACTGAAATAAAAAAAGGCCTCTCAAGCACTTTCTTTAATAGCAGTTATTCGTAATGATGACTGTAGCGATAGCAAAAGGTTTTTTCAACTAAATATTCTGCTTATTTATTACATCATCTGAACCTACTACTAATCACTAGAAATTTAGGAAAATGTCCATTGAATGCAAAGGCTGACGGAAGTGCTACAAAGTGCTGCCATAATTATTTGTAAATAATCACTGATTCTTATCAAGGAAACTTCCTATAGTCATCACCTATGTTGATATTTAAACATTGCCTTTCTTAATTTTCAATGGTAAGTACAAATGTTCTTATCTGAAAAAAAACCAAGTTTCATCTTGAATGAATAAAAAAATGCCACAAGTTTTCCTGGTTTTAAAAGCTGACCAATATTTCACAAGGAGTGGTTAGTAATTTTCACTGTTGGGCCATAAGGTAGCAGTGTAGAACTACAAAATATTTCATTATGTATCAGATACAAATAAATTATCTGGCGTAGTTTATTAAAGGATCACTATTTATACTGTATAAAATATGATGCAACATGTAGATTGCTAGGTATTTTAATTGTATTTATTGGGATTTGTTTTTTTCCTTTCAGGCTTATGAAGCAGCATTTATTCACAGAATAAAACAAAAGCATATCAGGGCAAAAAACTACTTTGCTCGGATTCCAGCGATGATGTCATTTTTGCATAGGAGTGACAATCAGGCAAATGCAAATTAATTTTTAATAACTACGCCTATTCCTGCTGGTACAAAACCATAACTCTTAGGTGAAGTTTAACTGAATTATTGATTAATACAATTTCCCTGGTTTCAAAGAAGTGTACTTTTTCATCAATACCTTAATTGTATTACACAGATCAAAATAAACCTCTGTGGATAAACTAACTTTATCTTGACCAGTCAATAAAACTGCATTTCATGTTTTGTAACCTCATTATTTAAAAAGGAAAGTGTTGATGAGCTTTGTAAATTGTAAATTTTTAGGACAATTATTCTCTTTCTGTGTATGGCTGTGTTTCTTGGATTGTTCTGTCTGTAGTGTGATCCTCCTGTTAGGGGAATTTAGCCAATTCTTTTGTCATCTTTTAATTTGAACAATAATACTACAAACACTGTATTAAACTTATTTTTCTTGTCTTAAGCATATAAGGCAGAAAACACCTTCAAACCCTAAATTCCTACAGAACAACAGAATTGATACGCTCTTGCACACATTTGTGCAAAAAGAATAACTTTACTTTTTCTTGCTCATCTTGATGGTCCTAGTGGAACTGCCAGCATGTAATTATTGTATCCAAGATCTTGAAATTATCGTAAACAGACTTATAATTTGAAATACACAATGCAGACTGCCTGAAACATGTTTATTCTTTGAGGAGCTTGTGTTAGCTAAAGTACAAGTCAGTTTTCTCTGTGAACTTACATAGTTATGTTTATGTTTGATTATAGTTACAGAAAAAATATGGGGTACATTCAGTAAAGTCCTACAGAAAGTTGCAAAGTTCTAGTTGAAACCTCTCTGCTAAATGTGGGTTTGACCAGGACAAAGCCTTTTGCTGTGACAAATAAAACTAGGAAACTGGGAAAAAGCAGTAGCATTTACAAGAAATAAGCATATATTTCACAGGAAACAGCTGGAAATTAGACTGACTCTCTCAGCAGAACATGAACTTTGGAGCAAGTACCTGACTGGCCAGTGCGTTCTAACATCAGTGGACTCTTTTCAGTGATTTTACCATTAAATTCAGATTCTGGATTTTAGTTCAGGACTGCACTAATTGTAGAAGTGCAGCACACGGGCATTTTAATTTAGATATCCAAAATATTGAAAATACAGGGGGAGAGCAAAGCATAATTAAAAGCAGGGATAAAATTTTTTTTAAAATCTAGCTTAACTGAAATCAGTAGAAAATCTTTCATGTTAGTTTTCTTTAATTGCTACTTTGATCATCATAAATGTTTTGTTGTTATTGCTACTAAATTTAAAAACAATTATTTTTTAGCCATTTTTGTCCATAGTATTTAAAATTATATAGCGTTTTGGAAAGGAATTAATTTAAAACTTTTCTCTAATAGTTGCTCTGTGGCTTCACCTGTTTATGAGGTTTAGAAATGATAATAAAAAAGGTACTGGACTAGTATGAAGAATGAAAGTGTTCTCTGTATCAGACAGTGGTGAATACTGGAAAAGCTGACTGAAAAGATCAGGGTCAGTTTAAAGATACTTTCTAGAAGTCGTCATTGCATTTTATCAGGAAAAGAAAACTGTTCAGATAAAGGGTCAGATCTGCCAGTTCCTGTTAGAACTGAGTAAATTCTTTAAAAGTACAGCTGATTATCTTTGCTTGAATTTCAGAGAGTTACTCACAAGATGGTTTTGGAATCTGCTGGTAAAAAGGCCTCTGCTTTAAAGTCTAGATCATTCCGGGATAATGAGAACAAATGATTGCAAAGTGTCAGGGCCCTTTCAAAGGAGAACAGACTGTAAGGTGAAATTCTAATCTCTCTTCAATTCTGTGAGGTGGCTAGTGATAGGCTTATAAAGTCTCTTAAATGATAGCTTAGAGGCTGGGACCATGAGAAGTCCACACTCCTGAAACTCTGGTGAGGAATGCTGGATCCGCCTCAGTTCTTTCCCAGCTACGTAGATACGCACTACAAGGGAAAGGGGATCGGTCCATATGGCTTGTGTTTCTCCTTCTGCACTAGCAGAGGCATGATGCCAATCAACACCTGCAACTTTCCTTACAGGACTGTTCTGTGAACAGAACTCTTCAATCACGAAGGAAAATTTGCCTTCTACCCACCTCCCACACCACTGGTAACCCATTTCCAGAGGGAAACTTCTCACATGCACAAGTGAGTAATATATTAATTTAGAAAAGCAGCAAGTGCATTTTACCTCCTCACTCTCAAGGGGAAAGTCCACGCTTTTTCCAGGATGTAAACTCCCCTATTTATGTCTCAAAGGAAGAACTCATAGTAATTGTTCCCTCCACCTCCTTGCCCCCAAAAGATGTCCCAATGAAAAAAGCAGTAATTCACTTTTTAGATAATAAAATGATTGAAAAAATTATTAAATAGGATTATAAATTGTCAGGGGTTAGAGCTGAACTGGCCACTAGACAAATAGCAGATGCTCTCTGTTAACACCCCCTCCCTCACCAAAGGGCAAGAGAAAGGGAATAGGGAAAGAGAGTTATGGATTGGAAATGAAAACTAAAATGGCTTTAATGGAAATAATAACAATAAAATGAAATATATACAAATATATGCAAACCCAGTCTGAACCCAATCCCCCTGATGGCAATCTTGTCACCGTCACCACTGATGCTGTGGGCAGACACTGGGGAAGTCCCAAACTGGACTCCGTGGCAGATGGGAACTGGATTCAGGAGCTGGATTCCAGAACTGGATTCAGGAATGCATGGATTGGGGTCAAAAGCAGAATGGACAGAGTCCACCTGGGACACCAGCCATTGAAGAAGAGAAATTGACTCTTGTGATCCCTCAGCTTTATACCAAACATGACGTCTATGGGATGGAACTCCTTGTTGGTCAGTTTAGGGTCACCTCTCCTGTCCGCTCCTGCCTGCAGGTGCAGCCTCTAACTCACTGCACCCCAGCGTGGCACACAGGATTCAGCAGTGACCTTGGTCTGCACAGGAGCAAGTGTAAGCAAGAGCCTTTCTGCACACCAACCCCTGGCAGTAACTGTGCACATCCAGCGTTATCACTGCTAGGAGCAGACACTGTCTGTAAAAATACGCCATTAACTTCAGAAAGTGCAGTTAGTTAGAAAAGACTGAGCTGGAAAGTAAAATTAGTGAATAGAATTAGTTCTGTTCTAACTCAAACCAGAATAACATTAAACGTGAGGGTAGCAGAGTAATTGCTGACCAGTATTTTGGCATATGAAAAATGCTTTTTCAATAGAAAATTATACTAATAGTAACTGAGATTAAAAACAACTCCAAACATCCGAATCCTGGATTCTGGTAATTATTTCTAATTTTTAAAAAAGCCTAAATTTCAATATGTCTATTATCTGAGCTGGGGGAAGAGGTTCTTTATATGCTTCTGTAGTACCATGTTAACTCCCAAACCTATTGCTCAAGGATCAAATCTGCATGGAAAATGGATGGCATTTATTTTTGTCACCTATCTATAGATAGTTCTGGATTCTCTCGCACCGTGAATTGTCCTTGTGACAACAGTCATCCCTTTTAGCCTGACTTACAGTCCTAAATTTACCTTCATCCCACACAAATCTGGCATTCACACTTCTTTTTAGTCAAATTTTTTTACTTCGGGCATGTAGAATTCTGAAGTTTTTTTTTTTAAGAAAAGGATTCATAAGCAAAATAATTTAAGCCTCCATCGCCTTGGTCTTTTCTCTCAAGTTATTTTTTATAACTTCTATATTTCAACTTGGACAGGATAAGAAACACTTAGGATATGTGATAGACATACAAGTGTAACAGAAGGTGTTTGTAGATCCGGAGAAATGGGTAGTAGTATAATGTAAATACGTGGTATGTCAATATTATAGCATCTCTCGATAGAATTATTTTAGTTAAGTGGAGATCAATGGTAATGAAGGTATTTTTTTCATCAGTGTAGTTTCATAATGATTTCAGAGTAGTCTGAGTTTCAGTACTTTGTGTTGGATTTAAAAAAATCTTAATGTGCAAGCAGTTCTTATCCTGGACTCAAGACCACCTGTGGGTTTTCAAGGAAAAAGCCCTATGAAAAATGCAACAGGAAACTGTGTGTACTTTTGTCTATACCAACAGACGTCAATCAAAAGTGGTTTTAGGTTCCTGCTCATGGATAAAAGAATCACTATGATCTCATCTCATTTTAATTAAACCAAGGAAAGGAATGTTTCTGAAAAATCTCTTTGCAATAGGTATACATTTTTCATATCATTTGGCAAAAAAAATCTTTATTTTTAGAGGTGAAGAAAAAAAGAAAAATGAGAAAATACATGCAGATGCATTTGTGAACCAAATTTACTGAGGCAGACAAACTAAAATCCCACTCAATAGCTTCTGCTTATTCCTTTTTTCAAAGCTTTCTTTACTTGTTCCCAAACTGTGGTTTGTGGAGAAATATTAAAAAGGAACATTAAGTTTGTTTTCAATTAAAACTTTATTCATAAGTAATACAGTAATCTGGGAGAAAACAATCTGGTTTTGTTTCAGGAAGTCTTGGACTGTTTCTGTAAGGCAGAATACGGAGAGTACGCCCACCAGCTGTGCTCCATCTCACTTGTGTGTGATTTGGTTAGCGTGTGCAGTACCCTCCAGAAGATCCAGCTCAAACGAAGGGATAATCTAGTTTTTTAGATATTACCAGCTGGAAAGAGACAGGGACAATACAGCTTTCTTTCATAATTCTCTCCCTTGAATTTGCTTCTCTCTTGTTTTCCTTAGCCTACTTTAGGACAGCCATTTCGGCTGCAGGAAGCCAGGAATCTCTTACATGACTTCGGCTTTTAATCCAGGGTGTCAGCATGAGAGTATAAACGTGTAAAAGAAGTCACACATGCCAGCAGTGGAATTTTTGAAATCGTGTAAATGCTTTAACCCTATGACAAAGGTCTGTAATAATAGAGTTGAGCACTAGTCACCCATTTTAAAAAGTATGGAATTGTAAAATACTGAGGAGTGAATCATGTGATCGCTTTGTGATGAGGTTCCTGCCAGGTTACAACACATACTTGTACAACACTATGCATTTGTTGGTCTCGATTTCCATACGTTCAGATCAGATTGTGGAGGGTCTATTCTGATGTGGAAGTCCTGGAAGTGTTGTTCATACTTATCAGCCCTCTTAGTAACGGAGGAGACCCACTAGCACGTACTCTTCATTCATTCCTGTTAGAAGAATAGGAAGATACGCTGCTTTCTTGCTCTGTTCTGTAAAGCAAGGATCTCTGTGTTGTGCAAACTAAAGAATGGAACGGATCACAATCTGAAGAGGCACGGGCTTAGTGGAATAAAAGCCTAGTAGTAATGTGCTATTTCTTTGGACTTCCAACTGCAATGCAAATTAGCAGGTTCTGCAAAATTGGAAGTTTTGTTGGAAATTGTGTGATTCCTTTAGTATTCTGTGGGCAACCACATTGTGCACTCGACTAATACAATGCTGACCTTCAATTCACTGTCGTTTCTTGTATGAAGGTTAATTGTAAGAAGCAGACAGGAAGGCTTACAGTCAAATTGCCTTTGCAGGCAGGAGGTGCTCACAAAAACAGGCAAGACTGTTCTGGACAGTTATGTGAGAAACCAGATCTCCCACATACTGGAAAATACCGTGGAAAAGTCAACCACTTGGAGAATTACAATGTATTTTGCTCGTGTTGTCCGAGCTGTTCCAATTCATACTAAATTCCCCCTCCCTAGGGTGTTCCAGTTCTAGCCCTTTGTGCTGTGGATTGGTGTCTTACCTGTACATACCCTTGAAGAGATGAACAAACACAAGAAGGGATATACCTCTGAGAAGAAGAGGAAAAAGTGCAGTTAAAGAGTTACATTCAGTGTTATGTAAAGGCAACATGGAGAAGAAGAGGAACATGTAGATGATTGGTTTTATTGCTTCCCTCAAAATTATTATTTTTGTCTCAGAAATCTGATTTCAGATTGAAGAGATGAACAAATTTCCTTATACTAGCCAACAGCACTGTAGCAGTGTGCTGTGAGTTATCTTACAGGCAAATGGATTTGATTAACCAAGCTACGTGTGCTCAGATTCAGAAATGCACGTCTTCTGACACCTGTTTGTATCTCCTCTTATAATTTTCATTGTGCTTCCTTATTTTTCCCTTATCATAACTTGTTTTAACATAGCTATCAATTTCTTTTGTGTATTTTGTGTATTATCCCTAATGTCTTGTTCTGGTTGTGCAGAGGCACCTGTGCCCTGTGCTGAACATGTGCCGAGGGACTGCTGCTGCCTAACGTAGTCACAAGATGTAGAAAACAGCTCGATGCTTGGCAGGAGCAAAAAAGTATGCCAGAGGAATTTGCTTCCCAGCATGAACAAATTCTATATGACTATTTTGATCTTCCATGAGACTTGTGAAATACTGAAGTCATGTCAGGTTCTGGAGTGGTTATGATTTGCTCCTGGCTTTTGATATTTTTGATTTTTGGGACAGCATCGCTCCATGCAAAAGATAGCTGAACTATTCCATGTTTCAGTGGATACACTCCAAACGTACCATTTTCTCACTCTCTTCCTTCTTGCTGGAATCTGCATTTACTGCAGATTTCAAACCTGTCAACACCCAAATGTGTGACACCAGCTCTCAACACATGTGAAAGAGCTAAGCTGAGGGACACGATAATATGTAGCAGGGGAAGAAGATAAAAGTTCTGCAGAATACATTTTGTGCAGTACTGCAAACTTTTCTATAAACTCCATTTTGAAGTTGAGCAACTCTCTTATCAGCCTACAGTTATCAGGGAGTTAGAAAACAGGAGGACAGGAGTTTGGACTGCACGACTCTTGCTTATACCAAGCTCTTAGAGGAACCCGTCTATGCTTGTACTGCGGGGAGTTTTTTGAGCTCCTTAAATCACAAACCTGAAAGTTATTAAAAATATGTATAACCCCCAACTTCAAGCTAAGGAAGTCCATGTTTTGAAAACTCCCAGTGTCATTAGAGAGCAGCCTCACCCAGCAGCCTGGCTGAATCCGGATAGCTGCCAGCGAAGCGGGAAGTGCAGCTGTGCATACACTCGGACTCTCCTTCACAGCTGGCCAGTTACGTGCACATTAGGCTGGAGTCATGACGCGGCTCTACTCTGCTGCTCCAGCCCCGCTGTTGTGCACCCTCTCTGTGCTGTTCGAAATGTCTCTGTCAGTGGACCACGTACCGGTGCTGCTTTGGTCAACTCAGAGGTAAGAAATCTGATAAAAGAGAATCTCTGCTTGTGCTGCTGCTCTGTGTGTGTGTGTGTGTCTGTGTGTCTGTGTGTGTGTGTGTGTGTGTGTGTGTGTGTGCAGGATATATTGTGTATCGTCAGTAGTGCTACATAACCTCTGGGAAATAAAATTACCCTATAAAGAAATTTACCTCTCGGCAATCCAACAACCTAACAGATGAATTTGCCCATTTTTATTTATAATTTTAGTGTTCTAAGCTGGGCAGTAAGAAGTAAATAAATCCATATTCTTCAACCGTGAAGTAGATATGCTTTATTAACCCTAAGGCAACCTTGAACTCCACTGTTAGAGATGTCATGAATTAAAGGCACAGCATAAGGCAGTCTCACAAAACAGATGCTGACCAAAAACTGTTTGCGCAACCTTAGTTCTTGCATTTCCTAACTGCTGAATCCTGATTTTTCACTTTAATGTTTTGGTTTTGGTTACACTGTACTGTTGTTAGGAACAACTGTACACTCTTGACAGAATCTGTTGGGTCCCTTTGCTGGCACAACCACGCTGTGTGTGTCTGGGCAGGGGGAGTTTGCTTCTGAACTCCTTTGGTCATCAACTCTTGTCAGGTCTGAATTCAGGGGTTTTGTTTCTTTTGTATCTTTATTGCTTTGTTAATTCCTAGAGTGTTACTTGTGATTTACTCTCTGTAAACTGAGAAAAGAACCAAACCAATGGCTTCTTGGGAGGTAATTATCCTTTCAGCCAATTGCGCTGGATTCACTCTACTTTTCATGAGTCTTTGAGCCATTCTTCAACACATTTCAGACACCATGAATTATCTGGCTGTCACTAGGAAGGGAATTAGACTGAATTCTGCTCTCATTTATCCCAGTGAAAATCCTTTGTCTTTAGGCAAGATTATTAAGATTTAAGTCTGGGAGCTAAATATTATTACTTTTTTTTCTTTTAATTTCTCTACACCCACCCACCCCCACCCCCCTTTTTCTGTTGCTTCTTAATGTGGTAATTCTAAGACAGCAATAGGAGAATTCAGAAATTTTATGAACATTAGGAGTTAGATTAAGTTCTTCAGGAGATATTTCTTCATGTATAGAGCCATATAGACAAGCATGGTACTTTTCTGTTTTTTTCGTATGTTGTGCTGTAAGGTTGAGGGCCATGGAAAACAGATGTGCAGGAGGTGTTGATTGTGTTTCTTTCATACAAAGCCTGGACATTGTATTCTTTTCCCAGCTGTAATTAATACTAGTTTTGACATGTGTCTACACATCTCTCAAGAATTTCCAGAAACTGAACCTCTGGTCCTTGGGGAGCCACAGTGTATAGAAAATAGATAAAGTCTGATTTGGTAACTTTGACTTTTTTTTTGTCTTGAAAGAAATGATTGGATATCTCAACATCAAGGGGTTTTTTATATTCAGAATAATCGATACACCTCTGTATAATACAGGCATGTGTTTGAGTTCTAAACCTCTGTATTTAAAAGCAAAGTAAATGTTGGAAACAGTCGTTTTTAGGATAAAAATGATCTTAAGTGTCTAAGAGAAGATCACTGCTTCCTTTGTCCTACTTCCTAGTTTATATAAACAACACTCCTGTTGTCAATATAAGCGAACCTTATCAGCTAATTCCAGGTGGTCATAAAAGCAAACTTTCCACCAAGATGCAATTAGCAACTTGCTCTACTGCAGATTGCTCAGGTTTCTACAAATCTAGAGCAAGAAAATCAGGATGGTGAGCTGATTAAACCGGTTTCTTGTTTCCATGAATAGAACATTTTCTGGAGGAAGTGTTCCTCCTACCATGACCTTTACATTTTTGAAAGGTGAAAATCTTGTGGGGCAGAAATTAGTTCTGGTGAAAGTCAATGAAGCAGCTGGAAAGAAGATTTGTGTTATTTTATTAAATAAAGAAAGAGTAACAGCAACTTTTGGTTGGTAACCCTTAACTCTGTGCTTTGCGTCTTGGTGCTTTGCAGTGATGCAAGGTTTGCAGTGTGTGATCTACAGGCTTATGAAATCTGCAAACTTCTATAAAAAGTTTTAGGAAGGGTAACTGAAGAAGTCCAGCAATTATCAATGAATTTCTATTCACTATGCGGAAACACGTCCTGCCAGTTTAAAAGTGCAGTGATTCACTGGTCCCCAGAAGCTGAGATTCACTGGTCTATTCCACCACCCTCTCCCAGGTTATCTGTTAGGATATGATACCGCATAGTTGAAGGATAATACATTTTGCTCTTCTTTAAAACTAGCCAGTAAAGCCATATCTCAGAACAGCTATATTAGGAGAATGTAATGCTTTAAAATCTCTCTTTTATGCAATATTATTGTACTGTAGTCAAGTTATTAAAGATGATGTTAAATACCATCTACAGATGAAACCCGCAACTGACAAACACAGGCAGTGTGCAAAGCATAAGGGAAGTGGGATACAAATCCTTACAGGGCTATTAGTAAATCAAATGCCTCTTTCCTAGCCTTGCCTACTGCCGTGCATAGTGCTCAGCAAACTAAAAGAAGCAAAATTAATGCATGTATAATATGGTGAATAGACGTATTAGCCAAATACTGCATTATAATAGAATTATTAACTAAGTGATGTAGATTTGTTTTTCAAGATGATGTTGGAGTTACTGAAGTTGACTGCTTGGAATCTAAAAGGTGTCGCAAAAGGCGCTTTTCAAGGTTAGGTAGCTGGCAAAAGCTGCTTCAGGGAATACCTTAGCAGTAAGTATGCTTTAAAACAGGATCATTAAATTTCTGAGCTTTTGAGTTCACAACAAAAGCCTCTGCCATTGTGCTGCTTCAAGTAACAGTTCTGTTTCAAGTGCTTTCTGTTACCTTTTATTCTTAATTGCAAGTCCCAAAAGCTCTCAAAATCTTAATATTTTTTCTAATATTAGACATGAGATAGATTTAGTTATTTTTTTAAAATAAATATACTAAGATATTCACTATAATTTTCTTTCACACAAGCCATTTTTTAACGTCTTTTGGTTTAATCTAATTTCTTTTCCTTTAATATCATTAATGTCTTGGTGTGGCCATATAATGCATAAAGTCAGTATGAAAGTATGTTCTTGAACAGTCATTCAGAATCCTTGGAAGATTTTGTGTTTTCAAATATCTTGTTTTTAAAGAAAGATTGTACTTAAATATTTGAGAACGTGCAGTTTGACCTTCCTGAAAAGTTGAGGCATGTCTGTTACAATTCCTAAGTTGTTTGGCTTCATAAATATAAGTGAATGTGGATTTTCAAGCACAAATTAAGCAAAAAGGGAAGATGCTGAGTAAAACTAGAAAAATATCAAATGATCATTTCAACCAAATAATAGAAAAAAAGGTCCTACCTGCACGGCAAGTTTTATTCTAAAGCTTGAGAAGTGACAGGCAGAAGACCTACTGGAATTTAATTTTAACATCTGCCGCAAGTTGTCCTGGAAGATTCTTCCACAGGCATGCTTTGCTCTAACAATCTCCCAAACGCCCAAATCTGAAGTGCGTCAGGTATCCAGCGCTGCGGGGCTGCACTGTTTTTATCTCTGCCGTGGGTGGACTTGGAGGCTTTTGATTCACTCTTGGCAATCTTCGTTGGAATTGCTGGGAAGGCTTGAAGCGAAACACAGTTTTTCCTTATGCAAGAAACAACGCTAAACCCCACTATGTGTGCATTACCCCCATTCTGCCTCCATCTTATGAGACTGCAAAGATTGTTCTCATAAAAGCTTGCTGTGCAAAGGTCATTTTTTAATTGCTTTTGAATTAGAAAATTTAATCAGTAGCTCAACTTCACCGAATTGCAATCATATAATAGCTGATGCTGCAGCACACAGCAATTCTCTATATTCTATTCTTTGTAGTTAGAACCAATTAGGGCGTCTGGAATACCTGAATCTCAGGCTTGAGCAACTGATGTGTATTTAGGGAAGATAGGAGGTGATGCTTTAAGCTCTGGGTTTTCTACAGAGTAACAATTTTACCTTATCGAAAACACCTATGACCACAATTTTCATGATAAATTTCATCCCTATAGATCATGTTGCATTCTGTTAAAATCCCAATCAGGTATTGAAAGAATAAAGCCACCCCTTGTTTTGTCCATTACCATCTTTTGTAGCAGCAAAACTAAATAGATGAGTTATTTCTCTGTCCACTCCTCATAATGACAGGTTGGCAAAGGAATCATAACCTTTTCTTGGTGTCTTGAGCCATCCTGCTCAGAAGATCTGCTTCCAGAAAGGTGGCTTTTTTGAGCTGCTTCTGCAGAATGATTCCTTCATGAAAACCTTAGGAAGAGAACACATTGTTTAAAATAACAATAAAAAGTTCTGTTGTACACAAACAAGAAAGTAGAGAGAGGCAATTATCTTGACTGGGCCACTGTCATTCCTGCTGTAACACAGTGAATGTGATATGGGCATAACTGGGCAAGTTCTTGTCCTCTTGGGTAGAATGAAAGTAAACTGAACTGTAAACCTCATCTTAATCCAAAGGTGATGATGTCAGTACCTGCTGCTGAATGTTTAAAGAAAGAAGAGGTGTCATCATTGGCAGTAAATTTTACAAAAAAACCCCAAACTTCTTTGTAGATCACAGTGGAATCCAGACACTGCTTTGTATGAAGGACACATTGTCTCAGCGCAGGAGCTGACTGTACTCCTGCAACCTGTTTTTACCCAGAATCCCAGAAACCTCATCTTGTTCCTGCAAGATACGGTACGTAACATTAATTCCTTTTCTCTCACCAATGCCGAGTGCAAGTCTGTACCTAAATGAGATGCCATGGCTCCTTCTCACCAGTCTACTCTCTTCGTTTTTCAGCTTAGCATAGATGATTTCACATACCTCAGTGAATCCTACGGTAACAAGAATCCACTTCGAAATGTTCAGGCAAGCATTTATCTCTTTTATTTCTTTATATGCAGTATTTAAAATTAAAAAAGAAAATGTAAGAAAGGTTGCAAACAGACAATAATTGGAAAAATTTAACTAAATTGCATCAGTTTTCCTATTTAAATTATTCATTGAAATTATTTCAGTTTAAGCAGATGCATTACAGGAAATCAGCTGAGTTTGCAGAAGTGCAGCTATTTTATTGCTGAAGATCAAGTTTTCAGAATTCATCGTAACTGACAAAATTGTTCCTAAACATGCTGCAATTTTGTATTGTAAAAAACAGCTAAGCTATAGGAAGAAAAGAAGTTACAGGAATTAATTATGTTTTCCTGATTTTCAGAACTAAACACTCATTTTATTTTCACAGCAATTGAAGCTCATGCAGGGAGTTTTATATTTCAGTGCAGTTAACATGTGACTAGATCCTGGACTGCTTCAGTCTTCATGAAAAAAAGTCATGCTACTTGAGTAATTTGAAATAAACACCAGACACAGAATCTAAGATGAAGTCCTGCTGAGCCAGTCAGCAACTTCAGTTTCTGTCCTCACTGAGGAGGTTCACCGATTTTGTACATGGCATCTATGGTTGTACTTACATGACAGTTTATTGAACTGTAGTTGGACAAAGGAAGTGTCCACACGTGGCGTTCCTGTGGGCAGCGCAGGAAGAACAGAGCTATTAGTAACATTACTGGTAACAGAGCACGCGAGGAAGTGTGAATTCCCAAGCACCACACAGCAAGCTGTACCTCTAATTAAATACATAACTATTCTCCTATTACATGTCTCCACATCAATACTAAGAACCTCATGTTTTCCTTACACCACTGTTACTGGAGATCTTAATCTCTTTGCCATATAAGAGCATTTTAACACTATTGATGGAACAAAAACAACTACTCAGGGTACGTACATAGGTTTTTCTGAGGAATGAATGGGAGTAATATTCATTTGTAGCGTAAGGATGAGTGGTTGTGTCCACAAGCAGATGTACTTGTACTTCTCTGGTATGCCTTACCTTCTCTAGGTTTAAAATCTAAGGCTGTGTTTGGATCAAATTTTATTGCTACCTGACTGCAAAACTGGTTTGATTTCAGAAGCTTTGTGAAATGTACACATGGCATTGCAAGGTCCTAATGATGAGGTGGTCTTATTTACGGAGGCCCTGGATGTTTAAGAGGAGGGACATTAAAGTACTTAAAACTTTCTTCTTTTGCCTTGTAATCAGGACTCCATCAGCACTGTAGATAGTGCTGATAGCCAAAGGCTAGAGATGAGTCCAGAGACAGGTTTAGAAATCGGGTGGTGTACTGAGTGGATTGGGGACTTACCAAGGAGGAGGTGCTCAGCTGAACAAAGGAACACGTTTAAGTAAATCTTTGGTCTCTATCTGGCAGAGCAAAGATTTAAACCCAGATTTGCAACAAGCTGAATAAATGTCACTAACAGTTTATTTGCTTTATGACATTGTCTCTGTTCCTTTTTTGTCTTGGCGCTGAGAAACTTTTTCTCATTACAGCTTCTTTAAAACTGGAAAGTTTCTTTTCACAAATTGCCCACCTTAACTCCAGATTTGTTCTGTTCGACTTGGCAATCTTAATACTTTTCTAGCATAGTTTTGTGGGAGTGAGGTGCTGTAACTTGTGTGAAAATAAATGAGATGTAAAAATTAAATATTTGTTTTCACCTAGGTGCCTATATGGAGAATTTTGTTAGTATCTATTGCATAGACTTGCAGATTTTAGGGCCAGAAAGGATCTTTATAATCATCCAGTTCCATCTTGCATGTACAGAGGCTACAGAAATTTGCTCAGTTGCTATCACATCAGTCGCACTCCATTTGAGCTACTTTGGAAAGAATTCCATTTTTAATAGTGCTATGAAAGACTTTGTCATAATATTCACAGAACACAGGACAAAGTGAAGGTCAGGTCTGAATTCTCACTGAGGAGATTAGGATCTCTGATGTTGCATAATCACAGATTTTTATACCTTCACACTCTATATTATATAAGTGATTCATTAAGCTATAGTAGACATTCCATGTCACTCAAGTATCCTCCTTTTGAATTTCAGAAAGGCAAATTTACTCACAAATCTGAACTGGAGATTTCATTTAGATCATACATGTGCGTGTAGCAGCACGTGTACTACAAGAAGGAAGTGTTATTTGTGAAAGAGTTACAGGCTTGTAAACCACAGAGACATTTACAGATATTAGATTTGTTCAGCTACATTAGCATCTGTTTTGAGCTTTTGGGATCAATGGATTTTTATGCAATAAGAGAATTCCATTTCAGTTAATACAAAAGGAATCTTATAGGTAGGTCATTTATCTTAAACATTCATAAACCACAAACCTTTTTAATTGAATAATAAAATACAAAGATTAACACTTGGGGAACGTTTTTGCCAAGCAGTCACCTACCCTACAAATTATTTTTCTTTAATATTAGCTTTAGCTTTCCCCAAACAGTGCTCAGCTCCTTAGAACTGCAGTGTATGGTAACACACTCCAACTAGTGGCCAGGCTGCATAATTATTATTGTAAGTCATTACCATTCACCGTTCTAGATATCCCTCATATCTTCACTCATGGGTCATAGTCTGAGGAGTACTCTTTAGCCATGTGTGATACAGAGGTCCTATTATAGATTTGATTGGCTTTGTGTCCTTTCTCTTTACCTCTTTTAGTTTCTTTTGCTTTTCTTTCTTTTTTTTTTTTTTTTTTTTTTGCCAAGGGGACATGCAGAACTGCATAATAATCAAGATATAGGTTCATCATAGATTTGTTCAGTAACACAATGATGTTTTGTTCTCTAGCCTTTTCAAAAAAAATGCTGATCACTATCAGCCACAGAATTGCCATTTTCAAAAAGCTGTTGAGCCTCTTAAGGTTTCATTACTGAAGGGTAATGCTTAGTTCTGGGTCTATTACCTATTATTGTGTACATAAAATTAGTGGTTTTTTTCTCACCCTGTGCTCTGCTAAAATCAATTTACATTGAACCTCGTCAGTTACTTTGTTGCCCAAGAGGTTATACCAGAAGTTGGTTCTGCAATTCATCAGTCAGCCCTTGCCTTTACTATCTTGAATAATTAGGCGTAATCAGCAGATTTCATTAGGTCATTATTTATGATTTTTTACCAAATAATTTATGAACATATGAAACAGAACAGTTCCTAACACAGTAACAGATACTTTTTTCTACCTGTTGCTTGCTATATCTTTACCTACTCTTTACCTACCCTTTACAGACCCCTATGTGAAGACTGCCTCTCTCATGCTAAAGCAGCTTAATTTCCTTAGATATTTGTGCTTCAAGACTCTGCCGATCAATTGTCTTTTGTGGGTCCAAGTACCCTGTATCAGCTAGAGCTCCCTGGCATACATGCATATTGACTTCTTCAGAGATTTTCAGCAGAATTGTGAGGCACAACTTCTTTTTGCAAAAGCCACGTAAGCTTTTTACCATTACAGTCTTTCCTTGTTGTTACGGTCTGTATTTTATTTTTTTAAATAGATCCTCCCAGTCTTTGACTTCAGTTTTGTTTCTCTATAGTTCCTCAGATCTGTCTGTAACCCTTAGGAAAAAAAAAATCTGGTGTCATGTTTTCCACCATACAGTATGGTGGTGTGGAGGTTTGTTCAATAATACTTTCTGTAGCTGCAACATATTTTATCAGCTAAAGAAGTACACCACACCAGTTTTCATTAAAATCATAATGTATAGCTTTATACATACATTTGGAGAACACAGGTACAGCGTAAAAGTCCTGAAGATTAATAGTCATTGCAAAGTTAAAATGCAACAATGGTAATTTTCTTTGCAGTTATGACTGTGTGCAGAAACAGATGTGCTTTCACATCTGAATAGATTTTTCTTTTTTATAGATAACCCATTGACCAATGCTGTAGAAAATAAATACAGTACTTCAATATTTTAAATGACAGACTCACAGGTAAAAGATCAAGATTTAAAAGATATCTTTTAGACGGAAGAGCCTGCCTACTTTGGGTGTAGGTTCCCAGATATTTCCAGAGCCAGCACAGCAGCCTTTTTCCCAACTAATATTTTTATTATAGGACTGTCTGTCAGCTTTGATGCCAAACATTAACTAGTTCAGAACAATGAGTATGCCTGCAAGATCTTTTATAGACGGATGCGTAAGTCTTTAACAAAGATTGTAACAATAGTTTTTTAATGAGAGACCTAAATTTACTCCATTCCAGATTCAAATTGCTTAGGTGTAATATCAATCCATATAATATAACACTGAAACCAGAGCTGGGCAAGTAAATTCAAGCACGGCTTTATCATAGTGCAGCTACTTGGCTACAGATTGGTTAGAAATATGGACTGAATCATTCCACACTTACCTTCAAAAAAAAAAACCTGAACAGTGATATATGTAATCCAAGAGCAAAATTTCTTGTAATATTTCACACAGGAGAGGTGCTTCAGGGGACACTAAAGAAGGTAAATGTACTCATAATCAGAGTCAGCTGCACATAGACAGGTTATAGATTCTGGCATTTAATCTAGAAAGTTCTGCTATCAGCCCAACAACTTGATAGGAAGCTTTCTTCCCTTTCCCTTTCCCTCTCCATCTCCTTTTCACATTTACTGTGTGGTTGTACTTCTTTGTTTAGTCCTGTAGCAGAATGCAAAATCATAGTCCTCTTCATTCTCTGCCCTCTTTTGGAGTTCTTGTGTTTTGAACGTGCACAGTAGCGGAAATCCTGAAATGCATAAAGCAAGATGTGGGTATTGCAGTGCAGTGGCCAAATGTCCAGACAGACAAGAGGCAGGCAATTAGTATGGCTATCTGAGGCTAATGAGGAGACATCCAGCTGTGTCTGCCCTTCAGATGGAAAACATCTGAATACCAGTGGCTGGAAGATGAGACAGATGGCAGTGCAGGATTGGTTAGGAGCAGAGGCACAATTCAGATTTTATTCAGTAGTGATGCATTTCATATCTTATTCTACAATAAATGAGTATTCTGCTTAAAATATATCCTTGGAAGAAGTGGCTGCTGCCATTCTGGCTGCTGCTAGGGGGCAAGGGATTAAAATATTAAAAATAAAATAATTGACTATTGCTTAGAATTTTAGCTGTAAATTCATATATGCAAACAAAACAAAATATATCATCTTTTCCTTCCAGGTGGTGCTAAAAGTGCTACTCAGAGACCTATGAACCACATCAGTGCTTTTCTGCTCTATTTTAATTTCTGCAGTTATTTTTTCTATCAGTCTGGCAAATGAAACCATACTGCATAATCCTCCCTTATGAGCATCTATAGAAATGTGAAAACAACTAACCTTTGCCTAGAAAGGAAAACATGTGAGCAATTAGAAAAAAACAGAGCAGGTCAGAAAAGTGGTAGGCAGTCAGAGAACAAACAAAGAGGAAAAAGAGTAGGAGGAGAAAAGTGTTAGCAACACCACATCACTTGCATCAG
This sequence comes from Bucorvus abyssinicus, assembly GCA_009769605.1. Classification (NCBI taxonomy): domain Eukaryota; kingdom Metazoa; phylum Chordata; class Aves; order Bucerotiformes; family Bucorvidae; genus Bucorvus; species Bucorvus abyssinicus. The sequence goes on from CM020025.1 coordinate 24,024,373, forward strand.
TTAGAGGGGAAGTAAGAATTTGATGTCACTGAATACCTTAGGCTCACCCCAAGAAAGTGCAGGAATAAGAGCAACACAAATGCCCCTTCACTGCCCCTTTCCAGAAGCAGCCTGCAGCCAGCATCAGGCGGGTGACAACTCACATAGTGTTCACCAAGGTGGTCTCTCACCATGAATATTACGTTAAGGATACATATGTATAAAAAATTGTGTTTTGTTATTAAGCAAGTAAACAAACTGCTCATAAATTTATTACAGGAAATTCTTCAGTCTTCTCCTTCATCTTTAGTGTTACCAGCTGTTGACTGTGAGGCTACCAGGTATCTTCTGAGCTTTCTTCAGGAGTCAGGAGATCGGAAGTTAACAAACGTAACTAATCTCAATGTCTCTCAGCTGGAACTGAACACATCTAAACCAAACTTGCTGGTGGTTCAGCTACAACCACATGTCAGGTAGGAGCTTGACGCAAACAAAACTGACCCACATGTGTACATGACTTCTAAAGCTTTTGAAAATGTCAGGAAATGTAAGAACCAAAGTGGAAGCTTACAGGGTTAGCAAAGTTATTTTTCTTGCAAGGGTGAATTTGGTGTTTTTTAAAGCCCCTGATGAGCTTACCAGGTGAATAGATGAATTATGTTGAGAAAGTCAGTCAGGCATTCCTGCCTCATTAGATGAGAACAAAGAGACAACTAATAAAACTAAATGGCAACATACTTTCAGCAGAAAGGCTGAATTATTTTACGCAACACATGATTAACCTGCAGAATTAATTGCCAGAAGGTATTCCAGGGGTCAAAAAACCTGGCAGGCTAAATAAGCAAGCAAATAAACAAACAGACAAACCTCAAGTTAATATGAAAAAAGAGGCTGGTTTTCATCTCTTATAGAAGGAAGAGGAGGACTAAAATTTTTCATGTTTCCAGGCCTCTGATAATTATGATCTAATGGAGATAGAGAGTGATTGTTCCTTAGGTTGAATGTATCTTTAGAATATATAAGGAACGGGTGTATCAAGTTCCTTGACTCAGCTTCTCTGGCGCTGTCTTCTTCCTGGCCCGTTACTTGGGCATTTGTACATGTTGGCATACGGTGCTTGTATCAATGGGTCCTAAAGAAGTGCAATTATAGCTATAATGTCTGTACACAGCAAAAAAAATGATTCCCTATTTAAGGAGCTCACATACAAATTTTAGACAAGGAGCCAACACCAGATGAAAAGAAAGCTGCATAGAGATCGGTTGCATGTAACATCAGGTGGATGGCTTCTCTGCAGCTAAGGAAGTTTGACAAATCAGTTGAAGATATGTTCCTTGTGTTATTGATGGTTTTGCAGAAGAAAAGGGTCATAAGGAGGAGATGAGAGAATGATGGAGGGACTGACACTGACAGTAGTCCTTGGTCCTGGTCAGTATCTGTGCATTTCTAGTTCACATTGTTCTTTCCTAGAAAAGATTTTTAATTATTTTTCTCCTACTCTTTTTGTAGGGATTCAAATGAAATTTCTACCCTGGAAGCAATTACTGAAAATGGTAAGTAGTAGGAGCAAGAAATAACTACCGTTTCATCATTTAAGTCTGTGTTTTTACTTGAGCAGATTGTATTCTCTAGTTCCTGGGTTTTGCTGTAACGCTGCTATTTAAAGGTTTTCTTTCTCCCAGCTATAGTACTGATAAACAGTCAATTATCACAGTGTTGAAACACTGAGTGTCTGATTCAAAATCCACCGGAACAGATACAGCTCTGTGACCTGACACGTGATGATATGTAAGGTAATGCCCACTCAGGCATGGGCCTTCGCTTATGCTCTGAGACTGCACGAGTTCAGAGTGTGATCCCTGCATCTCTGTGCAGCTCGCACTGCATCCTTGGATCTTACCTCACACGCCAGCAGCTGGAGGTGTCAGGTTCATCCAGCAGTTTGAAGTCTTGGTCTCAACAGAGGGTGTCTGAATGAATAGGGAATGTTTTTCTGATCTTTGTAAAACAATACTGATGCCCTTCACAGCCTTTAATTTCAGAGACTTTTATTGGGTTTGCAGGTATTAAAGACTACTTGTTAAAGTTGAATCTCTCCATATAACATTATAATAAAACTTCTCTTGCCTAGCAACTGGCTGAAAAAGGTGTGCCATACACCAAAGAGGCGCTGAGCCATCCGGTGTTTTTTTGCCGGGCTTTCGCTTACTACTCTAGATTAGAGATTCGGTTATAAAGTCTGCAAATCATTGTAGTGGTAGTTTCAGGGACATACAGTGTAGTGTAGCGTAGTGGGCTGATAATTAAAAAGTGTCCTCAGTGCCTGTTGCTGCCCAGAGCTGGGGGTATAAAATCAGAAACAGATTTGAAAATCAGGGGAAAATACCTTAGTACTGAAATCAGTGGTGTGTCCTTTTCTCTTTGTTTTCGCACTACTCCAAAGTGAGTGAGGTTTTTATACTCAAATAAGCAGCTGGATTTCCGTCTCTGAATTGCAGAGGAGTGTTTGGTCCTCTTGTCTTGTCCCCACTGCGTATTAGATAGGAAAAGCCTTGGCTAAACATTAGCTTTTTCTTTATGGGACATTTCTTTCATCAGCTGCACAAACTCAAGAATAAACTTTCCAAACCCTGTCTCAGGCCACTCTGTTTCGGACGAGCAAAGCTAACCGGGTACCTGTGGGATGATGGAGGCTATACCAACTTTCTGCTTAGTGTCAGCTAGCTGTTACCAGCAAAAAGGTGTGTGGATCAGGGAAGATGTGCCACTTTGAATGACCAGATGCAAAACCTGTACTTAGTATTCTTCATCTCACCTCTGCTCTAGAAAGTGGGAGTGTGGGCTGAATCCTCACCTTCTGGTTTATTTGCCAAAGCAGCCATTCAATGCATTGCTGAATAAAAATTGAAAATAACATCAGCAGGAAGTTTTAATTCAAACAAAAGTTACTGAGTCACAGTTCCTTAAAATTAGCCCACTGAAGGTCTGTGCAGCAGATGGGAGAGAGTTGGAAGAGAGTCATTCCAAAAGTAGTAGATGTTTGCCAAACACAGTCTTCCAAGTCATGCAATCTGGGCTCCAGCAGGTCTAGGTGTCTAGGTCCTTTTGCAGCACTACCATAGTAATTTGCCAAATATTGCTGTCAGGAGACCCTTCAAGGTCAGAATGGCTTGAAAGGTCACGAGTTATTAGTGTTTGTTATGGTGGGACTGATGCTAGATCCTACCTGGGTAAATGACAAAAAGGTGCTATTTGTTACTTACCTGCAAAGTCACAAGAGAATTGTTAACCCAAAAAAGTCGCTTGAATTTTTTTTTTGCTGTATCAACAGTAAACCCATAGAAAAATACTTCAGATCTGTAGCAGGCTGCATAGAAGTTCAAAAAGCCTCTTATGTTTGTCACAGCAACTTCTTTCTGCTGTAGAGGGTTTTAAAATCTGATGTAATAAACTGTCAGAGAAATCTCTCCTACTGTTTTACTCACTGCAGACAGGAAGCTCTGTAAGACAGAAAAAATGGCCTCAGTTTCTGCCTAAGGGCAATGTGCTGTTCTGAAATATCTAGAAGCTGGAGTAAGTAGAGGTTTTTAGCATGTTATTAAAATGAGGCTCATTACAAAATCCAAACTGGAATTTGGAAGCCACATATGCTCAAGTTCCAAGAGATTCAGACATAATGCTTTCTTTATGCTTCTTTTCAGTATTTCTTCTTTCTTTCTTTTGCATGAGGTAAAGTTTGACATTATTACTCAATTTTGCCAGTTTTCCTAAGCATTTCTCTGCTCGGAAGAAGGTTGCATTCTGTCATGCCTGTCTTACCTGCTGGAAACAGCATACCTCAAAATCAATGGCAAATCTGCCTGTGACTCCATCCGCATAAGATGAGGCTCTTTAATTGCTATTGCAAGGTCTTCCTTTTTTGACTGTTCTTCTCAGTGGGTTCCCCTTTCTGCTGTTTATTTTCTCTCCCATTTTCCCCCCTCTCATCTTGCTCTTTTCTGTTCTTTCTCTCCTGTTTATCGTTTATACTCTTCCTTTATCTTTTCTCCTTCCAAAACATTTCTTCTCAGTTCATTTCTTCCACCCCTTCCATCCATGTGTAAAATCACACAAAGAAATAAAGGTAGATTAGAAATGAATAATAGTACTAATCCTGCACTCCCTGGTGAAATTCAAGGGGCATGTCTTCAATGAGTTAGAAAGGTTTAATCCTTCCGCCAGAGCACAGATGCAGGCAGTGGTGCTAACTGGAAGGTGTTATCCTAGACAAACTGCTTTACATTCATGGGTCTACATAGTGTTTCCTTGATCAATGCTATCTAAAATAAAATAAAATAAAAACTTCAGTAGAACCACTCTAAAATCACTCTAACATCAGTATCACTATCTGGAGATGCCTCTTGTTCCATTAAAGAGTGAGCCTGGGATGACTAATGTTCCCATGTAGGCACGTAATTTAGGTGCTTTGAAATGTGGTGGACAATCTGGGCCCTTCTCCTTGGAGAATTCCCAAATACTTCATAAGCACGGCAGAGTTTGATCACAGGCAAGCAAAGATCTGTATCAGTTCTGTTGTCATAAGGGTGTTCACAGCAGCTTCTCAGAATGAAGGAATTGCCTCTAGAATCTTCCCACAGGCAAGAGTTATAGATGTTACCGGTAACTATAGTTACACGTTGCTCCTTACTGCAGTAAAATGCAAATAACATGTTATTTCAGAAAGCACTTGGTTGCTTTATTGAAAGAAAAAACCTGAAAACAATCTATGCATTTTTCTATCTATTATTTTTATTTCCACAAACTTTAGCTGAGGCTACTGAGAATTTCCAATGAGTTGCACTCTGTGCACACAGAATACAAGGTCTACGTTATGTAATGCCTTGGACCTCCGCCTTGGACCCAATATGATTACACTACTGGTATATAAGCAGTTGTTTTTCTGAGTAAGTCCATTTCTTATAGTAGATCCTTTTAGCAATGATTTTTTAGAAGGAAAATTTACATAGCTATGATTCTTAACTGATATGAGGAAATCAATTTGGTTAAAACTCTGCAGAAAAAAACAGTGCTTGCATTTTTACAAAAGGTAAACATTTTACGCAGCCAGGAGACCATAATTACTGTAAATAGAAGTGAAAAACGATAATATAAGCTCCACTTCCAGCACATGAAAATGAAATACAATTTCTGTTAAATATAACCTCGAAATTACAAAGATGCAAATGATAGAACAAGAGGAATAAGTGACAGGACAAGAGGAATCGGCCTCAAGTTGCACCAGTGGGGGTTTAGGTTGGATATTAGGAAATAACGCTTCACTGAAAGGGTTGTAAAGTATTGGAACAGGCTGCCCAGGGAAGTGAAGAAGTCACCATCTCCGGAGGTATTTAAATGATGTGTATAGACGCGGTGCTGAGTAGTTTAGTGGTGACCTGGCAGTGCAGGGTGAATGGTTGGACTCGATGATCAAAATGATTCTATGATTCTATGGTATCTGAGAAGCCTGTATGTCCAGGCTATAAAATATCCATTCACCAGACTGCTACATGGATAAGAAGTGGGAAGGCACTGAAACAGTAGATGTGAGTCTGCTTGCTCATTTCTCTGTCAGTCCCAATAACAACACTAATAATAGTACTTGATTCACAACTATTATGTTCCTTATCACAGGCAGATGTTAATATTTCTGCATACAGCTTGAAAACATTTATCAGTTCTGAGTATTTGTCACAACTATGTGTGGTTTTAGAACTAAAGAAGGATCTTCTGTAGAGGTATCTGTGGACCTCTTTGAAAGGTCCTCTCTTCCTTACCTGACTTTTCCTTTCTTTTTCAGAAATATTCCACCGTATTTCTCCTTTGGTGTCCACTGCTTTGCTGTAGTCAACAGCAAAGTTTTCCATATCCTGTTGAGGGTGCAGAATCAGGCTTTAAATCCGCTGAAGCAGAAAGGAATATTGCTGCCATTATAAGGCATATCATGCCCAAACTAAGCACTATGTTTTGAGTATTGTTTTGCAGTGATTGGTTCTGTGTACTTTGTACTTCACAGAGTAATACTATTCAAGCTTCATTATTTATTTATTTATTAACTGGTCACTTGACTAATAGTATCTGCATCCTGCTCTCCTCTCTTACGTGTTTTTTTCTGCTCTTGCTTTTAATTCCCTGAAGTTCAACATTTCAGGTATTGTTTCTACAGTATTTACTTTTCCGTTTCAAAACGACCCCTTTTTCTGAACTGTTGTATTTGGTTTGTATTGTCTCACTGAAACTGGGCATTTCTCAAGACACTGAACATGTCTTCTCCCATTTGTACCTATTGATGTAGAAATGGTACGAGCACCTAAATGGCTTAAATAAACTAAATAAGCTTAAACATCTAGCTCATTACTTCTCCAACTACTGCAGTATTTTAGCTTTCTCAGCTTACAGAGTTTGTAAATTATACGTGTTTCTATTTATAGACAAAATAATTGGAAGACTGACCATGGATCTGCAGGAACGAGGGATTCATTTTTCAGTAATTTATACTGCAGTGAGACCTTCAAGGGTGAGTAATCTTCAGTGCCTAAAACTGTCAGATTTTTGGCATCTAACAACTTAGTGTTTACAGAGGAATGCTGTAGATGATTTTCAAGATTATACAAGCAAGCAATCTGTATTATATGAGGTTTTGACCAGAAATTATTTCATGAATTTTCATGTACAATAGGTATATCACATAACTATTGAAGTTTTGCTGTTCTAGGAGACCATAAATCTGCTATTGTCTTCAGAACTCATTTTTAAGAACTGCAATTTTAATTTTTTTTCCATTTAACTCTAATGGTTTTGTATTAAATTCTACGTGGAACCTGATTGAACTTCTTAGTGTGACTGGTCAGTAAAGAGAGTGTTGTTTATTATTAACTGAAGGCTACTAATGTATCCATTTAGAAATTAACTGTTTTCATTCCTTTTAGCCAATACTTGGTGTTTACAACTGGAAAGTAAAGTTTTCACCCTTGCTGATAGTCATTTGTAGATCACATCCTATTATGTTAGCAGCAGGTAGCAATGCAGAGTAGTTATTTATGCAGTTATCTGTTTTGTATGACGTACAGGTTGTAATCAACAAATATTCAAATTTTAATTTTAATGTGATTAAATGGAAGACAATCATGCCTTGAGGAAAACAGAATACAGTTCCTACTAAGGAAAAAGGCATACAAGGGATGGGCTGCATCCTAAAAATCAGCGACTTTGAAAGAAACGTATCTCTGTTCCAGTGGTAACACATCTGAGCTCCTAATACGATGCTTAGCTTAATTTGAATTTTAATTAAAACTCAATGCCTCTTGAGACTACAGACTTTATAATTTCCTTGGTTTAGACAACAGAAAAGCTGTTAGTGGTACTGTCTAGATCTAGTGTGAGCACCAGAGACAGGTTCTTGAGAAGCTGGAGGATTTGCAGGAGGGAACACTAAGAAAAATTCACAACTGTTCTTAACTCAAGAACAAAACTTAGAAAACCTGTTTTAAATGGGTATGGAGTGAAGTCCCGTTTAGTTTATCCAAAAGTAGAGTAAGAGGCTACTTGACTGCCCTTCACAAATATTCTTTAAGCCAAAAGTGGATGAGCCCCTCAAAGGTGTTCTGAGTTCAATCAGAAATAACCTGGGATTTTGCAGGAAGGCAGGATCTTGAACGTCTTGCTATCCAACAAGATGATCAGAATAGTCCCTTCAGACTGCAGGAAAAAGGCTAGTTCTAGTGAAGAAAAACAAGAACTTTTTTCAGTAATCCACCATGTGAAATTAATTTCCAGAGATTGGGGTTTGAAGACCAGACTTAGAATACAAGACAGAGCAGCATGAGGAAGCAAGCTCACATTGATATTCTCTGTGCTGTATGTTTTTGTGGTAAAGGAGAGGACTTCTGACCTGCCTTTTTTGTAAATGTTTTTTAACAATGATGCAGAATAAAAATTAAAATTATTTAGTTATTGTGGCTCTTTACTGCTTGAAATCAAAGGGACATGGGCATTCTTAACTGAAAATTGCATTTAGAACAATTGGAATGAAAAATATTTTTAATTAATGAAAGAATTGGTGTCAAGAGAAGGAATTTTTCGAGCAATTTTAAAAGTTTGTTGAATTTTAAATCTACGCATATTTCAACAGGGTTTCTAAATTAAAGTTACTTAGTTTGAGCAACTAGAGCACTTTTAAATAATTAAAGCAATGTATTTTAAGATGTTCTGCATTTTTAAGAAATAAGCAATTTAAACTTTTGTTAGTTCTGTAAATTCAATGTCACATAAACACATTGGAAGCATATTTCCACACACCACACCCACCACCAATAACTTAATGTTATTTCAGTATATTCAAGGATATCAGCTTCTGTACAGAGCTAGAAAATACAAAACGGGAAGTACCTGGAGGGTTCATTGGTCTGTACATTTGCATGTAATCTCTTCTTAGTATGTATGGCATATCTTTGGCTGTGCTTGAAATGCAACAGATGTGAACAGTTTTGTTACCTTACGCTAAAGGTCTAATTCCCTTTGCTTGAGCTATAAAGACTATATTCCATGACCTAGAAGTTAAGGGTCACTCCCTAGTGATAACCAACATCACCGTATGTGAGAAGTAAAAGGCTTTGATCATATGGGAAAAGAGTTTACAGTACTTAGTACATTTGAAAATCAATAGCAATCATTCAGTGTGAAAGATCTGCATTTACTAAGCTGTTTTTTTCCCACTGATGAAAGAAATGAGCTTTAAGCATGACACTTAAAAAAAAAAACCAAACCAAAACCGGACAGCTCCTTCTGATCAGGTAAATTAATTTTATGCAATGAGGCTCCCAAACACTAGTCCCATGAGATACTTCCCTCCCAATAGCTCTGCCTCTTGCTGTTGGACAGTTAATGGCTTTCTAGCATTGTCTTGTTACATTCGTGCATTCTTTTGTTGCCCCAAGCAGAAAAAAATAGATGTGAGAAATGCATATATCAGAAAAGATTCCAGACTGGCATTGGCTTCACAGAAAGTATGTTGGTGAGACAGGATCCAAAACTCCCCTATGATTGAAGGTCTTTTCTGATTTGATGAGAAAGAGCTGTTCAGTTTAGTCAGTGCACCTACGGATCCCTTTGGGCTATCGCAGTTATCAGTTAATTACCCCAATGCACCATGGAGATTTATTCAGGCTGGTTCTTGTTCTGTTCCAGTTGCAGCACCTGAAGCTGGAAGACAGCATTAAGACGCTGAAACAGAGGCTGTTTAGCATCCTACATGAAATGGTTTCACTAACCGGTTGATGATTCCTCTGGATAGCCCATCATGTCTTAAAGGAGCTGCCTTCCTCTAACAAGGCAACTGTCACATCTTGTGACTCTTGTTCTAAAATGCTTTTCCTTCAAGGTGTGGCTGAGTTGGGCTGACACTGAGAAAGTGATTTGTATCACCTAATTCTGGGTGTGTGAAGTGTAATCATCTACATTAGAAGTCATCAGCCAGGGTTCTCTTTACAATCAAACAGTTTTTAGGGTATGATCCTTCTGAACTATTTTTTAGGGGACTTATTGCAATATGAGATGAAACTCAATCTCTTTTGTCTCTGAGAACACCGTAAACCAGTCCTCATACTTAGGGCAGATCTTGACATATATGTTTAGTCAGACAACTCTCACTCAACATTTCTCATCTTCTTTTCCATTAAAAACCAGAAACACATCCCAAGAATTGAGGAGTCTCCTGCCATGACCTTTCTCCCTTGGAAACCTGTTTGATAGCTTATCTTTCTTCAGGAAAATCAAACCCCTCTGCAGTCCTTGTTCCACTCTTGCAGGAGGAGTTCTCATGAATATACAAATTTTTGCTTTCTTGGGGACTATGATCAAAGTAATCTCTCTACTTGTGCTTGCTGCTGGTTAGTTTTTTGGCTTGTGGTTATAATGCATAATTTTACCTGTGCTGTTGTAATTGGAAAGGTTAAAAAGGCTGAAGTGGTTGAAAGATAGATATGCTTCAAATTATATATCTCATCATGTTTCCCATCCTTCAGATCCTCATGGTGTCTCTGTCATATTTTTACAAGTTTGCTTATGAAACTTCTTGTGTGACAGTTTTATAGTTGTTATCTCTTCCCAGCTGGATTGAATACCGAGGAACCACATATTCCCAAAAGGAGATTTATGGCTACTTCCCAGCTGATACTCATTTTGCTGACTCCACTTCTTACATTGTGAAGTGCTGTTCAAACCTTCTCTCCTGCCTCCACATTTTCAGAGAGTTTCAGCTACCGTGGGCTTTTGACTGCTTATTCTGCAAGCTGTCTGCTCTAGCTGGCATTTAAGTGTGTTCAGTCTTTGATCCCACTCAGAGCCAAGCAGTGCCTTGTGACTTTATTCAGCCATAAGTAACATGGGCATCTGCAGCACAAGCTGTTGCATTTGACTCTTAAAAAGTGTCTCTTGAAGGTACCCTCAGGTGCTATCAATGTGCACCTCAGCTGAAAAGAGTATGAAAAGTTTTTGTCTTCTCTGACAGTACTTGTGGTTGCATTTTTTTTGTTTCCAAGTTCTACCTGATGCATTTTTAAAAAATTTAAAAATTTTAAAAATGCATTACATTTTTTGTTGACAGGTCAGTTCACCACTCTGAGGAGGCTAAACTCTGCAACTGCTGCCCCACTGACGTCACGGCTTCTGATTAATGAAGTGCTTTTAACCATTTAATATACCCAAACATTATATAATGGGAGATTTCCCTTGAACAAAATATTAGGAAAAAGCTTATAATGTTATTTGCAGTAGTTGGGGTTATAAGGTTAATATCCTCATGCATCCTTGAATATAAGAACTGCCTTATTAATTTACTCTTGTATTTTTTTACATTTGAAGGAGCAATTATAGTTTGACATAGTAAAATAAAGCATCAGTTCTTCCAAGGTAAAAGAAGAAACCTCAGGAATTCCTCATCCTTTAGTCCTCTCCTCTCCCCACTTAAAGAATCCCATTATAATAAGAAATAAACTTTAACTTGTAGATGAAGGATATTCACTTAATTATTTCCTAGCTAACTCAGGGGTTTTTTTACTTAATGGAGGTAAAGAATTTTTAAATAATTACAAAAGCACTGCATAAGGCTGGTTGAAGCCATTAGTTTTCACTCTAGACAAAAAAAAAGAACAAACATTCAGCCACATTAGCTTGGAAATTGAATGCTAAAGGTGTGAGAAATGCTTGTTAGCAATTCTGCATGGTTCATTCCATGTGTTAGTAGGGAACTCAGGGAAATAACTGAAAACTAGCATTTTACCTTTCACCCTAGACTTTGCACTAGGGCATTAAGATTCACTTACTTTAAACATTTTTGCAACTTTAGCTTTCATTTTATATTTATGTTTTTATATGGGTATGCTTATTGTCTTCACTGGTAAATGAAGGGCATCATGGAACCAAACAATTTTTCTTATCTGATCAGACCAATTTCTTTATTTTCGGTTGCTAACTAACTTTTTAAGGCATAAATGCAGCCTATACAGGTGTTCCATATACACCAAATTGGGAAGTTAGGTTTATTCTTCATTTAAAACTAAGGACCAGAAAAACTGGGGTGGGGGAAGAATGGTGGGAAAGGACACAGGTGAGGATGAATTCTGTCTTAGGAAAAAAACCCTGAAATTGGTAAAATGCAGGTATAAAAACAGCAACAAATATTGTTAAAAATGTAGTCATATATAGGCAGAGGTCATGAACACAATAATTCAGAATAAAATTAAGTTATAAGGCTAAAATAGGGTAGAATAAATGGAATGTGTAACTGTAAACAAGCATAATGATATGGCATGTGGGTAGGCATGCTGAAAACTTTCTAAAAGGAAAAAGACAAGGTAAAAAATTTATTAGAGAATAGATCTGTAGAAGACTTTTTTCAGTGATCATTGAGCCTTAAAAACTTTTGCTGTTACCGAGGTGGTATTAGAAGGGATATATTAGAAGAGCATAAATCAATAAAATTAGTAGTATCATATCACCAAGGTCAGATAATTTTAAATAAAATAAGAAACTGCCAATAAATTGTCAAGATTTCTAATGTACAATTTATAAATAATAGCTTATGTAATATATATGTATGTATAAAAAAATATAAATCAGTTTGGCCTTAATCCCAGAGGAGAAGGAAATGACAACTGTGACATGGCATTTGGAAAGAGGCATTTGGAAAGACTTCTCTGGAGAAATGCAACCGGGAAACCTACTGACAAAACTGGTTGAAATTAAAGTAATAAATATGTGGATATAGGAAGAAAATATAACAGGGATTCTGTGTTCTCCGAGAATCATGAAATACATAAGTAAAAGTGATCCTGTTCTACTGTAAACAAGGGGGAAAAAAATGAAATTATTTTGTGGTAGAAATAAAAAAATTAATGGTAGGAAACAAAGGATGAAAGTAAAGGATTGATGTCTACAGTGGAGAGTAATTACCAGTGGAATTCCCTGGGGATTGATGTTGATACCTGTGCTGTTAAAGAGCTGTTGTTAGTATGGAAAGGGGGCTAAAATCAGAAGTTGCCAAAATTTGCTGATGTACTGACAAGTTGGAGAAACCACTCACAACACTGCGTTACTGGTTGATAAAACGACAGATGAAATCCAGTACGAAGGAAGGTAACGCACACATAAGAAAAACCTGAAAGATGCATATTACACTGTGGTGAACGCTGCTATTTCTCAGAAGAGACATTATGGTGCGAGTGTGGGTAGATCTCTTGGAACACCCCAGCAGTCAGCAGTGGGACGAATAGTGAGCAGAGTGTTACAAATCATTTGGAAAGTAGGTGGGCAAAGCAGCGTCAGTTAGTTCGCTAAGTCCTTGGTGAGTGGAACTCAGCCAGTGGATAGAGTGTGTGATTCTGGCTACTCCATCTCCAAAGGGATACAGCAGAACTACAAGATGAAAATATTTTAGCTAGGAAAATAGGCAATTCAAGAAGGAAACAATAAATAAAACCACCAATAACATGAACAGACTAAACAGGAAATAATTATTCACCATCTCTGGCCGGTTATTCACAATTATTACCACTCACAGATCATAACACAGGAATTCAGGAACATTAAATTCCTTTAAAGAAACAAAATAAACCATTTTTGGGTGATAGAAGTACATGGATTTCAGTGATTTGGTGAACTAATGGAAGAAAGATAGGAAGGAAGGATGGAAGGAAGATCTTATTACTTGTGTTCATTTGAATGCAACCTTCAGCTCTAAAGGGTAAACCCAGAGATTACAGAAATCAAGGAGGACATCCTGGGACAAGTATAGTTTGTATTTACCCTTTTCTTATTTTTAGCGGCCAGTTACTATCTGTAGCACTGGCAGTGAGCTAGGGTGGACCTTTGGTCTCACACAGTTTAGCTGGTCTTGTGTCTTGGCAGTGGAAGGTTGGGATATTTACATAGCATTTCTCTGGGACAGGAATGTGAAAGGTAATATGTAACTCATTTAACTAAAGGCCGTGAGCCAGAAGAGCCAGCCAACAGACTAATCAAACCCCACTAAAGGAAGCTCACGCATTTTCCTCCTTATGCTTGCCTATTATGTTGTTATAGAATTGCCACTTTTGAAAATGAAAATAATTGCCACATCAAAAAAAAAAAAAAAATGCCTGCTGCAGGTGAATCATCGTTCTGCTGGTAACCAGGAAATCCATTACAAAAGTGACTCTGTTAGCTGGAAATCAGGTAGGTAGCACCCCAAGCTTAGTGCAGTTTTCCCTGCTTTCAATGCAGTGAAACCGGTTGGATTCTCAAGTTCCTTGTGTTTAAGGATCTGCAAGTTGGCTCTGGGAACTCTGAATCCTTTCCCCATTCATTGCTGCTGCTGAGCAGAGGAATGGTATCTTCAGCACCTTCTCCAGACACCAAAGCCCATAGGCATGACCTTTTTTAGACACAGACATGCACTCCTGTTTTGGGGAAGCAAAAGGTTAGAAATGGGGAATGATCTCATCCATCCAGAGGATCACTGTGTATGTCTCCTCCCAACATGTTCCTAGGGTGGAAAAGACAGGAGCTCGGTGCTGTGTGGCAAGGCAACTCCTGCGTGTGGCCAGAGCAGCCTTGCCCTAAACAACTACCTGCAGTACTTCCTGTCTTCCCTCCCATCGTAGGAAATTAAATGAACAAAGCTGGTAAAAGAACCAGCTGGTACAACCACAGGGGTGCCCCATGCACTGGCAAAAGCACTTCTATCCTGCACCGTTTGATTTCTATTGAAAACTCCGCTGTCTGTGCTAAAGGAATAGCTGTTAGAGGAACAGATACACTTTACCAACACATGACAAAAATTTGCCAATAATCAGTAAAATGCAGGTCCCTGATCCTGGGAAATGTGTGTGATCTGATGGCAGAACAACAAACCCATAAGTTTCAGTGCATCCAATCTGTAACGCAGTTAGGACTGGTTAGAAGAAACCTCCATTGTTTCATTTAGTTTCAGCTGGCATATAGTATTATATCTTTCTTTTCACTTCAGAAAAGAATTCACTCACTTCATGTAGTGCCATAAAATTTTTCAATTTTAGAAATTGAGTGTTCTGTGGTAGGAAGTCTTCCTGCTGCGCAGTTCTCGGTCTGCTATATTTATGCATGTAGTGCTTGTGGTTTTCTCTGCTTTCTAATTCTTACCCTGCCTGCGATCCCCTGAAGTATTACACTCTGTTCAAAGTCATCAGCTAATGATTTTCTGCTATTTGAAAGAGAAAAGAGGGGGCATCATCATTCAAACATAGCCATGGTGCATATGCAGCCATTGAACTCATAAGTACAGCACACGTGCCTATAAAATTAGGATAGAGCATGCTAATATTTTTTGTGTAATTTTCAAGCATATTTATGACTTTAACAGAGAAATATATCTTTGCTTTAGTGATGGATAGTTCTATTGAAATGGTCTCTCTAAAAGTTACCTTTATTAAATCCTACAGGCTTTTCCATAAAAATCTGTGGACCTGGAACTGCATGCAAGCCTCTAATGTTTGCGCATTAGAACTTCAGCAGACAAAGCTGAGAACTAGGCCAGGGTGTTAATAAAATGTTGACAGACATAACAGTGTATTGAAATACAAATTTTATTTCTTTCTGAGGACCCTATTACCCCATGCCGTGTAGCTGACAACTTTAAATTGGATCACCTAATATAAGGTATCTTTCTGTTCAGAAAGTTTCCTAATTAGAAAATTGACTGGTCACAGAAACTTGCGGTGCTAATATACTTTGAGGAAACAGCGCTTGGTCAGACCCCTGTGCAGTCACCAGCGTTAGCACCAGCCAAGCTACAACAGACCCAGAGGCACTGGTGGGAGGGCTCTGGGACTCACCAGCGGACCCCTGGACTGTTGGCTGGGAATGCTGTAAGAGAAGAGGCAAATTTGCCCAGCATGAGGTTGACAAGTCTTTGTTTCTTCTGGGATCCAGCCTAGCAGCACTGTACTGATCTGTGTAGGCTTATCAGCTCACTCCAGCCTCGCATGGGAATCTCTGTAATTGGATTGTTGTATGACATATGTCCTTAGTGTCACTGGTAGACAGAAAAAAAGGCAAAAAACTCATCCTTTTCCTGCCAAAATGCCACAAGCCTCTTATTTAATTTGTTAATGGAAGCATTGCTGTAAAGGCCCTACATAAAGTGGTGCCTGACATCAAATTCGATACTACATGGCATGTTTTGTTCTTGTTCGGTCCTTTTCCTTTTACTAAAACTTCAATGTTTACAATGTTATTGAAACATTGCAGCGGTTCTTCCGTGACGGAATTTCTGTTTTAGCCCAAATGATTGAGTGACTGCACAGATAGATATTCAATGAATCATAAAAAGTATCATTCTACGTTTTAGTGCACTGTGGTATGAAAGTTAAACCCCAAGTATTCTAATGGCTAGATGCCTCTGCCCCTGGGGCTTCCAGCCAAAATCCTGGAACAGAATAAGGAGGGTTTCTTGCCTTACATTGAGCAGAACTATTGCAAGGTGAATGTTTGGTCCCATTTTTCTTCCTCAGTGTTGAAAACTCCTTGCTCATTTCCTTATGACCCTAACAATATTCCTTGCTACTGCTCCACAGTTTTTCTCAGGGTCTGAACTGCCAGGAGCAACTGACTGTGGCTGAATCAAATCCCCAGCCAGGCTTGCCATTACGTAGCATTGAAGCTTAGCTATGGTGTAGGAACAGCAATAGGCATCAGGCAGCTAAAGCAATCCCACGGCACTGCTGGGAAGAAGTTGGTCTTTGTTTTCTAATACCCCTCACCTTATAAAGTTCAGTTTTCCGAAGTTTAATATCAAAGCATCATGACAAAGGTCAGTAACTACCAGCCACAGAGGTGTCAGTAATGCCTAACTGCTTGCAAAGTTGCGTGCTTTGGTCTCATTTTTTTAGTTGATGGGCTAAAGACTGATAGGAGATGAAGGAAATTACAAAATTGAGACTGACGATGTTGGCTGAGATGTGTTAACTGGAAGGGTTAACTAGGCTTTGGTGGAAATACGTCTCTTTTGAGACTAACTTGGAGGAGGAAAAAAGGTTTATCAATAGAAAAGAAAGCATGGTAATTGCCTTCAAAAATGCATGCATGTTATTTCTAAGACTAGCTTTGTCTAGACTTTGATGTGGATTTCATTTATATATATACCTTCTAGCTTACACACACTACTGCCAGAAAAATTAAGTGGATACTGAGTGCAAGAAAACAGAGTAGAAGGTAAGCAGCTTTTTATTGATTTTCTGTGGAAAAAAAAAAATGCTTGTTTTAACTTCTCTGTCAAAGAGATCCAGTTTGCTAGAATTATTGGCCTTTGCCTTTTGATTCAGCAAAACTAGGAAGACAGAGCCAGACTCCCCTCACAAGTTCCTGTGGTGCAAGCTCTGGCTTTCTCTGTTTTCTCCAAAAGAGTTGTCACACACAGATGGAGATGCTAAAAACAAATAATGGTGGTGTCACATTGAACACAGTATTTTTACAGGGAGAATCTGACTATCTGGAAAACACACTGGTATTTAGACTCTATTATTACAGACAGTGTGAGGAATTATGAGAATGATGTGTAACTTTTTAAAGTTAAAAATTAATTTCCTTGAAGTATCAATAAAAATTTGAAGTGTAATATTTAATACTATTTTCCACACCTTTTTCTTTAAGTTAGGAAAATAGGAAGACAGGCTTCCCAGGTTCACAGTTTAGTCCTCTAAAGTGCTGCAGGATCAAAATATTTAAGTGGAGGGAGGGTCTTCAGATTTTTAATTTCCTCTGACTAATCTACACCTGGGACAAACAGTGGTGGCAACTCTTCTGGCACTGCGAGTAATGTTTGGCCACCGTCTGCTTTTTTGTTAGGTAACTCACCAGACCCTAACCACAGTCCCACCCTCCCTACGTATCCATTTCCTCTTACTGCAGCAGAGGCTCCTCATCCTTTTCCACATCTCCCATGGCAACTTTGGTTCCACATATGGACCTAAAAAAGTGGGGAAAACAACCAGTTGGAGAGGGCATTCCCCTTAGCAGTCTAAAAATGATGTAAAATCTGTAGCTTCTTTTATCTTTATGGCAATATTGCCTGAAACATGGCCCAAAATCTAATGTTAAAGCTGGGGAGATTGGCATAAGTGAATACTCCTCGAATGGTACATCTGGTAGATTCCTTTCAGGATTAATTCTGTTTTACAATGCATGCTGTTCATAGAATTTTTTTCCTCTTTTTTATATTAGATTGAAAAACCTGATCAGCTAAAAGGCTGTAAACGAATTTTAACACTGGTAGATGACCAAGACATTGATTTCTTCGGAATAACTGTGTTTGGGTTATTTGTCCTAAGTGAAATTTAAGGTAGAGATTTAAGTGTAGCATCTCCTTCCACTGCTTCTCCAGCTTATACATATTTTTTTACTTTCTAAAATCAAGATCTTTTTATAGGCCAATTCCTGGTCTTCCTTAAGTTAGTTGAAAAAGTTTGTAATGAGAAAATAACAGGAAATATAATAATTTGCTCCAGAAAATTGGTATGACTGTGGCGCTTATGGGTGTGCTTTTATGTCCCATACATGCAAAAATTAGTTGCCTCATTTTAACATCTTTCAAGCAGAATGATTATCTCAAGTGCAGCATCTTCTGCTTTGGGTTCTGTCATTTGCATGCTCCCTGCTAACTCACTTGTCTCTGCACCCTATTCAGCTGCACAGAGTAGTCACCTTCTCTGTAAACGCAGTCAAGAGATCTCTTGTACCATCCAGTGCTGCCAAAGGGAAACAGTCATAGCCAGAAACATGAGCTGACACTGCAGGTTGTGTTTGCGCAGGCCACTGAACTGAGCAGTGTAATAGATATCGCAGTTTTATTGTCACTTCTAACAGAAGACCTCCAAGTGCTTGGTCATGTCTTGGGTACTCTCTGCAAGTCATAACAGTACTATCAGTTATAAAAGAGAGCATTAACTTTTACAGTGAGATCATTATCTCTTACAGTGAGATGTTGTGACTTTAACATCTGTGTCCCACACTTTTGTGAAAAACCCTAGGAGATGCACAGCGCTGTGTAGGAGCTGAGTGTCACAGTTCCCGAGCCATTTGGTTTGCTGGTAGAAGTATGCATGGTTAGACAGGAGAGCCATCAGATGATAACGGGAACCGATAAGCTTGGTCGTATATCCTGCAGGGCATTACAATGATAGTAATAATTTTTAATAAATGATTGTTATTGATATAATATACCTCATTTCTGTGCATTCTTTCTCCCCTGCTGTATCGTAATATTAATAAAGAAGGGAAAAAGAGGTAAAGGATTCCTCTGGGCAAAATATCATGCTATTGACTTTTATTCTGATGTCTTGGTTGGGCTTACAAACATGTGGAATAGCATAGAATTAACTTCAGTGTGATTCCCTACCAGCTGCTGAAGTGGAAGTGAGAAGGAGAAAATACACTGTTAAGAAGGAGACCATTTTCTGGAAGTTTAATTTCCACTTTGTTTTTTGTGAGAAGTCTATTGCAGTTTCAGCAATGCAAACTTAATCCTGCTCTGAAAACATTTTCCTTTGTGTGTGCTTTTAAGTTTGACCACTTTAATCTCCTTCTCACAGTCACCTTGTAAATGCCCACAGACCTGCATTCTCCATCTGGATTTACCCGTAGATCCATGCAGTCTGCAGAGATTTCTGAGAAATTCTCCACTTCTGAGTATATTTCCACTCTACTGGTTCTGTAGATGTGCGTGAATACACATAAGTATGTGAGCAATACAGGTATCCAAGTCCATATTTATGCCAACTACTGCCATAGTTCAGTTATACACCGATTTTGAATTCTATGGTCTTTTTTTTTTTTTTTTTTTTGGAAGTATGTTTCTCTCTTTGCTTGTAACTTAGAACAAATTTTCTATTTTTTTTCTGCATAGACTGGTGATTCTGATCAGTTTAAAGTTTCTACTTAGGAAAAAATTCATTAATGTTGACAGAAAATATGTCTCAGTAAAAAACTGTAAGGACTTGGCTCTCACAATCCAAAGACCTCACTGTGGCTTACGCATGCATACAAAAATTGATTTTTCTAAATGAGGTTTCTAAATTTCTGAATCTACTCAATGGACGTTTTAACCTGCTTTGTTTCCCTTAAAAGTTGTGTTGTATCTTTACCTCATGCTGTTTGTACTGCAGAGAATTAATGTGGAAGGAAAGAACAATTTCAAAAATTGAATTCTGGTTCTGATAACACCTGCAAGTGCAATTACTTGGGATTTGTGCAGTCTTTAGATACGTAAGTTTTACTGTATTTTATGCCAGTTACAGAATTTCAGTCGATTTAGTAGGAACAGAAATTTCAAATTTGAAAAACCACCTTGAATGACATGATAGGTAAATGAGCAAGACAGGTGTATTCAAATAAGCTTCTGGTAATTCCTGATAAGCTAAGCATCTTCAGTGGAAATGTTTGGGGGATTCTGAGTATAACTAGGTCACCCTACAAACGTTCCTGGTGGAAAATTGAGTTAAAACATCCTCTGGGTTCAGTTGCAGCAGAGCAGAACTTCTTCCTTTGTCAATTTTAGTTATAAAGAATGAAAGTTGCAGGTAGGTAAGATCCTTTGCAACAGAGTACAAAAGGCTGTAGTTGCTCCATCAAATCTTGCAATTGATTTTGAACTTAATTGAATTTTTGTGCTGCTCTGAACCAGTGTTTTTTTCAGTATTATGCCTAATTTCATATCTTTGTAGGTGACAGAGAGACAGTACCTCATGGTTCACATTTTGTACTGATAAAATAATTCAAACAATAGGATTGGAAAAATGTAGTAGGTAAAATACATCCTAAAAAGATTTGGCTTCTCTATCTTCTTTGGCTTTGACCATTGCCACGAAGAAGGCTTCCTCATCCTGCATCCTACTCAGGTAATGCTGAGGTCTTGTCCTAATGATTTAGGACAGAATATTTGAGGTTGGAAGTGACCTCTGGAGGTCATCTAGTTGAACCTCCTTGCTCAAGCAGGGCCACCTAGAGCCAGTTGCCCAGGACAATGTCCAGTTGATTTTAAACATCTCTGAGGAAGGAGACCCCACAATTTCTTTGGGCAACCTGTGCCAGTCACCCTCACAGTAGAAAAAGCATGTCTTGATGTTCAGATGGAATACCCTGTGTTTCACTCTGTGCCCGTTGCCTCTAGTCCTGTCACTGGGCACCACTGAAAAGAGCCCGGCTCCATCTTCTTTACAATCTCCCTTCTGGTAATTATACAGACTCATGAAATCCCCCTCTTGACCCTTCTCTTCTTGGGCTAAACAGTCCCAGCTCTTTCAGCTTTTCCACATAGAAGAGATGCTTCCTCATTCTTGTGGCCGTCTCCATTATGTCCATGACTCTCTTGTACTGAGGAGCCCAGCATGGGCCCCAGAACTTCAGGTGTGGCCTCCCCAGAGCTGAGTAGAGGGGAAGGATCACCCACCTTAGACCTGCTGGCAATTCTTTGTCTAATGTAGCCTGGGATACCATTAGCCTCCTTTGCCGCATTACTGGGTCATGCTTAATTTAGTGTTCAACAGAATCTGTGGGTCCTTTTTTCCAAAGATGCTTTCCAGCCAGTTGGCCTGCAGTGTGCACTTCTCCTTGCTGAACTTCATGAGGTCCCTGTCAGCCTGTTTCTTCAGCCTGTGGAGGTCTCTCTGAATGTCAGCATGACCCTTTGGTGTATCAGCTGATGAATCCAGGACAAATCCGGTCTCCTCAATAAAACAGGGAGGCAGCTTGAGGTTTATATGGAATGCAAGATTCACGAAATCTAGGGCCAAATATGAAACTATATTTTAAGATAGCCTAGAAAGGAAGAAGAAACCCCAAACCCACACAACATTAGAAAACATAAAATTGTAAACAGTTCAAACTCTCAAAATTAGGGATAATTGATAACTTTGCTTAATGTTCTAGATTTTGACAGCTCAAAGCACGGTTTTACTACAGTTTTGCACCAACTAATGAATGGAATCAATATAATCAAACACATTCTTTCTGCTTGCAATACATGTGATTTTATAAACTTGACACTGCAAAAAACATCTTTGTGGTCATGCCAAATTCTAATGCTTGCCTGTCAAATTGTTGACCTGTAGCTGTGAGATACAAAGACCCAACACCTGCATCACAGATTTGTGATGCAGTATCTTTCAGAAATATTGGTGTATTAGCAGGGGGTATCTGTAGTGAGGCCATGATGCTACATCAGTTAGAAAATACGGAGGAAAACTGACCTGTTTCCATGGGAA
Source organism: Bucorvus abyssinicus (assembly GCA_009769605.1). Taxonomy (NCBI): domain Eukaryota; kingdom Metazoa; phylum Chordata; class Aves; order Bucerotiformes; family Bucorvidae; genus Bucorvus; species Bucorvus abyssinicus. The sequence continues at coordinate 24,046,158 of CM020025.1, forward strand.
GAAAACTGAAATGGTAATTTCAGAAAAGGGATCTGAAATGTGCTGGTATGTGGCTGGGATGTGAATGCTGAGAGGCTTCTGATGTGTCGCAGCTAAACCCCAGCAAGCAGCATGATCTGCCATTCTGCTGGGAGCAGCACCCCTGCACTCAGCACAGGCAGCCTCCTAGTACAATTTTCCAAATGATACCTTGCAAATAAAGATTTTAAAGAACCCTGTTAAAGTGAATTGAGAAAATGCAATTGTACAGTCAACCTGGTATCCTGTCAAATCAATTACTGGTGGTACATTATGTGTAGATGCAGTTCCAGCTGCCAAACCCAAAATCTAGTTCAGATCATGATTTGTCTTTGGGGTGCTGCGGTAGCAGTTGCAGTGCCTGCCTTCCCCTCCTTGGACGTTACACCTCATGATCCAGGCTATCATAAGTGACCCAAAAGGATTCTTTGACCTCTCCTTTCACAATGTATTTTGAGCTTTTGTCTATACCTACATGCTCTAAATATTTTCAGGCTTTTTTCTGCATTTTTGAAGTTTAATACTATTAAGCAATACCTGGTTCTTATATGGCACTTTTTTTTTTAATAGAAGCTAAGACTTCTATGTAATTTTGTTATTCCAATAACTGATTTAATCATGCTTATGACTAAATTTGGAAAAATTACCATTTTCCATCTGAGTCGGGTATATACAGAGAACACCCTGTAGTGCACGGTACAGTATGGAGGCAGGGAGTATCTATGATACAACCTAAAAAACAGAAAGGGAGTGGACCCTTCTTCCTCCTTCCCTCCCTCCTTGAAAAAGTACAGAAAGAGCTTTCGCCTTCCCCTAGCTGTTACAATAAGAGCAAGAACTCCATGGAGAGGGTGTGGTCATAGATCCGTACTGTTAGTTATGAAAAGGAGCAACAAGCACCACCAGGACTGTTTTCCTATTCTTGATATGCACACCTAAACATGGAAATAAAAAAGTCAGGAAGTACGAGACTGAAAAAGAAGGCATAACCATCTGTTGAACTGGTACCCAAAAATTCCACATTGAAATTAGTGTGAAATGTATCTTGTTTCTATGGTTCATTACAATTCATCATTTCAGCCAACAAAAATTTTATTTTTCCAGTGTTTGGTATTTTTTTCATATGTGTTTGCAACCATTCAAATTATATTTGTTTGTAATTTCAAAAACAGAAACTGGCCCCAAATCTTTTTTCTCGTCTCTAACCATTCTATTTTAGAACATCCAACAAAAGCCCAGCAACAACAACAAAACAAATGAATAATTTTGGATGTAAAGTCTGTTTGCTTTGAGAAAGATCGGTATGTTGGTGCCTCAAAATGTTGCCCGATCACCTGTCTTTCTCCTTTCCAAGAGAGATGATTCTGAATTAGGAGGCTTACAAAACAAATCAAAGGGAAAAATTTTGTCCAGGCTACTTCTATTGCAGGTTCAGTTAGTAATTGTTCGGTTGCGGTCTAGGACGACGTAAATTGCACCCTTTCTTTTCTGTGTCTTATTTTAATCAGATCTTGTGATTGTTCACTGCATATCTGAGATTAAACATGTCATTGATAAATCCAGAAGAACAAGACAGTGACTAACACATCCCGTGGTTCAGATTAGGTAAAGGTGAAGGGGGCACTAAATAACAGAATAAAATACGGCTTAATGATTGACAACATGAAGTCCAACAAGGCTAAGTGCAGGGTCCTGCACATGGATCAAGGCAATCCCAAGGACAAATACAGGCTGGATGGGCAATCGACTGAGAGAAGCCTGGCAGAGAAGCACTTGGGGTACTAGTAGATGGAAAGTCGGACATGAGTCAGCAGTGTATGCTCGCAGCCCAGAAAGCCAACCATATCCTGGGTTGTATTAAAAGAAGTGTGACCAGCAGGTCTAGGGAGGTGATTCTGCCCCTCTAATCTGCTCTCAACAGTTCCCACCTGGGGTATTGTGTTCAGCTCCGGGGCCCCCAAGATCAGCTGTTGGAGTGAGCCCAGAGGAGAACCACAAAGATGGTCAGAGGGCTGGACCATATCCCCTATGAGGACAGGCTGAGAGAGTTAGGGTTGTTCAGCCTGGAGAAGAGAAGACTCTGGGGAGACCTTACTGCAGCCTTCCAGTACCTAAAGGGGATCTAGAGGAAAGCTGGAGACGGACTTTTCACAAGGGGTAATGGTTTCAAACTGAAAGAGGGCAGATTTTGATTAGATATAAGGAAGAAATTCTTCAGTATGAGAGTGGTGAGGTGCTTTGCCCAGAGGGATTGTGGATGCCCCCTCCCTGGAAGTATTCTAGGCCAGGTTGGATGGGGCTTTGAGCAACATGGTGTAGTGGAAGTTGTCCCTGCCTGTGGCAGGGTAGTTAGAACTAGATGACCTTTGAAGGTCCCTTCCAACCCAAACCATTCTATGATTAACACTGCCACTATGGATTGTTCCTAAATAATATAATTTAATTTAGAAGAATTTGATGTAAATATAATCAATTTCTCAAGAAAGCATCTTGTCATTTATAGTTTAGCATGAAATATATGGCATGGGGAGAGTGATTTTAATTCAGTAACCTCATGTTTGTGAAGGAACAAAAGAATAAAGAATGTATGCCTGAAACAGACGGGCAGGGATGTACCAGGGGAGCTCTCAGTTTACCATTGTGGGTCAGCTGGAAGAAGATGCTGCCATCATCATGTCTCCAGTGGGTCCCAGGCTGGGGTGTTTCAGAGATTCCTCTTCCAGCCTCAAGACTAAGTTTTCTTGAATCTCTGTGAGGTGAATTTTTCTGATTTCGAATGTGCTAAATTACCTCACCCACAGCTCACTTAGAGAAATGTATCTCCAGGCTAAAGTGATGAATATACCAGCCGGTAAGTATTTGGGGGACATTTCCCTGGAAAGCTGATATTTTCAGGCTCCCATTTAGTGTAGTTATCCTGCCTGCCTATAGCTGTGCAAGTAAGGACTCGCTGGGCTGCACAGTCCACAACTGCCTGTATTTTTGGCCACAAATATGACCAAAACAAAGCCTACTTTAAAAGAAGTTTTTGGCAAGCTCTGCTGCCTCCCTTCTTCCATATGGTTAAATTCGTTAAAACAGATTTAATCATGGGAAACTAGTGGATTTCTTAGTTCCCGACACTCCTTCTTCATAGACAAATGCTCTTTCAGTTCATATGCTTTTTCAGAGACAAAAAGGAATCTTTATGTGGAGAGCCTCATGACAAACTACTGGCAGCAGAGCAACAGAAATAAAGCTGTAGTCTTATTATTATATTATAATAGTTTTCTTTTTATTTTAAGATACTTAAACCTAATCCCCTAAGTTAGCCCAATCACAGTCTCCAATGTAGCATTGTTTTCAGCTATTAGCAGGTGGTTTTTAAAACCCGCATAGTGAAGTCAATTGTTAGACAGGATATAATTTAGACTTCAGCTCTTCTTCTCAGTTTGAAATAAAATGATTACATTTCAGGGGAGCCTAAGGGAAGATTAAAAGTTTTATATAAAAAGTTGAATATTTTCTTTTGTTGTACACTCTTCTTTTAAAGAAAATGGTATTAATTTAAAATAATACATGTTCTGATGTATTTGAAAAGGCACTACTCTGAATTAAAAAGAAATTCATAAAGTATGCATGTATGGGAGAGGAAGGTTGCAATCTTCATTTGAGTGTTTAGTCAAAGGTTTTACCTCAGCGCGTTCTGCTTTGTTTGTAGAATGAGGTATCTGCAAAAACATATTGTAAATAACAGATGGCCCATAGTGTTTAGAAAGCAGCAGTTAGGGTGACAAAATCTTCTGGAGCTCCTCTCCACAGGCAGGTTATAAAGTGATATTACCGCCTCTGTTCCAGACTGGAAAATGGTCCTTGCCTGTCTTTAAACCCATTAAAAGTGGTTTCAGGCAATAGCTCCACATAATTATAGTTCTGGTAACCCCTGTGATGCCTCTCATTACTTCTATCGCGAAGTTATTCAAGGGCAGAGGCCACATGTAGAATACAAAGTCGTAAAGCTGACATGGGTCTTAAAAAAATAAATGGAATAGCCCAGATATGAACAGAGTAAAACGTGAAGAGTAAGATATGAACAACAGGATTAAGTTATTATCTGATAAGGTTAGCTAGTTTTGACCCTTGGTATCAATGGGCTGTTTTATCAAGGATGTCCTGGGTGCATTTGTAAAGAGGCATTACTTGTTAAAGGGAATTCCTGGAAACCTCCTAAAAGCAAGTGTACATATGCAGTGAAGTCTCTTATAGGAGTTCACCCTATCAGCCAAATGAGCATAGATCTTCTCCTTCTGGAAGCCATCAGAAGAATCTAAATATAACACTGCTATAGCTAAGTAGCCTGCTTTCATGCCTGTGAAAACGAAGAGTGCAAAACCTGTTACTGTTACTGAGGAGGGTGGTCACTGAACTGGCGAGTTTAAGTTTTGTTGTAATTTTATCACAGAAAAAATGTTAATTTCTTTCTGTATATTCTGTTAAAAAAAAAAAAATTAAATAATTCTACCTGTTAGTACTACTGCATACTACTATCTTAAGGCAGCATTAAGAAAATAGTTTTACGTTCATTTGCCTAAGGTCACTGGTTCTTGTTTTCACATGTGGACACTGATCATGGGAATCTAAGTTAACGCCACGTCATTTGCCTCCATACTACCAACAGACAATAATAAATAGACAGACAATAATAAATATTGAGGGTGACTGAGAATTTAAGATGGATGGGTGATCAAGGTATAGAATGGCAAAGCTCTGTGTTCGTTTGATATTATATCTTGCAGAGAAAAAGAATTGTTAATGTGCTGTTATTTCAGGTTTCTAGAAGAACTGATGTGATGTGGGAATTAAGACGACAATTAATGGCCACTGAGGAAGAAGACAGTTTATCATATCCTCCTCTGAATGTGACCACTGGAAATGATATATGCATCCTTTTTTATGCTCGAAATTTCAGCCTCAAAGCCAACAACTCAGTTTTTATAGATCTGGCAAATGTGACTTTTGTAACCCAGAATGTGGATATTTCTTCCTCTGAGTGCTCAGACATCAACACAACGTGAGTTGCACAAGAAATTTCATAACATAGTACATGTGATTATGAAAGCTAAAAGAAATCATGCAATGTCAAGTTAATACTAATCTAATTTTCTTCTTCTAAAGCATACCAAAAAACATACTAAATTGGATATTCTTAGAGGAAAAAGATTGAGTCAATTGTTCAGATGCAACCTCTTGTTTTCACAATTTTTTTTCCCATTTACATTCCTTACTTCCTTGTTTGCTTCTATTTGGTCCAAACAGGTTTCCCTGTACCCAATCTTACAGTCACAGACATCTCCACTGGCATTAATGAGATCACCATTTAATTGTAAAAATCCCTTGAAGGGGAGTATTGCCAGTTACTAGTATTTCTGCTGGAAGTACATTAATGAAGCACGATCTCTGTTTTCCTTTACTGTGAAGCACCTGCTCTTGGATAAAAAAAAACTCTGGAAATATTTTGTCATATTTTTCTGTGTACTGAACCTTTGCTATATGACTTTTGTAATTGCCTATTGGTTTAGAATATTCTCTCCGATTGAAATGTCACAATGATCTAATTAAAGCTGACTACTCTAACATTAAAAATCTGTTTCTTGTTCTTAGGCTGTCATTAAAATACACAAAACCAGTGAATGGAATCAGCAGCCTAGAGATAAGGTAACTTATAATTTATTCTATGATAGATCTTTGTGTTGTACAAAGTCTGTTTGTAAATTAGGAGCAAAAAAATAAAAAAGAGGAGTTAATTGAAAATGTTTTTGAAATTAGAATTTGCTTTCTGTTCTGAGGAGTTACTGTGCAGGAGAACAATGACACAGTCTTTCTATACAGAATAGATTAATATGCTCAGGTAAAGTTCTGAAAAAGTGGTGTGGGCAAAAAACCATAATGTAAGGTACCAGTATATGCTAGTATTTTGCTAATAGGATCAGCCCATGATCCTGTCTCAGGGAAATCTAACCATGAGTTGTAAACAATTCTCAGGGCTGAAGTCCACTTGCGTGGCCAGAGTTGTGTTTAGTCCTGATGTGGATTATAAGGTGTACTCTGTCAGAGCTAGCTTGTGGCTAATGAGGGGCCCAAAATCTTGTAATTTTTCTGCTGCATGGATGGTGACAAGACCACGTTTCTCACACCATGCGAAGAGGGAAGAAAAGTTAGATAATGGGAAGACTTGGGATGAGAAAGGGAGAACTTACATCTGTTGCTTTCACTAGTGAATTCCAGGGATGGGGAAAGCATCTGCTACAGTTTGAGAGCTGCCATACAACTTCTGGTCCACAAACCTCAGTCCTTTCCTCAGCAGCAGAAACAGCAGTTAAAATTATTTACTTAAGCTCTCACGAAGACAACATGGCCTGCTCTTTTTGTTTAGGTCCCTCAGTTAATTGCTTAAATTTATTTGGGAAGTACTTGGGCCAGGGAACTGGATTAAATTTGCATCTATCAGAGGATGAACTGTAGGTTTGCTTGGGCAGCAGAAGGAAAAATTACTTCTTCTATCCAAAATGTTTTTGCCATCTTGAATAAAGGAAATTGAAATCCAAGGAAACCAAAAAAGAGGAATTTTAAAGTAATAATGTAGGAGACAATCAGAGCAATTTTAGTAGGAGAGTGAAAGAAGCATGTGGCACCAAGATGATAAGCATGAATGAATAAATACCATTATTTACACTGAGATAGAAGGACATTCTACTTTTAAATAAAAGGACTCCCAGAAGGACTTGTGTTGAAGACAGTGATGTGTTTTGAGTTGTATTTGGAGTGCATAGAGACACTTGCACTCATCATCAGAGACCATAATAGGTGGCAAAAAAACCCAAACATGCTTTATTTAACATCTCCCTCTCCCCTCCCTGCCCCCCGCCCCAAGCATCTAGAGCTTTATGAAAGAAGATAATATGCGGATAAGATTGCTGCTAGTGTAGTATTTTTACTTTTTTGACTATTGTAGTTAGCTGTGTATAGAATCCTTGAGACTTGTCCTTCGAGATGGAGTCAAGCATTTCTTGGTTTCAATACTGTAAATCATCAGAGGGGCATGCATTTCCCTGAACACAATGAGGAATTGAGGAAACATTTTCCTTGGATACCATTCTGAAAATACTGCTCTCAAACCAACACTCTGCCCAAGCTGTGTCTTTACTTTTACTCCAAGTCACAAAATATTACTTTCCCTGGTGCTGCCCTGGTGCTTCTGTGTCTACTGTCTTCTGCTCGTATAGACAGACCCACCAAAATCCAGTGCCCTGGATTCTCATTGTGTGTCTTTGCTTGTACTAGAGCAGGTCTTAGCTGCGCTCTTGTAATCTCTTTCTGTGTGAATGAATCTGGTTGCTTTCTACATTTGTCCTCAACGTGACCATCCTCAGCATAATAAGTCAGTAAAATTACAGTTCCAGGAAAACAATGGGAATCATAAAGCCCTTGAAAATCCTATGGAGCATGACACTGTGCTACAAAACTAGCTACCAAGTTAATTGGTAGATCTTAGAGGGGTTGCTTTCTTTAAAGTAGTCAGCAGGTTTTGCTCAATTATACAAAGCAAATTGCAAACCTTAGGATTCTACTATAGAAACAAAATACTTTGACAGTTGAAACATTTATGTTAGATTTTGATTGTTGCAGCAGGCATAAGAAGATCAAATATGATATTAATTCACTCATATGGACTTCATGAGGATTATTCAGATTTATGTTTAGTCATCTGTTTGTTAAAATCTTATAATTTTAATTAATTATTGGAAGAAAATTTAATGTAGTCATGAATTTGAGGTGCACCTGAAAAGAAGACATTTGAAGCAACTCTGCAGACAGACTGACTGTAAATTAAAGGAGAACATCAGTACAAAAGGTGAATGGTTCATGTTTTTTCTCTTATTCTGGAATATTTTTTCACATCCCTTGAGCCTGTTATAGTAAAAGCAGAAATATTTGCAAAATTTCTCTTGACCTGTGCTTCTACTTGAATACATTATAACTTAATACCAAAATACAGCCCTTGAAGCTGGGATAAGAAACTCAGCTTCCACAATAGGCAAGGACTTGAAAAGAGAGGTGAGTTTCTGATCACTGTCATGCTCAGCGAGCAATTAAAGTAGCATAGGTTTTGCAAGAGAATTTGATTTATTCCATTGGGCTAGGTGTGATCCAGGTTTTTAATAGGCCACCTCTCAGAACATTTAGACACAAAAATGCCTTAAATTGATTATTTTTTATGTGTGACACAGGTGCTTAGCAATGAAAAATGGGATAAGGAAGGTGGGGGCTGGCTTCCAAGGTAGTCATTGCTTGGACATTCACTGTGCATTGGCCTGCTTGTGGGAGCTAGGGAGTGATTGCTTCTGTACTGCCTTTTCCCCTCTTTCCTTCACTTATTAAGCTGTCTTTATGTCCACCCACAAGTTTCCTCATTTTTACTCCTGTTTTCCCCACTTTGTCCTGTTGGGGACAGGTAGTAAGCAAGCAGCTACATGAGTGCTTGGCTGTTGGCTGGCATCAGCCCACACCACCTGAGTAGCCTCTGAGGTTTAAGTCCAGCTGGCAACTAAACACTACGCAGTTGCTTGCTCACATTCTGCTCCCCCCTCACCCCCACTGGGATAGGGAGGAGAATCGAGAGAAAAAGGTACAATCCATGGGTTGAGATAAGGACGCTTTACTAGAGCAACACAAAGAGAAAAGAAACAACAGTACCAACAGTAATACTAGTGAAATAGCATATAAAACAAGTGATATGCAATGCAAGTGCTTACTAGCTGGAACCTGCTGCTGATGCTCCCGACACAACAGACACCATCACCTGATCCCGCCATAGCTCAAGTTACGCATCAGCTCTCACGATATATACTGGCCATGACATCAGTATGGTACTGAATATCCCATTGGCTGGTTCGGTCTGGCATCCTGGCTTTGGCCCCTCCCAGCTTCTTGTGAAAATTAACCCTATCCTAGCCAAACCCAGGACACTTTTATAAAGCAAACATTCTGCTAAATATACATCTGTTTATTTGTGCTGTTTCCTGTCTGATTATCTCTTGATTTAAGAGACATGTGTGTAATTTTAGTCCTCTATTAGCTACCATAATATAATATTGCATGACATATAATGCAAATAATAAAATATACTCAACAGAACCAGAACAATCCACTGATTTTTTTCATGATTCAAGAACAATTTATTCACCTTGCTTAACTCAGCATGTCTATTGTCACGAGCTTCTAAACCCCACAGACATACACAACAACCTCTGTTTTCTCCTTCTGGTTCACTTTTATTACATTTCTTGTTCAAGATGACTCCTTGGTAAGATTACAGTCTGCCTCATTAAACAGGATACAAACAGAGCAAGGAGTTGGGAGAGAACAGTTTAGAGCCATGACTGCAATTCTTTTGCCTGTAAATGCCATTTACTTAGGTGTAGGAAAGCATCCCTTAAAGATAGAAAGTGACATCAGAGAAGACCACATTCAGATATCTCAATTTATTGGTCAATACATGAGACTTTAGTAGCATGACCTGGATCCAGAGCCTGCCATTACCACCACTAGTCTACCACCTTGTGCTGGGCAGCTAGTTATATTCCACCTCCTATTAGCAGCTGCAACAGCTGCTTCATCCTATGCAAACAGCTGCCATCTCCCTCTCTCTAGCAAGAGCAGCAGTCCCATTCATCCTCCTGCACTTGCCACTGAGAGATAAGCTGTTGTTAGGGAGTGGTTGTAGAGTGTTTCTGGTTGTGCTAGTTTTGGAAAAGTGAACTGCTGCAGCAGGGAGCAGTGGGCAGTAGTTTTTGATGGAAGAAGCATCATCTTAGCTCTCTCAGGAGCTGATGACATCCAGCTGTTCAAGCACCTGCCTGTCATCTTCTCTGGTGAAAAGGTGTCAAAGTGAATGGAGATGCAGAGCATAAGTATTTCCCCCACCTATGCTGTTAAGTTCTTGACTGTTGTTTTTCCTTATAGCATGGATAGAATAGAATTGACCCAAGAACCGTGTTTTAAAGCCTTTTATCTACCAGTAGTGTTTCTCTTTGAGTCTCTGAAACAGTAGTAATTCCAGCTATCTTCCTTTTCAGAAATATGTCTCCTTGTGTTGAATAGCCACATGAGACAGTGGTGGCATTTAGAGTTCATATGGTTATCTGGCACAAAGGGAGTCTGCCCTATAGCCAGGAATTGTTTGTGCCATAATACATAAAGTACATAATGTCTGTGTGAAAGTTTGCTTCCTGTATTGTCTCTAATGTTTAACAGAACACAGCATTTCCTACAAAAGCCAAGGTACTTTCAATTCTGCAGAGAAATTCTGCTCTCTCCTCTTGTCCTTCATTTGCTATATTATGCTCTTCTATTTGCTATCTAATCAGATGAGAAAATACTAAACTAAATGAAATGATTCTATTGATTTTTGTTGTTTGAATGTCTTTTTTTTTTTTTTTTCCATTTAATGAATTATAGTTGTATCAGTTATCAGTTCAGTGTCTGCTTGTTGTAGGCTATTCACCTATCAGTTGTCTGGAAAAATGCTAAGTATAAAAGCCTGTATTATTAACTTAATTGTACTCAACTAGTTCACTAATTAGAAACTTAATTCTCATAAATCTGCAAGTAACATAAAATTTTAGTCTTTGGCTCAATAGGAAGAACAATTGTTCTCTTGGAGGTCACTTTAGACTGCACTTACATACATAGCCTTATAAAACTTGTTTATACATATGGTAATTCTCCAAAGAATTTCCTTGCTTACCACTTTCCTTATCTTCTCAGCAGAAGTACAGAGCTCACCCAGCATCTGTGGTTGGCACAAACATTTAAGTAAACTTTTCTGGGCTTGTAACTGGCCTTCAACTAGTGCCTGTAGCATTGCTACTGAGACACCATGGAAACTATGGCCAGATTGTGCTGTATATAAGGAAAAAATTCCCTTCTTTAGCAATTAATATCTAGGCTAATACATGTTTTAATTTTGTAACTTTATGAATGAAATAATCCAATATTTTCCACAAATATTTGTGAATGTGTACTAGAGGAAATTAATTTTTTTTTTCTTTTCCCCTGATGCTTGCAGCTGAATGTTGTATGGAAAGAGCTGCTAAGGTTCAAAATGTAAGGAATACCATAAGACAAATCATCCTTTTCTCACCTGAATGGCACTTTGAGTTCTAGGATTTCTTCTGAGCACCCTGAATGATTATGAAGTTATATGAATCAAAAACCACAGACTGTGGGTTTTTTTCGGTTACTGTAGTAACCTAACCTGTCAAATTCGTGTGTTACTGCTAAGGAGCATTGTTTGTGTTGAGTTTAGACTCTGTGTTGTGTGGATGACATGCTACTGAAAGCAGCTGATTTGAACAAGCAAGAAATATTCTACAACAGAGAATACTCTCTCTGTATATACACATACCTGTAGAACATAAAATATTCTATATTGTGCCACATTTATAGATGACTGTTTATTTCTCAAACCTGTCATAATTGCATGTAAGTATTAAGCCAAATTTTAAAATCCACATACCCACTGTGGATAGACATATTAGAATATTTCTTTTTGTAGCAAGTCTCACTTGTCTCTAAAAAGATTCCTCTTCTAAATTCTTTGTGGTTATCAATAAGCAAAAAACAATCTTCAGCAAACTATATAAAGCAATACACACAGAGATCAAGTAGGGTTAAAGTATTAAGCAACATACAATAAGGAGAAAAGTTTATCATTTCCTTATGAGATAACTGGAATACATAAAAGTAACTGGGTATAAAGTGTTAAACACTAGGACATAGTCCTGATATGTAAAGGATCAGGATGTACTTCTGGTTGTTCTCAATTATTTCTATTTCAGAACTTTTGGGAGGTGTTCAGACAGCAGTGGTAGTTACATACATATAATCCCATTACTGTAAACTACTGGCAACTGTTACAACACTTCACATACACAGACCTTTTCAAAAGGAAAAAGTATTCATTTGTGCCTAACCCAAGATAGATTGGGAAACTGGGTCTGATGACCCCTCCCCACCTTTCAGTGAGAGAAAACTCTGTCTTCTACTGCAAAGGAAATTGCCATTTAGGCATCTGAGCCAAGGAAGAATTGCAATGATAAATCAGAATGGTTATCATGCCTGTACCTATCATAAAAGCAATTTTCAAAAAGTCCCCTAAAATGTTTATTGAGAGCCTCTGCAGGCCTACTGACAGTCTCGCACATTCTGCTTCACTGATCATAAACTGTTGGTAACTGATGAAATACTGCTCTGGCAGAGGCCCTTGAAGAATGAAATTGCATTTGCTCCGTGCCTGCCACAGCTTTGGAAAGCTGTGCTCATGAGATGGAGCTCCAAGAAGTAGTAAAAACATATTCACAGAGTCCCTTCACTCATGAACAAATCTAATGACATGGGAGGCCAAGCTAAGGTACCAACTGTGATGCTTGCAGCTAGCAATAGAGAACCTTTGTCTGCCACCAGTATTTTATCAAATCAATATTTTTTCTTTCTGTCATTTTGACTTTTTTTCCCCCTCTTGTTTTTCTAGGTTTTTAATGACCAACAAGTTCTATGAAGGCTCGGCTAGAAACTGGTCCACTTTAGATTCAGTTGAGATTGTACAAGATGGAGAAAAGTTTGCTAAATTTAATGTTTCTGACATCTCTGCTCCTGCAGAGTATTCATTTCATTGTCAGCTGGTGGGAACAAGCAATCTCTATCCTGCAAGGCTGATTCCATCCAACAATGAGGCAAAAAACTGGGATGTTTTCATTTCCAGGTTGCAAGTGAGTACACAGTGCCATTTCAGAGATAATTCCGAGAATTATTACTTGCTATTGTAGGTGCTGAACGACACACATTCATAATGCCCTTACTTTAATTTCAACCTGAGGGAAACTGTAAGAGAAAAGCTGTTCCCCCTAGGTGAGCTATTCAACAAAGGGGTAAAAAAAATGGCAGTTGCTGAACAATATGAACATGAAAGCACAGCTTTGAAAAAGAACAAACTATGAAGCTGCCCACAGAAAAGAAAACCCAATAAAACCAAATGTGCTTAATCAGGCAAAGAATGACTAAGTCCCCGTGCCTGTTTAATGAATTGGGCTGCTGTTGGAAACATGGGCCTCTTAGGTGGGTGGCTTTGTGCTGCTTGCTTTGTTTTTATTTGATTTCTTTGCACTTTGTTTACCTAGGAAAGTACAGCTCAGTGTGGTTACTGTTTTCAGTGATATAGCCTGTTTGTACTTCTACAGATAGATAGAAACAAAGACCAGTGCAATTAGATTTAATGGAAGGTTTGCCATGGTCTTCGGTCGGTAGCAATACTAGGTCCAGCATGGCCCAGAAGGAAAGCAGCTACTTTTTTTTTTTTTTTTCAAATGAGGCAGAGATTTTCTGTGTATTTAGAGCAGTATTACAGACTACATGTGTGACGTGTAGCTGATGGCATCTTTATTATTTTGAGCATTGATCTTGACTTCGAAGAAGCACATCAACATTTGTATCTTAAAACCTTATTGCACAAAGGGATCTCTTTGATTAAAGAGATCACGGAAATGATAGGAATAACTCCAAACTGGACTCCATTTGTCAAAGATGAGCTAACCCCATGATAACCGGATACAAATGTTGATACAAATGTATTTATGATTTTGATAACAAATCAAATATCAGTAATCTGAGTCCAGATTTGACACTTCTATTTAGAGAATGGGACTCTCAAAGGCACAGCATTGGTGCTGAGATTTATTTTTCACAAATTCCAGGATGGAGATCCACATTTTTTTGAGAAGCAGTGTAGCAATACACACCAATGTTGTGAAGGTTCCTCCTGATGGTATTTTTTATGGAAAGGCCTGAAAATACCTGAGCCTACAAACTATACTTTGCCTAGTCAACTCTGGTTAGACTTTGGTATCACTAGGCTATGAAAGTACATAAGCTATGAAAATACAAAGCCTCCACTTACAACATATCTTTTCCTTGAATTTTTTTGTACACATTGATACTGCTGCCTTCTCAAAGCTTAGAGCTTCTTAAAGTTCCTCAAAGCCTTGCTCCATCCTTAGTAGACATCCTTTCACTGGGGATGTGATCAAGAGGAAAAGTAGAAGGTTTCCCACCTTGTTTATTGATTTGGAGCAGCAGCTGCTTCCGCTGTTCAGAAAACAGGATTTCCAGTTCCTCTTAGGAAAGACCTTTTTCTCTGATCATGTCCTAAGCGTGGAAAATAACTTGAAAAGTCCTGTTCTGATCTTTTCTGTTGTGTGAGAAAACAGAAAGTCATCATCCTGGGCTCATTCCTAAGGTCTATCTGAACTAGATCATACCTTTCCAGATATCTTCCACTGATATGTAGTGAGATCTGATTCATCTTAATATCAGTCTTTGTCCTAGAATGAAGTTCAGAAGCCTGCAAGCTCTGTTGCATGGTGAAAAAAGCACATAGGATATGCTCAGTGGTTGCAGCCAGTACAAAATCTTGTTGCTGAAACTGAGGAACATGGTTTTCATGTCAATGTTATGCAATGAATTAGAAACCACGATCCAATGCCAGCATAGCTGGTACGATTGTACTTTGCAATGTTGGGTCCTGAGAACAGTATCACTGTAATAGAGGGACACAGCACCTGCACAGTGAAGCCTTGCATAGCTTGTTCCCAGGCACGGCTGAAGTGATGCAGCCTGTTATTTTAGTTCTGGAGCTAGCTCAGTCAGTACCACCTAAAGAACCTCTGTGGGATGCTGTCTTGGCATGCCCATAGCCTGGGATGTCACCACTCACAGCTGAACACAAAACCAGAACTGCTTTGGTTTTGGTGGGCTTTTTGTTGGTTTTGTTGTTATTACAGGAATGGTTCTTCTACCATGATGCTCTTTGTCCTTTTGAGGATCTTGGTATTGTCTATGAAGTTAAAGAGGAGGCTGCCACCAAAAGCACTGCTCTTCTTTAGTATATGTCATAGTGGTTTAGAAGCCCCTCCGTTCCTAAGAAAATCTGCCAAAAACTTTAAAATAAAAAATATTAGGATTCTTTGTGGCTAAAATATTTCTAAGTTCAAAAATTAGATGTTCAGTGTAGTCTTAAGAGCCATGGAAAGAACAGGTTTACTTGAAGGCTTTGTCAAAGGTCAAATGATGAGAAAATTCCGTTCCAAAAAATATTTTAAAAATTAACAGTAAATGCAGACTAGTGTAACCAAGACAAATGATGCTGGTCCAAACACTAAAATTAAAACTTCTGCAGTACAGAAGCCTGTGTCCAAATAACTTCTACATTCATTAAAATTAGTGAACCATTTGTAAGTATTTTTGACTTTTCTATAGGTAGAAATGCTGCTAGGAGTCACATTTTATCTCCCACCTAGGATCTCACACCCCCACAGAAATGATAAAGCTTCAGAAAAACAATAAAAGAATCCTGCATATACTTAATCTCCTGCCTAAAAGTAGACATAGCATTTTAAGAATGTACAATTAAAGCTTTCACCCTGAAGATTCAATAAGCATAATCCTGCTTCAGAAAAATCCCAGTAGGATTGACATAATAAAATTCACTATTTCTGGCTCTAAATCAGAAGTGGTAAAGCCTCTCTAAACCAACTGTACCTGTTAAGTGTTTTGGAGAGTTCTTGTAAATGTAGAAAGAAGTGTCTATTGTTTTCCAGAATTTCAATGCATTTTTTTAACATGAAGGACATAAACCATCACCTGCTTTCTGATTTTATTGTAAATAACACTTTCAGATGACATTTCACGGCTCCTGTTCAACATTTTCATCTGTTGTCAAAGCAGTGGCTTAACAAGCGAAGGCTTTTGTAATCTCCTGTATTCTCTAAACTGTGCAAACAGTTATCCACCTGTCCTGGGTGCAGCTAGGATAGGCTTGATTTCCACAGCCAGGATAGCCAGACCGAACCAGCCAATGGGATATTTGATACCATAGTGACGTCATGCCCAGTACATATAAGGGAGGACTAGCCGGAGAGGGCGTGCAGTTTCAAACAGCAGCTTGGCTTGGCTCAGCGCGGCGGCAGCAGTGGTAATCACTGCATTGTATATCACTCTTTTTATTATTGTTATTACTATTCTTTCCTCTCTCTGTGTTGTTCAAGCAAACTCTCCTCATCTTAACCCATGTGGCTTTACTTTTACCTTTTTTCTCCTGCCCCCGCTGTGGGTCAGAAGGAGTGAGTGAGCAGCTGTGCGGTGCTTAGTTGCCAGCTGGATTCAAACCATGACACCAACCGAAAAGCTTATTTTCGCTAATCCTGTTTTAATCAGAAGTCTGACTGCCTATAGTGAAAGCAGGTAGTCTTTGCAAGTTAGCTACCATGATCTGACTTGGAAAGATTTTCTAAGAGGCCCAGAAGAGCTTGAATTGCTAAAATTGTCTTCACCCCCACAGTACCTAAATAGCACGTAGTTCTGCATACAATAATAGTTTTATTAATCAGCATTCTGGAAGCTATAGACAGTGGTCTCAGCACACATACTATGTACACATTAACTTTAGGTGCCCGAATCATTAATGAACTCAAACCCAGAGTGCTTACTGGTGTAGCATGGTATGCAATCCACAAACTAATTTTGTCAGTGTTTGTAGCAACATCTCTCCCAGGAAGTACAAACTGTTTCATTACCACAAAGCTTTCTCTTTAGTTTATTGTAAAGCACAGACTAATCATAGAGTGGGAACATAGAAAAGCAGAAATCCATGATCTTCTGCTTCCTTGCTTATTGCCCTGTGAGGGAAGAGATTTAAATGAAAGAATACTTTTTTATTTTATTCTATAATATTTTATAGAAAATACTCAATTTTAAGGTCTTATTTCTTTACTGGTGGATTTATGATGTTTGGTGCTTTCCTTACACACACATTTCAAAGGATCTATAAAAACATAAGAAGCCCAATCTTCATTTTTCTTTATAAAATTGTTTAAGAATGACTCAAAACCACAGATCAGATTAATTATTTCCTTCCTTCATTTACTCCCACCAGTTAGATCCCCTTCCTTCTGAAGGAATCAGTGCTTATTTCATGTGCATTTGTGTAGAGGGAGGATTGACTTCCCTTTCTTCATAGTTTTCTAATCCGTTGACTAGCTTTAACAACATTTTTATAAGGATAGCGGTCTCAAAGGCATTCAGTTTGATAATACCTTTGTCAAAATTGGTGGCTATGCACAGAATAGATCTCCAAATTAGTTGATTTTTCTGAGAAAATAATATGGTAGGAGCTCAGTCAGTGGCTGACCTTGAGAATTCAGTCAAAGGAGAGATATTATGGATTTTTCTAACTGCTGGAAAAGCTTATGTGGGTTTCATATGTTAACAGACAACACAGATCCCACACCTCAATAAAGCAAGCCTGCTCTCTTGTTTTGAGTCTCTGATGTCTAAGGACAAACACAACTGTGTTCTCCTTGAACTTTCACTAAAACTTAGCCAAAAAGGTCATCTTCATTAAATGCACTTTAAAGTAGGTTTCAGGAGTTCTGCTTGTCAAGGAGTTATTAGCTAAAATTCTCAGGAAGAACTAGAGATCTGGGTTCAGTCACAGGGCCATGATCTCATTGCAATTACAGAGACATAGTGGGATATCTCAGAATGCTGTCATGCATACTTTTTAGGAAAGACAGGCCAGCTAGGCAAGGTGGTGGAGTTGTCCTTTATGTGAGAGAGCAACTGGAATGTATCGAGCTCTGCCTAGGGGGAGATGAAGAACCTTTTGAAAGCTTATGGGTAAGAGTTAAGGGGTGGGCTAATATGGGGGACATAGTTGCGGATGTTTAATACAGGCCACCTGATCAGCAAAAGGTAGTTGATGAGGCCTTCTACAAACAGCTGAAAGTAGCTTCATGGTCACATCCCCTGGTTCTCATGAGGGACTTCAATCACCTTGATATTTGCTGGAAAGGCACAACAGCCAAGCACACACAGTCCAGGAGATTCCTGCACAGCATTGATGATAACTTTTTGATACAGGTGATGGAGGAGCCAATGAGGAGAGGTGTGCTGCTGGACTTTATACTATTGTACAAAGAAGGTCTGGCTGGGGATGTAAAGGTTGGGGGCAGCCTTGGCTGCAGTGACCATGAGGTGGTGGAGTTCAGGATTATGTGAGGAAAAAGCAGGGCAATATGTAGGATTGCAACCCTGGACTTGAGGAGAGCTAACTTTGACCTCTTCAAAGACCTACCTGGAGGAATCTCATGGGCTAGGAATCTAGGGGGTAAGGGGGCCCAAGACAGTTGGTTATATTCAAGGACTACTTTCTCCAAGCTCAAGATCTGTGCATCCCTGTGAGTAAAAAAATCAAGTAGGAGACCTGCGTGGATGAGCAAGGAGCTTCTGGAAAAACTCAGATAAGAGAAGGAAGTTTGCAGTATGTAGACAAAGGGACTGGCCACTTGGGAGGAATATAGGTATGTTGTCAGAATATGTAGGAATGCAACGAGGAAGGCCAAGAACCTCTTGGAATTAAATCTGACAAAAGACAAGAAGAGCTTTTTCAAGTACATCAGTAGGAAAAGGAAGACTAGAAAAAATATGAGCCTGCTGCTGAATGAGGTGGGTGCGGGGTGATGAAGGATACAGGGAAGGTGGAGATGCAGAATGCCTTCTTTGCTTCAGACTTTATTGCTAAGACCAGCCCTCAGAAATCCCAGTCCCTAGAGGCAGAGAAGAAAATCCGTTGGAAGGAAGACTTTCCTTTGGTCAAGGAGGATTGTGTTAGAGATCATTGAGGCAACTGGACACCCACAAATCCTTGGGCTCCACGAATGCTGAAGGAGCTGGTTGATATTATTGCTAAGCCACTCTCCATCATTTTTGAAAGGTCATGGAGAACAGGAGTGGTGCCTGAGGACTGGAGGAAAGCCAGTGTCACTCTAGTTTTCAAAAAAGGCAAGAAGGAAGATCCAAGGAGTTACAGGCCAGTCAATCTCATGTCCATCTGTGGTAGGTGATAGAACAGATCATTCTGGACATCATCTCTAAGCATCTAGAGGACAAGAATGTTATCAAGAGTACTCAGCATGGATTCACCAAGGGGAAATCATGCTTGACCAGTCTGATAGCCTTCTATGATGATGTGACTAGCTGGGTAGATGAGGGGAGAGCAGTGAATGTTGTCTACCTTGATTTCGGCAAGGCTTTTGACACTGTCTCCCATAAGATCTTTATAGGGAATCTTAGGAACTGTGGGTTAGACAAGTGGACAGTGAGATGGATTGAGAACTGGCAGAATGACAGGGCTCAAAGGGTTGAGATCAGTGGCTCAGAGTGTAGTTGGAGGCTTGTAGCTAGTGGTGTAGGTAACAGGCCTCAGGCTCAGCACTGGGTTCTGTCTTGTTCAGTGTATTTGTCAATGACCTGGATGAAGGGAGTACCCTCCGGAAGTTTGCTGGTGATACAAAACTGGGAGGAGAGGCTGGTACACCAGAAGGCTGTGCTGCCATTCAGCAAGAGCTGGACAGGCTGGAGAGTTGGGTGGTTAGGAACTTAATGAAGTTGAACAGGGCAACCTGGGACGGAATAACCCCATGCACCAGTACAGGTTAGGGGTTGACCTGCTGCAAAGCAGCTCCACAGAGGAGGACCTGGGAGTCCTGGAGGATGACAAACTAACCATGAGCCAGAATGTGGCCTTGTGGCCAAGAACACCAAGAGTGTTCTAGGGTGCATTAAGAGGAGTGTGACCAGCAGGTTGAGGGAGGTTCTCCTCCCCCTCTACTCTGCCCTGGTGAGGTGACATCTGGAGTATCATGTCCAGTTCTGGTCTCCCCAGTTCAAGAGAGACAGGGAACTACTGGAGACAGTCCAGCGGAAGGTTACAGAGATGATCAGGGGACTGGAACCTCTCTCTTATGAGGAAAGGGTGAGAGACTTGGGTCTGTTTAGCCTGCAGAAGAGAAGACTGAGAGGAGATGTTATCAATGCTTATCAATATCTAAAGGGTGGGTGTCAAGAGGATGGGGCCAATCTCTTCTCAGGGGTGCCCAGTGAGAAGACAAAGGGCAATGGGCACAAACCGGGACACAGGAAGTTCCATCTAAATACTCTGAGGGTGGCAGAGCCCTGAAACAGGCTGCTCAGAAAGGTTGTGGAGTCTTCTTCTCTGGAGATATTCAAAACCTTCCTGGACATGATCCTGTGCAACCTGATCTAGGTGAACCTGCTTTAGCAGGGGGGTTGAATTATACGATCCCCAGAGGTCCCTTCCAACTTCTACCATTCTGTGATTCTGCGAATTCAACACAAAGCTCATGATCTGGAGAGGCTTTAATTCCCATGCCTTTGAGTGCTTCGAGTTTCCTGGTTCTTAAGTGGTTGCTGAGCAATACCGATCACACACACTTTTTGGGACTTGACTTCTAAAAGTAACACAAATTTCTGAAGTGGGAAATCTACTTGCCAAACAAATGAATTTTACATCTTTAATTTCCTAGGCAAGAAGGGAACCTGGAAAACTGTTATGCAGAGTAGTTGATTCTCATTCTCTTTTAATGGGCAGAACATGAGTGGTAATTAACAGGTGCAATTTTTTGCCCTTATCTATATACCTTTCTTTATTTTCAGATTCAAGGCTTCAACATTGAAAACAACCAGTTTTCCTATGCAAGTGACTGTACAGGTTTCTTCACTCCTGCAATCTGGATGGGCTTGGTGACATCTGTAGTTTTACTGTGGATCCTGGCCTATGGAATCCATATGATTATGCAGCTCACAACAAACAGCAGATTTGATGATCCAAAAGGTCCAACTCTGTCAGTTCCTCAGACAGAATAGCCATGGATTGACTTAATGCTGCCTTGGATTTTCCTGGTCAGAAATTTATGATTTTTGTAACTGTTCTACTTCATAATATGCGTAACCTAAAAAGCTGTCGTAGCAGAAAGGGATAAATAAACTATACATAAAAAGGATCCTTATGCTCGAGATAATAATTCCAGTTGTTATTACCGTCATTTGTTAAGAGCTGTCTGTTAAGGGTCTGAGGTGAGGCTATAAAGATCATTACCCTATCTGGCTAGAAAAAAGACCATTACAAACTGCCTTCAGATTAACTATTATTGGCAAATAACTGATATCACAACAGTGATAAATGGGAAGGATAAATAATTTATTTGATAGGAAACTATATACTGAAACTACTGGTCTCTTTAAAGACTCTTTAGTAAGTATGCCATGCTGGTGCTACATCTGAAGAAGTCTGAACTGTGTCTTGTAATTTTTTCTCTTGAGAAATCCAACCAGGAATGTACAGAACTAATAAAGTATAAGTCACTAAATAAATGGTCTTGAAAAGTCTTTTCAAAATACATCACTTTGTTCAGATGTGGTATCACGGGTGAGAATGGGTGGATTAAGGTTTAGCTTCTCTCTGATGTGATCTTATGCCTGTGATAAGTACATTGAGTAACACTAACTTGTGTTTGTTGCAGCCAGGCACAGCTGATGGAGTTATTAAGCAATTCAGATCCTTGTCCAAACTGATCACAAAATTGTATTTGGTGTGATGGCAATGAATACAAATTTTCAAGCTCATAACCTAGTATGATTCAATGTGCCAGTGCAGACAGCATCTTAACAGAGACAATTTTCTTAGCATCCCTTCTTTTCCAGGTATCTTTGGAGTAATTACGAAGTTTATTTAAAAAAGAAAAAAATATATATAAAGTCATTAAAGCACTGTGCTAATGTACTGTTAAAGTCTGAGCATGTTTATGGTCATCTCAATGATTCCAGAAGCCTGAAAACATTCAGAGTGTGCTGAATTCTTCTGCAGTTAATATAGACACTACATCTTCTCATTGGGCAATCTGACTATGGAGTTTTACTAAATGTTATGAAAAACCGAGAAATAGTAAAAAAAAAAAAGGTAAAATGGTAGTAAATGGTAAAAATAACATTTTCATTCATTCTGTGGTGTTTCGTTATTGCGCATGTTCTATTAGTAGTTAAAGAACAAAAATATAGAATTTTGACAAAATTACATTTGTCATGTGAGAAAAATTCTAACTTTTCTGATCTTGATCCATCTCATAGCACAACAATACACAGGAAAGACAGTTAGAATCAACTATTTAACTAGACAACCAATAGTTTCTACCCATCATTCTTGGATGTCACATTTTTATTATACAGTCAAAGAGGTAAATTAAATGCTGTCTGAAACTATTCCTCTGGAATGTTTCAATCCTGATCTGGAAAACCGAAAGAAAGCTGTCATATTAACTAGCAGAAGTGACCCCTCTGCTGTCTTATTGTTTCCAAATGTTTTTGGAAACCTCAGAGAATGCTGGCATTTCATCCACACAAAACCACTGTTTTCTTTGCAAAACTTAGTAGCCAGAAGAGACGACTGAATTTGTTTTATTAATTCTCCCTTCAAAGCAAGTTATATGAATGTGACAATTGAAAATTGACATTAATAGTCATGTAACTGACAGCTAGAAGAGAGGAAGGCTATTACAAAGGACTTGGTTTGTAGAAGACAGCTTTATTATGACTTTTATCTAGATTCAACAAAATTTGAAACAGATTTTGTTAGACAGTGGTGATATCTAAGAATTGAAGAACAACTTTACCAGGCCACCCAGCTCAGGAGCATACATCTGTCAGTGATATGAGCATGGTGAGCATGCAGTAGTACTTCCTGCAGATGTTCTCCCATTCTCCACCATTTAAGTTCAGGAACTTCCTCAATCAGAGGTGGTATCTTTGTATGTAATAACTCTGGATATAGTTATAGCCCATGAATTTGCCCAGCCTTCTCTTGAGCTTGTGGACTCTCTTAGAGCTCAGTGGCCTGAAGGTAGTATGGCACTGGGAATACAGGTATCTTCTCTTGCTTGCCTGGACTGGTCTCTGGAGAAGAGGAGGAGGAGGAATCAGAGCCTCATATAGGCTGTACCATGGGAAAGGAATAAGTCTTTTTCAGATGAGCTCAGATTGGAAGAAGTGTGGAAGAAATGTTTGTTGGATTATATTTTGCTGATTCAGTAAAGCTGAAGTCCTCTGAAAAGGGCCAGACTGAACTGTCTGCTGGGTTTGGTGTTACACATTCTGGGGTGAAGGGGAAGGCTCTTTTTTGGGGGAGAAAAGCCTTTTCCTTCTACTATCTCTCACAATGATACTATGAATGAATTGGCAAGTAAGGCCTGTGAGGGCATATAGTCTGTTGGGATATCCCTGTGATGGACAGCTCAAGCCACATGTTGTAGCCCTTCATGTGGTAGGGTTATCCTTGTGAAGTTTGTGCTGGGAAAGACAGCAGAAAAGGAAGGGAATTGCCTACAGCCCTAGCTGTCCTGGGGGCCGGGTGGACTAGGCTCTGGGGACAATGGCTAGTCCGTCTTAGATGAGAATCAGCTGCTCTCTGTCCACGTATTGTGGGTTGACCTTGGCTGTCTGGCAGATGCCCACTCAGCTGCTTTGGCGTCTTCTCTCTGAGGCCACCCCTGCTGCCAACACCTGGACACTGACATACAATACACCACTTCAGGGGGCCACGTGTGCTGCTGGATTCCCCATGCCATCCCAAACCCCTTCAGCTGCACATCACCGTGCTCTGTGGCTGGAGAAAAAGACAACTGACCATCGATTTCAGCAGGGCTGGATTCCTTCCTTAATAGGGCCCTTAAATAGGGTTGGGCCTCCAGAAACTGTAGCAGGATGTTGTACCTGCCTATGTTTACCTTTCTGAATAAAGTTAGAAACCTGTCATAGGTCTTCCGGTCCTGTGTACTTCTAATTTCACAATTCAGTTTAATCACAGGTGTACTTGTTAAAACATGCCTGCTTTGGGACCTGTTCCAGCCAGAATATTAGCTCTGTCTGGGAGGTGTGAGCCTTTAGGGCTTCCCCCAGAGCTCACTGAAATTACCATAAGTACCGAATTCCATGAGTGCTAGCTCATTTCTCTATAAAGTACAAAAAAATGTAATGAAGATGGAGGGGATGATGGGAAAGAGCATCAGATAGTTAGAAAAGTAGAAGCTTTTTTTTTTTTTTGCTTTCAAATAGATAAATAAATGAAACTTCATAAAGAAAAAAATCAGAAACAATCAAAAAACTATGTCACAACTTGAAAAAAATCAAGATTAAATCTAGAGAAAACACAAAATTCCTGAACCCTTAAGTTAAAGTGTTTCTTTACAAAATACAGCAATGATCATTTGTTGGAGGGGAGAGCTGAGACAGAGTTAGAATCTGAATCTCCTGACCATCAGAGGTTTGCTTTGTGTCCTGGTCTGTTGGCTTCTCTGCTTGTAAAATTACTTATTTCACAAATCATGTGGAAACCCAGCAATGACTTATAATGAAACAGAATTATAATAGAAATAGTCCAAAATAGTATTTTCACATAGGCAGTAAATGAAGATAACTCATTCCATCTGCCAAGGGAACACTCAATGAAGTAATTGACTCCTCCTTTCCTTCTGGGTGACTGATAAATAATTAATATGCAAATCTAAAGCAGCTGAATTATTAGGCAGCATCCAGGCACCGTAATTATTTGAATGGGGTCAAGCAGGGGAAACTAGAGATGGTGAAAACAAGGAATGACCATGAGATGCTAACTCCTAATATAACCAGAGATACAAGAAGAAGCCTGAATGTTGGATGCTGGTCACTGCTGACAAAAAATTAGCAGTAGTCTCAGCAGCTGGTGTTGTTTGATGGTGGCAAGTGTAGTGGTAATCTTGTTCTTACGTTGAACAAGAGGATGAGACAATCCACACAAGGCAGGCAGGGTCTCTTTTTCCTGGAGGCTGTTTTTCCTGTTGCACCCCATGGTGGGTTGACCTTGGCTGCCAGATGCCCGCTCAGCTGCTCTTTCAATACTCTCCCTCAAGAGGACAAGGGGAGGAAATATGATGGAGAAGCTTATGGGTCAAGATGAAAAACAGGGACACTACTTACCTGTTATCGTCATGGGCAAAGCAGAAGATTAATGTATTGCCAATTAGAATAGGTTGGATACTGAGAAATGAAAACAAAATTAAAACTCCTTCAGTCTGCTTAAATGCCAAAAAGTCCCATGGTGTCTAATATCTTTCTGTAAAGGAATCTGATCTTCAGTTTGCTAATAAATGTTCTGCTCTCAAATTAGTCTGTTTCCCATCAAAACTTAATCAAGGAGAAAAGAGCTGTTTCTTCAGAACTCAGATTTCTAAAGGCTTAAAAATTATTGAAGTGCAGGGGAAAAAAAAAGAAAGAAATGAGATCTTGCCAAGGGGTGGTTCCCTAGGTAGTCTCTCACTTCCACAACGTGGGACGGTGTCTTTCTTAATCTTCCTACCTGTGTGGGTGGAAAGGAGAGTTACGACAGTGACTGAGCCCAAGAGGAAATCATCTGCTATTGATGTCCCACAAATGAAGTGGCTTCCATTATCTTCACCATAACTTTTTGTATGCCTCCTATTTAAACACAGGCTGCCTGCTCCAGATTGGCTGGATTTCTGTATAAACCCTGGACCTGGTATGTTCTTGAATTATTATATGTGAACTTAGTTTTAGAATGTTTTATGTATCATTCGTTATTGCCATAATAGAAGAGTTGACTGAATGATCATTATTTTCTGCTTTGCAAATGGGAATGTGAGTGTCCACTGAGAAACCCATTCTGAGTCTGTCTTAATACTCTTTTAACTACTTGTGTAGAAGTAATGTAAAATTAATGGCGTACAGTCACCATGACATCATATGCAGCTTTCTTTAGTTAATGAAAACTGTGCAAAACCCCCCTCCCCCCCACTCCGCCTCCCAACAAATGCTTTCTTAAAAGGACTTTTGGAAGGTGGGTAAGTTAAGGACTTTCTGATGTAATGTTTTAATTATAATTTTGTGTATCCTGTTTATATTTATAGGGACACATATGGATAGCAGAGTCATCAATTTAGCTATTCAACAGTTACCTTTCACTCAAGCATACTGGTATGAGATATTTGTCCCTATCTACCCAGCCTTTCATTCACATATACCTGTGCCTCAGCTGTTCATTATATTCATGCTGCCATGCTCTCTTTTTCTCCCAAGGATGTAATATATCAGATTTTGCACTAGAGTAGCTGAGATGCAGGTGCTCGTCTGGGTCTGTCATTCCTGCTGCTAAATAATAAAAATCCTGGCAGAGGAGCAAAACAGATAGCTGCAGACCTTGATGTCTTAACACATTATAGTGATATTGGAGATGGATTTTTATTACAGCTGTCAAAAGGATAAACCAAAGCACGCAAGCAGCCACGTGCCTTGTCAGGGTCAAAAACTGTGCTGCCAATAGTCTGAGAGGCAGGACCAGCTCCACTTATAGCCAGTGTGTTTTCCCTCTCTGCATACCTGAACATAGTTCAGTTAATAACCTGTGTTAAGGCAGGCTCAGGAATGCTCTATTTCATACCCTGCTACAAAGAACCCTAACATCTGTCCATAGCAGAAGATACATAGAGAGCACCAAGATCCAGCAGTGGCCTTTTTCTCTCACTCTTTGTCTTCAGACTGCAATTGAATAGGGATGTCCCAGGCCCCCAGTGTCTCAACCTTTATCTTTAGTGAAAAAGAGGAAAAGCAAATGTGGAAGAGGAGGGGTCAATACAGAACATCCTGTTTTCCTCAATAGACAGTGAGAGTCCTTGCACTTCTGAGTGGTGGCCAGAGTCCTTGCCTGGAAAAGCAAGGTGTGAACAAAGGGCTCTGCCACTGCCAGTGAGGATGTGCACATGTGTGAGATGCTCAGTTGTCTTGGAAGTTCCCCCAAGTCTTCAACTTTCTTTCCCAGAACCACTCTTTAGGGCTGTCTGAGAACTCGAGCAGGAGCTGCCACATTGGCTGCCCTCCAGAAACTCTGAGGTAGCTGAAACAAAGTGGGAGAAGGGAACCCTGCAGCTATACCGCATTTATCTTACCACAGTCATGAGACGGAAGAATTGGACCCCAAAGTGTTTGAAACGGGCAGTTGCATTCTGAACGGAAAAATCTGAGGTTTCGTCTATCTTTTTATAATTTTCATAATTTTTTTTTTTGTAATGTAGTATTACAGTTACAAGGTAGATGGTCTGCTTTTGCTTGTTTTCATGGATGTGTACCTATACAGCAAGAGAGGAGCAGTTGCATCAGTTTTCATTAATTTAGATTTTCACAGAAGTTTTTGTGGGTGTACTGGTTGGTTTTGAGGCCAGAATTTAGTCCTTAATGGCTTACTGCAACCAATTTGTGTGGTCTAATAGTGATTAATAGATACCTAAATGGAGAGAAAGTCGTGTGGGGTGTTTTTTTGGTTTGGTTTTGGGTTTTGGTTTTTTTTTTTTCCCCCCTGAAATAGCACAAAAAATTCTTTATTGGATATATCAGAGAATTTAAGGTTTGCTCATGTTCTGATATAATTTGAACCCATTTCTGCTATAATTGCTTTTATAGCACTCTGAAGTTTAAGGGGACAGAAAGGGTTTAGTGGTCATAGATTGTGGGGCTGAGCATGCTTCTGGCAACAGATAAATGAGCTAAAGATTAATAGCAAGTTCTCTTAATTGTAATATCTGAAACTCTCCCCTGGATAAAATAGGTGTCTAAGAATTAAGACATAGGTTTTTGCCTAATGAATGTCTAGCTTCTGTTTGTTAAGAAACTCTTGGTTAACACGTGAGCTAGTTACTTTTACCACCTTAGCTTATCAGAAGGGTGAAGGACTCCTTCAGCAGGGTCATTGTTTTCATCTGGAGTAGCCAAAGGTTTCACTTCAAAGATTCAGTAAGATTGCACGTTACTCATTAAGTAAAATCTGCACCTTGTCTAATCAGCCGTGTATGCGTCTGCTGCAAATCCAGGGCTGGATTCCGCTGCTGTGCTATGAGACTTTCGTTCTAAAAGCTGTTTATGGTCAGGCCATTGCTGTATCTGGAAATTACATTGTGATTGAAGTTATAGCTCATGTGTTCCTCTGATACTGTAATATATTGGGCCTCCTGTCTCATATTGTTAGCACAGAGCTTCA
This sequence comes from Bucorvus abyssinicus, assembly GCA_009769605.1. NCBI lineage: Eukaryota > Metazoa > Chordata > Aves > Bucerotiformes > Bucorvidae > Bucorvus > Bucorvus abyssinicus. The sequence continues at coordinate 24,074,200 of CM020025.1, forward strand.
ACTGCAATATAACCTGTGCTCCAGCCCTTTGCACACTTTGTAGGAAAGAAAGTCTAAAGGGCTCTTGCAATAGAGATGATGTCTTTGTCATTAGTGTTCTAAGTGAAACAATTTCACTGTTATTACATATTATTGCTTTAGTGTATTTGGAAGGAAGGTGATCTTTTCCCTTTAAACATTAAGTCCAATGTTAAGCAACTACCGATTAGATACTTCCGTTAAGGAACTTGGTAAACTTGCTCTACTGGTGTTGCTGTGGTGCTAGTCATTTCATACCAGATACCTTTAGAAGATTGATACAGAAAGGGTCTCCAAATCAAAATGCATTGATGGAACTTGCTTCATGTGTACGGAAAGACCGCAGCTTCTTGACAGAACATAGCCTTTATTTACTGGTGTGCTACAACCGGTGTGTTAATTGTCTATTGCTGGTTGTATATGTCACACAGTTTGGCTAAGACACTAAAATTAGCAGTTTTCCCCCAAAACCTGAAGTGTTAATACAAAGATGATACAGATTTATGTCTCCCTCCTCTGCAGTGTGGTGCTCCCACCTCTTTTCAGAAACACTGCTGTTCCACTGCCGCTCGCCAGTGCAGTTCCCACTTAGCATATTCAGTCCTAGCCAAGGTGGTTAGGACTGGAGATCATGAGTCATTGCCCAACTTTTCTAAGGTTCAGTTTTTGTAAGCTCACAAAAAGCACAAAAAAACCTAGAAGCAAGCTGTCCTTCTCTCTCCTCCTCTATGCTTGCAGCAGCAGGTTCAGCAGCAGTACCTATGCTCTTCTGAATGCAAAGAGTATTTCCGAAAAGCACATGACAACAAACAAAAAGGTATCATCCCTCTCCCTAACAGGCAGAATTGGTTTGCTAGCTGAATATTGAACTGCCTGGTGTTTCATGGTTTTTGTTCAATCGGGCTGTGTTTTCCATCTGGACATCTGACTTTAAGCTTTGCCACAGTTGAATCTCACCTCGTTTCCCCTTTGCTTCATGTTTGCCGTGGGCCTGTTTGCTAGTAAACAGTAGAAACAAGGGGTGACCTGATCTGATTTGGCAATGCTGCGAAGTCCGAAACTCTAGAATACCTGCCTTCTACCTGTGCACAAGGCAGCACCTTCTAGCTGGTCCTTCCTGTTAGGTGACCCAATTGCTTAGAACTGAGCTCAGTACTTACAGGCCTTTGGCAAGCGCAATGCGTATTTGAGGGAGGCACAAGTAACATTTGTGGTCCTCCGCAGACAGGAAAGCTGCTTATTTGTTTAGGAAATAGAGGCCATAGTGCTTAACTTGTGATATTTCAGTCACTTCCATGGCAACAGGCTCTGAGAGAACAAAGCAGGACTTCATCAGATCGTATAACAGCATGAAAATGGACAAGGGAAAAATTTACATAGCAACACTGTGAAGTTTCCTTTAACTTTTGAATTTTACCTCTGATGATTTAATCAGTGGAGTAATTGCTGTTCTGCCAAGCAGTTGAGCAAATTGGCATTGATTTCTTTCAGTTGTCAGGCATCCCTTGTTTCTTAGAGGCAGGGAATGTGCCAGCACAGTGTGGTGCTCCTCTCCTTGCCTGCCCAAGGGTAATACACACCATCGGGCAGATGCCCTGCAATTATAATTATATTTAGAGGGCAGCATCAGTTAGAAACGATGGCCTGGTTCAAAGGCATTGGAATTTTTCCACCTTCTTCTGTGGGCTTCAGATTTGGCCTGATCTTACAAATGTGGCACAGCCCATAGCATGGTCTACTGAGTAAGAGGTCACAAAGCACATGGCTGAATGATGGGATTGTAAACCTCCTGTGTTTAAAGGCAAAACCCTTATGTTCCCAGTCTGAATTAGATCTGGTCACTGGGATTTCAATCCCCTCACTGCAGGCAGGGAGAAGGAGAGACTACTTTATCCCTCAGGTCCTTGTGTTATGAGCATCACTTGCTCCATTTCCTTTGCATGGCTCATGCAGGTAGTGCCAGAGGGCTACAGTGCCCATGTGACAAAGGGCTTATTGTTAGGCTTACATGTACTGCAGGAAAAGGGAGGGTTATTAAATCAAGCACTGATACAGAAATAAATGCATGCTGTTTCATTAACAAAATCTCTCCTACATGTCTAGTAAACAAATCAGAAATTGCTGTTGTAATATGATGTGAAAAAAATAGCACCAAAGGCAACAGGGTTTGTTTTTCACTTCATGCAAATGACAGCAGATGAGTCAATTATGATGCAAGTAACTGGTTAAGTAGCTCCATAAGTGGAGCTTAAACTTTTAAAACTTAACTTTAATTATTGCTAGAAGCATACTACTTAGATGAACCAATTATTCTTGAAGAGTATTTGTCACATCTCTGGCGGCACAGCCTTCACCTTCAGCAGAACAAGTAGTCAGTGAGATTTGGTCATTTTTCTAGCAGACAAAGTAAGGATCATCAGATTGCACCGTGACTTTTGATCTCTGAAATGAATGAAGTGCTTGCCAGCCACGTTAGCCAGATGATTTATCATTTTTTCTCTCATTCAGTGACTGCAAACCAATTGAGAAGGTTGACAGTCAGACAGTCAGCTCAATGACTTACCCTTCTGCACTTGCTCCTACCCAGTCCTTGAAGAGCCTGGTATTCGCCCCACCAGCTTGCCACAACCCTTTTCTAAGGCAGCTTTAGGAGTAAATAAAAGAACTTGCTGCTCCTCAAAAGTTCTCTGTATAAGTGTGTAATTTTATACTGTGCCTTGAACAGCCTCAGTTTATACAATAGGAGGCACATGATGAGAAACTGCAATTTCATTCCTGTTGCAGAAGTCTGTACTACGATGTAATGTTTGGTCCAGTGTGGAGGTAGGTGTCACTGACAGATGTTCACATGTCAGAGTGTTTGAAGTTCATTCCTTTGCATTACTGATTCGTGTTGCTTTTCTAATTTACTTTGTATGAAGCAGATGCTTGAGGTAAAATGCTTCATCCTTAGTTTTCTTTAGGTCTTAAAGTATTAAGCTTCTAAATATAATTCTTCAAAGAGGAGGTTTGTGAGTACATCAGGAAGACTTGGGGTGGGGAGGCAAAATAACCTAGAGGTCAGAATTGGGAAATCCATTTTTTTCTGACTGTCATTAGTCGGCTGACAATATACAATATGTTATTTAGTGGTAAATCCTCAGTCTCAAATTTTGGATGCGATTTTATACTTGCAGTTGGAATTTAGACAAAAAGATGAGGTAAAGGCCCTCAAACACGAGGCTGGCTAATAAAAGCAGATATTGTCCAATGCAGCAAACATTATGTCAGTTGAACTTGAAGTTTCAGAGAATGGAAATTGACTTTGTGAAAAGCTAACCCCCTTAATATGGAAGCATTCCCAGTTAGAGGCTGCTTTCAAAAAGTCAATCTTTCCTTCCTCTCCATATGCCTCGATTCCTGCTTGAGTAAAATGATGAATCACCAAGATGTGCCATGAAATGCTTAGGTAAATGATGCTGTGCAGCCGCGAAGTGGTTTATGCTTCTTTTGCTGGCTGAACATCCACTTTTTCAGGTAGAGGAGCAGAACCATTATTTCTTTTACGCCAGTGAAACAACATTAGCTTAAATTAAACGGGAAAATAAGTTTTTATTTTAGAATAAATGGTCCTTAGATTTTTCACAGCTATCCTAATTTTTCCCTCGCTTTGTTTCACTGAGGTAAATGAAAAGAAACTTTAAATGTTATTTTGGTTGTTTTATTGCAGGTTTTGATTTCAAGATAAAGACAAGTTTTCAAGTTAGAAGGAAACTAGACATTAAACCCTCAGTGTGATTTGTCCACAGTTTAAAGTTTGAGTCTTGTAGGCCAGACTGTAATATAAATAATTTAGCACACAGATGAAGCTGATTTAAAAAAAAAAAAAAAAAAAGGCCCCAAAGAGCATAAAACTTGATCATAATTTATTTAGCTAAGTTACTTCTATGCATCTGATAACTTATATCCTGTTCCGTAGTGGTATCTCAGTTGAACATTTCTCTGGAGGGAAGAGGTTTTCCAGCTTGTTTTGCTGGTGAAAATTAAGTAGCTGGAAAAAAGGATTCCCAGCATTCAAAGGAATCTGTAGGAAGCTGCATCTGTCTTTGTGTTTCACTATAAAGCAGTATGAAAGTACTTGGAAATGATGAATCCTGGTTTAGGGTTTTTTTGTTGTTCTTTCCCCCAGCTTTTTTAACCTGCTCCTGAGAAGCAGAGCAAGCCTTGCTAGTTCTTCACAAAATTATAATTCTGTCTGCTTTTGTTTGTGGATGTTTGCATCCAGCTGCTCCTAGAAATCATCTGGGAAGCGTGAGTGCCCTGACATTCAAATCACTGGCAAATACTGACATTTTATCCTCTTATTTAATCATTTCATCGTATTTTGCCTAATGATTGTATTGAGATGATAAGAACCTAAAATGAAGTACCAAATCCATATTCTTCTGTTGTTTGTGCTTTCAGTTCATGCAGCAGTTTTCTTACCACAGTTAATATTGAGAACTAAAAAAGGAATGCAATTTTAGAGCAGAAACCCCACAATACTGTTGTAGTCCTATTAAGGAGCCTGGCTCTTTTTAGCCATAAGCTAACTGCATGAAATCATGGAATTTGAACTAAAACCAAAGTGTTGTGGAAAACTAGAGCCTCAATCAGTATTTATTTCGCTAAATATGTAGGCTGCTTTACAGAAATTTTGGGAACCCAGATGCTGCTACAGAAGCCAATGGCTCTGGAAAGCCACACACCTTTGCCGTCACTTAGAGGGAATTAGAGACACCATCTCTGCTTTGCCGTTGTTACACCCATCCACATACTGAGCCACAGCCAAAGCTCATTGTGTCACCGTCACTTATAAGGAATCTTATCATCATTTAGTCTGTCCTCAGACCTTACATAATTGTTTTTACTGTTTCCACCTACCACTCTCATGAACTTCCTTGAATATCTGCTCTACTGTCTAATTGGTTTTGGTATTAGGAACAATTTTCGTATTGTGAAATGTTCAGAACATTTTAATTTCTTCAATTCTCTCGCAGTGGTTTTCCTTGCCAGTGTAGCCCCTACATTCAGTAAGTACCTGTAACAGAATCAGAGCCTCAGTCATCTAATGCACATTAATTCCTTACAGTTTGCTGCGAGGGTAGAAATATTCTGACTTCTTAATTGTGCATGAACTGAAAAACATGAGGATTAAGCTCTGTAAACAGGCCTTTATTCAAAAGATTTTTTAAAGTTCCAGTGGAAGAAGTGAGACATATTCAATCCCTTACTTTTTCTGCAGGAGAAGTACATCTTTCTCCAACCACCCTTCGAGGAAGTAAACCTTCAAGACCAGTAAACGTTAGAACCTTGGGAGCATGATACTATTTTTTATATTTCATTATCTGAGGAATGAATGAAAATTAATAGGATGGTTTTAAACCTATGTTAGAGACAAAAGACCCAGAGGGTTTGATTTCTTGTGAAGCCTCCAGACTTTCAACAAGTCAGTGAAGCAAAGAGCTTTGAAAAGCCACTTTTGAAATCTCCTTTTCTCCTGAAGTAATACTGTTTGCTTGGCTGTGACACAAATTTCGCTGTGGTGAAATTAATTGAGCTGGGAGGACTGTGTCCTGTTAAGCAGAGAAAGGAATAATTTTTAATTATGGCAGGTCAGCCTGCCAGCAAGTCCACTGAGGAGCAGATAGAAAGGAAAGGCAGAGCAGAAAGACTGAAATGATAGGATGTACCAAAAGTCAGATGAAAGAAAGGAGGGGGAACCAAAGAAAACACTGGAAAAATCTCATTCTTCCTCTCAAAAAGGAAGATATTGTGAACAAGGTGCAGATGGTAGGAAAGGCTCAGCTCCACTGGCCAGAGGGAGGGAAGTTGAGTATATGTAACAACTAGAGCTGAATGAATACCATGAAAAGTCGTTCGCCTTCTAAATGGATTTGCTTTGATGGTATTTATGCCATCTTTTTTGTTTGTTTTGGGTGGATATTCAGTGAGCTTGTTGTAAACAGTGACTACCATTTGATTAATGTAAACTCCTTGGATATATGCATGAGCTTTAATAAAAAAGTACTAATAATTCAGAATCTTTAACAAAAGAGATATAAACAAACATGTTGTACTTTTTCCTCCCTTAAAAATTCCTTCTTTCTTTCCCTTAGGGTATGATAAGACATAGAGAAATACATAATAGTGAAGATTACTGAATAGTCTTAACAAAGAAATCTTTCATGTTACGTACTGATGGTGCACTGTGTAGCCCATAAATAATTTTACCAAACCCTGCCTTAAGTGGTAAATGTTTTATACTTATAAAGGTTTGAAACTTTACTAACATTCAGATTCTATTGCCTTTTACAATAGCAGAGTTTATTAGAAATCTGAGTATTAAAAGTAGTTGTTCCTGTTGTTGTGTTGTAACTTTGAAATATGCCTTCTATAGAATATGTTTTTAATGCAGTGTATTGACAGCCTGTTGATCTGCTATTTTCTGTAAGAAACATCTGTCAAATCATGCTGCAGCAAACAATGGAGAACCTCTGCAAAGACCAACCCTGGCAAAAAATAATGTAAATGCAAATTTAGATAAAATAAAATGAATCAGTACGAAATTAGGGAATCCTGTGTACAGATTTTTAAAACTCAGCTAAGAACACGGTGTTATACTCAGTCATACTCAGCTATAACTCACCATACTGCTTGAATTTGGCATAGTCATTGTTTGTGACTCATTGATTACTAGCTGTAAACCAAATAACTTCAGCCATAAAGATTAATCACTGTTAATTTGCATTGGGGAAGGAGTTTAATTCCTAATTATTTTATTTATAGATCTATTGCTTGCAGTGTCAGTAACAGGGGGCACGGACTTAAGAAGAATGTTGTTTTGCAGCTTCCCTATTCTGATCCTGATTTTTAATTAGGTTGGTTTTTTTTATTAAGGGATGGGCCTTAATAGCAATGGTCAGATACACAACATCCCTGACCTGCTCTGCAGGTCTGCAGCTGTCTTTCGCAAAGTTTGGTGATGCAGTTCAAATCCAGGATAAGATATCAGCCCTTTTGCAGTTTGTTCACAGGGAACAGGACTGATGTGTGTTACCCCTGTGTGAGCAGGAGATGTACAGGCACAGGGGAGTCTTGTGCTTTCTGCCTGTGCCATCAAGCTCCGCATGGTCCCACATGGCCCTGCAGAGTGCCATGACCCACACTCATGCTGCCTGTCCTTGCTGCAGGCAGCTGAGTGCTTCAGGCTCTGGGAAGCAGGAGCAGGACTTCAGCCTTGGAAAAGGCAGCCAGGGAGCTAAGCAGACTGCTGAGGTGACTGAAACGTGGCAGTGACACATTCCTGGTAACGCTGCCTGCTCTCTCTTGTGCAAGCATCTTCCAGAGGTGGGTTTGTTATGTGGCCTGTCAAGAGAGAAGAGAGGCGAGGAGGATATTAACAAAGCTAATGGCTTTTAACAGGGCTGTTGACAGCACAGTTCCCTTTGCCTCCAAGGCTGAACAGCAGGGTCTAACTAATCTCGTCGTGAGTGCTGGCCACCAGAAAGCTGTTAGCTCCACACAGCTGAGAAGTCTTGAGCCAGGCGGATTTGACATTTGGTTTGTTGGTATGGATGTTTTCATGGTGATCTTTTAAAGAGAAACTATATCAGCTGCAGCCAACCGGAAAGAAGGCAAGATGGGGAAAATTGCACCTAAACAAGTGTGCTGAGGGACCAGACAAGTTCAAGAGCCATCATGGAGAGTGCAACAGAGCAGGGCACAGATGTGGGAACCTGCAACTCAGAGATGGGAACTGCTGCGAGGAGCAGAGGGCAGCCAGCCAGTCCCTGGCAGGGTCAGAGGAGAAGCCTCTTCAAATCAGGGGAGGCCATGAAGAATTTGCTTGATCAGGAAGCCACAAAACTAGCTAGATCAAGAGCAGAATAAAGGGCTCTGTTGCAGAGGAAAATCTATGTATTAAAAAATTACTATTTATATATTTAATTTTATTGGCATCTTAACGAGCTGCTTTTTTTCCTATTTAAAATGTTAGTTGACTCACTTTATAATGTAATAAATCCTGTTTGGTTTGGGTTTTCTTTTTTTAAACCTACTTGGTTGCCTTTGAGAAGCCCTATAAGGAAGAGATTGAGGGAGGAAAATTCAAAGCTGTGGACAGCTTTCAGGCTCATCACATGGCTATGGCCAGCTATTATGCAGCCCCAGCAGTATGAACTTGAACCTGGCTGAAGCCTAAGTAGTTACAATACAGAAAATTTCTCTTCTTGGTTGCTCTGCAACCAGCAGCAGCAGATTTCCTGTTGTTAGATCACCCTGGCACTCTGCAAAAGAATGTGGAGGCATTGGACCTTGTGACAGAGGAATTTGCAGACTGCTTGATTAGCCAGGAGTTTCCAGAATCTGACAGAACCCCTCATTAACTCCCCTTTGGAGTTTTTCAGAATACCTGGGGAAAGGGGTTTCTATCTGCATAAACACACAACGTATATATCCTGTAACGGAGAGCTGTCACGACCACTCTTAGCATACTTGGCTACAGTGGTCTAGCAGTGCTTATTGCCTGTAGGTAGCTAGAGCACAAGGACCCTAAATGAAATGGGAGCCCATTTGATGGATGCTGTTAACACACAGACCAGAAATCTCTGTTGCAAAGTGACTAGGCCACAGCAGTCGGAAGAGACAGATCTGGTTTCAGAAACCATAGGTCAGGCTATCATCCCTCCTTGGGACTGGGGCTGCAGCGCTGGCCTCTGCTCTCCGCTGGCAGCTGTGGGCAGGCAGGAGGAGTCTGGCTGATGGACAATGATTGCTGTTAACCCACAGCTGACCCTTCTCAGGGAACAACAGCAAGCCCAGTGGAGGTGTCTTCTGTGAAAAGCTGAGGTGCAGGATAAGCAAGCATTAAGCTGTGCCAACCTCAATATAGGAGACAGAAAAAAGGGAGGTGTTTTGTCCCCGACGGGGGGTTAAGCATAGAGAGCCTGAACAGTTGTCAGAGTGTCAGTCTGCCCTTGAGTACAAGAGCTGGGAAGGTAATTCCTCTTTTTAAGAAGTATTTCCTTTGTATTGAACAAGTGTGTTATAATGAGATTTTTAAACTGTTGAGTCAAGTAGGAAACAACATTATTCATAACACAAGGGAAGCTGACGCAGGATTGTATGGGTGGGGTTTCTTCCATGAAATGTACTGTGTCACAGCACAGGAAAGGAAAGAAAAGGTTAATTTAATTGAAATGCAGACAATTTGTTTAAAGGGTATCCAAAAATTGTCCAAGAAGTTCATTTAAGCTACTGCTGTTCAGTTTGCTTTGTAAGAATCCAACCCTTGAGAGCCGCTGTGTTTTGCTATCCAGCAGCACACAAAAATATAATCTTTTTCCCTGAACTATTTGCTTCTACCTTCTTCTTGAGTAAAGTTATAACCACGCAGGGTTTGTTTTAGAAAAGTGACCCTGCACTGAAGTAGTCAGAACAAAATACAATTTTTTTTTTCATTTTAAAAAATTATTATTCCACTAATGCTGGAAGAATTGTTTGTTTGTTTGTTTATTTTTGGGAAGGGAACATAATCCAGTATTTAATTTGGAAGAACCAGAAAGACAGGAAGCTTGCAGGAGTATCTGGAGCTCATTCCTGCAATCCGAATCTGTAAATCTTTAACAGAGTTATATATGTAAACTGGGAAGTTGTTAATCTTTGCAAAGATTAAGAGTAAAGGTAGTGACCTGAAGCCAAGTTAGAGGGTACAGTGATTAATGTCTTTCCATAACTAATTTCAGTAAGGAATTCCAGGCTGCCATACTTCGTTTTTTCTTGGGAAATGGAAATATACAGCTAGTGAAACATTTCACTTAAATGTAAAGAAAGACCTTTAACTTGTAAGATGTAAAAGATATTTCTGTTTTCTGACCTGTATGTCACTTTCTTCCTGATTTACACCCACTGGATCTGGTGATTTGAGTTCCCTGACCTAAGCAGATCCTTCCGGCAAGAAGACCGTTGGAGTGGGTCAGTAGAGCTGGCAGAGGCAGGGTGCTTCCAGTTCATAGGAACTGTTAACATAAAAACTTACCTTTCTTCTGAATCAGACTGAAACTAGATTAAAGGCAAAAAAAAATCCTTCCCGTTAGAAATTTAAGAGAGGGAGAACACATCTTTCTCAAGCATAAATTGTTTCCAAAATTAAATTGTCCGTCTGGAATTAGCATCAGCATCAGGAGCTGCTGCTGGAAATGTTGCCTGGCTACTTGATCAAGTTTCTATGCACTGCTGTTGCTGATATGGCAAGATCTAGAACATATAGTCATTCACTCCTGCTTCACATCTGCTGCACAAAGGTCATAGCTGTAAATCTGTCTTTCAAAATTTTTTGAAATCACTTGTTGGAGAAACCTTGCCGACCACTGATGTAACTTTGTGTGAGCCCACTTACCCCGGAGGCTGGAGGCTCAGCCATGTGTGACTGATCTGGCAGAGAGCCGGGGAATTCTACGGCTCTGCTGAGAGACCAATTTTTGCAGAATTCTGCTGGAGGCTCAACAAAAATTCATCATCAGGACTGAGAGACTTCTGCAGAACAGTTCCAGGCATTGGATGGGGAGTGTCCACTAAAACAGCATGTTTCAGAAGTCCTAGCCCTGCTCCTTTTCTTATACTTAGCCATTTCTATGGGGAATCACCAAGGCTTCTGTTCTTTCTTCCATCACGGTCAGCTCCTGAGGGAATGTGAATATTTCCCCAGACTGCAGTATAAATGAACAGATTTGTTATTTATTAGGTGCCCAGTGTGTACTGAGAACTCCTGTTGGCTTCAAAAGATGACATGGGTAGGCTTTAAATAAACAGTTGCTGAAGACCTGGAATGCAGAGAAAAATATCCTCTTAGAATATCCTAAGATCCTAAGCAAAGGTTCAGAAGGACTTCTAATAATAGAGCAATAACATTTTTCTGCAGTTTTTATGTATCTTAGGTACAATTTATATATCTTTATACATCTAGGTACAATTAAGAAGAACTCCAAATCTCCCCACAAAAATGGCGTGGCCCTGCAATATTAATTTACAGCTTCCTTTAACCTGAAATAATCAGGTTATAATATTATTTCAGAATAAGGGAGAAAGGGATGGGTGCTAGCAAACTTCATGATTAGTGCTCCCTTATCTTTCAGGCAATTAGAGTTCAATACTAATTCATATGAGGCAAATTGGAAGAATGTTAAAATCTGGTTCAGTGCAACTCTGGCCCTGATCTCTGAACTTGGTCTATTTCTAAAGAAAATATTAATGGTTATGCACTTACTGATTAATATTTTTGTCTTCTGTATTTTTTCTGTATTACTTTATAGGCATATTGGGAGATTCTAAGGGAGATTTATAGCATGATTTCACATAGGAATTTTAGACTTTAATAATTTAAATATGTTCTCCTTGAAATATATATTTCCTTTTAAATACCTGTTTTTCTTCATTGTTGGTTAAATAACATTGATACAAATATGGTCTCTTGATATGAGACTGCAATTGTATCCCACAAGAAATAGTTTTCTTAAAAAAAACCCAAACAACAAAACACATTTGCAGCATGGCACATAAAGTCTCATGTTACCTATCTCATGACACATTAAGAAGACTGCTCCCAAACTCAGTGAACCTTCCTGCAAGATAATAAATTGCAAACACTTTGTTTATTTAATTTAAGGCAGACACTTGCTAATTCATGCAGATTAATTCTATGGGTATAAGAGAATTTACATTCGGTCGGTTTTCATCTCAGAACCATTAATCTTTTAAAAAATACCTTCTCAAGTGATTTTTTCCTGCCACTCCATTACTCCTTCAGAGAATCCCTGTGACAATGCCAAAAAAATAATCTATGAAAATATATTTTTATCAAGCAGAATTTAACCTTCAAAGTTGAGCTGCCTTTATTTAATGTGACAGCAGCAGGTTTTGCTGTGGTGGCAAGCCAGAGCGCTCTTGACGTGAACAGTATAAACACTGGGACAATGTGGATTTAGATGCAGCTATCCTAGCACTGCCTCTGCATTTTGGACTATTCTTAAAACATGTTATGAATGACAGAGCTACCTGAATTTTGTATGATTAATTTCAGTCAGCAGTAAAATAAGTACATGTGGACACGGGCGTGAAGACGGAAGCAGAGACGGTCTCCACCCATTTCTCTCCACCCCAGCGCAAGTTGTGTGGTTGCAGCCTTCTCTCATTACTGCAGTTTCAGCCTGAAATTTAAACTTTATTAACTGGAAAACTCCTCAACTGTGCTGAATGGGGCTGGTGATATGACACATGCGCTAGTACTTTACTCTCTTGTCTCTGCTGCGGCTTGCTCCATGAACCTGGCCCATTTCACTGGGACTGCTCAACCTGGGGCATGCTACGGGCCACGTTTATTACTAGCAAGGTGTTCAGCCTCCTGGCAGCACAGGAGATACTCTGCCAAGCCAAGCTGTTGCACAGAGTTTCCAATGAATGAGTGACAAGAGGATTGTGTTGAGCTAGCTCCAAGATGTCACATGCCAATTTTATCGCAAGTTGAGTTTGTTTGCTGCAGGGTGGGGAGATGGGAGTTGTGGCAGTTTGAGGAAAAACTGCTTGGAAGCTTTTGTTTTAAACTGACCAATTGGACTATTCCCTTCCATGTTACGTTTAGCACTCTCATTAGTTGAAAAAGTTTCTCGCGCGCGTCTGCCCCTTTAAGAGCCACGGGCTCTTTGCAGCTTTGGGGGGCTTTTGGCTTTTTCCGCTCTCCAGGACACTTCCAGCTTTGCACTGCGAGGGGCACCGCGGGCTTGCAGCTTCGCTCCGGGAAGAGGCTTTTCCAGACTCGCGGCTTGGCTTCAGGGACCTTACAGGCTGTCTCTCCTCAGCTCGGACCCTGCCCGCCTGCCTGCCTGCTTGCGGCAACAGCTCCACCGCGCTGCCGGAGTGGAGCAGAGGTGTGTGCCGGGGAAGCCCCCGCTGTGCCGCCTGGGAGACCCACGGCTGGAGGCTGCCTTTTCTCTGCCACCAGCGCCACTGCCTTTTGCTGCTTTTGCTTCTACAAACCACACAACCAGAACTGGTAGGAACAGCGCTTTGCACGTTGGAGCCCGGCGTTCGTAACAGCCGCGGATCCTTTGTTTACTCCACGAGGGTGCACACGTGGCGGTGCCATTTTGGACTCTGAGCAGCACTGTCCCCCTCTCTCTCTTTCTTGCGTCTAACCCTCGCTTTTTCTTTCCCGTATAAACCCTCAGATTTTGCATTGGTTTTTTCCCTGTGTATTATATATTTTGTTCTAGTTTTATTAAAGTTTGTTTCAGTTTTCCAAATGTTCAGAGGTCTCACAAAATCTTTCTTTTCCTTTTCGTATCTCTGCTTTTTAACCCTTTCTCTCCCGGTCAGGGGAAAAAGGGGTTTAGAGATAGGAGAGGACTCGTCCCCGTGATTGGCTTGCCTCAGCCAACCAGCGACAGGAGTACTGCGTGGTTTGTTTTGCTGGTCATCGAAGTTTTGTCTGAGAGAGTCTAGATTACAAAGAATCCCTGAGTAAATATATATGTGCATTTATTGTCCAAAATTAGTGAAAGATTAGAAAGTGAAGTCTTGATTAAGATAAACCCGGCTTTGATCTGACTATGAAATATTTTTGGAACCTTATAAACATAAATCACTGCCACAATTTTGTTGTTGATGATAACCTGGTCACTGAAAGAGAGACAAAGAATGACTGAAAATTGAAGGAAGGAACAAGGAAAATGGGACTTAAGATTAACTAAACTATATCCCTGTCAATGAGAAAACTCTAGATGAGCTTATCCAGCAGTTTGCTAAACTTTATAAAGTAAAAAAAACACATCAAGATATTGACAGAGAAGATACTCCTCCAAACTCAAAAGTATTACGAAGTCCAACCCTTTCACATAACTAACCATTATAAGATCTATTTTTTCACGTGTTTTTACATGTGGACATTTATGAAAAATAGATACCATTGTGAAGAATAAACTATAAATGAGAAGTTTTGGGCCAAGGCAGGAGAAGATCTAATAAAGAATTCAAAAAATCTGTACCAAGAAGAGAACATGAAATAATATTTCTATGGCTTGAATGTGGAGAGCATATAGTTAACATAACAGAAACTTGATCAACAACATGCCACCTGGGGGGAAAAGAACCAACCACATTTCTTTTCCCACAAAGTTAAACGTGATGGAGGAATATTAAATAAATGTAAGAGCTTTTAAAGTATATTAATAAAATGGAAATAAAAATGTCTTTTACTGAAAGGAAGAAAACTGCTGATGTTATTATTAATTATGAAATGAAAAAATAAGATAAAGCCTAGGAATGATCAGTTAATTTTGATCAGATAATTATGCCACCGAAGTTGCTGTAATAAAGGAAAGCCCCCTGCAAACAAAGCCACATTTTATAGTGTCATTCTAGGCAGACTTTTTTCCCTGCTGCTTTTGCATTCTGTATGAGACTAAACTTAATATGGTTTGAGCTGGAAGAGACGTTTAAATATCATCTAGTCCACACCTCTGCTGTGGGCAGGGATGTTTTTCACCAGATCATGTTGCTCTAAGTCCCTTCCAACCTGATCTTGAGCATGTAGTCTTCCAAAAATAAGAACCCTGATCTGGGAGTCATTTTGTGCAATTAATTTTAAAGCAAAATTCCTCCTCCAAAATGAAAAAAATCAAAAGCATATTATCTTTAATCACATGACATTTTATTTTTTTGTAGCTCAGATTGTTTGCTGAAAATAGTGCACTATTTTCAGAAATGTATTTTGAAATTCTCTGCCAAGCTTGTGTTTCGTAAGTTTGAGGAATATTATCAGCACTTCATGAAATGAAGAGGCTTACAAGTCTACGTTTACTCTAGCACAGTCTCTATCACCTTGTTATATGAGAAATGTACATTCCAGCTGGAAGAAGTCTGAAAAGTCTGTGCTAAAAAGACCAGGAGAGCATTAGACCATGGTGCATGGCAAACAGATCTGTTCGTATAGCCACGCTGGTGTTCACGCAGACTCATCCAGGCTTTGGGAGTGTCTCTCCTGGAAAAAAGGCTTGTCCATGCAGATCCACTACAGGTTAAAGGTTTTGGTGCACATGGCAATCTTGGATTCATACAGCGCCAACTACATGGCGATCATCTAACAAGAATAAACTTGGAGGCCATATTTTAAGGAGGCAAAAACTTGTTAAATGGTGAATTACGCCTACAAATGATTCGAGGCTTGTTCTGGTTTTGTGCCAGAGTTGCGTGACAGCAGCCCAGACGATGTGTCTCTTACAGTACGACACTGTTGCCTATTCAGTGAGCAGGTTTTGAAGGCTTGGGGTTTTTTAATCACATACTGATAACTGGCATGAGAAGTTGCCGGAATTTAGAAGCACACGTATCAGTTGCCCAAAGACAGAATGACTGTTCTTAAAAGGAGCACATTGAACAACTATGTACAGGAGGCCGAGGCATTCAGTGAAGCCTCTGGAATGAGGGTGGAACAAAACACTGGACAAAGAGGAAGCATGGCAGTTCCTTCAACAAGAGAGCTCGACAGAGAGCTCCTGGCCAAGTAAATGACTTACGCTGTGGAAGCTTAGCGGCAGGTTTCCCAGGCAGGTTTCCAGGATGATTTCTAGTATGTGGAATTGGACTCACCTGGTTAACATCATGCTCCAACCAGATCACCCTTCCAGCAAAACGTACTTATTGTAGGCACAGAATTGTATTGATGAAGTTATATTGCTTCCAATTCTGAAGTTTACTTGCTTACAGCTACTTTAGAGGTGAAGAGAAGTGTTATCGAGGAATTGTTAGGGAGAAGCAGGTTGTTGTTGAGACAGACTTAATATGATGAGTCTCAAGAAACTGTGCTTTTTTAAGCTTTCAGAGTATGCTTCAGGTATAAAAGACTCGTATCCAGGCTTTTTATTGTTTTCAGGTCCCATTATTCATTTGTGTTTTACATTTCTACAGGAAGTTTATATCTAGTTTACATCTTGGAAATGCTGCTTTGTGTCACTGTCCAGTGAGTCCAGTGGGAAGACTCACAGGACTAAAATACTCGGGATGAATAATGAATATATTGGGGGGAGCTCTCTGTGATCTAGTGTCATTAGAAGAGACAACTCTGCTTCAGAAAGATGGAAGATTATATAGTAATTGCTGAAGCACTTGAACTGATTCAAAGAAAAAGGCTGTAAGTACAGGTCATCTTGAAAAATCATGTCATTAATTTCCTTCAGGCACAGTGGGTTTCAATTCAGAACTAAAAAGAAAGATATAATGTGCTTACAATGAATAGTGAACTTTTTCATCTTTAAAATTTTCAAAGTCAAGTCACTGGGTTTTGTTTCTTTTCAGTTTTTTTTTTTGCTTTTATGCAGTAATGAGTTTGGAAATGTATTCAATGTGTCATGTTCTGTCCATTCAGAAATACAGCCTGAACATAGGTATGAAATGTGTTTCTTCTTCTCCCATCACATGCTGAAAATAGATTTCATTTGGTTTCTGTGAACTGCTTCTCCAAAACTTGTCAATAGTCTCTTCCAAACAGCGCTTTCCCAGCAGTTCTGTAGTTTAGAAATAGAAATGCAATGAAAATTGCAAAAAAATGTGGTTTGTGGAGTTTTTTTTAACTACCACTCTTCAACAAATTGGAACAAGAACATAGGAATACAACATCCAACTTATTTCAGAAGCTTCCATCCTCAGTCTGGAGATAAAGCTCACATATTGTTCAGAGTCTTGAATCCCATGCTATAAAAATTCCAGAAAGGTACTCCTTGTTTGTTTTGGTTTTTTTTTTTAAAATATACAAATCTCATTGTCCCTGATAGCATTCAGCTTAGAAGAGACTGTTCCTTAGGAGACAGTTTAAAAAAAAGACCAATGGAAAAATGAAAAAAACCAAAGTTTAAAAAATTCCAAATTGCATTACCATAAAGATTTACTAACTTAGAGAGTTTTTACAACATTTAGAGTTGTTGGAGCAGTTGTCTGTCATCATGTTGGATATGTACTTTGAAATGGGAGCACTTCAGGAGGAAATTTCATCCAACACCCCTAAGTGCTAATTCTTAGATATGCTATTACATTTTCCCAACATCTGTTGTTTTGATTCCCTTGTGGTTTTTAGAGAAGCAAATCTTGATCTAGACCCAGCACTTTCATATCATTGTTTCTCTTCACCACTGATTTGATGGGAGACACTGTGTCTCTGGTGGGAGAAACCTGGTGGCCACACACCCAATTCTGCCACTGATCCTTGGTATAATTCTGACTGCTTTCACTTCCCTGTTTTCACACCTGTAACAGGGAGAAAGGGAGGGAGAAGGAGAGTTTCATTCTCTTCAAATGTATTTTCTGGGAATGTAAAAGCTGTTATGCTTTTGAGGAAAAATAACGAGTAGTAACAATGGGAAGCAGCCAGGCAAAAATTCCTAAGTTGGTTAAAAGCCTTGCAGAATATGAAAGATCTTTGGGAATTAGTGCTTGTGATTTAATTTCTATGCTTTCTGTCTAGTAAACAGAAATGGCATCTTTCAAATGGTGGTAACCAATATTTGGTTCATACTAAAGATATTTAATTTTTCTCTGGTAATAAAGAAACCCCTTGATTCCCGCTACTGGTAAATTAATACACTAATAAAATTAGAGATGTTTTCCACTTTTTGCAACACTGACAGGAGCATGAAAGCTAATTATTCAATAATAATAATAATGAAGTTTATAATTCTGATGCAATCTTGTTTATAGATGGGTACATTCTATATCCTGTTTGCTTAAACTGTAAGACCCAAGGCAAAGAGACTTGTTTCTTTCCTCAGTGTTCCAGGTCTCTTGCAATCATTCTTGACTTCAGATAGCTTCTTAAGTTTTTTTTCCCAAACAGGCAGAGGATAGAACATATCTCTCCTGGCATAGACTTCTAAAAGTTAAACATCTTACTCCAACCAATTTGCCTAGGGTTTTTTGTAGCCAGTGAAAAGAAACACTCGTCTTTAGTAAGTGTAATTTACAGTGTAATTCACCTCAGTCTGGTATACGCACCTCATTCAAGCAGGGTAGAAGTACTTACATCTCTCTATAGACTATGAAAAGAGGTTATGGTGACCTGTTTAGATATGGATGTATAAAATTAGAAATGAATCCCACCACAGTGCTTTCTCAGGCCATTTCTGGAGCTTTCTTCTCTGCCCACTACATGTTTTAGAACATGGTAACTTCAGAATTCAAGCTCTCAAGTTCTTCTTACATAAAAAAATTAACTCTGATACTGCCTCTCAATTTTGTTATCAATCTTGAGAATCATTAATAAAATTTATTAAAAGTATAAATCCCTCAAATATTTTTGAGAGGCTGCTTTTATAATATTCCTTTGCTCTGATTGTTCTTCTGCTGATGGTTTCCCTTTGGACAGTACCTTACCCATCTTACAGCTCTTATAGTGATATATAGCCTTTCTGTTACAGTAATTAGTCATATATTGGTATAACAAACACTTTGCTGCTAGATTACATATGCTGCTCTAAAATATTCCTTATCTCATTCTATAAAGGTGTCCTGATAATCCCATATGATCAACCTTTGACAAGGAAATACTGATTTTATTTTTCTCCACATTTCCAAAGATCCTGCCCTGCTGAACAGTGTACTAAAACGTTGCATGCTTTTGAAATTCCCAGGGAGTCATTTGCTTAACTGTTGTTCCTCTTAGTTTTGTACAGCAGTATTACCATTGTGTCTGGTCAAAAGATAAAGGCATGGTAAAGTAGAGAGTGGTAGTGTAACTTACAAGGCCATTGACAAGGTGTGGTGGGTTGACTCCGTTCAGCAGCTAAGCACCACCCGGTTGGTTACTCACCTGCTCTGTCCCTAATGGGGCAAGGGAGAGAATAGGCAGAGCAAACGTGAGGAAACTATGGGTCGCGATAGTTTAATAAGTGAAGGAAAGTAGAAGAAAAAAACCAAAATAAAACAATTGATACAAAGGCAATCACTGACCACTTCCCACAAGCAGATCTATGCCTAGCCAGCCTCTGAGCAATGCCTCCCTTCCCAAAACAATTCTCCCCCTCAGTTTTTATTGCTGAGCATAATTTTATATGTCATTAAATACCCCTGTGGTAATTTTGGGTCAGCTGCTTTTGTTGTGTCCCCTCTCAACTTCTTGCATACACCCAACCTACTCAGTGGGAGGGCAGAATGGAAATGTCTGGATGCTGTGGAAGGAGTGCTCAGCAATAGCCAAAACACTGGTGTGTTGTGTGCACTTTTAGTCACAAATCCAAAACAACACAAAATCCAAAAAAGCACCATACAGGGTACTATAAACAGAATCCATCCATGCCAGCCGGACCCAGTACAATCTCCACTCCTTATTCCGTGTCATTTAAGGACACAGTTCTTACACTATCCAATACATTCCCATCAAGCACCACCCCCCTTCCTGTGATGTGATATACATATATATACACACAGAGAGAGATATCATTTCCTTAGTCTATGGGCCACCCCTGTAAAATGCTCAGAAAACATCCATTGAGTTCATTTAACCCATGACTTGGGCATTGTGTGTTATGGTGGTTGCTCAGGACAGGAGAGATAGCATATTATTTTAAATTATTGGCTCAGGTTGGGTCACTGCTGTACTTGCTTGGCTTCTTGTGAGGCTCATTCTTTGCTGGTTCAGGTGAGTTTTGGTGTAGTACTTCCTATTATATGCAACTCAAATCACAAGTTATTTTCCCCCAAGGTTTTATTGCCTTGGGGTACACATTCTTCTTCATTACCCACCAACTGTACACAAGTCTTTGAGGGAAATGCTCTATACTCCTAGCTCCAAAACCCTAGATCCTGACTTAGGTCTCTCCAGGTGCTTTCTGCCAAACACTTCAGTTGAGTTCAAGCTCCCCTGCAGCAGCATTGAGAACATTTCTCACATCTGGTCCTGTCTGAACCGGCCTGTGGGCTACTGCATGAACGATCTGCTGTTTCGTCTGTTCAACAGCTTGCTGTTGCTCAGGACCTCAGTTAAAAGGGGTTTTTTGGGTCACTCAACAGAGAGAACTCACAAGCTGACTGTAATCAGAAGTACGCATTCTCCAGAATCCTATAATGCCAAGGAAAGTTTGGGTTTCTTTTTTGCTAACCAGTGGGGACATGACCTTCACATGTCCTGATCATACCTATGAGGATGCCATTTTATTCCCCATAATTGCATCTCTCATGCAAGTTCTTTGATCTTGCTTTGTTTTATGGCAAAATCAGCTTTTTAAATAATCTGGATTTTTCTTTCCTCTTTCTTAAACAGTTCTTCTGCTGTGTTGCCCCTCACAATGAGGAGTTTCTGAGCACAAGAGCCCTTCTTCAAGTATGAAAGAGAAATAGTGCTCCTCAGACAAGCTGCAAATACAGCTATCTGGACAAAGCTTTAGCATAAAAGGATCATCCCCACAGGCTTTTCTGAGATCTGGAAAGATGAACCACAAAACTCAATTCGGCTACTGACAAAACACACCGGAGCTGACCACAGTTAACTCAAGACATAACAAAAATAAATAAAGCATTCAAAGGCGGCTAGGGAGTGAGGGATCAATACTGACCCAGATTGGCTGACAGTGGCTGGTATAATGAGAAATATTTTTTATCCCTACAAACTTGATCTCTTTTCTATTTTTTTCATTGTTGCAAACACATCCTTATTTTTCAAGCTGATTTTATAATTTTTTTCCCTAATCATTCATTAATACCTCAGATCGCATTAGAACCTCTTTCCTCTTCACATGCAGAGCTGCATTCTTAAGGTCCTCATATGCAGCTTTCCACACCCTTGCTTGTTCCTGGTTCCTGACTATAAGGAAAGTGTCGTGCCAAATTCCATGGTCTCAGAAAGCCTTCAGCCTTCCTCCACTAAACTTACTCCATTACAAAAAGTTGTGATCTAGATGAGCTTCTATCTGATGATCCATTTTCAGGTTACTTGTAAAAGCTTGACTTCTCCAGAAACATCTCAGCATAAGTTTGGAAGTAAATCTCTTCCTTTAACTCCTAGTATTGCCTTGGCAGTCTCTGGGGGCTGACTGCAGGTTTCAGGCCAGGGCCCTGCAGACAGGCTTGAGAGTTTCATTGTTAATTTTGCAAGCAAATTTCTACTGCTTCATCAGCAATAATTCACTTGAATTAGTACTAGAAGACTCTTAACCTTTTCTATTTTGTTCTGAAATGTGTACACCTACCTCCACTTGGCATTTTGCTATAGCCTTGACGGTCTGAGAATGCTGAAAAAAACAGCCTTTGTGGTCTAATATGAGCTAGAAGGTGTTGTCTTTGTCCTGCCCATTGCTAGTTTACGATTCAAATCACTAATGAAAACATGGGACAGAAAATTGATCAGAATAGACCCTTTAAGAAGCCCATTTGAAATGTCATCTAAGTATGAAACATCTGAAACTGCTCTTCAAGAACTTTTTTTTTACCAGTTGTGCACACAAACATGAGCTTACTTCTGAAGTGCTCTTAGTTCATCTGAAAAGTGTATTAAAATCAAATACAACCCAAATATTTTATATTTTTGATCACTAAGCTAGTTGCCCCATAAAAGAAGAAAATCAGATTGAGTTCACGTGACATATTAGCGTTTCATTTCCATGTATGCCTGACCAATTTTCTAGAAACTTGTAACCCTCCACAGCTTTTAAAATACATGGAATAGCAGAATACATTCAAATGTATTCTAAAATAGTTCTCAGGTTACTGAATGAATTCTCGCTCATGATTTATGGGTGAATTTCGTCTGGAACTGTTGACTTGAATACATGTATTAAATCTAAATATTCAGCACTCCCACCAGCACTGTGCCCATAGTGCATTCCCTTTTACATGTTAAAATTAATTTCATTAGAGAATTGACTGCCATTTACCTTTGTGAAGACTCAAGCAAAGAAGGCATTGAATACTCCAGCACTGTCTGCAGTTTGTCTTCACTTCTGTTTATTAAATCCCTCTACTCTTCTTAGTTCTGACATTTTAACAGAAATTTTCTTTGACATGTCCCACTGAAATATATTTTGCATCACAATCTTCCCGAATTTATTAATCTATGTTTTTGTTATTTTTTTTATAGTGGTACTAAGGCATATGCCAATTTTTTCAGATCTTATACAATTCTTTTCTCACTTTTGGATATTTGAAGCTTTCCTGATGCAGGCACCACAGTGTCCCTCTCTGCTCACTGTCTCTGAACTCAAACCAGGTTTGTCATTGGTGTATTTAGAACAGCCTTTTTCAAAATCTACCAGTTCACTTGAACTCCTTTATCCCAAGTAACAAGTAATAGGATGAGAGGAAATGGCCTCAAGTTGATCCAGGGGAGGTTTAGGCTGGATATTAGGGAAAAATTCTGTGCAGAAAAGGTTGTGAAGCACTGAAACAGGCTGCCCAGGGAAGTGGCAAAGTCACCATCCCTGGAGGTATTTAAAAGATGTACAGATGTGGTGCTTTGGGTCATGGCTTAGTGGTGACTTGACAGCGCTGGGTTAATGTTTGGTCTTGATGATCTTAAAGGTCTCTTCCAGCCCAAATGATTACGTGATTATCTTCTCAGGAGGTCTCAGTCTCAGCTCCCTAGATTGTCTCAAAGCTGTTTTCCCAGTTCTTTCTGTGCAGTAGCAAAGGCTGTTATTTCATTATTACTTTCATTCCCAAATTATTTCCCACCTTTGGGTTTTCAATCAATTCCTTCTTGTAAGTTAGATTTGAAATATTGCTTTCCTAGTAAAACTGAAGTCCCACCTTCCTGAAGCCAAAAGTTTGTCTACAACACTGGCAATCTGATCACTTGCTTTGTCTGTATCCTGACACATTGGATCCTTATAATCAAAAACTTACATGGGTAGTAAAAATCTACCTTATTACCTGACCTTCAGATTGTTCTGATGGTTGCTCAAAGACTCTTTCATCTGTCTCCTCTTCCAATTTTCTGCTTCATGTAAGATCCTGTGCATGAAACAGTGTGTTCTTTACACATTTGATCTTCACCCACACAGAGTGTACAAACCTCTTTCCTACCTTTTCCTCTTCTTTACTTGATGCTGTTCTGTTGTATTATAAAGAATGTAACAAGTTTTCTTTTATTGAAAACAAGAAAATTCAGACAAAAGGATTTTTTACTTTTGTCTCAAAACCTCTCCTCCTCTTAGCCTTCCTCAAAGCTTTACATGATGTACATGGAACAACTTATCCTGTGTCTGCATGAGAAGAGAAAATGAACTATCATACCCTCCCTGCCAAGCAAGACAGAAAAAACCCCCTGTTTTTCTCATGTATTTCAAATTCTAGACAGATAGAGACAATAGTAAGACTGAGACTTCTGCAGGTCATCTAGTCCAACCTTTTGCTCAAAGCAGAGCAAAGGTCAGAGCTACGTCAGGTGGCTCAGGACCTTGTCCTTTCAAGTTTTGAGTATCTTCACAGATGGAGATGAAGACAAAAAATTTTTAATTCTGTTCAGTAAAATGATCTTGCATGTGTTTTCCCATAATATCATAATTGGTTTTGAACATAGATTCTATGTATATTAAATGCCTTGATTTCCTACGGAAGCCAACAGTGACCAGGAGAGCACCTGAGATTTTTTGGTTATCGATTGCTCTAAAACATTCTTCAATTACATAAACTTATTATGAGGAAGGGCAGGGAAAGTCATGAGGAGGCTGAGATCTAGCCTTGGTTTATGATGAACACTTATCTTATCAACCTACTGTTAATAAACTCACTAAAACAATAAAGAGCAAGATTTAATTTTAACTTGGTTTACTGGCCTGTTTTAGCAATGGCTAAAGGTGATAGCTTGGAAAAATATTAATCAGAGTCAGCTATTTAAAGTCAGACTTATTTTTTGGCAGTTTCTGCAGGAAAGTTCATCTACCAGCCATCAACCATGAAGATTCTTAGCTACCTCCTGGTTTACCGAAGGTTCCTGCTCATTGTCCTCACCCCATTGCTTTTACTTCCACTTCCACTTATCATCAAAACCAAAGTAAGTGACTTGCTTTCAGAGGTAAAATTATTTTGCACCTGTGTGCCAAGTCTGAGATTCCCAGATCTTTTCAGAATCATAGAATTGTTTGGGTTGGAAGGGACCTTGAATGACTTCATGACATTTGTATTGTGGACTTTTTTGAAAAAATTTTTTTTTCAACTCAAGACTATTTACATAGAGATTTACATAGAAATAGTATTTACATAGAAATAGTATTTACATAGAAATGCTTTAATTTAAGGTTCTGTGCTGGTTGCATGAAGTTCTGAATTATATATCTGTTTTCTTGTTCAGGAAATGTTTTTCTCATTTATCATCTTCTAGACTACCTTGAAAATCCTGTCCTTGGTATTATATTTTGGCCAATTTTAAACATTTCTTGATGATTGACAATGGAGCTGAATTGTCAGGAAGACAGCTGCAGCTACCTTCTCATTTGATGATGGTTTTTGTTAAGTTCATCATATATTGTGTTGCCTGATAGCAGATGACTGAAATCAATGGTCTGAGAAATTCCCTCTAGTTCCTAAACAGAGCAAAGTTTATGGCAGGAAACCTTCGTTTTTATTTACTTGAAACAAATTCTTCTGGTATTCAGTAACTCTTGTGACAACCCCAGGCTGATGAAGCAGCGATCTAAAAATTTTATTAGTGATTCTATTTGGAACAGCTCTAATGTCAGCAGAATGAAGGGGAACTCTCCTGTGATGTATTAGCACACATGCTTTACACGTATCGTGTAACAACACGTGAAAGTCCAGTTCAGAAGACCTTGCATCACAGATAGATAGTGGTTACAGAGCAACATGCTTCACACTATTTCACATCACAATTTCAATATTTCAGTTTCCTCTCTGAGAGGAAATTCTTGAGAAATTTTTACTGTGGTAGGACTTAAGTGAGATGAACATTCGCTAGGTGATTAATGAATTAACACTATCAAATTGTTTGGTAAATAACACAAGCTTCCCCCAAAAGATAAAAGCTAGCCACAACTGACTGACTGGGATTTAACTTTGCTGATTTCCAGTCAGAGGTTCCCAGACCCGTTTCATTAATTTATTCCTTTCCCAATACGAAACCTCCTGGCTGCTGTTGCATAGTTTTATGCCCTAAACAGTGGCATTAAAAGATCTAAAACATTTTCCTCAAGAGCAAAAATATAAAAAAAAACTACACAAAAGGGTTTTCTAGAATTCTAGAAAGAACTAGGCTCACTTCATCTCACTGTATTTGTCTGTGGCTGCATTTTACAGGTAGCACTGGAATGAATTACAGAAACACAGAATGGTAGGGATTGGCAGTGATGTCTAGGGATCATCAAGTCCAACTCCCCTGCTAAAGCAGGTTATCCTAGATCAGGTTGCACAGGATCATGCCCAGGCAGGTTTTGAATATCTCCAGAGAAGAAGACTCCACAACCTTTCTGAGCAGCCTGTTTCAGGGCTCTGCCACCCTCAAAGTAAAGAAGTTTTTTCTCGTATTTAGATGGAACTTCCTGTGTCCCGGTTTGTGCCCGTTGCCCTTTGTCTTCTCACTGGGCACCCCTGAGAAGAGATTGGCCCCATCCTCTTGACACCCACCCTTTAGATATTGATAAGCATTGATAATATCTCCTCTCAGTCTTCTCTTCTGCAGGCTAAACAAACCCAAGTCTCTCACCCTTTCCTCATAAGAGAGAGGTTCCAGTCCCCTGATCATCTTTGTAGCCTTCTGCTGGACTGTCTCCAGTAGTTCCCTGTCTCTCTTGAACTGGGGAGACCAGAACTGGACATGATACTCCAGATGTCACCTCACCAGGGCAGAGTAGAGGGGGAGGAGAACCTCCCTCAACCTGCTGGTCACACTCCTCTTAATGCACCCTAAAACACTCTTGGTGTTCTTGGCCACAAGGCCACATTCTGGCTCATGGTTAGCTTATCATCCTCCAGGACTCCCAGGTCCTTCTCTGTGGAGCTGCTTTGCAGCAGGTCAACCCTTAACCTGTACTGGTGCATAGGGTTATTCCTCCTGAGGTACAGGACTCTACACTTGCCCTTGTTACACTTCATTAAGTTCCTAACCACCCAACTCTCCAGCCTGTCCAGGTTTCACTGAATGGCAGCACAGCCTTCTGGTGCATCAGCCACGCCCCCCAGTTCTGTATCATCAGCAAACTTGCTGAGGCTACTCTCCGTCCTTTCATCTGGGTCATTGATTTATATATTGAATGAGACTGGACCCAGTGCTGAGCCCTAAGGCCTGTTAGCTACAGACCTCCAACTAGACTCTGAGCTGCTGACCACAATCCTCTGAACTCTGTCGTTCAGCCCGTTCTCAATCCATCTCACTGTCCACTTGTCTAACCCACGGTTCCTAAGCTTCCCTATAAGCATCTTATGGGAGATGTTGTCAAAAGCCTTGCCGAAATCAAGATAGACAACACCCACCGCTCTTCCCTCATCTACCCAGCTAGTCATATCATCATAGAAGGCTATCAGACTGGTCAAGCATGATTTTCCCTTGGTGAATCCATGCTGGCCACTCCTGATAAACTTTTTCTGCACTTAGAGGTGACATCCAGAAGAAGTTGTTCCATCACCTTCCCAGGTATAGAGGTGAGGCTGTCTGGCCTGTAGTTTCCTCGGTTCTCCTGAAAAAAAATGAAGAACTCCTGTTTTCCAGGAGTTTGAATTAAAGACACTCATTAAAATTACAAGTCTTAAAACCAACTCTGTTTCTTGTCAGTCTTGCACAATGATTTTTATACTAGATTATATCCTTGCCTTATTGATGCTGATGACAAAAATTCATTGATTACAAGAGACAAAATCTGACCTATTATTGACTATGAGTACTCCTAGAGGTTTAAAGGTTTGCTTACAGCTGCAGAATGTTTGTAATTTATGTTAATTCATGGTCTGACAATGCTTCAGAATGATCTATATGATTAATTGTGCTTGAAGGAAAAAGCAGCTTTTAATTTCACCTTTCATAAGTAGTAGAATTTAAGTAATTTTACTATCTCTTAGGAAAAATGCTTTAAAACTATTTTACTGTCTATGTTTCATACTTTAGCAGGATTATCAATAGCAGACAATAAGTACCCTAAATTCATGTCTTTTGACTCATACTTTTTCCAGGTGGGGGGAATCCCTCTACTGACATAGATGGACTTTTTGCATTCGTGATTTTTTTTTCCTGGATAATCCACTCATATTTTTGTTGGTGCTTTTTTTATTCTAGGAAGCAGAATGTGCATATACATTGTTTGTCGTTGCCATCTTTTGGCTCACAGAAGCTTTGCCACTGGCTGTTTCAGCTTTGCTCCCTGCCTTTATGTTCCCATTGTTTGGTATAATGGAATCCAAGCAGGTAACCCATTTTATTCCTCTCTATCATATTATGGATTTCAATGATAAAATCTCCAAAGAACGAACCATATAATGTTGAAAACTGATAAACTAATCCATGGATTTGCTGAGTGCCAGTCACTGTAGGTCTGTCTCAAGACTTGCTTACATACTTCATCCTCAGAACTTGATCATATTTCTTCAATATTTTTTTCTAGATTGTGATTCAGTGCTTAGATGCCAGTTGATGGGAAAATGATAGATTGATATAAAATATCTTTAATGTTAGAGAAGCGAGATGACACACTAAAGAACCCACGTGCAAGATGCTGCGTATACCTCTTCATGCAAAGAGAGGACACCACAGATGATGTTTAAAGTTGTCCTTTTAACTGCTAGATAGATCACTAAATGAATAAAAGCAGCATTTCATTGGTGATTTAGTTCATGTGTGAGATGCAACTGATGATCTTAGGTTGTTCATCTCATAAGCCTTATTTTTCATTATTGTTTAAACACTACATGTTTCAGTGCAGTTACTTTGCATCATTTGTTTAAATGAAGTTAACAGTTTTAATGAAATTAATAGTCTAAATTTAAGCCAAAAATGCTTCTCAATAGTTGTTTCAAAATATATCCTTACTGAATTTTTTATTAAACTTATAATACCAAATATTAATAAAAAGTCACCATTTAGTTAACAAAATAATTTTTGTTTTTATTTCAGGTGGCATCTGCTTATTTTAAAGACTTTCATCTGCTGCTGATTGGAGTAATTTGTTTGGCAACATCAATAGAAAAATGGAATTTCCACAAAAGAGTGGCTTTAAGAATGGTGATGCTGGTGGGTGTCAACCCCGCATGGTATGTGCTAAAAAATGTCTTGAAGGGCAAAAATACCTGTGGAAATCATTGTATTCCAGAAATAATTAACTGCAGCTTTTCCTGTAGTAGAAATCCAGGCTTTCCTTTCTACTGAAACAAAGTAGGTATTTGAAATTATATGATTGCTTTGTGGGTGACAACTTACTATTTTGCAGAAATCCTAACTGCAGTTCCCTGCAGTGGTTCTGTTCATAATAAGGATTCTTCTGAAGAAAAAGTCTGATGAATTTGTGAATAATGTAAGGGTCTTGTGTCTTACATTACATATCTGATGCATACAACTGAAAATCTGAGCTATGCTTATTATTAATTTGTATTACAATATTATTTGCAAAATTCTGGACACTTCCCAAAAATACAGGATGAGTTCACAAACACAGTGAGGGAAAAAAGTCATAAAACTAAAGGTTGCTGGGGAAGGAAAACCACGTTAAGCTCAATGTCTTTATGTTTTTTTCTTTGTCTACCTATGAAAAAAAAGACCAGAGGAATAGGAACTCCCCCAGCTGGATGAGGTGATGAGGGAAATGAAATCACACTACTCTACTTACTCACTATTGGCATATATCTTAGGAAGTGAAAACTCTTTTCTTTGCTTGCTTTACAAACTTGCAGAAACACTTTAGGCCCACAAGTTCCTCTGTCAGCACCCCAGTAAGGCTACAGATAAGATCTGTAGAGTGAGTCTAACTTCCCAGAATACATGATTATTACTCCTTGTCAGGAAGCAAACAGTGATAGGCAGTAAAAAGTCAGAAAAATAGAAAATGAGATGCCTCTTAGGTGATCAAACTAATAATACCTCATGGAAATGCTGGATTACTTTTGTTCCTCAGTGATTTGTCTGTCCTATTTTTAAACATTGCATGTATTTTGATTTTTCCTGCATCTTTTGATAGCTGGTAGCTTTCTTTTTTAACAAAATGCTTCTTACATTCTGGTTCAACTGTCTTCCATTATCTTTAGTTATATTCTTGAGTTATGTGGTTTTAGTTATTTCAACTTCTCATTTTCTGATCACTCTTAAATAGTTACCTTTTGGCTGAGATCTTGACACGGAGAACACAAGTGGATGGGATGCTGTGCTAAGATGAACATTGCTGGCGAACTTGCTGTGGACACAGGAACTCGCAGCCAGCTGCAGAGGATAACTAGAGCAGCTCCACAGACAGCTTCATAACCCTGAAGAAGCAGTATCCCTCATAACTATCTCAGCTCTGTCACTTTTCGTGATGATGGCAAAAGGATGATAAGATTATGATAAGATGATCTGTAAGGGAGAGGATCCTCCCACCTCTCAGCATCTGCTGCTCATTTGCTGTGCCCACTGCAAAGTGATGCATGCTGTTCTCTGTGCACAGCCCTCCTCCTCCATGGGAAGTCCCCAGACAGCCTGTGTGCACATTGGAGCTCATCTGGCCCAAGGTGGAGATATCACTGTAGGAGGCTTCCACATCACTGTAGGAGGTTTCCAAATTAGAGGACGTGGGCGTTGCAGCAGTGCAAGCAGAATAGCAGGAGACTTCTGGATCCTGTATTCTTCTGGAGAAACTCGCTTGTATGAGAAATAGTGTGGCCAGCAGGACTAGAAAAGTGATCTTCTCCCTGTACTCGGCACTGGTGAAGTCACACCCCGAATACTCTGTTCACTTTTGGGCCCTTCACTACAAGAAAGACATGGAAGTGCTGGAGCACATCCAAAGAAAAGCAACAAAGCTGGCAAAGAGTCTAGAGAACAAGTCTTATGAGGAGCAGCTGAGGGAACTGGAGTTGTTTAGCCTGGAGAAAAGGAGACTCAAGGGAGAGATTATTGCACTCTACAACTACCTGAAAGGAGGTTGTACTGAGGTGGGGTCAGTCTCTTCTCCCAAGTAACAAGCGACAGGACAAAAGGAAACGTCCTCAGGTTGGACCAAGGAGAGGTTTAGCTTTGCTATAAGGAAAATTTTCTTCACTGAAGGGGTTGTGAAGCACTGGAACAGGGAAGTAGTTGAGTCACCATCGCTGGGGGTATTTAAAAGACGTGTAGATATGGCACTTAGGGACATGGCTGAGTGATGGAATTGGCCATGTTAGGATAAGGGTTGGACTTGATGATCTTAAGAGCCTTTTTCAACGTATATGATTCTATCAGTCCCTAAAAGTCTCCTGTCGTATGAGCTATGTGGTCTGGTCTGCAGACTAGAGGGGAAAAGTGAATACGCCTATGCAATCTGCAAGGAATGAATGAGTAATAAAATATTGATCATGTATTATATAACAAAGAATGACTTTATAGTTGAATGTAAATGAAGTTATCATCCAAGGTTCCATGCAGAATATTCTTATCAACACCATAGAGAGAATAATGCAGAAAAACTGGGGCTGAACAGGTTAGGATATATTTTATTATTTTTAAAAATAAATTTTAGAGTCAGTCATTAGAGTACATCACACTGTATTAAATGTTTGCCTGACCATCTGTCCATCAAAAGCTGGAAATTTATGATGAACAGTTTTGAAACATGCTAGTGAATGTCTTAATTTGCTTTGGTTTTAAATCCTCTTGCAAGTTGTACTAAAATTATATTTCTCTACAGTGTGAACATTCATATTCAATGTGTTTAGCTTGACCAGTATTTTCTGCCTAAATATTTATCTTGAAAACACAATTCTTCCCCAACTTCCATCTGAAGACCTAATCAAACACTGTGTTAAGTTAATGGATTCTATACTACCGATAACAATTTGTGATGAATCAGGAGTACTACTTGCAGGTCTGCAGATTACATCATCATTATGCAATTAAAAGTGCAGGGAGAAAAGACAAGGTATCCCTACCGAGAGAAAATCAAGTTTGAAATGTTGTTGCTATTAGTTGAGATGAAAGGTTATGAGAGTCATTTTGAATGGTTACGTCATAAAATATTGCTTACGTTATCTTGGTATAAAATTATTTCTTCATGCGCTGAGTAATTCTTACGGGTTTTGTGCAGCTTTTGATCAGGGTTAGGCAAACAACTTTACAAATTGCACAAATGACTTCTCAGAAAATGCTGCAACACCACAGTCCTTCTGCTCACAGTTGTTCTCTTGCTGTGGTGATGCATGGCAGGTGTTTAATGACACTGCCAACATCTTGGGCCAAGAAGTCAAGAGGAGTGCTTTCGTATACAACCCCAAGAGGTGCATTAAAAATGACAATTGGGCCTGCATTGTATGTTTACTGTCCAACTTCACCAGATATGAAATATTTGAGGGTTTTTAGTATAAAACTAGAGTGACTCCAGTCACTAATGCAATTCAGTGCCTTGCATCAGTGCAATCAGGAATCGCACAGATGCAATTCCTATTTGTAGTAAACTGGGTGTAAACTGTGCAAAGACCAGACTAAGACACTGTAATGACCGTCACTTGCCCGTTTAATACCAAATATGAAATTGATTGAAACACAAATAATCCCTACACCTGTCTTAGGGCTCTGTTTAAGAACTAAGTCAAGTACCGCTTACCAAATTGTTAATAGTTCTTCCTATAACACCTGGACTGGTATCTAGAGGACTTATAGTCTAAGTGATAAGTCCAGGGTTTTGATCTAGCTTCTACAATACAAGATTAATACAGCATTAGCAGTATAGCCATTTGAACTTGTGACATCCAGGGTGCTCTTTCTTCAAAGATCATTCAAATACAATATCATTCTGTACATAAATATTATTGTTTCTGTTTTGATTTATAATATATTTGATCTTTTAACTCTAAAATATTATCATTTCAGTGTATTTGATCAGATAATTTTAATTAATAACATTTCCTCAGAGGTCAATTACAAACTTTGAATCTTCAATGTTTCCTACATTCAAGATTTCTGTTGAAAAAGCTTTCCATTTATATTAAATAGAGTGGTGATAGGAGGTGTTGCTGTAGCAGCCACAGACTCTTCTCTCCTGTTCCAGGCTTACGCTGGGTTTTATGGTTAGCTGTGCTTTCTTGTCAATGTGGCTCAGCAACACCTCTGCTGCTGCCATGGTGATGCCAATTGTAGAGGCTGTAGCTCAGCAGATCACCAGAGCTGAAGCAGAAGCTGATGCATTGGAGATGTCTTGCTCTAACGGCTCCATCAACCCGGCACTGGAGCTGGACGGTAGGCACAGAGTGCAGTTTCTGTCTTTGCCCACCCTCACTCTGCAGAGGAGTAAACACTACATAAAATGAAGCTGAATGGCCAGGGAAATACTAGCATCATTACACACTTCATTGTGAGACTTCTCTTGGATTGTGTGAGAGGTTTTCATGTTCACCAAGATTAATTAGAACTGAACAGGTGCACAATATGGCAGTTATATGAGAGGAGGGGAGAAGAGGATGGCTTGTCCAGCCTACTAAAATGTCTGAAAAGAAAGATGACTACAGCCTGTAGATACACTGGGGTAAAATGTTAGCAAGAGAAAATTGCTCTTTAAGCTCTAGGGTAATGTTGGGAGAAGAAGTGAATCTAAACTGGTTACATACACAGCTGGATTGTAAATTAGAAAGAGTTCTACTCATTAGAAGAGTCACATTCTGTGGAATAGGAGTCATGAAGGAGTAGGGCACAATTCAACTGTTTTTAAGATTGGCATTTGTATCCATAGGATGATGGGAAGTGATTGCGGGGAATGGGACATGCTGATGGATCCTTTTAAGTTTTGCTCCCTTAAATACTTATGTGTCTTTGCATCAATTTGTTACAGAAAATATAGGAGAATGTGAAAGCAGTGACTGGAAAGAGAAAGAAAAACAAATGAATGGGTAATATAAATTTACTAAATTCTGTTCTAAGAATTCATCTAAATGGAAGATCTGTTTACTGCAATACATATCTTTGTTTCTCCAGATACAGCCACGATGTGGGTAGTACTGTGTGCACAATTGAAAAGGAAAATGAAAAAGAAAAGGAACAGGTACTTAAGGTGTGGTTTTATTACGCAGCTAATGTGTGTAACTCAGTTTTAACCTAAATCTGACTTGTATGTAACACTTACCAGGGCACAGCTAGCAATGAAGCTAGTTTCATGTGAATAAGTGATATATATGTAGAGACACACACACATATACAGTTTGCTTATGTAAGTATTTTGCTAGTGCTTTGGTGCTCCCAGTGAATTTTACACACGTTAAACCAACCTCACCAGAGTACAAACTCTAGGTGTGAGTATATATATGTATATATATCAGGTGTGTATATATAACTGCATATGTAAAGGAAGTTCCTGTGTAAAGACTGAGATGGCTCAGGATAAAGACCTCAGGCTTTGACTCTTCCTTCCTTTCCTTTGCATGAATAATCTAGCATGAATAATACTAGCATGACTAGTACCACTGTAACAGCAAACCAAACCAGGCTGTGTATAGCTATACTGCCAGCAAATCATCTGGCTCTTCTGGGACATCCTTAAATGCTATTTTGATGCTTGATGATGAGCCCTTCTTATGTACTAACTGGTGTGTATTCTTTCTAAGCAGAACCTACCACCTGCTGAAGCAGAGTCAAAAAGCAGAGAGGACAAATACAGTGGGATTTTCAAAGTGATGTGCTTATGTGTTGCTTATTCTGCTACTATTGGAGGGCTGACCACAATTACAGGAACATCAACTAATCTGATTTTTGCTGAGCACTTCAATACGTAAGAGAATACACTAAATTATTTGTATTCTTTATCCAGAATTTTAACTGTTCTTTCTTGAGCTCTCACACAGCTCCCTTAAAATGTTCTAGAAACCTTACCCTTTGATTTTACATTATTTGATTCTATTACTTTTTTTTTGTTATTTTTTGTTAAAGGGATAACATGAAATTTCATGGTTGTATTTGCCTTACACTGGAAAAGACTATAAGTGATTGTCCAAGACATGCAACAAGATGACCATTATTTGGTTAAGTCAAGTCATACTTTACTCTTTGAATAGCTGCATGGAAAAAGATGGGCTTATCTGAGGAGGAAGACGCTACTTAGCATGAATATGACAACAGCTATCTGGCCCTAAAAGACCGTTACTCATTTTTGAGTACACCAGGAGCTAAGTTCATGTCTGCTTAGCAAAGAACATCAGGAGACTTTCAGGAGGCTATGCTTAGTGCCTTGTTGAAAGGAGGAATTTAGGTCCATTACTTAAAGAAAAAGCAAAAAATTTCAAACCAGTTTGAAACTTTGCATTCAGTGGAACACTTTGTTCTGATGTTATTAAAAACATTCTTTAATATTTCTTTTCTAATTAGAACTACTTCATAAAGAAAATTGGCAGATTTCATTCCAGATCTTTTGAAAAATCAATAGTCCTTGCTGAACTTTTTTTCCTTCTGCAAACTACTCATTGACAGAAGTATTCCTATTCCAGTTTTAAAATAGAACAAAATAAAGCACCATGCTTTTATTACCCTTTGCCCACTATTCTGTATTGCACATGGCAAAATGGTGAAAGACCAGTTATTGATAGAATTTCTTCCAACTTTTGTTCCATGAATGGATGAAATTTGGCTTCAATTCTCTGCTAAAGAGAACCGAAGTGGTGCAGTCTATAAATCAGCTCGTGCTAAGAGAATGGCAATAGTGGAAATTATGGAATGTATGGAAAGTATGGAAATTATAAGAGTGCCTGTTATTGGGGCCAAAGAACCTCAGAGGGCAGACTATGGCATTATAGGTCCTTCAGACTTAAACTTTTAGACATATAAGCAATTCTGGTTCAAGCAGGCTTCACTCTCAGTAGCCTAGAAGAACCCAAGATTGACTACTAGGGGTAAGAACAATTCTTGTTCATTTCCCTGAAGTTGTAAGAAACTTGAAGAAAACTGGCTTGCAGCTGGTTTTTCAGTTTGTCTTGGCTATTAACAATCTCTTCAAGAATGGTTAAGCAGATTGTTTTTCTTTCCCTGGGTCTTCACTCTCGGCTAGGACCATGGGCTGTACAGGGAGCACTGCATGTGTAATCCAGTTTTATACCCCACCAGGACTTTGTTTAATCTTTACACAACCACTGAGCCTAATCCTTAACTTAAGCTGAGTCTACCATCTAACTGTGCAAATACTTTTATCTTTAACTGTCTTGCTCCCCTTCTCCCTAGAGGCCTTGTTTGTATTTATGTCCTGTCTGAAGTGGGAATTGACCTGTGAGCGTGACTTGGACACATTTGCAGGCTGCCTTCATGTATCATAATCATCTGAAGTAGAATAATTCATCAAAAGAGCTGTACATACAGCATTTCTGGGTGTCCCACTAAGTGACAAAACTCTCAAAATGGCACCGCAAAATTCCATATTTCTCATATCTTCCCAATTTCAGTATTAAATAAGTTGGGATTAGTGTTTACTATTCTCTACTTCCCTCCTCTTCATTTGTCATATGAAAAGGAAACTAGTACATCTGTGTTACCATTGGAGCCTGTGTGTTGCTGGGAATCCTCAGCCTCCTGTTGACTTAGGATACGCAATTATGTTGTGATCCAAAGGGCAGAAGCAAACAGTGGAAATGTTGATGCAATCCTAAGCATCCCTGCCAGTGAGAGTGAGATCAACTTCTATAAGGCCTTCTTTTCAAGACAGATTTGTTACTGATCCTCTCAGGGTCACTCTATTTTTTCTTTAATTGTATGCAAAGAGACACTACAATATAGGGCCTAGAATATATTCAACTGAAAAAAAAAAAATTAAAAGAAAAAGAAATAAAAAAAAAGAAAAAGAAAAAGTATTAGCTAACATACCAAGAATTTGTGTAACCAGCTAGTAGGCTAGGCATTAGTCTGCTCACCAATGCCCATAAGACACTCAGAAGCCTTTACCAGCCAGGGAGGCATCAGTGAGAATGAGATGGGTGGGTCCTCACTGCTCCCTGGAACAGATACTTGGTGATGCTGGGTCCCTTTCTTCTGACTCCATATGTTCCTCCTTTAGTATTTTATCCCTTTCTG
This sequence comes from Bucorvus abyssinicus, assembly GCA_009769605.1. NCBI lineage: Eukaryota > Metazoa > Chordata > Aves > Bucerotiformes > Bucorvidae > Bucorvus > Bucorvus abyssinicus. The sequence continues at coordinate 24,110,408 of CM020025.1, forward strand.
TATTGGTGTTTTTCCACTTGAATACTTCAGGTTGCTGCAGATCCCCATGTTGGTTATCTCACATCTGCAGTTCTACCTATCTAATACTATATAGCTTTGCTGTAGAGACTTTCTCATAGCTCTTCTCCACACAGAGCAGTTTCTTCAGCACCGCAAGCCAATATTCACAGCTGGACCATGTTAAAGCAGGGCTGTGGATCCTAGGAGCATAGGTTGCTAGCTGCACCCCAGGGTAAGGGGAAGGCTGTGGAGAGATTACAGAGAGAAAAGGTTACCAGACAACATTGTGTCAGGGAGAAAACTGAGTTCTCCTGCGCTTGAGGAAGAGTAAATCACACAATGAAACTTCCGGTTCTCCACTCAGGCTTATTGACAGGTTACTCCATTTCCTGAGTCCTATTCTGCTAACTGACTTTGATTTTCTGGAATGAAGAATCGAATTTTGCCAACATTACATTATGTTCAACCTAAGCAAGAAGAAGTCATAAAAGGAAAAATCTTATCTGGATTTGTTCTATGAACTAGATTTGTGGCATTTGTAGGGTTTATTGTTACTGGCACTGAATCACTGTAAAATGAGGATTATTAAAATCAATCAGAGTTTTAAATTTTCTAATGGAAACAGGTCTAGAAAATAAATAGTACAGTATGTCCTGTCCATCCTTGCTCAGACAAGACCCACAGTAGATAATCCAAACCCAGCAGATAATCCAACCTGTGCTATATAACATAGAATTTTAAAATATTTTAAGTCAATCATCCCATCTACCTGGGGAATATTTGCTCTGGAGATGAAGAATACCTAACCTTACTATCAAGACTGTTGGAAATACTTACATACATGTTCAACCCTACACAAGTTACTGTGAAACTTGTCCACAATAAATTAACATTTTGTAACAGAATTGACTCTTCCATATGAAGTTTTCAAGAGCTTGTTTTGTTTATCAGTAAGGAATTACCACACATAATTCAGGAAAGATCATAAACACTTCAGCAAGTGATGAAATGGTAACTTACTGATATGCTTATGTCAGTTTTTTCCTATCTCGGAATTCATACATTCCAAAATTGATGTGACTAATCATGAAATAAAAGATAAGTAGCAATGTTATCAATAAATTATATACAATAGCATAATGCCCTTTCTTATTCCAGTTTCACTGTCTCATCACTACGTACAATTGCAATTTAAAGCATCACATCCAGAAGAGGGTAGGAGTTTTGTTTCAGCCCCTGCTGGCACTTTAATTGCAATGTATGTAAACATCATAATAAAGATAGATCAAGCCTAAAATTTGCACAATACTTGAGAAAGCATTTATAATAAGCATATACTGTCTCAAAGACCTATGTGACCATCAGAATTCCTTTTCTTCCAGCAAGGTCTGAAATACAAAAGATTGGTTAATAATTGGAAATAGTCATTACAGTCTCTGTCTGGACATTGTGATTTCCCTTCTATCTGATTTTTCCATCAGAGAGGAAGGCTGTTCAAGGAGACTATAATTTTCTCACTTTCAGCATTAAAAGCTCTCTGGTGCTGAAGGAGCTCAAAGGAAGAATAATTTGTGTTCATAAAGTAAATGGGAAAACAGGATTCATTTACCTGGCCTTTTTGTCTATCTGGCATCTATCTAATTCAACAGTAAATTCATCTCTTTCAAGAAACCAAAGCACATTTTCCCTTTTCTTAAATGCACATGGCAGGGAGAGCTCTGGTTGAACATCCCAGATCTGTAAACATCAGATTAAGACAGCTTCAAAGAGACAAGGTGACTGGAGAGACAATCCACCTTACAAATGAACATTCCTGCCTTTTCTGGAAATTAGTTATAAAAATTTGGGGTTTAATCAGTTTTGAATCCCTTATGGAACCTTAAACAAGACAAGTCTCAATGTCGTCTCCACTGTTGTCTTCTAAATTCATTGGAACTTGTTCATTTGAGCATACTTTCTTGTGTTAAAGTCTTCTCTAAAAGAACTTCTTTTCCTCAAGTTCTGTTTCTTTGTAGCCCTAATGGTCCTTAATGCTGTGAGACGTCCTTTCTTGCCTACAGAACTCAGGTTAGACATACCTAGATCAGTGTCAGGTCTCCAGACCTGTTGTTGATCCAGTGCTAAATTAACACAGATGGTTCCTGTAGTGGTCATGATGATCAGGAATAGGATGGGAGAGTGAATGAAGGGGACACCAGAGGCCACGTCATGCTGTAGTCAGCGGCCAGCCAGAAGCTCTCTCTTGCAGCAAGGCTTTCTGGCACTTCTTACAGGTCTTCACTCCTTTGCAAAGCTCAACTGAACAGTTTTTTCCCATCATTCCAGGCGTTACCCAGGTTGCCAGTGCATCAATTTTGGATCCTGGTTTATCCTTTCCATCCCTATCACAGTTATTATTCTGCTGCTCTCCTGGGTCTGGCTCCAATGGCTTTTCCTTGGGTTTGAGTAAGTAAATGTTGTAATCAATAAAACTAAAGGCTGATGATATCAGATACTCTGTACCAGGAGTAAATATTGCTCTTAAATGTAACAGGGTCAATAGGAAGATAATGCAGTAACAGTGATTTTGCATACTTGATTAGTGTGGCTAAGTCTCTGGATGTGACAACAGTTTTCTAAAACAAGGGTCCTTGATTACGCAGCCCAATGTGAAAAGTCCATATCCCAAATGATGATACCCATGCATGTATGCAAGAGAGAAGACTACTGAATTTCTATACATTTTGGTCTGAGACTAGAAGGTTTATAGTCAGGATGTTGCCCTATGCTGGAGTCAGAGTTTGGTTTGAATACTTGAGCAATGTCTGTGTTATAAATTGTGTGACTACTTTTGTAAATACGAAGTTAAACACTTCCACTTTTCCAAAATTTATATGTGGTGGTATGGTGGTTTTGTTTTTCCCTCAGAAAACTTTGTGCTTTTAAGGTTTTGGAGAGGACAATACTTCTTTTGGGCTGATTCTTCAAAACCTTGTTCTCCATGAGTGCATTATCATCTGCAGAGATATCAGTGAGGACACCTGTCTTCCACAATTACATGGCTAGTTATGGTGCAAGAGACAAAGAGTAAGACTACCTACTCTTAAGCAGACTTAGAATCATCCCACACTTACCGTTCTGTATGTGAACATTTATTATTTCATTTCACTTGATTGTTTCGATAGTGTTCTTTTTAATTGTGTAAGGGTCTTATCCAGAATCAACACCTAGCTTGTAGCACATAGTCTGCTGATCAGTATGCAGACTACCCATGTGATACAAACTTTTTCATTACAAAAGTAAAGCAAAGTCATAGATTACTTTCATTAAATACGTGGACTATGTATTTGATTGTTTCAATTAGTTACCACGATTAAAGTTTTATCCTTCCTGTGCAAATGAGCTAGTCAATAACAGGACACATTTTGTTGCTGCCACTGTCAATCTCCCACTGGACTTTGTTGATTAATTCCAATATGCTCAGTTTGGTAAGTGATAATTAAATAGGAGAAATGGGTGTTGTAAAGTGACATTTTTACTTTTGTAAACTTTTACTTTTGGTAACTGTAAAGGTTGGATTTTTTTGCTGCACATGCTGTTAATTCATCATTCAATATTGTGAATTCCAGTTTTAAAAACATGTTCAAGTGTGGTAGGAAGAAAACAGCCAGAGAAGAGGCCTCAGCACAGGTGATTCAGGAGGAGTACAAGAAGCTTGGGCCAATAAGGTATGTCAAACTATACAACTTCAAACAAGAGCCAAAATATCCGTGTGAACTCAGGAAAGTGTATAACCCATTCTATTTCTGCTATAGCTACCCAGAAATTGTTACACTTGTCTTGTTCGTTCTAATGACCCTGCTGTGGTTCACAAGAGATCCTGGCTTCATCCCAGGGTGGTCTTCACTTTTCCCAAAGTAAGTAATCTTTTTGATACATGAAGAAGAACTGTACTGTGTCTTAAATATACACTTTTTTTTCTTCTCGATTAAAAAAAAATAGTTAAACTCCAGCAATTTCGTTGATGTATGCGTGCAGTATCTGAAAGTGTGATAAACCCATTACAGGATAAAATAAAGTGCCGAAGAGGGATTATGCCTACATTTAGGCTTGATCCAGTGGGGGACAATACTTAATGATCGATGTTACAGTACCCTACTTCCTCATCAAATCTGCAATTTCAAGAATAAATCTTTGGTTACAAGTTTTTCATCTACTGCCCTTAGTGACAACCACACTTGTGTGCATATGCATCCAGGCCAGCATCCCCCGCTTTGACAGCTCTAGTTAATGATATAAATTACTATCTGTTCATACATAACTCACTCAACAGTTCAACTAGTCACCAAAAAGCCAGGAACAATTCAGGAACTATCACATATTTTTGCCTTCTGCTGCGGCTTGGTTACCCAGTCCCTTCCCAGGATCACCTAGACTCTTTCCCCGAAGAAATCAGTCGCTCTTGCAAGAACTTATAATACTGCGATATCTCCCGTTCTCTTGCTGTAATTACTGTAATTTCTGTTCTTCTGTGATAAAGGTCTGAGTATTGCTCTAGAGTACTGGGAAGTAGTTGCAGGGTTGGGAGGAGCAGGACTTCGTGCTGTTTAGGTCCTTCCGGATTTAACATTTATTACTGGATGGGTCAAAGGCAAGTGCTGGACTTGGTAGATGGTAACTCTCCATTTTGTTTCCTGTGCATCTGTCATAAATGACACGTGAACATGCATCCATCATGCCTTCTCTCTTCAAATATACTCCCACCACTCATACACCTACACACCCTCCCCAGTGCTCTGCCAGAAAGTCTGGTAGGGATATTACAAGGAATAATTGTAGCCCTTTGAAGATTTAAAGTGCAAAGTATAATTATCTTGTGTAAAAACAGCATTAAAGTGTGTATTAAGAGCTAAGGTTGTTTTAAAATTATTTACTTTTGAATTATCAAAAAAATTGTAAAAGAACATTTTTTTCCCTTATAACAACAGCAAGAGCTGGTGATCATTGTCTCATGTTCTTGAAAGGGTTTTGGAGTGTTGATCTAATCAAGCAATCAGCTAGCTAAGCAATCAGGCTGGCTTTGCTTCTCCTTCTGCTTCACATTAAATCCAGTGCTCATCGAACACTGTTTAATGAGATACATCTGATGATACTGAAAAACAGACATTGTAAGCAACCTTTCAAACATGGGACTTATGGCTCAAATGAATTATTTCAGTCCAGAGATCCACATTTTCCTATCTGAAGTTGTCTAGTTGCCTGAGTATTTTGTTCACTGGCAGGAAAAAGCAGAATATTCTCATAATAAGTAGTGTTACAGGTTGTGGATGGGATTGTTACTTTGTGGATGCCTTCTGATGTTTTCCTTGGAAAGGAATGCAAGCACGTGTCATGTCACATTAGGCTGAATCATGTTATAATTTGGGTGAGGTAACCTGAAGAAAAACAAAGCTTGTATTACTCCCTAACTAAACATTAGGGGAAAGAAAGCATTTCTTACTATTTAGACCCTGCCTATTTCTAGATAACTTTCATTTATCAATCAATCAATTACACTAACAGGCATGAAACCAGGAAATTAGGTTTTTACTCTTCTGAGCAAAGAAAACTTCTCAGTCAAGATACTTGAGTGGGGCAAGGAGCCAGTGCAGGTACAGCTGGGAGTAGTAGTAAGCCATCTCCTCTAAAGAAAACAAAGAAACCATGCTTAAAAGCTGGGAACTGTGATTCTGTCAATGGCTACATCGCACTCATCACCATGATGTCCAAGAAGCTTTTAGCAGTGCATAAACTGTGGCTTACAGCTCTCATATACAGAATTGTTCAGTGTTTTGGATTTAAGCATACTGATAGGTATGTGCACGATTTCCCTAAGTTTATGATACAGGACACAGTTGTAAAAGAAATATTCTCTGCCCTTAGAAATCTGATTTCTTGTTAGAAATCTGATAATACTTACTGTCCATGGGATCTTATCCCACAGTCTCAAGCCAGACTCAGGGAAGTTCTGTCACCTGCATGGATGAGCTCTGTCCTTATGAAAAGCCACAATATCAGAGCTATAAGTAATCTCAAGACCCTCCTGGACCAGTGAGTGGGTCGTATTATGTGAGAATCACCCCCACAGTCTTAAACCAGATAGGACCGTCAGCTCATTTATTCTAACATGCTGAGGATCAGAAAAGCTACGTTGTTCTCTGTGTTAAGCCCAGTACAGATTTTTTTTAGTAGAACATGAATTCCCAGAAAGGAACCAGGCTTGATTTCAGGGTGACAAAGCACAGATTCCTCAGATCTTGGAATTTACAGTTTCCTTGATATTTTGTCCTGGTGGATAATCGTCAAACTAAGTAAGACAAACTTGCACCTTGTTTTCTGTCTGAATAGAGCTTCCAGCCATCTGTTTTTGCCTTTCCCTGCCAGATTAAAAACTTTTATGTGATAGATGCTTTAAGGGTATATGTATCTGGTTTAATTACATTACGTTATAAGCTTTGTTTTGACAAACTAAATGGAATGATCAAAGTTTTGCTTCAAGAAACAAATTCCCATCACTCTTACCACCTCTGTTCACGTGCTCAGCCCCTTGTGGGCATCCTCAGAAGTTACTGGGTACCCCTTTAAATTAGAAACACTGTGGGTTTTTTTAAATCCCAACAGAAATATTGTTATTTAATGATGATACCTTCCCAATTTTTAAGGGCTAATTTTTGAAATGTTAGCCAATTTTTAATCCACATTTGTGCTGTATCAGTATTGGGTAGATCTCATTTTTAATCACCATTATCAGATGCCTTTCAAATATACATTACCTTTATGAGTTAATTTTTCTTATGACCATTTTGTAAATCTGTTAACGACTAATCCTTTACTGTCCTCCCCTGACCTCCGTTACCCTCCCCGGAGGCAGACAGCATGATGTTTTAATACACGTGGCATAACACTAGAGAGAGCACCATAGGGTAAAATTGCACGTTTCCTCCCCATCTGTGGACAGCACAGGATCACACATGATTTCGCCTACAGCAGTTTCCTTCTGTGTGCTGGCCTCATTCCAGGCTGTAGGGTATTAGCTTCAATTAGAAGAGTTTCAAGTTGGGCTTTGGACAGGACTTTATGAACCTCATATGAAACAGAAAGTTCAACACTGGGCTGCAGATGATTACAGCTGACTTATGCAAGGTGGGCTTCCCTCACACTTCTTCAGGTTATTGTCTGAGAGTATTCTTTCTTTATTCTGCATGGTGTATTCCTTTCTTTACTTCCAATACAAGGCTGCTATGTACTTTTGCCCACAGCCTTATCCTCTACTTTGAAAAATGTTTATCTCAAAATTTGATAATGATTGAAAGGCTTCTGTTTGGGAATGGTGCCAATGTCTTCATATCAGTGTGACTAACAGCAGAATGTTGTGTGTGTCCTGAGCGGGTTTTCTGAGCATGGTGTTTTGCATCAGGAATACTAAGGTTTTGCAAGCAGAAAATTTCACATCCCTAGTTAAACAAGGGGAAGTGCAAAGTCCTGCACCTGAGGAAGAACAACCTCAGGCACTGGCACAGGTTGCCCAGAGAGGTTGTGGACTCTCCATTGTTAGAGATATTTAAAAGCTGTCTGGACGCAGTCCTGGGCAACTGACCCTGGGTGACTCTGCTTGAGCATGGGTGTTGGATCAGGTGGCTTCCAGAGGTCCCTTCCAACCTCAACCATTCTGTGAATAAGCAGATGCCTAGAAGACACTGGCAGCATGAATCGTTTCTGTATCTAAATCTTCCCTCCCTTCAAAACTCCTAGCAAGTCTTAAGAGAGTGCAGGATAGGATCTTAGAGGAAGAAATTTTCTGCTCTTTAGACCCAGTGCATCTGGTCCTAGGCTAAAGGTTTAGAGTATAGGTCCTAGGCTATAAGCAAAACCCTCAGCCTTAAGAAACCATTACAAAATAATAACTTGTTTTTTAAAAGTGTTTTCTGTGCTATCAGACAATAGGAAGCAGGAGACAGAATATATTAGAGAACCACTTCAGTTTCTATGGCAGCTTCTTCTTGTGACAATGTTAGCTAAAACTATGCTGACTCTGGCATCAGTGTGCAATCCATATTAAGATTTCATGAATCTCACCTAATTGTTGACAAAGCAAAGGGATCTACCAGGTAATACATTTGTAACGTAGAACTGGGAGATGTTTTTTTCCCTTTCAGTGAAAAACTCTGGTTTAGTATAAAACCTTAAGCTGCTAGGAAGATCTGCTGGGAAGTTATGCTTGGACCTACTGTAGCTGCATATGCAGAAAAGCATATGGTACAAAGCTGACAGGACAAGTATGTTGGTATATCAGTTCAGGAAAACTCACAGAAGAACTTGCGGAAAACAGAAAAAAATAACAAAGCATAAGAAAGTGTTGGGTTTAACTTTCTTCAGCAAAATCCTTATTCATTTGGATGACCTTCTTGACAGAAATAAGACTGACTGGGATATGTCACCACCAAGAAGTATGTAACAGAATCAGGTGGATGTGTTAACGTGGTCTTAGAGCTCAGCTTTGCACTTTACCTGATCTTGGGGCTACTCTGTGCAAGTTAGAAGGATACTGGATCAGTTTAAGAAGTTTAAGCAGTTCTCAGGCTCTGGAAATGACCAAAGTAGACGTGGCCCTTGTGGCTATGACCCTAGTAGTGACAGCCATAAGAGTAGGATAATAAGGCTCTGCTGCCTTCTCTTAGATACATGTGGTATGCACAGTGCTCTTAAGGCCTGTTGGACCAAATCCATTACAGAGCATATTAAAGTTATTAAATTTATCATTGAACTGGGAAAATCAGTTGTTTGAGCATGAACTATTCCCAAATATTCCCCTGCCCCAGCTTGTTTCTGTCTTAATTCTGACAAAATAACACATGCTTCGTCAAGATGCTTATTTATTAATTTAGTAGGTTTGTATATGATATTTCTACAGATGTGGTGAATTGACCTTGACTGGCTGCCAGATACCCACCCAGTCGCTCTCTCATTCACCCTCCTCAACAGGACAGGGGAGAAATTAAGGTCAAAAAGCTCATGGGTCGAGATGAAGACAGAGATCCATTACAAGTTACCATCACAGGCAAAAGAGACTTGATTTGGGGAAAATTAATTTAACTTAATTGCCAATTAAAAATAGAGTTGGATGGTGAAAAACAAAGACAAAACCTAAACTGCCTTCCCCCCACCCCCTTTCCAGGCTCAACTTCCCTCCTTCATTCCTGACTCCTCTACCTCTTTCTAGTGCACTGAGTGGTGCACAGGGTGGGGAATGGGGGGTTGTGGTCAGTCCATAAAGCTCCTTTCTGCCGCTCCATCCATCCTCCTCACCCTTTTCCCCTAATCCTCCTGACAATATATATTTATGTGGTTTTTTCTTGTTAACTCCTCCTTAGGTACAAAGGCTATGCCACAGATTCCACAACTGCCTTAGTGATAGGCCTCCTGTTCTTTATTATTCCAGCAAAAGCATTGTTTAAGACTTCAAATGGAGAAAACAGTTGAGTATACTTTGATGTGGATTTTATTACAATAATGTATCTAAGATGCTACCATAAATATAACTTACTGCACTTGTTAGAGGAATGTTGTTAAATATTAATCTTAGAAACGTAATACGAGACAATACTTTACTGGGATGTAAAGCATCCCTGGCCTGGAAGTCAGTGCCAATAATTAAGCAATGTGAGCATCAGGAGCTAGTGCTGTGCAGGAACCAGCTTCCTTCAGCCCACCACCCCTAATGGAAACCACCTTTCCATTGACTGCAATGGGCTTTGAATGGAACTGCATGGGGTTTATTTTTTTAAAATGTTGATGCTTATTTAAGGTACCCTATAAAATTTGACATGGTAAATGAGTCCATTCTCATTTAATTTTTCCCCTTTAAAATGGAATTTACCCTGGTTAAAGTAGACCTTTGGCTTGTTCTCTTTATGCATTCCATTCTGCTGCTGAAATCAATATCTGGGGATTCACAGAGAATGCAAGATCAGAACCTAAATGCGTCTAAGTGAAACAGCATTTGCACAGCAGTCTGCCTGAATAGTGCAATTTGACTGAATAGATTAAACTCATTGATATCCCGTAATGATCTTCCACATAGGGAAGGAGGGGAGAGGGGCAATGCTCCACTGGTGGAAATCGTTGTGGCTTTATTGTCATCAGGCTGTGACAGTTTTCTCTAGCTAAGGATCTGTCCCAGGAAGTGCAGATTGTTCACATCAAAGACCTTCTTCATGTTAAAATGATGAGATTTTGCCTTGAGAATATTTCTCAAGTATCTCCTCAGGTGTTTTTCAATATATTTTTTAATGTGGGGGGTTGTTTTGTTTGTTTGCTTGTTTTAATTTTTTTTTCTCTAGCTGTTTTTGGTTACACTCCACTGATTACTTGGAAGGAATTTCAGTCATGCATGCCCTGGGAAATAGCTATTCTTGTTGGTGGCGGGTTTGCACTAGCAGACGGCTGTGAGGTAATGTAATTTATAGAAGATACTGAACAATTAGCCTGACCCACATCAGGAGCAATTCAGACATGAAGTAAATTCACAGTTATTCTCTTGTCTTCGCAAGTTATTCTGTAAAGATATTGAACACTATAAATGGGATGAGTATTCAGAAAGTAGGGTTACAAAAAAAGCAGTTTGCTTTGTCTTCAAAAACTATGCACAATGATGACTACTGTTTGTTTGTTATTTAATTTAAACCTGATGGTGGTAGGAGTTGTGCAGACGCACAGTTTGCAAAGCCTTAGCGTTAATGTCCCGTGTCACTGAGGTACCTGCCATGTGGAGCCCCACTGGCTACTCCAGAAAATTGAGCAGGTTTGAGCCCAGACTCTGGTTTTGAAGCCTGATATATGCACATTACAATTTTCTGATCATGACTCTTCTAAACATCTCAGAGGTGCAAACATACATAAATGGAACAGAGTTTGCATGGATTCCTATAGGACAGAATCGAATTAGAAAAATGTGCTTAAACACATGTGGAAGCTTAAAACCATGGAAAATAGTTGAGATCTTTTCTCTTTTACACAAATACTTCACAATTAGCAGATGCGTAAATTCTGTTCTATACCATTTAATAAATTTTCTTTTTGGTGATTTGTAAAACATAATCATGTTGTCACATTCCTTATGCAGGTTTCAAAACTTTCTGAGTGGGTAGCAAGTAAATTGACCCCTCTAGGATCATTACCCTTGTGGCTGGTTATCCTGATATCATGCCTTATTGTCACTTCAGTAACAGAAGTGGCCAGCAATCCAGCTACCATTACGATATTTTTGCCCATACTATCTCCTTTGGTGAGTATAACACAGGTTGGTTTTAATCAGAATCTGCTCTATCATCCATGTAATAATACAGCTGCTCATAGAATCAGTTTTTAGAAGTCTCCATTAAATACTTATGGGGTTTTTTTGGGGGGGGTTTGTTGGTTTGTTTGTTTTTTTTTTTCCTGTGCTGTGTTGTGCATTGGATACATGGTTGTTTTGGGGCTTTTTTACAAGAGATGATGAAAATTCAGTAAAATTAGGTAAAAGCTCAACACTCAAAAATGGACTCTGTTATTTGTATTTGTGAATGAATAGTTGAATTAAAGGGACAGCTCTCTTAGTGTCTCTTCAGGATCACATCTTCAGGGAAAATGTTTAACACTACAGCTTTCAAGATGCCACCAAAGAGAAGAGAGGGCCAATAGATGTGCTTTATGTGTAAATCTCATTTCTTCTCTCCTTAGCTCAATTGTGTCCTTTCTTCTCATCACCTTTTACAAAATACCCAGTTCTTTCTTCTTCTTCAAAACTTATTGATCGTGTTCTGGTCTATAGATTTCCCTCTTGACCAGCCTAGACACATACTAATGCCCTTTCTCTCTTTAACAAAGAAACCTTAGTCCTCACTTCATTGATTCCCTCCTATGTATCATATAAAAATTCAACTTTTTTATCATCTTCCCTGCAGTGTCTTTGCTTTTAGTGCTTGTGCAGTGTTCACACTCTTTGCAATAGTCTTATTTTATGGACTCAACTGCAATTAAAAAAATCAGGTGTGAATTTAAAGTTCAGTAACTATTCTGTATTAGAATCATTTTTTCTCCTCTGAAGAATTCCGAGATAAAATCTTTAAAATGAGTTATCAGAAAAGGTTATTTCACATTATTTAAACTGGCAGTTCTCTTCACAGTTCACATGTGTTAATATAAGAAGATTGTATTTATGTATTTAATTTGCAAATGTGTCCCTTGACAGGCGTTCTCTCTCTTTTATTATGCAATAGGCTGAAGCCATTCATGTGAACCCACTTTTCATTTTGATACCTGCTACCTTGTGTACTTCCTTTGCATTCCTGCTTCCTGTAGCAAACCCAGCCAATGCCATTGTATTTTCATATGGTCATTTAGCTGTTATGGACATGGTGAGTTTTAAGCAAAACTCCCTAAAGGGAGATTTTAGCATTTTGAAAACTTTCTTCAGTGTCTTGGTGTGAGTTTCTGCTTTCTTTTTCCTCTCCTTTAGGTGAAAGCTGGTTTGGGAATTAACATCATCGGAGTTGCTGTAGTTATGCTTGCAATTATGACATGGATAGTGCCTATATTTGATCTCCATACTTTTCCAAGTTGGGTACCAAATATTCCTTCTACAAATAGCACTGGGCTGTAAAAAAAAAAAAAAAAAAAAAATCCTGGGGATTGGTTTGGATTGGGTTTGTTTCTTTTCTTTTCTACCAACATATAGTGAGTTACTTAAAACGCTTTTTGTCACCTCAGCGATAGGGATCTACATTACGATAAATGCCATATTTCACAGTGCCGGAGACTGATGATCCAGTCAGAGAGCTTAATCAGGAAGAGTGCTAGACTTTCTAAATATCATGAAGTCAGATCAAGTTTCTAATCTAGTTCAGCTAGTCTGAATTTTTATATCTTCATGTTATGAAGGAAAAAATAAATGTACATAGCCATTATAAATGGCAGTTTGCCCCCATTTTCAGGATAGCGGAATAATGAGCTTTAGATGTTATTATTTCAAATACATTTTCTTACCGTTACTTTGTTGATATTTGGGGCCTCTCAGAAAACATATTGTTTTTCTGTTTTCTAGATTCAAACACTGTTTGAAATGGTGTTGATTATAAACAAATGATAGGCAGGGGATTGTCTTGAACACATAGTTTACAGACCTGTCAAAAATGCACAGAAAATGGTGACGAGAAACATGACCACTTACATAGCACTTTACTTGTCCAGCACCTTGCAACCTGGAAGGAGAATACATACTTAAGCATATATTTAGCCTATCTCCTTCCAGGACCTCACTGAAACATGTCATTGTTGTTGCCTTTTAGTATTTTTCTGAATAGATATATATTGATGGATCTGAGTTGATCTGTATGAATGGAGACTAAATTATCACCATATCTCTCTGCCAAAAGCAGAGATATATCCCCTTGACGAATGAAAGCACAAGATAGAGGGCTAAAGATGTGACACTCAATCCATCAATCAAGACTATAGTATATCTCCACCAGGAGGTTCATGATCTCTACGGGACAGTTGACAGTTTAAGGTTACTAGACTGTATTAACAAAGTAAACACAAAAGAGTGTGATGTAGTTAGAATGAAAGTTTGGAGTTCAAACGTATCTTCAAATGTTTTATATGGTTGTTACATGTTTTAGACAGTAAGGATTACAGGACAACAGTCCTTCCCAACTGCTCTTGGGAAGACCCATGACAACTTGTAAAGAGCATACAGTTAATAGACTGAATCAAAGCAGCCATGTATTTAACTTGGGTCATCACTATGATGGTTGTAAACCTTAATCTGTCTTTCACAGATAGTGTAAATTATCCAACAACAAAAAAAAGCGCTTTTGTTTTGTGATTAGATGGTTTATATCTATTTTTGATAGTGCATATTTAGAGATGACGGTCATGACTTCTATAATGCCAGAATACAATGTATAGGATTGTTATAGATGTAGTTTGTTTCCATTAGCTACTAGTTGCAGATTCAGTTGCAATGAGTTATTAAAGAAACAATTTTTTTAATGATGGTGGGTTTGTGTCTGTACATAGCACCACAGTTTTCAAAAGTGTCACACTAGTCACTTTTGACTAAGGCTGCTGTCTCTTTAGGGTGGCTACCTCCCTTTTCTTCTCCTTTTTTTGGGGTGGTTTTTTTTTAGGCAGTTTTGGCAAAGAAGGGCTCTGTCCATGACCAGGCCGATCAGGAGCTGCCACTATACAAAGAAAGTTGACTGACACCCTGCAGTAATGACTATGATTACAGATATGAAATGCCTGGCTAAGTGAAGCCTCTAACTCATCAGATACTGGAGGGAAATGCTTATGCATGTAGTTAATCCAAGATATAGGTCTTGGATTACATCATACGGAGTCTTCCCAGAATGATGTGCAGCACAGAAACAAGGAGCTCGTGGTTTATGCAGGCCTTTGGTCCTGCAGTCATAGAGAAGAGAACCAGCTAAGAGAGTGGTCTTATTTTAAGGTTCCCAGGTACCATCTTTTCAGTTATGTCAGTAATTCCCAGATTTTTCAAGAGCAGTAGAAACAGAGAATCATCAAATATTTCAAGTGGAAGGGATCTCGGAAGACCATCTCATCCAGTCTCTTGCTCAAAGCAAGTTGAGCAGTAAATTCAGACGAGGTTGCTCAGGAATTTGTCTAGTTACATCTCGAAAATCTCCAAGATGTAGACTGCTCAATTTCCCTCAGTAATGTTCTCCAGTGCTTTACTGTCCTTGTGGTCAAATGTTTTCTCTTTAAACAAACGAGCAAACATATTATGTTAATTTTAGTGGAATAAACTCATTTTCTTCCTTTTATTTGGAATAGATTTTTTTTCTATGTGTAAAACTGGGTTTTTTGTTTTTAATGAAACATGAAAAAGGGAGACAGTTCTCTTTGTGGCCTTACATTTGCCACTCCCAGTGGTCATGATATTTTCAGTCTTCGCTGGTCTGCTCTGCAAAGAATCACCAGTATTATAGTCATGTGGCAACTGTTGTTCAGTCAGAGGACACTGGTTAACTGCTTATGCGCTGTCCCCCAGTTTTATTAATGTCCACAGTACAGAATTGGCTGTTGTAACCTCACCTTTGAATACGACATTGAGGCTTACAGAGGTCCATGAATGCACTGCTCTGTGAAATCATGCCTTGACACCTGTATTCTCTCTTCAAGCTGCATAGCTTCATGGAAGAAAATTTTGCAGCATTTAAGAGAACTCTTCAGAAGTTGTCAGCTGTGGGAAGTGATAGTTTGTGCCAGATGCTTTCCAGCTGTTCATTTGCTTTACTTTTTGGCTTATTCATAGAATCATAGATATATGATAAGAAAGGCCCATTCTGTGTGAACCTGTGTATAATGAGGACTGCAGAATTTCCCTAAACTACTTTTTCAGGACAGGCAGAATGATAAAGTATCTTAGCAAACAAGAAAGAAGATGCAATTTGTTTAACGGAGGAGGAACTTCTAAAAACTCTTCTCACTATAATCTCTGCAGGCAGTGAATGATACACAAAGAGAGAAGGGAAGGATTTGTAAGTTAAAGAAAGTTACTCATCTGTTGGGGCATGTGTATTCATAAGTTATCAAAATGAAATGCAGAATTATAAATAAACCAATTTTCAGTGACCCACAGCTTTACAGTCATAATATACCAAGTCAATGACAAAAATGCAATGATCAAGCATCACATTTTTGAGAGATTGTATTCTGTAAGTAAACCACTCGTGAAGAAAGAAGTTGGTAGTAGTGGGAATGTAGGGTTTCACCAGGAATTTTTTTCCCTTGTTTTGCTACAAGTTTGTGCCTGACCCATTCCTTAATCTTTCAGCTGCGTTGTTATTACTAACTTATTTTTAAAGCTTTTAAGAACTTGTAAGCCAAAATGAACAACTCTGCGGTGCAGGGATTAATATGGCTAGAACTTCCTCACCTGAGCGTTGAAATGGAGGAAAAAGAGAATTTCAAAGCGGTTGGCTCTCTGGGAACTCAGTGGGTGGATTTGGCTCTAACTGCAGGCATAAAGCACCATGCTGACTGCCAGAAGAAAATGTGCTCTTCATATGTTGCTATTATATTCATTTGGCCAGAGTTTGTGAGTATTGTGACAAATGGTGGAAATGTATCTATAATTATTTTAAAAGTTGATTAATATATCATGACTACATTAACTATTTGTAAATTGCTTTGTGCATAATTTTCATAAAAAATGGTGTGGTTTTTTCTTTGTCTAAGCTGAGTCTATTTACTCTACTCTATTAGTACACAATGCAGTACATATTTGTGGTCCCATTCCCACTGAATTAAATGGAGCCTTTGCCATGTACTTCATTAGGGGAAACGTGCCAGATCTTTGTTCTTCTTTTCTTTGGCCATGCTATACTTAATATATTTTCACTTTGCTTTTGGTAGATGTGTTTTTAGATTACCAGAAACCACAAAACAAAGTGAACCCTTGGAAAAATCTTGACTGTTTTATTACTGCGGTCAGATAGTCAGATCAATCTTGCAGTGTAAAACCCCTTATATACTTTTGAAAAGAAATATCTGTGTTTACTGCAAGGGTCTCACTCCTTTAAAGTCAACCAGCCTGTAGCCTGAGAGCTCGCTAAGAAGCAGTGCAGCACAAGAGCTCAGGAAGGGCACAGTGAGAAAAAAAAAAGCCTTATGTCCTGGATCTCAACAAACTTTTGATCTGGTGTAGGTACCAAGCCAGTTCACATACTAATTACAACAATCAAGACTGTTGTATATTATGTGCAGTTGCTGGCAGGACTGGAAGGCTTCTGGTGACCCCATAGATGCACAGAAGTCTACTCCTGCCTCAATATCCTGCCCTGCCGTTGTCAGCCCACTGTAGAATGCTGATCGCCCTGATGGTGACACTCTGCCACCCCAGAGCTCCTGAGGCTGAGGTCATTACCCAGTGGTCAGGTCTGGACAGATGTCAGATTGCTTTGCAGCTATTAGTGGTAAATTATAATTTCAGTTATCAGTTGAGTTCTTTGTCTCTGCAGTGCTGATTTAATGATTTACGGTTTTTAACAATCACTGAACTCTTTGTTGGTGTTATTCCTTAAGATTTTTCCCTTACATTTTTGGAAGCTGCTATATGTTGCTTTACCTGCACAGTGTTCAATTTTTGTACAACTTTGCTTTACTATACTGATCTACTATTTTTAAAATAAAAATTTCTCAAATGCTGTGCAGTCCAACATGTATTTATTGATAGATTAACAGGAGTTAAAATTGGTCTGTGAAGAAAGATTATCTTCAAATAAAAGTACCTGAGCTTTCTTAAGCCTTTTTTATTGTTATAATATCTTAATCCTGATATACATGGCAGAGAAGAATACCCTGCTGGGAATAATTTAAACTTACTGGATATCAAAAAATTCCAATTTTAAAATAATTAAAGAGGAGAAAGGTCTTTTAGCTTCATAAAGCAGCTATAGTAAAAATTCTGCTCTCTGCTAGGTTCCTCTACAAACACAGAATAAATAAATCACAGTCTTTAACTGCTTGGTCCTTCATTAGAAAAATAGAAAGTAATGCATATACCTGTGCAAAATAGTCCCTGGATGCCTGGTTCCTGATTCATTGCCCCTTGAAGTCAGGAAGAATCATTTCAGGTCAGGGTGCTGGAGCCAACCCACAAGGATGGCTGGAGGAGTCACTTCCAAGCATTTCACTGGGTCATGCTTTGATGAAGGGCCTCAGGTCCTGCCATGTTCAGTTGTGGCAAACATGGAAACTTGGGTGTCAAGCTGCAAGACTGGGCTTCAGATCGCTGTCCTAAGTTCTCAAAACTCCTGTATAATATGTGGGAAAAAACTAGGTACCACACGAGGGTTCAAGAACCAGTAAGTTGATACACCTAAACTATCCAAAAGAAAATACTAATGAAAAGCATGTGCCTGAAACACTTTTCTCAGGCATCAATCCAAAAGTACTGCAAGGTGTTTTTGGCAACCTGCTTTCTCCATTTAGAGATTTCCATTTCCATCCTCCAACAACACAGGAAGCATGAAAACTTCTTTTATGATCCTTCCTCAAATGTTGACTTATTTGAAGCCACAGCTTTTACATCCCAAAAGAGAGACCAGTGTTACCAGGCTATAAGGTACATTCTCCTCCTGATAGACTGTATAGCCAACAGAGAAAATTTCATGAGCCCCTAAAGGATAGCTATAAGCCCATAGCACGTGCAATCAGCTGTGAGGGGAAGGTCTGGGTCTGGCAGCTAGGACCACAAACACTTTAGCCCTCTCTCACTGGTACCCCTACAAAGCACAGGAAGAGACCTTCACCATGGGCAGCTGAGGGGCAAAATGCCATAGAGTAGCTGAATTGTTGTTCCACACCTCACAGAGAGATACAGACAGAGTGATATTCAGAGATGCCTAAATTAGGAATCAATCTATCTGAAGAATTTTAGAGAGTAATTTGATATTTGCAGGACTAAGCAAGCAGTCAGATTCACAGATTTTTTTTTTTTTTTGGATATAGGCCTTTGGGCAAGGAAGCACGAAAAATGTTCAAAGCCAATGTTAAAATACAGAAGTTGGACCATCAGGCCAGGTATTTTTCTTTAAAAATAAAACAAAATATTTTTATTATAAGTGGGATTTAACATAAGATTCATGGAGATTTATCAGGCTAGGAGGTTCAGCCTTTACAGTACAGACTATCTCTGAGGTAAGTCGTTCTTTACACCGAACATTGTAATTCATGCTATATGTTGTCCATCTTCATCTGCGCACATCACGAGTATAGCCGGCAAAGCAAACACGAAGTGGCAAGCATATGCACTAAAGCTACACAGCATAAGTATTCCAGGCATGTGGAACTAAGCCACAAACATTTGATAGTTTTCACTGTTGGCTCAGCAGAAGTGAAACAGTATAAAAAAGACTCTTGTTTATTGTAGCACTTGACTGAATGCATAACAAATGGAGAAAGCATTTTCTGCTCTCCTAGATGGTTCCTCTGAACAATTGTCTTTCTGAAACTTTTATGTTGTCTTTAAAAAGTCTGCCTCTTAATGTAAGGAAATAAAAGGAAGAAAAGAAAAAAGAAAATAAATGAGAAGGGCAAGGGAGTAGGTAAGAAGGAAAGGCAGCGATGGAGGGAGAGAGAAAGAAGCAAAACCCACAATCTGGAGTTCTGAGTCTCACCTTTCAAAACTGTTAATGATCCGTGTAGAAGACTGACAACTTTTGCTGACATTCTTCATGAATTTGAAAAGTTCAGATTGCATAATATAGAAAACCATGTGCTGGCTAGCTCTTTCTTTAGATGTTATTATGATGCATCGGAGGAGAAGGAAATGGATGGCATAGATAGTACCATAATTTTCCCTGTTCACACTCTGAAAGCAGATGGAGTTTTGCACCCGTTTAGAACAATTCTTCAATTCCAATAAGCCATTAACCCTTTCCTGGTTGCACTGCATATTTTCAGTAGCAATTATCGAATTCATGGCTTAGGCAATATTTCATGAGTAGTATTTTTGAACATCACTCTAGAAATTCTTAGTTGTGGAGCACCCTTCATACAATAGTGGATTAGGACTAAAGCCTTATTACAGCCCAACTTCCAGTGTCCTCCTGCAGCCACTTACCCCTCACTCTCAAGCTGTATTGTGCTTCAAGGATGATTTTACAGACCACATGGGAAAAAATAGACTGTGTTATGCATGATGCTGACAAGGTCAATGAAGGCTATTGTATGAGGTGGCCAGGAGTGCAGGAGTTTTCTGCTTCTGCTACACAGCCATGATGAGACTAAATCTCAGGAAGTCTAAATCTCCTCTTAGCTAATTGGAAATGGAAAATTCCATCTGCTCTGATGCCCTTTCAAGTGTAGCAAAGCACAGCAGTGGACAGCTGACCTTCATGCAGCCAAACAGGTCTCTTGTCTATGCTCCCTCAAACACAATCAAAGACAGCTAAATGTTAGCTGAACTCTAGACCAGTCTCTCCCCATGGACTTTACTTTGCTCTGTTACATGTGAGCATAGCTCTTAAAGAGCTCTGATGATAGTCTTCTGGCAGTAGGTACCACTACAAGCAGCTTGCAGTCCAAGAAGGCATCTTCTACCTGATTCAGCTTCTGCAACAACCTACAGAGTGAGTCTCCCCTAAGCACACCTTGGGTCTTCTTCATTATCCTCACCTGAGAAATGTCAAACTATCTCTGATTTGAAAACACCGGGGTGTTTTCCTGACAAGTAGTGTTAACAGAAAAGTAAAATACTAGAAGAAAACAATAGTACTAATTATTGCTAGTTATTGTATTGTATAGGGCCTTAGCAAAACTGTGAGTGTCTCTTAAGTTAGCAAAGCAAATGAAAGTAAAAAACCTTTTGAGAAATTTGTGACAGACAACATTAATGGAAGTTTTGAGCTATTTAGGAGTGGATGAGAGCTGTAGAAAAATCCCACTCATTTTACTCACGAGAATAGCTGTAAGCCTTTTCAGTGAGATTGCCCAAGGATGTGAGCCACATCATGCTGAAATCCATTTGTAAATAAAATCCATTCATTTTTCCTGCATAAATAAAATCACACCACTTGAATATGGTTGCAAATGCAATAGAACTGTTTCCCAAGACACGTGCTTCCCTGGGATAAAATGATGCATCTCAGCAGGACCAAGCAATTAATTGCCAGCTTTATATCAGCTTTTTTCTTAATTGTGAAAATAGCTAAAGATTGATTGGAATGAGGAATTGATTTGGGCTTTTTTCATGGTTTTTTCCTGTGGTTACTAAGACCTCAAAGCATAGAAATAGCAAAATGTTTTTGTAGCTACTTATTACTACAAATTCAAAGGGGAAATATTTCTTTGTAACTTTGATTATAGCTGAGATGGTAATTGTATTAACAATTCTTATAAGTCCAAAAAGTGTTGTAAAATAATTAAATAGTTTGAAATTGATTAAGATAGTAGCATTTACAGGTGATAATGCCGCTATTAATTTCGGGAGGTACTACTCCACCTAGAAATTGATAGCTAGTGAGAAAAAAAATCTGCATTCAGATAAATGCCAAGTTCACAAGTTCATCTACTGAATCACTCAAGAACATAGGACTTTGGATAGCACGTTACAGAAAGTTATGTAATACAGATTCTAATCCCTGATATATAAATTAAACTTTTCTCACATAAATTAGTCATATCTCACCTAGCACCAGAGGATGTGATACCAACTGATCCCTGTTCCCTGTAAAGGATTCTTTTTTTTCATATGTTTTTAACACTTAGAGCTGCCATTCTGTCCCTTACTCAGACTTCTGTTTTCTAGCCTAAACAACTAACAGGTTTCTGCATGTTCCTGGGCATGATGCCAATGGAGACAATCTATACCTTACTCTGTATGTGAGTCTGATTAGCTGTACTGCTCATATCATTATCTGTATATGGCAGCAGTACCTCCTTTGTGAAATTCAGCAACCTGAGGTCCTGGGTACCCGGAAAAATTGACACGAAAGTATATAGCCAAGTATGTTTTAAGCAAACTGTAAACATTTAACTGATAGAGGAAAGCTCACAGTAGGATGTCTGGCTGGTGAGTTTTTCAAGATTTGAACATTTTGCATTGCTAAATCATCTCAGTCCTTCTCCACTTTATAATAACTATTTTCTACACATTTTATCTATTTTTTTGTCACATCCACCCTGAACCCAGGAATGCCCACAGATGTGGGGGTCCAATAATATAGACAGATAAACCTGATAAATATAGATAAGGCCCCATCAGTTCTGAGCGCAACGCAACAATTATTTAAATCTCACACCTCTGTACATATATCTGAAAATGAAGATTATGTATTTTCTTTAACTCCTTTGGAGAAGCATCTAGCTCTTTTTATGGTCTGCTATGACTTTTTCTGTCCTGCTGCTGTCCATTTAAGAAGTCTTTAACTTCATGAAGTTAACTTCATTAATTTCTTCATGAAGAATCTTCATTAAGTCCTTCCTGAAGAACCATCATGAAGTCCTTCATGAAGAACCATCATGAAGTCTTTAACCACATGAAGTTCAACAAGCTCAAGTGTAAGGTCCTGCATCTGGGTTGGGGAAATCGCCAGTGTCAATACAGACTGGGGGAAGAAGGGATTGAGTTCAGCCCTGCAGAAAAGGCCTTGGGGATATCGGTGGGTGAAAAATTGAACATGAGCCAGCAATGGGTGCTCACAGCCCAGAAAGGCAATTGTAACCTGAACTGCATAAAAAGAAGTGTGCCCAGCAGGTCAAGGGAATTGATTTGCCCCTCCATTCTGCTCTCATGAGACCCCATCTGGGGTATTGTGTCCAGGTCTGGAGTCCTCAGCACCAGAAGAACATGAAGCTGTTGGAGTGGGTCCACAGGAGGGCCACAAAAATGATTGGAGGGATGGAACACCTCTGCTATGAGGACAGGCTGAGAGAGCTGGGGTTGTTCAGTCTGGAGAAGAGAAGGCTCCAAGGAGACCTTATTGTGGCCTTTCAGTACTTAAAGGGGGCTTATAAGAAAGATGGTGAACCTTTTTACAAAGGCCTGTAGGGATAGAACAAGAGGCAATGGTTTTAAAATGAAAGAGGGTAGATTTAGATTGGACATAAGGAAGAAGTTCTTTATGATGACATTGGTGAGACACTGGAACAACTTGCCCAGAGAAGTTGTGAGTGCTCCATGCCTGGAACTGCTCAAGGTCATGTCAGGTCTACTGAAAGGTGTCCCTGACCATGGCAGGGAAGTTGTACTAGATGATCTTTGAAGATCCCTTCCAACTCAAACCATTCCAAGGTTCTGTGATATTAAGTCCCCATTTTTTATTCGTACAATTTGTGTTACTTGCTAAATACAGCTCTCTGAATTTATCTTATATAAATTAATATTTTATTATTATTATTTCAGAGCATTTACCCAATTTAGCAATACATTTTTGGATTCTAAACATGTCTCCAAAAAGCTCACAATCCATAAACATTTCTGTTTTCTGCAGATTTTGTTATATCATTCCTTTATATGTGACCTGAACAGATTAAACTAACGATACTGGAACCCTGGAACAACAACCTTCTCCAAGATAACCTATTGGATATATGCTTGCACTTTTTTGGCAAGTAACCCCTGTTGTTTGAGTGCAGATTTTGAACACAGATGTATGCCCACAGTATACATCTTTCCTGTAGTTCATATCACCCTCATTTACTTAGGAGAGTGTAATGGAACAAAAGCCTTTCTAAAACCAAGATAAATTACTTCTGTTGTTTCTTCTTCTACTAGACCAGTCAAACTCACTGGGTAGTCAGCAAAAGAATTGCTTTCTTTGACATGACTTGTCTTGACAAATTAGTGCTGGCTGTCTCTTATCAAGTTATTATCCTGCAAATATTTAAAACAGATTATTTAATTCCTTATTTCAGTAGCTTTCTGGATATCAGAGTGAGTTTGACACATTTAGCTGACCTCACCATGTGCTTTGAGGTCTCACAAACAAGTGCTAATTATTCAGAAATTGTTTCATGTAAATTCTTAAGTACTCAGGAGGGCAAACTTGATCAGTTATCCCTGGTCTAAGGGCATCATACCTACCCAAATGTTCTTTCACCTGCTGTTTTCCTATTCTGGTTTGCTTCCTATACCCTAAATAATTTCCATGTATTGAGCATCTGGTTACAGCTTTTGTATGAAAATTGGAACAAAAATAAAAGGACTGAAGATTTTATCTTCACAGTGACATCACGAATTGCTCCTCTACCCCTGTAAGTTATGACCTACTTTATAGTCATTCTAATTTGTTTGTTAAACAATTTTCTGTCTTTTATGCCCTTTGCTACTTGTAATGCATTTTGAATATTGGCTGGAGTGGATTCTGAAAAGGCAGTCCTAGTTCATGGCTCCTGCTCAGCTTGGTGTCTTTGTTCATGTCAGGCAGCAGAAGTGTAGGCATTATTGGATATCTAGACTTCAGGACCCTGTCATTGCAAAAGCCATGGGAAATAAGATATTGTACTCAAAGGTCCCCTTTATGAGTCTGTTCCTCTAATATACACAAAAGTGGAATAAATCCAATTCGTCACTGATTTTTTAAGGGATAAAGGAGGTACTTACATCCAATTTATCTGTTAAAAAAGAATTTACTCTCTGATGCTTAATTAGAAGTTCAATGTTTTACATTAAGTTCTACAGTTTTGTTTTTACCTCACATATGCCAACTATGTGGTTTAAGCTATGTTTTTCTTTATCTGATTTCTTCCTCATTGGGCCACCCATGCTAAAGGAGTTTTGTTAAAATGAAAGTAGAATAAAAGTTCTTAGTGTGAAGAGACACATAAATGAGATTTTTCTCACTTCACGTCTTTCTGCTTCAGGATCCACATCATTATTGAACTAATTATTCAGAAGTGTGTTGGAAGTCCTTTTAACAGCTGAGTAGAAACTTAAAACTCTCCACCTAGGAAGTGATGGAGAAGCACTTCTATGTATTTTATTTCTGACGCGTTCCATGTTTATCCATGCTTTGCTGGCTTCACAGAACCTTGATGAAGTCCCTCCAAGAAGCAAGCAACGGCATCTAAATTATTTAAGGAACATACACAGTGCTATAATGACTACACACCCATCTGAAGAATAAAGGTCAGTAAATCTATTAGGATCCTTGACCTTTGCCTTGCTAATATTTCCAATTTCTCTAGCTCATTTCCCTCTTAATTTTATGAAAGGTAATATAATTTGATCTCAAGTTTATTAATGGCCTATGCCACTAATTGGGCTGCAGGTAGCAGTTAGAAAAAAGACAAGTAAGATGAAACTAAATAATCATCCACACCCTTTTTTTGTTTCAGTTTTAATTGGCATTGCCTCAGCTAATCACAGTTAAGTGAAGCAAATATGAAACATTACATACTCAGCTAGAAATATATTTCCATCAAAAGTTGTTTAATGGATCTGTGATTAATAATAAATAATATTTGTGTAGCAACATGGTACTCACCACTCAAGTCTCAGTGGAAAAGAGTTCATGTACAGAAGTTCAGTGTAGTGGCTAAGAGAGGACCCTGAGGTAGGAGACATGCTTCTCTGCACTGTTTTGCTATTGCCTCATGCTAACCAGTAGCTCAATATTCCGGTGCTTTTTTTTTTTTTCCTGGCTGTACATCACTATTGAAGATGATGAAAAAAAATCTCACTTTCTTCTAGGAGATTGCTGACATTCAAAAGAAGTTGTTTAATAATATTTGAGTTAGAATTAATATTTTCATTGGAAAAAAAAGAGAAAAGCCAGAGAAAATGGAGATTTGTGAAGGTCATAAGGAGATACGTGGTGTGTTGAAACTTTCACTGTATTTTTTTTGTTAAATCTATACATAAAATAAAAATTATCCCCTGTCAGGATTATACAATTCAGTACATCACACCACTTTCCAGCTTTAGCAAAAGGTAGCCAACTTCAGCATGTAGTGTGGAAGCTCTTTAGTACACTTATTTCTTAAGCTCATGAGAAGGACTTAACTCCTGGTAAAAATGCAGAGCTGGGTATTATTGAGAAGGATGGCATGGCTCAAACAGACAGAAGAACTTGGAAAACACGATGCAGCAGTGTCCTGCCACAGCTCAAAACATTACCACTTCATTTCACATAAGCTGACCACCACTGTTAATCGCTCACACCTGCATAATGCATCAGCAACAAATACTAGTGGACAATGCCAGACTTGACTGCCTTAGCCAAAATGCTCAATCATTTAAATCGGCTTCAGACGACCTGATCGTAAGACTGGTTTATATGAAGTTGCTTACCCAACCCATATGTACACTGTGATGTGAATGTGGCTGTAAAGAAATATAGTACATCACCTGTGGGACCAGGCATGATCCTTAGACCTCACGTTTTGAAGCTAATAAAGAAAACCTCAAATCTCTTTTAGCATGTAAACCAAGGAATTTTGTAAGCTTCCCTACTGGCTGGCTGGCTTTCCTAGCTAGCAGTATCCAGCTGCTTTCAATAAAAACAATCCTCTCTTCTGTATTGTCACAGTCCTTTTATCCTGACAAATGTTCAAGCACATGCACAAAAGAGGAGGCAATTGTCTAGAGATCCCTCAGGAGAATGGATTAGGGTTTGACTGATCTTGTTCAAATGTCCACAAAACAGTAAGAATGCTTCGTTATACAAAAATGCCACATAGTGAATAAGTACCAAATTTCCAACAGCCCTAATGACTGTTCGGTCATCGTTGCTTTTCTTTCAATGTGACGCACAACCACACCAGCTGGTATCAGGGCAAATCCCCCACGCAGACAGGAGTGCTAGCATGTGGAGAACAAAGGAAAGAGTTATGACTTATCTAAAACACTGTCTTCTTGAAATGTCCTTTGAAGACATAGTACCAAGAGAACTTGGCCATTGTAAAAATAACCACCTGAAAGGGTCTCACAGGAGGCCAACTAAGATGGTTTTATGAAAAAATACAGTTTATTCACAGAATGTACTTTAAATGAATAGTACCATTTTGTGACAAATCAGTGTCTTTGTACCATAGGAAGAATTACTGCTCTCAGGATTTAAGATTGTGTTATATAGTCAGCCACTGAATGGAAATACTGTTAATGTGACTGACAATTTAAAGGCAAAAGGTGACCTCTGAACAAAGAATCTATCCTGTCTGCCCTTAAAGATTCTGGAGGTAGGAGTTTACCCTTTAATACATGTATCACTAACAGTCCTTATCATCCATGAGATGGATGGTAGTTGGAAAGAGCATGGCTCTTTCAATGTTCTGTGTTCACCTAAAAGAAGATATTCTAAATCAAGAATTTTGCTGGAAATAAATTATAATGCTGTTGTAGGGTGCATTTTTGTTGTTATTCTAGTAGTTTCGTTTGGAGCTGCATGAGAACAGTATCCTTTTACTTCAAAAACAGTACGGGGAAGAAAAAGCAACTGTTGGCATTTATGGTAAGGAAATGACGGATGTGAAAGTCTAATAATGTGTTCATAACAAGGTGGAAAAACTAAACTATATATTCACAGACAGAATCTCCAGGACTCCTAATTTGACAAGTTATGGCTATATTTCAGCAATAACAGCAACAAAAAATTGACACCACGGAGATGCACATTATCACTCCTTTTTTTCCTGTTCTTTTTATCAAACAGAGATTCAGAAGAAGTGAATTATTATTTATCTGTGTGACAGAACGCAGAAAGAGCAACAATTCTGCTAACTGCATTTAGCACTGAAAAAAGTGGGGAAAAAATAATAATCTAGGTGTATCTTGAAGACCTATTGGTAAAATACTATGTTTGAATCTACTACATACAGGTGTCTTTAAGAAGGAGCAGGATAGTATTTGTTGCAGAGCTTGTCAAACTGCTTATCACTGGTTTGTTCCAATATGCTGCTGGGTACTCTGCTTTGAAACCAGGGCATCACATCCTTGAAATTAGCAATGTGTAAGTGCTTTACTGGATAGTGGCCAATGATACCAGGCAAGATAAAGTCCATTGAGCTTTTAATGCTGCAGTTGTATAGTTAAAATTTACAGATAACATAAACTGGATATACCCAAGAGTATGTTAATTTGTTCATCATATTCTGGAACCTATCCAAGTGTATTCCTTTCTATTTATTATGAATAGATTTACTCTGAAGACCATGATATTTGTTCCTTTAAATTCCACTTGTCTGGTAGGGAATCCTGCTGCCTGACAGGATGAACGCTTTAAAAAACCCAAGTCTAAGTACCTGTAAAAAAAGAGATACTCTTTCAGTAGCAGTGATGACATTTTTAAGCTCCAAGACCATCTCACTCAGTTGTTTTAGATTTCCTCACAGTCATAGAGACTGCAGCTACATAAGTAAGGAAGAAAATAATATTTTCCCAAACTTATCTAAAAGCTGTAAAATGATGGTCAGAGGTAATTATTCTCCTGTTTTCCCATATCTTTGACTCCCTGTCCCTCATGTGTGTTTTGATTTTCTTTCTGTTCTTGGCCAGCCTCTGGACTAGGTACACACTACGTACAAATGATACACCAAACCAAAATAACCTGAATTACTATTGAAATATTTAATGACCTGGCTCCAGAGGCAGATATAAGTTGCTGCTATATACCCCCAAAACCTTGGATGTTTCATGGTAGAGAGTTTGGGAAAGAAATTTGAAATAAGCAAGGGAGTATGTGTAAAATCATGGAGTATCCTTGAAAACGATATTCTAGCAGAGTCAAATTTGAGATAAGGGGGACACTAGATTTGGAAGAGGATCAAGTAGCTCCTGTACGTTCATTTTAATTTTCATAAATCTAAAAGTCTAGATTGCTTTTCCATTCGAAAAGTCCAAAAGTCCACTAACGTTTGCCAAGGAGTATCTTCCTTACAACTTCATTAGTATCGTGAACATGCCTTAAAGAAAAAATTTATATACACAAAACAGTGGGAAGTCTTCTCCAAGCCCTGCTGGATGTCTGTCACCATTGATGCATTTAATGGGGTGCTCTTCCTGGTCCCAGGCTCCCGCAGACTCCTAATGTCACCTCAGAGAGAGTGCTCGGCTTTTGTTTCATGCGCTTCCTATCCTCCAAATTTTCCTTTCTCATCCACCTCTTCCCACTCTTGCTGTCACACGACCTGGGCTCTTTTCCCTTTCCTGGATTTTCTCCTCTATGCACACACTATGTGCGGAGCAGGGGGGAGCACTTGGGAGCCAAGAGGAACAGGGCCTTCCTCTGCCCCCATCATATCCAAAAAAGGTCTGGGTTTCTTCCTGCAGCCCTCGGCGAGAGGAAGCATTGTCTGTGAGCTGCTATCAATTAAATGCAATAAATGAACACGTATGTGAGCACACATTTAGACAATCACAGTGTGACCATGCTCAGGCCTATAGAGGTCTACCTGATCTTTCTATTACAAATAAATTAATCAAGAACAGCTCATCCGTATAAAAATATTATCCCTGCCATGCAGCCAGGAACCATGCTGTCTGCAATATAGTGATCAGTTAAATTGGTTCTTCTGTTGCAAATTAAAACTGCCTGAAGGCAGCTTTATTTCATCTGAAAACCTTTTTCATGTCTTCATATAAAATGATGGAGAGAAACTACAAGCATGCTATCGGTCTTAAATGAGTTTATTAAAAGCAGTTTTGTAGTATTGTTTGGACATTGGCCCCTTCTTTACATGCACGAGATAAATAATTCACCTTTAAAGCCATGGTTGCTATTCAAAGGAAATTAAAAGCTGAGGTTCCCCCAGCAAAAGTACGGGCTGAAGTAGGAACCGAGATATTGAAAAGTCTGGTATTGAAATAGAGTGATGTTTTTCTCTGCATGAAATCCTTCTTACTACATTTTAGCCATATACATTATAGGTGTTTCAATTAATCCACTTGCCTGGAGTCCCTTTCCTGTTGAGAGGGAGAGAGAGATGCCCCCAGAAGATTCATTTGACTTAGTAGTTATCCTACAGAGTGGAGCTTCAGCCCTCTGAATCGGCTCCTCCCAGAGGCAAGGGAGTCTGGCAAGAGGATGCTTTGGCTAAGATGTTTAACAGTAAAATGGCTAAGAGTTTAGCCTGCTTCAAAATAAAGCCTCAAGCTATTTACCACAAAAAGCCACGAAACTCAGCTGGTTAAATAAACCTGGTGGCAGATGTCATCAACCCAAAGTTCCCCACAGGTGCCGTCAGGCTGCAGAGGGTGGCTGTGCAGACCCTGACC
The DNA here is from genome assembly GCA_009769605.1 of Bucorvus abyssinicus. Taxonomy (NCBI): domain Eukaryota; kingdom Metazoa; phylum Chordata; class Aves; order Bucerotiformes; family Bucorvidae; genus Bucorvus; species Bucorvus abyssinicus. The sequence goes on from CM020025.1 coordinate 24,140,151, forward strand.
CACCAATAGTAATAGGCATAGCTATGGTCTGGGAGCAGAACTGAGCAGCCCTAGAGCTACTGGTTATTGCTTCTCTGTTTTCTGGCTACAAATACTCTTCTGGGAATGCCGCAGTGATACAGAACTTATTACTGCATCTTTATTCATCCCTTTCTGCAATTCCTTTAAGGGATTTTGTAACTTAAGACAGGTAGGAGAAGCAACTGATAGTCAGTAAACTATGGCAATTTTCAGGGAGCCTATGGCTCCCACAGTGATCACTGTCAGTTGGTTTAAATTTCAGAAGTCTTCAGGCTATTCTATCAGTGTCTGGATTTCTCAGGGTTATAAGAAAAAAATCAAGGATATTTTCTCCTCTGCTTAGTAAAAGGAAAAGAAAATTTCTCCCTGTAGGTTAGCTTAAGACAAAAAGAAAAGGGAAAAAAAAAAAACCTTTCTCATTAATTTGGTTCATATGAGTAAGACATCAAAATCTTAAGTAATGACATTAGAATCTTTTTGATATGGTCTCCGGGGCTGCGGAGAAACAGAACAGAGAGAGATGCGTACAGCCTCACAAAACTCACTCTGTGGTCCCAGCTTGCTCTCAACACTATCCCATCAATCCCGATTCATAAAGGCAGTTTAAAAGGAGGGAGAAAATCATTACTGATTGATCGGTGTTTCATCCCAGGCTACATTCTCTAAGAAATAATTGTTCAACCCATAACAAGCCCATGAAATGGCACTTATAATAAAAAACAAAGTTTGAAAGATGTTTTAATTCTGTCATCTGGCTTCTTTGTATTTCTCTGACATTCACCCAGCAATTTATGTAACCATAAGCATATATTATGTACCTGCTAGCCGAAGAGATCTTAATAAGTGAAAGTGACAGAAAGGCAGAAAGACTCAGATTAGCTGCCCAGTTCTCTTCTCCACAGGACCTGTAGCTCTAATTTTAAGTCGTATCATATTAATTTACTTTTCCTTCACAAATTATTTTTAGGCCCAGTCCTTTCGGATTGACACGAAAAGATATAAAACAAGGCAGGTGCGTGAGCTCCCCTCTGTTTATTCCTCAGTGTTACATTTGAATATTTACCAGTGGAGAAAGTAAGAGACAACAACAAGATTTCAATGCAGGATTTCACAGTATCTCTTTGGAAAGACGTTTTTATGATTAATAATGCTTGTTGAAAGTACAGGATATGAATCAGCCTCTATGTCCTGATGATTGGCTCTGTGAGAAGAAGTAAAAGTCATACCAGGTTAAGAAAATGTATTTATGAAACATTACCGGAAGTGATCTAACGCAATTTACTTGCTGACTTACTTGGCTAGGTATTCACTACAGCTATAGTCTACGGGAAGGAAGATTACTGGCCTGGTTTCAGTTTAAAAATGTGAATTGATACCTCAGAGTATGACTCCTGAGCAGGTCATTTCTGCTTCTTATGCACTGGGTGGTTTAACTGCTTGGTGAAAGACACAACTGCTGTGAATGCAAAGTCCCCAGCATAAAAAGAAAGTCCGAATCTTATTGAGCAGTTCTGAAAACTGGTGTAAACACAGACCCACCTGGGGGTGGAAAAAAAGAAAAAAAGATGCTGTCTTTGATTTATCTTAGATCAATAGTGAATCTCTGACTGCATACTGCAATATAGGTATTCCTGTGCATTCTGTGATACAGCAAATTTTGCTTGCTTTTCCTTTGGTAATAGGTCTTATCCAGAGAAAAGTAGGGATGAACATATTCATTAGCTTCCTGAAATACAGTGTCATTGTTTCTTTCTCCTACCTTTTTATCCATGGACATTTTCCCAGTCATTTTTAGTTACTGCCTCCTGTGAGCTTGTGTAGCAGACATGCTGACTCCTTAATTAAAATTGCATGCCAGGAAGTAAGTAACTGCCAGCTGAATTCTTGCCTCCTACCGTTGCATTCTGTCAGCTCAGGGATGGTTTTCTTTCTCCTCCCACCACCCCCACAACCACCCCACCACCACCCCCCTACTTTTTAAGGAAATGTCAGTTGCTCTTTCTGAAAGTAAATTTGGGGAACTCGAAAATGCACTTAATCTTGTGATTAAATTCAGAAAACAGAATTTTTTTTTTTTTTAATGCAGAAGGAAAACATGAGCCCATTAGAAGTATGAAGTCAGCTTTCTGTGTCTGAACAATCCAAAGACCATGCAAATGAATAATAATAAAAATGTTGATGGACAAACCAGAGAGACTTATGCTCTAGGTTGGAACCCATCTGGGAACATATCTGTGGAACGCTCCTGGAATTAAGCAAGAACCTCCCATGCACACATCCCATCCCTAGATATTACTGTTTTCCTGGAGGTAAGGTCCTGTTCAGGGAGGAATGAGAAGTGTGGATGCCTGCCTGAACCTTCCCAGGCTTTGAGATGAAGGGCAACAGTTGGTCTTCAAGAACACGCAGGTGAGGCAGACACATCTCCGTAAAGCAAGCAGGCTTGCACACTAGTGGCACTTCTGTGGCCTAATGCCGAAAGAGCTGTGGCTGGGAGGCAGCAGGAGGCTGGCTGCCCCATGCTGGTGCCTTTCCAGAGGCTGCTTCTTCTTCTACTCTGTGCCTGTGCACTGAGTTTCAACTAGGATTTGTCTCTGAAAAACAATCACACTACATTTGCTCTGAACCCATGTGGAGTGGAGAGTTAAAAGACATTTCTAGAGTGGGAAGTTTGAAAACACAATCATTAGGGCCTGAATTAGGCTCTTGAATGCCTTGGGTAGAGGCCATGACATCCACTCTTCTCTGCTTACTGCAACTTTTGTTGATTTTCACCATTGCTTCCCATGATATCAGGTTCAGGCAGTTGCCTTTTTTGCTAATAGGAGACTGAGTAAGAACAGAAACATTCTCCCAAAGAGAGGGAACAGAAAGGAGTTTGGCAAAAGTTCCACCTGTCCTTCTGGTTCAACCTTTTTTATATTTCTCATCCTGGGAATATAAACTCACTTACTGTTCCAAAGCTTTCCAGATATCTACAGGGGTTTAAAACAGGGCTGGGTTTTTTGCCCTGGTGGAATCCACCTCTATGTTGACTGCCTGAGAGTCTGAAGTTTCATCTTCGCCCTACCTAGAACAATACACTCCAGCACAGACCAAAACATGGGGCATACACCAAAGTGTTCAAGCAATCGTGTTTCTTGGCTTCCAATAGTTCTTGAGGCTCACCTTGCTGCTATGAGCAGAAACAGATGCGTTACAAGCACAGCAAAAATTCCAAAATGAGTATCTGGTTTACTACATCAGCACATTTGCAATGCCTTCTACCATACTGCATTCACAACGGTTGCCGAACACTGTTGTTGTTTAAAAGTATAAACAATGAAAACTTCTGCTCTACCAGCTCCCAAGAACGGAGCTCCTGGGCAGCCAGAGGCCTCGCAGTTTGCAGTTCACGTGCGTGCTATGCTCCACAGCTTCCAGGAAGAGATAAGGGCTTAACAGCTGTGACAGCTGGCTACGTTAGCAATTCATATCTTCAGGGCATGAATTTTTTTAACAATTCCTTTTGTTTTTATCATTTACAGGGTAAAATTTTGACCCTGGGAAACTCAATAGGAAAGCTCCCATTGATTTTAGCTAAGCTACACGTCAAGCTACACGTCAACTTAATATTGTAAAATGGGGAAGCGAAGCAAAGGTTCTCGGTATAAGTAACATCTTTTATTACAGTAGCTGGCACACTTGGAAAAAACAGGTAAGGTTTTGGGTGCACAACCTTATCATTCATATTGCACTAGGTTAAATATTTGTCTGAAGTTAAAATATACATGAATATAAGCTAAACACAGCAGGACTAGTATTTTAACTAATCCACAAATTAATCACACTTTTCAGAATAAATGTTGAAAATACGACTCATTTCAGGCTTCCATTTTTAGGTTGAACTTGATAAAGCACAAAGGTCCACCATAACCAAAACACTCAAAAGGAAAATAAACAAAACAAAGACTAAAAATATCTTTGTCATTTGCTCTAAGTTATTTTCTTTGCCTAAGCCATCACAGTGCAAATTGAAAACCAGATAAGAATTGATCATGTAGATGAGATAGCAATGGCTCTCTTGTTCTGGTTTGTATTTTCGTTCTGATTTTCCATGTTTGTTGCAAGCAGGTAGAAGCAAAGATCATAAGTTCAGACATCTGGCTGCATTCAAACGTTCTTGAGTTTGAATTTCAGTGAGGAGAAGAGGAGCAGAGGAAAACCGGATGAGTACATGACAAAATTCGAAACAAAACTTTTAAAAATTAATTATGGTTGCTAAGTAACAAAAACATACTTAACCTTTGCTAATGATTAACAAACTTCAAAATCCACATAAGCCAAGAAACAAAGGAGCAAAGGCAGTTTCACAGACGTTCTTTTGATTTGTGCGTTTTCTAGGTTGCTTCCAGGTTTTGCTCTCCTAAAATTTGTAAGGAGATAGGTGGGAGGAAATTACCCAGATTACTGAACCAAAGAAGGCATTGTTCCCCTGTGAAATACTAGCAAGTGATATTTCTGTTCTGAAGCCTTTTTTTTTATCCCTAAATGATGCTCACCCTTAAATGAGATCAAAGCCTGAATATACCATGTTAGTTTTAGGGTAAGGGCCTATTTTTGCAAGGTTTATGTCACCTACTCATCACTGCAAAGACACTGTGCATAACCTTTGCTTTGACTGTCAAGAGTCAATTGATAAGAGTCTTCACAGAACATCTTCCCTGTCAGGGCTTTATCCTTTTTCTCTCAGCATAGGTGAACACAAATGTTGCTTAAACACTATTATTTCTGCCCTTGAAAATATATTATTGCATCCACTAAAGTTAAATCAAGTCTATCTCATCTACGTATCTCTAACTTAGTTTATAAAGCCTTTATCACTACATTTTGCAAAACTTCCTGCAAACTTCTCACAGAATAATATATAAGGGATCAAAATAATTAGCTGTTAGATACTCTGAGGTTGTACAGTGAGGTACAAGCATCAGGCCATTAAAAATGCAATCCAGATATCCATGAGACCACAGTTCAATCCACAGATGTCAATGCCTCGAATGCATGTTACTTCGCAAGCAGTTTCTGCCTGTAAAAATCTCAGGAAATCAGAGACTTTATAAGACAATCTGTCTCCTTGCCTACCTAATGAAGCCTAGATAGATTAGTTTAGATTTATCCTTTACTTACAGCTCCTCTAAGTCTGTTGTGTGTATCTGCCTATTTGAGAATGGGAGAATTAAAAACCTGCGGTTATAAAAGTAATGATTTTATGTCTGACTGATGGTAAGAACCTCGATCTCTGCGCATTTCTGCTGTATGATTCCATTTCTGCACCTAGTGAGATCTTTTATTATTATTTCCTACTTTACTTTCCCTTTCTGCCTTTCATTAGCAGGCAGTACACCCTCACCAGGTACATTGACAAAACATAAAGAGTCAGTGTCTGTTACTATCACAGAGCCTTTGTTTGGACCATGAAAGACAGGGGAGTAGGACAGAGCTTTCCTATTATCTCCAGCTCAGAATAAGATGTCACACACCTGCGAACTGGAAAACCAGTAAAACTGGTTGGGTATTTTGAGGATGATATGCTTTGTCCTCAGAAAAAATAACAATTTATTGAAATTGAAACATTGAAAAGGAGCAGTATTGACATTTTTTGATCCATTTTCTTTCATAAAAATACAAATTCCCGTTTCCCAGTCTGAAATTATGTTTAGCTTCATAACCTAAGCTAACAAGAGAGATGTTAAAAATAAACCAATACCTAAAAAAACATTCAGAGTCAATTGGAACAGTATATTTTGATTGAGACAAACTAACAAACACAAATATGATCATCATTGTGCCAAAAACTCTCAAAATGTCAACTATTCATCCTGAGCTTGAAAAGGAAATTCTTTTGATATCACAAAAACTTTCTGGGGTTGAAAAAACTTACTGGAAAAGTTGAAAGAAAATTTAGCAGTATTTTCTCTCAAAAATAAGCCAAAGGACAAACAGTCTAAGAACAGCAATGTCAGACAGATCACTAATACCTTTACAATTTAAGTCTTTATCAGTTCTAAATTTAAAAGCTTATACTCAAGTAGACGGTGATTTAAACCACCGACACACTAAGATACTAAAGTCAAATTCCCCTGCTGATCTTCACAAGACCCTTTGAAGATCTAGATTTGGAGGATGTACTCTGTATCAGAGACCCAGATGTAAAAAAGCAGTTTTCATAAATCTGTTCAGTAGGGGTAGAGTTTATTTCATTTATTTGTGGCATCTCTAAGTTAGATGCCTAAGCCTTAGCTGATGCCGTGCTCTGATTCTAATTGAGGATGAAAAGAGGCACCTCCTGTTGATGGTTTACCAGGCTTATACTAGAGATGTATCTTAGAATAAGCTGAACTGCTCTGCTTGCATATTTGCCCACGTAGATTGTTAAGGCAGCCTAGGATACCTAGCTTAGACTTAGAGGTCTAAGGTTTGGGCATCTAAGGAAAAATACGATTTCTCAAGCTTGTTTGTTTTACTTAGAGAACATACATGTACAAGAGGATAATGTCTTTCTCAGATTCTCATGATAGTTCAAAACTTCTCTCCCTCGTGTACATACTTTACCCATGGTACTGGTTAAACACAGCTGTGTATACTACTTACTCTCCCCCGGAGAAATTATTAGATCTTCATGTAGCTCTAGATATGATTAATCACAAATGCAAGAGTTCTATTACAACTTTCAGTGTACTAAAACGCTTCCAGTGTAAGCAAACTGAAATTGCCCCAGGATTATGGATGCTATCATAATAGCTTTGAAGCTTGCCTTGCTTCATAATCTGCTGTTTTTAAAAGCATTAAACAGCAAATTGATTTTAAATGCCAAGATCTGAAATCAAAAGAAGAGTTATAACAGATTCAATTAACATACATATTTTTGGATTTTGAGAATTTCAGAGCAAAACTGAAGTAGCTAAATACGGTCTCTTTACTGATATTTACAGTTAAAAGCTCGTATGAAACAAGGGGGGGAAATAGCCACATCCTGATTGGATTAATAAGGTAGAATTATCAAGGCTGATGAAATTAGGTAACAGACTCTGCTACATGCAATAAAAACATTTTTAATAGGTTTTCATTTTACTGTGAAAAGTTAGATGAAGGTGGCCAATGCACTGGGAAATGAAAGCACGGATGGGCTGGAGGACTCATGATGCATCAGTCACTGAATACTCCAGACATAATACTTCACATATTTGCAAAATGTAAGGAGACACAACTGAAGAGAAATTTCAGGCAGCTAAAAAATTGTGCAAAATAAGTCACCAGGCTGAAAGTCTTCCTGCAAAAATTTTCTGTAGAAAATTTTCAGTGTCATGGTTGACATATCTAGCTTTGTGCTATCGGAAGACTAATGCTATAGACTTCTATATAAAATGTGGCTTCTTGTAGAAATGCTCACTGATCTATTCTTTTAAACAGAATAAAACTCCTGTATTTAAAATACAGTTACTTTTATTTCCAACAGATATATGCCAAGTCGACTGAGGCGATGGGAGGCTATCATGAAAATGTACTTGAACTTCCCTGTACTCTTTCCCCAGCACATTTAAAAGTTGTGAGATGTTATGTCTTTTATACTAGAAGTCTTAAATTTGTTACAGAACTGGAAAATTTTTTGTGGGCTTGCACTGGGTAAGGTGATGCAGGAGAGTCAGACTAATTAGACTAATTCGCCCCCTCCAGACCTACATTTCTGAATATAAATTATACCTTATTACCCCCTTTCTGCCTGCCTCCTACACTCACTCACACACTCACACCTTGTTGCTGATCATTTCTAAACCGATAGCAACTGCCTTCAGTTCATTTACATTTTCAAGAGGCAGTTACTCTTATTAGTGAAAGGGGATAGAGACTTAGTTTTTCAAACAAGCTCCTTCTTTCCCCTTGCAGCATCTTCACAGGAGGGGCAATTCCTTGCTCTGGCACAATTCAAAGTCTAATTCTGCAGTTATGCTCAGAATTTAACTGGTCTCATATGGCACTTTGCAGGTGAAACTCATTCATATCCTTATGAACAGTTTATTTTTTCAGTATTCTGTTTGGAATTTTGCATCCGCTACTTATGTTACTCATTAAAAGATTAATTTGTTTTTGAGAACTGTTGCCAGAACTCCAGGCATTATACAAAAACAAGGAAAGCCTCTTAGAAAGCAGTGGGAGAGGTTTACTATCCTGAGGAAATACGGCCTTTGAGTCAAAATCCTGGGTCAGAGTGGACTGAGTATCTGATGTACACTGGGAAATATATGTTCACAGGCCTGCCAAAGAAAAGACATTGAGCGATGTTTTCATTCCTGACAGAAAACAACACTTTATTTGCAGAAGTTTTACTCTGTTATCACAGAGGACTTAATCAGCCTCCTACTTTGCTACATGCAGTACTCCAGAGCCAATTCTTGTTTCTGTACAAAGATTCACAATGGAAAGCTTTCCTGTGATCAGATGTCTCCTCTAAAATTTTATTTCATTGCCAAAACATCATGGCTATTGGACAGCTCAAACAGGGGCCAAAGAGGGATAGACAGGCTGATTTAATCATTTGCCTGTCAGAATAGAAAATGAGTTCTCAGTTCTCTGGCCATTAGCATTTCAAAGAGTGTGACAGGCATATGTAGCTTTAAAAAATAATAATTCTGCTTCTTCCCAGATGCAGAATCTAGCTTTTTGAAAAGGAAAGAAAAGCAGAGTGCACATATAATCCGAATGCCCTGACACTCCTGATCTCCCCTTAAAGTCCGGATACGACAAAAACGTTTGAATATCTATTTGATTTTTGAGCCATTAATTGTTTCACAGCAACACTTCAAGATCATCTGACAAAGCAGTAACAAAACCACGGAGGTTAAGTATGAGATACAACACCCTCCCACCCCCCATTCCCCCACAGGACAGTGTTTAAAATGACCATAAGGCATAATTAGTACTTAAGATCAAGTGATCCACAGTGAACTGCTACCGAATCGTAAAGTCACCAGGTGCTTCTCTTTCGGCTCTGAAAGTTCTCTTGCCTTTGGTCCTGACCCTAATCTCATGGAGACACCCTCATCGCCGGCAGCCCCAAGTCCCACAAAAAGCACAGATGTTATCTCTCAGACTCACAGCGCACGGAGCAGCGGCAGGGATTTGTACAGTTGGATCCTGCCAAGTGCTACTCTCCAGGAAAGCAAGTTCGGGGTTTAATTCCTTCTCTAATTTGATGGGAGTTAAAGCCGTATCCCCCTCAAGAATGCTGCACACCCACCGGGCATCAAAATGCTACCAAATGGATGGAAGCCCCCTATAAGCACACCCAATTCATGCTTTTGCTAAGGCGAAACAGGAATTCAGATACTGCCTGTGTTCTTTCCTCTACTGATTAGCTCCAAGGAGCTCCCTTTCAAAGGGAGTTTCTGCAGGCCACTCTAAGACCACCAGATGCCTCGAAGCATTCATCACCGAATCATCTTCATAAGGGAACTTAACTCTTTCACCCTCTTTCCCTTGACTACATTACAAGGAATATAGTGGCCCTAGTTTGACCCTCCAAGTTATCCTAATGGGGCTAGTGCCTAATTTTATAGTGTTGCAGTATTTGATTTACCAGGGTTTAAATGGCTTCGTTTCATCTCAGCCCTACTGTACAAGGCCCTCAAAACATTTCTGTAAAGTGTAGATAAAAATGTATTCCCTATGGCTATATGGGAGTTTAGAGTTTTCTTCTGTAACTAAGTCCTTTGGCTTTATGACTACCTCCACAGGACAGAATTTTGTATGAATTACCCTGCATCAAAATCAAAAGGGATTTCAAAGAAAAATTCTCATTTCTAACCTAAGTGGATGAAAAATGAGTACCTTCATTGACTGAAATGCTACTTAACTGTGAGATCTAAGCTTGTTTTTTACTTCCGTAATTGCAATTTCATTAATTACTAATTATCTTATCCTATGTCATATATACGGGTGCCTGGTGGGTACCCTTAATATATATGCATATGTACAGATTCTTTCATCTTGGGAGGGGGGCTGTTTACACTCTCACATTGATCAACATTTTCTGTCACATGAAGAATTTCTTGCACAGATTAAGTGCAATTATTATGGGTTTAGAAACCAAATGTCTCTGCACTGCTTGTATTTTCAGAAACTGGATACAGATCAAATTCCTGGCAAATAAATCCAGGCAACAGGTTCGTGTTTCATTTATTTTCAGCCATCGCAGTATATGATCTCTCACTAAGGCTGATATCTATTTTTTCATGTTGATGAGAGTTTTGCTTCACATCAACATGTAAGAAAACTGACAGTTATCAAGCCTGGCGAGCTTTCTACAAATCTCCTTTTCTTGCTCAGTCTAGCTCACTGTGTTTCTTTATCTTGTCAGTTCTCTATTGACAAATTTTGACCTCATTCATACCGAAAAAGTCAATGGATTTTATTGCTTGTATGGTAGAGTGGAGTATTATCCTAAATGCTCAGTGACTATTTAGGAGTTGCTACCCAAAACACTACTGGAAGCTTGCATGGTTGGATTTTATCTTTATTTATTTTGTCTTTTGGTGTTATGGACAGCAGGAAAGATTCAAGCTCCATCTCGATGCTGTTAATCATAGAATGGTTTGGGTTGGAAGGGACCTTAAAGATCATCTAGGTCCAAACTCCCTCACCAGCCACACAGTGAAGATCTTCTTTATATTTAATCTAAATCTACCCTCTTTCAGTTTAAAAATGTTACCCCTCGTCGTATCTCTACACTCTCTGATAAAGAGTCCCTCCCCATCTTTCCTGTAGGCCCCTTTATGTTACGGAAGGCTGCTACAAGGTCTCCCTGGAGCCTTCCCTTCTCCAGGCTGAACAACCCCAACTCTCTCAGCCTGTCCTCATAGGGAAGGTCCTCCAGCCCGTTAATCATCTTCATGGCTCTACTCTGGACCCACTCCAACAGGTCCATGTCTTTCTGACACTGGGGGGCCCCAAAGCTGAACGCAGTACTGCAGGTGGGATCTCACAAGAGCAGAGTAGAGGGGGAGAATCATATCCCTCAATCTGCTGGCCGTGTTTCTTTTGATGCAGCCCAAGATGTAACTGACTTTCTGGGCTGTGAGCACACATTGCTGCTCATATTCAGTTTTTCATCTACAAGTACCTCCAAGTCCTCCTCCATAGGGCTGCTCTCAATCCACTCATCGTCCAGCCTGTATTTGTGCCTGGGATTGCCCTGACCCATGTGCAGGACTTTGCACTTGGCCTTGTTGAACTCTTGTTGAACATCATAAGGTCCGCATGGGCCCACCTCTCAAGCCTGTCAAGGTTCTCTGGATGGCATCCCTTCCCTCCAGCATGTCGACCACACAGCTTGGGGTCATTGGCAAACTTGCTGAGGGTGCACTCAATCCCGCTGTCCATGTCCCCAACAAAGAAGTTAAACAGCACTGGTCCCAATACTGACCGCTGAGGAACGCCATTCATCACACGTCTTTGCTTGGACATTGAGCTGGCCACTGCAACTCTGAGTGTGACCATAAAGCCAATTCCTTATCCACTGAGTGGTCCATCTATCAAATTCACATCTCTCCAATTTAAAGACAAGGACGTTATGCGGGATTGCCTGACTGCAGCAGGGTAGGGACATCAAATTAGCCCAGACACAAGTATGTATGTTGGACATCAAATGCAAAGGAGTCGTCATAGAGGCAGAAAATTAAGCCTATAGCTTAGGCAAGAAGTTAAAGCAGTTGCCCAAAGTTTGGATATGTCACAGCTGCTAGTTCAGACACGTTTAATACATCTCCCATTGTATAGATGTAGCCAAAGAGCAAGGCTGAGTCTAGCATCTTTCTGGCAGGAAAGCATGTCACAACTCATGTAACTTTTGCTGGATCGCTCAAAAAGCTGCTTGCAAACATTTTAGTTCTTTCTGTTAATTCAACCCGGATTAATCCAAGAAGAGTTGGGTTTTGTTCCTGTTTCTGCAACGTGACTTTGGGGAAATCAGCTTTACTTCCCTGGGTCTCTCTTTCCCTTCCTGTAAAATGGAATAATAAGAACTATCTAAAGTGTTCCAAGACCTAAGAGGGGAAGGAAGTACAGAAAGCAAAGCACTGTTATTATTTCATCTTATCTACATTATCTCTTCCTCCAAACAACATTTTATTCTAAACAAAGGAAATCCCTCAGAAGTTCATCATTATCCTTGCCCCAGCATGTTTCTATGGTTACAGAGCCTGTGTTTTTAATCTGTAGAAACTAGCAAGAATTTTCCCATTTTAAAAGACTGCTGTGCCCTGTCTCTCTGACTCTTCCTTATCAAGGACCGGTTATTCTCATTTTGCCAGCTTCATCAAGCCCTGCACTTACAGCATTTCTGAATCAGACCACAGGACAAAGCATTTAAATACAAAGTAAGCATTATTTGTAGTAAAAGCCAGAAATGTAATCATAAAAAATAGAAATGTAGGAAGGAGTGTTAAATGTTATCCCTAAAGGCTTATCCAGTCTCTACTTTTCAGCAGATTGGGCAAGCCTTTGCCTGATGAAGGAAACACGATCCTCTTCCTGCCAAAATCTGCGTGCCTTGGCCTTTCTCCCCAGCCAGTTGCATAGCTCATGTCAGAGACAAGCCACCAAACTTCGTCTGAGATCCAGCCCATCTTGAATATTATGCCATTTGCCTTTCTATATGAAGTGCAATACAATGCACATACAAGCATATATCGATCTACCTATCTATGCATGTAGAGTCACAGTGGATAAGCAATAAATGTAAATACACAAATACACACAAGCCCCTCTACTGTATTGAACCATTGAGAGGAAGTACAGGTCGCTCTTCTCAACCCCAACTATTCATTTCTATAAGACAGAATGCTTATGGATTAAACTTAAGCTTCCACTAAGCACAAGCTTGCAATCCCATAACATCCTCTTAAAATACTACTTATTTTCTTTTCTCTACCTCCCTATGAAGAAAAGTAACCCTCCCTTCTCAGAAAAGTAGCAAAGCCTGTCCCTTCTTGGGGTAACATCAGAATTTGTCTTTTTGTGAGCTGGTTCCCTCTTTATTTCCCCTCCTGACTGGTGTATGCCTTATTTGCATTGTCTCCCTCAGAAGTCTTTGGGATTTTATATGTTGCTGTAACATTAGTGCAAATTACCACATAAAGACTCAAAGTTAATTTTGTGCAGTGATCTACCATGACTTCTTCACAGCATGCTTAATGGAGGGTTTTGTGATGACACAGAGAATAACCTGCGCCAGTACTGTGCAAGATGTTCAATGTGCTCTTGAGAGACTGGCGCTGATGCTGGATGATGTACCCATCTCTCTCACATCCGAGGGGAAAACATGTAAGTTCCCTTGAGGCCAGCCACAACCACCGAGCCCCAGCCTGCAGGATTTGCTGTACATTTATCCCTCTGAAATTGTGTGAATGCAAGCTCTGCTTCCGTGATTGCAGCCCTCCAACAGAAACCACTGCAGGAGCTTTTTCTGAGGTTTTTATAGTTGGGGGGGCGGGTTTTGGTGTTTGTAGGGGTTTTTTTCCTCCCAGAATTCTTTGGGAGCTGTCATCCTCCTTGTTAAAAACCCTTTACCTAAATACTGTTTCCCTGATCATTCCCAGTCATATTCTTTGGTTTTTTTCTGGACTACTGCTAACTCCACAGGGAACGACCAGGGCTTAAGCAACCTGCAAGAGTGCCTGAAAGCAGAAGCCTAGGAAAGCAGAATAAAGCAGAACAAGCAGAATAAGCAAATATCCTCCTAAGCCTCATTAGAGGAAATGGAGATTTCCTCCAGTTCACTACAGGCAACTTCTCTATGTTTAATAACTCTTACTGTACTTTTCTTCCATGAACCAATGCGGGCTCAACTTCAACCCATTTCCAACTCCCACAATATCCCAGAGCAAGTTCTGGTCTAACTAGGCATGGGGTGAAACACCTCTTCCTTTCGATTGACTTCGTACAAATCTCTACCCTGCAATTTCAAAGTGTACTTCTTTGGCCTTTATCTTCGGTGCTAGTTTGTGTGAATTCACAGTGAAACAAAGAGGAGTAATAAATCAATAGCCAGTGTGCTGTTCCAAATGATTGGCACAAAGGTTCAACTACACAGAGGCTAGCTCAACCAAGATGTCATTAATTTAAGAGATAGATCAACTAAAACTGACAGAAGAATAAGATGTTGCTCAGTTTTTCTTCTAGACCACGAAGTCCATAAATAGCATAGAAATTTAACTGTGAAAGAAGGTTTATCGGGGATAACATTTGCCACAAAAGGGGTAGGAGGATGAGAGCAGGGGTGCCTGGGAGAGAAACATGTCATAGCCTGTGTCTAAAAAGCTGCTGGTTCAGCACAATAACTAAACCCAAATGTTCTAGTACTGCTTTTTCTTGTGCCCCCAAACCCTTAGAAATAGAGTCAGGGCCAGACAGCTGCTCAGCCCAGCTCAGAAAGAAGTCAGGACAGAACCTGCTGGATAGGGATTTCTGGGGTGAAGCAAAGGGAAACTTCTCCTACAAGCTTTCCAAGATGGGGAAAGATCTATTTCATGGTGCTTCAGAGTGCCATTAGAATTTGTACTCCTTGCTTCTAGACATTTCTGAAGGAGGACAACCAACCTCTTCCGTTTTTTTTTCACCAAAAATGCAGCCACACATAATTTATGATACTAGATAAAATGTTAGAAATCAGTATTTGTCAAAACTGTATCAACACTCAGCTTCATTGGTATAATTATAATCATTATCATTAATAATTAATGATTTTGTTCTGGATTGTTTTCCCCTCTTAAATGCATTTTGTCAAGCAGTATGCAGATTAGAGCTAAACTAAAGATATCTATTAATTTTAGATTGTAAGAGTTGAAATATAAATATTTCTACAGAATCTGAATAAATGGCAACACTAAGGCCAAAGTGTATTTAAAGGGTCATTTTTAACTCCTTTGTCGTCTTTGAGGAAGGATGTAATTTTCTGGAAAGTTCTGAGAAAGATCAATGAATCCCATTTTCAGCTGATTGATGTAAATCAGCAGAGAAAGGCTACCTTCTGCTGACATCTCTTTACACCATATGGAAGCCATATCTTTAGGTCTGGTTATGGTTAAGATTTATTTTTATGCCTCACCAAAAGCTTAAATACAGTTTTAATTAAAATCAGAAAATAGTTTGATGATGAAGTGGTTGCCAATTCCTCCTTAATTATAACCTTCTCCAAATACTAGAGCTAGCTTGTCAGCATTTTGGATTTTCTAAGTGAAAGAAGGACAGGAAATAGATAAGATGTCAATTACAGCAAAGTGCAATTAAGATTATTGGCAGATGAAGACCCTCAGGGAACTAGAGTTCCACATAGCAGTAAGCTTGATAATCAGATGGTCCAACCTGGCACTCAAGTGAATGAGTCATGTTATACAATATGAATTAATAATTTAAAAGTAAAGTTTAAAGGAAAAATAGGATAGAGAAATACACACAACATTATGTCAGTTTTTCTTGATTTCTAAGGGAGAAACACATTTCTCATCTGATCACAAGTTTCTTGACTACATGCAGAGCACACAACCCAGGAGCTCCTGGCACACACTAGCCGTGTTCCAGCTCCCTACCAGGGTGAGACCTGGGTGTGCTCCTGTCTGAGTAACATCCAACAAGGAAGCCTGAGCGTGTAGTCCCTGAGGAGACTAACTACTACCCAGTTTAGCTGGGGGAGGGTCTGCTGGGCAGCCTTGCAGGGTTGTTGATGGGACCTGTGTGTCAGGACTCACCACAGCACACACTCAGTAGAAAAGCCCAGATGCTGCTTTTTCCTTCTGTCATTAAACCACAGCAAAAGCAGCCAGCTGATCTCCTATGTATATTATCATAGGCTTCCTGGATGACTACCTTCTGTGGCAAATTAATTCAAAAATTACTGCCGTGAGAGAGAAAAACCCTCTACCCTCTGATACTGAAGACAATAACTGTTATTTAAAAATGGCAGTAATCTTTAGATCCGCCAGTGACCTTGTGCAACAGCACTTGTGTCAGATGAGAAGCATGAAAACAAGATTGTTTTCAGTTCGTATTTCCTCCCACCAAATGTCTCTCAAACAGTAATGAGGCTGGGGAGAAAGGAAGATATTGTAGTCTTAACAGCTGTAATAAAACATTCACACCAGCAGATATCATGAGGTTAAACTAGATGAGATAACTCAGTATTACAAACAACATTTCTGTCCTTAACTGTGCAACCACCACCAAGGCTTTGTCATGAGAGATATGCTGCACTGCCTTTGCATTTCTTATTCTGAACGGGGGCACAAAAGGGAGCTCTACCCATTTTCCTCCCTATTAGCACTGCCTAAGGGGTTGTATAACTCAGAAATACTCATCTGACAACCACAGTGTCCCTCTCCTATCAGCTTGGAGCTCCATCAAGCTGTGTTGTAATACTTTTTTATTGACTAAAGTCTCTCTTAAATCTCAGCAATCCGTTTGTTTCAGCATTCAGAGTCCCATCTGCTTACTCAGGGGACGGGAGGAAATTGTTATTCCTTTAGTCAGCAATAAAGCACCAGCACATTTCAGAGAACATTGGTAGGGTTTTATTGTGACTTCTGCATTATCCTATGTTAGCTAAGTTGCCAACAGTAAAAGAAATTCTGCCCTCAGTTTTTCTAATTGACAACACTGTGGTGACAGGGACCATACAAGCAAATAGCTTTTATAGACAGCCTGATAGACCATACAGATAAACTAGAAGAGAGAGAAATTCACAGTGCCTCGTACATCAGTAAAATTTGTCACTGAATTCAACTAGCAGAAAATATATTTTTAGTGAAACTTATGCTGGGAAGAATTGAGCTCAAGTTCCAGAACTAAGACGGACCGGGCATAGAAACTGCTGTTTTGATTCAGAGAGGCAAGATATTGCCACCATGTCAGTTCTTCAGTGGTTACTTGAAAGAATACTGAGCTTAGCACCCTGCGCGTAGAAAGTGTGAGAAAACTTGGCAATTATTTCTAATAGTTGTCAAGGATGACAGCTGCTCTTTTGCATACCTGGCACATTGTGACTTCCAGCATCCACTGCAGATAAGAGAGTTGTGCAGGTGACATCTGCATCCCAGTGACTGGTCTTGGGCCATGCGCTTAGAGTGAGCCATGCTGCTTTATTAGTAGGTGCCACTTAACACTACAGTTTCATAACCTCCTGAAAAACACCAGGTCACCAGATGCAGGGGGACACAACGCTCTTCCTCACCCCAGCTGCAGTGGTGGGATGCCATGGAGACATTGTTAATGCAGAATGGGAGAGCAGGCTCAGAGCTCAGGCTGCTCCAGGCAACATCTACTGCTTTGAAAGTGTTATTAATTTTGAAAGAATCGTTATAGGTTTAAACAGCTAATAAATATTGGCCTCTAGCTCTTGAGTAACTTCTCCTTTATTTTTTTTCTTTTTACTAAAGCTTAGGACGCTGCTCCATCTTGGGAACTGACACATCTGCCAGCCTCATGCCTGCAATAACTTACAATAAATAATACAGCATAGAAGTGACAGGTTCGCTTAAATAGTATCAGAATTAAATAGAATAGCAATGGTTGGGAATTGGTTGTAATTATATAGTATATACGTGGAGTTGTTTAAAGTAAGCCTAACTTTGGAAATAAGGTGTACACAATCAACTGAAAGGAAATGCAGATTTTCCCCAGTAATCATTAAATTATACTTTCTGAGGGACAAGACACATTACATTTTAGAAAATCAAAAATCACTGTGGTGAGAAGGACTTTCTGTTTAACCAATGACAGAACACATGTAGGTATTGTAGAGAATTTTCCTTTATTTGAAATCTTTACATCAGAATTATCTTTCCAAAAGACACATTGTAGCTTAAATAGAAAATAATTGAGTCAGTGCAAAAATTACTGGTTGAATTTTTAAATTTTTATATGCTTTACTAAGTCCACTGGTTAGTTGACTTGATCACTATGTCCCTCTGCACTCAAAAATATATAAATTTCACTAACGACCAATCCTACTTTGTAAGTACACTGATACTCTTGCCCAGTTCTCATCTTTCCATTAAATAATAGCACAGCAATAGATTTAGGAAATAGAAAACTGTTTATTTTGGGGAAAGAAAAATGGATAAAGTGATACAGGCAAGAGAAAGGGAATTAGTGGTAATATTTAAAGATTTTAATCATTTTAGTTCTGGTCAGAAGTCCTAAACTGCGTTATGCTTCCAGTTATTCTTCATATAACTCCTATTGTGCACAAGATGAATAAAAACCTGCCTGTAAAGTGGAAATTACAAGCATCAAAATGAATACTATAGCTGAAAGTTTGCTCCGTAAGTATTCCTAGAATTTCACATTCAGCTGCAAGTCAGGGAGTCATTAGGGTAGAGCACTTAGAGAAGCAAACTTAGAGTTAGGTGAACTAATGAAGTTAACCAACTAATTTACAGCCTTATTTAGAGGTTTGCATTACCTTCTGGAGTTCTCTGTTGTTTTCTCTTGGTGAGACACCTACCAACTTCTAAATGAGGTCCCCAAATTGAGCTTTTGTGTCCCCATCATGTTGCGAAGTTGAAAAACAAAAGTACCCTCTGAAAGAGACTTGGGAAGGAAAAGAGGGAAAGGAAGATTAAAGAACTTTTGAGGTAAAGCTGAGAAAGAAATTTTCTGCAGTGTTGCAGAAAAGTTGGATCCAGTCTTGTACTTAACCTCAGAGAGGAAAAGCAAACACCTTTTGAAGAGACATTAGGTGTGTTTGAATAGAGTTATAGAGGTTTTGATTGTATAAGTCCTTTTAGAGGTATATATATGTAATTAATTATTTAGCAGTCTAACAAAATCTAGGACTGAATGTAGAATGCTGATAGCCTCTCCAGAGTTATTACTGAATATAACATTTTTATATGCTTCTGGTATTGAATACAGCTTTCAACTTTAGTCTTTTTCTTCTTCAAAAACTTATCAAACGAGAAAATATGGAATTTACACATAATAGCTCATTCCGGACTAAACAAGTTTTGAAACTTTTTAAAAGAATTTATGATAGTCAAAGTATTTCTGTTTATTTTTTTAAATGTTTTGAACTTTGTTTTCTAATCTTCTGAAAATGGCAATGGGAAATAGCATCATGGGAGAAAATGTATTTACATGGTCTAATTAAATGACTACAATTCGTCATGAACTCTATATATTTCTTAAGTTGTATGATCAATACCTCCTTGGAAATTATTATTAGGAGAGGGGAGACCTATGAGGTCAAAACTAGGAGCTAGTTATTACGCTAAAAATAGCTAAAATTCAAAGTCATCTTTTGACTGTAATAGATATTAGCCAATAGTTTCAACACAATCATGAATTAGCCTCCCAGTCACACCTGTCACTGGTTTAGCTCCTTTGGTCCCTCGAAAGAAGTCCAAAGGAGGTACATGCACCTGCTTCCATGTTTCTCTCCGAAACAGGTTGGACATTGTCACCCCAATGATGTGGGCCAGTCCAGATAGTGGGCAGCACAAAAGCTGCAGTCACAGCGCATGAGCCTTGCTATTCCACCCCTCCATTTATCCAAAAAATATATGTTTTCTTTGCCACCAGGTATCACTCCTGAAAGCTCCTTCTTCAGGGAATTCATCCCCCTCTCTTCAATCCCCCAAGCCACATTTCTGTGGCTGAGAACACGACAACATCTAAAACATTCTTGCATCTCCTCCTTCCTGATGAAAGAAAGAGGGAGAAGATCCCACTTACTGTACTGTGCCTTTTTACTAGTCCTTGCTGGCTCACTTTGTGATATGATTGACCATATTCTCCATGAAAAAATGCTTCTCTGCTTCCTTGTAACAGTACAATTAAGACTTCTAACTTCTCTGAGACAGGAAGTGCATCCTGTCCGTTTCTGGAAAGGTGAAATCCAGAAACTGTACATGGCAGCCTCCCTCCTCTGCATTTATCCTACATGCGAGGGGCAGATGGTGGGGCTGGCAGCCTCCCCCAATGCTTTGTCTGCAATAACCTCAGGGTCCAAACAGCTCCCAAGATTTACGCTGAGAGCATGAGCTGCTCCATGATTTGACTGATATATTCTGCAGGGCTATCACGCTTTTTGAACAGGGCATGACTCACTGTTGTGATGGTAGAAAGCCAGTTATCATGTTAATAAATGCAATATGGAGGAAGCTTCTAGTGCTGCTGTTGAAATGCTCTTTTCTATGAAGTGTACTCCATCCACATCCTTATCTTAATGGATCTCAGGTAAAATTGAATGCCTCTCAAACTAACTCTTTCCATCCCTCTCTCTTCATACTGATGCTTTCTTCTTTAGTCATGCTTGTCAGATCCATGTTAAGTGGATAGTCACAGCTTACAGATTACCACCCAGCCTTTTTTATTTCCCCTTCCCAGAATACAACACCCTAGTTAGCCTATTTTATGTATATAGCTGTACAATACCGTTTTAGTTCTATACATAGTTGAAGTTTGTTGTCCTGCATCTGCCATTATAGTGTTTGCACAATTCTGAGACCTCAAACATAAACATAGAAGAACATATTTAAAAGAGTAGTTATGTAAAATTTAATAAAATATGCTAAAACCATTTGTTTATACTGAGCTATAAAGAAAGCACATAGCAGAGGTTGTTTTGAAAAAATGGACAAACACGTATTTACATTCTACTAATTTTTAAGATAGATGTTATTAATAAATAATATTGAAATCTGATTATATACTCTAGAAGTACATTAAGAATAGTTACTAATAACCATTACATAATTAAAACATTTTGTTGTTTCTGCATGTATTGATACATTCATCAACTTTCACTGGGTTTAAATGACTTCACTGTAATTTTATGCTCATCCTTCATGCAACCTTGTCTTTTTTTCCCATGCCATTTATTTATGCAATATATGCTTTATACCATTTATGACAAACTTTTCCTCTACACTTTTCAGCTACTTCTCTGGACCTTTCAAATCTTTTTCATTTGGTTTCCTCTAGGTCAGGCATTGAAAGACCTGATCCAGAGAAACCAAAGTCAAACTGAATATAATCAATGGACCCTAAGGAGGCCAGCAGCACCCACAATCCCATTCCCTTCTGGCTCCTGTTTGAACCCTGGCATTTCTGAAAACCACTCACCAGTCTGGAAAGGGAAGACACAGAGAGGAGCGATACAGAGAATGAAGAGTTTTGAAAAAGCCCAGGGCAATGGGCAACCCACTGGCACAAATGTTTTTTCCTCCTGCAGGAAAGCAGCCTACATGCCTGGCAGGGCTGGTGTGACCTGTGGCCACTGGGAGACATCCATCAAGCATACCCACAAGTCACATCAGCTTATGCCATGCTCATCGCCACTGGAGAAGCTAGGCTTAATGCAATCTCTTATCTTACCATCAGTGAATACAACTGAAAGTGCTGCTTTCCTCATGTTTTCCCACTGATATTTAGCACAAAGGATTTTTGTTTGGCCTTCAGCTTGTGTCATCCCTTTTTGGCAAACTCATTCCCTTCTTTCTTTTATCTCCTTTTTTTTTTTTTTTTCCGTTTTGAATTTTGAATCTTATTCGTGAGGCAGAAGCCACATTTGGCAATTCTTTTGTGAGTCCTTCTTTCAAGGAAGATTTGCAAAGCCCTGCTCTTGGCCGCATGTGCTTTCCCCACTCCAACAAATCCTCTACTGAACATCACTGCTTACTTGTGTGGCAGCATTGTCCTTCCAGGAATCAAGAACATGTGGAAAGATGCAGATTTTAACATTAGGGCTTTTATGAATATTTAACTTAACTACCTATCCCAAGCTCTCACTGTCATAATTAGAAAAGACTCCCAAATAGTGTAATGAAAAAGAAATGTATAGGGCTTTCTGGGAAGTGTCTAGCAATCTCACTTCAAGTATTATCTTTTCAGTGTTTTTTTCAGTGTTGTTGCTGCTGCTTGTAGCAGATGGCTAGTTTATATCTTCTGCCCTTTGTGCCGGAATTTTTGTTGTTATTGTGGTTTGATGGAGTAACTGGCATTCAACAGTGTTTTCAATTTAACTGATATACTTCTTGGAAGATGGGTGAATCTTAAAAAAGTTTGTTGAAGAAAAGTGTCTGGTCACAGACACACATATTTAAAATGAGGAACATGCACGAGGCAATTTGAGTAGGATGTTCAGAACAATGGATTGAAAAAAGCCACTGTTTATAAACAGCTATTTACATAATCTGCCATTTCTGTTATCTGCAACATTCTGCACAACAAAACTACTGTGAGCAAATGAAATTTAAATGTCACTATATGAACTAATCTTAGCCAAAGCACAAGAAATTTAAATTAGCTCATATTTAAAGCAGCTTGCATGACAAGCTTAGAAGATGAAGTAATCTCTTCAGCAGGACAAGGGCAGTGGCTGAGCCTTGATCTTTGCTCAGTTGGTAACTTGGCCATCTCCCCATATTTTGAAGGTGAGCGGTGTCATTCTTGGAAGGTAGCACAGCAGCTTGCCAAAATGACACACTTCCCACATGGGAGACCTACCTGCAGGTCACCTTATGTTTTAGTTTGAACTATTGAACAAAGAGGATGTTTTCCTTTAACTGTACAATGATCGATAATGTCACATCTGAGGCAACTAACCAACAATGCAAAAACATTGAACACTACGGGTGCAGTCCTTGCAAGTGTCTTCTGGCCTGAATTCAGCAAAGCAATTAAAGCTATGCTAAATGGGAAGCATGTGAATAGTCCCTTGTAGTACCTTGTACTCTTTAAATTAAGCACATACTTACAGTCTTTGATGGATTAAGGCAAGAACAAGCACAAGCTTGTGGGAGCCTGTGTTTTGCCCTGTTGACAACAAGGTACTTGTTTAGCACTGTGGGTCCTAACATACTTTCTGAATATCTCACATCGTATCTATACCACTAACAACAGTACCTGGGGAGCTGGCATAGACAAAGGAACACAAAGTAAAGCAGGTGCTCCGACCAGCCATCAGCAATCTTTTCAGCAGAAGTGATTTTGAAGGAAACATGGTGGGGACTCCTCTCATGAATAAACCATAACCCCCCATCTATGGAGGTTGTGTGAGGCAGAGTGAAATAAGATGAGGCTGGATGGTTCTCCCCATCTTATCAATGCATGTCTTCTACCTGTCAAGGGCAGTCCACTGCATCAACTGATGTCCCCAGAACAGCCTGTGCACCTCTTGATATCTCCACTTCCTGTCTGTCTTTATCTCCAATATCACTACTCACATGAAGACGCCCTGTGAATCTTTGCTCCTGCATTACACCAGAGGTGTGCACTTGCTCACCAGTCCTTGAGGCTGCTGCAGGTAATGAAGTCCCTTTCTTGCATCTACTGTAGCCTTAATGGCTGAGGAACTCAATAGGAAAACCTGGCCCTTAGGCTACAGCCTCTGCTTGTGGACACTCAGCACTCATTGCTGAAGCACATGGACTGTAGGAAGTTCAAGCACAGCCTTCCCCTCAAAGATCTCATGGAGATCAGCATAGCATAGGCAATTACGTTCAGTTGCAGCCAAGAACCACACCTGTATGCATGTGTCCCTCATCTCTTTAATTCTGAACCTGCACCACAATTCAGTTTGTACAAAGCCAGCTCGATCCAGGTGATCCAGTGCCGCTTCACACTAGGACAGGGGAAGGGAATGAGAGAGAGAGGAACTTTCTAATTCCCAAATCCACCAGCACAAACACCACTTTTGCAGATGTTGACTATGGTTCTTTTTTCCTTCTATCCAGGTCCTTAACTATGCGTGTTGTACCGTCCCATACACGCCTTTTTAATGGGATCCATATATGACTCAATGATTGTGACACAGTCATGGACATATATAATAAGGTTACAAAGTCTCCTGATGACACTGAGGTAGCACAGACAACTGCCACTGCAAAGAGGTGCAAAGACACCTTAAGGTCCCAGGTGACAGGATGGAAAAATGGCAGAGGAAATTCAATGTAGGTAACCTAAGAGATGAGCATGAACATAAACACTCCTAACTTTATATATAAAAAGGATGAGCTTTTAAACAACGATTTCCAAGCAACAAAATTTGATGTTATATTAAATAGCTTTATGAAAAGTAAGATTTCCCTGTCTTTAGAGGATAACTTCCCCAGAGAGGAATAAACGTATTTGTTATTACATGTAGTATTAAGGAGCACTTTGCAAAATAATTTAAGAGTGTTACAAACATATTTTAGTAGTTTTCTGCTTAAACTGATATTGTGAAATAAAACTAATGCTAATTGTTTTATTGGATTATTTCCTGCATTTTATCAACTCCTTGTCAGGTTGCTTCTAAAGACTACAGAAAAATCCTGAGGGTACCATAATTATGTTTCAGTATACAGTAATTATATGTGCATACTTCAAAAAAGAGAAATCTTTAGGGATATCTTCCTTTTATAGACTGTGGTATTATCACAATCATCTACAGTCATATAGAAATTTAAATAATTAAATATCTGAATTTGCTCCTGGTTTTGACATTTCCCACTAACCATGTCACCATGATTTGTTAGTACATATTTTTATACCCACATGTACAGAGCTTTCAGAAAAATCCTACTTACAAATGATTAATATTTTGGACTAAAATGACAGAATTAAGATCAGCATTTCCATTTAAATAATAACTTTTTAAAATACCTTTTTTTTTTTTAATTAACTCAGGCAGCTGACTGAGTTTTTAATTTTTAATTTTTTAATTTTAATTTTTAATATTTTTATTTTTAATTTCCACCCTTCTTTGTAGGGAAATGAAGAACTATGGTCTAACACCAGCACTATAACTGGAGTCTGAAACTTGTCTGAGAGTTTTATCAGTCTATATCTCCTTTTACTTTGGCTGTCTTTTACAGTGGCATGAGTGTGAAATGAATCATGCCCTCTAGTTTTTATCACTATGCCTACAGACAAAGTCAAGTGATACAGATCAGCCAATACAAAGGGGGCCAGCATCTTAAAAAGCAAACTGCTAAGTTACTTCCATATCCTGCTCCTAAGCCAAAAACTGAACATTTCAAGGCTAAGACAAATAAAACCAAGATTGGTGAGAATCATAAGGGCTCTGGCAGAGAAGAGAAGGATCCTCGAACAATATATGTTGTCTGGTCTCTGTGTCTTTTTAAGTCTTGCGACAGAAAATTGTCATATTACTATCTGTTACAGCAAGAGCAGTAAAAATCAGTGGAAGAGGAATTACAGCCTTCCTTGGGCTGCAGTTTCATTGCCCTGCTTAACATAAACTCTGTTAGGAAACACTTAACTACGTACTGATTCATTTGACCTGCTTCACTGTGATAAATGGAGATCCATGCCTGTCCGTATGTAATGAATCTCTGCAGCAAAGACCTTCATACAATGAAAACTTGAAATAGTGGGTGTCATTGTATTAAAACGTACTAAAAACTAAAGGAGAAAAGGAACACAACCAGTCTTAGAAGACTCTATGGTGACTGTTTACGGATTTATACTAGAGTATTGAGTTTTGGCATATGAGCATACACATGCATAAAGAATTCAAATGCATAATATAGATATGTCCTAGAATGCTAGATTAATGGGGAAGTAAAGGCTAAACATTAATTTTCAGTGAAGTGAATCAACAGATAGGAGAAGATAAAGCTCTGCCCCTCCAAGAAGTACCTGATTCATTAAGAAATGAAATGTGAGCTAAATAGAAAGCCCTCCGGTAAAGAAGAAGGGTACAGGCATCCATTTACTGGACTAATTAAAAAATTTAGAAACTGAAGACTAATTTCTAATTTCACTTTCATCCGTGTAAACTCAAAGAAACTCCCCCAATTTCACTGGAGTTGGTCCAGACTTTCAGCATTTTTAACGACAAGCCTGTCCTTGAACTCTCCATTTGTTGGAAAGATAAATCTTTTTCCTAAATCCTGAGTACTATTGTCTGGTTTTCAGTGCTGAAGGAGTTTTGAATAAGATCAGTACTTTCTCTCTTGATGGTTTTTTTTAATATCCAGGCTACCAAATAGTTTCTGTAATGTTCTGTGTGGATGCCTCCACGAACTCTTCTTATTCTGAATTCATTGAACAGGTGTTACTTTCATGAACATGCACATGGTAAGGCTACCAAAAAGGACATCAAAACAAAGCTAAACAGCACTTCTGATAATATAATGCCGATTCCTCATTCAGCTTACAGCTATCATAAGTAACTTCCAAATGGGCAGGCGCCAAATGCTGAAGTGAACTTAGATGGAGTAGTGGAGATACAGGGTTAGGAGGAATAGTCCAGGAAATCTCACACTTTCTACAGAAATATATGCTTTTGTTTTATATACAGGAAGGAATAGTTACCAGACCCCCATAAAAAAAACATACAAAAAGATATTTTTAATTTTAGTTAAAGAATCACTTGGGGATTTCCTTTATTATTCAATTGGTATGTTTTGTATATGTTGAGTTATAATATTAAAAAATAAATCAAAATTATTCTCTTTGATATGGTTTGATGGAGACAAGACAAGCCTGTGACTTGAGAGGAGAAGGATTTCTTTGCTTTGATATATTGACTGTCTGGATGAGGGTGTCTCCCCAGCACTGGTTTTTTCATGCTTCTGATAATCACTGTTTTTGACTAGAGGGTGTCTTAACTGCTCCCCTTCATAAACAATTGCACAGAGTCAGACTGATCCAAAAGCTGCCAATCATCTTATTACCTTGGCCTAGTGCCTTTTTGCATCAAGAGGGATATGACCTTCTTGTAGTATCTTAGATGACCTTGCACCTTTTGCCTCCTCCCCATCTCAGTTCTGCTGTTGGAGGCACCTGCAGTGCAGGAAGGTAACTTGCATTACAGAAAACTGAAAAGAACAGTATCTACTGGCAGTTTTCATGGACGGGCTGTTTCTAAATGGGTTGAAGAATAGGACAGAGATTATAGTTTTCACAGCAAAACACAATAAAATGTTATGTTGATCTGCAGCAAATGGAATTGCAGTTCTGTTGCACGTCAAACCACAAGATGGAGTCTGCACTTTGGATTTAGGGAATATTTCACAATATTTACAGTACACAATAAGCATTTTGCACTGTTATACTGGTAGCCTCTATGGCACTAGGTGCCACCTGATATGTGCCAAAGCAGATAGATTTTAACAAAGCCTTACAACATGTAAGCAAATAAAATTATAAAAACCTAATACATAAATCTTAAGAGCAAGGTATGCAGAAGAACAACAGCTCTTGATTTAATTCTAAGGCTTAAGTGTTGAGAAACTCGGACATTTTTATTTTTACAATGTCAATGCATAACAAAGTGATAAAATACTACTTTCTTTAACGATGAATATTTCTCCAGTCCTAATCATAGGAAAAATTTTCATTGCTTTAATGATCAGATGCAACTAGCAGCTTTTCACTCCAAAATAAAACCACAGTATTAACATGGCAGTGGGGCTACACAGCCCTTGTTTTCTCCCAGTATTTGGCACAAGGCAATGACACAGCTGATAGATGTCATTGAGCCTACTGGCAACACGTTGGCGTCAGAAGTCAGTCCCTCTATCTACAGCAAAGTCAGAACCAGAACACAGAATTGGTTTGTGTACAAATGAACACCCACAAGGCTGTTGGGGATTAAAGCACATAAAGAGTAAAGTCATAGCCACTGAAACTATAGGGAGACAGTGAGGAGAGAATACATATATTTACTCAAATTTGGGATAGTTTGCCCACACGATAAAAATCTTCACTTCTGATGCTTTTTGTAAAGAGATGTAAATAACTCTACTTCATTGCTCAACTCAGTCACATTATCAGCCTTGGATGAAATGTGGTATTGCTCATTAAGTAATAGTGATCATTTTAAGCTTTTCATCAACCTTGGCCATAAACATTTTACTCTTCCCAAATGACTCAGCATTCTAAGGCTGTAAGGGAACTGTCTGAGAAAAATCATAAAGTGCAGTCTGGCCATTCACAGCAGGTACAGTTTGTCACAAAAATACCAGTTAATAATTCCCAGTTGATTGTTAGTTACATTAAACTGTTATTAACTGAGAATTTCTGGGGAAGCAGAGAGAGAAGTAACCTCTTGATTACCAAAGTTACTGGCTCCCCAGTATAATGCACTAGAAGTCTGGAAGATTTAGATTCTAAGGATTCTAGCCAAATATAACATTTCAGGCAAATGACTTAAGTCATAGAGGTATATGGTGAAAGGAACCTTCCTCATTGCTTCATAGTGAACATTAAATAAATCTAGCTTAATACTGGTTGAACTATTAGGTACTGAAAACCGATATGTTATTTATCAAGTCCAGTTGGAAAACACTCTGGATCAGTACCCAGACCTGAAAATACCTGCAGCCAACGGAATAGGCAGACAGATTGTGCAAGTACTCACATTCAAGGCCAACTCACATTTATGAAAAAGTCCTGAATATGCATAGATATGAAGTCTTGGAAAGGACGTTCAGTATTCATGTGCTTGTTTACTTAATACACAAATGCAACACCAGCTATGTCAAGCGAGAAAGCATAATATTTTATTAGGCAAATGTAAGAGCATACTGAGGGAACAGAAGCATTATTCCCCAATTTTAAAGAACATGAAATATAATGAACAAAGATATTAGTAGCTTATCTTGGGTTATTTAGGAAGTCTGTGGTTCAGCCAAGAAATGAAACCAGGTCTACACGCTTCACCCCCATTTCTTAGCTCAAGATCATCCCTCACCTTCAAGTCTGCCTATCTGAAATCAAAGTCATACACATACTTTCAGACTAAATCTGGGAAGGTTTGTACGGCTCTGTTTTTGCAAGTAACCTTTAACTTTATATTTGAAGAGGCTGCATTTCCAGCAGGCAAGTCCTTGCCAGGGCACTGGTTCAGTATAGAACATGGCTACTCATGAAATTTTTAATACTTTTTCTAGTATCGCCTGTGTGCTCCTTAACCCTTTCAATTTGAACTCACTATATCTAGTAAGAGCATGATGATAAATAATAGGGCAGCAAGAAAATGAAGTAAAGAGAATATCACAGAAATAGAGATTAGAGACTACTAGCTTTTACAGAGCAGAACAAGTAGTATTACCTAAATACACCTAAGTCCACAGGTTTGTAAAATGAAGTAATGTTGACAGACTGTTGGCCAATGTACTCTTGCTGGACATGTCTCCACCATGTGTACATCCACACAGGTCCCTGTTACACAGGTACCTAGATGCCAAGACTGAGAGACCCACTGGAGAGCCCTGCCTGGCCACTCTCTTTCCTTTCCAGGAAAACCAGGACGCACAGAATAGTGATGTGGATTAGGTTTACCTAGACTAGGCATAGCTACCATACTACAGCCTCACAGTATACGTGCAGCTGCTAAGGCTCAGATCTTCCACCACGCCGCCTGACTTTTAATTATGCTTGGCCTATCTCAGCACTAAGAATTTTGTTAACCTTTAGCTGCTGTTGAATCTTTGTGATAAATATTTTCACCATCTGCAAAGAAAACATACCATGAAAAATAACTATATACCTGAAAATACCATTTTTGAATAGTTTTTCCCCCAGTGTAAGATACCCAAAATAAAATAAATGAACCTCTGTCTAAATGCAGAATAAAATTATGAATATAACATATTTGTGCTATGGCTTAGAATAATTCCGTGAATTACTGTTGCTAACAAAACATACTGTGAGATCACACAATATAATGGATTACAAAGCAAATACCACTGAGTTAAAGAGTTGGTGCTACAGAAGTATTTTATGAATGGGGAACCCACACAGGCAGATTCCATTAATATCAGTGACTTATCAGTCCCATTTTTCACTTGTTTTCCTGAGCGGAATGAGAGTCCCTGCTGAGAATAATAGATTCCTTTCCTCAAAATGAGCAATAAAAAACTAAACACAAGATTTATACACTTTGCATAAAATTATGTGTAGCTTGATGGATGTTAATAGAACTGCACTAGCTGATGAGTTGGTCCCTTACAAGCACAGGGCTGCATAATCTCAACATGAGTATACTATACATAGCTAGCTAGCTAGCTATCTACAAGTAGTCTCCCTATAGTTTTTCATTACTACTACTACTATTGTTTCCCTTTCATGCACAGGAGAGACATAGCTCTTCAGTTATCATACGGTCTTTACAGAGACTAAGGCACATTTTATTTCTTTTTACTCTGCCCACTTAATCTTAGAGAAGCTCTCACCTTCTGGAGACACACAGGAAAAAAATGACTTCTAGGAAATTTGCATTTTCACAAACCACAAAGTTCTTTGGCCAAGAAAGCTCTTATTGCAGTCAATGGCATTCATCCAGCTATTAGTACTGCACAGGGTGCAGGGCTGCCATTCTGTTTGCTTCTGTATCTCAGGCCTTCAGAGAAGAGCTTCCAGTATTTAAGGAGAGTTTCAGTCTCTCTGGAGTCTAAGTGAAAATTTCTTTTAAAATCCTTTATCTTCTTTCTGACGTAGCATCTCTTCTTGAGCAGAAATGTCAGAGTGGTCTCACCCCCCTAGGTGCTGCATTTCCAGGTCCTCCTGCTTCCCACAGTTAAGTGCTCTGCCCTACCTGCCTGCCAACTTTTAGCTGATACCTGGGGACTTTCTCACTAAGTCTTCCAGTCCATTAGAAGGAATACCATAGATCGTCAGCTAGTTCCTTAGTTTCCCCTGTTTCAATTAAGAACCTGTCTACACCTTTCACTGAACTTCAGAAGCTTACCACAGTCCCAGTATTCTTTTGCAACCACTTTAAAAACCTGACAAATTCACCTTGGGTGATTACAGGGCTTTCTATTGCTCATTTGACTCCTCCATGCTCATTGCTTTACCCTCAGCTCCTCATTCAGCCCACAACTTTGCTTACAATTTTCCCAGCTGCCTCAGGGGCCACACAGCTGCCTTGAAAGCACTGCTCTGCTCTGACCTCCTCATTACCAGATTCTTCTCCATATCAGCATCTTCTCAGTGTGGCTGCCCATACTGGGCTTATCAACATTTTCTGCTCAAGGTCTCTATGACTTTAAATCTGTGAACCTTAGTGACTTCTCATCAGCTCTCAATCCTCTCATGCTTTGTCTGCTTTTTAGTTTGCTAATGTGGTAGTTGGTCCCGCCTATGTTTATGTCTCCTCCACCTTTGGTCATCAACCTGGAAAATTCCTCCAACTTGCCTGTGAGTCAAGCCCATAGCACAGCCAGCACCTTTGGCAAGAACCCTGAAACACCAAGAGTTTTTTCTAAATAATATTTCTAAATTACGATCTTTCTTACTATCCTGCAGCTAAATATTTGGTCAGATTCTTATGATCTCAATATTTGATTGCTGTGACATATTTCATGCTGATTTTGACATGTGTCTTCTTGCCCAATTGTACCTATCAAAATTCTTAATCAAGGAGCACCTTCCTGCCTTATGGCTACAGCAGCATCACCTTCCTCTCTATTTCTCCATGGGCTCTGTCTTGCTGGCCTGCAGTTACACACGGTGTGGCTTGAATTCCTCACAGTCCCTCTCTATTCCACCTGAACCTCTTACTCAGTGTCAGGAGTTAACTCACAGCTTCAATTTCCTGTAACACCAGCTTCCACCATGCACTTGCTAACTTCTCAGCGAGGCACCTTTGGGTCATCTCCGCACAACACTTGCACGAAGCTCCCAACAGAGATCTCCTGCAACGGCAGTCAGCACTGGCTGTTGCCGCTACCCTGCCTTGTGTCAAATCTGCCGTTTCTTATGTCATACTTAAGAGGCCACCTTTAATGTGCTCTGTGGGGATAAACAAGTCTGAACCAGGGCTTCGGGCTCCTGGGCACCATGGTGATGGGAGTAATACAAATGTTTCAAGATCAGAGTCCTAATTCCTTTGTTGCTGGATTTAATGGTCCCAGTAGACTCTCTGAACTTAAACCAGATCAAAGAAGAACTGGAGTCAGCCTGTGCATTGTAAGTTTTATTTTAATCTGCATAACATGGTTTCGGCCTGAATATGGTTTTACAGTATGCAAGGACCATCTATTTCCTACCACGTACATCTTTAGGGGAGGAAAAATTGGCACTTAATCACAGGATCCCTTCCTTACCACAGATTATATATAAAGTCCTGTTATGATGTATTACACCTTCTAAAAATAAAAAAAAATATCTGCACTCATATGTCAACATGAGTAATTCCAGCTTTTGGGCTTTTTCACAGATATCTCTACTCTAGCCTTTTAGAGTTACAAGTTTAAATTCACATAGCACTCTATAAAACTTACCCAGAAAAGGTTCATTAAAATATTAATCAAATTCAATATTCAATAACTTAATTATATCTACAAGATAAAGAAATAAGATAAAGCAAATGAAACTGAAAAGCAGTTATGTGACACAGCAGGAGAACTGCCTCAGTCTTAAGGCTTTCCTAAGCAATGGGTTCTTATTTTCTGTCCTGGGATAATACATTGTTTTGTGCGGGATTGCTCTCTGCTAACTAAAGGAATGCAATTTATCCAATAACATGAGGAAAAAAGTTGGGATTTTATACAAGCGTATAGGAGCAAATCTACTTTTTGTTATAAGGGTGTCAGGTCCATGATGGTGCTTGATTACAACTACAATCACCCATTTAAGACTCTGAATAAGTTTTTCAACTCTGTTTCATTTGTGGTCAGGGTGTTCAACTAACAGTGCAAAGAAAGTTAGTATGAAACAACCTCATTACTGCTGATATAACAGCAGTTTAGGAGAAGTCCTCCATAAAAGCAAGTCATAACAGCAAAGAACTGACCTTGTGGGCAACTACAGCCCGCACTTAAGTCACACAACTGCACCACGAATCGTTGCCTCGCAGACGACTAGATGGCACTATTCTGCTTAGCACAGCTGCAAATACATTTGCTGGTCGAGGAAACACCCTAAGTCCTGGCCGAAGTCGCTTTCATCGTCAGTATGAATACAAAAGAAAGCAAAGCCAAGGTTAATATTTTTTTATATGAATGAAATATTCTTTTATATGAACAAAATTCTTTTCTTGAATTTTGAAGCCCTCTTTTATTGTAAGGCTACTAAAAGGAAACTATGCAGTAAACGTGTATATTCAGACAGATAGTTACGAAGAGGTATTACCTACAGGTCAGCACACTCAAGTGCAGACTGGTATAAAATCCAAGCAGAAAAACACTTTGTATAACAAAGTGTAGCTTTAAAGGTTTTAAGTAATTCTACACCAGATTTGGACACGCTCTTATTAGCTAAATGCTTTAATTCATTACAGGGTCTGAGTTAAAATCAAGCTGTAGTAAGCAATGACAGTTATATTAAAAACATATTTTTCATGCAAGTGTCAATGGCTCTAAGTTGAGCTCATTTTAATATGACTGATGGTCTAAGAGGAAGGCAATATTCCCTGTCATTCAGAGGGATATTCAAAACCAATTATGTATATGAAGAGTAATTGTATGTATGAAACAGAGGAACTCAAGGGACAGCCCAAAGGACAAAAAAGTTAACAGTTAAATGATGACCTTTGTCAGTGCAGTGTTTGAACAAAGATAACAATCTCTGATTAACAAAATCAGGGTTTAACTCTGCTTTCCTCATGACCTAGGGTGAATTTGTGGACTGCACTTTAAAGCCCACAGCTGACCCGCCCCTGCAGAGCCAGCTGGAGCTCATGGGTTTTCCAGCTCTGAAGGAATGAGAGGTGAATTGTTCATCATCCAGTTCAGGAAGAATTGGCCAAATTAACTCAGATCACTTCTTTAGCTGCTTCAAAGAGAACACTTGTGTGATCCCATCTGTTCAGCAGAAGTGCTTGGGAAGTGAATATCCCCAGAAGAGAGGCTGCAAGAAATGCTTATGGGTTAACAACTTATTTAATCATTGCAGCTTTTTGCAAAGTTAATGTCTGTGCTTAACATCTTTTCTCCTTTGTAGGGTTTGTCTGTCCCAGGGTTGGAGAAGACCTAATGTAATTCAGATTGCATAGAAGGAGGACAGAAAATCTTTGTAATTAACTCAGCCTCTCCTGGTATGCTTTTGTTACTGAATGCAATAATCTTGTACATCCCTCACCTCCAACTCAGAATCAGCTTTTCTTTTCTGCCAAAGCTGTGAGGAAATCTTTACAGAGAGCTTGATGTGTTTACATTTGGCAAAGGGAGAATCTGCCACATGCCAAACACAAAATTCTTAGGATCTCATACTAGCACTTCAGTCTTTTATTCAGGGATAGAAAAGCCAAAATGGTGGGTGACAACTTCTTATATTTATTCAGACTTTTGAAGAACCTTTTTCTACTACATGAAAGAATGCTGCAGACTGTTATGTGACAAAGAATTTGTCTGGTTCATCAAACCTTTTGCCTGGGGACTTTTGTGCCTCCAGTATGTACAATGAGGCACCTTCAATTTCTAGTAGCTACATTATTCTTTAACAAATCTTTGTCCTACTGTTACTGTAGTCCTAATGTAATCTATTCAGCTATGCCCACAATTAATCGCAGAATGAATTGCCTTGCAGCACAGAGAGGAAATTATGACTCAAAGACCTTTAAAATCTATTCAATAAAATTGATAGAATGCTTCCAACATTTTGCCTGGGAGCAAAACATTTCTCAGCAGGCCCATCAGGTCCAACGCAGGGAAACCAGACGTCCCAGTCAGGCTGCCTCCCGGCTGAGGCTGGAGCACACGCATTTTATGTAGAGCAGCCTCTCTTCCAGTCTCTGATCTCACATGTCAGACCCAGTTAGATGATGGGGCACTCCTGGGTGTTCAAAGGAACATTCAGTAATTGCTGCTTTCTTTTTTTTCATTGCAATTCTGCTATACATAGCTGTTGCTGTTAAGACATTATAGTTGTTGTTTAAGAAAGCTATGAGGTGGTTTGTAAAATCCACAAGCTTTCTAGGACCATTAAACTGTGTTAAAACTAGCTTACCTGGGGTTTTTAATAATTATTTTTCTTCTCCTTCTCTTTTTTTTTCTTTTTTTTTTTTTTTTTTTTTTTTGTGTGTGTGTGTGTGTGGTGTGTTTTAACCTAGTTCAAATCCCAGTCCTTTGTTGTACAGCTGACAGGAGGTTGACTTAGTACAAGGGAACTAATGATGCGAGGATAAGAAGAAGCAGGAATGGGAAACAGTGGCAGAGATAGCTTTTCCTACGGCAATGAAGGGTTATTCTGGCTCTATGTTGTAGAAAAATACAGCCTTTGCCTTACTCAGCACAGGAGAGGCTGTTGCCCAAGGTCCTCCTGAAGCACAGGATGGTCAGGTGTTTCACTCCTGGCAGAGGTGGGAAGTCTAAGGTCAGAAATGCAAATAGCACAACAGTGGTGAGCACTGTGGCTCTATGTCTCACAAGAAGTGTAACGATGCAGAGTGCTCCATTTTTATTCAGGTATTCAAAGTTCTTGAGTCAACCATCAAGACTGTGAGAATACTAAAAAGAGGAAGGGGTTGTTTACTATCTAATACCTGCAGCTGGGATACCTTTTAAAACTCCTTTTTCTATCTAGAAACTCCTTAAATAAATTAAAAGCTAATTTTCCTTATTAGCCTAGAAAATCAGGAGTCAAGAAAAATGCCACTACCACAAGCTTCAGGATAAAAATCTGTAAACTGGCAACGCTCACTGTATGAGATACTGCCTTCTGAATTACCAGTTCATTTTGTGTTATTTTTTCTGCCTTATTTCCAGAATAAATCCATCTTGCTGCTTCACCAGACCCACTCTGCTTTGCTGATGGGTTCTGATAAGATCACAGCTTGAGGTAGGGTGGTTGCATACAATAGGCAGAAAAGGGTTGTGATCATGGTAATTGACTGAGACATCCAGGCCCGTAATTGCTTAATAATAACCATAGCTGATCTCCTTTTTTTTTTTTTTTTTTGCACGGCAATCCTGTGTTAAAGTTATGGCCAACTGCTTAACTAAGAGCTGTGGTGCACAAAGTAGAGCTGCACACAAATGGTGCAACAAGCACTGAAACCATCAGATATGAAAAGATAATAGAGAGATGGTAGAGAAATTCCTGCTGTGGAAAAACAAGGCTTGGGAAGTCCTTGGTTTCCTGAAATAAAATAGTACTTAGCACTCCTTAGGAAATACAGTTCTATATTTCAAATTCTTGTTCTACACACATCCTCCCTGACAGATATCAGAGAAAGGCATATTGCCATTATCCACTTGTGGCCACTTTTTAATTTGTCTTAATTGTTTTTCTGCAAGTTGATCTGAAAGTGAATCCTCACTCTGAACATGGTTACTCTATTGTATCAAAGCTATTCATTAAAAAGTGACATCTGGGTGAGGTTTAGAAAGGCAGTCTTGGAGAAAAGACTTTTATGAAATGCCTTCTATATTAAACTATTTTAAGGACTGTGACTGATTGGCATGAATTTCTATGGTCCAAGCATTATAAACAGTAATTTTAGCAAGAGCAAGTCCTGAAGATATCCAGATGACACTTTTTTAATGCAAAAGAAAAGTAATGTCTGGGACAGGTTGTCAAGTAGCAGTTGTACCTGTCACCATCATTTTGTGTGTATGTGATATATGAGCTGGACAATTGTACAGAACAAAATGACAGTACAGATGTGAAAGTTAGGCAGAGGGATATGCAGACTCAGATAAGTCACCTACCTGCCCTTTCTGATGAAATTTTATGATTTTGACTTATATCCCAAGACAATAAGCATGGCAATTATATGAATAAAAATGCAATCTAGCTATTATATTTATGAGTTTCTCCATATATCCTTTTTTTAGCACTGAGGAGTATCATTACAATGTAGAGGGTGCTACTGAGAAGAAATGAAGAAGAATAAAAAGGGAAGCAGCTGTAATAAATACAAGAGTAGGAAATCTGGTAAAGGCAAAAGAAATTAGTTAAAAGACATGGTTTATTAGCTACTTAAAACTTAGAAAGGTGGCTGACATTCATTAAATGCCCTGACAGCCCACCACTTACTTAGCTGGTTACTCAAAGGTACTTGAGAAAAAAGAGATGTTTGCTTCAAAACTGAGTGACGTTGACTCCTGGTAGCAGAGAGAAGATTATGGATTTCCACATGTAAATCAAAATAGTTATGCACAGAGGGGGTGGCATAAATATGGAATGCAACTGCTCCTCAGCTCTGGTTGGTGATGATGGGAGCGGTGGCTGGAGGCACAGGACTTCAGGACAGATCGCATAGATACCGTAGCAAAGGACTCGACTGTGCAGAAAGCAAATTATACCTGGCATCAGATTCTCCATGTACTGTTCTGATTGATGAATCCAAGCTTGATGTTGATACAAGCTGTGCAAAATGGTGATGATCTGCCTAAATCAAAGTGGTCTATTAATTAACACTTTTGTCCATGGTATGTTGCTATGGACATAAGTAACTGTGCAAGGTGGGCGTTAAAAGAGCCCAGAGACTCACAGCTGCAGCTGCAGGAAAGAAAGGAGGAATAAGTCAAACAAAACTAACTGGCTTGAGGGTGCACGTAGCTGTTAGACTTCATGGTGTTCTCAAACAGACTTTCAGGCTGTATGCTTTTCAGTTTGCTTAATGGCATTGTATTTTGCAAACTTGCTAGAAGATTAATCTAAGGCAAACATCCCTAAATCTGTAGCAGCTGATTTCATTCTCTGAGGAAGTTTTCAGATCCTCAGGTACAATCTTTAAAGACATTTTGGCAATCGTAACATATTAAAAAAAAAAAAAAATTCCTCCCACAAATTTCAAGGAGGAACAGAAAAAGGAATTGCTAGTTGGATCAATCTTATACTGCGTGAGCTTTTTACCCATCAGATCAAGAGACTGAATTTTTTTCCAGGCTGCATTGAACTTCTTTAGTTTCTTACAAATAAAATGGCAGTAATATCACAGAAGAACCATGTTGTTAATATCTGAATAGATTCTGTGGCTCTTGTCGTTACATTTAAAAAAAAAACCAAACTTTTAAAATCTGAGTTCTCATGTAGAAAAAATGGTTTATCAACCTTTTAGAAGTTTTACCTGCAGAAAAGCATCTTCTGCATTCCAATCTGTAAAACTTCGATTATAACTTGTGTGTAAACAAATAAATTCCTATTTTGTAACTAAAAGCATATTTGTGTTGGAAACTCTGAGGACTCTGCAGTTGTAAAGAAATGTCTTGCAGCATTTCAAGGAGTTTGTAAACATAATTAGTGAGCAGACTCAAATTATTAAAGAAATTACTGGGCCTTCCAAGTCTAGGTTGGGATAGAGTCAATTTTCTTCATAGTACCTAGTGTGGTGCTACGCTTTAGATTTGGGCTGAAAACAATGTTGATAACACAGGGATGCTTTCGTTATTGCTGAGCAGTGCTTACACAGAGTCAAGGCCTTTTTTGCATCTCAGACCACCCCACCGGTGAGTAGGCTGGAGGTACACAAGAAGTTCGGAGGGAACACAGCTGGGACAGCTGACCTCAACAGACCAATTCCATACCATATGACGTCATGTTCAGCATATTAATCTGGCAGAAGATGGAAGAGGGGCTGTTTGGAGTTAGGCATTTGTATTTCCAAGGAACCCTCGCATATGATGCAGCCCTGCTTTCCTGGAGATGGCTGAACACCTGCCTGATGGTGGGAAGTGGTGAATGAATGCCTTGTTTTGCTTCGCTTGTGTGCACAAGCGTCTGGGTGGTGCTTAGTTGCTGGTTGGGGTTAAACCACAACAGTGTCTAACATAGGTTAAATTGCTGGTCTTTAATGGGAATATACCTAAGGCCATGATTCAGGAAAATATACACACTCAAATATGTTTCCATGCAAATGCCAAGACATGAAATCATACATATCCTTACAGCAGTGTTTCTTAACTAGATGTTTCTGTCTGAGTTGTCTTACTTAGGAATATTTTCCCAAATCAAAGCCTGAAATAATATGCCTGCTGCAGAATGTTTAAGTATAGCTGGTGGGTGTAGAGGAAGTTCTTGCATCCTTCGACTTCTGGTGTTCTGCTACACGATCAAACTGCCACAGATTATATTTTCAAGGACAGCTAATCATATTGCACTTAAAGAATCAACAATATTCAGCTACAGAGTCTTGGAAAATCCAAGGTTATGAAAACAACTTAACACTTTAAAGGAACATTAACCATTTTGTAGGTTCATATTCACTGGCAAATTTAGGGAGTTTAAAACTTAGAGATATTGGCACTTTATGACTCAAAGAGCACTCACACACAAAGGTATATTAAAAGAAAAAGGAAAAAAACAAACCAAAACAAACCTGCCTGTGTACAACCTACTATTGCGTGGCAAAGTATGATCTTTTCTTTGTAATATACATAATGAAATACAATCTCTCATCAGTTCGTCACTCAAAGAGCTAAATCTGATTTTACAGTGAAAATGCAATTTCATCTCATCAGGTTCCATAGTGCTGAGATACTAAACTTAACAATAGAAGCTGATGTGATATGTTTCAAATTAAATTGAACCACTGCAAACAATGGGTTTCTTCAGAGGCTGGCCTTGACTGAATGTGTTTTTCCACTCCATTTTGCAAAGAAATCATCAAGTCTAATGGCTTCAAGCAATATCTAAGTGACATGCAGGTTGAAAGAAAAAAAAATCACTGAAAAAACACCACACACAAACAAAGAGAAATTATCACAAACTGCACTGAAAGATTTATCACTTCCCCAGTCCCTCTGAGAAGCTCTGAACCAAAGCAAGGAGCCCAGCCTTAAACCAGCAAAGTCAGTGAAAAAGATTTTGACTTCTTTAATCCCTGGATAAGGCCCAATGTCTGAACAACATTGTGTGAAGTTAGGGTATGACCTGTAAAGGTGGATAGAGAGGCACTGAATTTTTTATCAAGTATCAGAAGTATTCTCAAGAACCATCGAAGGAAAAGCAGAGAAGCAAGCTCTCAGCCCACAGAAGATGCACCTCAAAGCCAGCCTGATGGGCACCTGCAGCCAAGGCCAG
The DNA here is from genome assembly GCA_009769605.1 of Bucorvus abyssinicus. Classification (NCBI taxonomy): domain Eukaryota; kingdom Metazoa; phylum Chordata; class Aves; order Bucerotiformes; family Bucorvidae; genus Bucorvus; species Bucorvus abyssinicus. The sequence continues at coordinate 24,180,126 of CM020025.1, forward strand.
TTACCACCCATAGACAACAGGGGCCATGAGCTGAGTGGAGGACACCAAAGGCTCAATGGCCCTGAGGTCTTCCATACCTCACTGCTTCTTTACCTCAGGAGGCATAAGGAGAATAAAGGCTGGAGCCAGGCATGCTGGCAATACATGAGTAATGAGTTACACTGAGGAAGAGAATCCAGTGACTGGGGTGGGCAGGGTTAAGACTGTGTCACCCACAACTGCACAGTCAATCCCTTCTGCATGGCTGCTTACTCCACACAGAAGAATTGGGGATTTTCCTCTAAAGGGGAGGCGACTTGCAAAGATTTTCATCCTCTTTCCTTGGAACAAGGGGACAGTTTAGGCATGTCACTGATATATAATTAGAAATAGACTTAAGTCATAAACAGTCATTATGAAAAATTACAAGTAAAACAGGAGGCATCTCAGTCTGAATTTGGTCTTCTGTGGTCTTTTACTTCCTTGCAGATACTGTGAAAGACAGGTTTCTTCAGTACAGTAAAGAACTGGGTTGTTTGGTTGTTTGGTTGGTTGGTTGTTTTTCTGTGCCTACAAATAAAAAATAAAAGGTGGGGGGAAATATCCAGAATTGCTTGTTTCTTTTAGAGCTGAACTGCCAGCCAATTCTTCCTTTCAAAGCCATATGGCTGTGAGCTAATTCCAGTATCAACTGTCCAATTCCTAGATGCCTGTTTGACAACATTGCTCTTCTTTATTTCTTTACTTTAGGAATAGGTCTGCAGGGAGGTTTAGGGTCTCTATCATCTTCACTTAGGGGAAAGCCTATGTGAGCAAAGAAATTGTTAGGAAGACAAAACCCGAGGGGTTTCCCAGGGAAGGTTTTCTCCTAATCCTTCTAGGAGAATAATGAGTTGAGTGGCTTACTGAAAGCAAAAGCATTCAATTGCCAAGCAGGTCCAATCCTCACATGATATGGATATCTGAGCTTTTCCCACAGACAGTGAGTACGTTTCCATAGCAGTGTTCTCGCTTCAGAACTGAGCTCCACTGCCTTCTTGTTGGCCTTCAAAGCCCTCCTGCTTAGCGACATGCTTCAGAGGGTTCACCTCAGAAGCTACGATGACTTCCGAAGAAGTTCTAGGAGAAATACGTAAATTCCCAGAAACCAGGTCATCACCCCACATGGGAATCTTGCAACATCCTGGCAGTGGGTTAATGTCATTGCTGCGGCTGCCACAATGAAAACCCACTATTTATTTAAAACAACTGTTATATGTTGATATTTCTAGGTCCACCTTTTCAAACCCTACCGTAGTATTTTTCTTAAGGTATTTTAGCAATGCTGACGCATCAAGCTTGTGAAGTCTATTGACCTGTCTAAGCAACTGACCCAAGGGACACTCAGCAATTCAGCTGAGTTTGTCTAATTGATCGTAGATAGGAGAATGGACCTGCAAGAGTTTGTTGCATATTCTTTGTAAGAGTATCTGTAATGCATCAACTACTCCTCTGATCAAACTACTCTTATTTTCCACAGTTGTACTCAGGGCAGTTGAAAACTGATATGAAGGGGTTTGACTGGTCACACATACTCCAAGAGATGTTCCACCAACTCCAGAAGAGCAGCTGTGAAGGCTCTAGACTTCTCTCTATGGCTTACATCTAGTGTTTAACTCATAAATTCGACCGATATATCAGAACAGTGCTAATAATAATGAAATGTTGCCTTCCTTCTTCATTCATGTTCTTGTTCTGCGCAAGTTATACAACTAGGGTGGAAAAATTCAGACCAGCTACAAGCAATGAGCTAGATTATTTTCTGCCAGTTAAGAATCTGACAGATGTTACATCAAGAATGCCATGGGGGTCGAACTAAGAGATTTTTACATTTACAAATATAAAGATACTTTAAAAAATAAAAATATTCACAATTTCCTACCACTCTTACATTAAAAACTAGGCTAGCTTTTTTTTCTTTCCATGAGAAACACTTCTGAAAAGTTGGCAAGCCAATTCTTATCCCAGCATAGAATTTTCACTATTTATTTTTTTATAGGATTATGTTAGAAGCAAAGTCTAAGTCTACTGAAATACTAATGACATATTTCTCCTGTGATATGACTGCCTTTTTATTTCTAGGAAATGAAAGAAGTCTAATACATCCTGGAAGAATGCAGTCTATTGATCAAATGGGTAAAAATTAGGCATGGAAAGTTCACACATCTAACTACCTCTTTATACATCATTTTATCCTGGAGAAAATAATTTTGCAAAATGACAGCATCTCAGCAACTTCTACATCAAATGTTCCTTTACAATGAAACAGACAATTTTTCAAATAGCCACCCCTGGAAAGGCAACATGTTAACTGGGAATCACACCATGATCCTTTTGATTTCATCCAGTCATGTTGCTTGGTGGCAATGTTTCTGCAGGTCAGGTTCTGCTTTGCTTATACCTGTCCTGTTGCAGTGTTTTTGGAAGAGTGTCAGGAGCAGAAAAGGCAAAAGAGATAACTGACAAAATTTATGTAGGGCTTCAAAGGGAAGGTTCAGTTTTATACAATAAGAGGAAAAATAGTAATTTAGGAATTATGTAACTAGAGAGCCTGGTGATAGAGATGAATATTGGAGCACCCTTTTGGTCGTGCTGATGTGAAGAGAGAGAGTACCAGTGAGCAACTAGGTTGCCTTGGGCAGGTATTTTAATGGTGAGGAAAAGCAGAATTTGGAATGTTAATCAGGAAAAAGCAACGGAACTTTGAAAGCAGGTTGATCTCGGGGAAATAGAGACAGTCATTGGGGAATATAACCCCAATCGCATACATTACCATAGGAATATTTGTACTTAACTCAGACATTGTATATTGAATGTATTATTCTTTATCAGCCCTTTCTGTTATAAGGGCTATACAAATAGTCTCTTGAAGTTAATCTGAAAATTCCCTTTTTCTTTCTCTTTTTTTTCTTTCCTTTTTTTTTTTTTTTTGGCAATCTAAGACTTTCTAAAGGCTGGTGAACAAAAGTAATTGGCTTTCAGACAGTAAGTAGCAGAGTTTCATTCTGATTTGATAGGGGATCCTTTTAAAATTGAGTTTTCAATGTCTTCTTTTTAAAATGAAACAAGTATATATATTTTCTCCATTCTTATGTTCGTGCAATCTAGTTAAAGGTAAAAGGATTAAGCTTTTCTTAAAAGTTGATAAATGTGAGGTTAATGATCAGTGAAAGGAGCAATTTGAATCATGTAGACCACACTACTTGGTTCTAAATTAACTGTAACCATTCAGGAAATGAACTTAGGAATCGTTGTGGACAGTGCAATACAAATCTCTGATCTGTCTGTGAGAGCAGCTAAGAAGCAAAAAATTGCTAGAATTTAAAAGAGGCAGTTGGGAAAGTAATAACAAAAGTATAATAATGCAGTTCTCTGAATTGACAGAATGATGCATCTGGCTCTAGTTTCCCTGTCCTCCCCAAAAGATGCTGTATAAAAGTAAAGAGCTCAGAGGCAAAGGGTGACAATAATTAGGTATAGGAAAAAGAGATGGGAGAGAATGATATTGTTTTCAGAGAAGAATTGATTTAGGTATGCACAAAACTGGATTAAAATATCTTTTAAAAAATATTTACATGTTGACCCTCTTTCTAAAGAATCTAGATTATGGTGCAACCAGAACTGACAGTGTCTGTGCTATACATACTTCAGATCAGTCTTATCTACTTCCTAGGTAGTAATACTAGCACCGAGAAATCTATATTAAAGATTTTCTTTAGGTCAGCCCTGTGGGCACCTTGCTATTTAATCTGTCTTCTACATTTGTCTGTGCCCTGTCTCCGATCCCTAATGAGGCCTATTGATGCTGTTGAAAATAACCCTTACTGGGAATCCAAATCAGCGCATACCTGCTAGCAGTAGGTGAGCCAATGACACAGACCTGCAAGGTAGTGCTATCCAGATGACACACAGCTCTAGCTATCCTTCAAAATGTTTGATCACGTCAGTGTCAGCAAATTGCCTGGTCCTCAGGCGATTTCTCTCCCGTGTAAGGACCAGCAGGCTAGCTCTGACTCCAGGGGAGGCCGGACAATGCTAGCAGGTAGATGAAATCACTTTGAAGAATTTTCTGTGCAGCTCTCTGTGGTTAGAGGTGCATACTTGTTACTGCCAATTGAGCCTGTTGCTAAGGCATGCTCTCTCATTTCTCGGTGTCACTAAACTCTCACAGCCAGCATCTCCGACTGGCTTGAGTTGTCTGGGAGAGCTCATTCTATCCTGGCGAGCAGCAGCTGGTCTCCCTTACGCACACCTTCATGGAGTCTCTTCCAAGCTACAGGAACCTGCCTTGGGACAAAGCAGTGGGGTCAGCAGCACAGAGTGCGCTTGCCCATCCCTCCAGCGACCTGGGCAACTGTGGAACACCACCATTGTGTACATGTGCAGCACTGATTTCCCACAGAGTACCATTCAGATTCACAGGAATTACACTTTTCTTAATGAAGCTTCATGGTATGGGCCCAAATCAGCTAGAAAATCAAGGATGAATATTATGGTTTTGTCCTCAAGGACAAAATAATTTTATTTCTAAATTATTAGGAAGAACTCAGACTGTTCAAGTGTATGAAAATGTGATATTAATTTCCATAGGCAATAAGGTCAGCCGCGAACTCCACTCTGTTGCTTCAGCTGCAAAGAAAATAATTTCAAAATTACCTTCTTCTAAAGTAAACAGCAGATTATATAATAAAAATGAAATAAATAAATAAATGCATAACCTTAAACAGTAATCCCATCAAAGCAAATCACTGTGCTTCACACATTTCTCTCCTTGGAGAACAGATGAAGAACAGAATGAACCACATGCAATTTTGGCCAGGTGGGTCATTTAAAGAACTACTGCCAAAAAACCTGGGAGAGCTTGGCTGTGACTCACATTTTTCTATTAAAATCTCATAATGAAAAAACATACGTTTGTGACAGACCTTGGCTCCTCAGTAATAGCATATCACATAATTGCTTGAATCTTTGGGACTTTCTTATTCCTAAACCAGATTTCTTCAAGCTCATAGCTTGTAGGGAGGATTATGGCTATTTTTCTGAAGAATATAATTTTCATGGGGCTTTTCAAGAAAAAACCAAAACCCTGAAAATACACAAAGCATACCTTTTGCTGTCACAACTTAAAATCTTCAAATAACCTAGATCAGTCTCCTTTGCAAATAGAGTTATCTATCTGATATACTATGGAGCATTTTATAAACTTATTTAGATCCTGTTGAATGTTAGACATGCAAGCGATACAGATGAGATATTAGTTTACATCTTCACTTTATCAGAATTTATCGAGATTCAGTTAGGATCTTAGGTTACCCATACAGTTATATTTCCTTCAAATAAGCTTTATTTATTTTTTTTAAAAAGTGTCCCTTTAAACCTCAATTGTAATCAGGCTTCAGACAAAATGTCCAGTTGGTGGTTTCATTCTAAACAATCTGCTCTCTCAAGTGCCTCTCTCTGTAAAGCCCAATGAGCATCAAGTGCATTTATTACATTCTGATGCAACTCTTAGTGCAAGATAAGTTTACTTTTCATCTAATAGTATATGAAATATTTTACATCGTAATAATTGATGCAGCGATTGTGAAATCGTTGTTCAGCAGAGGAAAAAAATGCCATTACTGAACATAGCCAAGCACCCTGACAGCATGACGTGAACCCTAATGAATTAGCTGACAAAGGAGCACAATAAGTTCTGCTCAAGTGTGCTCTCTAAGCAGCAATTCAGCAAATCTGCTTTTCACTGTATTTTCCCCTTGCAAGGCTAAAGTCCATGCAAATTAGTTCTCAGCTGGGATGTCAGGTGAAATGTGTTGAAAACATACAAAAAACAGCTTCCAGTCCCTCTTGCAGCTCTGCGTTATGCTCAGCACTTCCTTTCTGCACACTAAACACCTCCAAGCCTCTCAGCAGCAGGCATGCTTTAACACTTATGGGCTATGATGCTGAAAGAGGTAGAAGAAACAGAACAGGGATATTTTAACCACAGCATGAACCAGGCTTTGATCCTCTGAGATGTGGTTTCCTTGGCCCGTTGCAGGCTTTGCCTCAGAAGAGTCCTGCTCTAGCTTCCCAGGCCTACAACGCACCTGATGAAACCTCCACGAGAATGAATCTGCTAAAGATTTTGAAATTCTTTACCCCAATCATAGTGCAAAGTCTGCCCACCAAGTGCTCTGCAAATCTTGTGCTGGCAGATTTTGACTCAGGAGTAGGATGCAGCCTTTATCTCAGCAGAGGATTACAATTCATTGCAGATAATGTGGCACAGGAATAAAGCTACGTTAGTTCCATCACCTCCTTAAGGAAGTCCATACATCCTTTGAAAATCATCATTGTAGTATTTCTAATCTTAAGCATGCTTTTCACAACGTATTCAGCAACTGCATTTCCTTCACTGTCACAGTATTGGGCAGCTTGGATGGTTGTTGGTTATTCTTTGTGAATTCCTTACAGTCTTCACCACTCACAGCGGTCTTCTGTCCACACAGAGACAGGACAATTCTCCACCAATCCACCAACCCACACCTTGTCAGAAACCAAAGTCCCATCCTGAACCATCAGGAAAGACTGGCAATCAGAAACTGTAACTGTAGGATCCAGTGCCTTTGGGATGGGATCACTCTTCATGACACTGTTCTCTGAGCCTGAAGATCTCACAGCCGAGAAAGCCAACCATATCCTGGGCTGCATCAAGAGAACCATGGCCAGTAGGTCAAGGGAGGTGATTCTGCACTTCTGCTCTGCTCTCGTGAGAGTCCTCAGCGCAAGAAAGACATGGACCTGTTGGCATGGGTCCAGAGGAGGGCCAAGAAAATGATCAGAGGGATGGAGCACCTCTCCTATGAACAAAGGCTGAGAGAATTTGGGTTGTTCAGCCCAGAGAAAAGAAGGCTCTGGGGAGACCTTATTGCGGCCTTTCAATACTTGAAGAGGCTTATAAGAAAGATGGTGTCATGGGTTAAGGCTGCACCCGCCACTAGACAAATGACAGATGCTCTCTAGTAACCTCTCTTCCTCCCCAAAGGGGAAGAGAAAGGGAATAAGGAAGAGAGTCTTATGGATTGGAAAAGAAAACTAGAACTGTTTTAATGAAAATAATAATAATAAAATGAAATATATACAAATATATACAAAACCAATACTGAACCCAACCTCCCTGATGGCAATTACATTACCAGCACCACTGATGATGTGGGGCAGGCACTGGGAAAGTCCCAGACTGGACTCAGCAGCAGATGGATTAAGGAACTGGATTCCAGAACTCAGTTCAGGAATGCACGGAGTGGGACCAAAAGCAGAACGGACACAGCAGCTCAGGGCTGCTCAGCCTGTCACAGCACTCAGGAGCCCTCTGCCCAGAGTGCCCCTTGGCGATGACATCCATCTGGAAGGAGTGCCTCTGAGAAAGCTTTTTCAGGAAACTGAACCACAACTGTTACATAGGAGACTACCAATGACCTTGCAGGGAAAGCCCTGCAATTGGGTGTGATGGTAGGTAAAGGTGAAAACAAAATGGAGAAGGCCCATGGACAGGTCACGGACAGCAATTCTCTGTTGCAGAGTTTCACTTGCAGAGGAAGAAAACGTATGTCAGAAATTACCTTTTTTAGAAAGACTGTGACAGAGAGGTCATACAAGTGCGTGGAAATGAGGCTGTGAAGGATCCCCAAACTTCAACCGCCAATCCACTTCCAAAGAGGATGCGAGTCCAACATCACACACCTTTACGCAGCTACAGGTCTCTGCTTTCTACAAGCAGGCTGCTAAGGATGTCAAACAGGCAGCAACAGGCAGCCAGGTAGCATCCATGAGCACCAAACCACTGTTACCTGCAGAAAAAGGGGCATAGTTGGCGGAGCTTGAGCAACGAGCCAGCACATGATGAATAACAACAAGAACAAGGAACGTGTCCAGGGAAAAGAAGTGGCAGTGCGTGAAAGGCGTGTTGTGTACCTGCAGGTACGCTGTGTGCACCTCAGCTATGAGGCTGCCCCATCTCTCTTGGACATCTGCCCTCTGCCTTCCAGGGCACCCAACAGAGCTGCAGTCTGGGTCAGGGAGAGCAGAGCTGTTGTGATGAATCCGCAGGAATGGGCCCTGCTCCATCCCTGTCCCATAGGCAGATGCAGTCTCTCTTCAAGGCAGGGCCAAGTAGAGACACAACACTGCAGTAGAGGACAGGAGTGGTGTAAGTGATGAAACCTCATGGAAACGCTGCGAGGTGTCTCCCAGCTGTGGTCACAGAGGACACCTGGCAAATTACAGAAGCACTATAAGAGTGTGTAAAGCAAATGCAGGTTGCACTCCAGCCTGGGATGTCCTCAGGAATCCCCGAATCAGGAACAGAGGATAATACCTAAATATTCTTAATGGTATGGGACCTGGGTGCCTCCCTTTTAAATTCTGTCACAGAACTGGAGTTCAGAGAAGTGATTTTCTTCTGCTGTTTCTGTTGCATGGGACTTGTTAGTGTGTGTCTTTCCAGAGAGGCCCTTTGCTCAGGGAACCTATTTCTCATGTGACACTCTGATGTCTTCATTTGTCAGAAAGACTGTTAACTGCAAGCATCTATGACTTTTATGGCATCTCTTAGAATTCATTCTAGAATTTACTTCTGTCTGTATGTCATTTATATACCTACTGAAAACACGGCATTTAGTCATCAGCTCTCCTGGAGATAGCTGTTTTATACAAAATAAAATAAATACATTCTAGAAACACTTTACTCTTTTCCTTTTCCTATTTTGATGGTGGTGTGTATATATATATATAAAACAAACCAAGAATTCTGTCATGTTGAGATCATAATGGATGAGTTCATGAGTTCATCTTTTCTTTTAATAGGTCTTCTTGGTTTTGAACTATCTAACAAGTTTCATAAAGAGAAAAAGACAAAGTCAAGGGTCATTTGGCACTGCTGCGTATATGTAGCTTTTACCTTGAATTCATGCTTGCCACTGAAACATTCCATCTTTGCAGAAATGATGTGAGCACTTTGCTCTGTTGATGTAGTACACTACCTAATGTATCAAATGAATGAGGTATCAGGTGGCATTATAATAACACAGCATATCAGCAGAGTTAGCTGTCTTTATAATCAGGTCTTGCATCATTACACCAGAAAGCAATCAGAATGCTGCTTGAAAGACAGCACTATAGGAAAGAAGAAAAATTCCTGAAGTGTGTTTAACAAGAATTCACAAGATCAAAGTAAACCAAAATATATTGACAGTATCTGTTACATGATGCAAGGTAAAAGTTCTAGCCTTATATTAGCACGTAACCTCTTGAAACAAATCCTATAGCATCTCAAGAATAATTTGGCATACATGATGTTTGCTTCATATACGTATAGTTCTAGCCTCCAATTTATACCAGCTCCATTGAAGGAGCTTATGCTTCCTTCTTTTCCTTCTTGATTAACTGAACTGGTTCAAGAACAAATTTGCCTGCAGAGAGGTGTTATCATATGATCGTGTACTGTTAAGAATGATATTTCAGTTGTTGCTTAAGAGCTAAATATCAAGGACAAAAATTAAAATATCTTTCAAGTTTGTGCTGTATCTTTCACCAGAAGTAACGAGATTTTTGCAATCTAGGGACCAAATTTAGAGTATAAGCACATGGGTTTTCCTACATAACATTTAATGGTGAATGAAATTCATTAGCCAGCTGGAAAGGAGTTTCTATCCTTCTAGTGAGGTAATCGGAGTTTCACTAGGTCTGGAATCAACAGGATCTCAGATTTATCCAAAAAAGCACAGGAAGATGATATCTGCAGAAACCATCTTCTCAATCTCTCAAAAACAGAAGGAAGATGTTGTGAGTCTCTTACTGGTATATTCCATCTCCTGGTCTAGCCTGGATCAGCTCAGGTGCAATGCTGGCACTAAGTGCTTTCCCTCTCCCTTGACCACGGACAATTAATTCACCACTTCCTTTTTTCCTTACTGCCTACAGCATGGTGCTGCACTGAACCCATCTTTCCTCCTTCCTTCCCTTCTGATTAGCCATTTTGCATATTTTATCTTCCATGACTCTTGTTTTCAAGGAGAAAAACTGATTCAGACTAATAAATGTATACTCCAGAAATAAATGTATGACTGAAATAAATTGTATTGAGAACCAGAGATTTATCAGCTGATCAGTTGCCCTTTTCATCTCACCCCTTCACATAAATGAGCAGGAAGAAAAATGCACAAGCAAACCCAAACGATTCAGGTAGGCAAAATTCTGGGTGCAACACGGTCTTTGAAGGATTGTAGCCTTCGAGCTGAAACACACATGGAACTGCAGGGACCTCAGCAGATGTGACAGCCTTTTCCCTCTCCGGCAATCTCTTTTCCCTCCTCCTGTCAGCAATTTGGCTGGCTCGGGCTGCGAGCCGCGGTACCACTGGCAGCTCAGCCCTGGCTGTGCGTTACTCCAGCCATGAGATGTGGGGGAGGGCGATTACTGAGCTATAATCCACTGCCCAGGCTCCTGCAGGATAATGCTATAATTGGTTGCTCTCCAGTCAGTCCACCATTTGACACTGTTGTTTTCACCAAAAATCCTGCAATACTATGTGTTGGCTGCACATGAAATTTCTGCTCTTGCTGCCTGTGTGGGCAGTTGTAATGTCTCGGATTCATTTCTCCCACAGTCTTTTCATTTGCTGGCCAGATTTGGCCATTATCACTCATTCTACCCCTTTAAATAGAACACCCAGTGCACCTTTTTGTCTCTTTTTCCATTAAAGTCATGTCTGGAGGAGTCTTTGAACCATCACTTGCCTTTAGCAAAAAAGGATGGAATGAAACTTGGTTGTGAAAGCAAGCTACCGGCAGCCCATACTCCAAGCGCCACTGAAACTGCCTTTCAGCTGTTTTTACATTTTTCAGGCTTGAACAAAGATGCTGTGACTAATATTTTAATACATGTAAATTAACATATTGGAGTGACTGGGAACTAACATTTGCAGTATGCCTGCCAAATAAATTGTTACCAACACTCAGTTTATAACAAGAGCCCTAAGCTACAATTGTTGCATACTTTTTATTTTTCGATGCAAATGACTCTGGTCAGGTTTAAGATACAGCACCATCTTATGGATATTTCTGTATAGATTAATGAATGCAACTGTTTGTTTCTCTGCTGGCAAAAACGTTTCTTTGACAACAAAACATATCAAGGCAGAATTATCGGTCACTGTGCACTTTCTATATATGTGAAAAGTTGGAATGAGCTCAGGAATGGGAGAGGACATTGTTCTGACACACTCACTTTGGCAAGTTTTCCATTTAACTACCAAGTCTATGACCAGGATGCCAAGTATTCCTAGTATTCTAGAATCACATCTTCCAATAAGTACAAAAATTTCATGTAAGACATTTCAAAACACTTGAGATTCATTTCTTGATCATGATATTAAAAAATACATTTAAATCTCATTTTATTTGTCTCCTGGTTTCTGGGCCACTAAGATGAAGTAAGTCATATTTTCAAAAATTTCTCTGCAATTTTAAATAACAGTACCTTTTTTTTTTTTTCCTCTCTGTTTTTCCATGACAGTTTAAGTTCATTCCTATTTTGGTGATTCCAGAATCTCCAGGGAAAAAACCAAAAACCATAAAAACCAACCAAACACATTCAAATAGCAAGGACTGGCAATCCTGTTTTCCAGTTTAACGCACCACTATTTAAGGGATCCTGTAGTTAAAGGAGGTGTAAATGTTCACTCTCGCTTCATGCATTTTTAGTCATAAATGTCATAAAGAATCTTTTGCGTAAGAGCCAGACTCCCACTTTTTTCTTTCCATAAGAGTTACAAAAAATCAAACTAATTCCATTTATTTTTGCCATTTCTCATCTGGCAAGCAAAGCATTAGCTTATTTGTTAAACTATTATATAAAGCATTCAACAGACCATTGAATGCTCCAACTCATCAACAATGAACTTGTACGCAAATCGTGACTTCCGCTACTAATGCAGATATGATTATAGGGAAAAGACATATTATCCCTTAAAAAAAAGAAGATGCCTCTTTGGGAACCATAATCTGGGTTTTAGTCTCATTAAATTCAGCGGTCTCAAAGTTATGTAGGTACTTGCTTGACTAGAGTTAAGTTTACCTGTAAAATGAAGTCCCTTCCTGAATGATGGAAACAGTGTATGTAGGATGTATATCTGCATGTGTATCATACACAAATATTTTAAATTATCAATTACGTTTATTATACATATATCCAAAATTTCATCTAAAATACATTCTAATATTCTAGGCACTCTGGCAATTCAGTAACAATACAGTACAGACAGTGAAATCCTAGGAGATTTGAAACATTAATTGATTTCTAGAATAACTTATGTCTGGGATTTTATTTCTCTAGGAAGCATAGTCTCCAAAAATCCCATTAGAATATATCCTTGCAGCCTTCCTGAAATGTCACCATTGAGGGGCATAGAAGGAGAAAGGGTGTTTTTGTCTTAGGCCATTAAGAGCGTGTTGCTGGCTTCTCCCACACTGGCCTGTTGCAGGGCACTTACAGCTCTGTGATTTACAACAACTGTCTTAAACCCCACTGGAAACCAGTGGACAGCCATGCAGTATCCTGATAACGGATACCAGGGTTGAGGCTTCATATTGAAACAGTTAAGATCACACTCTCACCGGATGATCAGGCAGGTGGTGCTGGAGATCAAAAACCCAGCTGCAAAACCTATTTGTAACGAATGGCAGCTGAATTTGGCAAAATTCCTGCCCTTTCATTTTGCTAACTTGCTGTTTAACACTAATCTCATGCCACGATTTAGCAACCATCCACAAAGGCTGCAACCCAAAGGACTGATTGCAAGATGCAGGACAGCAAAAAGAAATTATATTTGTATTTGTTGTTTGCCTTCGGAATTAGTTTAACACAAACATGTAAACACATTCAATATGAAGGAAGTGTGTCACCTTCTGCTCATACGATATATTGTTAAGTCAATTATATTTCAATAAACTTGTACTGAAGCATATGATTTAATCTAGGACTCTACTCTCTTCAAATCACCTTTTGTAAAAAAAGTAGAATTAAATTAAAACATCTGAATTAATTGAAAAAGATACTTGGTAAATGCCCACTTAGAAATTATTATATGTATGAAAAGATGAAAAAAAAATTAAAATAAAATATTATCTTTGCTTATACATATGTCCTTACTTATAGAAGCAAATGCAAGAATTATTTACTTGGTTAAATACTTCCAGCCCCCCTTTAAGCTTACTGCCAGACAGAAAGTTGGTAACTCCAGAAAAATCACCTCAGAGCTTCATTCAAGGTATAAATCAAAACCTTATCAGTCTTGAATGATAAGAAGAGTGAATTTATGACATTCTTTCTGACAGTTGCCAAGACACTACAAACACAGTTCCAGTAATGACAGTGGAAAGATGACAAAATGCCGAACAGCCAATGTGACACTATAAAAAGTTCTTCCACCCAGCCAAACGCAGTAGTGCCAAGCCCAAGTTCTCAGGAATGTAGGATCCCAAATCAAAATATTACCTTTAAAATCAGTAGATCTGGAAAAAGCCAGACTCACACTGCACTCTTTTTAACCGTCTCCTTTTTGACAAGCCATTGGAGCGCAGCCACTTCAAATTCCCTCCACCAGTGGAAGGGCAGGGCTTTTTAGGAGCGGGTGTGGCAATATGAATTCTTACTCAATATACTAACTGGAGTTGACAACATTAAAGACAACATATCCAGATGCTATTAAGATAGAGGCAAATTGCATGAATAATGCAACTTCATGATATAACCACAAATTTTTGAGAAAAAGAAATCACTGGGCAACCTGTGAGGAATGAACTGAACTGTATTAAATCTGCACTGAAACTCTGCTACAACAACTATATTGAAATCACACCTTCAGCTAACCCAAGGCATTGTGTTAGAAGACCAAGAGGCTGAGAGCATGAGAAAGAAGAACATTTTCACATGGCGATGCAGAGAAAAGAGTGCAATGTCACTTCCACTTACATGGTTGAAATTACTGGTCTGGTTCACAATAAAACCTAAAGAAATATTTGATTCAAGTCTAGCCACAAAACAGCAATTAAAAAAAAAATGAGTGATTAAAAAAATGGTTCCAGCTTGCTAGTTCTAAAAATATCCCCCTTCGGAAAGGCAATAAGAAGGTCTTCTAAATGTTAAACTCAGACACTAACAAGACTTCTCTTATCCCTGGTTTAAAAATAGTTATGTTCTGCCATATCCAACTAGCAACTTCATTCAAGTTCAAATGCAGGGCAGAGTTTAGCAGCCTTTGCAAAACGAACAGAGAAAAGCCCACTGAAAAGAAAAAAAGGGTCTATTTCCGTCATCAGTGGACTTTGAAATTTATCAGGATTTACATTCAAAACATGGACAACTGGGTACGATTAGAAGGTTTTTCAAAGAGGTATAATCAGAGCTACGAGCATTCTGCCGTTCCCAGAGCACAGCCTTTGGGTATGCTCGGTTCAGCTGCCTCTATCTGTATGCTCTGCAATATTTTTCTGTGCAGTAAAGTACATAAGCTGTTTACAAAGAATACTAGAAGAAAATATATCAAATTCAAGTTCATACTTGGGCATCTGAGTATATTTTGACTGTCCAAGTACTCAAAATGCAGGTTTCAACCATGACAGCAGGGATTCTTTTTGTTTTGACCATATGCTGCAAAAGGTCTGCCAATGTCTTCAAACACTCCATCGCAAAATGGAAAATTACCCTGTATCACTCCATAGGGGTTTGAACCAAGCTGATTTCCTTGCATACAGAGGGAAGACCTGGACATAACCACAAAGTTCTCTTGTTGCCATTTCAAACTCTTGAAGTAATTTCCTTACACTCTCATCCTTGCAGAATGGTTTGATTAAACAGCTAATCTTGTTTTGCCACCTTCGAATATTTCCTTTACCATAATCATTTAGGATATGAGTTAATGAGCCTCCATACCATTTATTTCATTATTCAGCATCTGACAATTTTTTTTTTTGTTTTTCTAGACATTAGGGCAGCAATGCTTAAAGTTAATCTGCTTTCTTTTCCAGAAGGTTGATTCTCCACTCATCAGTCAGCATGGTGTAGAATAGGGCCGCTGACAGTTCATTACCATGACAAATGGAATGGAAGATATGAAAAGGACATTGTCAATCCACCTGAACTCCAACATACACCTTAAAGGAAGACAAATTCATTGTAGGTGACTAGACTGAAGTCCAGAGTTTAGAACAAACAAGAAAGAATCTCCCTGAGCTATGCAAGCAGCCATCCACCGCATCACTCCGTTACAGGCCCAGTTCCTGGTAAGAGTCCTCAGAGACTGCATTTTTAGTTAGTTAACTACTTAGGTACACAGCCAGGAATCTGCGCTCACACATGAAACAAAACTAACAGGATAATAACGATTTCAAAATATTTTTTAAGTGGCCAGTATGCAAAACTGTAGGCTTATGTGGGGAGAGCAGGAAGAATTGGAAAGGCTGAGCCCCTTCTGCACCCCTGCTATCACTCTCCCCACCTTAGCCTTACTCCTCTCACGGTCACAGAGCCGTTCTCATCAGCAGTGGCACCACACAAAATCCCTGCTTTGACCAGAGAGCATTTCTAACACAAGCAGAATGATTGATGGATGCTCAGCTCATAGTGTTAGGGAAAGAAAAGGTAGCTCTGCCATTAGTAGTAGTAAAAGGACCGTCATATGTAAGCTCATAAAGTATTCTGTCTGTCCAGCATGATGTGGTAAGGCTGGCTTGCCTTTGAGAGTGCCACTTCAGGAAATGCATACTTCGGCTGGGAAGAAACAGGGATAATCAGAATTTGCAACCATCACCTACGCGGAAAGAATGAGGGATTATCTAGCCCACATAAAGCTGAGCAGGAGGAATAGAATTCATTTTTATACAAAAACCTTTCATCAATAGGAAGGGAATAAACTGTTTTCCATGTTCACTGCAGAGACGAGACTAATAGGCTTAAAAGGCTCAGAGACATAGTGTAGGTTTTAGCAGCTCCAAGCTCACGGCTGGCAGGAGGCTGAAAACTTCTCTTGCTCTTCCCCCAGTATCTGTCAGTGTCCCCTCTCATTCCTGTCCTCCTCTCTCCAGGACTGGGATCAAGCTCCTAGGCAATGCTGAAGGGAGCAGAAGAATGAGCCACTCTCTCTCCATTGCTCCAGCCCCAAAAGCGCCACAAGTCCCAGGCAGGAGCAGCTCCTGGAAGAGGAATGGGGCCTGGTTCAGTGCATGCCTGACCTCTGCTTGCCTCCCTGAAAACCCACCCTGTGCTTCCTTCTCCATGCCCTGGTATCAAATGGAGAACCAGGGCAAGCCCCCTTTGCAAATGCCTTTTCTCTTCAGCATAAAAAGATGGACATCACGAGGGTTTTTCAGATGAGCCCCTCTTGCACTCTCAGGGCTTTTCCTTCTAGAACAGGGAAAGCTGTTAAGGTCTGCCCTTGTCTAAACTGAGCAGAACAGCTCCTGCAGGAAAGGGAGTGGAGGTGAAGTGCTTTTGTCCTCCTGCTTGCCCAGGATTTGAGAAAACACAGTGCAAGCTGAGCCGGGACAGGGTTTGGGATTTTTCAAGCAGCAACAACAGAGGTTATGCTGAATGTTCCCATACATGGCACAAGTTTCCAGAATGGGAGGCTTAGGGTACCATTAAGACAAGCTTTCTGAATTGAAAGAGTTCAATGTTGGAACTGTTCACCTAGGAAGGTGAAATAATAGAAGGCACTATGAATAAGGTTAGACAAGCATCAGCCACAAATTAGTTAGCTGTAGTGGGTCTTATTCAGGACCAGAAGTACGATCCCAACAACTTCTGAAGACCCTTTCCAAGACTACTTTCTATTATTGTTTACAGACCTTAACAGGGCTGAAGCAAGCACATTCCTCTGGAGCTGTGACAGGATTTACTGGAACTTGCTAGCAATGTCTGGCGTTTTCACACGTGTAGCATCTGCACCGTGCCCTAAGAGATACCATGTTCCACTATATTTCTCACAAGACTCCACACCACTCAGATTAGCAATTTTTGCATCATCTGGGCTTGCTGAGAAACCAAGTATTTTAGAAAGCAGTATCAATCCCTAGTAAAAATAACCCTATCTGTGTCTTAACGATAACAACCACGTGGAAGTATTAATGTATTACGGTTAAACAATAGGTACTTTATGGCTCTGTACATTTCTTGATGTTGCTAATGCAGGAGTTCATTAACCTATAACAAGACTAATTTTAAGATCCCCACTGGCATTATTAAACTAACAGGACAACAGACCCTGCATTTTATATGGTCCTTACATCCTTTGCCAATAGAGACATTGCAAGGTAGAGAGGTTGCTTGTACCTAGAAACATTCCTTTAAGAAAAATGGGTTTGGATATTTCCTTAGAATTTTGAAGGAGATATTAATGCCACTTTTTCAACCCCACACTGAAAAATCAGATTGCCTTAACTACTTGAGTTTAAGGTGTGAAGAACAACACCTCATTTCAGACACAAGGCTACCCTGAAACAAGTTAATGCAAAAATCTCCATTTTTCAGAATAGCTTGTAGTACTAAGTGGTGACGTGGCATAAATTTTAATCTGGCCTCTTAGCAATAACCTGCTCATTACACTGATGCTGCATAGCTTGTGAGTAATTCAGTGCCTCCAAAATGTCAGAGCAGGACATATGATTAGCATTTTCTCACATATTTCTGTACATTTACGTACATATGCATGAACTAAACCTGAGCTACAAAGCTGGAAACTATGCATGGAAATGTTAGCTCTAACATGTTTTTTCTTTATATGGATCAGCTTTTGACATCACTTATCCTGGTCAGCTGCCCTCAGGGACTCACCTGAGGAGAAAATGGGAATTTCTCTTAAGAGCTAGAAAAGCTAGTTAGGAATCAAGCATGTGGATGCGCTTTATTCCTCCTGTGCCCTTGTCTGAGATCTCTCTAGCTCATGAACACTGGTATCCAGTTCTGGCATGCCAAAATACCAGGACATAAGGGCCATTTTATTTAATGACTGCTCTTAGGGAGTCAAATCAAATGGAATAGTTTGGGAGGAATTCTTTCTTAAGCTCTGCAATTTTGATACAGACCAGTGGAGAAAAGGTGTTTGATTTAAATAGAAGAATGTATTCCATCACTGTCTGCAAATGCAAGCGGTTGTGGTGGACAAGAAAGACTTTGCAGCAGAGCAACAGCATGCTGATGACCGCAAGAGTGCAACAAAACCATGATGCAATGTCTTCTCCACCTTCTAAGCCTGTGACTGCTCTGCCACTTGATTATGTGGTTGAGAGGACCAAAAAATAAATCTCATCTCTTCAGGCATCTGAAAGAAGCTGTGTGAATATTTACACTGAGAGTACCACTAGCCATATAAGCCATAGTGAGACCCACTATGAAGTAAATAGGTGGCAAGCCTGGTTTTCAGGGAAAGCTCTATTTATTTTGTCAATGCAAGCTGAAGAGCTCTGTTCACTGCAACTTTTAGTTACTACTGCCAAACCCTCTTCAGTTGTTGCCATCACCACAATGTTAGTTAGTGATTTCTTTACACAAATACTCATCCAAATACTTGAATCTGCACAGAACACCTGATACTAACGGAGTGGTACCATCTGACATGCCTCTGGGAGCAATGCATTCCTGAAATGAAACTAATTTAAATTCCAGAAATGAAACCTCCAGAAATTTTAGCCACCTCCTGCAAACTCTTCACAAAGGAATAAAATAATCTGCTGCATAGAAAAGCAGGAAGACTGGCAAATATATCAGCTACACACAAACTTACCAAGCCATAGAGCTGAGCACTGCACACTGGTAGCACATGAATGCTGATAAATTTATCATTATGAAAATCTACTGGACACCGCTCATCACGAAAAGAAGGCAAGCTCTTTTGCACTTTCAAAGTTGTATGCTTCCAGGTGGATTGTAAATCCACATTACCTATTCCATACGCCCATACAGCACCTCCTTTTTGCATTGTTGCCTGGGCAAAACTACATGCATATCAACGGACAACAGTGTCAACAGTCAGACATCGTCAGAAACTGCAAGGTAGGCCACAAAACCAACACATACTCAGCTTCACTGTCACATTATTTAAAAAAAAAAAAATATCACAGAATGTGGTTATTTCTTCTACTTTACGTCTAGGTTTTGTACGTTAGTGGCAGCATTTTTTCATGCACACAAAGGTGGTTGCAGTAGGTAAGGCAAAGGGTGAGGCAGTACTTCACCCACCACTCAGTGCTGCCTGCGGTAGTGTGTTCCCATGGTAAAGCAGTTACAAAGCACCCTAGAAATACCCCTGTCGTGCCTGGCTTTGGCTATGACCCGCTTACAAATAACATAAGGTGAGATTCGCGCTTAATCACATGATTTAGTAATCCAAAGCATTAGGAAAGGTAGTACAAGCAGTGTCTAAACTGACAATGCACTGCATGAAGGCAAAACTCATTACTGTGAACTGCTGAGCCTCAAAATAATAACAAATTTTATGACCAAAATATAGTTTATAAGTGAATTACAAGTCCCTGCTTCTATAATAGGAAATCTTTACCGAGCATAAATATATTCTTATACACCCTATTTTTAGTCACATATTTTCCCAAACGAAGGATTTAAAAGCATAGCTAAAATTTTTATGTGCATCTTGAAATAAAAATCTTAGATCAGTTAAAAACTGAGGTTTTCTCCACTAAATATTTTTACTGCTTCCTTTGCCCCCTAAATAGAAAGCTTTACTGACAAAATCTTCATTTCATTGTGATATAAAAAAAGAACACTTCAATTCTTAACACCATTTAGTTAAAACAAATATGCTCAACAAACTAAATTAGGGAAAAGATAACATCTAGGCAGAAAAAACTGCACTTGAATGAGTGCAACTGTAAATAAATCTGTGCTGAGGTTGGACAAAAGTGAGGAGAAAATACAAATAAAAAGGGTTTGGTTAGATTATCTTAATCAGAACTAATGAATGACATTTCATTGTTCTGATTGCATTTTTTAAGCTTATACGTGTTTGAATACAAATATTCTGCATTGACATCTGCGTTCTTAACCGGTTGAGCAGCATTTGAACACAAGCATCTGAGGAATTCAGGGACAAGTTCTGACTGATTCTTACAAACCTGGTGCCACCGGTGTTTGATGGTAGCATTGCCAGTAAAGTAGACAAAGGGGATTCAGGATGGGTGGCTTTCGTGCTCCACAGAAACATTTAAAGTGTAAAAGAGATACTCAACATTTAAACAGACCAGACAAAAAACTAGCACCAAGAACCAACAAGAGATCAGAATCAAAATCTTAAATAATGTTAGATGAGAGTATCTTTACAGAATGGAAGCACACAATACCAAATAAAGGGCTGTGCTAAAAGCAGCTGCAGAAGGGAAGAGTCTTCATCTTAAGCTGTTAGATATGCTGATAGATATTGTCAATTCATTTTATCGATTCAGTCAATTCCAAGTTGAGAACATTCTATTTTGAGCCTGGTCTGATAGAGGACAAAATCTAAATTGTTCTTGTTTTTTGAGATACAGTGAGAAAAAAAATGAGGCCTGAGGGCAAAGTACAAGACTTTTGCTGCCTTGCTAGAAGTCTCTTGCATGCAGCTCTAGGGAAGACATTTCAAATGAATGTTTTAAGTGGTGGAAGAAAGCAAATAGCACTCCTATCTTCAGTAAAGGTAAGGAAAAAAGAACTACAGGCCAGTCAACATCACCCTGATCCCTCGAAAGGTGATGGGGCAAATAATGCTGAAAACTATTTCCAAACATACTCAAAGCAACAAAGTGACTGAGAGTAGCCAGCATGGATCTACGGAAGAGAAATTATGCCTGGCCATCTTACAGGTTTCTATGACCAGATTGACTGGCTTGGTGGATGAGGACAGAGCGAGTGGTTGTCATTTATCTTGACTTCAGCCAGTCTTTCAACACTGTCTCCCATATATCCTCACAGACAAATTGATGAAGTGCAGGGCTAGATAAGTGGGCATTGAAGTGTAGTGAAAACTGACTGAACTTTCTGGCCCAGAGGGCTCTGATCAATGTCACAAAGATCACCTGGAGGCCAGTCAGTAATGGTACACGCAGGGATGATACTGAGACCAATAATACCATTTACACTCCCATTAATGACCTGGACAATGAGACAGAGTGCACCCTCTGACAGTTTGCAGACACCATGAACTGGGAAGGAGTGGCTGATACACCACACTGTTGAGAGGACCCTCAGCAGGCTGGAGAAAATGGCAAACAGAAATCTCAAGAATTTCAACAAAGGAAATTGCAAAGTCCTGCACCTGAGGACAAAAACCCCCATAAGCCCGAACAGGCTGAGGGCTGACTGACAGGAAAGCAGCTTTGCAGAAAGATTTAGGTCCTGGTGCACACCAAGTCGTACATGAGCCAGCAATGCACTCTTGCAGCAATGAAGGCTGACAGCCTTCTGGGCTGACTCACCTCCCAGGGTGGGAGTGCTGACTGCAGGTCAAGGTTGTGATCCTTCCCCTCCCCTCAGCACTGGTGAGGCCGTGTCTAGAGTGCTGGGCCCTGTCCTGGGCTCCGCAGCGTAAGAGGGACATGGACATAGCGGAGCAAGGGAAATGTCAGGGAAGTGATTAATGACTTGGAGTATGTGAGCTATCTGGAGAGGCTGAGAGAGATAGGATTGTTCAATGTAGAGAAGAGAAGGCTCAAGGGAATCTTACCATTATATAAATACCTGATGGAGAGGAGTGGAGAACACAGAGACAGACTCTTCTCAGTGATATCCAGGGAAGGACAAGAAGTAATGGGCACAAATTAAATACTGGAAATTAATTCTGTTTAAACATAAGAAAAAGCTTTTTTACTGTGACAGTGGTCGAACACTGGCAGAGGTTGCCCTGAGCAGTTGTGGAGTCTCCATCCTTGTGGATATTAAAAACCTGACTGATTCAGCCCTGGGAAAGCTGCTCGAGGTGCCTCTGCTCCACAGGTTGGACTAGATGATCTCAGGTGTCTGTCAATCTCAACGACTCTGTGATTCTGATACAATGCATGATCATCCTGGCCTTAATGCAGCAGTAGCTGTGAGATGATACTGTGGAACTGAGCCATTACGTTTTAAAAAATGTTTGGGACTTGACTGTTTTTAAGTTTCAGAGAGTTCATATCCCTGTTGGTGCTTTGCATACATTGATGGCAAGTTTTTTTATAGTGTTACTTTATTTTGATTTGTCATTAGACTGAGAACAAGTTATTGCAAAAGACACCTGCAAATCTGGGTGCACATTGTACACCTCTTAGTGAAAAAGTAGTTTACAGGAATCAGTTCCCTATTTCTTATGGAACTACCTCTGATCTGCTACAGGACTAGCACTGGGAACACAAGCACTGACATGTGACTGATGATGGTAGTACCCATGAAATCTGGCCTTAGCAATTCCTGCCTAGGGAAATGGAACCAGAGATGTTCAATAGGTTGACATTGGTACTTTTCCCTGACTGCCTTTTTGCATTCACAATTTTGCCTCCAGTTAAGCGTATCAGTTAATGTTAAGGATACAAGCCAACTGTATAAATACCCCACCTATTTTTATATGACTGCTACACTTGGCAGCCAAACTTCGAAGAAAGCCGCTGTGTTTGCCAGCACTGCCCTCCCTCCGTGCTCCACCTCACTCCCCGCGTTTGCGCTCCGGAGGCAGAACCCACACTCCTGATGCTCCACACCGCCATCTAGCTAACAGCAGCTGCCCACCGCGGGAGGGACAGCGCCTTCGGAAAGATGGCTTAAAGATCCTTCCTAAACCTCCTACTGGAGAGCTGGGCACGTCAAATACTGGTAATGGACTAGAGCTTTTCACAACTCTAAGCCCAGCCCAGCTCATAGAGCGAGACCTGCGCGGGCCGCCTGAGTGTTGAGTTTCCATTCAGGGCTTTGAACGCTTGCCACTGCTAACGAGCGGAGGCTGGAGCGGTGTGGGCACCGCCTCAGTTCCCGCTGTTTTAAAGCAGCATACAGGGACCGCTGCCTTTCAGTGAGACGGTCCATCCCTCCAGACGCTGTCCTTCTGACCCTGATCCTTCGCCGTTCAGTAGTTCACACGTCCTCCCTGGTACCAGCACCAAAAATGGGTGTGTAGGGAGCAGGAGGAAGACTTGTCGATTTATGTGAGATCTGATGTGCCTTCCCTCCCCAGGGCTACCCTTCCACGGGGCCCTAATCAGACTCCAGAAATTTAGCTTTCACAGGGTGAAGCCTTTTTATTTCATTTTAGAGAGTGGTAGTGGTAGGCTTTCATATGTTTCTCACAGCTTTAACTGTGAAGATAAACACTGTGAATAGGAACCTGGCTGGATCAGCAGATAGCCTGGAACAATGATTTCAGAGAGATGTGAACCACCTGTTTGTGGCAGCGGGCTCCCACCAGAAGCATCCTGTAAGAGCAATGCACCCTTCTGCACAAGCTCGCTCCCCACCTCGGAAAGGCACGGCTTCGGTGGCTTCTTTATCTGGGGCTATTTGAGATGCCTCTCGTTTTTCCCGCGTACCACAGGGCAGACGATGACACCGAGCTCGGGGTCGGGGACGAGCAGTGCCGTGCAGAGCCCAGCGGGGGGTATAGCCCACCGCTCTCCCCTCCCAGCACGGCATTCCCCCGCGTGTCAGTGGGCTGGCGAGCGGTGGGCGCGTTTTCCACGCTGGTCCCGCTGCCCAGGACGCGGGGCAGGGCGCAGCCGGGCCAGCCGCTGCCAGCACCGGCAGGGGCCGAGACGCGCAGCGCTGCTGAGAGGAGGTCGGGGCTTTCCTGACCGGCAGCTGTCCTCGTCGCAGGGAGCAGGGCAGCCGAGCCGAGCCGAGCCGAGCCGTGCTGTGCCGCGCCGCGGCAGGTGCGGGGCGGCCCCGCCC
Organism: Bucorvus abyssinicus; assembly: GCA_009769605.1. Classification (NCBI taxonomy): domain Eukaryota; kingdom Metazoa; phylum Chordata; class Aves; order Bucerotiformes; family Bucorvidae; genus Bucorvus; species Bucorvus abyssinicus. Next base: position 24,204,081 of record CM020025.1, read on the forward strand.
AGACCGGCCACCTGCGGGCCGCAGCCCCCCCACCGGGGCGGGCGGAGGTGTTTAGCCCGGCCCAAGCCCCGGCCCCGCCTCCGCCGGGAGCCGCACGGAGCAATTCCCACAACAACCCAGGCTCGACCCCCTTCCAAACCCGCCTCCCCTCCCCGCCCCTCCGCTCCCCGCCCGGCAGCCGCCGCCGGTCGGAAACAGTCTGTGTGTAACTCGACGTGTCCGGAAAGGTGCGCGCCGCTCTCCGCCTCGCTCCGCGCCCGGCCGCGGGGCGCACCCGCCGAGCGCGATGCTGGACCCTTCCTCTAGCGAGGAGGATTCCGATGAGCTGCTGGAAGAGGAGCGGAGGGACGTGCTGGTGGCGGCGGGCGCCGGCTCACCGCGCTCGTTGCCGCCGCCGCCCCGGGACCAGCGGGGCAGAGAGGCCGGCGCGGGGCGGGCGGCCAGCCCCAGCCCCTCGGTGCTGAGCGAGGGCCGGGAGGAGCAGGAGCGCCTGCCAGCGAGAGGAGCGGGAGAAGCGGCTCCGGCTGCAGCTCTACGTTTTCATCGCGAGGTGCACGCGCACCCTTCAACGCCAAACAGCCCACGGACATGGCCCGCCGGCAGCAGAAGGTGAGCCCCCGCCTTCCCGCTCCCGCCCTGTCCCGCCTCCCGGCCCTCGCCGCCGGCGCTCTGCCCCCGCTGGGCCATCCCGCGCCCGTCCGCCGGCAAGTGCCGCGCTCCGGCCCGCAACAGGTTGACCCGGGCGGGGCACGGCGGGGGGAGCCGCCGGCGGGCCCCGCCCAGCGCCGGCGGTGCGAGAGCAGGGTGTTGCAGAGCTGGGTTTCAAACGCGGCTTCTCCAAAACAGCCCGTTTGCCATCAGCCAACTGGGGTAAAGTCTTTTAAGTTGTTAGCGCTGCGCTTAAAGTCGCTGTGGGAAAGCCGGAGCGCTGCAGGGCCGTTCTGTAGTGGAAGAGATGTTTGTGCGTGAGGCATCGGCGCTGTGTGATTGATGGAGTTAAACCTCCCCGAGGTGCCTCCTGCAAGTCGTGTTCTGACCGTTTGTACCCAACTCGAGCAAAATTAAGCCATAATACAGAGGTGAACGGGAACACTATTTTGTTTCATTAATTATTAAGTGAAGTCTCTGTACAGAGAAAACAATTAACATGTATGTTTGTGGTGAGAATGGCCTTCTAGTGAAGGTTGACCAAAATTATTCTCTGCACCTTGTACATCAGAGACAAGCTCTTGAGAATTGGCTGGTATGTGGTAGGTATTTATGCTGTTCCTTTTGAGCTATCGAATAGGTAGAATACTCAAAAGTTTTTATCAAGGTGCTGCATTTTCAGATAACCACTTAAAAGCTCCGTTCTTGAAATGTTTGGTCTCAAAAATTTGTATTTTTTTTTTTTTTTTTACTTTCAATTCCATAGAACAAACAAACAACCAACCCAGATCAAAACAGAAAAGAAACAAACAAAGAAAAAACCCCTTCCACATCACTTTCCAGAGGGATAGTGATAGGACACAAAAAAGAATTCAGTTCCACTTGGCTTTTTCTGATGTTGGTAATTCCATATCTCTTAAGGGTTTGTAAAATCCACTACCAAATGTTCCGGGGTGTCTGAATTATGCTTCCTACAGGTAATTTGTGCTTGGTGAATTCTCTGACAAGTTAACGTGGTGGTAATAATAAGATTATTTCTGAAGAACATTTTGTTTTATCAAGTGTTAGGTACTTGATGCCTATATAAAGACATCTTGTAAGTAGGAAGCCAAAGATAATTGGCAAAATGAAGAAATTTTACCACCCCACTGAGGAATTCCACCCCAAAACAGAGTCATCAAAGAAATGATATGGTGGAGGGACATCTAAAGGTGTCTAAGTGTGACTTCCCACTGGACAAAGCCAAAGCTGACCTGATATAGTGTTTTTATCAGTCTAGGTTCAAGCAGGAGGCTCAGAAGCCTCCAGAGGTGAGATTCCACAGCCCGTCTGTGTGACCTGCACCAGTGCTGCCTTGCCCTCCTCTGATTAAATCTTCCTAATCAGCTTCCAAGTTACAACTTGTGGCTGTCCACTGCAGAAGATACTGAAGGTTTAGAAGTTCTCACTAATCTCAGTCACTAAGTACAGGAACTGCGTTGTAAAAATAACTACAGTATTAATTATTTTTTATTAATAAGATTGTGAAAGAGATTACTGATGTGCAGCAAATACAGAAATACAACAGTGGTAGGTTTAACATACGCTCAGTGAACAGACTTTGATACTTAGCATTAAATGTTACTCTTGCTAATTACTGTTTTTAAGTGAACTCTGACTTTTAGTTTAACTACTATATGTAGGAAGAGATTTTTGAGATGTTGAGGAAATGAGCTGCAGGACAAGGATGACTTGTCTTTTGCTGGTCAGCAACTAGTGATTTAATAGACATTACACAAAAATATAATTCTTTCTAGGAGTTGCACTTCTCTCTAGAAGTAACAAATGCACACAAATGTCCTTCCTGTATTTGACAATTTGATATATTACTCAATGAATTACTGAATGTAGGGTAGCAGAACTGATCCTGAGTTTTGAGAGTTCAGAAAACCTACTTTGATAGTTCAGGGTCACCGAGAGCCATAGGAATGAGCCTTCTTTTGCGCTCTAATTTGCACGCTGTGCTGTGCGGTGGGCCTGTGTCAACCTTAGGGATGAGAGGCGCAGCCACCTGTCTTAACATTTTGTCATACAGTGAGACACTTTCAGATGTGTGATAGCTGGACTCATTCCATAGGGTTGAAAGTCTGTCTTATTTCCTGCATGAATTTTCTCACTGCCAAGATCTGCTACAGATGTGAGCTGTCCCTTAGTCTCCTGCTCTTTTGCTTCACACGTGACTTTTCTCCTGTGACTGGCTGTCCTTTGTGAGCTGGACTGAGATTCCTTACCTGTGTTATTAAACTGGAGCTGTTAACTACTGCACACCTTGCCCAGCATCAGTGGATAAGTGATCCAAGGTATGGTTTCAAACCAGAATCTATCTCTGCTGCTCTGTGGTTCCAGCTCCCAGCCCAGTCTGCCTGTCTCTGGGCCACTCTTGGTAATGCTTTTGCGCCAGCAAGGTCTTTCTGATAACCTAAGAATAGTATCCACCCTGCTTGAGAGCAGAGCAGTAAATTTGTTCTTTCTGCCAGTTCATTTGGGCATATTGCTGAGCAAATATTGCAGAATGCAGTTTGCTTTTTTTTTAATGTGGAACATCTTACCAGTAAGGGAATGAGATGGAATTCACAGATCAAATATCCTCAATTGCATTGTAATATCAGTAAGGAAATGGTTTACAATATGGCTGGCTTCTTATGCTCTTGCTTCAGTATCAGATTAAAATGTACTATACACTATCTTGCAACTGTCATATTAATGGACTGAGTTATACTAATTAATGAAGAATTTACATGCAGGCAGGGTTTCTCTCCTCTGTTGTCCTTTCTCATCCTTCTTTCTCCTCACTAAGTAAAATCAGCTGAGCTCTATTGTGATAGATTAATTAAAAAAAGGAATTTTAAGAAAAAAAGGAGCTATCATAATGCACCAGAGTCCATCTCCTCCACTAACTTGTTTTTAATGCCAAATTCAACATAATTTAGCCCAGACTTTGCTGAAACACATACTTTTATAATCTGGCTGCATTTCTTTTTTTTAATCTGTAGGATATGTGGTAGAAATAACTTTTTTTTTTCCAACTGTTCAGAGTTAGTTGGTGACCTACTATTATATCCTGTCTGGTTACTGGTAGATTTGTGGTGGAGAAGGAAGAATAAGCTAATATTGGAGATGTGGAACTGAAGCGTGGCATGAGTTTTCAGGGTGGAGTAGCAGATCCTGACAAAGATGGAGCTAGTTCTACAGAACAGAACTAATATGTACTTAGAACTTTTTGAATAGATTTTATGGACATCTGGTCACATTTTCCAGACTTTTTTGGGAAATATTAATGCATCAACGATTACATGCCATGCTTTTATCAAACAAGGTTTGTCTGTCCCTGGTTTAAAGAGACTTATGTAACTTTTTTTGGTAGTTCCCACTTTTTTTTTTTTTTGAGCCCTCTGAAATGTATTTATCTTCTTTCTTTTTCTGCCTCTCCATTTCTCTTCTTTTCCGTCCAGCAAAAGAGAAGAATAGTTAACCCCCTTCCTCTTTCTTCATCTCTCCTACCCCAGCCAAACTGAATCTCAAAACCAGCAGATTGAATTTTCCATAGAATGGGATTTCGGTGTTGGAAAGAAATGCATTCCTTGTGTGGCTGTCTTCCATCATGGAAAGCGGTGTATGTGAACGTACACAGAGTCAGTGATTATATGATGACCCTGGTAACTGTGGTTTATCTGATCAATTGTTGCTTGTATGTACATAACCAGTTTTCGGGGAGCTTGTGCCGAAGTGGGTTGTGTATCTGCGAAATGAATCAGAGTTAAAGTTTGTGGAGAAGGAAGGGGCAGTGAAATGCTCACAGTTAACTAACAAAAAAGGTGTTCTTCCAGTGTTTTTCTTCCTCACATTTTAAAATTCACTCTAGTAATCAAGTGGTCACGCAGAACTCCAAGACTGGGGGAGAAGTACACTCATGAGCTAAACAAGACTTTGTAGTGCGTGTTGTGCTTAGTACAAGTCTTGCTTTCTTAGGTGATAAGTACAGAAGGTATTGAGCTGGCTGTTAGAAATCATAACTAAATGAGTTTACTTCCTGAATTCATGACAACCTGTTTTCCTTCGATTTCTTCTCTTCTGTCTTTGCTCAATCATGAGTAGATCAAAACCATTGACTTCTAGTTATTCTCAAAAGTAGGAGTGGTAATAATCAGTAATTTATCTTAACTCCATGAGTTTGTTTTTTCCTGTTTCTTAGACTCTACCTCTAAAGGAGAGGTTTGTAATGATCCTGTCCACTAAATAGCTTCTTCAGGAAAGTGTTGGTTACAGGGATAGACCTCATTCTTTGGATCACAGTTTTATTCTCAGTGTCTTCACTTTTCCTGCCTCAAGCCCCACTTTTCCTTGCTTTTGAGCTGGTGATGTGTATCTACTTATTATTGGCTGAATATGTTTTGTGAAGGAAAAATTGTTTCTTGGTTTCTGAGCCTCCTTCATAAGATGCTATTTTCCCACTGCTAAGGTAGCAAGGAGAGTACGTCCAAAGCCATTATAGGCAGAAACTCTAGACTCATTTCAAGGAAGAGCTTAGCTATAAAACTTGGCAATCTGGTCAAAATTCTGCTAAAGAGTTTTCTAGGTAGATGTCTTTCATTCCTGCCTTCCAATATTTTCCTTTACGAATTTCAATTTTTTTGTGAAGTGTTTCAGGAAGTCATTTTAAGTCAGATTTATTTGTCTCTTTGTTTTTCCCCATCACAAACACCTTGATAACACCTGGTCATGATGCTGTAAGCTATAGTTTTTTGTTTTCATTCAAGTGAATATAGAGTATTTTGGTAAATCCTGTCAAAGCCCATTAAGATGGTGGCCCACACAGCTCTAGACATGTTAAGACAAGATTATTTGCAAATAGATCTTTTTACCCCAGTCAGAGATTGCTCTTCAGCAAAGTGCAGGCAAGAACAAGTAGGAAAGTTGCTCATGCTGGGCAATTGACTCAACCATGGCTGAAGAAATACTGAAAGGTGATGAGAGAAGCAGAGCCTTCTAGTTACCAGTGCCGCTTCAGAAATAACAATCTATCAGAGTTTTGTTTTAATCTTCAATTCTTCTGCTGCCCTGCCAGCTCAGCATTGATTGGTGTGGCTTGGACAAAAGCTTGGCAACGTGGTGAGAAAATGAGGCTTTGGTAAACTGATGTGTAATGAAGTGGGCACGTAGGACAGTCTGCAACCTGGTTTACTATGCTGAAAAATTCATCAGTCTCTTTGTTGCTTGCTTGCTTTGTTTTCTCTGCCTGTTTTACCATACTTACCTTTGAAATTTGATTATTTCCTAATTATATTATTTGAGGGGACAGTTTTAATTTTTTTTCTGAATGAGTGGCTGCAGGTTGTTTGTTTCTTTCTGTCACCCATGCAGTTTGACAAGTGCGTTAACCCTGTGGGCAAACGCACCTCATTAAAGTGTCAAGGAAGCCTACTTAGTTTTCTCTTCCTGTCAGCCCTGCTGTAGAAAGTTTGAAAGATCAGTTGACTGTCGCCATCTCTGCAGAAACAGTACGGAGGAATTGGGTGGCTGGGCTGTCTTGCATTTCTCACCCTTTGCAGGCACTTGTTATTCTCACATTATGTTTTGTGTATCTGAACCATTGGTAACTGGTATCAGGAGCAGAAGTACCAACTCAGCTCATCTTGTCCTTCTGACTTTCCTTGACATCATCTGAGAACATACTCATTGCTGCCATAGGAGAACAGAACTGGTGAAAATATCCTTTTCCTCTCCAATCCATACTCCTCTAGCAGTATCTGAAGAGGGGCAGCATCAAAATATTCTTTACCACGTACTGTCTTTAACTGTAGACTATTGCCAGAGCTGAAAATACTTGTTGGTTGCCAGCTGACTCTTTTGATGAATGATGTATTTCTATAAAAGCACATTTACCATTTCTCCCCCTTCCTCCCCCATGCACACTTGTCACCTGTTCATGTTTGGGGACACTACTAACCAATCACCACTCCTCTTGCATGCTGCTTATTAAACTTGTTTTTCTCTTTCTGGCTTTGTACTGTTTCTTTTTAATATTGCTAAGTATAATCCTGAAGTTCCTTTTGATATATATTGTTTTGCTTTTTAATGTACCTCTGTATTTGTGTTACACTGTCCTCTTACCCTTGGTTTTTTTTTGTGTATTGATGTCTCCCACTTTGCTAACTTAACACATCCCCGTCTCCTGCTGCCTCCCTTTTATTTGGAGGCTTGTTAGAACTGAAAAACTAATAGCTCAGGGACAAAACTTGCTCCGTTTGTCAACCCAAGAGGTATCCATGGAGGAAGATGGAATGACATCTCGTCTTCTAGAAAAGTGCTTGGCCCTTCTCTGCAAATTGAGGGATGGGGAAAGGGATGCTAGTCTTTGTGCCTTGACTCTGGTCCTATGCATAGTTATACTGAGCCCCAGTATATTACTCAGTCTGAACTGGGTGCCAGCCTCTGCGGTTTTTAAACTTTTAACCTTGAAGTCTCTTTTTCATATAGGTTTGTTGTGGGTTTTTTTTTTGGCACAGTGGCTGCAAAGATGCTTCCTATATTTCTTTTCAACTTACTTGTCTTGCAGGTGATGGCTGCACAGGTCTGGTACTCAAACTTCTCCTTGGTTTCTAGCTATTGCTATTTGAGTGTGGGGTGGTGGTGCAGGGAGGGAGGCAGGGAGAGGAATGGCATCTGCTGAACTTCTGTTCCCTTTGTCTAGTGCCTATCTCCAATGCCCACTTCTGCTGGAAGTGCTGGCACTGAACTGAAAGCAGCCCAGTTCTGCGTTGCAGCTGATTCCCACAGGTTTCAGAAGAGCAGCTGTGAAAAGGCAGTTTTCAGTTTGTTGCTGTGTGTGGGAAACTCTGAGCAGCCGGAGAGACAGTGTTTGCATGTGGGTACCAGGCTGCATCAGCTTAGGTTTGTGTTTTTAAGGTTATTTTCACAGCCATAAGTGTTGAAGGCTTTTTATTTTTTGTTAAAATTCTCTAGAAGTTGATATACATGCCCGAAAGAATTTATTTCTGGTTCTTATTTATTTTGCAGGGAGGAGATAAGCATATGCTTCTCCAGCGTGATTACTTGTATGCATAAGTTTAAGAATGTTCTTGAGTGTGTTTTTCCTGTCAAAGGGGAAAAGCATTAATTAACGGCATTGTCAAGAAGGAACAGAGCTACAGTGTCTTCTTTAATGACATGACCTGTGAAGAAAAATTGAAGGTGATTGTACAAAAATTTCTCCAATTCTGTTTCCTTTTTCTCTCATGCATTAATTATTTATGTTCATTGTCTTGGCTGTGGGGTTTTGGAAATAGAGGCCAGCAGCTTCTGTTTTAATGAAAGTGCTGGAGGGATACTTTGATTATGATAGACGAAGACAACAAAAAAAATTCCTTGTGGATTACTTGAGTAGACTTGTTTGGGGGCCACAAACGGACGTGGAAGAAGATAAGCAAGAGGAAGCTCTAGTATAAATGAGATCTCCAAAGATATGATTATATCACTACAGATTAGGGGAGAAATGGAAATCAGTGACGGAGAGTTTCATGGGCTGAGTTGAAGGTATTGAGAAAGTACTGGAGCTGAATTAATTTCAAGTAGAGGAACTGTTCAGCAAGGACAGGGACAAAGTTAGAGGAATGAATTAGCAGCCAAAATCCCTAGGTTGTGAGAGGTTACGCTTTTCAGTATGAAACAGAAGTGAAGGAGGAATACTTTGGGGATAGAGTTTGCAAGAAAGATATTGGGCTAAGAAAAGAGACGGAGATTAACTGGAAAAAAGTGAATAGTCTCAATATCTGTCGGTGTGATACAGAATAGCAAGGTGAGAGTTGGTGAGAAACTTGGTGCTCAGAGCTGGAGTGCATGGAAATCAGAGCGGTGGGATATAGTGCGTTGGGGAAAACTGTTTTCGTGGTCTCATTTTTCTGCGGAAGTGCAGTTGGTTTAGTGTTTGTTTTTTCTATGGTGAATTCATGAGTTTTCTTTAAAAACAAAACATTTCCATCAGTCCTTGCTGAATATTTATCTTGCTGGCTTTTGCTGGGGAGTATCCCCAGTTTTGTGCGTAGTGCTCACATTCCTTCATTTTTCTAAGTTATGTATTCTGAGGCCTTGTAGCAAGGTACTGCTGTCTGTTTCTCATTCAGAAGTGTCCTACGACGTTCTCCATTGCAACTGTTTAAAACATCAAATATGCATTAGTGTTAAATATTATAATTGACCTTTTTTTTTTTTTATTTTGCTCTCCTTATGGTGGTTGATACCAAAAAAAATCAGAGCGGTTGTTTGGTATAGATATAGATTAATCATCTTAGCAATCAGTTCCCCTCTGACTCTCTCTCTTCCTTCCACAGTGTCATTAAAGACCGAGGTTTTTTTCAGTCTCTTACCAGTGGGGATTGTAGAGCAACAAATGGTGGTGTTATCTGGAGCTGGGAGTTACAACTCTGTTAGATTTTTTTTTTTTTTTTTTCCTGGTAATCTTCATTTGCAGAGTTTAAGGCAGTATTTGCCTGAAGGACGCTTAGATTCAGCTATGGTGACTTAACACCAATGCAGTATCATTCTCGTACCCCTTATGTTGCAAACAGTGGAGGTTCTGAGCATGCTAGTACGTGGTCATGAAGTAATTAAAAGCATTTTAGCTTAACTATTCTGTGATACAAATTCTACTAATGTTGTTTATATTGTTTTGTATCTTTCAGCATGCTTTGGGCTCCTAAATTCAATTACTTTGAAAACATCTTGAGATTATGAAGCCACTTCGAAAGTTGTTTTTCTCTGCCATCCAAGTTTTTAGTACCTTCTTTATGCTTCCAGGCCTTCTCTTGATTAGATAAGTTAGAAAAGACTAGCACTATGTTTTGTATGAATATAAGCCTTCTGTTTTACCTCTTGGAATATTAAAATAAACATCCTGTAAAGGTAATCTGAGAATTATGAGATCTGGCAGTCTGTGGATACGCAGATATATTTTGGTCATGCATTGTTGAAAAGGAAATAAATTTAAAATGTTGTTCCTAACCCTGTAACCTAGAGGTGATATGCTTGATCTGCAGATCAGTCACCCACCAGCGTCAGAGGGTGTGATTATTTTTGTGCGTGGCTCTCACTTGGACACCCTGTCTGTAGGATGGTTAGTGCCTTTTGGGACTGTTGTTAGGGCATGATGAAGATTCATTTGTCTGCTCTTTGCCCCCACCTTCCAGAGGCTGGGGTGGGGAATTTTTAAGACCTCCTGGCTTTGTAAATTGCAAGGAAGGACAGAGGTACCCTGTGCAGGGGCTGGGTAGTGTTGGTGGTCTTTGCTTGGCTGTTCCTCAAAGACGCATTGTAGCAACTGGATTACAACAGTCTTCCTGCTACTTTAATAGAACTTGCTGTCTGTAGATGAAAATATCATGTAAGAATGAGAAGTATTATTTATTTAAACTGGCGACAAAATTATTCAGATTTTCACTATACTGCTAGCTGGTTTATGTGTTCTGGATATTTAAACTCAAATAGATTATTAACACATTAATTTGCTAACTACAGTTGTTAGTGAGAACTCAGTCTGGAATGGGCTTCAAGAGGCCACAGAGGTGTGATAAAATCAGTAAACTGGTTAAAACCTCCATACGTGACCCTGTTGCTGTATTGCAAGCTGTATCTGTTACAAGAGCACTTGATTATGCAGAGCAGCACACAAGGGAAGTAGATTGTACAGGCTGGCAGAGTTCTTCCCATGTTATAAAAATCTGTTCCTAAACCTGACTGCTGTATTTTGCTAAGCCATGCCTGATGGTGTTGAGCTGATGGGCAGTGGTCGTAGCTACTGTCCAGTAGCTGCAGACATACGATCTGCTGAGATAATTGAGACCCTTTTAAAAAGTAAGACCATTCCCAAGGCAGCACACTTAATCAATGACAACATCAGCATCTGCCTCACCATTTTAGCTCAGCTTGGGAGTGCTTTAAAGTCACCCTCCTTGTCTCTCTTGGAGAGTTCTGGTTTGGACTGCGTGAATATGACTGTGTGTGGGCAAAGGTAAACAAGAAGTTACATTCTAGAATCACATTGGGTCTATGTAACCAGACTGAGGTAAAGCCTCCTGAAATGCGTTTAGGGTGGGCATTAGGTCCTCAGCATGAACTGTTTCACTGTACAGATGTGTATTTCGGGTGTTAGTAGATGTAACTGCTGAGAGTCAGAGAGATTTAAAATACAGCAGCAAACATGGAGTCAAGAAAGAGAGATGGAACCTAAATGAGATAATTAACAAAACAGGGCAGTTTCCTTTCTGAGCCAGTAAAGCAGGACAGAATACGCAATGCAAACATAAAAACAGCTGAAGGAACAAAGTAATAGTCTTGCTATGTCTGAAGTTAATTAGGGGCAACAAACTGCCCCTAATTACTAAAAGTGTGAGATCCTCAGCAAAGCTGCCTGCAATACTAATTAAAAGAACTTATTATAAGAAATAGAATGCATAATTAATGACTGAGAAATCATTTTCAAGAATATCTTCAGACAGCAAATAAAATGCCCTTGGAAAATATTGTGATGCCCCGAGCCATCCACTGAATCTAATCCCGCAGATAGACCTGAACTGATTTGCAAGAGGTCACTGTGCTTATACTTTCTAGTGCTGAGATAGGGATTAATGGTGGAAGAATGACAGGTAGAATAGGAATAGTATTTCTATTTTATATAAAATGCTCTCTTCAAAATTTTTATAAAATATATTACTTCAATAGAACCTGCTTATGAAACATACTGACATACTTGTTTTAATAGTTGGCTTTGCAATAGTCTGTTGCTCCTACAGTTCAGTGAGGTCTTGCCCGATTAATGACTTTTTTATCCTAAGCAGGTCTTTAAAGGGGCTAATCATGGGATAAGTTTTATCCATGCACCTGTTTTTTAAACTTAAATGTTCCAAATAGCCCTGGTCCTCTATTACTTTGACCTGTTTATAGAAACTTAGATTAGGAATAAAAAAAAGCTAGAAATGCTTGGAAGCATTGAACCCTAAGTGTCATTTCCTATGCTGCCTCTAAATATCTGCTAGAGGCTGAGGTGGAAGGCTGGAGACTCTGGGGTGCGTGTGGAGGCAGCCAAGAGTGGACATGAGTGCCTTTAAGTAATTAGGCTGAGACCACACCACTGCTATGTGCTGTCCCTCCAGACTGGCATGACATTTAATTCTCGCTGATCGATCTGTGATCATTGTAATGAGCCCCCTTTTACATGGAATTTGTATTCACAGAGCGAGCAGATCCAGAACTGAAATATCCATATCCTCCATAGTCTTTTACTTGTTCTGGGCTTCAATAAATTGATCAGTATCTCTTTGGTCCCATGAGGTTGTGTGATGTAACTCTGAATGTATTCATGTGCTGGAAAAGGGGAAACAATCGATTCATGTGCGCTTGAAGTGAGACCATGACTGTGCTGTGCGACTGAGGCAGAAAGGTCCTGCTGTTGGTGGCGCATCCCCACTTCCCTGCATGCTATGGTTCTGCCAAATTCCCTATAGGATGTGAAGAATACACGCATGTATGGTTACATATAAAAGGAAGGAGAAGAGTGTCTGTGTGTATGCCTGAGAGGCAGGGAAAAAAGCTATAGATCCTGGTGTGAGGGGAGTAGAGCGAGAACTCCATAGCATGTTATATTTTAAAGAGGTTACACATTGAGTGTAAAATACTGAACAGAAGCCATTAATACTTTTTTCAGAAACATCCTTTTGGTTTGATGTTGTAAAAATGGTAAATCTCCATTACTTTCTTTAAAAGCGAACAATGTCTGCTTCCTACCCCACCCAAACCAAGACACACACCCAACATCCTAAACCCTGCAGATCTCTATTTCTGCCTTGCTCAGTTTGGTACCTACTTCATGTAGAATGAAACTTGTAAACTTTGTGCTAAGGAAGCAAAGATGTTCCTATGGCTTCTACTAACAGTAGAGGTTTTAATTTTTATTAATATTTAGCTTTTAGAATTGATCTGATTCCTTAGGGATAGCTCAGAGTGTGCCCTGTTGAAATAAGTACACTGAATTTCTACTTTTTGATTTCTGCTCTGTAAGTCTTACAGGCATAAGACTTTAACATCTGGTTTGGTTTTGTATTTGAGGATGGGTTTATACCTTGGCTGCAGAAACTTGCTTGGGATTGAAACATAGCATATGTGTTCCTAGTGTGAGAGATAATTTATTTTCCTAATTTGATTCAATTTGTATTTTTTTGCCTACAGTGAAAAAATAATTAGTTCCAACAGGAAACAACTATCCTGATTATGTGGTTAAAAAAAAAAGATTACCCTACTGCACTGCACAACTGTGTGGATAGCTCTTACCTTTTTCTCACGCTAGTGAGGCTACAGAGCAACTAGCACAGCTGTCATAAGCCACTCTGGGGGGAAAAAAGAAGTTAGCCGGTTTTATTTTTAATAGTGATGTGGTTAGAGTGGAACAGCTTCTTCATATCAGTGATCAGAATCACACTGCCTCAGCGCTAATAAGATAATGAGGTAATGCATACTGATTACAATGGCTGGAGTGATACGTAGACTGAGAGGCTGAGTAAAGAGGTGTGAGATGTTGAAACTCTGAGCAATACAGATGGTCAGTGATGCGAATCCATTTCAATCTGTAATGCTGGAAAGCCTGGAAAATGGGCAGGATTGCATAATAACATCAGAAGGTAGGAGGTCTCTAACCTTTCCTTTCAAAAGGGTAAAGGAGTTTCAGAGTGAGAAACCATATCGTTCTGTCAGTGAACTGAACCCATCCTTGGACAGTATGTGTGTTTGCGTGTTTAAGGCAAGCGTCAGGTGATAGTTACTCACTACAGTCCTTCATATGAATAAGTAAAAAAAAAATATAACTTATATGTAACTTTTATTAAAATTATAAAACTGTATCAAATTCTTGTAAGTTGCTTGCTAATTTTAAGGCTAATAATTTAAAGCCAAATAAAATATCAGAATAGTTTTTATTTTTTTTCTATGCAAGTAAATAAATTTGTGCAGTCAGTGCAGAAGAGTGAGAAAGATCAGAATGGACTAAACTACTACAGGTTTAAAGAGGGGATGGCATTTAATGCAGGAGAATTTTTTTTATTTAAGAAGAGTCAAAAACTTGTGGATGCTTTGAGACAGGCTGAGTTAGGGACATGGTTTTTGATGCAGTAGCTCATAAGCAGTTTCACGTGTGTTTGCAAATTTTGAACAGACAACTTAGTAAATCAAAATAAAAATGTTTTCTGAAAGGTGGCATAAATAGGATATCTGTAGATTTTCCCTCAATAATTCTAGTGTTAAAACAGGTATTTTATCCACCTGCCAGTTCAGAAGATTCTTTCTGAATCACAGAATAGTTACCAGGGAATAGCACCACCACTGCCAAAGAGCTCTGCCATATTGTGATTGCCATAGTGATGCCTGATTAATTAAATGCTTTGCTTTTGACAGGACATGTAGTAAGCCAGGCTAACAAAGCTACTGTGCCTCAGGTACACCCAGTAAGCATCTTGGCATGTATCATGGCCCATTGAAAGTAGTGCTTTGCTGTGGGGTGAGAGGCTTATCTTCCAAAATTATTGGTAAGCTGATGAATGTCTCCAACATATGAACAAGTTACTGTGTATCGTAGTTTTACACCAAAGGGAAAGGGACCTCCTGGGTTAAGGCATCTTGTGCCCCAGAAAAGAGACCTGTTGTCTCTTTTATAAGCAGGTAAAACTTCATTTAGTAGGTATCCCCCACTGTTTTTCATTACTCTAGTAGTTGTGAGACTTCTGTTTCCTGACTGAATGCATTTGCAGTTTGTTTTATACCCACTTGCTGTTCTGTCAGCTCTGCCCTTCAATTAAAATAACAGCTTTTCCTTCCTGAAGGGTTTAATAGACGATGGTGTCTCGTTCTGCCATATGAAACAATCCGAGCTCTGAACCACTCCTCAGGCAGTAGTCTTCTCCTTCTCTGATTATCCTAATAGCCTTTTTTCTGTATGTTTTGCAGCTGGAATTAGTGCACCCCTCCTCATGTTGCCTTTCATGTTAGCATGATGAGGTGCACTGAGGCAGCACATCTGAGTGTTCAGCTCAGAGCAGCTAAGAAGAGTGAAAATCTTGTGGAAGTTCTTGAAAGTCCTGGCCTGAAGTGTAGGACGCTGAATTTCACACCGTTTCTGTAACCACAGCTCCCACACTGGCTGTGTTTCCCAGTACGGTTTTCTTATCCACTCTGTGTGCTAGTTCATCCCACCCTTGAATTTCAAGTCAGTCTTCAAAATCAGAAGATTAAAATGTTATGTTCCTGTTCTCTCTGTCATAATAAGTATGGAAATACTGCATTTATGTTTAATTTGCAGGTACAGCCCTCCAGAACTTAGCTGGTCGCTGGAAAGGTAGCTGCAATTACTCCTTTAACTCCTACCCTCACATTTAATGTATTTTTTTACCCCTTTGTGGCATTTCTCTGCTGCTTAAACTGTTGTCTAGATAAGATCTATAGCACTCTTTTAGCCAGAAAGCAAGAATAAAAAGCAAATGGATTACTTGATTTTATAATATTTTAAAGAATTTTGGCAAATCACTGACTTTGTATGACTAATTCTTCCCAATTTGGGTCAGATGTTGCCCCCATTACCCTAATTCTAATCTTATTTTGATATCTATCTCCTGGGGAGTTTATGCTCTGCTGAATATAGAGACCCTGCTGCCGTCCTTTGGGAAGGAGGTTTCTCTGGGCAATGCTGGACAGCTTTCAGAAATGTCTTCTAAAGAGCTTCTACACGCCTCATTCAGGTGTTTCAACTCTTTGGTCTAGATGAGTGAATTAACTAACTCTTCTGAATTCCTTGACGTAAAGAATAAATTATCACTTCTCAGTTTCCAGGCTGAAAAGATCTTTTTGACAAAATACAAACTGCTGAGAACGGATTCATGTTCAATAGCCATGCATATCAGCAAGCTCTCAAAATAATTAAGTGCTGCAGTGATAAAAGAAAAAAAGACTGTTTTCAGTGGCACAGTTCATGTGGATTCACTTGCAGCATTGCTGTATGCCTGCCTTTTAATTCATTTTTAGTCCAGCTGCTTTCAAAAGTCCTGAGTTCCAGGTTGTCCAGTAGCTTCTAAAAAGGTTTTTTCTGGCATTCTGCCCTGGCCACGTTTGGCACACGGCAGAGTTGAACAAACATCTGTTGGGTCAAGCTTTTCTTTGACCACAGGAGGTTAAATGATCAGGACATGCTGATTTATCTACAGAACACATCTAGACTTGAGCATTTTTACTATGATTTTGCATTATGACTTGAATGCTTGTGGCAGACAACATGTATAATAGTGCAATTATGTCACAGCATTTGGAGCTTAATTCTCCCCTCTCAAATGCCATCCAGCATGCTTGAGCCAGTGTTTTAATGTCAAACCCACTGACATGTATAAACATTGTCTTTTGTAGCGCAGAAAACCATAGATTTGAGCTTCCTTCCCAACTTCCTTTGACACCACAACTTTATGGATGAATGAAGTAAAACAATGAATGACTTCTGCATCTACTTCATCTTTTGTCCTGATATAGTGCTGTAATTCAGGCATCTCCCAGCTTTGGAAGTCTGCCTAACTCCTGCTCAGCACTTCTAAAAAATTGCAATTTTTTGAAAAACTAGTGCAAAGAACATACTGAGGATTGTTCTGAAGATCAGTCCTTATTTATGTGCTTCTTGGGAACAGTGCTCATGCATGTGATAGGGACCCAGTGAATCATTTGGAAGCTCTGGTTCTTGTTCCTGTGAGGTTTACTTGCACAAATTTAAGCAAACCTCGTTCACCACAAGTTTCTTGCACTTCTCAAGCTCCTCAATTATACGGGGTTTTACAGAACAGTATGTGTGTCTTTTCTTTTGGTTCAGGATCGTGTTGTCTGGTCCTTTGCACCAGAGGGAAGAAAAGCTTTAGGAAGGGGAAAAGAGGCATCTTGTCAAATTAACTTGGTAGTCTTGGTACAGAACTGGGAACTGGAGGAAGGAATAAGCTCAGTCACTCCCTTGGAAAGCTCTGATTTCTGTGTGCTTCAGTCCTTCATTGTTATGCCCTCTGCACAAAACACGAATGATAGCTAAGTATTGGTTCTTTACTGTCACTTTGCAAATAATAGAAATATTGAAAGTTGATTTTTATCTGAA
This sequence comes from Bucorvus abyssinicus, assembly GCA_009769605.1. Classification (NCBI taxonomy): domain Eukaryota; kingdom Metazoa; phylum Chordata; class Aves; order Bucerotiformes; family Bucorvidae; genus Bucorvus; species Bucorvus abyssinicus. The sequence continues at coordinate 24,220,921 of CM020025.1, forward strand.
GTTTAGAAAGGAAATTGCATCTCCAGAATAGCAACCCCCCTCCTAACTCCCTATTCAATTGCTATGCAAGGCTGTCAGCGTTGTTCCTCTGGCATGTTCCTCATCACGCTGCCATTTTTTTTTTTCTATGATAGTGGGAGAGATGGAGATCATGAATCCTGTTCTGTGGCTTTTGGTTAGATACATAAATTACCAGCATAGCGTGCACTGAAATCTTCTTAAGCAGCTTTTGCAGGATAAAAGATAAGAATTTACTCCTGACTTAAACGAGAAAGGGTTGTGCTGAGCATCTAAATATCCATTGCTCAGCCCCTCCTGGTGATGCAAGAGGGAAGAGTACTTGATAATTGTATGTGACAAAGTCCAATTTCTTTTTTCCAAAACTGAATTGTGTTAGAAAAATTCCCTTTAAAGCAAGTGGATATTACAAAAAACAAGAAAGAAAGAAACAAACAAAACCCCCCCTTCTAGATTATGCAGTGTTTTGGGAGGACAAAAATGCTGGTTTTCTATTACTAGTTTGACTAAGTCTTTGGTATTGCTTCAGACATGGATGGATTGACTGGGTACCTGGGTGGACTGGGTACCTGGGTTGACCTCACTGGAGTTAACCCATTGGAGGTTTGAAAAGACATCTGGAGACACTGTGTTTTCTTCCTACATCTTACTGCTCTATTCATAAGCAGAAAGCTACACTTGAGCTGTCTCCTAAACTTGTTGTAAAACAACCTGCAAAGAACTTAGTGGTGAGTTTATTTCAAGGTAAGGTGGTGTTTTTTCTTCTGTTTATTTCAAGGTAAGGTGGTGTTTCTCCGGTTTCTTTCAGGAAGTGTGAACTTCCTGAAAGAGCTGAGGATAGAAAATAAACCCTGAACATAAACTGCAGCTGATCAGTTGGTTCTCATTGGATTTAAATGACTCCTAAGCTGTTTAGAAGAAAAAGCTGTGGCTTACCCTCATGTTTAAAAATAATGGAAGGAAGCATACTGTCACTCACTCACACACTCGAGAGGGAGCAGTTGATTCCATTTTCTTGGCCATAGACTGGAGATGAGCAGGGCATGTTCACAGGGCAGTGAAGCATGTTAACCTAGCAATCCAGGATTTCATCCTTCCTGCTTGTGCCTTTGTGTTCCTACTTTGTGGTGCCAAGGTGACATGCATGTGTCTTTCCCTGGGCTGCCTGGTAGCACTCCTATCACCTGGAGGGACTGCTTTATGAATGCAGATCTATAGTGGTCTGTGTTTGAAAGTGTCTTTATTCTCCCTTGGGTTGGGGTTTTACAGCTTTTGTTCTACTCCAGTAATTCCCCTGTTGGCCCGTTTTTGTTAGGCTTGTCTTTCAGCACATTTCATGTCAACAGGGAAGGCTGGGAGGCTTTCAGCTGACTTCCTTTCATTGTTTCTTTCAAACATCTGATGTTATCTCATCTGCCTTTGAGTTATTAAATACGTGTGCTGTCCTTAACCTCTTCCCATTCACGTGCCTGCTGTTCCCTGCTCGGATCCTGGCCTTTAGGGAACGTGAGCAAGTGAACTTTTTAAATTCCACTGGGATTTTGCACAAGTAGGCGCTCTGTGAGTGCGTTGTAAAGTTGTAACTAAGCATTTACAGACAGGAATAGCTTTAAGACTGTTTTCTGCTTTTTTTCTTTTTCCCTTTAAGAAGGGAACAAAAATTGGTCACACTGCTAAGCTGTAATTACAGTAGCTTCAGAGAGACTTGCTTGATTTGCCTTTTGAGCTCTGCACTGTGTCAGGTAGGTTTTGATCAAATGAGTTCCTGCCAGCATTCAGTCATTAGCATTCAGTCTAAGTTAGTCACCAGTGAATTATGGTCTGTGATATGGTCCAGGTCCCATTGCTCTAGTTCTTTTTCTCTTTATTGATTTCCATTCTCGTTTTCATTATTGCCCTGGTCCCTCACTGCATGCTTCCTCGTGCTTTTATTTTATAGCTTTTCAGAATGAATATCCATGAGTCATGATTTGAAATGAAATGCTAATAATGACATTATGCAACACTTTGAAATAAACATTTCTGAAATTGTTCCTTAATGTTTTTGAGTGGCAGACTTTGAGAAAAATCATACCCCTCTGCAATGATAAGGTGGCAGGGGAAAAAAAAAATAGGCTGGCCAACTTTTAACATTTTAATTTAAATATCTCATTCTTGAATAAGTTTGCCAGCATCAGGCAGAGCAAGGAAATTTTCTTGGATATTTCCTTTAAGCAGAAATCAAATAATTTAATCATAACGGGTGCAGAATTAAAAATATAATTGTACACGTTTTCCTCATCCATGCAGATCTGAAAAATGACAAAATAGTGTCATGTCCCCCTCCCCCGGGTTCCTGCCATTATCAGTGTGCAAATGTCAGATGTCAGCTGCTCCTAACTGTCCAGAGGAACACAACATGATATGGCTACAGAGCCAGCCATTGTATTAAAATAGGTGAGAGCACAGGCTATCAGGATACTCAAAACTTGCTAGTTTTTCACTGTCTCTAGTCAGCTGATATGTGTACATTTCTGGGTTCATTCCTAGACTGAGAGATTTCCCCAATCCCCTTTATTTCACTGATTTGCTTCTTCCTGGAAGTGGTGTTTTAAAGACCTATTGATAGAAGCAGTGAGCACTTGTGGCAAAAATTTCCATGTCCCTTGTCTTCCTTTTCGTTACAACAGCTGTCTTGAGACTCGGTGAGATTACGGGATGCGGCTGACAGTGTTTCATGATGTGCTTTGCAGCAGTGCAGCTCCCATCCTCATTTCTGTTTTTTAATGAAATAATATGTAATCTGAATATTATTTTGATAATTAGTTTGCAGGAGGGAAGGCTTCTCAGCTGTGCTTGCTGTCATTGAAGAATAGCAAATCTGACAGCAAATAACTTGCTGGAGTTGGTGACTAACTTTGAGTAACTTGCCTCTAAAACAAAATCCCCCAAAACTAAACAAAATCTGCAAGTGGAGAAAACTATCTCTTATTGCTCTTATCTCATGGTGTTTTCATTTATACCAATCCTGCTGCAAAAATACTAACAAAGATCAGACACTTCCTGAGCTTTGTTTCTTTGGCTGATGTATTTTTGAAGGCTTTTTACCCATGCAGTTTGTTCTCAGTGATGCACCTTGGCGTGAAACATGTTATTATTTGGACAGAAGCCCTCTGCTCACTCTGCAGTGGATGCTAGGAGGATCTTTCCTGCCTGTTGCTCTGAGCGATGAAGGAATTTATCTTTTTGTCTAAACTTCTTTCTTCCTTCAAAAAAACTTTAATATTCAGGACTAGACTATCATTTTGAATTACTATCAAAACGTATTTTAAGGCCCTTGCACTTTATGGCTGAATGTCTAAGCTTATCTCCTTTTATTACAGGGTGCAATTTTTATTTAAGGCAAATTGCTTCTAGTCTATCATGAGGATCTTGCTTCCTTTAGAGAACCTAGTGCTGGCTTTGTCATAGGTAGAGTACTGGGCTAAACTGGCTTAGTCTGAAACGGGGTGGAAATGCTTTTGACCTCTTAAGTGTTGTGGTTGAAGGAACTCAGCAGATCTTAACTTTCAAGCAGTACTGTGAGGTTCTGTAGAAGGTGACTATGAACTAAACAGAAGACGTAGAGGAAAACAAAGTGCAAAATGGCTGGCATGTGAGTTTCTGCATGGTCCCCGATGGTAATCAGAATAAGAAATTTTGGAGGCGCATGCAAGATGATGATACATTAGTTGTCTATTTTCGCAAAGTTTTATAGAATGTTCTTTCTTAACTGTCATTGCAAGAGAGGGGTAATGTCATCAGGAAAGGGGAGAGGTTGGAGGTGCCTCAGTTTCGTTGGTGAAACTGCTAGTCTGATTGCTCTGCAGGTGAAAAGCCCTCTTGAGACTGAAGGTTACAGCTCTGCTGTCCTGCTCCAGTGGGTGGCTTGGGGGAAAGCTCCAGGTGTTGCAAGCAGAGCCTGCAGATCTCCCCTTTGGGGTGACAGAATGAGGAGCAAGCTAAGTATTAGGAGAGGAGTCAAGACGTGACGTAAGGACAGGCAGATGAAAGGGTGAATAATTTTTTTTTTTTTTTCCCCAAAATGAATTTAATTGATTTTACCTGTTTTGACAACAGTGTTTCTGAAGGTCAGACGTGAATAAAAAAAACACCTCAAAAGGTCCTTTTTTTTCCTCTTCTGTTTTGAAGATACTAATTTAGTCAAATTAATAGAAATTACAAAACTGTTGGTGGATGGGAGCCTACTGTTATGACTGTAAAGATAAAATTCAATATTAGAGAAGGAACAGGCATCTGAAAGACTTGGATAATTTAAACACTGGTATTAAACATTAGTTGACTGAGGCAAAACTGTCATTATTTGACTTTAAAATGCTTATTGAGCTATTATACAGCTGAGCAATTACTAATTGGCCTGTGACATAAGAGCAGTAGAATAAACTGGAAGTAATGGAAGGACTTCAGTGTTGAGTAAGGTCATACCACTATGAATGTAAACTGCTGCACTAAAAATTAGGTGTGTGGCAATAGCAGCCTGTGACAGGATTTTAAAATATCTTCTTTTTTTTTTTTGGTATTTATTTCAGCCTCCTGTCCAGAAGTAGGTATTCTTTCTGGCTGCTGTCAGAAATGGACAGGCTGCAAATTTATCCTCATGAAATGTGTTTGTGAATCCGCCTTAGAGGGAATTGTTGATTTTTGCTAGGTGTGTTCATCTTGACAGAACAGTAATGTTATGTTTATACAAGATTTCTGGGTGGAGGAGAAAAATACTTGGCTTAAAACCAGATGTCTCTTGGGGAGTGGGAATTTATTCTTTAACATGTGACTCTGGGACTTCATTGTATGTAAGCAACATAGTAATCAGGGGGTTTTTTTATTATTATATTATTTTGTAGCATTTGTTCATAGGAGCAATATGGTGTGGCTAAATATGCCTGAAATTTCTGCATCTGGTTGTTAAGAGGTTAGGAATTTCAGCTGATTATGTGTTATTTCCATAGCTCTGAAAGTTAGCAGCAATGGAGATAAATACGGGGAAAGAATTCCCTTGACGAAAGGTGAGGTGATGTTTACAGAAGGCTCACAGAATCTTGGTTTCCTTTACTTATTTTTCTGTTGTTTGATGCAGTTTATGTTTAAATAATTAATGAAATACTGTTACGAAAAACTCCATTTTTTGGCTTACACAGAACATATTTTCTAAAGCAAGAGAGGCATTGGTCCTTAAATGTTACTCCTCTTCAGTGTGGGTTTTCTACAAGTTGTAGATTATTATGGATGTTGTGAGCATGCTGTTTTGTCATGATGCCAGAAACATCTAGCATTTTTGGGTAACAAAATTCTCCACTTTTTAGAGTATTTTGTAACCTATGATGCTGCATCAAGATGGAAACTGAGAGATGTAAAGCTTTGTCAGCCTTTTTAGTTACTGTGCAGTATCTCTGTCCTTCATGCCATGAATGAATCCGTGTTCCTTACGCTACTGTGCGCTGCAGCTACTTTTCGTATCTTCTACAAATAAAAGAACAGAAAATTTGCAGGAAATATACCTAATTATTGTAAATTACAGAATCATCCATACAGTACGATTATTTCTCTCATTTGATATATGAAAAGGCTTTATTACTTCTCAAGCACTGTAATATTGAAATAGCAGTTATTGTGGATGTAACCAGTGGTTCAGAAATGAGTTAGCTAGTTTTAATGTTGTTTTTTTTTAAATGGAGAGCTTGGTTTGCTCACGCAAGAAGAGGAGCTTGGGAAAGGGACAGGTTTGGTAAATCTGTAAGTTTGGGCACATTTGTCTGGACTCCCATTTAGTTAGGGGTGATCTAGTCAGTGGAGGCTGGTGTGCATCTCTTCATTCATTAAGTCATCCACTCATTTGGGCCATTTTTAAGGCATCTGCTGTAGAGTGATGTGACTTGCTTGCTTGGCTATGTTGACTGGATGGGAAAGGTCTCCACTGAGCGTGCAGAGGAATTAGAACACCTCCAAGGATGAAGAAAATTTTAAAAATTCCATAGGTCTAGGGAAGAATTTCCCACACTGAATTTTCCAGCTGTAGACAGTGTAGGTGGGACACTGCTGCATGGGTCTCTGGGTAGTGGGAAGTGCTGAGCTGGGACGTGATGGATGCGACCTAAATTGTAGTAAGGAATATCCATGTGACTCTGACGTAAGGAAATATATCCTGCATCCTGAAGTGTTGTCAAACTGTTTACAATATCAACTCTGTCTAGAGTTGAAATTGGGTGCTGCATTCATTTTGCTGATCTGCTGCATTTTTACCGCATTGTGTTTTTCATGGAAGCTCTTCCTTCAAGACCAGAAATCATCAAATCCAAAGGGATTAGGACTCACACAACATTATTTTGCTTGCATGTAAGGGTAAGGAGAGGCCCTGAGAAACCTCTGCTTTCTCTTAAGAAAACAAACATCACTTCCTAAAATGATGTCCCCATTTTTACTGGGAAAAGCACCAGGATGAAGCTACCCCATTTAATTTTGGCCAGGTGATGGGATTTAAAGGTTTCTGATCTAATGGGAGTTCAAGAACTTCTCTGAGAAGATGAATCTCTATCGACTTGAAGCTTCATTTCCACGCGTACATCAGCATTGCTGCAGTACACTGCTGTAGATAAGCACTTCTCAGCTGGTGCACTGAGTTGCTCCAGGGTCATGAAATACAGTAAGGCCTTAAGTTTGAAGGCATACTGTGCTATCTGAAGTCAAGATAATTTTACTTCAGTACACTTAACTAATAAAGGTGAGTGTTCTGTCAGTTGGAGGCACAGCATTTTCTGTAACATAAATAATAAAAGTTAGAATTAGAAAGTATGTTGATTTGATTAAGAAGTACGATTATTTTTTTGTAGCTTGTCTTGTGTTTTAATGTTGATAATTATCTATCCCAATTAGTTGTGTGTTTTTTTCCTATACCTTTTGCAACTTGTTCTGTTGTATTTGAAGAAAAGAGCAGTGGTGTTTTTAAAATGATATGAAATAATATTAAACCTTATTTAGCAAAATACATTTACTTTTTTTTTATAAACAATTGTTTGTGATTTATTTTTCCCTGAAGAAGGGTCTTATTCTATAGCAACAAGCTTGCTTATTGGTTTGGGGTCTTTTTTGGCCTGTTTTTTTTAGTTATTTCCTTGTTCATTGTTGGTTGCCTGCCTGTTCCTGGTTTTAGGGCTTCAGAAACACCATTTTGAAGGAAGAAGTAAACTTTCATGATGAGTTTCCCTTCCATTTTTTTCTTTTTCTGCTGGATTAAGTGGCCCTAGAAAAGATGCTTGTTCCTAAAATCTTCTATCTGTACAGAAGTGGCTACCACAGCTCTGCTGTTGAAGCTTTGACAGTAGATATTATTCTGTCCAGTTCTTAAAGTCAGACTTTAGAAGACGATACTGCTTGTTCTTCCTATGGTATTTCATTCTCTTGAAAAGCAGAATCTCATCCTTTATATGATTTGTTTGCTTTCGGCTTTCTCAAGGGTATTAATCTTGTTTTCAGTCATTCTCTGGCGAGAAAATCCTTTCAAGGTAGCTTGCTGCCTCTGAAATGTTTCATAATAACTTCGCACTGCAGCTCCTGTTGCTTCACATCATACTATCGTGTGTTTGTCTTTAAAATAAGAACAGAAACTCTACCTCCTTTTTGCAGTTTTTAAAAGCAAATGTTCTTGGGATCTGGGCTTTTGAAAATTAAACTTGCAAGTTTCAAGCTCTGTTTCAAAGGAAGACATAATGCCTTTATGATGAATGCTTTGCTTCTCTATAAGCTCTGGCTTCTTACACATCCAAGGCGCTACCTTAGGGAATCAGTGTTCCTTTCAAAGAAACAGACTTGCAGATTATAATGAATTCTACTATCAGGAAAGATCGTGATGTGGGTTTTCTGTATTTCAGTAACATTAGAGTGGACTGTCATTTCTAATTTTTTTTCAGCTGGCTAGTTTGTAGAGCCAGGTTGGATTTCCGAGGAGGTTTGAAATGTTATGAGAAAGACATCTGTAAAAGTGAATTATTTAATGAATGTAGCTGAAGGTGCATATGAAATAACTAAAAAAGATGAAAGCTAAAATACAAAATTAATTAATGTGCTGCCTTTGGAGAACAGGAGCATAATCTGCAAGTCCCAGAAGACGATAGAATATACCTTCAATATTCTTCATGCTTCAGTACTTGATGAAAGCCATGTTATCTTGCTGTAGATGATTCCTTCCATGACCAATGGAAGTGCTGGTGTGGAGCTCACAATCCCTTTTTTTCTCTTCTGCCAGCTGCGTTCATTTTTATCACCCACGGGACACTAATAGGTATGCAGTGTTAGGCTGGAATTCATGGTCAGAAAAGCTTTGGAAAGTTTTTGTGTTGAGATCTTGACTGACTTATTCCTGTGTTCATATTATACTGTCTTCCATTGCAGTATCTAAATGTAGCTGGGGTCAGGTAGCTTTTGCAATTTAAATTACACACCTTTTGGGGGATTGTTTTCTAGTTTTGTATTGAGTTGCTTTTTCTTCCTTTTTTTAAATTGTGTGGTTCGCTCTTTACCACATATCACTGTTGCAAGTTGGTCAGCTTAACAAACTTATTTTGGAGCCACAGTATAGAACATTTTTCTTTAAAAAAGAACAGAAAAGTTGAAACTTAAATGCCAACATTTGTGAAGTCTTAAGCTGAATTCTTAGGTCTTCATCTGGCTTTTTGTTTAAAAATCAAAATAAACCCCTAACATCATTACAGAACTTTTGGGGGAAAAAGTTGTTTTGTGTAGTAATTTCTTCCAAATTACCTTGAATATGGGGGAAAAGTAGTTTTGGCACTAGGTTTATTATCTCTCCCAGCTTGTCTTTTTTGGAACCTTTTGCTGGCTTCTGTGTAGTTGGAATATGGTCTGAAGAAGTTAAAGGAGTGACCCTGCCAGACCATGTTTGAAGCCAGGTGCTCTGGGTTTGGAGCTGCTGTTTCTTACAGATGTGAAATCAGACTTCACTTATGGGGGAACTGAATTATGGTTCTATTCACTTGAATTTGTGTTCATGACAACAGTCTATCCTCAGCCCAGGGAAGCAATTGCTTAGGGGAGACTTAGAAAGAGGGAACAAGCATACCATGGGCATAACGTAGCATTTGTATTGATTTCTCTTTTAATTCACTGCAAATCTTGTGTTCAAGTGTAACATCCTTCTAAGATCTGGCACTCAAGAATTCATAAGAGCTCTCCCATCAGTGTTGCTACTTGTCTCTCAAGGGTTAAGAGATGCTTTCGATGTGCTGCCTAGTACTCTGCTGTACAAATTCTGCTATCAAAGAGTTCACATGGGTGAGGGATGGAAAAGAGTAAGCTGTTTCAGAGGGATAAACAAAAGCATTGTGGAGTTGAAGTCTTTAATTACTACTTCTAATACAGTGGTCTACAGCACTTCAGATGCTGTGGAAAGCTTACATGTGACTTAAAGCACAGGAACAAATTGGCACCATGATAGCTAAATTAATATTTACTGGAGTCCAGGTTCACATCAGACCTGAATGCCAGTGAAAAAGCAGGTAAGAAGCTTTATGAAGGTTTGTAGCTAAGAAGCTGACATTGGTGGCAAACATGAGAATGGTCCTATGACTGAAGTCTCCTAACTGTATTATAAGTTAGGAAAGGTGTGGCTGGTGGTCTTGGGAAACCTGGCGTACAATTTTTGGAGTCTTCACTCTCTCTGGAATAGTGTGGAGCTGAGAGGCTGGGAAGCTGGGTGCAGGAGGAGACTTATGAGCCATAGTACAGAAGTAGCTTTTATTCAGGTAGATGTTCAAAGGCCAGAAACTTCGTTGCAAGTGTCCTGCAGACAATTGGTTAGACTCTTTGTTGTGTGCGTTTCCCTCTTTTTTCATACCATCTTGACACCTCTTTTTCCTTTGCATGACTACAAGGCAAAATAAATTACTTAAACTACAGTAAGCTTCTTTAAAAAAGATATTAAGAAGCTGAAACTTTTTGGTGTTGCAACCTTTTCATGCGGATAGTACAGCAATTATGTTGTCAGAGGTGTTTTTTGTGCAGTCACTTAATTTACTGTGCAGTGAGGGGTTTTTTCATAAGTAGTTCTTTATCTGTAGATAAAGTCCTCTGTAGACTTTAAAAAAAAAAAAAATTAGGGTTTGAGGGAAAAAATGCTGTATTTCAAAAATACATTAGTGAGAGTAGCTGCCCAAAGGCCAAATGTAAATAGTGGGTTAGTATATAATGTCACTCAGAGTGATGAATAACCAAGTTACTTAAAAACTCAAAGGTCACCTACCAAATGTCCTCTGTCAATACATTTCCGTGGAGTCCGAAATCATTAGAGAAGAAATGGAAGCAAGAGAAAACTGAAGAAAAAAGACCTCGTATGGTAAAAAATCCGATATAATCCATGGAATGGGTTGCATACATACTTTTATATTAATCATGAGATTTATTTGAACTATCAGAGGCTAAATGATGTTCAATGCAGGAACATTTCCCGTTGTGTTTACTGAATTGCACAATTTATGATAAGCAGTTGTAAGATTTTTGTAAAGTATCTGTTTGTGGTAATGTACTGGGAAAGATTCAATATTAATTAATGCAGAGCTACATATGCCGAAGGGAGACATTTCAAACCTGCTGCAAGTTTGCATTCATTATAAATGATGAGTTTATTTCCTTCATTGGTATTTCCCTGTGACGTGGTTCAGTGCAGCTGCAGCGACTATTTCCAAATGATAACCTTTCATCTTGATACTTTGGCTGTAGGTTTTTTTACGCTGGGAAGTGGTGAAGGACTCTTAACCATGTGTAGGTGTGGGTTTGGTTCCCCCCGTTTCCCTGCTGGGGAAATTCACCCTTTGATCACATTTTAACTTTTTTTTAACTGGATCGGTGCTTCCAGGCTGGATCTTGGGGCTGGCAGCCTATCGAACCCTGCAGTTCCCCTCACCACCCCAGTGCACTCATGCTGCTGGAGCCCTTTGTGCAGTGTCACGCCGGGACCACAGGGAAGCCTCAGAGAGCAGCCAAGCTGTGGTGCTGTAACGCTGCTCCAGCATGTGCTGGGCCCCTGATTTTGCCCCTTGGGGTACCTGATGGGCAGCCCACTGCCAGTCTGCCTGGTTGCTCCCCATCAGAGGGGATGGGACAGTAATAAGAGTGTTGTGCAAAACATCACCGTTGCCCGTGTTGACTGGGAAGGAGCAATTTGCTGCTGGTGAGCACAGGCTGGGGTTTGACCTTGGTTTCGCTGTGATGGGGACAGCCATTCTCTTCTGCCAGTGCTTGCGGCTTTTCCTGCACATGTTGAAGTGTATGCTGTAGGGCGAGCATCACAGACAGCAGCCCTCCTTATTTGAGCAAATTGACTTGTGGGTTTTTTTGAGTCAGTTCTTTCTCATTTTCCAGATTAATTTGCTTTCCTGCTAAGAATCATGCTGTGACGGAGCTCCCTTGCTAGTCTCATCTCCTTGCATTGTCCTTTTTCAACCTTCCTATGCTACCTCCAGGTCCTGTCCCACCCTTGTGGTGCAACCTGCTCCTGCTCTAGTCTTGTGTTTGCCCCAGTTGTCATCTCCCAGCCTTTCACCATCCTCCTACTCTCTTTACTGTCTTCATTCATCAGGTCACCTTCTATTTTACCATCTTTGAATACCTAGTGTCAAGGATACCCTGAGCTGAGGAGGTGGTCTCAGTGATTTGAGAGAGGTGGAGAAAAGACTGGCAAAGGCAGCATTTTGGAGTTTGGAGTTTTCCCTTATAACTTGTGTTAGCTTGTAAGCTGTGTCAGAGGGCAGGCCAACACCTTGGGGTTTTGGCTGCAGAGGGAGGCTGTAGCTTCTGCAGGTTTTTTAGGGTACATAACTGTAAAAGACTTGATTGCGCAGGCAGAAACAAGAGTTTTATAGCTGTGCTGGGTTGACCTTGCCTGGCTGCCAAACACCCACCCACCTGCTCTCTCACTCCCTCTTCTTAATAGAGCATGGGGAGAAGATAACATGGAAAAGCTTGTATGTTGAGATAGACAGGGAGATCATCCACCAGTCACCCTCAGAGGCAAAACAGACTTGACTTAGGGAGAATTAATTTTATTGACAATCAGAGCAGAGTTGGGTGGTGAGAAGCAACGGTGAAAACTAAAATGTCTTCCACCTCTATCCCAACCTTATCTTTTTCCCAGGCTCATTATCACTCCTTCATTCCAACTCATCTACCTCTTCCCCCACCCTGAGTGGCACAGTAGGAAAGGGAATGGGGGCTATGGTCCCTCCTCATATTTTTCTCCTGCTCCAGTGTGGGTTTTTCCCAGGCACTGCAGCCCTTCAGGAAATACCATGTGTTCCAGTGTGGTCTCCATGGGCTTGCTCTGCCCTGGTCTCTCCATGGTCTGCAGGGGAATCTCTGCTCTGGTGCCTGGATCACCTCTCTCATCATTCTTCTCAGACATCGGTGTCGCAGTGCTGTTTCTCAGACTTTTTTTCCTCACTCCTCACTGCTGTGCAGCGTTTTGCCCTTTCTCAAATACACTTTCCCAGAGGCGCTGCTGTCTTGGCCGAAGGGCTCAGCTGTTCCCTGTGGTGGCTTGGTTGGAGCCATCTGGAACCAGCTGTGTCAGGCACAGACCAGCCCCGGCGTCTTTTCACAGAGGCTGCCCAGCAGCCCCCATTGCCAGCACCTGGCCACAGACACCCAGTACAATAGGTTCTGTAGAAAAAGAGGTTGTTTTTATGCAGATGGCAAAACACTTTTTCTGGACACAGGGAACATTATTTTTTCATGCTCTAAAATCCTCTCTCCATTTACAGAGGTATTTCAGCTTTTCCAAGAAACATACCTGTGTTGGTCGCAGTGGGCGTTGCCAGGGCTGTCCCTCTGGATGTTGCTGAATTGGGATCACTGCAGGCAGATATATATGAAGTTGAAGCCTAAAAATCTGTTCGAAATTTTTGCTGCATGATCCTTTTAGGGGGGTTTCCAATATAGTGCTGTCAGGCTTGCTTACCATAGGGAAACATCTATATAAGTATGTTTGATCATGCGTAAGAAGAGCCAGATTTATTAAGAAGTGAACTCCCCATTTACACAACACAGTGATTGCTTATTTATTTGTTAGTTTTGTTCTCTATGCATTTGGGATATCTTCTGGTAGAATAATGATCTTGATTGCTTTCTTCTGATAACATTTAATTCCATCTTCCTTCCATTTTCTAATTTGAAAAGATGTAATTAACTGCTTGCTTGTTTGTGCTTTGGTTTTTTTTTAGGTCTAGGTTGACTGGATATTACACTCCTTTTATTTATCTTCCACGGCAGCCAGAGAAGGAGTAGTGTTCAGTCAAGAACTGCACAGTCCTTTGTCATATTGCTCTCATTTATTTATTTATTTAAAACAAAACAATTGGTGTAAATAATGCAGGAGTAAAAACCAGTAGGCTTTACAGATATTTCATTTTTATTCTCTCTACCAATAAAAGCTTGGAGGGTGGGGGGCTTTTCTAATAAATACAGTCACTTAAATCTCCTTGGATTAAATGTTATTGCTTTATGGCGATTATTGCTGTTCTTCATGATTCTTTAATATTGAAAAGAGACAGGGAATGCAAGTCGAACTTGGCTTCCCTATGTGTGAGGTTAGACCCTCAGAGGGGCAAAGCAGGCACCGTTCTCTTTTTGTGCCAGTGGCTTTAGTGGAGTTTTTATTTGTAGTGTCTGTCTCATGAGTATTCATACCCGAACTGGATGTAATTTTGAGGCTGGTGTATGAAAGAGCTGGTTTAGTTGGAAGTGTCTTGGGATGCTACTTATTTTTTTTTTCTCTCAGGTTTCATCTATTACTTGAGGGAGTCAAAGAAAACATGAATTTAAAGGTTTCTATCCATTGTGGTATTGATCTGTTCCAGGAGGGGAAATGAGGGCTGCGTTGCAGCACCCTGTCTCTAAAGGTGACCTTCTACTGCTCTTGGAGATCAGAGATTGACTTTCATCCCTCCTAGCTTTTAACGTGTTAGGGAAGGAAGAATAGGGGACCAAACCTCTTTGCAAAAGCTGAGGGTTTTGGTGCTTTATTGCACAGTGGAAATTCTTCCTTTTTCTATTCTTTTCTCTCCCACCTGATGCACTTGGGGGAATGCTTAGTTTTTGTCTAGGACTAAGAACAGACAAGTAAAGCTGGTGTGAAGGCTGGCTGTTGGGGCTGTAGCAGGTAGGGGAGAGCTCAGTGCTTGAGACATGAGAATCGGGGAAGGATGGAGCTCCTGTCAGTGCCTGGACAGCTAACCTCAGTGTTACTTTTACGAGGACACAGGCAATGTGAAGTCCTACATCTCACATTTGCCATGGGGTATGTTGACAACTAAATTGTATTTCTGGATTTCAAGACACTTTTTTCTTGTTCGGAATATCAGAGAAAGCCAGCTAGGTGTATCCTAGCATACAGCAGGGTTTGCATGTGAGCCTGATGATGTTCATATTTACATGCATTCTTGTACTTCCCTGCAGAAAGAAGGAATTAAATTCCTTTGATGAAAATCAGGATGAAACATAGACAAGGAATGGAACTAGTGTTTTACGCTGTTATCTGAATAGTTCAATTGACTTTGAGACTGTTCATGTGCTTGAAAGAAAAGCTATACTGAAGTACAAGCAGTTTTGCTGTAAGCTCGGTTTTATTGTATCTTAATAACTCTCTCTTTAGCACTGAGAGATCTTGTTTAGAAACAACAGAAATCCTAAGAATTATGGTAACTTCATACTGGTGAGTCCCTATGATTTGGGTTTGCATACAAACCCAAATAAACAGAATAAAGGCCCCAGTCCTACAAATGCCCAAATCTTTTGACAGGTTAAACTATAGTTCCTATATATGGTTGTCTAATAGAGGGGACTTCAAAACTTTGTGTGATGTAGAAGGACAGGACTTAGTGCTTTTCAGCAATAACCACTGCTAGAGAGCATTTATTAGTCAGAAGTTTTCAGGCTTTAACTGTGGTAGTGCAATGCACAGATGTGTTATGTGAGTTTACATTGTTCCTCCTGCTGGAGAAGACACCTTGACTTTTCTAGTGTAGGTTATCACTTGGAATAAAAAGCAAGGGGAAAAAATTATCTGTGAGAAGACTACATCTGTAGAACAAGGTAAAACTTCTTCAGGATGAATCAGGAAGCGAAAGAAAGATAATTACAAATGCACTAGTTACCTACAGCTAAAAACTGAGCAGCATCCAAATACCTACAGTAGTGCAACTCGATGTTAAGTTGAAATTGTTGATGAATTTTAATGAAAAAAACCTATTTCAAATTATATTCGTCTTCCTCAGTCAAGTTGAATCATATTCCCATTATTGCTTACTGTGGCAAAGGATGCCACAAATTCCTTTTTAGATGCGGTGATTTCATCTGGACCTTTCTATAAGCATAAGGGAAAAAACATTTTTTAGGATTTGGGTAAGATTTTATTTGATACTTTGAATGGCTTCTTTAATTGAAATGCCTTTTAATACGCTTCTGACAGTTTGTGAGCTGGAGAATGGTTTTTATGTACGATTTATGTTTACTTTTAAAAATAATGGATTTATCTTGTTCTATTTCTTCTTTTTAAGCTTTAGTAGTCATGGCAGGGAGAGGGAAGGCAGACATTTCTGGGCTGCAGTTGGTCTCATCTGTAAATATCTGCATTAAGAAGAGCAGATTTTGGTATGCCTCTTTGTCTCCACTGACTGAAAGGGGCCTGAGGTAATGGTTCAATTGTGGATGTAAATTTCTATTCAAAGACATCTCAGTTAGATTAGGTGAGTTATGCCCTTGATATTGGCTGTATATTTTGAGTTGTCCTTTTGAAGGAGAGAGGGGGAGCATTACCACATGCGCTGTCACTACTGTGTTAAATTAAATTTTATGTTACCATCTTTCTAAACAGCAGTAATGGTACGTGAGTTTTCAGAGTTGTTTGGATGACTTGTCTTAGTCTGTATTTACTGAGAAAAAGGACTATCTTACTAATAATGATTTTCAGGATTCTAGTTTGTCATACAGTGTTTTTGCAAATGCATTTGCTCTGTTGTGATTTGGGTTTTTTTGTTTTTTTTTTTTCTGCCATGCTTGTAGGAGTTTTTAAAATCCTTTGGGAATCTAAAAAAACCCTAATAACGTATTTAAAGTCACCAATTTAAACACTTGTTACTCTCTCCTTTTTCTAATAATGACTGTCTTGTTTTGCATTGCTTGAGTGGATCAGGGGCTTTCTACTTGTGAATTTAAATTACTTCCTTCACTTGTCCAGTCTGGCCTCAAGATTTTATATTTTTTGTCCTACCTTTCTAGCTCAGATTAAAAGACAGAGCCTAGAAGATTCCTAGGATGTAGGCTGTCTGTTTGAATCCCTGAAAAATTTCCTAACTTTGTGAACTTAGAAATCTGTGGCTTGACATAGCATATGCTCCTGAATCTGTGGAGAGAAATTCTCACTGGCAGGCTTTGAGCTATAAGGCTATGGGCTTTACTGCCAGACAAGTTGCTGTGTAATTAACTCATGAGTTGGAATCACAAGTTCTTCTCAGGATATGAACTACTACATCATTCAGAATTAAGTTTGTTTTAAAACAAAGTAAATTGCCCTCTGCTTCTTAATTTTTATGCCTTTTTTTTTTTTGTGGTTTCCTTTGTTTAGGAAACGAATTTTCTTAATTCTGAATATTTGGCTTATCTTCAGTACTTTACATTTAAATGCAAACTATGACTTCTGTCTTCTGTGTAAGTAGAATATAAAGAAATGCTGATAAAGACATAATTAACTAGCCCTTTTGTTTAAGATTATGGTTTGAGACTTTATAACTGCCTACTAATACGATGCAGGAAAGGAAAGAAAATTGGTAGTGTTGTGATGTTCGTTCCACACACTCTTTTTCTATAATGCATCCATTGCATACCCTAAATTCAAACCAGAGATCTTCTCTACTGACATATAAGAGCTGAGCTCTGAATACTTAAAATTCCGTACTATCTATAAAATATGCCTCTAATATGCACTACAGGAGCTCTGCTATGAAGTATGTGGTTTGGGGAGAGATGTAAGAGGGGAAAAGAGCAGGCAAAAGAAGTAGTAGATGTACAAAGAGAAGATAATCTCACACTGTCCTTTATCTTTGGGGAATCTTCTGTAAGCCAGGAGATCATGACTTTCTCTGTTGCATGTATGAACACTTTTGGTACTTCCAGTACTGTGAGTAGAAATAGACTTGAATCCTTGAGACCTTGGTTGGTGAAAGCTGCACTGGTAGTAAAAATAGGATTATTTGCTTTTGAAGTAGCAGGTAAGGTCCAGTGGGCGGTTTAGGGGACAATTTAGTTGGGTTTTGATTTGGATTTGGGTTTGGGCATGTTGAGTGTGGGGGGGTTTTGGGGTTTTTTGGGCGTTTGTTTGTTTGTTGTTGGTTTTTTTTTTTTGAAAGACAACAATACCTTGAAATATCTTAATATGTTGTGGTGGTATGCATTTATGAGGTAGTATGTATTTGGAGGGCACTGAAAGTACTTGGTAAGGAGCCTTTTCTTCCTGTCTAAACCACCTGGATTTATATTTTTGTAAAATATTTGTAAAGTCCTGTGTGCTACAAGGTGGTTGAAGGTGATGTGAACGCTAATACATTGAAGTTTCAGCTAGTAGAATTTAGTTGCCTAGTATCAAATGGAGGAATATAAGGAAAAGAAGTAGTACCGTAAATATAGACTGTAAAAGAAGAAGAATTGAGTTGTTGGAATTGTCTTCACACTGATAGCTCTTTGATCATAGTCTTTCAGTCCAAGAAATTGAGAAATGTGGAAGAAACAATAAATTGCTACCTTATAATATCTGATTCTCGTCCCTTCCCCCCTCCCTTCCCCAAAGATTCTTGACTTCACTTTTTAGTTTCTGCTCACAGAAAATCATAGGCTTCCTTGAAAATCTTTGAATGTCTAGTTAAAGCAGAACACAGAAAAAGTAATAAACGTTATTTATTCTACTGTGCTCAAAACAACCCAGCTCATTCAAAGACCGTAGCTGTATTTCTGTGGCTTTAGACACTTTCAGAACTGTTTAAGATTTTGTGTATTATTATCTTGTAGGATGCAGCTGTTAGACACCCATTTTACAGTTGAAAGCTGTAGGCTTACATATGGCTTCACACTGAGTTCTGAATAGAATTTAGCTCTGTAACTTACAGTGATCGTCCAACGTGGGAAGTGTGGAGGCTTCTCCACACCTTTCTGCGCATCACATAAAAAACAGTGGCAGGCTCAGAATTTATGATTCAGATTTGTATTGCGTAGTCATCAGTGAATCTTACCTAGAGATGAGAAGCAGCATTGGCTGTTCCAATAGTTTATTTACACATTTTTCCACCTGCTAATGGTTCTTTCTTGGAGCATTTATTTTTCTTTTTTGTTTTTCTTTGTTTTTATTAATTAGTTTCTATCTAAATTAGGTCAATACTAACAATATTTCCCTGATTACCTTTTAAGATTCTGACAAATTGGTGAAAAAATGGACTTTATTTTTTTTCTACTTTAGGTTTTGCATATTTAAATGTGACTCAAGTGAGATTTATCACCTTTTAAAGGAAGAATAGAAGATTATTATCATTTTCCTGACCTAAGTGGTCAGTTTTCCCAAGCTCACTGGATCTTTTCGCAGCCGGTGGTTTTGAGCACTTTATGTGCTTAGGACTCTTGGGAAGTTTTCTGCTTTTTGGCCTACTTGAAAATGACTTGGCTGAACTTCAACATTGTATTTGATAGTAGACAAGTTGTTGCTAATTAGCATAATTTTAAAATGTACCATGCGTTATTTTAACTTACCTTTTCTTTTTAGTATTTGTTGTCTTTTAAACAGAAAATGCTGAACTGCATTGCCTCTAAACTGAATTCTTGCAAGTAAGCCTTGGCTGTATTAGTGTGCCTGTGCGTTTCAGCACATTTAGCTGTTTAATATTCTAGCAAGGGATCTTGCCTGTTCTCTTCCCACGGATGACTCTAATGGGGTATTTTATAATTGGATATGCTGCCTGCCATCTTTAGACCATACTCTGTTCTTGTAGCCACGTATAAACATCTCTTACCCTGAAAATTCTGCTGCTGTCACAAAGTTAGTGGTTTCCTGGTGGAGCATATGTTGCCCATATGGGCTTCTCTACGTGCTGCTTCCCCTCCAGTCATTCCTATCAACTGTGTTGTGAATCGAGAGGTTTAAGTTCCAACACTGGATAACCTACATAAGGCAGAAAAGTAGACTACTTTCTTTTTTAGCTACTATGATTATTTTGGAGCAACTGTTGAAAGAGTTTAGGAGAAGTTGTATTCAGAAGTAAATATGACACACTTGCTCTGTGCAAAGCCACTTCCATTGTGTGCTTTTGGTTAGTGGTTGTTTGCTCAGACCAGGGAGGTGTAGCTTTATGGTCTTGGCAGCTGACAGAAGGACCTGGAAGAGCCACTGTTGTGCCAGGTGCTTCCGTGAGGAGCAAAGAGTGGTCTTACACCAGCACTCCCCTCCTGCATTTGGCTTGCGCGTGAGCTTCGTGCTGCACAGTGGGATGGAGAGGCACTGGAGCATACGAGCGTAAGAAGAGCCAGGCTGGCAGCTGTCCTAGAGCCTGGTGGCTGGCAGGGAGTCTGTCACCAGTGCTGACCGGAGGAAGAGAGATAAGCCAGGGCATGGACTGAAATGTGAGCTGAGCTGGATGCTGAATCCACTCTGAACACCCAAAAGGACAGGAAACGGGCAAAATGGGTTGATGGCAAGAATGTTACGTGGGAAAACCATCAGCTGGGATGGATGAGAAGGGAGTTACAACAGAGGCCTTGATAGCTGGGGGAATGACAAAGAGGTTTCTTCAACAACAATAAAACATAAATTAAACAAATAACCGCCTAAGCAGTTTGTATTACAAGGCTCTGAGATAATTCAGCAATATAATAAAATCAATTACATGCTGCAGATCCTGTTGCCAAATATTTCTTGGGCAAAACAACCTAATAAAACACAGCACCGAAGGGCCATCTGCTAAAATGAGACACTGGATTAAAACCTGTCGTATTACTATTAGCATGTGTGCATATATATAAAAAGAGGTCCTACAATTCTTTAAAAAAGAAAGAGTAATACTATTTGTGTCCAGTGAAAAAGCTATGAAAATGCAATCATTCCAATAATACTTTGCAATTCCTGTTGATGTATGCAGTTGAAATTGTGTGGGATGTTTTAGAGAGAGAACTCAATCCTCTCTCCAAAAGGTGGAAGTCGTCAGTGTAACGAACTCTTGACAAAAGACTTAGTGCCAGCCTCTGCTATTACCATAACATTCAGTAATGTGCTATCTTTTAACCCATGTTGGGGGGGGGGGGGAAAAAGCCCTTTTCTGAGAGCTTACTCTGCCTGTGTCCATGTGGGGGGAAAAAAAAGCACTTGTCGATGAAAAAAGATGATGCTGATCAGGAAAATCGGCATTTTTTGGGACTGGGCCTCTTTAACTCAACTGATACAAATTGCGTGTGGTTCTTACTGACTGCCTTCTGAAGCCGTAAGACCATTACACAGCGTGTGCAGTACCTCTGCTTCGTTGTCTTACTGGAGTTCTGTTGTTCTTTGTCATACTGATAGGAATTTATATTTAATCTCAAATCAATTTTAGATAGTACAGAAGCCTTTTATCCTGGTAGTGGTTGCACTGTTACTTGCTGATCTTCATACTGTGAGCAAAGGAATAAATCCAAGATTTTTGTCACTTGCTTGGTAGAGTCTGGATTTTCACCAGTTCTTAACTGTGACCTGTTCCCACTGTATCCTGGAGCCAGATGATCAATTACTCAGTTCAGTCTGTCGTAGTGAAGGAAGAGCATTTCAGTTTTTGTTCTCTGTGTGTTGCTCGCACATCTTGCCTTGGAAATGAGGCAGCCTCTCATCTGCAAGCCACCTTTTGGAGGAAGGATGCTTTTGGAAAGAAGCTCTGTCCAGCACAAGAGAGCAATAAGCCTCTGTTAAGACTGATTTCTCCATCTTTACAAATATCTCTTCAGTAACTAAGGAATCTGAATTCTTCCTAGAAGCTGTGGTATAGTGATCAGCATCCTAAATTGATGGAGAATTACTCTCTTGACTGAGCAGTATCTTAGTATCTCGCATAGTAATACTACCCTGCTGTAGGTATAAAATGAGGGGTAGAAGCTGGAGTAGAGGCTTAGGAGGATAGGAAAAGATGGCAGATCTTAAATTTTGGTTTCAGTGTGGCTTTCCTGTACAAACGCAAAAGAAACTGGTAATAGCCTGTGCTGATGTAAACGCTAAGGCTTGAAAGCCGTAAAGTAGATTTTCTTTCTTCTGTATGTTTCAAATCTTTTCCTCTCCAGAAAAACAGAAATAGCAAAATCACCAACCCTGTTAATAAAAAAACAATAAATAATCGAGTCTTGGTCTGTGCCCCCATATGGAATAGGGAGAAGTGACTGATATATGTGTGTGTGTGCGTATATATAAAATTCATGTTTGTTGCTTGTATGAACAGAACAGATAGTGCATCCAACATCTTCTGCTTTTAGCTCTTGATTTTCACTTCTTTTAAGGCACAGCTAGCTGTTTTACCTCTTTCACCCAAATTTACATTCTGTAGGGTTTCTGTACCTTTTTTGGACGTCTTTTGCTTTCCTATATCTCTGCCCTAAATGCTTCTATGAAATCTTGGAAAGAAGATGTAAAGAGAAATTACAAAGAAACTGGGAGAGTTGCCTTTTCTAGCATTTCCTGAGGTAGTAATATTAGGGAATTTACAATTTTCTTGTGATTGCTGGTGTATGTTGGATTTCTGGGTGTTTTTTGAAAGTTTATATTGACTTGCAATAGCTGATGAATTTCCAAATCTAACAGTTTCATAAGTTTTAAGATTTTTTTTCACCATTTTTTGTAGGTTCTTGTTTCTTTTGGGGGACAGGGTGGAAGAAAAGGAGGAGGGAAAAGTGTATTTTCTCAAGAATTTCCAAGTTTTAATGAATCAGATAAGATAGCTGATTTGTCATAATTTTCCATTGTTTAACGAAGAAGGGGAGGAGGATCCATTTATGATAGTCTGTAAAAACAGGCAATTCTGCGTTTGTTTACCATGTTATACAATAAAGACTATGAAAGCACCAAGCTACCACTTATGATTCCAATTTGACAGGTTAGGACAGTGGAAAGGCAGTGTCTTTAGACACACCCAAGATGGTAAATACTGGATCAATTTGATTATCTCAGGAAGACTTTTATATACTAGTCTAATATTACTGACTAGGCAGACAAAATTTCATTTCTTTTGGTAACTTTGACGTTATTATGGGTTTTTTTTTTTTATTTAAACCTTTCTTACAAAAATTCATCAATGTGGGACCTAAAAATGAAGGATTTCTAAATTATCCTGGGTAACTATATCCCTGTTAATGCTCTGGACAACTTGATGTGCCTTTGAAGTTAGCTTTGTTCTGGTCCTGGCATTACAATAAATGACTTCCAGGCATTCCTGCCAACTTAAATTTCTCTATGATTATATTGGAACAACGGATGGTTCCATCATTACATTCAATTGGTATTTCAAATAAAAGTTCCAGGACTGCAAACATGATTGATTGCACGTGTGATTGTAGATTAGGCAATTAGGTTGTTAAATTCCATTTGTACTCATTTCGTGTAGGTTTGAAAGGAAAATTTTACTATTCTGAAATAAAGGCAGATTTTTCTGTTTGTTAGTAATATCTACTGCTGTCTTAGAATCTTCAGTCTGAACTCTAAACCAACTTTCTAAGGTTCAGAATTTGTCACTTGATTTCTTGTCCTCTTTGGATTGCTGGAATGTAGGGAGTTCATTAACTAATGTTCTCCTTCTTCCAACACTATTCTGTATCCTATATAGTCAATGTGCTTGAACAAACTTATCAGCCATCATCCTTTCCTTTCATTAATTAGCATACTAATGATCTTATTCCCTCCCCTCGAATTTCCTGCTAAGAAATTTGTGAAGCAGTCTTGCACAACAGGTTTAATAGACGTGTTTTGGTTAATAAGACAGACGACTGCTTATTTATTTAAACTTTCTCTTGAGATTCATCTGTGTAATGAGAACACCATAATGCAGAAAAGAATGAAGTGATTAGTTTGGATTCCATCAGGTATTTAACTGCCTGTTTTTACAGCAACAAATGGTACACAAGGAGCATTCTTAACCGCATCCTCACTGAGGTAATCAGTTTTTGAAACTGAACAATCCGTTACATCTGTCCTGACAAGTGCTTTGTTTGTGGAACTGAAGTTGTATCAATTGATAACAATTGACTTTAGCATATCAACTACTTTTCTAAAACTGGATCGATCTTTTGATCAAACAGCTTAACGTGTGCATAGTCAACAAATGAGTTTGTCGTTGGGGCGCTGGGATACCTCAGGATGAGATCTATCAGAGTAGATAGATACCTGACTTGCAGTGGAGGTGAATGTTCGTGTGTCTGTGTGTGTGCTATTTATTAAGGTGAATGTCATGTGAGCAAAATGTTTTGTGATTATTTCTGTGATGTCAGTGTGACCGTAGGCGAGTATAGGTAAAATGGAGATAAGTTAAGGTGATAACTTTGATTCTGTTTTTTTTCTGACTTTGTTTTTTGCGTTTTGAATGCGTAATTTAAGGAACTGTATACTGAAGTTATGTTTATCTCTTAACTAGTAAAAATATATTCCATATATTTTAAAACATAGTTTAAATCTCAGAACAAGAATCCTGGTTCTTGAGGACATACTATGAACTGCTTGCAAATGTCTGTTAGTACAGAAGGAGAGGCAGGCTAACGGTGCTGCTGTTAATATATTGACTGTGCTTTGTTCTCCGTACGGTCAAACATCTTGATACGCACACCAGTTTTTAGTTTCTACGTGGGAAGCCAGGAGACTTTCAGATTTACATAGCTGCTGAACCTAAACAAAACTTCAAGACATGCACAAAATAAATCTGAAGTCCAGGGCTTTGATTTAACTTCCAAGTATTTGCTGCAAATACTGCTGAGATTCAGAGCTTCTGTGGGATACTGCATGCGTTTTATCTAAAAGGACAGAATGTTAGGCAGTGAAAATTACACATCATTACCAGCTGCTTCTTCACTTATTTGTAGGAGTAGCAAATATTTTAAAATACTGAAATAAGAGAAAATTACATTGGATGTGTTATTTTATGCAAAGAGCTAAAAGCAGTGCTGGAATCCTGACAGCTTGCAACCTAGCTAATGGGCATCAGTTCTTTCCTCCAAACTGAGAGTAGCTTTATTGGAGAGAGTTTTGGCCAAAAATTATAAGATGATTTAATCACTTGATGTAGTGAAGTGTTCCTTTTTTTTTTTTTTTTTTTTTTATCTCCAGTGGAAAATATCAGATGCTGAAGAGGAAAACAGGAGTGTGAGGTGGGGAAAAAAACCCACCACCAAAACCCTTAACGAAAACAACACACCCAACTGAAACCCTGTCTATGCAGCTTTCAAATAATTATTCCTCTTTTATCTTCTCTCTTCAAGCCAAAGTTTAGCAAGCCCTTGAACTTTGAGATATATTTTCCTCATTGGTATTCAGATTGTCACACGTGGCTGGATGTTGGTATGGAAGTGGTGGTAACTGATGGGCAGCTCTCAACTGGGGAGTGGTTGTAGTGCCGTGCTATGCTTCTGCTTTTTCCCTTTCTTCCTTCCTATAAGTTATGAATTGGGGGTTACTCACTCCATTACTGAGAGCAGAGGGCCTTTCAGAAGAAAGTATTCCCGTCTCTGCCACTTGTTTTCTCTCTGGCAAGGTAGCAGAAGGCAGTACTGCCAGCTGGTTGTTTTCTGGACACAGTGCCATCCCGCTGATGAGGCATAAATATCTGATGCTGTGTTTTAGAGCACAAAACCATACCATTTTGTATGAGGGCTTTTCCTGCTTTCCATATTGCTGCAATTCTGCTCTTATTACTTATCTTTGTTTTTCTGTTGAATTTACTGTCCTGAGTGCTGACAGAGGTCTGTCTAGTCTTGTGCGAGGAAAACCTTCCTTCTTTCTCTTCTTTCAAGGGTAGATTCTGCCAATGTTGGAATAGCTGGTATTTACTTCTCTGTTCTCATGGGTGCTGGAAAACCTTGGTCAAGAGGAATGGACATTTGGCCTTTGAAGCCAGGGGGAGAATCAAAGGGGAATATCGTTGAACGGCTTAAAGACAAGTAACATAAAGCTGAAGTCCGTTAGGGACCGTAAGGGCTGGGAAGGATCATTTTAGGGTGGAAAGTAATCTTAAGGGAGCTAGAAGATTCTATCTTTTTCAACCCAGTTGAAAGATCCAATTGCTCTGTAAGAGGCTTGTCTGCTTTCCTGTTGTATTCAGCCCCTGAGTGAAAACTTACTTTGACTGTACCAGTCAAGAGCTTGCTGTCCTCCTTCTCACATTTTCTTGCAGAGTAAGTGGAGACAGTGATAAAGAATCACATATTGAACCAGAAAAAAATCTGAATTTGTATATGGAGAGTCTTGACAGACATTTCTTACCATAGTTGACATACGCTAAGTGTGCTGCAGATATATGACTAAATGTAATTTGTAGTTGTGAACATACTCTGTTTCTTTGGTCAGGATGATAAATTTCAGATGTTTATGTATCCAAAATATCAACTAAACCATGCACTGTTGTTAATGAAAGAGTCCACATGAAGATTTTTAGGTAAACTGATGCTCAAACATACTGGAAGAAAATATATGAACCAGTTTATCTGGCCCAGAAAGGCAGAACATAAAACTTAAACATGAAAAATAACTAAGAATTTATCATTTTTTGCCATCATGTCTAGTGACAGAGAAGCCTTGTGTAAAGTTGGGTCTTCAGACCTGTCTAAGTCATTAGGGAGTCTCTTCTTCAATTTCATTGCAATTTGAGTGTAATTCATCTTGAATAAAATAAGTTAATAAAATTAATAAATTAAGTAGGAATGTTTTAGAGTCACTGAAACCTGAAGACTTCATATTTAGCAATTCAGGTAAGTCATACTTCTAAGCAACTAGGCTAAGCACTTGACTTTTCTGAAACAGCATCCCTCCCTGTCCTCCAAGCACAACCACTCCCGCAAGAATTAAGTCATCCCCAGCTACTTTCCCTGTAAATACAGTACAGACTATGATTTGACAGTCAGGACATTACAGCAGTGATTTTTTTTTTTTTTTTTTTAAATTTCCTAAAGGCAAAAATCAGCAATACATTATGAATATTTTAGAAGTAAAGTAGAATTGTGTTAGTAACACTTAGAAACACAAGTTAACAAAGCAGTTGTCATGTTCTGCTGCGGACCACACAATAAGTGCTGCTTTCAGACACACTTTGACGTTTGCTGCTCGGTTAGTTTGATCTGACTTGAATAGAAACATGAGATTCATCACATTTTGTGTAGTTTGTTTTTGTTTTTTGTTCTCTGGGTGATGCTGCAGGAATAACTAGCTGTATTTGAATGCCTTAATCCTGTTTTTTGCTTTTAGTCTTAAGTTTGGATTCAGCATAATTAACTCTGAATTTCAACTATTTCTAAGGCATAGTTCTGGAGGATGACTGCAATCTGTAAGCTAAAAACCTTCTACTGGCACCCATAAATCCAATGTTCTGTGACTCTTCCTAGGTTTGAAAAATCTTGTTAAACTACTCTGCATAGAGAAACACTAAATCAGAAATTCAGCTTCTGGTACAGATAAGAGATATGACATTGTAGAATCAATGTATGTGCTTTTGAGGGTCTTGGTGCAAGATATTCTGTCTGTGGTACCTTGAATGTGACATCCATGTTTTTTACTGTTGCCAACATGGTATGGAGATGAGGAGCCTTTAAAGAATGCAAAGATGCTTGCAAGGTAAGTTACGTAGAGAAACTTAAATGTGTGCAGTATCTCTCGGACAACTGAGGCCTTAAGAGTGCTGCTACGTTTATTTGACTGTGCAGGTGTTCCTGTTTGTAGAGAAATCGTGACCAATGGTCTCAAAAGCAATTTCTTGGCAACTTTTGCAGAGGTGGGGTCAGTGATATAGAAGAAATGGAGATTCTTGGAGGGATGGACAACAAAAGGGTAAGATAAGTTGCAAAAAAGGAAACTCCAACCAGACATCAGGAAAACAGACTTTTGGTGGTGAATTGGGTTAAGCACTGGAACAGGTTGCTCAGAGATTTTGCAGAATCTGCATCACTAGAGGTGTGCAGACTTGGACTGGCCAAGGCCCTGAGCACTGGTAGTTGTAATGCAGCAACTTTGCTGATGTTGCTTTGAATAAGGGTTTGGAGAAAATGACCCCTACAGATCCCACCCATCCTAAGTTGTTCTGTGATTTTTTTTTTTTGTGCATAAGCAATGTGAAAATGGTGTGTACTTGCACAGCGTGCTTGATGCTTCCAAGAAATTTTGGATTGATTTATTTGGGCATATGCAAACCAACTGTATGGTGTATTCAGATGGTTACAGGAAAACAGATATGTCTCAAAAGCGTGGGACACACCGAGCTTTGGTGACATTGCCCAAAAATAAGAAACTGTTAGGAAAATCCTAGAAAGAAGTGTGCTTAGGAATACCAGTTAGGGAGGGATGGAGCAAGCTTATTTTGTGACATGATTTAGAACCATGAGCTGAATGGGACTATCAAAACAGGGAAGGAGCTGGTCTGTAGCAATGCCACATGCCAGTGCTCTGGAACATATGGGCTCTTGTTGCAGCTGGAGTTGCAAAGGTGCTGCTGGCACTGTAAATGATGTTGGAAATAATCCTGTACTGTGAGAAATACTCATAGTGACAGAGTCGACTTTTGATAATGTCAGAATACCCTCCCTGGTTAATCTCTGCCTCCTTTCTAATGTGTTAATTAGTTAAATGCAGTTGTTACCATTTAGCCTAATTATTTTATATTTCCTTGAAATATAGCCTGTTTGCTTGCCTTCAAGTATTTGTAACCCTATGGGAAACTGCATGTTTTTGGGGCATTCATTTTAAAAATATTCTTAAAAAATAAAGACTTGAACAAAAGCTATACCTCTGGAAGAACTGAGTTGGATCATTAATGGATTGGTTTGTGATTCTTAGTCATGGAAAGCTTAAATTTTTGCCTAATAGCTTAGCATGTTGGAGACACAACTTGTTAGTTTAACCAGTAGTTTTAGCTGTTGATAGTCAACTAGCAATTTTGGTATGTCTTTGCTTTTTTTTTGGTCAGCTCTCTCTACTCTTTTAATTGGACAGAAGACAGTTAACACTGTTATTTCATTTTTTTTTCCCTCTATTAGGAAAACTTTGGAAAAAGTAGGAAGAGTTTTAGAAGATGAAGGCAATAAAATGCAGATGGAAAACTCGTTATAGTTTATTATGTGCATATTGTGATCAAATGTTTGGACTTTGGGAAGAGAGAGGGATGATGGCTTTTTCTCCCTTGTGGTATCTATAATAAGATACATTGATATAACTGATTTTGAAAAGGGACATCCTAGAAGTAGAAGATATAACTCCTGTTAGGCAGTGTGTTTCCCATATCACCTGGAACAGCTCCACTGACTAATAAAAAAACAACAAAACCAAACAAAAAACCATCAACAAAACAACCCCCACCCATAATCCTAAACTTCACAGATTTTCTGTTCTCCAGGGTTTGTGAGATTTTTAACTACATGAAAGGCAAAGATGCAATTTTCTTAAACTTGAAACATTTTTTTTTTTCTGGTATCAGCAGTAGTGCCTCTGCATCTTCCAAGAGCTCTCTGATGTGTAGTTTCTTACTTCTCTTCCTAGATTACTTGGATACCTAATTTTTATATATGTTAGGATGGAAGCAATTCAAGGGAATGAAATGCCTTTCAGAACCGTAACTTGTAATATGTTAATCAAACACATCATACTGCAAATACCTGTCAGCATAGAAGTGAAGATAAATTGAGTTCACCGATTCCATTTCTGCACTTCATAAATTTGGGAATGACTTTCAGCAGACCAAAGTGAAAGTGTTCCCAGTAAATATTTAATGAACTTTCAAGAATAACTCAAGTAAGTAGGAAACTGGACGTCTGCTCAGAGATCATCTGCAGACCGTGTTACTCTGAGGGCTAGTCTCTGATTGCTGTTGTACCCAGTTAGCATTTTTTCTTAAAGCACTTTTCTCCCTCTTTTCTTCCTTCTTGTACTTGCCTATGAAAATCGGGGGCAGGACATTGCCCCTTGGTGCTTGGATAGTGTCAAGCTTCGTCCTTGCCTTGCAGCTGGACAGTTTCAGTGCCAGAAACCCCGGTGAATCTGATACTTCAGATTTCTCGTATTTGTTCACGACTAACCAATTTCATTTGTGAAACCAGTTGTTTCAAAGTTGGTTACTGTGTACATAAAATCCAAGCAGTATAGTAACCAAGCAGTTACCAAGCTGTATTTATAATATTATTTTTCTAGACCGTGTTCCCTCTTTTGCTGTTTTCTAAATAAATAGTTGTTGAATGTTAATAATATTTATTACAATTAGATTTCCTGTAATTGTGTGATACTTCTCCTTGTCTTATTTTCTTCAGCTAGCTCCTAATCAGAAATGTAAGACTTCTACAAAATTTATTTAATCTTGATCCGATTCTTTTTTTTTGCCTCTGCACTGAGTTAACAAATGCACATATCCCAAAATACTATGTCAATCCAGTTCCCTTTCAAACCTTAATGAACAATCTGTGACAAGCTAATTAGGGATATTTATAGAAGTTCTAGCCTTAGTAATGTATTTATCTGAAAAAGTTTCTAGATGCTGTACTGTCCTGTGAACAAAGAAATGATCGTGTTTGAGTTAAAAATTTGGAAGTGGTAAAAATGGATTTCCCCTATTGCTGCATCCTGTAATTTCAGAAGAAACCCTGGCACTGGTTTAAAAGTTAAAAAAACATTAGAGAAGAGGAAATGAACATGATCACTTGTTGGCTGATTCCTGAGTTGAGCTGAGGGTCAGCAGAATATTATTGCTGTAAAATGATTTCCACATTTGGGTTACTTTATCAAGTCAAAGGACAGTTGTTTCTTCCATCCACATGCTTTGGCAAGTGACAACCTACTGAGCTTGGCTCAAAGTTGACTCCCTCGTTTGGATCTTGTACTGTCAGTCTCTGCTCCACACTGCTTGCATCTGATGATGTTGTCTTTTCCTGCGGGTCTTAACTCTTGAGTTTTATCAAACCTGATTCCACAGTGTGCCCTGGGAATTATTGCAGTCTAAATCAATAGTACAGGACGGTCAGGTTTTCTGTTACTCTTCTCTTTCCAGCCTTATTCCCGCAGGTGTGCTGTGCTTTCACTTCCTAGCAGGAAACCGTCGATAGGAGAAAGGAATACTTAGGCTTCACAGGTATGGGCTGTTCTGGCAAAGAGTTGTGAATCCTGCTATAAAAAAAAGAACATCTTTTTAAAAAATTAATCATAGGTAAATCTTCAGATTCACATGTTTCTGTAATGAAGGTACTTGTGTTTGAAGTAACTTTTTGCCTACCCTGATTACTTGGATTGTGACATTGGAGAATATCTTGAGCCCTTTGTTCTTTACTATTTGGTATATGGAGGCTGTGTAAAGAGAAGAGGGAAATAAGACATACTTGCTGTATGCTGTACAGAGTAAGAATGAAGACCTTAGCGGTAACATTACTGGTGGATCCACTTTGTTATATTGCAAATAAAAAAAACCAGAAGTTTTTCCTGGGAAATGAGTTTTAGTACCTGCCTATATTTATTGTTGAATTGAGTATACATGTATGGAGTAAGCAAATCTGTAGTACTATACTGTACAACCTCGTTGTTTGTTGTGATTAATTTGGTTTACTGATGGAAGAGAGAGCAAGATATCAATACATGCAGTGTGGTACAAAGTCATGTTTCAACTGGCAGACAGTCAGGTTTTGTTTTCAATATTCTGTCCTGTTTAGTATTCAGAACATGGAGTAGAACGTGATGTAAGGGAATTGGTTTGCTCTTTTACTGACTGACTCAGCCATTTAACTCTGTACCCTCAAGGCATCAAAGACAGCAATAAAGGAAATACACTTTGCCAATAATTTTCTATAGAAATAAGTGTAACTTAATAACTTTTAAAATTAGTACTAATGTTATTGCACAGTGGAGAACACCTTAATTAAATTTGTCTTTTGGTTGTTTGTTTCCTCTAAGTTTGTGTTTCTGATACTGAACTCTTGTGCAAATCTAACTTCTGATTTCTAATTGGAGATGAAATTATTTCTCTTTTTTGAAGTGGGAACTTCAATTTCTTCCAGTACTATTTTTTTGTGGGAAAGCAGAATTTTGCTGTGACTTTATTCCTCCTTATTTTAAGTAGGATAAGTGATAAGGTTAAAGCCAAACTTCTTGAGACTTTTATGCTGTATTTACACAGAATTAGATTTCTGTCAAGACTTTATATTGTGCATCGCAATGTGTCTGAGGGTCCCTGTTGCTTGCACAAAAGGGGGGTATGGAAAATCAGTTACTGTGATACAGCTGTGAAGGACATTAAGTTTTTAGTTACCTATTGTTTTGAAAACCTAATGAACTATCCTAATGAAAGAACATTAGGGACCTAAAACCTGAAGTTTCTCTATTACTTGACTTAGAAAAAAGCATCAGTGTAAAAGCAGTGATATGACTGAATTATATCTCAACTGACTGCCTTCTTTTTAGAGAGGAGCAGGTATTTGCAGTGGTGAATAATCACATCTTTGGGAGACAATGGTACTGTGCTCATTAGGTAGAATTTGAAATAATAACTCAAGTATAAGTAGCTTGTCTTGAATGTAAGAAAAGTTGGATCACAGAGATTATTTAGGAGGACTGAGCTGAAGCTGACTTAGATTAGGATGGTGTCCATCCAAGAGTGGTGAGGGAAGGGAGGAAAGGAGTACTGAAGTCTGCGCGGTACTGTGAGCCTCTGAGGAGGGCTGTACTGGGCCCAGGTTGACCTGGGCACTGTGGGAGAGATACCAGGATGAAAATGTTAACACCAGTCCCTTTTTCTAAGTGAAAACTGAAGTGAGGGAAGAAGCAAATAAAACTATGGCTTGTCTGCTTAGATGAGCCTGTTGAATGACTTCTACTTGTGCGTGTGAGCAAAGGTGAAATCTTCTGGATCCTCTCTGAAGCATCTGTGAGGAAGAAGATACTTAAGGAGGAAATTGATTTATGAAAGCTGAAAGACTGCAAAATTTTGAAAACAGTGCAAAAATGGGGAAGACAAAGATAGAGCATGGGTTATGTTTGGGAAGAAATCAATGAAGATCTTGATAAAAGCTATTCTCATAACACCAGTGAATAGCTTATACAGTTTATGTAGGGTAGATGTAGAGATCCACAGGGATATGTTACAAATGGTGTAGTTTCTGCTTGTATTTTGAGTAATGTAGATTTGAATGTTAAAGGTACAATTTTATTCATGAGGTTGAGGGATGGTTGTTTTTCAGGATGTTCTGCCTTTCTGCTGAGAGCATGCCTGGCAGAAGAGGAGACCTGACATGGGTAGCAGCATGCTAGAGGCTCTCTGGTCACCAAAGCTGGGGGCAGGAATAAGGAAAGAGGGGAAAGCAGATGTGGAGGACCTGAGTTATTGCTGGGAAAGGGATAATTTTGAGGGCGGCGGGGGGGAAATGAAGGGGAGTTTTGGGAGCAGTAGAGGCAGGCCTGCCCTGAAGGGAAGGTAAGCTGCGATGCCAGCAGGCAGGATCATGTCTGGAGGCAGTGTTCAG
Source organism: Bucorvus abyssinicus (assembly GCA_009769605.1). Lineage (NCBI taxonomy): Eukaryota > Metazoa > Chordata > Aves > Bucerotiformes > Bucorvidae > Bucorvus > Bucorvus abyssinicus. The sequence goes on from CM020025.1 coordinate 24,253,705, forward strand.
GATCAGTCTCTGTCTGGTGGTCCCCTGGGAAGGCCATGGTGATGCGGCAGGTCCAAGGCCAAGCCAGGGAGTCATGTCAGTGGGTGAGGGTTGGGCTGAGGATCAGGGAGGCAGGAGGTGAGGTACTGCTAAGTGCCACGCAAACCACCACAGGGGCCAGGGTGAGCGGCTCCCAAGAAAAGAGGATCAGAGGACCTCCTTGCTGCCTTTCACCACAGCGTTTTGACATGAAGGGATTGATCTCTGACTTGGACAATACGTTGTACAGCAGAGTGGCAAAACCAGGTATTTTACTTGTAAATGTTAACCTGGTAATACTGACCATGATTCAAGTCATCTGGTGTGTGAGCACGTACGTACTGAAGACCAAAGTAAAGCTCAGCAGTTATGAGAATTGTGGTGGCCTGAATTGTGCACATCAGATGGCAGAAGGACTTGGCAAGTACCAAGGAGCATCCGTGTTGGATTACATTATCAGAACGGAAGACAGAATTAACACTTAGGAATTAAATTTGTAGATGATAATTAGTAGGTGGTGTGATAACAAATTCTGCAACTTCATTATCAAATGGTTAAGGAGAGGGAAGTACTTAATTAAGTAAAAGAGGAAACAGAATCCAGAATCTTGATTATGCAAGAAAAAAACAACAGATGTTTTCTTTTCAATGTATGAAGCTGCTTCTTCCCTCCAAAAAAAGCACAGGAACAAGAATGAGATTGGAAAAAGATGCACATAAACAGAATTCTAAAAGGCTTGGATGATATGAATACGTACCAAGCAGAGGATATCACTTAGCATTCCAACAGGCAGCACTAGAAATAGGATTAAAATACAGAAAAAAAAAAAAAGAGGAAGTTCTGAATCACTATCAGGGAAAGCCTGATAATAAAATGTGTTAGCTACTGTAATAAGTTCCAAATTTAATGATTGCTAGGATCCCATTGCTTGGAATCTCTAAAACAGAATGGACAGTCATTCATTTGTGATATTCTAGGGGGATTTTTTGGAGTATTTTTCCTTTTAAAGGGAGTTTTAATCAAGTATTTTCCTGTGGCTCTTAGTTATATTTCCCTGGGCAATCTTTATATAACTTTGGATAGAATTAGTATACCAATCTTTTGAGCCTCTCAAGAAATGTGTGAAGTCTGACAGATTTATTTAGAATGTGAAAACTATACATTTAGATTTGTATAGTGTATTTTCCTTCTACATTTTAATGTTACAGCACACAGTTCTGAGACAAGCTCAGTTTTCCAGAACGGTAAGTGAATTTGCACCAGTTGTTGAATTTACTTTACCTGTTAATGACTGCTCTGGAAAAAAGATGTCAACATGTTTGAGTGCTATGTGTAAACTTTTCACAGACTAAACGCTTTGACAAAAGAGGATACCATGGTCATGTATGGTATGTGTATGTATAACTGAAATGAGATTGACTGGTGGAATGCTCGCTCTTGTGTTTCAGATATGTGGGCCAATATGACCAAGTGTGTAACTTTGGATAACATTTCTGTGTATTTTGGTATAGAAAGGATTATTGAGTCCAGTGTACATAGACATCTGACAAAACATGTTTGATTTGGGATCATATTTTACCTCTGCATCCCGTTTGGAAGGCTTTATTTTTTTGAGTTTGAGAATTCAAAACTAAGTGGAGTACTGCTTAAAGCTGCAGTCAGATGTCATTATAAAATCTGTATTGCTCACTCAGTAGTTTCAGCTGTGCAAATTAAGCCCCAAGAACTTTCTGACAAACTGACTAGAGGGACTGTGCTGATCTAGTCTGACTTCCTAATTATGTGCCTGTAAAAATGCATCCTGTTGTTCTTTTTTTCAAATCCTTTCTTTTTGCTAGAACATTTGGTTCAGGAAGATGTTCCTTTATACTGAAGTCTTAAAATGATGGAGAGTCTCCTACAGATCTTGATGAGCAAACCTAGTGATGTACTAAGAATTTTCATTTGAGTGTATTAGACTGCTGATGTTGAATAGTGCTGTAGTGATCATGGCTCTTGGATGTAAGGAAAACAAAATTTGTAGGGGAAAATTAATGCCTTCTATTAGCTGTCTGATCTGTGTGATTGGGGGAGATGGGGAAAGGGGAGGCAGTGGTAGGGTTGTGAGATACTGAAGTCTGATACAGAAGCCTCAAATTTCAAGAGTTAACTGCCAGCTGGGGATATTTGTTCTTCACTGAACTGTATTATGGTTGTCAATCAGACTATGTTAGAGAATAGATACTTATGAAAAGAGTAAATGGGTTTTGGGGGAGGAGATGATAAAGCTTTTACCTACTTACTGGACATTTCTCTGGAAGAATATTGTGTTGGAACACAAAACTAAACTTTCTTGAGTTCACGAGTACTGCAGTCCTCTAGGTTTATGAAAATCAGTTCCCAGAGAGAGCTCTGAGAGATGGGGCTGGAAGGTCAGAGATGGAGCACTTTCATGAGAAGTGCTCTCCTTGATGTTAAGGAAATGTTTGTGCGAGCTGGTTGCCATGTGCAGTTGCTTAGTGTCGTCCCTATGGTTTTCGTGAAATCATATGCTGTGCTGGTTCAAAATCATATTATATGCTCAGAAATAAATGTATTCAGGGATTTGGACATGTCTGTCATAGAGGATGTTTATTGTGATGGCTATGCAGATATTTGTATTTATTGTTCAGATAGCATCTAGATGTTTTTTGTGATAAACGGATTCCTGAGGCTCCTCGAAGAGTGGGAGATGGAAATGTTTGAAGGCTCATCTGGAGAGGCTGGGGAAGGATTTCAAAGTAGAAATTTCTCCTACTACAGGTTTCCAGGGTAGGAGAATATGTGACAAGTATAAGTATACAAGATGAGATAATACCTGCATAGCTCATTCATTGCTGCAGTCTCTTTTGCAGCAGTGGTGTCCTTGCCAGATGAAACTGAAGGTCACATGGGTTAGTGCAGTATTTTTTTTTTTTCCCCCCCCTATGGTCCTTAATATTATGGCTCTTTGAACATCCTAGTTCTACTATAGCTAAATTGGGTCATGTATGGATGTGTGTAAAGGGTGTGTGTCTGTATGATGTGACAACTGTTAGTGACCTTACGGGCCAGGCATTACCTCTGCTTCTTTAGTTTCTTCTGTTTGTTAATCGGATCAGAAAAAGAATTCATCTAGCCAACTACACTATTACTAACAGTGGCCTTAATCAGATACCTAGGTGGAGACTGAAAATGGAGCAGGTGTATGTGGTAATTCACATAATTATATTGATAATATATTAATAGTCTGCAGGAGATTTCTCTTGCATAAACGTGTCTCGTGTCCCAAGACTATTTTTGGTACCTACAATGTACTTTAGCAAGGTGTTGATACATGTCCACTAATCTTGTTAAATTTGCTTGACGTTAATTTGTTAGTTGGAGTTGAAGGCATGTAATTAATGAGATAGTTTTGAAGTCTGAATTTATTGCCCTTAACCTGAAAAGTCATTCAGTGATGTGGAGTGTCTGCTCCTGTCTAGTTCTAGGGAAGCCAGAAAGCTTTAGTTCAAAATAACCATTTGTACTGCATTTCACGTGTTGTCAATTTACCTTTCCAATCTCTATAAAGAAAGTGGCATTTTCATGTTTCTGTTGGGATGGTGATTTCAGGGAGGGTGCAGATGGGTTGACCAAAAAATGCTGATGTGCAGCTCTAATAATCAAGTGTAGGACTCTTTAAGGTCTTTTCCAACCTAAATGATTCTGTAGATTGGCTTGAAAAATAGAACTGAGTGCAGCCTCAGCACATTCTCAGATGACTTAAAATTGAGAGGAGCACTTGATAGCAGAAGGGCAGGGTTGCTACTTAGGGCACTCCTGACTTCCTGGACAAGTGAGTCGACAAAAATCTCTAGACGTTCAGCACAGAGAAAAGCCAAGCCATGCTTTCAGGCCAGAGCCCTGTGCATCTTTATAGGCCAGGGGCTCACTGTCTGGATCTTCTGCAGCAAAGGACTTGGGGATCCTGATGGAGAGCAAGTAGTTGTGAGTTGGGGGAATGAAGTCTGGCGAATTATCAGGAGTGCAGCTAGCAGGTCAAGGGAGGTATGTTTGTTTTCCCATCTGCTTGACACTGTTGTGGCTACATCTGGAATACTCTGTCCATTTTTGGGTCCCCAAGTAGAAGACTGCTATTGACAAACTGAAAGAAGTCCATCAGGGTCTTCTCAGATGCTCAGAGAGGCAGAAGACACACAAAGGGAGGTGAAGAAGTCTGGGTTAGTTTAGACTGGAGAAGTTTAAGTGGTTAACTGCTGTCTGGTAGTCAGTGGGACAGTTAAACGGGACAGGACTATAGAGAAGGTGGAGCCAGACTCTCTTTAAAGATGCACAAGAAAATAACAGGAAGGAATAGTCATAAGCCACAACACAGAAGTTCTGACTGCATATTGGGGGCCTGGGGAGGAACCTCACAAGAAGCATTGGAACAGGTTACACAGAGAATCTGCGGTATCTTCATCCTTGGAGATATGCGAAGCTTGTCTGGACAAGGTCGGGAACATCATGATGTATCTTGAAAGCTAGTCTTTCTTTGGGAAGGAGGTTTGACTAGATGAATTCCAGAGGTCCCATCCATCCTAAATTTCTCAGTTTCACAGTCCTTAGAGAGGATGTATAAAGTATATGGAGTATGGACACAATTCTGCTTGTTAAATCAAACTAGATAAATTTTTGTGGAAAGTATTTTGTAAAATTACTTAGTTTGGCGAAGTAATTTTTTTTAACATTATCAGAACTCAGAATAAAATGGATACTTTGTTGTGAAATTTATCCTAACTTTTATTCTTTCTATTCCTTGAATTTAACCCAAACTAGTCCTGAAACATGTTGCCACACAGTGTGATGGGCAAATAACTTGTATTTGCCAGGTGCCAGACAGAAACAACAGTCTCTTAGTTTTGCTTGCATTTCCATCTCTGAGAAGCATAATTTGGTTTTCTTTTTAATTCCATTTTTCAGAGAAGGAAAGGGAAAATCTTGTTATCTGTGAAACTTCCACACCTTTTTTTTTTTTTTTCTTAGAACTGATCGAATCCAAGAAGTGCATGCAGAGTTACGTGTGTAGGGAAAAAGCTGACGTTTGCACAGCCAAGGAAAGGTTGTATGATCACAGTGTCTCCTTAGAAGTAGGCTAAAATGGAACATGAATGTCAACCTTGGAAAGATGAGAGTAGGTTGGAGGAACATGTATTTTGCTGATGCTTCCGTTAGTTCAAGCAGCTCTACTGTAGCCTCCTCAGCTACACTTAAGAGATCTTTGCTGGCAAAATGTCGTGGTGTAAGGTTGTTGGCAAACTCAGCTCTTCAATGCAACACTTCTGAGGTATGAAAAAGCTGTTTCTGGTAGCTTCATTTGTATGTGAAGACGTTTTGCAAAATGAGAAAGCTGGTTTCTTAGAGTAAGTAGTTCTTCTGACAAACAACTCTAGGGGTGCAAAGTGGGATGGAGAAGACAGGAACCATGCTGTAGGAAGTGATGCAAATCCATTCAACTTAGCACAGTTTGAACGGCTGACGTATACTGAGAATCAGAGCTGTACGTCTCTCTACGTACTAGCAGCAGTTACCTCTAAATTAATTTTCCTCAATTCTCATTCCTGGAAAGGCGCTGGTAGCTGAAGTTCCCACCATGGGAAAGGATCACTGTGTGCATCTCTGCTAGGCATGATTTTCATGGTCACCCATGTGAGCCATCATCAGCTTCCTTGGCTGGAAGCTTTGCTTGCACAGCTTTCAGGCATGACTGGTCTCCTTGTGTCTCTCGTGACCTCGAGGAAGTACAGCTGCAGTGCCACTGTGTACTCTGCATGGGAGGTGGCCCCAAGCAGTGGTGGCACGGGGGACAGCAAAACATAGCTGGCCTAGGTGTAGCGTGCCTATGCAGCCACTCAAGACTGAGAGGAGATCAGTGAAGTCTGCTGCGCAGAAGAAACAAATACAGCAGTATGAATCTAGCTGATGATTGTCAGCTAAATTCTACAGGAAATCTCAGGTAGTAGGAGTAGGTACAAAGAAAAAGATTGCAACTGCACTGACAACCTCGTCTTGGCAGAGATGGATTTTATTGGGGTGTGATATTTACTGCATTTAGGACAAACACAGAGCAGATGCTTTCTTTTCTAGTGTGGTGTAGTCTGACAGGTTTTTTTCAACAATGAACAAATCTACCATTGCAATGAGGAAATTCTAAGTAGTTAAATTTTTCCATGTTTCTGTGTATCTTTTCATTCTTCTGTGCAAACATTGGGAAAATCTGAATTTTTTTTTCTACCACAAAATATTTGTTCCCCTTCATTATGAAAAAACTTATTTTTCTTTTCCTCTTGTGTGGCCAATCTGACCTTTTTGGCGTTAAAAAAAAAAAAAAAAAAAAAATTCTAACTTAGAGGAGAATACCCTGTAAGTGGAATTGAGTGACCAGTGCATTATTGGTAGTGTTCCTGGTTTTTAAACAAGTGGCAGGCCAATGAAAGGGAAGTGCCATGTTGTGCATGTTTGAGTATCAAGAACGATAAACGTGTTTGTTAACCGTATTAGCTGATTTTGGAAATCTAATATTTGATTCTACGAGGCACTGAATTATTGCTCAGAGTATGTCCACGGTGTAGTCTGCGCTGAGTGACAGCAGACAGAATCCTTTCAGACAGTTTTACTTGGAGTACCTTCAGCTTTAAGAGAATCAAAGAACAGATAAGGTTGCTAAGTGACAGCAAAATATTTATCCGTTATTTAGAAAATCAAATAGGTTTATGCAATGAATGGTAAAGGAGAGCATATATTGTGTGCTACCCACATGCTGCATAGGACTGTTCACGATGCAGACCTGCGTAATTCAGCCCAGTAACCACAGCTATCACCCCTGTCTTGGTGCTGAGATTCTCTAATACTATTTATTTAGTCTTCTTTCTGAGTAGAAAACCTATCAAGTAATTCACAATAAATGAACGCACTCTGTCTCTGCTCTGAAACACAATATTCTTGTGTAGGCAGATGCTGGAAGAGGAGGCAAGGCGGGGGAGAAGGAGGGGAAATGGAGTGAGAATTGCTGTTTATAACGGGCTATTTGCTTTGCAGGCTTACTGTCATCACTGATGTGAGGAGAAGCTCATTAACAGCCAATGAAGTGGCACAGGCCTTTTGTTTTTCTGGAAGGAGAGGAGAGGATAATAATGGGTTCAGCCTAAGGCTCTGTGCCCTGCCCTTGGCTCTCTCAGAGGAAGTGTGTGCCTGGCTTTCCAGAGTCTGGCCCTGTGGGTAAAGCCCTCCCCACCACCATGGGTAGTGGTGAGAAACTGGGGTTACAGCAGGGCTGGTCTGGAATGAAGACTTGAGTGGCTCTTGAGTCTCACTCCGCAGCAGAGTGAGAGTTGTTTCAAGCATTGTTAGATGCTGTCCTGCCATTTTTAAGGCTCCTTTGGGAAGAGGAAAGCCTGCTGTGATGGGTTGACCAGTACCCCCATCACAGCTGAGCTGGGAGGTGCTGCAGAGAAGGCATAGGGAGCGAGTCACCGAGCTCAACATCCTTGAGCATGCTACTGCAGCTGGATGATTTGGGAAGGTGGGGAGACAAGGGAGAAGGCAGTTAGATCAGTGCTTAACCAGCTGCCTTTCAAAGCAGAGTGAAATCATATGAAACAAAATCTGAAAAGAAAAAACAACAAAAAACACGTACAGCACATACGTGCTCCTTTTGTAGGTATGTGGAGCTTAGGCTGAGAACTTGGTTTGATGTGCAAGTGGACCTGTTAAATGTGCAGGGCCTTGAACACATAATCTGTTTGAATTGCTAGGAATTTGTTGGTAGTTGAATTTTTACTGTCCTGGAAGCAGTGTGTTAAATTGAGCATCACTGTCAGTGCATTGACCTGTTGTATCATCCAGGTTTGGTTTTGGCTGAGAGCATGGGCGAGTGGGATGAATTATCCTGTAGCAAAACTCAATTGATTACATCAGAAAGTTAGTCCTTGGCATCATTTCTAATATTTTTTCCTTTTTCTCCCCTTGACAAAGAGCCTGGCAGGGCAAGAAACAAAGTTACATTCAAAGAAGCATTAGAGAAGTTGGGTGGAAAACGATTTCTTTGTACCTTCATTTTTGTTCATTTAGGAGATGCAAATTTATGTTCTGACTGAAACGGGAGACACAGCTGTTTGGGGCAATGCTAATTGGGTTATTTCTTTTTCCACTCTTATTTGCTCTCAAAGTATAGCTTTGGCTAAAGTTGTCCAAAAGCTGCTGCTGAGGAAGGCATTGGACAAAATTACATAGTTTTGAAATAATAAAACTTGTTATTTAGGAATTGTTCAAGGACTGAATTAATGCTTGGTGCTACATATCATATATGTTGCAGCTGAGAATCTGGGGAATGGCTCCTTGATTGGCTCCTCCCTGCCCCGTTCTTTTTGTAGTCTGCATAAGAAATATTTTATCTAGCTGTATGTATAATTGCAATCATCACCTCCTGCTGTTTTCCTAGAATACTTATATGGTCTGGTAAAGGGTAATTTCACGCCACAGTGTAGGAGTACAGAAGCAGCAGTGCTCTTGCTTGTGTTAAGGTCAGGGGCTTACTGGTACTTACACAGATCCCAGCTCTGAGAGTGAAGATGTGCAACCCTCGATGATTTCTTTGCTGTATTTCTAAAATTGCCACAAGATGGCAATGGTTCAGAATGTTATTGCTCCAGTACCAGCTCTTTGGCTGACAGCGCTTGGGGGGCATAAGGTCAGCTGCAGGCTGTGGTTGCAAGCCAGCATCTGCGGTGTTGTGGGGCATGGGGGGAGAGGCTGGTTGTGGCCAACCACAAGCCACATTTTAAGCTTTTTTAATTTTAAAGGCCAAAGTTCTGTAGGGGACAGTTGTGCTGTGAGTTATGTCTCTGCCAGCTGCTGTTGGCTCCTACGTTTAGGGCAGCAGTGAGCTGCTCTGTGTACTTAGGCAGAGAGAAGCAGGTGAAAATGCTCTAAATCTGGCATTAAACTCTGTAAAGCTAGAGTGGTATTTTTTTTCCTTCTTTCTTGCAAAGAGAAGATAAGCAGTATTACTGTTGCAAATACATACATGCTTCATTTTTCCTTCAAAACGTTGGAGTTTATTATTCAATGAAGTAAAACCTGTGACATTGGAACAACTCCCTAAACTGCCAGATCTGTTTGAAATGCAACTTCTTCTAAAAATAAGAAGTTAAATTCTGTGTAAAATCCAATTACTGAAATTATTTAAAGGTGTGAGCGGATCTAAAAAGAAATGCCTCTAGGTTTTCATACCCAAGTTTCTCTTTACAAGGGAAAAAAGCAAATCTTTAGTGCTCAAAGAGGAATATATTGGAATATATGCGATTTCTTTGAATGGTTAAATGCAAGGTGAGAATTTGTTTTTAATTGTTAAGTACTTGAGGCTCTTTTGATACCTTTTCATAATTTACAGAGTAATACAAAGTTAAATTGCTACTGCAACTTGAAAAAAGTTATTCTTAATTAAATAGGTCTTTGAGAAGTTTATTCTGTCTTAAATACAAGTTTTCATTCCTTGATAGTCTACTAAGGTTAGCAAACGTAAAGTAAAAAATAAACATTACCTTTTGTGAGAGGAGAGAAATTTTCGTCTATTGAGTGGCTGCAATGAAGAAAAAGCAAATTTAAGGGCAGGTAATCTTGCTTTCCCTATCTTCGCTTATCTTTAGTCATTCTGGAGAATGTAATCCAACCTGATATTCTGAGTCGCTGGAATTTGGTTATACATTCTCCCATGAAGCGGCAGTAGTTATGAAGTATCATAGAGAGTCATGGCAACAGATTTCGTACCACTGAGAATGTGAAATCCAACTAAGCAGTACAAAACTGAAGCAGGTCAATGGAAAGCAACAGTGAGGCTTTGGTGTACGCTTCAGTTGATATTTGGAGTTCAGCAACGTGTAGTAATGTCAATTTTTTTTTTAGTTTTGCCGTTCATGGTTCTTTCTATTAGAATTAAAATGCAGACACAGAGGCACTGACAGTGAAGATCAAAGGAGTAATGAGGGACTGAAAGCAAAAGTCTGAGATGTATTGATCTTGCACAAAGGAAAGGAGGAAAGGGTAGGTGCAGTGCAAAGGTAATCCTACTGCAGAAGGATTTGGAGCTCCCTTATGTGAACTTCTGCCAGAGGGAATCTGGCCAGGTTTATTGCCTTTAAGTTTGAGCATTTCACTTGAGATTCTGGTTATGCATGATGTCCTCATCTCTTGTTCCTTGTTAACCAAGATGGACAGCTTCAGAGGTAGCCCAGACTTGGGTAGGTTTTGCTGATTGGCAGTGTCCAGGAGTTAATGACCTGTACAGATGTCTGTTTCTCTCCATTTGCTATTATGGCATTCTCATGCAATTAGACTTCCCTTTTCTCTTGCATTTCTAAGCTACTGCTTTTACTGTTAGTTGACAGAGAATCACTGTACACTCAATATTCTGACAAAAATAACAGAGGAACTGTATGCTACAGCAAACTACTGTAAAATACTCTGTATCTCCACAGTTAACACAACTGCGTCGCTATGCATGACAGTACTTGGGACCTGTAAGAGAGACTTCAGATCATCCTTAGTGCAAGGTGTAGCTTTTAATATTTTCCATTTGAATTATTATTATATTTAGTTTTTCAGGAGAACTTTATTCTTCTACACATCCAGATTTCTCACTAAAACATATGTAATTTAAGAAATGTACCGTAATCCTAAAATGCCACTCTCAACCCTTAGAATTACTTACTACCTGAAGTGGTGAATATGAAAGCCATATATAAATATTTTAAAGGCACTTCAGTTTGCTGAACTATGATGGTTAGAAATAAGAAATTCAGAATTAAATTTATATTTCATTGCCTTATTCATAATGTTTTTGTTTGATATGTGGGTAATAGACAAGCAAATCACCTAAAGAATGAAGTCTGCAAGCATGAAAACACATTTCCATAATTGCTTTGGCAGGAAGCCTACATGTTCTCATGGAGAACTGTGAATATTCGATGGGGTGAAGGAGCTGCTTGCTCAGCAGTGGCGCACCATCTACGGGAGAACTCTGCTCTTTAAGTCCCCTGTGAGAAAAAAGTGTGTGCTGAAAAAAACCTCAAACAATCCTTAACAATTTGCATTTTCCAATATCTCAGCTTCTCCAGTATCTTTAGAAAATGAGGGAAGAATAAGGGAAATGGAATAAAGGGAAAGACCAGTCCTGCATTTCTGTGAATAAAATTTGGTTTCTGTTAGAAACAGCTAACGTTTGTGGTGCAGATTCTGTGCAAGGAAGGGCTGTTTGGCAGACAGGTGGGTAGATGCCGTTTTTGGTGTATGTGCAGACATAATAAAAGTACTTCTCTCCCATTGATTTTTAACTAGCAGTGGTACAGGCTGGCAGTGCTCAGCTGCTGCTCATGCAGGAAATTTTTCCAAGTCACAGCAACCTCTTGTTGAGGTTTGCTTGCCTCAATGGGAGATCATTTCTTCTGTGGGGCTTTCTTGGGGCTTCACTAATAATTTTGTTAAGATGGGGATCAGAATTCTTATCGTGTATTTTTAGCTAGCTTGGATTTTTTCAAAGGCATAGTTCTTTGGCTCTGCATTGTTGCTGACTACATTTCACCATTTTTTTTTTTTTTGAGGATTTCTCATACCAAGTATTCAGGTGGCACCCATGCTATTGTTTCGCATGGTGACAGAACAGCTTTCAGCTTTGCATTCAATTTAGAGAGGGTTTTCTAGTAAATTTGCATGTTTCATTGAAGCATGTGACTTGACAAACTGGCCAAACTTTATGTAGGATGAAAATCCTGTAGACAAATCATAAGGATAGCAGTAATTTTGCCAAACTCGTAACAGCATTGTAGCTTAAATGGCTTCAAAGTGTTGACACTAGATAACTGAATGCCTAAGGTCACCATATGTACTGTAGTTGCCAAAAACTTCTGTAAGAAATGATGATGAGATCAGGGTGATGTTATTTGTTGCAGATTAGCCATTACAACTATAACTTTCTACCCTCTGGAAAAATATTTTCAATTTCTGGCTATACATGTATTCCTTTGTTTATTTTTAACTAAGCAACATAAGGATGACAAGACTTTTCAATCAGTTGTGTTTGAATTTCTTTAATGTTAAAGTTCAGGAATACTCACTGGAATAAAGGCTTTACATGAGTTTTTAAGCTCTGGGAAAGCAAAACAACTATTTTTAACTGTTGCTTTGTTAGATTAATATATTAGTGGCAGTCTCCTTTGATGTGGCAATTCTAACTTCTCACAGATTTGATAAGGAGAAAAAAATCTTACTAAGTATTTCAAGAGTTAATAGGAACCTTGCCAAAACGGAGAGCTTTCATAGTTTGCTTTTTCCCATTTCATAAAACTTTGATGAAAATGGTTTGATTGAAAGGTTTAATCATGTAATGTTCTCTACTAGGAGTCTGTTTTCAAACACTCAACTTTGATACGAAGTCCACCAAATGTAATTTGATACCAGTCTTGGAGTCTTGTGGCTGCTGTTCCCCAAGATTAGTTGTTTTGTGTTGTTCATAGTGGTATAACATCAGTTTTCTTCATAGGGAGCATGTTTCATCTGTTTTATTTGCAGTGAACATGCCTGTTAAAATGTGCAAACGGTAGTGTCTAGATTACTTAAAAAAATTTGAGGCTTCTCAGTTGTTTTTTAGTTACTTAAGGCTGAAAAAAGTTGAAATATTTGAAGACTGGAGCTAAGAGCTAAGTTTTATTAGCTGGTGCTGCTGCCATGGTCAGCCGTTTTATTCATCACATATGTATAAAATAGTGCTCAGAGGAAGTATCCACACAGACCTACCTGTAGCATCCTGAGGACACAAGGGAAAGAGTAGAGGTTTAATTGCATGTTGAGTGTGTGCATGACTTACTGCAGCAACCTGGCTTGCCCGTGTGGCACTCTGAAGAGCTGCCACTCACTAGGGAGCCAGGTGGCCATGAAGCCTCTGCTTTTTCTTCCCTATTCATAGCTTCCAAGCATGTATAGTGCTACATATTTTTACTTTGAGACTAACTTCATTTATTATTGTTCTCTCCCCTTTCCTCCTTTTTTTTCTTGCATAGCTCAATAAGCAGCAGCTACAGATACTGAAGGAACGTTTCCAGGCCTTTTTGAATGGGGAGACGCAAATCGTAGCAGATGAAGCATTTTGCAATGCCGTGAGAAGTTACTACGAGGTAAGTTATGTGCTTTGTTTTTTAAAGTTCATAGGATCTCTTTTAATGCAGATACAAGGAAAAGAATTTTAAGTTTCAAAGGTGGTGAACTTCCAAACCTTCTGCACTTCCTACTCCAGCTTTGCTGTTTTAAAAGTTGAAATCCACTGCCTGGTGACAAGAGAGAAACAGAACTGGAAAATATCCCCCCTTTTTGAAGCAGGGGAAAAAAAAAAGAAAAGCAAAACTTGAACCCCCTGGTGCTAAAAACCTTTTTGACGGTGTTTGCTATAACTGGGCACTGCTGTCTTTATCTCCATATGTTTAAGTTACCTCTTCTAATCAGCACTTTAGTTATAAGTTACCATCTTGAGAAATATGTTTCTGATTTTTAGTTACCATGCAGCATTTTTTGGAGAGGAACCGCCTGTTCTCTTCCCAGAGAAAAGACGCTTTCCACACAACTGGGCCAGCTCAAGTTCTGCTGTGACCTGCCAGGCATGTTCAGTGCCTACAGCCACCAGTTCAGATCATTGGAAGTGGTTATAATTGCCTAAGGGGCAAATCCTATTCCAAACTAAGAGGATGGTTCACTGAACTTCTTGTGACATCAGCAGCATACGGCTAGAGATTTTTTCTTAGTCTCAGCAAATGGTACTGTGAATTCATTTCGTCTCATCTAACTTCAGGCTTGCTTAAGGAATCACAAGGGCTGTATTTTAAACTTGTATTTGTTTTGAAGGGTCCTCCTCCATATTTCACTTTACCACATCTTTTTTCAAATTTTTTAGCTTTTTTTTAATATATTATTTGTCCTTTTTCTCTGTCTGCTATTCTTTGCTAGCAAATGAAACCTGTGTTCACTGAGAAAAAGATGTTACTTATGTTCTAGCTTGGTTTTATCTGCATGAAATTATGTTGCACAAAAAAAAAGAGATGGGGTGGACAATTGCTTTCCCTGTTGTATGGAAATGTGAGAACTCAGTGCAAGTTTCTCCAAATCACAGTCTGATCAGTACCGCAGCAGTTGAAATGAAGGAAATCTCATAAAAACACTTGTGAAAGGGCAGGGATGGATCTGCAGGTGAAACAAGAGAATGTGAACATTGATGTACTACACTGGGGTGCAAGAACAGTACAGAAGTTGTCAGAAAGTAATCTTTTTTTTCTGTATCACTGATGAAGACGACGGGGGGGAAGGACAGGGAGGAAGGTGGTGCGGGGCAAGGCTGGGAAAGTTAGCCACCCAGCAGTAGGTTTCAGAGACGTGAGATGTCTCAAGATGCTGAACATGGGGTAGAATGGAAAAGGACATAATGTTTATAGTTCGTTCTTTCAGCAAGCTGTATAAGAAGCTTGATGTGTTAGAGGAAGTAGCCTTGCCCTTTGGAAAGGATGTGATAGTGAATAAAAATATTTTAAAATAAATGCCTAAACAGTAACTGTTCTGTTAAGATTTGCTCTGTGTCTCTTGTTAATGGGATTTTTTTTGCACACATCAAGAACTATGTTTTTCAGCATATCTGCTGTTGCAATGTATGCATAATAATCTAAGACAGCCCTATAAAATGGAAGACTCAAGTTCTCCAGGTGTTTTCAGCCGTTCACTACTTTGAATTAAGTATACAAATGTTCTACTGTCCAGTTTGAAACAGAGAATTCCACAGACCTTAGCATCACTGTCAAAGCTATAATGATACCATGGGCTAGTAGGATCTTCATCCTGTAAAAATACACTGTGAGCTCATCTTCCAACCCTAATTTGGTTCTTCACTCTTCTTTTTTTTTTCTTTTTTTTTTTTTAATCCTATGCCCCTCCAATTCCATTTTCCATTCTTTCCAGAGATTTCCTTCCAGGCTTGCACAATCTTTTCCAGTTGTACATTTGAGTCAGCGTTTACTAGTCATTTTTAATTTCTTTTCAGGGTTGAAGTAACCACCACTGCGCAATATTGCATTTAATGAACATTGCAGTGGTGGAATCCAGCTGGAGAGTTAGTTCAAGCTGCTGTTCCTCTTCAAGGCGTTTTAATCAGATTTTATGCATCTTACCACATACTCTCATATCATTGCTTATACATGTCTCTTGTGCCTTTTTCATTTGCTTCATTACCCTTTTGTTGAAAATATTAATCTCTCTTCTTTCTGTGTTCTGTTGATGCTGTGCTCTGATGCTTTCTCGTCTCTGTCTTTCACGTGTGGTCCATCACATGTCCTGTTTGGTGATGTTTGTTAGTAATTTGAATGATGGACATCTTACTTGTTTCTATCATACAGCATCTTGTAAGCTTCAGTGTTAATTTCCTTATGTTTTAGTTGCTGAGCTACAGTTCAATTTTATCTGACATGGAGGGAAACAAATACGTGGTCTGCACGGTAATTATTTTACCGTGAAAATGATTAATTTGCCTTTAATCCCGTGCAGTAGTCATGATTTGAGACTTACTACAGTATTTCCAGCAAATCTAGGATGTCCTCGTTACTGTAGTTGATTTTCCACACCCAAATCTTTAACTTAGAATGTGAAAGAATGTTTTGGGCCTGTGACATAAATCCTGTATCACTAGTTGCAGTTGTTTTGAATCACTATATCTGTCTATAATTACTGAGTTTGTTCAAGCTTTGTCCTCCTAAGTATGTAAGAGTGATTTCCAAGGATTTAGGAACTTAGTACGCTCATTCTTGGATTTACTTTTCTAGAAAGTAAAGATTAATGGAAGAGTAATTTATTTAGTAAATAAATAATATGAGTTTCAGCATCAATTTCACTGTATAGTAAAAGAGTCAAGCTCCTGGGTCAGTACTACTTGGAAAGCTTTACAGTGGTCAGTTCTGTTCCTTTATCTTCCAGCATTATGTCTTTTCTAAAGCTGCTGTGGTTTTTTCAAAGACTTTCTATTAATGATCTAGCTTTTTTTTTTCATTTATCTTAAAAATCTAATAGGAAAAAAACCATAGGAGAAGTTGCATGAACTCTTTAATCCTCCAGAAATTGTTATTTTTCTGGTTTGTGTAATATCCCCCAGCACCCTACTGCACTTCCTGAAAGACTGTCTTGAGGAGTTATTTTCTCTTCCATCCCAGTTTTACAGAAGGTATGGAGGTGTTTATAGTTCTTTCTGCAATCTTTCAGAATTAACACAGGAATCTTTTTTTTTTTTTTCTTTTGGTGGAAAATTCCATTACAGACATTGAGGCAGATTCTAATCGGTAGAACATCAGATGATAGTGATGCTTTTTGGATAAAGAGAAAATTTCAATCATATGGCAATTTATTATGAGTAATTATATTGGACACACTTCTAAGTGTAAAATTGAGAAAGTGACTTATGAAATAAAATCTTTGTTTGCATACTTCAACCCAGGTTTTTTAAAAAGTTATCAGTAAAATAGTAAATAATCTTTCATTCATAAATTCTTGCATGCTCTTTCATGCAGGTTGGAAAAAACTCTTGTGCAGAGCCCTAAAAGTATTGTTCACCACCACCACCCTCTTGAATTTATGCAGTCCGTTTACAGTTAGGAGTAAAATGGGTGCAAAGAACTGTAATGAATGTTTGAAATGCTGTGAAAACTTTTTCAATATTGTAATGTTTGCAAGTTCTCAGGTTGTCAACTGCTTAAAGTATTGTGAAGCTGCAAGAAATTTTATGTACTGGTGTTTTTCTTGTTTTTCTTGCTGCTTCATTTTAAATATGTGGTTCTAAGCCATAATTACTGCATGCTGTTTAAATCTGAATGTTAAATGCAGGATCTGTAGCAGTTAGCACTGTGAGGGGTTTTCAGAATTTAAAATCAGGCTTAGTTCAACTGTACCAGTTTGCCTGTGATACAGAAATCATATTTAATTTCTATTTAAATTCAGGTGTTGTAGTCCTTGGCAAATTAAATCGTTATCTGCCACAGTCAGGCAATGAAAGAGGGAAAGAGCTGAGGTATGGCCAACAGCGAAAATGGAGATTTGTGTGCCAACCTAGCTCTGTACTCCCTGGCTGTGTGGAGGGTTTAGGGGAGGTTAAAAAAAACTAACTAAAAGTAGAAAACAACCAAAATCAACAGTAAGAAAGAGAGGAGGTCCCATGTTGTAGAATCATGAGACTTTGTTTGGGCTGGAAGGGACCTTAAAGGTCATCTAGTCCAACCTGCATGTCAGGACATGGACATCTTTCACTACATCAAGTTGCTCAAAGCCCTATCCAGTGTCATTTTTGAATGCTTCCAATGATGGGGCATCCCCAACTTCTCTGGGCAACCTGTTCCAGTGAGTCACCACCCTTATAATAAAAACTTCTTCCTTATATCCAGTCCAAATCTACCCTCTACACTTTCTAAAGGGTAAGAGAAACCCTTCCCCTTCCCTCTCCACAGTGGGTGTAGGTGGCATCTTTCAGCTTCTGCAGTAAGTAGAGCAAGTGTCTTTCAAATACTTTTCTCCTTTGGTACCAAATGCTGAACGGCAAGCAGAAGCCCTTCTGGGTAACATGTTGGCAAGGGAGGAGCATGGCGTGAATCCTGGCTGCACGTTGCAGGTTAGAGGCGTACCCGTGTCTGTAGGCACACCTCTCCTAAACCTGGCGGGGCTGCTTTGTTCAGTCTTTGCTTGTGTAGCCTGCCTCCCCTCTCCTCTTGAGTCTGGGAACACCTTCCTTCTCTGAGCTGTAGGTGACGTGCAGAAAGGATCCCTCATGGTGGGTTTGGCAGCTGGCTGAGGTGGTCATGGTGTGAGACAAAGGTGGCCAACCCCAATCCTGGACATATTCAGAGTGGTTGATACTGGGCTGTTAAGGAGTTTGAAAGTTCTGCAGAGACTGAGAATGGAAAAAAAATGATATATAAAATAGTACTGTGAACAGATGCCAGTGTAGATGCACCTGTTTGTTTTGATCAAATTTGTGTAAACATTTACAGACATCCTGAAAATATTTGTCTTCCCTTAACACAGAACAGTTGTTTGGCCCATAGTGGAAGCACACACTGGTGTGACAAAAACATTGATTTTTTTTCTTGCACTCACCCTTAGAAAAGGATGAATTCTGTTTGTTGGAGCTTTGTTATATGAAGACATGCAGATGTTGGGTTAGTCTGAAAAAAGTTGAGGTATTTCTGTAAAGAAAGGAGTGAAGCAATGATGCTCCTTTTGCAAGTGAGGGGCAAAAGGATCTTGCTGATGAGATTGCAGGAAGGAACTAGCTGGACTAAGTGGTAGTTTGGTTGCTTGATTTTTAATATCAGCTAGTTTAGGTACACAGTTTTTATTCAAGGCAACAAAAGATGTAGTTGATCCTGATGAATATTTCAGGGATGAAGATGATACCTAAAGGGCCTAAAAAGCATTCATTAGACTCTGAACATAGGGCACACAAAATAAATTGTAATTAAACATGGGAACATTCTGATTTGATATTATCAAGGCAAAATAATGGAATCAGTGGATCAAACACTTATTTAAATACATTAGGATAATAATTGTAGAAGCTAACTGGGTTTCAGGGCATAGATTCTCTGTTTTCTGCTTTCACTTTTTTCAAAAGTCATAATTGGCATATGTATGTATTTAAGGATATGGTCTTTTTGCTCTGTTCAGATCCTCTTCAAAAACCAGAATACTAGGCCAACTTGGGATTTATTGTTGATACAGTCTCATTTAGAGAAGCTGTTTCAACAAGATATTTTCTTCCATTAACTCTAGGATTATCATGTGGTTTGCCTTGTGAGAGAGCCTTTCAACAACCTAAGTTTATTGTTGCACTTACCAATGCTTACACAGTTAGTTTCCTTCTGGTTTCTTTTAAAACCTTGGCAAACTTGAGGTCAGTGTAATGTTGGCATGTGGGCTGTTATTTTAGAGGTCTCGTTTAGGCCAGTTGTTTGAAAAGCTTCATAAAAATGTTTGTAGGCCACCTCCAAGAAGGAGGCGTAACAAAGGTTTATGTAGGTCATCCGTTTCATTGAAGAAGCTCTAATGCCTTCAACATCTTGGATCAGCCACCACAATTAGGCATGTAATGGAGATTGCCTTAGTGTTAGCAGTCTCATTATTTTCCTCAAAGAAGTGAAGGGGAGATAAGATACATCAAATTAAAACATGCTTTTCATGATCAAGACCTCTTCCATGCTAAGGAGTGACCTGACAAGAGTTGAACTGCAGGCTTTGCAGTGCGCAGCTTTCTGTTGAGAGAGTGTTGTATTGCTCTTACATGTAAAGTGTATCAGTGCTGAAATCCCCTGGTCTCTTGCTTTACAGATAGCTACGTGTAACTATATTCTTTGTGTCTTCAAAGACTGGAAATGCTGTTTTCACTTCCACCTGTACAGTGTCGGAGGAGCAAAGCATGTCTGCACAGAACATAATTGCTAGCTGTTGAAACTGTGTCTGTCCAGTCTCTTTGGATAGCGATATTTGTGGATGATTGTTGTTAATTCGACTGAGATGTCATACAGTCTCCATGTTATCGTTACAGATGTAATTATAATAGATCTCTATTTCAAACTTCTACATGAGGTAGGTAGTTGGTAGATGGAGTTTAGTGCATTAATTTTGCCAGTCCTTAGCTTTGCAAGTGGTGTGTGCTGATAGGAAGAGAAGAAGAAATGGCTCATTTAATTTAGATGAAAAAAAATTACCAGTAATGGTATCCTTTTTGTTCATCTTGTGACCAGTGTTGCTCCAGGCAGTAAGAATGCCTTGTGGATCTGCACTACTCTGCAGAAGTAATTAATGTGGTAGAGTAGTGAGGTATGTCTCTATTGTAATAAGCATTACATGACCTTATTTACTTGTTTATTAGGTAAATTTTGAATGTCTGTTAATTTGAACAAACCAATTAGAAAACCAGGAGTGGCTCAATTGTTACACAACAGTGAATTTGGTCTGCGTTGCTTAATTATTTTTCTCCTAATCCTCATGCTGTTTTACTGTCTCAAAGGAAAACAAAACTTACTTGGACGTTGGTTTTGCAGTGAACAGTATGTTATACTGAGACATGGACTATACACATTTTTGTTCATTCTGTTTTCTGGGTAACTGAAAACAGTAGTGTGGTTTTATTTTTTAGGCTAGCCTGATACTAATAAGCAATGTAACAGTTTAACCTCAGCGCTGCAGAAATCTTGCGGGAGGTACTAAAATTTTATTCCCTTTTGTAAATTTGGAAATCATTATTTGGAAGAATTTTTCTTTCATGAGATGATGAAAGGATGACAACTCCTGATCTTTTAACTTATCCTTCCCACTGCCTTCTCCAGATCTGAGCACTGAGCTGACCTTAAAGCCCTTTGGAAGTGGAAATAATACTGCAAAATATTTCATTAGAAGAGTTATGTTAATGCCAGTGAATTTTCCTTTGTATCATGATGCCTGTGTTCCAGTGAGCAGTGTCTCAGGGACTCTCCAGACTAACAGGGAGCAGTAGGACACTTTTTTTCTCCTTTCAGTGGTCAAGCAGATATTCAGCCCAGTCTCTCACTTGCCGTCTTTCTCCATGACCAGAGGGAGGCATGTAGTTTCACATTAATAGTACAGTTGAAGTATCTGAGTACAAGACAAGTGAAAACTTCCACAAGGTGCCTATGGACTCTGAGCCAAAGTCAGGCCAACCAGGGTCTCTCTCTCCTAACTCCATAGGCCCAGGAATTTTCTCACGTAATTTCTTTAGGCTTCACGTTTTCATTAGAGATATCGTCTGCTCTATTTTTCTCATTAATTATTCCACTGAATTGCAAGCAACTAATAGCTAAAGTATTCCTTCATCTTCAAAACAAACAAACAAAACCCACCAAGCAAAGAAGTAGTAAAGGAGACAATGTCCTATTTTCATGTGCCATTGGATTAAATTTCTAGGACTGGTATTTACTCTGAGTATTATTTAATTTACTCTTAGCTTTCTAGGTGGTGAGATAGATAACTTTCATTTCCACATTTGGATTTAAACTCTCTGTTACCATTTTACTTTGTGATAGAAAGCTTTACCTGTCAATTCCTTAGAGATTGGGTGATTTGTCAAAATCTTTCAAAGTAATGTCTTGGGAAAGTGGCATTTTGTTCTTCATGGTGAACTGATAATCTGGGTAAACTGAGCTGGAGAGAACATGGCAGTAAGGGATAAAAAAGGTCAGCAAATACATAGCTGAAATCCAGAAATCAGTAAATGACAAGTAAGGTTTTAAATTCTCACTGATCTCTGTCATCCCCATTTCATTTCTGTTCTGTTACTAATTTCTAAAGACAAAAACAAATTCTTACATCCCGAGAACTGTGAAGGCAGGACACAGACAACAATGATGTAAATTTTCTTAATGATTCTTTTCAGATTTTGATTGATTTACATTTCCTACCACAGGGTATTGCTGAAAAGCCAAATTAGAATTCTTTGTAAGCTTTTATTCTCTGAAGTAAGATTTTGGTGCTATAGAGATGGCTGTTTCCATTTTTTGCTGCCTTAAAAAGGTTTTTACTCCTCACAGAGCAAGAAAGAGGTCTCTTCAAAGTTGAATTCAGGCATAAAGTTGCTATCCACCCAAGATTCTAAACAAGAAACATTATCGTAAAAGGAGCTTACTAAGAGAAATAGATTACCCAGTCTGTTCCGGTTAGTAAATGCCTGCTTTGAGCACTGCTAGTGAGCAGTAACTACCTCATTAAGGAAACTGTTCTTTCCGCTTAGCCTTGCCATTAAACCATTTCCCCTAATTTCCTAGTTCAGTTTTTCTTATTAACTTGAGCTCATTGCTTAGCTTGCTGTTTTATAAATGTAAATTGTACAATCTCTTATTTTATTGTATTACGCTTTGTGTAAATGGGTCTGTCTTGAGCCTTCTTAGCAAAACAAAAATGCTGAGCAAATTACATATTCTTAATCTGAAGTAAATAATTTGGTATCAGGCATTTGTGAAAGGTCCAAAGAGGGACCATAATTTTTCTTATTTCTGAATTAGAGTTCCAGACACAGCCTCAAATCCTGGTGCAGTTCTGGTGCTTTGTACTGTTTTATGTTTTATTTCTCTGATTCCTTTCACCCAGCTAGGTGCTGGGCCCTTACAGAAGCGAGTGATCAGCAGTGATACGAGTTTTAAGGCTGATGTAAAGGAAGGAGGATTCACAAGCGACTATACCAGGTTAGGAAATACTGTGAGCCGTAGATCTACGTCTGCAGGTGTTTGGAGCGGGTGTCTAGGGCAGCCGTACTCATTGCTGCCATGGCTGTAGTAACTCCGTTAGCTAGTGCAGAACTAGTTTCTGTCTGTCTGCTTGCCAGCACGTTGTCATGGAGGTGTACTCCAGTGCTCGGAGCTGAGTCCCACACAGCATGCCCACTTGCACAGTTGCCAGTGATTGTCAAGATGATTAACGACAGCACTGCTGTCTAGGTTTTTTTCTTCTGAACTGGAATCGTCCAAAGATGCAGTTCTGCGTCTATATTTATAGGTTCATATGGTCCTAGACGTGCATGATTTCTCTGGACATCTTTGTGTTTCTTGATCTTTTCAGCAGTGATGGCAAAATAAATGTTAAGATGTTCACCTGTGGCATGCTACTGGGCCAGCACTTCCCAGCTAGAAAGCTGCAACTGGGTGCTTGGGACTTGTGTGCGTTGCATACCTTTCAGCATTTTCCCTCATTGCCCATTTGGAATGTCAGTGTGCTGGTACACAGCCCAGTGTGAGAAAATAAATAATCTTCTGGGGTGAGACTGATATTTTTGTTACTCCAGGAACAGAAAACTTAAATCTATCTGTACTAAAACTAGGAAAGATTTTTCCTTTGAGAGCAGCAGACATCCTTTGTATATGTTTGTATCTCTGCAGTTTCACTGTGATAAATATGCACCATGAATAACACGTTATTCTGCTCGTTGTATGCAGATCCTACTGCAGCAGAGCCTTCCAAATTTAAGAGAAGTACTTTAATCGGAGATCAGATTTTTATTTCCAATGAAAACCAACATTTTCTCAGACCATTCTTCCTGACTGGTATAAAATTAACTGCAAATACATACGTATCTCACTGGTTTGAGTCTATTCACTTGCAAGTTTTCTATAATCTTCCTTTGAACATTAACAGTAAAAGGAGTGTACCTTTGTCAGTTTATATATGGAATTACAGCTTGTTTATTTGGTCTTTCTTACTTCCTCTCCTTGGTTTGTTTATGTCCAGACAGTCTAGAATGCTGTGGTAGAAATCTGTGGACCAATGACAAGAGTCAGTATTCTAGTACTGTTCCTTGTCTGGGTTACTGCTTGTCTCTGAATGCAATGCAGCTTTTAATGCTTTCAAGAGTATTTCCTCTATAAGTAGTTAAATTAGAGGGTAGCAAAATGAAACAAAGCAAAGCTAACCATCTAGTCTGTTGCTGGTTGAAAATCCAAGCAGCCCAGGCAACAATTGCTCCCTGAACAGTTTTATCTCCTACACTGTTTTTCTTGCACTGTCATAATGAGCTTGGCACATGCAATGTGATCAGTAGTTTTGACACACCCGCATCAAATCCCTTCGGCTTTAGACTATCATGATCTCTCTGCACCTTCCTCCAGGGCAGTAGTGCAGCAGTTTCTTAGTTGAGATTAATCTGAAAATTAGAAAATATCCTTTATTTTTTCCATCAATTAAGAAGTAATTCTGTAAATTTAAAATCTAACCTTTTGTAATGGAAAGCAAGTTACCTTTTCATTTGGCTTTTGAGCTTTTGAAAGGTCAATAAAACTCAGTGGAAAACTAGGAAAAGCACACAGCCAAATCTTTTACAAAACTTGATTAATAACATTGAGGCAACAATATAGTGTCAGATCAAAGTCCAAGGAATTCAATATCCTTTCTCAGATATTACCAAGTCAAAGGAGATGTCTGATAAAAAAATAACTGGGCGGGGGAGGCCCATGTGATGATTTCCATGAGTATTCTCCCCGATTCCAGTCATCAGGGCTCAGGGACATCCTTTGCTTGGCCACCTTTCCATCACTGGTAATAGCATAAGGCACTTAACCAGTTCTTCAGCGTTTCTTTCAACAACTGGAAGAGTTTATTGCTATGTTCATGTTCTGTGCAGGCAGTCCTCTATGTCTGGAAAATGACACTTGCGTAAAGTTTCCTTTTCTTGTTTCTCAGAAGTTTGTTTTGGGGGATAGGAAGGAGGAATACCAGTGAAGTTTTAGAAGCCCTGTAGTTTTAGCTCCAGAATAAATTAATTTCCTTTTCCTTACTGTGGTGAAGCTCATTTTAGTTGCTAGCTATATCCGTTCATTTTTCTGCTTATGTTGGGAGGCAATGATGGACTTTACTGAAGTGATCTTAAAATACAAACTTTTTTCTTCTGGACAGTGGCATCCTGTCCGTGCAACTATACAAATGTTCAAAAACAAATGTGAAAACACTGAGTAGGTTGGTCCTTGGGGTGCTAGTCACTCATGTAATTTGTGTAGCTGGAGAGAAAAGTTCTTTTGAAATACAGGTTCCGATCTGAGGCTTGCAGCAGTAACTGATGTTTAGTTGTAAATGATCCCTGTTGCCTTATTCCAACGCTCAGCCTTCTGACTGTACTTCTGACATACAGCAAATACAATTGAAACAATTAAAGAAGGAAACAAAAAGAAGTGACGCTTTCCATTTAGCTCTCTCTGTTTCTCTGCATGCCTCTTGAAGTTGATGACTCTTCTGTGCCTTGCTCCTGGCAAGGGACTCGGAGGGTAGTAAGAGTGAGCGTGTGTCTCCAAAGTGTGCTGGGAACCCACAGCTCCACCACGACTGTGCAGTTCACTGTGAGACTTTTAGTGCTCTTGGACTACTAAGCACATCCATAAGGGCTCACTGGGAAGTAAGCTAAAGCTTTCATCTTTCAGCATGAAAGAGATTTACCACTTTTCTAATCCAACTAGCAGTGAATACTGCTTCAGAAAGTCAATCTCTGCTGATGATGAATTGATGAAGAAGGGGAAACAGTGTCCTTCCTCCCTACTTGAGTTCTTCTGTGAGCATGGGAATCACTTTTAACTGGATTTTCCCTTCACTTCAGAGAAGGGTTGAAAAGGATGAACTGCTTTCTGACTTTTATATTTACATTTCTGTGAACTTAACACTGAAATTAAAGATGAACTTGAGACAAGTATCTGTACCTAAACAGAAATACACTCTGTTTTGTGTTCTGGGTGTGACATGCAGCAGCTACGCCAGCAGCTCTGTACCTTCTTTGTATTAGTCATGTTCAGCTTCCTCTGTAGCTCAGTTGGCACTGTGGTGCTTTTTTTTCCCCTTCATATGATGGCTACACCAGAGCAGCATGGCTAAAACTACACCTTTGTCATTTGCTAACAACACGGTCTGTCGACATGTGATGCCTTGTGTGAGGTACAGGAATGCTCATCAGTTAAATGTTGTCCTCTGAGTGAATACCAAAATCTGCTGTGAATCCCTTTCCCCTCAGCGGTCTCCTCAATGTAGTACCACTGTTGAGAACCACTTCTCACCTGAACCTAAATACTCTTCCAGCTGCAGACACCACCATTATAGTACTCAGAGTGTACTATAGTTCAATGCCAGTGTTGAACTTCAAAGCTAAGACTGAATCAGGACAGAGACAAGACCACACCAATTGCAGGCCCTGAAGAGCAGATGAAGTCCAAGATCAGTCATCACCCTTATATGAGTAGTCAGTTTATCACTGTTAGAGGAGTGGGCTTTAAACACACAAGACTCATGGTAGAGGCTGATGGACCAGATAGATATGTATGCTGAAGTCCTTTTTGTGGATACCTCTGAAACAAGAGTTGAGACCACCCCAGGGTCTACTGGAAAAGTACTGCTCTGTTCTGGAAGGATGCCGTATTTCTGGCATTAAGTAAGGATAACTCCTACATTTTGAGGATGAGCCCAGAACGAGTATGTAGCCTTTGTTTCCTTGGCAATAGATGGGTCTGAGAACTGCAGGTGGGCTGCTATACTTCTGACATGCCAACTTGATCATCATGACCCAACGTGTGTGCAGCTTATATCTAACTGCATTCTGTAGGCTGGAAAGAGGAGACGGAATTGTCTGCCAGCATTACAAGACAGGCTGATGATGCAGAGGTCAGACTTCTCTAACCAAAAACAGGCAGCAAGAGAGGAAAAACTTGTGTGTGAGAGCTGTCATAACTATTTTAAGACAGCCAGTGGAAAAAAGTTAAGGCCTCTTTGTGTAGGAGTCACAAAGAAATTTCCAAGCAGTTGAGGGGAAGATGTTTTAGCTCTTTGTGGTTGTGAAATACAGATTTTGATTATACTATTATCTCTGAGAAGAATAAATTGTGTATATCACTTCAGAATTAGATTGATCACCGTGGGTGTGTTCAGGCTCAGCACTGTTTTTTGGCTCTTGATCTGAATATGCGTAGTTATTTCTCCTGACTTTTAAAATATGAAGACTCACCATGGGTGTAGGCTTCACAATAATTCTTTCTTTAAACCCAGTCTCCTCTACTGAAAGGGAAGGGACATCTGTCTTTCATCAAATGAAACAGGAGGCAAATGTTGTTTCCAAAACATGTTCAAACTTGAAAGTTAAGTTGAGTAAGTGGTCCTGAAGGTCTGAAAAAATGTGTAGGTAAATAACATGTACTACAGGGACTGGAATAGCTTCAGGTGTCAAGGATTTAGACATTTCTTTTAGAAGCACATGTGCCCTGTCTGTGTGTGAGCCTTGACCTGATCCTTTGAAAAAGTAATATTGGCAGTGAATACTGGTGTCAGGGGAGTCTGCAAAACAGGGGCTTGCATAGTCTGCAAATTGTGTTCAGTGTAAGCAGTAATGAGAAATCCTTCTTAGTACTGTTAGTTTAGAGGGGGGGAAAATTTTTTTTTCAATCAAAGCTCTTAAAATGTACTAAAGTTAACAATGGAAACCATTGTTTATAAAACAGTTAAATTTAATTTTTCGAGATGGTCTTGGTTTACCTGTTAGCCTAAGTTATAATAGCTGTTAATGAATGTTAAGTTGATGCTGTTAAACTATCAGAAAAGCTTATGGTTAAACAGCAGTGTGGATGTGTTTAACAGCTTTCAGTAAAGAGAACTTTCCATGAAACAGACTATGACAAAGGAGTTGATGATTTGAAAAAAAAAAAAAAAATCTGTTTTTCCTGTCAAAATAATGTTATAGCCAGCCTAATGACAACCTGCAAGATGGAATTGAATTTGTTACCTTCAGCACCAAAAGCATGACTCTTGATACTCAGACTAAAGCAGCATTGCTTCTTTTTTATCTCTTTGTTCTCTGCATAGATCAGGTAGCAGAAAGGTCTCGTCCACCTGCTGCATGTTCAAATGTCATTGCTTTGTTTGAGGAAATGCTCAAGACTTCAGAGTCTGGCATTTTTCTGTTTGGATACCAATATAACAATAGAATAATATTAAGAATATTTGAACTGATGGAATTATTTGGCTCAGTCTTTGTTGGTTCTTTAAAAGATTTATTTATTCACCTTTAAAACGCATTTCTAAAATGTGCAAATCAGTAATCCTGAAGCATTTGTTATTCTGGTCGAAATCAATTGGAGAGAGAAGCCCATTGCACTACAGAGATTTGGAATAACTGCAAACTACTTAGATTACAGTGGGTTTGGGGTGTTTTTTTTGTTTTCCTACTTTATTTAGTAACTGAGTAACTATTATGGCAAAAGAAGGCAAAGTGGATCTGGAATATATAGAAGCTTTAAAATGGAGGTCTGAAAAAAGCCACAGTAACACTTTTTAAGATGATTTCTGTGAAAATGTCTTTGAGCACTTGAGGTAATTCACACATAGGTGTGTGACCCAAAGTTATCCAGCTGTTACCTGTCAGCTGGCTCATGGGTTGGACAGATGCCCCGGGAGTAGCCAGTGGTGAAATAAAATGCATTGATGAAGGTCAGCTACAAGGGAGGCTGTTTAAATTTGAAATTCAGCACACATTTTGCTAATTAATAGAGCTCCAGCAAGGGACTAATCACATTACAGCCTACAGAAATTTATTTATTCTGGACTACAGCAGCATATCAGGCTACAATTTGGAGAAATGCTAATGTTCGGGTGCCTGCATCTGGATTGTTCAAACTAGAAATCCCCCTCAATTTGTTAAAAGATCTGTGCCAAGTTTCAACAGATCCTGTCCAAGGGCCAGAAACCCACCATGTCCTTTACGTGGAGGTTGGTTAAAAATTTTTTTGAGTTCCTGAATAATAACCAGATACGGTATTTTAAAAAGCAGGATTTAAAGCAGGTTTTTCTAGTGATCAAAAGGAGAATAATTGACCAAAACTCCATGGGAATTTTATGTGGAGATATTTGCAGTTCTAGCATAAAATCCCTGTTTTACACAGAAACTGCTGGTGCTGCCTGACCTTCTGTGAAGGATGGATTTGATAATCAAATGCATGCTCTGCAACACAGGGCTAGTGAAATTAAATAGCAAGAAGCAAGAGGTTGCCATAAGCAGAACTGAATGTTTGTTTCTTGACATTTGCATAACTAATTGACAGCTCATTAGGCAAGCTGAAAGCTAGGTGGAGAAATAAGAACTCGGTGCAGCAGAGTGTTGTTACATTGGGTAACAAGGACACTTATGCCACATTTAAAAAATTGTCCTTCAGAAATGTAGATCACAGAATCATTTTGGTTGGAACAGACCTTTAAGATCATCAAATCCAACCATTTGTCCTGCACTGCCAGGTCACCACTAAACCATGTGCCTAAGCACCACATCTACATGTCCTTTAAATACCTACAGGGATGGTGACTCCACTACCTCCCTGGGCAACCTGTTCCAATGCTTTACAAGCCCCTCTGTAAAGAAGTTTTTCCTAATGCCCAATCTAAACCTTCTCTGGCACAAATTGAAGCCATTCCTCCTTGCCCTATCACTTATTACCTGAGAGAAGAGTTTGACCCCCACCTCTCTACAACCTCCTTTCAGGTGGTTGTAGAGAATGATAAGGTCTCCCCTCAGCCTCCTTTTCTCTAGGCTAAACAACCCCAGTTCCCTCAGCCTCTCCTCACAGGTCTTGTGCTCTAGACACTTCACCAGCTTCATTGCCCTTCTTTGCACAAACTCGAAATGGACTAGATGGAGTGGTCTGTTGGGAGCCCTTGGGAATAACTTTCAGCTGGGTTTGTTGATGTTGCAACCTATTTCAAACAGTGGCTGTGCTTCTGAAAGGTGCTGCTTAACTGCTGTGGTTTCCTTCTCTGAGTGCTCCTGTTGTCCCTTTCCTGGATCTCAGTGCCATGTTGGATGGCTGTGCTGTTCACCTGCTTGGAGACCCAACAGGCAGAGCGCTGACTCCAAAGGATGCTGCTGGATGAGCTGTGAGTGTTATAGCTGGGCCGAGACCTCTACCATGCACAAGGTACCTGGTGCTGCTCTGCAGGGCCCCTCTGCTAACAGCATCCTGAAACACACTTCTGGAAAAGAAACTGGCCAGGGCAGTGTCCACTGTATCATGCTGATTAACGAACAGGGTAACCAGGGATAGGGATTGAAAGGAGGTATCCAGCCTCAAGGAAAAGATGTAAAAATCAAACAGCCCAGCCCGCATAAAATCCTTTTCAAGCATCCCAAAACCAGTTGTAATTATGTCAAAAATTAGCTGTAGTCATGTATGTCTTGTGGCTGTGCATGTGTTTTGGTGAGAGCGGTAATGGAAGTAACAGCCTGAAAGACAAGAAATTCAGCAAAAACTAGCTTCAGAGATAAAGGAGAAGGCATCTCATGCGGGTCACTGATTTCAGTGTGGGAGAAGCTTGTTTCTTAATTTCTGTTTCAAGAAGGGGGAAAGTCATCATGGAAAAATTATATTTAGATGTCTTTGGTTGGAGAATTTATGTAGCTGGTTGTAAAATACCATCAGCTCTCTTAAGACTTCTTGCAATGCTTTTTCGTATAGGATAGACTTCTAAAGTGAAGGAACTCTTTTGGGTCGTGTAAAAATAGGATTTAAAGAGTAGAATTTCCATAGCAGCATTCTGAAGCTTGTCCTGCCTGTTTAGCTGGCCCTGTGCCTCGTGCTGGGAGCATTTCAGTATGTTCTTGAGGAAAATGTTGCGAGGAGGAGGAGGTTTGTTAAGAACTAGCAAAAGTTTCAGCAGCCAGAGAGCTGTATAAAAAAGATGGGCATCACCTAAGCCAGAAAAGAACTAGGTTGATGGTACCTAAAATTAGAAAAATACTGTACCAGATTTTTAAAAGTAAACGGTAGGAGAAAGCAATCACTTTGGGATAATACGTTGTTTGTAAATGAAATCATAACATCATGGCTTAGAAAAAATAGAAATAGCATCTGTAAAAATCAGTTACTAAATAATGAAGAGCAATCTAAACAAATGTTAGTTAAGCGGAACATGTAAATTAAAAGCTGAAAATAATTTCCAGTAAACTGAGCCATAAAATCCAAGTGAGTAGTCATGTAAATGCTCCCTGTAGTCAATGAAAGCGGACAGATGTCTTCAGGAAGGTACAACATGTTTTCAGATGGCAGGAACCAAGCTAAGAACTGTAGAGAGCAAGTAGTAACCCTACAGAGGGAAGACTGCTCAAGAAAGAAAATAAAACCATAATTATTCCTTATGCCTTTAATTGCAGTGTACTGCTACATTTGTTTCCGCCCCCCCCCACCCCGAAAAGGATATAGCAGAACTCAAAGAGCTGTAGGAAGGGACATAATATATTGTATACATACACATATATTATACGTACACATATTTATGTGTATATATTTTCTATTTATACATAAAACAGTTTGCAATAAGAGCTCTTCAGCAAGGTTGCTGGAGCAGATGCAACTACTCTTGCAATTCCTGAAGTGCAGCCAAATCCCTACTGTTCTGAAGCTTAAGAACTAGTAAGATTCACTGGTTGGGAGGGGAAAAATGGATGTGGAAAATTAGCAGCTGTTTAATAAAAGTTGATTGCCCACAAACTGTGATTGCAAATGTAGTGGGTGAAAACAACCATATCCAGGAGGAAGGAATGCCTGCATTTAATACTGAGTGTAAAAGAGCTGGAACTGGTAACAATCAATATAACTGAGAATATATGAAGCATAGGAGACTGATAAAGAGAAATACTTGTTGAAGGTGAGAAAAAAATTCATCGTTAACAAGACAAATATGCATGTTCTCTGCCTTTCATTTAGCACTTCATATATTTCATAAAAGAAAAAGAGTGCTATAAGTTAAAATGCCAAAGGTGTTCCTCGGCATCTTCTGTAAGTAATACCTATAACTACTATTAAACCGGTTTTAGTCTAACAAAAAGAGACACAGCTTTTAGCTATTTTCTTGCTAACACAAGAAAAAAAGAAAAAATGACAGTAATTAACTCTTTTGCTCTTTGGGTAGAATTCCGTAAGAGCTCATTGCTTGGAGCCTTTAAGATCAGAATAGGTACCTTTGATGTATTAGTTAAATACAAGCTAGGTTTCCCTTGAGTTATCAGACTTAATGCATGGTAACTGAGTAAGATTCCTTGCTCAGAAGGACAGATGCTGGTTTTTCTAATGATGAAAACAAAATCATGTCAAGGTTGCCAGCACTTCTGACTTCAGGAACTATAGTTCCTATAGCAGTAGCTCCTCCAGAGTTTTTTATCTATTTTTCTGTCTACTCTGTTGGTATTTCATCTTCTTTAAGGCTTCTCTCCAGCGATTTGTTCATGCTTTTGTTTATGTATTCTAGATTAATTGATAATTTGTTAAAACTGATTAACGTGCCTTGGAGGAGGCATAAGAATACAGACTGCTTCCTCCGAGGTGGATGCTATAATATCACTAATCTAGCCAACTTCACATGTCTCGGTTGTAGTAGGAAGACAGAGGAGGTTTGTTCACTGAGCGGACAGTCAGTCTCCTCATTGAAGGAGAATTAATTTTTGTAGGAAATAAGAGATGTAGTTTTCATTCTCCCAACCCTATCACCTCACATCATGTATAAAGGGGCTTTTCATCTTTGTCTGGGAGAAATTATTTGATTATTTCTCTCTGGGACAATGTTGAGGACTGTGAGGCAAGTTAGGTCCTCCAGCTTGATGTTTGACACTTGGGCTCCAAAGAGGAATAGGATTTTTAGATATGAACCCTTTTCTCTGTGTTTAGACATCTGTGCACCATGTAATGTTGTGCCAAACCTCCTGGTACACTGATTTTAGTGCATGGAGACATCTATGTCAGGGCTCTACGCTGCATGGTAAATTCCCACCATCAGAGCACAAGGGTCCTTCTGAGGTCAGTCCCCAAGTTTCCCCAGTTCCTCACAGTGTAGAGGGCATCTGTGGCTTCTCATGTCTATTTGCCACAATTACTTAAATAATTGATGACTTAATAAATAGACAGAGTGAAATTAGGGTTTTATTGTGTTTGTAAGTGCTTCCAAAGACAGTGTTTTGAGGATTCATTGAGGAAACCTTAGTGAAAACTGCCTGTGGAAGGATTTCTCCCTGTTCATTTCACGGCCCCAGCTGCACAAGCCATGCTGTGAGCCAGACTCATCTGAAAACTAACACATGGGCAGAGAGATGAAGCAGGCTGTTTCAAGTGTTATCTGGTTTTGTGTTAGTTTATTAATTTACAGCTGGATCTGTTCATTCATGTGCGTGGGTCGTGTAAACAAGGTCATCAGCAGATCTGAGTCAGCTGAAGGACAGCCACTGAACACTTGATGAGGGATTTGGGCAAGGAGTATCAGCTGCCTTTTTTTCGCTGCCAATCTCAGGTTACTGTAAATGTTTCTGCTCAGGACTGCTTCTTGTTCCTAACATTTTAATAAATTGTGGGGGAAATTGAATGAGAATATTATTGGCCTTGTTAGATGTCGTTATTTAGGTGATAGAGATTGTGGTCATGTACACACGTGTAGTAATTCAGACTTGGTCACTAGAAGTTTGAAATTATTTTGGAAAATAATTGAACAGTCCCAGTGCTTGTTCGCCTTTTTCTAACAGAGGTAACAGAGGTGCTAAAACTGACCACTCAGAGATAACAAATTACTTTTTTTAAAAAAAGGCAAACCTCCCTCCACGTGCACACTTTTTCACTTTTAGATATGGATAATCATGACTCTGTTCTGACATGTGAATGAACTTTAATATTATGTGCTCTATGTACTGTGTAGCTCATGATCCTTACAGACACAAAAGTGAAGTGGACTCAATTAAACACCTGCAGGATTGAAAAAGGAAAGGTCGGAGAAGGGGCAAAGCCACCTCTGTGTGCTTGGGGTACATATCTGTAGTACATCTCTTTCCTACTGCTGTTTGCACATATTAGAAAATGTAACTTTTTTCTGCAATGTTCCCAGTGTTCCCAACTAGATAAAATGAAGAAAAACTGAATTACTGTCCACTGGTCCTAATTGAAATACCAGAGAATGTCATCTAAAAAGATGAGCAAGTCAATAACTCAGTTCCACTGGGTTTTAGATTGATGACATCGATTCCTTCACAACCGCTCTGTTGGAGTCAGAAGTTCATATTGCTTATATAGCATTTAGACTAAATTCTGTTCGGCCCAATGGATTATTTTGAAGCATTCCCTAATCCTTCAGTTGTTTCTTCTCTGAATAATACTGCAGAATGGAAGCCCAGCCTTAGGTTTACTCTAAAATTAAAAAAAAAAACCAAACACCCCAAACAAACAAATAAAAAACTACTAGATGAATCATAGCAAGTACAAGCATAATATCTAGAAAGTTCTAGCAAATTAGGGTTAGCT
This sequence comes from Bucorvus abyssinicus, assembly GCA_009769605.1. Taxonomy (NCBI): domain Eukaryota; kingdom Metazoa; phylum Chordata; class Aves; order Bucerotiformes; family Bucorvidae; genus Bucorvus; species Bucorvus abyssinicus. The sequence goes on from CM020025.1 coordinate 24,287,613, forward strand.
AAGCCACTTCTGGACTGGAGACATGCAATATTTTACAACATAAAACAAACCCACCTTTTTTCCCCACAATATGACTTGTTTACCAGACAACTTGATGGGCATAATGTTCATAAATGAGCACTGTTCATAAACAGTGGTTTTGATGAAGAAAACAGTGGTGTGGAGGATGCATCTGCTTTAATGCCCTTGTTCAGTTTAGTGGCTACTTCTGAGTGTGCCTAGGCAGGCAGGAGAAAGGGACTCGCTTTTCAGTGGTTACTGCACACCTAGTCAGGGGAGACATCTGATGGGGGAGGCTGTGTCTTCCTGGCTGGAAGATCTCCTGGGGATCTTCCAGCAGAGAGCAGACTCAACCTAACAGGCAATAAAGGAGGGACCAGGAAGCCATTTAAAATTTCTAGACTATAAAACGAAACCATGGGAAAAGAGGTCAATCTTGAAGGGCTGCTGGACAGGAGATTAAGGTTTGAGTTCAAGGACTTTTATCTGTATTACCCCGTGAATCTGGGTTCTGAGTATTCGGAGTTTCCTTCTCCTAGATTACTGTTTCAAATTTTTTTGTAAAACACAGCTTTAGAATTTGGAAGCTTTGATTTTATTTTTTTTTCTGATGTGCTTGATTTAAACTGAAGGTGAGACAAAGTTGGTATAATCTTATCTCAAATAGCATAGGTAAAGGCAGTTGTTATAAAAGTAGCACTGATCCAGTCAAACTCCACTATAAATCTGTTTCTGTTACTGACATCGAGACAAATGCCTTTGCTGAAGTTTTAATTTAGGGTTTGTTGAAATCTAGCAGTGGCTGCTCGGCTGGATGTTGTTTTATTTTGGTGTCTCTTCTTTGCATTTCAAAAGATCAAAGGCTGAGAGTGACAGTGAAGTTTTCTTCATCTCTTTTCACAATGTGTTTATGAGCTGCCTCTATCATTTCACTGCCAATTGCTTACTCGACGACATTGCAGCTTTAATTGCTTCCTGATTACAAGTGTGATGCTGCACCTTGCTCTGAGTCCAGAAGCCCCAGGATTTTTGGTATATTTTAATATAGATTCCAAATGCAACCTGCCAAATTATATATTATCTTTGAAGTTAAAGATGTTGAACTTGGCTCTGTCAGTGTGTGTGAAGAGATACCTGCCAAAACCAATTGGATGGATTGAGGAAGGAGAACAAGGGCAGCTCCATGTAATACTGACGCAGCTTTCTTGTACTTGCTGTAGCTTGCATGTGTTGTAGTAGATGCGTTTGTCTTCCTAGTTGTGGCTGCTTCCCTAGCATGCGCTCTGGGACATGACAGCGTGGCTACACAGCTTTATTCTAACATGCCGGGCTTTGTCATTTGTATCTAACAATCTTGTAAAAAATCTTTCCTCCTTGACTGGGCAATAGAGAGTTCATTTTTTTCTCTCATTGGGCAGCTAAGTACTGACTTTGTGACTTTAGCAAGTATTAGGCTTCTAGACTATTAGACCTGCTAATAGGCTACCTCCTATTACAGCTTTGTTCCTTCTCTTAATCTTTATCCCTCACCTGTTCAAATTCACTAGTCTTTTGCCTGTTTCATCGTTTATGGGCTCAATTCTTCATGTAATCTGAATTGTTTAACTAAGTGGAAGCATTAAGCCTGCAGCGACACCAACAATACAAATTCTAAATACACGGCTTACTGCTTTTTTACTAACTGGGTTAAGATATATATATGCAAATTCCACAGATAATCTGTTGTAATATACGTGTCTTGGAATGTACAACCATTTGTAGAAGTGTCCATGATAAGGAGGTTGTTTCTGGCTGTCATAAAATTTCTGATTAAAATAAAAAACGTTGAGGGATTATTCTGGGCTTTTTGGATCATCATGTTAGAAAATATGTGTTAGAAGATGGCAGAAGGCTCTTCGTATGAGTAATGTGTTTCAGAAGTTGGCAGACGAATAGTGCAAATGTTTCCAAATAGCCTGGCACAGAATTGAGTTACCTTTTTTATAAAAACTACTTAGATCAGTAAGAGTCTGCTTCTTAGATAAGTGGGAAACATGTTTTCAGAATAGTCTAGAAGAAGCTGTAATAAAAAAGAAAAATCTTGAGCATTAGTGGAATTGTGACTAGAAATTGGCTGGAATAACAATACAAAAACTAAAATGAGAAGAAATGGTGATGAGACATGGGCTTTGCAGAGGTTAGGGTTTAGCCTTAGAGGTGACAAGAGATGCATGCTGTTGTCTCTGCACATTAAAAATGCATTAGGATGATGACTAATCGGCTAGTCACAATAAGCAAATAACTTAAGCCTTATCTTGGCATAAGTAGCACTGTTATTACAGTAGGAAGTTAATATTTGCTTATAACGTGACTTGTATACCATTTGCGTTTCTTGCCAAAGTTCTTGACTGGCCTAGCTTGAAAACATTTTGGAATATCTGTATAGTTACTACTGACATTGGGGGGGGAAAAAAAAGTGTAGAAATAAGCATACCTTCCTGTATTTTTCTAGTTTATTGAAGTAGGTGCTCATAATTGGGGAAAAGAGAGAGGTGAAGTCTTGTTACTGTGAATTTGAAACTGGACTAGGAGGAGACTTGAGAAGGAAAACTTCTCAGCATCATGGTGGTGGTGGGTTTTCGTTCTTTTTCCGCCCTTAGTTCTCTATCCCATACTCATTGATGGGAACTGTGATGCAAAAAGGTTCTGGGCTTTGGGGTTTTAGGGAACTTGGGGAGGGGCTCAATTATAAGAGGCCTATGAAGATTTTTTTTTTGCTGCTTATATGTGTAACTGTCCAACAAAACTGACTGCAGGATCTTGAAATACACTGGATTGATAACTAGGTTTTGCCCCTTGGTAAACAACCAAAATTATCTCTAAGAAGGAGATTCCTCTCACTGTAATCATTTCAGACTGTCCCATTAACTGCAAATGAAGATTCATAGATTGTTCTGCTACTATCAGCTCCTCCCTCCAGAAGCACGGAAGGGGAAATACATCGCTGTGGAAATGCTGAGACAGGAGGAAAAAGCCGCACGAACAACATCTTCACCATTGCCCCAGCCTGGGTGCAGATTTTCTTACCTCAGCTGTAGCATCCTTTTAGACTTCATGCAGTATCTGAACAGTGTGGGCACCACGGAGGTTAGGGGTGACGGGAGCTTGGAGGGTAGCAGTCGCTGCTGTAGAGGCAGTAACTGTCCAGTGCGGCTGTAGGGAAATCTTTAAGACACTTTTGTGTCTTAAATTGCTTGTTCAGTTAAATCCTTGCCATAGAATATGCTGCTAGCAAGGCAAAATAACAGATGATTGTATAAAATAAATAAGAGATTGAAGGTGGTTTTGACTTGAGATGATATATCGAAAAGTAATCTTTAAAATGGTCTAGAGATTACTGTAGTGAAGTGAATTAGTATTTTCAAAAACTTAAGTACTCTGAAGAGGGAGCAAACTATGAATATGAAGCCTCCAAGTTACCATTAAAGTTATCTGGACCTTGACATATAAATTGGAATGCATAAAAATAGACTAATTTATAAAAGTTTGTACTTTGCATGCTAAAATCTAGAGGGATTAAACTGCAGACCAAATGTTCATTAATCTTCTCATTGAAGCATTGCTGTCTGAAGTGTAGCCAGCTGGGTGATTATTAAATCTAAAGAAGGATTTAAGATTCAGAACGCATTTTGAAGCTTTTATGTGTTATAACGTTTCTACCAGCACCATGAATTGATCACCCGTGTGAAAAAGTTAATCAAGGAATGTATTGTTGTTTTTTGACACACATAAATTACACTTTATAATGGTGGAGAGAAGGTAATGTATTTATGATAAAGGCTAACACTTTAAGAAAGCTGTATTGGAATAAAAATATTTATAAGACTACAGTTAACAGCTAAATCCTACATGCCAAGGGCTTGGCATCTAACAGCTCTGCATAACCTTTGTACCACTTTCCAGAATGAAAGTGCATTATAATGAGCAATGAGATGGTATTGCTGTAAGAGAAATGTCCAGACAAATAATGCGTTTTAAATGCATTAAAACAAACAATTCCCCGAGCACTCCTGTTTTCGTGATGCTTCCTCCCTGCCTGCATTTACACTCGTGTTATTCATGTCTTCCTCTTAAAGCAGAAACACTTCGAAGTAGATTGTCTTTTGGTGGGGTGAGGGGCCAGTGGGGGAGGGGGGTATGGGTCAAAGAGGCAATTCTATAACACCAAGTATGTTATTACCACAGCTTGCATTTTAACTTGACTGTTGTTCCATCTTTTTTCTCCCAAAATCATTTGAAGTCTTCCATTTGGCCTTGTTAAAAACTTCTGGGAAGCATTTGCACCACTCACCGTGAGATGCTTTGTAAAACAGTCTGGACAATGAATCTTTGTGATCTTCTCTGTCCTCGTTGTGGAGAGAGGTTCCTCCAGCGAGAGCTTTAGAGCAGAGCCTGCATTAAGTGCTCTGAGTTTTCCTCTGGATGAGTATGCCCTTTCACAGCGCATGGAAAGGGGTCTAAAATGGGTGAGTTGCGTAGTTAAACGTGGATTATAGGACCGTTTGTCCTTATTCTCCTCCAAATGGTTCTTTTCTCTTAGTGCGTAAATACAGATGGAGATACAATACTAAGACTTGTTTTTATCTTTGCTGAGAGTTTAGACATTACTAAGTTATGAACTAGATGGGTTTTTACGCCTTTAATCTTCTAGTTCGCATCTCTTTTTTATTTACTTGTCTCCAGTCTTGCAGCTTGATGTCTGCAGCAGTTTATATCTTCATTTCTCCTTTTCAGCCTATTTGTTCTTACTTCCATCGTTTTAGTAATGATGGGTTATTTTTTAAACAATTGTAGCACATTATCCTAGCAGCTCTTGGGTCATACAGAAGAGGACAAGCGTAGACAGCCTTTCTTTTTGGTTTTGGGATGGAAGCATGCAACTGTCCTTCTTCCTCAGAACCTTTCTCTTTGCCTCTTCTGCACGCTACATCTAATTCTCAAAAGTACTGTTGAAATGATGTCACCCTTCATGGGATGCAAGAGTAGTTTCTTTGTAGATGGAAAGGGGCTGCATTTTCCCATGTACATATTGCTTCCTTAAATCCTGGGGATCATAGTAGTAGAAAGATGCTGTATTAAAAGATAAGACAGCATCAGTAAGCCTTGTAAGGCTTAACAGGGTTTACTCTTGTCTTTGTTTCCCAGTGACTATCCAAGTTTTTCACTATTCATGGCGAGTCAGTTATCTTCCAATTTCCTTAGACCACAAAGCAAACTCAGTGCTTTAATCTTTTTCCCCACCCAACAGAACCTCTTCCATTTCACTGAAAAATTAAACCACCAAAACCAAATAGTACAGGGAAAGAAAGTGGCAGGTTAGTTCCTGAAGTTGTTAGTTAGCTGACACTTTTTCAGTTGCTAAATCAGAGACAGAAAAAAAAAAAGTTGTGATAATGTTTCAAGTGGCTTTAGCCCGATTTCTGTTTGCTCATGTAATTTTTGAACGTTCATCTGCACTGGCAGAATATATAAATTGGAAATGAAGAAGTTATTTTGATTAGTAAAAAAATACAGTCTGCAACAGTGTCCCGCTCATTTTAAATGAAAGTATTTGGGGGTGGGTGGGGAATAGGGACTGAAAGAGCCTCAGCAGAGCAAAAATAGAGATATAGTAGTGTAATTGTTCAAACTAAAAGCTATTAATCCATACTCGGGTGAAAATGGTTAATGCAGGAGAACATTAATGGTAATAGAGAAGTGAAATAGCCCATTCTTTTAATCTCTGACAAAATGAGCCCAGAGCAATACCAATGATGAAAACTGACGCTTACATAACTTTTACTTTTTTCAGTCAAGTGGAATAAAAGTTAGAACCACAAGTGACTCTAGAGGAAAATTCAGTGAAGTGGAGAACTGTTTTCCCTTCCTTATTGTACTTGCCTGTTTACTTCACTTTTTCTCCAAGTTAATGCAAGAGATTGGATCTTATATTTAGAAAGATTATATCCTAAGAGAGAGACGCTATCGTAAGAGATAAAGTGCTGGTTTTGGGCGTATTTTATACTGCACTAAATAAACACCAAAAAGTCATCAAATTGAGGAGTTCCTTGTCAAGGGAAATGGAAATGTGGCCTATTGATTTCGAACAGCTGTGTGTTTTTCTCAAGTTTGCAGGTACCAAAGGGGGTATTTATGCACGAACTAATCATCAGCTATGATTGTGAAGTCAATAAGTATGCTACATAAATGTTTTTTCTAATCTTTTCAGCATGGCTGTGTTTGCTATTCATCGTTTTTGTGTATATATGTTCCCTTTTTGAAATCTGTTTCTTTCAATCTTCAGTTTCCTCTTTCTTCTTTCTGTTTTCTTATTTCTTGCTGCTTTTGTTGTCCTTCACCTTCTTCCTTTATAGTCAGGGTCACTCACCTTCCTTCTGGAATTTGTTTGCCAGAAAATTAATAGGACCAGTAGTGCAGCAAGAGTAAGGGTTTTTTTCAGTGACATTTCCAAGGCATGTTGAGTTACATGTTCAAATTAACAGCGTTTTTCTGGCTTATGGTAGACTCTTTGTAAATTCTCAACACCTGGAGTTTTCTGTTGGTCCCCAAAGGGAGGAGTTCTGGTCAGGCAAGATCAGCATACTGAGGAGCAAGTTTCCAGCTCTTTGGTAAAGATGGAAGAAGCCCTGGAAGCAAAGTGTTGATGAGCTCCTGATGCTTGCTGAATTTCACTTTACTAACCAAGAAAATGCACTTTGGCAAAAAGAGGCTTTTCAAATAACTTCTTTGCCAAGTAGATAGTGATAGCTAAAACCAAAGACAGTGAGCATGTTGCAGCCTTACAAAGTGGAGGAGGAAGTTCCTTATGCGGTCAAGGAAAACCTCTGCTTTGTATCTTTGTGCTGAAATAGTTTCATGCCTGCTTTGTAGCCAAGTCTTGAATAAACTGGGAAAACAGTCTAAGAATAGGTTACCAACAGGTAACTTGTCTGGCTTGGTGACAAGACAGCCACTGCATTTAGCTTGCAAGCAAACAAATGTGAGCTTCAAAGCATAAAACTCTTCTCCTTCCCTTTGGGGTTGTGTGTTTTTGGTATAAAATACTTTCACATGTGCTTATAGTCTGTATCAGACAATACATTAAAAAGAGAGATGTGGAAAACGTCTCATGTCTAGCATGGAGTTTAGGTTTCTCTTGCTATGATGGTAATGAACATCTCCCCCTGGGCAGGCTGACAGCTGGAGTATCATTTTGGTTTGGAACTATTGAACTTAATGATTTATTCTAGATGCACTCTGTGCAGTCTGTTCTTTCTCCTGAATCTGAAGGTCTTGAGAAGCATCTACAGGGATAATATGGCTTTTTTAGCAGGAGGGAACTGTTGGATAGAAAAGCCTAGGCTTGTACAGTAACTGCTTAGTCTCCAGAGACATTTATGCATCTATTTCCACAGTTAAATAGAAATGATGAGTGGACCTTATAGGTGTGATTTCAGACCTCATGGCATTGTCTACAGCAGACTTAAAACAGCTAGCAGGAAAGCAGTATGCAGAGGGAGCTGTGCTTTCTCCCTAGCAGCACATCAGATGTCCCAATCATGTTCTTGGACACAGAGTTAGAGACCTCTTTTATAATCAGGCTGTTTCTTGTGTTTCAAGAAACCAAGCATCGCAACAGATCTATTTCTGCAGTCCTTTTACCTTTTTATAAGCTAATTTCTCCCTGCCGTAGACAACTGGAAGAGAAGAAGTCATGTTTGTAATTGCTTGCTTGTAATTACCCTCATGCAGGATCTAGCATGAGGGTATTCAAGCCTCATCTTTGGGGAAGAGGTTTTGTCTCTTTTTGGCTGCCAGTGTTGAATAAGTAAGTGGCTCTGGATCCGCCCACACAAATCTCAAACCACACAAACATTCTTTGCCTGTGTGAGCAAAGTCACTTGGGGGGAAAGTTGGACCACTTTGGAGTTGTACATCTAAGTGATGTTTGGAGAATAACTACTCCAGAGTGCTGGTACCACCTGAGGGCCAATACCACAGTATACGAAGTCCCTCAACATGCTTTAGACAGCCAGCGACCTCTGGGGCTGAGTGGGAGACACTACTTCTAAAGAGAAGATTGCAGTGGCTGTGACAAGCAGAGCTATTGCTAAAGTAATCCACGACTATGCTCATAAAAGCAGCAGTATATAACTTGCTGTGTCTCACCGGGGTGCAAAAACTAATGTTTCTGTTGTCAGCATTGAAAGGAGGATAGATATGCTTGTTCCAAAAGGGCGTCTGGATGGCTTTAATAAATGAATCCGTGAGAAAACACTGCTTCTGGGTGAAATAGTTTTGTGAATTTTTTATGGTGATTGTCACCATAGCTCTGTTTGTTCTAGTGCCCAAGGCATGAACGTTGCAGTACACGAGTCTGTGAAATGTGTTGCCATCAGGAACAGAAATTTGGAAAGAGTTTGGGCAGTTGCTTGTGCCAACTTGAAAAAGGAGGCAAAGAAACAAATCCCAGTGCACAGTGTTGTGTAGTAAGCTTACAAGCATATATGCCTAGAGAAGTAGTACACACTTTAATTTGCAAGAGTTGGGGTTTCGGTGGGTTTTTTTTTACAGATAGCTGGTTGCTAAGATGTGGGAAATGTCCAATATGCAGCTGTGGTATTTCCAAAAGAGTTGAAGAAAAGAAAGTAAACCTAAAATCTAAATATTTCAACTGATGGTTTCTGAACCGTTACACTTGATAAGAAGAAATCATAGCTTAATATACTCTAGCAGGGTAGTAGACATGGTATTCAAAAAAAAATGAGGAAAAATATTAAATGAAGATCATGCCTCTTCAGATGATGATGGTTTATTACTTTAAATTTTATTTACTTTTCTCACCTTAATGTAATGTGATGTTTTAAGGAGGTTTTGAAACCGAACAAAAAAACCTTGCTGTTAAACAAAATTTAAGGCTTAGTTGGTTGTTTTTTTTATTTATTTCAATATTTCTTTTCCCCGAATTAAGGAAATTTGTACACTGTAGTAGACCTTTAGGAGAAGAAACCTGTGACTAACAAAATGCTAATGACATAAATACTTAGACAGAGAAATAGGAGTTTATTAGTGTGATCTCTTGCAATGTGAACATAAAGACTCTGTTCTGAAGACTTACACAGATAAAGAAAAAATGGCCCTTTAACTTTAGTGCCTGGAGGATATTTCTAGGGGGTGAAAGGCAACAAGGGAGGAAGAAGACTTGCAAGCCAGTCTCATCAATATTTTCTTTTCTAAAAATGTAAAAAATACTTCTGATTTCAAAATACGGAGCAAATCTCAGTAAGTAGCTCAATTTCCACTCATGTTCAGAAGCCAATAGTTATTAGAAGTAGTTATTAAAATGCATTGGTATCTATTAGTCTCTTCATAGAATATAAATGCTGTTTCAATGCCTAATGCAATAATTTTATTCAAATAGCATAAAAATAATGAATATGTACTATTAGATGGACAAAGTGACTGCATAAGCTATTTATTTTTGACCCTAAATGATCTTGTTCATGTAGTCTGATTAGTTGATCAGACTAAACCTAATCTAAACATCAACTTTGGTTTTGGAGTGGTTTTTTTTATTTCTTTCCAGACTCTCTTAGGTGCACTGAGAACATCATATCTGAAACTTTTCTTTTTTTTCTGCAGCTCCAGGGCATAGCAGCAAACAGTGTTGGATATAATATATGTTAATTCTAAGCCTTTGTTCCTAGATTACATAGTTGTGGAATTTGTTCTCCAAACTGTCAGGAGTATTTTGCACCTTCATCAAACTAGCCCTAGCTCTCGATGCGATGCATTGTGTGGTTTCAGAATACAGTGGAACTGCTGTGGGCTGTGTGAGGTGTTCCCAGAGAACATTGCTTCCAGTAATGACTGAAATGGGGAAATTCTTTATTCCTGTGGAACAGGAAGGACTTTAAGAAGTGAGAGCTGTTGATTGCCATGAGAGTTGCTAAGGAGCTTCTATATAAGAGTCGTGGAGGCACTGCTGCAATAGCAGCAAAAGTGCTCTTTAATATCACACAGTAAATGTCCTATGCTTTGTTTTCTATCAAGTAATGCTTCCAGCACAGCATGATGATGCACGTCACATCAGATTTTTAAGAAACTTATTTTAATTCCTTTTAGTTTGTAGAAAGAGAATTACTGTCTTTTGCAGAAGTTTTAGAGCTCAAGTTAGCCCTGAGAATTGCCAACTATTTTTACAAATTTGTTCTGTGTGTCATAAACTCAAGAGTTCTGGTAATTGTAAGAAGCACATCAGGAACCTGAGTGGATAACACATCAGAAAAGCATGTCAGAAATTGAAAAGCATTCACAAACTTGAGTGTTCCTTCGACTTGTTCAATCTTCATCAAAGAGGTGCTTCTATTCATTTTTTAAATTATTTTAATTTACAATTTCCAATAAGACATAGATGCCATTGATCTTGATATAGTTCTAGGTTTGTTTCAAGCCAGCTTAAAGTAAAAACAAACGAACAAAAACTCAACCCTTTAATGCAGGAATGATTCCTTAAGAACAAAACGCTGCCCTCTGTAACTGTATATCTGTGTCTGGTTGATAGGCTTCTCCTGAAAAAAAATCTCCAGAGAAGTATCTATAAGCCTTACCTGAAAACCTTTAATTATATGAAAAAGTTCGGTTTTAACATTTCCAGAACTTTCAAACTATATTCCACACCTAAATTATATTTGTATTGCTGTCTCCTCAAGGTTAGAGGAACAATAGTGACTACTGAAAAAGAAACAAATTAACTCTTGTGGAAAAAAAAAATGAAAAAAATTTGCTCTTGTGGCAAATGAAGTTCCCAGTGCTGCTTTCCTTAATGAAGAGGAGAATGTTGGTGCAGAAGGTGTGCAGGAACCCAATGAGTAAGGAGTTTCCTTTTCAGAAAAATCATTGTTGTGGTGGTTCTGCCCTTCTCAGTACCCTTTTGAATTTTAAAAGAGGAAACAAAGTTTTGTTTTAACAAAATCTGATGTTACCACACAAAACTTGTACTCAAAACATAAGAAGCAATAAGTCATAGCTGAGTTCAGTTTGTCTCCAAAACGGGTAATGGACGAACATGACTGACTGCAATGCTTTTCTGTGCGTGGGTATACACACATGCATTGCATAGACACATACTCGTTTACACATATATATATTCATACACACACTTATATTCCCTGAAACTAAAATTTCAGTTTTCACATGTTAATAAGAAGGCAATTTTATGTTGAAAAAAGTGTTCCATTATAAGTTATTACCTACAAAACGAAGGATTTTAAATTTATAGCACTGTATACATACCACAGATGTGAGTGGTGTTCTGCAAGAGATTTGTATTGTAGACACAACATATTTGCAGTTAAAAATATGGGGAGATTACTTTCTGTGTTTTGCTTTGGAAGAGAATGCGAGTGTGAAAGTGAGATTTTGGTTAAAAATCTTAACGTATGTACTTTTTTCCCTTTTGAGGTAGCGTACGGTTTAGAGCACACTTGGTTTGATTTGTTGTTTCTGCAATCGCTTGTTTAAAAAGGCGGGGTGGGGGGGAGGCGGTTAGACCATAAACTTTGTCTTTATCAAACTCTTTTGCAAAGTCCTCTGCAAGAGAATAAAAGAGCTTGTAAAAAAATTTGGTCAGTGGAAACTTAGTGTGTTGCCTATTGGTGCTGCGCCTAGAGCTGAGTCAGGCTCTGCTAGAACTGATCTATAAGCAAGTAGCTGAAAGGTCGTGTTTTACAGGTATGCGTAGCAGAATTACAGAATGTTATTTTTTTATTGGTAGCACCACTTAAACTGGTGGAAACATCACAGTTGTTTATTGTGTTGGGGTTTTTTTCTTCCAAACTTGCTAAAAATGTGACCTTGATGGAAAACTGTCTTTCAAATGAAAGAAAACACTTATAAAAGTTTGTAATCCATGGCCTATTGGACCTCATATTTAATCTGTTTACAAAGAAAAGGCAAAGGTTATCTGCAGCTGAGTTCATACAAACTCTTTTGCATATTGCTTATGGTTTTTTCTAAGCTTAACACTAAAGAATAAGATTGTCATGTTTGTGTTGCCTGCATATATAATCAGTTAAATTTGATACGATGTTCAGTAAATAGAAATGTTATTCAAGGGGTATGTGCTAGAAGATGTAAAAGCAGTTCTTTGTTTAATATTTCTGATATTTTCTCAAGTTGTAGGCACTGCTAAATGATGGTTATTCATCTTTAAACAGAAACATATTTTTAATGTAACTGTCTAGTGCTAAATAATATTTCGAATTAGACTTTTTACCAGCATTTGCAACAGATGAAATTACATATGTGTAATGACTGGAAAAAAGTGAATTTAAACTGGACCTCAGATGGTATATGCAAGTGGTAGTTGTTACTGTAATTATAAAGGAAGAAGAAATTGAGAATTCTAAATTTTTAAAAATTCCTTATCTGTCATCTTTGAATGGTTATGGTATGAGAACTTTATCCATCAGACCCTAGGAATGGTTCAGTCCAAGAGTACTTAGAAGGGCTCTAAATAATAAGAATTGAAAAAGTTCCTCAAAATGGTTACATTGGGTCCATCAAAACCTATTTTTATCTATTTTTTTTCCTGAATGCATTGAATAGAGTGTTTCTCTTTGGTGTTTGATAGTTTTGTTTGCAGTGCGTAACATAAAGAGTTGATGTTGCCTTAAATTCAAGGAACCAATAATGATACTAATGCTGACTGACAAAGAGTGTCACTCCAGGATGTCTTTGAGGAAGTCCAGAAAACAATGGTAGAAACAGAAAATACTTAAAAATGTTGACACTTGTCAAATTATTGCTAAATAATATGAGGATTTCCAAACAATCATGGCTGATCTGCCAAATCTAGTTCTCTGTAAAAATAGATTTCTCTGTCCCCACAATAACTCTTTCTGGTAATTTATATTTTATATTCAAACCTCAAATATTTTTTTTTCTCTCCAGTTCCCCTCTAGTGTTGAGAGACTTGAGGTGACATTTTAACACTGGAAGTTATTTAATTAGAACTAAGTCTAATGATCACATAGTTCAAATACAGGAATAAAGGAGAGAAAACCCAACAATTTAGTGAATGTATTTAATTCGTATTTTGCTTTGAAGATAGATGTAAACACAAATATCTTCCCTAATGGGGATGGTTGGGCTGCGCATAAAATCCACATTGAAGAAAGTGGTGGACTATGTTAAGACTACTAGAAAAGCTTATATATTCCATTGTGAAAATGAATGCTGCTAAGAAAGTACCACCACTGTTGTAAACCATGTATGTATCCCTGGACTCTGGACCCACAGATGAGGAGCCAGATGAGCTTTCTGGAACGATGGTGGGAACAATTACTCCATTGGTATGCCACCAGTTTCATGTCATTCTCCATATAGTAGCAATTTTCATAAACTTCCATTTAGAATTTTTTTTTTTTTAAAAAAGCAGCCATAAAACAGCTCAAAATCTTTGAAACTGAGCAGACAAACCTCAAGAAATATAACTGAAGCAAAGGGTTTTGCATTTGATATATGAAGTATACCATATGTCTTGCAGGAACAGGAATAACAAGACATTTGAAAGCTTTTTAATGCATCTTACTGTGTCAAATTTGAGGTACATATGGTACACTCCTATCTGAATTTCCACTCTCTTATTGTTTTCTGTTACAAACAAAGCCTTGAAAATGGAGTCTTTCTCTTCAAATGTTACTATCATATTTTAATTATCTCAAATACAAGTAGTTCATTTTAAAGGCGATGTTACATTTTTTTCCCCCTCAGGAAAAGTTTTGGTAAGTTGCCACTCAGAAAGTAGTAGTGCAATAATAAGAGCTTTAGATCCAATGGATTCCTTTTCAAAACCAACCACGTACTTTTTGTAGTCTATTACTCACACCTTGGATTTATATTTTGAGTAATAATCTTTAATATCCACTGTAGCTTTTGCGAAAGAATTATCATGGAATAATTTTTGAAAATCTAATAAAAATACAGCTTGTGACCTGAAACACTTCAGCAGGGAACATTTTAAGGTCAGGGATACATGGAAAATGTATTTTCTGATGGCACATACCTGTTGTTTTGCCCAACACGAACATGCCAGCATTTTTCAATGTTGCAGGCATCACGTGTTACAATAGTGCTTCCTTTCCATGGGTAAGTGTTAGAAAAACGGAACAGAATTTTCTTGCAGTCTCCTAGAAAATCAACTTCAAAATGTTGTGGTTTGAGCCCACCCAGCTGGAAGTAAAGCACTACGCAGCCCTTCGCTTACTCCTAGCCCCTCCATTGGGATGGGGAGAAGAAAAATAAAACAGAAGGCTCCAGGGTTGAGACAAAGACGGGAGGGCTCACTCACCAGTTATGGTGACGGGCAACGGACAGACTCGACTTGGGGAAACAAAATGAATTTTGTTTAAACAAACCCACTACTCATTCACCAATTGAATCAGAGTAGGGCATTACCTTACTTGTCATAAACACAACCAGATCTTAAATAACTGAACCTTCTCCCCACCCCTCCCTTCTTCCTGGGCCCAGCTCTGCTACCTCCTCCCCGCCAGCAGCACATGGGGGCAAGGAATGGAGGTTGCCGTCAGTCTCAACCTGTTCCATGTTGTTCCTTCTGCTCTTTTCCACCTCAGGGGGAAAAGCTCCTTACAGTCCTCCCCTACGGCAGCGTGGCATCCCTCGCATGGGAGACAATCCTCCACAAACTTCTCCGACTAGTGTGACACGGGCTACAATCCTCCCAGCAATGAACTGCTCCAGCATGGGCTTCCCTCAGAGTCATGGCCTTCTTCAGGAGCAGTCCCCTGCTCCAGCATGGGGTCCTCCCCAGGCTGCAGATGGGATTCTTCTCCACCATTGATCTCTAAGGGCTGCAAGGGCTCAGCCTGCCATCTCACCAGGAGCTGAAGGGGAATGGCTGCTCCGGTGTGTCCCCTGCTCCTTCCTCACTGACCTGGGCATCAACATGGTTGTCTTTATCCTGCCCCACTCCTCTCCAAAACAAAAAGAGCTCCCATAATAAAGGGACTTGCCCAACAGGTTTTCCCCTCTTAACTATGTTATCGCAGAGGTGCTGATTGGCTTGACCTTGGACAGAGGTAGGTCCAGCTTGGAATTGGGGCAGCCTGTACAGGAGCCACCACAGTGGCCACCTCCCACCCCCACCCCAGCACAAACCCAACACAGAAAATCAGAAATAAATTTTGAATTAGTCTGGTTCATAAGTCAAGGGAAGTGCTAAAGTGCTAGCAGCTTTTCAGCTCCTGCATTCTGGATTACGGGTTTTGAAAGGTGAATGATATCTTGATGGTTTTACCGTGTATCTTTTTCAGATTTTTTTTTTAATTGGACTGATCCAGTTATGTTAGCTGTACATAGGGTCATGTAGTCTTGGATAAACATGAGATTTTGGGGGAGAAGAGCCTATAAATATTCTTAGTTTCACTCTTCTACATCTTCGTTCTCTCACTGCATATGCAAACTAATGTTATGGAGGATTTAATGTTGTTTATGAACAGTACAAAGTAGTTCAAGTTAGTTTGAAGTAATTTTTTTTTAAATAAAATTTTTCTCTGTTTGCTTTCCAGTGAAGCTGATGGAGGAATTAATCAATTGCAATTGCAGATGGTTAAAACAAGGAAAGGCTTAATATCCTTGTACCTCTTTGTGTTGATAAGTTTTATTGCTGAGTGGAATTTCTGATTACTATTCGTTTTGAAATGAGATTCAATATTTGTGTAGCATTTTGAGGAAATTAATATAAGCATTAATTGGCAGTAACCAGGTCAGGCCCCATTATGGATAAGAATTTAGCCTTAGATACTTATGTTTCCAAAAAAGGAAAACCATCATGGTACAGTTCGAGCGTAAAACGTGACTAGCAGGTATTGGTGATCGTTTTTTGACTAACCTGTTGCAACATGTACTTTTAGGCTTAATCTGCAGCTTTCTGTACAATATCAATTAGGATATCTGTTGAAGTATATATTTCGTAAGTAGTTGCATTTTAAAATATGCTACGGGGAATCATGTATCAACAAGAACTGGAGCTTTTAGAATATGTTTTTCTTTTCCACCTATGTACTCCTCCCTGCTCACCTTTTTGCCTTCTCTCCTGCTCCTCCTTTTTGTATCTTCCAATGAGGCACAGTAATATTTTCGGTTGGTTGTTAGGTGCACCATCTTCCAACACGTGATAGCATGTGGAGTCAGAGGTCTACTGTCCTATCATCTCCATTCATTGCATTTTCATCGCTCTTGGTGACTAAAATGACTACCTGAAAATGCATAGTTCATACTTCATAGTTCTACTTCATAGCATCTGATGGAAAAGAATAAACAGTCGGAAGGGTGGTGGATAGGAAATCCATATAGACTACGTGGTATCACATCTGTTCTTTGCATTTCAGCTGTGCTTGGGATGTTGGTGTGGCACCCAAGCAATCCCCCAGCAGCCAAGCCTTGCAGGGTGGAGGGCCTTGACCCATACCCCTTTGCTGCAGGAAGCCAGGTGGTTCTCCCTGAGTTATCCTTTCAACGGTGTGATGCAGTTTATCCCTTGTCCAAGGCACCATCAGTTTACACAGCTGATCGTGCTGCAGCGGTCATATTTTTGCTGGCTGCATTTTGTGGAGGAACAGTTTCATGAGACTTGCTACTAGAAATGAGCTGTCCACACACAGTGGCTGGAAAGATCAAACTTGCCAAGGCCCGTGTTAGAAGAAGAGATTAATGCAACCATCCTGGAACACTGGAAAGTGCTTACAGAATGTTGATGCTGATTCAATTACTTTGTTGTTGTAATTTGCCTTGTGGTATCTCAGAGTGTGTGTACATGGGAGGGGTTTTTTGTGTTGGTTTTTGATTGTGGTTTTTACACAGAGAATCCCATATCGTGTCCCCAGTATTGTATCTGCAGTAGTAGAAGCCAGTTCTGTATCTCTGAGTCTTTATTTTCTCTAGTATTTTTTTTTTTCCTGGATTTCTATCTCACCTTCTGTGAGATTCTTGGCTGGCTTATAGATCATATTTTAACTCATGCTCTTAAGTTTTGAGACAGTGTAGCTTATCCATGAGTTACTTGGAAGTAACTTTAGGCTTCTGTGGTTTTCTTGGAGAAAAGATTAAATTTTGTAGGTAAGTTTTAAATTAGCTGCTGTTAATTCAAACTTCATTCTAGCTTAGGTTTTGTAATTTTATGCCTAAATACTTCTAAATAAATTCTTAGTTTAAGTACTTGTTCAATGCAGAAATCTACTTTTTCAACATGGTCACTTGTTTCTTTATGAAAAATACACCAAACTTGGCCTGTATAACTCTTCCTTATAAAGCTGTCTTACACAGAAGCAAAATATTAGATTGTAATCCCTTTGTAAGGGATTGTTTTGTGTTTGTCTCCATGCCTAACTTTTTCTGTTTCTTTTTTTTTTTTTCTCTTGTTTTAAAAGGTATTTCTCAAGAGTGACCGAGTTGCAAGAATGGTCCACAGTGGAGGATGTTCTGCAAATGACTTTAGAGATGTTTTTAAGAAAAATATAGAAAAGAGAGTCCGAAGCTTGCCGGAAATCGATGGATTAAGCAAAGAGACAGTGTTAAGTTCTTGGCTAGCCAAATACGATGCGATATACAGGGGCGAAGAGGACTTTTGCAAACAGCCGAATAGAATGGCCTTAAGTGCTGTATCGGAGCTGATTCTGAGCAAGGAACAGCTTTATGAAATGTTTCAACAGATTCTAGGGATCAAAAAATTGGAACACCAGTTGATTTATAATGCCTGCCAAGTAAGTATTGGTGTCACTCAGTTCTGTTGTGTCCAAAATACCTGCCCCCTGCTAACAGGTCAAGTGCTTCCTCCCTGTGTGTAGCAGCCTTCAGTTTTAAGTACATCTCCACAGTCTGAGGAGATGAGACTCCTCAGAAAGGAATCTTTGCAGCATTTGGTTTCTTGAAAGCGCTTGGAAAAAGGGTATGCCAGTGTATATGGTACTTAGGCTACAGAGATCTCCTGAGACCTTTTAGAGTGTCACAGCTGCAGTGATTTGGGTGATTCTGCAGAATGCTCTATGGTCTATATTCCTGCATACCCCGGTATAAATTACATATGTATGTATGTACATTTGTGTGTGTGTACTTCTTTAAAAGAAATCTGTTGCCATAAATAGATAGGTGAATTCAAGATGCTCTTGGCTATCCAGTGTCTAGAAGATCAGTATGTTAGGACTCAATGTGCTTCATTTCAAACACCATCTGCTAAGCTAATTTGTGCATTTTTACTTTGTTGTTTTGTTGGATAAGAGTGATGTTCCCCATAAATTACTGACGCCAAGACAAACAGTCTATTCAGCAGTCATGTTTGGATTTATATGTATAATCTGTCGCTAATCAGTAGTGTAAATGGTATGTAAAAATATTTTATCTGGCTGTTCTTCACAGTAATGCAACTATAAATTAGCACTTACTTAGGGAGGAAAAACCTGAAAAAAGTGAGGTTATTTTTGAAAATCTTGCAACCAACCAGCATTGATGTAGCATTTAAACTGAGCTCCCATAGTTATATCATCATCATCATGGCTTGGCTTCGCGGACGAAGATTTGGGAAGGGCTTTGCCCACACTTATTGCAAGCGCGCTTATGGCTGAAAAGGCCAATGCGGGATAGGCAAGACCGGTTGCAAAGAGCACACCGGAGGGTCTCCTTGGGTGGTATTGCCGTTTTGTCCCTTGCCTGTCGCTACAGGGCTTTGCAAACGTGAGTACACCCTTCAAGCCTGCGCGGTGGATTTTTTAGGTGAGGCGCAGCGTGCGCGAGACTGGCCCCACCCTTTACACCTGAGGTTCATCTGCCAGGGCCTGGCGAGCTTGGACGGTGACAGCGAAGTCCTCAGGTCGTAGGTTTGGTTAGAGTATCCTTCTCTTAGATGGATGGCCTTACAGGGGTAATCGAGCTCCATCTGCCCGGGTTTGGAGTTAGAGTTGTCCTTCTCCTAGGATGGTTGCCCGAAGGCTAGTGAGCCCATCCTGCCTGTGGACACACTTTGTCTGACCCTTCAGTTGAGACCTGTCAGGCTTGGGAGACCCTACCGGAGGCATATGCCACCACCAGCATAGCTCTCAACTTCACAAGGGCACGCAAGCTCTTTCCCCACGGCAAGGGGGTGCCCGTGAAAGAGCCATAGCTATATACACTGTCTATAAAATAGTACACCAGACTACAGCTAAGCTGTTTTTCATAATAAGGTTGGCTTGTAGTTAAAGGCCATCTTAATACAGGAAAAAATGAGGAATCTTGGACATTGCTACCTAATTCATTTATGGAAATTGTGTAACTGTTATATGACTGGAACATCTGTGGTGTTTCTCAGGGTCATAGCTCCAACTTTCATAGTGAGAAAGTGTAATATCTTATTCTGCATTGAATTATCTGGGCTTTGTGTTTTCACTGCGAGCTGTTTACCCACGAGGTAAACGGAAAGTAGTAAAAAGAAGTCTCTTTCTTTTTCTGTCTGTTCTTGGTCCATAACCTACAGAGAGTCTGAAACATCCCAGTGACTCATTTCTGGTTTCTGCCATGGTAGAATTTTGAGCATGGGATGATTTTCTTTTCTATTTTTGAATTGCAAATTGAAGAGGAAATAATCTTTTGGTAGGTAGGAATGGAGAAAGACTGACTGATCATCCTGATGTATGCAAAGACAACTCAGTGGGATTAAGAGAAGACTCTTCCTGGTTTTCAGCACTGAAGGTTGTAAAAGCTCCTGTGCGGGTCTCCAAAGTACACAGTGTTTACCCTGGATTCATATGAATATTGGAGGATAGGAAGAAAGGGTGACTTACTTCTTTGGCAGCAGATATAGGAGCACCTATGTATTTTGAGCTGGAAAGAATGGAGAGGAATAGGCTTCAAGCCTATACCCTTCTTGTGTGAGGTTCTAGCTTTCTGAAGATTTTAATTGTCCAAGGCAAGGATGAGATGACTTTGCTGAAGCAAAAACTTCCATTATGTACTGCAACAGAATTGCTACCAACCATACATTTCATATCCTGTTCCTGAGGTCCAGTCAAGTTCATAATACACCAAAGGTATGAGTAGAAGTCTGTTGCAATGAGAAAGACAACAATCATAGTCTTCCCAGGAAGTGTATTGCAGACAGCAAACAGTCTCTGATAATGTAATGCCTTTTCTACTTTGGTGAAATTGCTTATTTCTTATTATAGTTTTAATAAATATTTTAGTTTAGGCTGTATCTGCTTCCTTTCTATCGGTAGTGTGTTTATGGAAGGTGAGATGAAGTTAGACTCAGATTTCAGTCAGCACCAGCAGTTTTCATTCTGCCCTAGAAGCCTCTATCTGTCTTTGTATGAAAATGCTCACTTTCATTTCCGTTTGCTGCTGCTGTTTAGAATACTAGAGACTTGCAGATAACAATAATCAATAGTGTCTGGGAGCAGTGAGATAAGTGAAACTCCAAACAGCTGTTAAAATTGTATTTTTGATAGAGGTTTTGATGAGTTGGCTTCTAGGCTGTGCTTCTAGCAGACCATCAGATATATGAAATTCTGAATATTTTGCAGCTCTGAGAAACAGCTGCCCTTAACAGCAAATCTGTACAGTTATAATTTGTGCAGAAAACTTGGTCTTTTTCTTTCCCCCTGTTTTTTTTTTTTTGTTTTTTGGGGGTTTTTTTGTTGTTGTTCCTTCCAGCCCTTTGGAAATAGGAATCAGTAAAATGTCTTAGAATCTCAATGATAAGAGTGAATTATCCTGCACCTACAGGGCTGCTAAGCAGACAGGGATGCTATTTGTAACAGTAGGAGGTATTGTCTGCAGCCTCCTCCTTGTGATTTTCTCTGCATTTAGAAACTTCTTAATGGTTTTCAGCAGCTATTGCTCCCCAGCCTCTTCTAAATGGAGTATTCCCTTCAACTCTTAATCCCTTGATATCTTGCAGCAGCTTATCAGACAGTTTTGCTAGGGTGTGGGTTACGGTGGGTCCGCACAGGTTGCCAGTCTCCATCCTTTGTGTGATAGCAGTGAGAGACAATGTTCGTTCAATCAACCCAAGACCTTAATCAAAAATAAAGTGAATAGTAATAGACCAGCTCTCTGACGTTGTCAAACACAGTCCACATAGCTATGAGAATTTGATACATTTGTCTTTGAAGAATAACAGTCTTTTAACATATACTAAATGCCTGAGCTTGTCCTTAGGTAGTGAACATTAACAGGACTTTCACAGTAGAGTGTTGAAGACCTCCATGATCTTGTTTTCAGCTTTACAATATAGAGCGAACCAGCAATTGATGCCAACCACCTATATTTCTGTGATTAAAAGATTCAATTTTGTAAGAGCTAACAATTTCACCTGATTTTTATTTACACTGTGATGCCTTATGCTCTGTTTTATGATAAAGAAATGATTGCAAATTAGCTGAGACTTAACGAATTCCTTCACTTGCTTTTGAGATACCTGGCCACAGTGTGTTGTTATGGTTTCTTTCATTTATAGAGATCAAACATGATAGAGTCTTTTTTCTTTCTTTTTCCTAATTATTCACTAACATAGAGAATAACTTTGATGCAGAAAGGTAAACTCAAACTGATGTGTGGTCATGCACTATTATTACACCACTTCTCCAGTACCAGAATTTCTATACCAGGTAATTCATAACTCCACACAGACTTTATTTTATTTTGAAAGTTCCTTTATAAGGTTGACTTTTTTAGCTGATCTAAACCCCTTGTCTTGGGTGAGGGTAGGAGAGAACAGCAATGATTTTCATAATGAAAGAATTCTTGCAAGTCACATTCTCTTTTCGGACACGTAATAAATAATATTGAGAATAATAGTTTTTAAGAAGAATTATTTGCTAAGTCTTCTACTGTCAACTTTTTGGGAATCAACCACAAACTAATTCTTCTTAAATAGCTTTAGATGGTACCATGCTGCAAGATGTAGTTTTCTATTGAAAAGCTTTGTATTTTCTGGTTCACATCCTTATCTTTAGCTTTACAAGATGTAATACTTTGTGTAAGTGTCTAATATTGAGAAAGATGGACTATATTGTGTCTTCTATAATAAATTTTTGTATTTTTACTTATGAGAACATTTTCTGTCAAGAATTCCTCCTGAACTGAAAAACGCTTATGGTGCTCAATACAATTGGACACTTTGACCAAACACTTCTCTGAAGTTAATTATGCAATTTTGCAAATAAGTTAAATTAAGGGCAATTTAATTTGCAACAAGGCCTTCATGACTTTTGAATGTTTGTAATTCTGATCCTTTTCTCAGAAAAATAATGAAAAATCGTGCAGTTATGTCACAGATCACAGAATTTCTTGTACTTTTGGGTACTTTTCTTATAAGCTACCATACCCTGATAAGTTACAGGGACAAATGCAACTTTATCAACCACAAAGAATAACGATATCTTTGTACAGAAAGTTTCAGTGTAGAGTAGATAATCTTCTCTTCTTGAAATAATTAAACAAGTGTTAAGATTCTCTTTAGTATATATGGACTAATACTTAAATAGATTCATTAATTTTTTATGTCGAGGCAGGATACAGGAAATAAATTTATTTGGGCTGTATATTATAGAACACATGCTGTTATGCAATATGTGTATTTGAGTCTTTGTAGTCAAAATAAAAGACACTGGCTCTGTGAGATGGTATGATATGACCAGGGCTTCAGCTAAGTAGTAGCTTTCTGGTGGTTACCAGTAACTGTCATTATTTATTTCAAAGTAACTTCTGAAACATGTTGGCAAGGTCCATTGCTCCTTTTCTGAGGTAGCATCAGGTGTTCGATAAGACATCTGATGTCTTAAACAGCCCTCTGAGCTGAAAATGTGCTTTTACCTGGCCCAAGATATTCCTAATGGCCTGTTTTGGCCAACAACAACAACAAAAAACCCAAACCTCGTGCCAATCACCTGCTTTATACGGGAGTTCTGCTAGCTTCAGGCCTTACCTGGTAAGAGGTTACTACTGGGCAGCCAGTGCATGCCCCCAGCACAGGCAGGAGTTATTTGCTCTCTAGGTGAAAGGCAGCTTTGCAGAGCCTGCGGAGTAGCAGCTGGTAGGGCGGGAGTGAGGGGAGAAGCTGCCCAGGCTCTCAGTGGGCAGAAAGGACTGCAGCTGTGTGGGAGATCTCCTGGGAGAAGACAAGCGTTAATTCTGTGGAACTGTGGGAGGCTCTAGAGTTATAGTTAGTATTCAGGTGTTGACCGCATTTTTATATGATAAATGTTAGTCTAGAAAGTTTCTGCACACAGTCATGACGCAGTAACTATATGCTTCCATGCAGAACAGGTCAGGGCTTTAAAACTGCCATGTGTGTCTGTCAACCTGCAAAGTGTTTCATGTCTTTGATAACAGAAATGTTCAAATGTTCACACTTCAGGCTTGTTCACACAATAACTCTTTACTCTATTGGTTTCTAGTACCTGTAAATACAAGAATATGTTTTTTTCCCATGCTCTCCTCCTCACAAAAAAAAAAAAAAAAAAATTGTCTTTCTGATTGATTTTTCCCTGTTCTTCAAGGGGAAAAAAAGATGTGCCGCTGTCTGTTCTTGGGTGAGAGCAGAATAGTTAAAACCAAATATTTCAATAGAGAAATTGTCATTTCTCGTGGGATTTTAGATGTTGCCTCTTCGTGAGATGTCACTCCTGACTGCATGCACACAGGAGTTTAATATGAAGTTATTACCACAGCTATCTTTTTTTAAAATATTTTTTTGCTGATGTGCTTCATTTGTGTTTTACCTCCTTTTGAGAGGTCTGGAGAGGTGTTGCTCAAGACCTGTTTAGAAAATAGTGCTGCAACTTCAAATATCCCTCCTAAGATTACGTCTGTAATGAGACTGAGAAATGGAGAGCTAAGCTGAACGGTGTATGTCAGGCCATTTTGGAGTTTCAGATTAATAACATCAGTTCTGATGACAAAGGAAGTTTTTGAACCCCCAAGTGATTCAGTTCTGTTAACACACACTGATGGTATTTAAATGGGGGGGGGGGGGGGGAAATTTTAGCTCCTGTAAACAAGTGTTTTTTCTATAATAGCAGAGTTTACTTTGCAGAAAAGTCTCTGATTGCCCCAAAGCGTGTCGATTTGTTCTCATTAACTCTAATGACAGAAGAATGACGGAAAGAATATTAAAGCATATTCAGAGAAGCAAGTTACTTTTTTAGCGTGTTTAAATGTCTGACTCTGAGCAACATTTAAAAGCCTTACAAGTTACATAATGGAGAAGTATTTTAAAATATTTTTGATGTAATTGAAGGAATACTGAGAAAATAACAGAGAAAAATGGTGTGTTGGCAACAGGAATGCATTTTCAGTACTTGAGGTATTGCAGTATCCTTTTTAGATTCAGCTATCAGGTGAGAAAAATTCACTTTGACACCTACATGTAAAAGGAAAGCTTGAGTGGAACATCTGAAACTCAGAAAATATTCAAAGGTTTACGTGTTCAATATAAGCATTAAGAAAAAAATATTGAGGGATACTTTTCCACTTTTAATCACTTCTAAAACAAAATTGATGTGTGGATTTTTCTATCATAGAGCTCTCTTTGTGCGTAGGTTGTTGCATTCGGTTTTCACCAGCATGAAGGAGTTGGACGTGTAGGGACTACTAGGACTTTAGTAGCCTGAGATACTACCAGCACTCTTAGAATGGTGGATTTACTTGTGTTTTCTAAGTTGGCATCCTTCTAGGCCTGTTCTCCCATGTATCTCCTTTCTTATCACGAGTGGTAAGCCTGACAGGCTTGGCTGAGAGTCAGCAGAGAGAAGCTGAGAATTACCTATCTCCGCTGCTCTGTCTTGTGCCTTCTCTGAGGATTGAAATCATCAGCATTGGGATTTTGGCTGTAGATCTTTCTTTCAAACTGTTTTGTTTTCTGAGACTCTCTTTGGTATTCAGCGAGGATAGGAAATCAGCAGCAGAATGGGCATCGTAGCATAAAAAATTAAGGAAGTTGGTTTTGGCTTTGTCAAAGCAGATTCTTTTACGGTTCTTCTATTTTTTACCTTTCCCTGTGTTTCTTCCCCTAAAATATTCCTTTGGAGCCTTCAGGAAGTAATTAACGCTGTTTTGACACTCTCTTGATTTCCAGATCCAAGGGATTTAAGCTGCCTCAATGCTCAAAGACAAATATATCCAGTATTTAACTTGCATTTAACATCGCCAGTGCATTTGACTCCTTGTATTTAATATTACTAGCTGAGGATAAATTTCCTTTACTTTCGTATTAAGCAATAAAACTAAATCTTTCCTCCTAAAGGCTGTTTATTAATTTTTCTAAATTTTCTTTTTTGGTTTTAAGGAGGGATTCTGTGTCTTCAGATAAATAAATACAAAACAAATAATTTTTACAACCACATTTCCAGACTGATGATTAAGTTTATTAATGTGTCTGATTACTAGCTTATACGTACATTTGAATGAATGCTTGTGAGCAAGCTGAGTAAGTTAATGAGCCTTAGCACGAATTTATCACCCGTTCTGCTTCATGACGTGGTAGTATTCTGCATCCTCTCTGTATCAATTCAAAGTAAAGCGGTTTTGCTTAGAACAGTCACTTCCCAAGGATCAGTTTGGTTATTTATGTTCGTCGCTCTGCAGGGTTTTTCATCTTGAGGTGTCTTCAGCAGCCAGTGTGAAGCCAGCAGAAGCAGCTGAGAAAGCCACAGGAAAAGAATGAGCTTATGTTTCTGTATCCCTCTCACTTACTGGTACTGAATGGCTTGTTCTGAAGCTTAGCTGCTTTTTTCCCCCCATTTTTGAAAACTTTAAGGGAGAACGCTCCTAGCTTTCCATTCTTAAGTGGAAGTTTCTTTGCAGCTGGCTGACTGGACACGGTTTGTATGAGTTCCTGCACCCCAGTCACTCTAAAGGGAAAGATGCAGGTAAATTTGGAAATGAGCCAGCTAATATATATGGCAGATATATATTTTAAGCAGAAATATAAAAGCAGAGCCATAATAGAGGATAGATTGCCCTATTGAAGTGTAATTGTGTATGTAAAAATGGCTGAGAGATCTGCAGCTCTCTTTGAATATGCTATAATTCATGTGGGGTTTTTTTTTTCATCCTCTAGGAAGGTGTTTTTATAGCTGTTCTAAAAAACGAAAGAACTCTTGGGTCACCTTTTTCAGCTGTTGCCTCTGCTGAGGCTGTCCTAATCTCTAGGACCTAGTCTCTCAATCTCTAATGTTCCAGGCTGTCGGCCCCAGACACCCTCTCACTCTAAAAGAGGATTGATTCTCAAGAGAAGAGCTGTCAGGCAGGGAGATCCTCCTTGGCCTGTCATTTACTCCCATATTTTATATTTCAAGACTCAAAGATAGTTGTTCATATCATCCAGGTTCAGCCTGATGTCAGTACTGAGGCTGCTTTGTGATTACATGTTCATCATTTCAAGCTTCTGACACATTTACAAGAAAGTGCCAGTTTCTCTCTCTATAGGTCTTCTATAGGTAGGTAGATTCTCTTCATTTTAGTTTCCTGCTATAGGCATGAAAAATTCTTAGGCCACATGAAATAACTCTTTTTTTGGTCAGTAACTGAGTAGAGAGAGGAAAAAATAATTGCAACCCTCAGTCTGAAAATTTACAACCTACTGGGAAGGGGAAGAGTAAGAGGAGAGTAAAAATAGGATTTGTCTGTACTTTGTGTTCTCTATGGAAATCTGTTTCTGGAGATAACAGATAAATCGAGTTCCAGGCTTTTTAGCTATAAACAGGAAAAATCTGAAATAAAATTGAGGCTACTTAGTAGAAATGTTGACTTTTAGCTGCTGTTGAAAGGAGCCGTTGTATGGTAAGCACTCTGGGGCTACGGCATAAGAAATATCCCTTTTGCAAATGAAGTAAGGGAAGAGTCAATCCCTCCATCACCTCTGAATAAACTGTTTTCCTAACTGGTCATGCAGTACCGAGCTTTTGTAATGTGGGAACAGTAGAACTACCTGTAAATAAGGGAATATAACGCTGAGCCATGCCTGAGGGAGCCTCCAAAGGTACACCCAAGTTCTGGAGTAGCTTTGTTTTATTCCTTGGAGCACTGTAAAATCATGCTTCAATCAATCTGGCACAGCTTTCTCCCCATACTGTGTCTTTCCTCGGGAGACGAGAGAGCGCGGCGTCTTGCCTGCAACACCTATCCCTTCTTAGGGAAACTTATCTGACCAGTATTCCAATTTTACCATACTGGGGCAACTGTTATGTTTCACAGGTGGATAGTGGACCTGCTGTAGCTGATGTTTGCCCACCTGTTTAATGTTAGTATTTTCCTCCCAATCCCGTGTTTCCAGGAGAATGAAAGCTGGAGGGTTATAACTTGTAGCAGCAGGAGAATGACTGAAATCAGAAAACTGATTCAGGACCCTGGCAGCAGTTGTGGGAAGAGTGCATGCTGGACACCTCAGGTCATGGGACTGGAACCAGCAAAAGACGAAGCAACAAGTGTTAGGGTTTGGTGGCTCCAACCTGTCCAGGACAAAGGCACCCATCTGCTGGCCAGACCTTTTTATTTGCTTCTAGCCTGGATCTGTGATGTTGCAAAGAGATTCCTGAGGCCCATCTAGCCTTGCAGCTACTGCCCCTTGCTGCTTGTTTGTGTGAGCACCAGTGACGTGACCTTGAGGAGATCAAAGGTGACTCAGAGCAAAGATAGCCCAGAGTGACACATCCAGCCTGGATAATTGATATAATCAGTGAGGCTTTGACCTTTGTTGTAGCATCTTGTTTTGAGAAGGAGGAGTTTTGAGAGGAGCTAGTGAGAAGTGATAGAATGAACATGACAAGAAAGCATGGACATGTTTGTGGACAGGATTGCTAACCTAACATGGAGGATTTTAAACCAGGTTTATTAGAAGATAGGGAGCTAATCTAAGGGGTAAATGAGAAAGCAAAGCATGTAGAGAAGATATGTATGGTAGACAGCTAAAAGGGAGATGATACTGTTCCCTCTTTAAAAGGAAAGTGTTCATAAATGTGTCTACACTAATGCCTACACAACAGTGCAACTTTATTTAGGCAAGCAACAAGACCAGTCTCTGGATCAAGATCAGAAGGGAAAGTAAGATTGATGATGTTGTGGTGGGGGTCAGTTACAGACCACCTGACCAAGAGGATAAGGCTATTAACAATTAAATAAATCTCCCAATTGATCCTCTTGGTGGATTTCAGACACCCACCACCAGTTTGCTGGGAGTTACCATGACATTGTGGAAGCAATTGAGGAAGTTTCTAGATGGTGTTGGTGACAATTTCTGAACACAAATGCAAAAGGAGCAGTTGGGATTAAGGCTCTATTTCACCTGCTGCTCACAAACAGGGAAGAGTTGAGGGTGAATGTGAGGACAGGTAGCAGCTGGGCTGCAGAAGTCACCAGTAGGCAGTTCAGGAGTTGGAGGAAAGCCAAGAAGGTAAGCTGTGGACTTAGCTGTGACTTTAAAGAAGTGCTATGCAGGGACCCTTAAGAAACTTCAGTGTGGGTAAAAGGAGAGCCCAACAGTTCACTGATTTCATAACACATACTAGGAGCTCAGGAACAAGCCATCCTATTGTACAGAAAGTTTGAGAATTATGGGCATTGCCTTAGTTCCTGGAAAGACTATGGAACACAACCTCTTGCAATCCATTTTCACATGTGTAAAGGTAATCGCTGTTAGTTTACATGGATGTGAAGAGCAAATCATGCCTCATGCAAATCATCAGACCAAACGGACTGCCTTCATTCCTGAAATGACTGTGTGAATAAGGAGAGCAGTTAATGGCAAAGTACCTTGAACTTTAGTAGGACTTTTGACATCATCTCCCACCCCATTCACATTTGTAAGTTGAGAATATATGACCTGGACAAGTTGACTATTAAGAGGGCTTGAAAATTGGCTAGGTCACAATGCTGAAAGGGCGGTAGGCAGTGGTTTAAAAGCCCACTTGGTAGCTAGGAACACAGTACTCCAGACTTCAGTATTGTTCAGTATTTTTATTGATAGCTTGGATGATGAGACAAAATTTGCGTTCAGCAAATTTATGGACAGTACAAAACTGAAGGGCAGGGTGGTGCAGGTGACATGCTGAATGGTTAAGGGTGATCTTGAGCATTAAGCTAACAGAAACCCCCTGAAGTTCATCAAGGCAAAGTGGGAAGTTTTGCAGCTTGCACAAGGTAACCCTGGGCATGATTATGGATTAGGAACCAAGTGGTTAAGTTGCAGCACTGCTGAAAAGGATGGGACGGGAGGTGGATGTGGTTTTCAGGATGGATGCCAAGTGGAGTAAGAGACAACAATGGCATTTCATTATAGATGAGATAATGCTGGGCTACATTAAAAGAAGCATAGGCAGGAGGCTGAAGGGGTAGTTCCTCCCTTCTGCCTGGTGGTGGTGAGGAAGATAGACTTGTGGAGCTGGGCAAACAGCAGGTCTAATAGCAGCCTACTGCAAGCAACTTGGAGGGAAGTTTCAAAGACAACATCACTATTACTGTGTAGTAGCAGATGGTATAATGAGTTAACTGTCACAAGCTGTGACTTAGGATATTCAGAATTATCATTAGAGGAAAAAACCTCAAAAACTTAAGTATGAAGGTAGTGGAGCAATGGAACAAGTCAGCCAGAGAAGTTACAGAATCTCTGTCTTGGAACTTTACAGAACTTGACTTCATATAGCCACAGGTGACTCCTCTACTGTTGTCAAGTGGGAGGCTGGACTTGATAACCTCAAAATTGACTATCTAATCAATGTTTCTGTAGTGCTGTGTCTTGTACTTGGATCAAAAATGAAGAGAATCTCGATAGGTGCTGTCAGTGGCACACAGTTCTTTATGCAAACACCTGAATATTGCTGTTCCTATTTTTACTAGGTACCAAAGCTAGGTATCAAAGTCAGCTGATACCCAGCCAAGCAGTGAAACCTAGAGACTAGGTTCCATTCTAGTTCTGTCAAGTATCTGCTCTATCAAGTGGACCCTTCCTTCCTCGTCAGTTCAACTCTGTATGAAGCTTCTTGAATACTAGAGTAGCATTTAACTAGAGTTGGCTTAGAGAGAATATGGAGTCTATGTCACTAGAGGTGTTTTCAAGTAAGTTGTTGAAATATGGTCCTAGCTTGGGCTAAATAGAGTTCATCCTTCTTTTGGGATAACTGATGTACGAGGTGTTCTCTGAGCTATTTTCTAAGCTATATGTTACCGGTGAAGTTGTTTGTAAACATGGGAAATTTTTGACATTAGTCCTTCAGAAAAGTAACAGTTGATTGTCTTGGAAAACAGATGGCTCTTTTCTTGCATCATAAAATAAAAAAATGTTCTCCATGGTAAGGATATACATGCTCTTAACATCTTCCTTGTTAAGGTCTTTTTTTCCCTGATCATTAAGTAGACAGAATATAGACTGAACATCTAAAATCTGCTTTCTTTTGGACCTCACTCCAAACATTAGAACCTTCATAGACATGGAATTCAGTTTTTCATGGTGCAAAACAAATCTGTAGATGAAGCTTGCCGTCTTATACATTGACCTCTGGATTAAATTTATGTTTTTAGCCCTTATCTGTTTGGGATTTTTATTTTTAGGGATATGTATGTACACATCACTAATACCACTGACTTCTAGAAAAAGGAAGCAATACAGAACATTCTTCAGCTGATGCTATAGTTTTGAACAGAAAGGAATAAAATTATATTCCATTACTGTCATCTTCTAGCTTCTCCACATCGTATTTACAAAAAACTTCAACATTTCTTTCTATCCACTGATTTTCTTAAATAGTTTTTCTTGAAGAAATTACTAGCTGGTTTTTTTTAAAAACAAATATTATTCATATGCTCAGATATTGTATATGTTTTAATACAGACTTTAAATAGAAACATCTTGCTGATGTGAAATAAGAACTGTTCATATGTAGCTGAGTTTTGGTCTGGTTTTTTTTTCATGGTGCATTTTGAAAGCAACATCATACCTAGTTTTCGGAAAATCTGTGATAAATCAGTGCGTCAGTTATGAGTTGTCAGCATGAATTTTAAGTTTTCTATCTAGTTAAGTCAGCCTCATATAATTATTTGGTAAAAAATATTGCCATGACATTCAGTGTGCTTACTTAATGCAATGCTCATTAACATTTATTGCCCTAATTGCATTTATTCTCTTTGGTTTCAACACTCCAAAGAAAATCTAATCAGTGATTAATAAGGCAAGAAAACATTCTGCATATTTTCAGAGAATGAGGAAGGTAAGCAAAAGGAAAAGGGGTTTACTTCAGAAGCAAGGATGACTTCGGGAAAATATAAAACACTGTGAGCCCATTTAGGACATAAATATGCACATACCAACAAGATTTGCATGCTGATCTTTGGATTGTCTTGGATATGGTAATCTCTGTGGAGGGGGTGGGAGCGGAGGAGGGTGGAAGACTTTTTCTAAGGGGGATCAGGACGTGAGTCATAGCTCATTTAAGGCCCATCACTTCCTAGTTAGGGTGGATGTGGGAGGGAATTCCCTAGGCAGAACCTGAAAGCAACTTGTATTGAAGGAGACAGCCAATATGTGTTTCAGCAGGGTCTGGGGGAAGGTGAGAGAGAGAACACGAACACCCATTTCTTTGATCGTCTTACTCACCAGAGATTACCAGTGCAGTTGGGACTTCCACAGTTATTTACGGTAGGCATGTAGATAACTGCTTAAGTAACTCTCTGGAGGCTTCTCTGTCTCTCCATTGATTAGCTATGGACTCTACATTTTTTAACTTAAAAGATACTTTATTTGGTTGGTAAAATGGGCTCTATATATAGCGCTGAAGCTTTTGGCACTGTCTAGCCAAAGGAAGAACACCCATACAAATAACAAGGCAAAGGCTTGAGTGGAAAATAAGTAGAAGATAATCTATTTTGTATGAGGTTATTCATAATTTTGTGGTGGCAAAGTTGGAGTGGAAAGCGTTTTCATAGTTAGCAGCAACCGAAGAGTTTGACTTCTACAGTGTGGAAGACAGCTCTGTGATGAGTGTTGTCTTGACAGCGTGCCTGAACTCCAGTATGTGGATGTGCAAACCAAGATACAGTCAGATAAAATATGTTTACAGTATGGCATATTACAGATCTTCATTTTTCTATTCCTGTTACTAAAAAATGATGCTTTGCATCCACATCCTTGATTTTTCTGTGGGACATACTCTTAATATTCAGAGTGACAGCATCTGTAAATAGTAAGAGCCTGCCATTATTCTCCTTCCTTCTGTCTCAGCCCAACATACTTTCCTTGAGTTTTCATCCTGTCCAGCAGAGGTCGTCAAATATTGTATTCTCAACCAGAAAGAAGGGCAAACCTGGGGTTTGTCTGTTGATCTGTGTAATCATCACAAATGCCAAGAGAACAAGAGGCAGAAAATTCCATTGCTTGTAGTGACAGTTTTGACCTCTGCCAACATTCTTTTTCTCTTCTGTAATCCACTACTGAGCCACTAATGTGGATCCTAATGTGATTCTAATCACATCTGATTCTGGAGGATAATGTTAATTCTTGTTGATTTAAAAACAGTGTTGTTCTTAAACAGCCAGTGGGCTGACTCATCATCAGCCATGACACTTTTGTCTGAATGACAAGTTCTGTAGTAAATATCCAAGTCCTGATGGTAGTGTTTTTGTGGTGCAGTCTTGGTATTTTACAAGGAGGTTTGGGAGGAAGGTTTATTTTGCTTTCCTTTTGATTGGTTCCTAGAGAGTTTAAGTGTGGTTTCTATCTGATTCACTCTAGAAGTATTGCATCTTTATTCAACACCTTCATGAATGTCCTGGAGAAGGCAGTGCAGGGGAAATGTCCAAGTTTACAGATGATACTAAACAGTTTTGAATACTCTAATGTTGCTCTAGTTGCAGAGGACTCCAGAAGGACCTCACAAAATTGCACTGGGAAAAGCATAGCAGATAAACTCTAATGTAGCTAAATGTGAGTTAATACATCAGAGGACAAATGAACTAGTGCATGCCCACGGGATGCTGAACTGAACATAAGCAGTGAGAGCTTGAGAAAGACACTTTGGGTTCCCTGTGGTGAAGTCATTAGTTCTGTGAGCGACAGAGGCATCGTATTCCTGCTGTATATAACCTTCTTATGCCCATGAGTATTGTGTGCGGCTTTGGTCTCCTCATCTCAGGGATATAGGAGAGGTCAATGAGAACTAGAGGGTGGCATTAAAAATCATGGGGCGGCTGCCTTTTGAGGAGAGACTGAAAGAGCTGAAACTCTTCACTCTGGAGGTAAGAAGGTTGACAGGGAGGAGTGTGGCTGAGTTTCACAAAGTTGTGAAGGTAGTGGCCAAGGTGAATGTGTAACTTCACTCACCAACACTACTAGAAACTAGGACACCCAGGGAAGTTTGTAGGAGATTTAAAATGAATGCAACGCTTTCTTGTCTGGCTTTTAGAGAACTTCCAGAACATTTTGTTATGGGGAGTGATGAGGGCAGTCAGCAGCAGGAGGTTCAGGATTTGGGCAACTTCCTGGAGAACAAGTCCATAAATTGATGCTACTAGATCTAGGCCTGGATGTTTCTTATCCCTCACACTTCCTCGGGCTCCATGGCTATCATTGGAGTAAAGCGCTTTGGAGAACAATGAGGCTTCAGCATTTTGTCTAAATAACCTTCCTCTGCTGTCACTGTCACACCCACAGTTCTGGGCTGTATGGACTTTTTGTCTGATCTAACAGGGTGTTTCTTACATCAGTTGCATGAAAGATGATTGTATAAACCAGAGAGAAAATAGGAATGTATTTCCTTTAAAATTTGGAGGATGAAACTGGAATTATACATACGTATAATTACATGTTTTATTCTTTGAAGAATAGCATAATTTTTTATGAGATTAGTCAAAATGCCAGAAAAGATATAAAACATTAGTTTGTGAAGTGAGCAATTTAGTATAAAGAATGATTTGTAATTTTTTTTCCTTTTAATTCTTTTTATAAAACTGATTTATAGAAGTGGAATGGCTTCCGTAAACTAGATGTTCTAACAGGTTCCTAGCCTCAGTTTCTTTCAATTGTCTGTAAATGCTTTTAAGCTTTAAAACAAATAATCTGTCTTGTTTTATGCAGGCTTTATTGCATCTCTACCCATTGTTTACTTGGGAATGTCAGGGTCTTTGAACCTGAATAGATTCTTCTTGGACTTTTTTTTTTTTTTTTGAACAATTTATAAAGGTAATATAGGTGCAAATAAGATAAACTGGTTTGATTGCTTTTAGTTTTATTATGCAAATTTTGATGGTTTACCTAGTGGAAAGTGCACGTATATAGTGCTCATGAAAGCAACAGCCATGTTCCTTTCATGCGTGCATCAGACTAAGTGCTGTGGGATATGAACCACTCTGACAACAAACAAGCAGGAACCATGCAAAGGGTTACACGTATACTATTTTCACTGTCCACTGGCCATTAGGTATGTACAACTAGAGGGATACTTAAATTTCCTGCTTTTGTGTCTATTTGAGTAAGGGCAACCATTTGTGTAAGAAGGGAGTTGTAGCTGAGTTATGAAGACAATTGGGGCTACAGCAAAAACCAAACCATCATTGGAGGAGGCATCGTTTGCAATTTTGGGGCTCAGCTTTATAGAACAGAGCCTCTGCTACAAAAAACAATTTGAAGTGAACGTTCAAGGAAGCTAAGCAAGATTGAAGAGCCTGCTGTTGCAGAAAATAGAATCAATGTAGTGAAACTGTTCTTAGTCAATATTCCAATTGGTGTATATATACAGCTGTGTTTATAAAATTCGTAACACTGCTATATCTGTACTTGGTTCTCTTCGCTGCAGAGAAAGTCAGAAGAATACCAGAATCATGACATTTATGGGCAAGCTTGTGACAGTGTATCAAAGCCAATATGAACTGAAAAGCCTTTTAAGTAGTGAATAAAGTAATATTCTGAGGTTTTTTTTAATGTTGGGGTTTTCTTTTTCAATTTTATTGGGTTTTTCCCTTTCAGAATCAGCTGGCAGTAAGGTTCAAGTAATGCAAAGATTCCGAGGCTACATAGAGAGTCTGTAATACTTACAGAGAACTGTTATAATGAAAATACAATCCAAGAAATGCTAGCTAAAGACAAATCATTAACTGCCTAAGTACCTGCTGACTGATTTTTGACTCTCCTTGATGCCTAAACAGACTGCTGTGCATAAATGTTTAAACTATTTGTATCTAGGTCAGTGTATCTTTTTCACTAAAACCACACATTGCATAACTACCAGCCTCTGAGAACTGAGAAAAAGCTTCAACTTTTATCTTTGCATTACATCAGAGGAAAAACTAGTATCAGACTCAGTACTGAAGTGAAGTGATTTACTCTGTAAGTATGGGGGCTTAGCAGACTTTCTTCAAATGTTATCATCTGAATACCTAGGCAAAAGGGTGATTTATGTACATTCTTTAATTTTATTTTTTTATTTACATAGCACATGTCAAGATTTGGCCGAGGAGAGAAACAGATCTCTTAACTCTTGGAATTTAGATTAGCAGAACACCAATTTTAATTTCAGTTCTGTGCTACGATATAAAATGAAATGGAAAAGGTGTTTCATTTGGGCAGTAGATACAGAGCAATGATATGACAATATGTTTTGGAAAAGGCCGTGCATATAAATTAGTGAAAATCCTGGTTAGGAAGCCCTACTCTCTCCACAGCTCATGTAGATAAAAAAGGTGCTGGGGCGTGTTCAAATCCAAGTAGAGAAACAAAAACCTTGTTCTTTATTGTGCAAAGACATTTACATTACTCTTTCAAGTGTCCTCTTCACAAAATATCAGTTCAAGTCAGTAGATGAAAATATGCAATAAAATATGAAGACTACGTTTTAATTTGAGCTAGGACAAATTTTGAACCATCAATTTATGTTTTTATTTTCTTCAGTAAAGATAATATTAAATAGAAGTTGCATTTGAAGAATCCTTTGAAGCTTTTTTTTTTTAAAAGATTCAGATTATTCTCTGCCATTTGGCTAAGGGTGTCCGTCAAGTTTAATCAAGTTAGCTGTTAATAAAAAGCATTTAACTCGTTATACTTTCTCTAAAAGATTAATAGCAGTCAAATATGAAACGTAATTGTTAGGGAAACAGTCATTGAATAAAGTCGTATGTAATACATAGTGTGTATTTAATTCTTCAAATGTCTTACCACTTACAGTGTGGGCTAAGTACGGTGAAACTTTGAACAATGTATTTGTACTTTATGTAAGTTTTCAGTGGAGTGGACTTAATAGGATTTTTTTAACTATTCCCGTTACATATATTATGATCAACTTGAAAACTGCATGTGCTTCCTTTCCTGTTTATTTTCAAGTCTCATTACAGGTTTACCTGGGATTTTTGGTATTGGTGGTTCCTGAATAACCCAAAATCTAATTGTGAGAGGTGCTGAAACTCTCAAAACTGCGCATCATATGTTTTCAAAGATTTCATATAAGGAAATGTCTTATCGAAGTCTCATCTTTGATTATTTTGGAAACTGCCTAAGTGTCCATCCAGTGGTTGATTAAAAAAAAGTCCAATATTTTAAAGCTCTATAGTTTTCAGGTTTGTTTTTGAGAACTTTTGATTTTTTATTGGATTGATTAATATAATCCTGACTTTATATTTTGTTTGGGTTTTAATATTTTTATGATAACTATTTACAAATCAATATATAATCAGTATAATTAATGAATACAACCAATTAGTATAAATTATATCTTCTGCCACCTTAATAAGTCAAACATATACAAATCAATAGGGAAATCAAATAAGCAGGTCCAGAACTTTATAAAAATATTTCAGAGACCAAGACCTCTCACCATCTGAGATTGTGCATGAATTTTTTGAGCTGCCGGAGTTGTATAGAGCTTCTAAGAAAATTCTGAGTGAGGTGTTCCATCTCATGGACTTTCTGAAGGTACTCAGGCACAGCTTTTGAAAATACTGTTTTGAGTGGATTTTTTTTAGTCCAGCTGAAGGTACTGTAGAGTATTTGACTGTTGACTGGCCTTGGTCTTTATCTGCATTATTACTTGTTAATAATAACGGCTACTGAGGAAGTGATATGCCAGTTGTTTGCCCTGCTCGTCTATACCCCCTCCATCCTAATCACAATATTTATATTATTGTATTAAAACAAATCAATTCAAACTGATGTAAGAGCTTTTTGCTGGCACTGCGTTGCAGGAAATCTGAGTGATCAACTTGGCCGGTTGTCTGAAAGGCAATCTCCTTGTGCCTTACTAGTGCAAAATCGATAAGAAAAGGTTGTGAGGCCTGATGGTGCCTTGTGACAAGATGTTCGAACACCTCGTACGGGCTTTAGACCTGTTAGTTCTTATTAGTCTATTTGCTGCAGACAAATTGAAAATAGAAATTCTTTCAGTTGTTGCTGAGTTTGTCTTTTGACTTAGAATTAGCTGAAAATATGTATACTGGCATTCCACAAGAGAAATAATTTCAAAAATACAAGCTTCTCACCCCCCACCGCCCCCCTTTGTTTTAACCGTTAACAGATTTTCTCGCTCACCCTTCCTCTTATGGTTCACTTTGGTTCCGTGTTGCACATATTTTAAAACACGTCTCTGAATTTATTTTCCTAAACTTAGCAATCCGTTGTCGTTTGTTTGTGTAGACTGGGAAAAAGAGCAAGTTGGGAAGAGGAAGATTTAGGAACTGAGTTTTAAAAATCAGTCTTTTGCTGAGTTCTGTGGCAAATAAACAGTATTTCACCATCACACAGGCAGGGTCGGCCATCAACACAGCCGTTTGCCTGGTACACGGTACAGACTGCAAGGTGCAGAGAATGTGAGAGAGTTTTAAAATACCGTTTTATTAATCTGTTCAAGAATCGGAATTAATTCTCTGTATAATCTATACACAGGGAAGATAAAAGATCTTAAAATTGAAGCTAAATGACATAGCCTGCTCTGAAATCGAGGAGTGACTACATCATCTTTCCTTTTACAGCTCTGTCTTTCTTGCCGTGAAACAGGAAGCAGAAAGTTTATTAAAAGGTCCAGGAGAAGCCATTCAGAAAGCTTCACACATCCTGCCCTTTAATTGAATCTGGTTTCTTCCCTCCTATAGGAAGTGGAAGCAATTTACCTGTGTCTTGATTCTGTTCTTCAGAAGTTAAGTCCTGCTGACCTCATGCCCAGAAGTGCCTGCTGACATAGACTGGTGTTGGACGCTCTGGTTTTGGCCTGACTTGGAAATTGTTGATCCTTCTACTTTTACATGTTTAGCTACTAATCTTGGTTCACAAGCTTGGGAAACTTTGGGAATCTCCACAGACTCTGTTCAGCCCATGGTGGCTTCTTAATGCTGCAGACACCTTTAATCTCCTCCCAGTCCCTTCCTTTAGAGCTTTAGGTCAGAAACGGGAACGAATCCGGCAGGTCTTAGAGGCAGCAGGTCTGTCTGAAGCAAAACTTCTTTTAGAGTCAGAGATAGGAGTAGAAAGGATGAGGGTCTGAAAGATGCAGGTATTTGCATCTGCTACACCTGCTGCCTGCGTGCTGCTTACTTGATTGACTACCAAATGGGAGCACTGGGACTTCTCTGACCTTTGCTTTCTCCTCCAGCCTTGCTGCTGGATGCTATTAGTTACTTCCAGAAATCCCTTTTTTTTTAGCATTATATTATCACAACACTTAAAATCCAAGCCCTTTATTCCATTTGGTGTATGTTGACAGTGTTCGCCCTGGCTGTCAGACAGTTGTCAGGATGGACCTTGCAGGTGACCTCACGTGGGTATCCACAGATAACCTGTCAGCTTGCCAGGGCCCAGACTTGCCTACATGCAGCAACCGAAAAAATGACCGTTACTGTCACACGGAGTGAAAAGACTCTGGATTTTGTGTTGCAGAAAGAAGAGCAAGTCCTAAGATTTGTGCGCTGCCCATCCAGTCATTTAATGTAGGGAAATTTATATTGCTGTGG
Organism: Bucorvus abyssinicus; assembly: GCA_009769605.1. NCBI lineage: Eukaryota > Metazoa > Chordata > Aves > Bucerotiformes > Bucorvidae > Bucorvus > Bucorvus abyssinicus. The sequence continues at coordinate 24,326,601 of CM020025.1, forward strand.
GAAGGTAAATGTGATGTCCCATTGATGTTACTATGAATTAGAAAGCTGCAGGGAAGCTCACCAAACGTTAGTAAAATAGTGTCTTGGAGGAATTATCAGCTATTTTCAGCACTTGTGGATGTAAAGAACAAGTTCAGCAGGTCAGTACTGATCCATACTCAGACTGGTCTTGTCTCTTGGGCATTGGATATCTGAGTGACTTTGTGCGTAGAGGGATGCAAAGGAGTGCCGTGGGCTTTAGGGCAGTACCTGTTGGCAGTACTACCACCTTTTTTTACCTGAAGTTGCTCTTGCACATTAACCAGATCTTTTGCCATGCTGCCATTAGTCTTTTGCACCAAATTGCACAGATACGTTACAGCCTTTTAAGTAATACTTTTTTAAAAAGTCATTATTTGAGCAGGATTCACACAGCATGCAGTCTTCTCCAGCCTGTTAAAAACCGGAAACGTTCGTTCATTCATTCTGTTCTCTGATTTAGGCACACAAACTTAACAACAGTTTGTCAAGCAAGATACCATGCAGTTGATCCAAACAGTGGTTTTCAACTCTGATAAGCTTGCAGTCTTTCCTAAATGAGCCAATAATCGGAGCAGCATAGGCTCCAGGCATATTCAAGATAGCAAGCAGCACGACCTGAAGATGAGTCTGAATGGTGAATCCGATTTAGCTTTTGATAGAGGCAGTTTGTAGCCTGACTGCTGCCAAATGAGTTTTTCAAAGACTCTTAACTTGGCTGGAGTTGTGCTTATTTTCACAGTTGGGGCCCTGCTAAATTTCAGATCCTTTCTTCAAAGCCAGATGTTGCTAGAACTCTTTGAGGAGATACTCACATTTTTCTTATTATGGATAAATCAGTGTATTGTCTTCCCCGGCCTCTTCAGAAGCAACGGAGTGTTTTGGTTGGGATTGTTAAAGCAGAAATTTGGAGTAGAAAACTTTGGTCTGTCTTTTAGAAGTCAACACTTACATAAACAACTGAAAACATCCTCTAACAAGGATTTTCAGGCAACTTGCATATTAAGGACGTTCCCACTCCATCTCTACTGATAAATAAGTTTGTAATACAAATGATTGCGCTTTTCACAGTGAGAAAAAATAAAGGCAACTTCAAGCATTCATGAGTAAAAACATTTTCGAATTAATAGCTTGATGTCTGTCAGTGGCAGGTTTATTTTAGAAAGCTGTTTTTATATAACACCATTGGGGGAAAAAAAAAAGATGGTGAGCTACCACTGTTTGTTTGGGGTTTTTTTAATATAAAGTAGCTTCTTATTCACCCAAGCATAGTCACTCATAACTACTGATTTTTCTGAAGAAGCTTTTAAAATCCAAATGATCATCTTTGCAAAAAGAAAGGGCGCAAGGGACACAGCTGTCTTATTCCTACTCTTGCCAAGTTGGAAATTTTCCTACTAAATTAACTAGCCCTCAAAAGGGGAGTCAGTGTCTTTGCCTAGGTTTTACAAGTTTGGGTGCAGGGGGGGTGCATTATATGGCATTTAGGGGAAACATTGGTTTGTTTGGTCAGGACTTCTAATGTATTTTATACTGGAAACAGGCCTCTCATGTCTGTAGAGTCTTCTGTAGTGAGGTCCCCTGCTCCTAAAGTACTAATTGGTTATGTGAGGTTTGAGCAACATGAGGAGCATCTCTAGTGTTGGTACGGTCAGTAAATTGTTATGGTGTGTAATTGCTACCATTGCATAAAGCTGAGCTGTTTTTATTAAATGGAATTTACACGTACCCTCTTTTAAAAAAAATCTCTAAACCTGTAACCTTTTATAAAAGACATGCCTTTGTATTTAAGGGTGGGAAGCATTATATGTAATACCATGTAACTGCAAATTAATCTTCAAAAAAAACCCCAACAACAACAAAACCCCCACAAATGCTTTTGTCTATTTTTATGTGATTACCAATTAGTGATGTTTTTTAACCAAATTTCAGTTGCAATACTGAGATTCTGCAGTGTTACCTTTGTATTCTTTTCTGTGCTTAGTCATAAGCTTTTCTACTTTTTACTTAACAATTTGAAAATTACTGCCATGTTTGTCATAACTGTGTATTCCTCAGGTGTCTTTGGTACAGGTTTGACCCACAAATAATGAATTAAGCAAAAGGGTGCACTTAATGTTAACCCTTGTCATTGCTTACCACCTGTATGGTGGGTTGTATCAAGTGTCTTCCCTATGTAATCCCTATGCAGATTATATATAAAATGTGATTATATATAAAGTGTGATTGATCACACATAATCGCTGACAGCTTTTCTTGCAAAGTTGGTTTTCATGCATTTTGTTGAATTTAGAATAACAACAAGTAGAATGACCTTGCATGGAACGGAATATCAAAGTTACTGGTTTTGTCATTGTCACTTCATTTTGTATGCTGCAAAAATCCTAATATCAACAGCTTTACTTGTTAGGACAGCTGTGAATGACCTACCAGTCACTCATACCTTGGCTCTTTTCTGTAAATACAGCAGTGTTCTTCAGTGTTTCACCTCTTCAGCTTCCTTCCGTACCTTACGAAACATCATTACATAGGTACGTTAACAAAACCATAAAAATGTATTTCAGGAAGAAGACTGAAGTTTAAAAATAAGTAGGGAAATCAGCACATTTTTAAGTCCTCAAGTACAAAGAGGTAATGGGAAGCAATGCATAGTTAAGGAAAAAATGCAAAGGTTTACAAAACCAGATTGCACCTTCCTTAAGTTAAATGATGTGTTTTTTTTAAAATGGCAAAATAACTAAATATCAGTCTTTAAGGAAGAGCTTTTGCCTCTTCAAATCAGTTAACAATAGAGGTGATCATTTAAGTTGTGCCTTGACATAGGAAAAAGTCTTAGCTTTGTTCTGCTCTCCCACACCCTCCTTTTTGCAGAAGTAAAAACTCAGTCATCAAAATTACCTTCAAACAGATATTTTCCAAGCAATTGCCTGTCATGGGATGTATTATTAAAACAATGTTGACCTTCTTTTAGCCCCAAAAGGAAAACTAAATTGTTTTTCATACTACATCAACTTTCTCTAGTTTAAATTTGAGCCTCTTTTGGAGACACCATCAGGTTTTGTTCTCTTTTTTCTGGCAATCTGGATCAGTTCCTGCAAAGATCTTGTGAGATGCCAGATTGCACAGATGACAGATTGCATATGCTGCTTCCGTACTGGCAGTGGAAAACTTTTCATCCTGTTGCTAAATGTGGTCAGATTTGCATTACGCATAATGCTGTAATTGACCTGTAAGCAACGGGGTTGTGTATTTTTGATTATTTCTTTTTTTTAAATTGGATTTTGAAAGAAAAAAGCACCTCATCTTCATGAGTGCCTTGGTTCAATATGATCTAACGGATTTCTCTGAGGAGATGGTGGTGTGCATTTGGCCCAATGCACTGAGTAGCAGTCTTACTTAAAAACCTTGGTTTAATTTAATGAATCATTTACCAAATTGTGCATTCTTTAGCTGAAGATCTCATTTAATTAGAGAAACAATTTTTGCCAGTTTACATTCCTAATCAATTCAAGTTTTTTTCATGAAGAGCAATTCAAGTATCGTTAACCCTTAAGCCATATACTAAATGCAATAGAGTCGTATCAGCGTGTAGCATCACGTCTGTGGGTAGGTGTTATGAACAGAAAGAGCCCTCCGCTGGGACTCTTATCTTTGTCCTTGTTTGGCATCTCTTCAGGTAAGGCAGCAAGATGTGCACGATCTTTTCCAGACACATGACTCTTCTTCCTCTTAACCAGATTTGCAGATCAGTGCATTGAGATGGAACCCCACTTCACCTACACTCCCCCTCACCACCCTTAACAAGTGAACAGGTGAAAAATGAGTTGGGGGGTTTCCTTTCTGTTGAGACCTGGCTGTTTAGCCTGGAGAAATGGGGGGGACCTTATCACTCTCTACAACTACCTGAAAGGAGGTGGGTGTCCGTCTCTTCTCCCAAGTAATAAATGATAGGGTGAGAAGGAATGACCTCAATTTGTGCCAGGGGAGGTTTAGATTGGGCATTAGGAAAAAAATCTTTACAGAAAGGGTTGTCAAGCATTGGAACAGGCTGCCCAGGGAAGTGGTGGAATTACCATCCCTGGAAGTATTTAAAAGACATACAGATGTGGTGCTTTGGGTCATGGCTTAGTGGTGACCTGACAGTGCTGTGTTAACTGTTGGACTTGATGATCTTAAAGGTCTCTTCCAACCAAAATGATTTGGTCATTCTGTTCAGGTGAATATTTACCTTTACCTCCTTGATGGAAGTCAGACATTTAGTCATAACTATTCCCTCGGTATGAAATTATTTGAGGCTTAAAAATTGGATATGCCTTGACATAAGCGGCTGGCCACTATTTGGGGAAAAGAACTATGTGAGTGAAATAATACCATACTTAAAAGGCATAGCCATACAGTTTACTTTTGCTATACCTATATATTCAAATACAGGAACTCGTGACACCAAAGAGCAGATTTCTGTCCAAATGTTTTCTAAACCAGTTTGTCAGTCCAGTTTTCTGCTTCATAGAGCTGCTATTTTTGTAAGGAAATAATACTTCTGTTTAGCCCAAGTATTAAAAACTCAAGGGAATGTTGCCCTTCGGAGACCCTGATTGCCACAGGTAACTGGTGGTCATTACCTTTCTTTCACCTTGGTAAGACTCAAAGCCATGTATTTGCATAGTATTTCACAGATTTGAAGATGAAAGGGATGCAATCCATTTCTGTTTTGTTTTTGACCACATTACTTGCTATAAAGTTAAAATACAGTGTGTGTTTCTGACAGTTAACTTTAATTTTGTTCTCTGTCCAAGTTGGATAATGGAGATGAGCAAGCAGCCCAGATCAGACGTGAGCTTGATGGACGACTACAATTGGCAGATCAAATGGCAAGGGTAAGTGGTTGCTTTCATGTAAAAAACATATCTTCATATGAGATTGCGTGGGATGATACATACTGTGTGTTTCCAGTTCCTAATTCTAAACTTAAGCAGAAGATCATTTGAAAACAGTGTGGCAGATGTATTTCTTTCTGCTGTGGAATATGTGTGTCAACAGGGGTAGGGAGAAAGCAGAACTTGTTTTCAGGAAGTCATATGCTGTGTGATCCTACATTTCCTCCATCAGCAAGTCCAGTGGTGAAACAAAGGTGTATTATTTGCACATTTATTATTTATGTATTTTTGTATTTGGAACTGTATTTGGAACTAAATTCATCTTTTATATACACAAGTACATTATGCTGTGCTTAGGCTATAACTACAATATTTGTGTCTTAGTACCGGTGGTATGTGATATACATTTTAGTAATATAGTTTACATGTATAGGTTCAGTCTACGTTCACAATGGTTATATTAGTATTTCAAGTAACAAACCACATTGAGTCTTATAGGTCAAATTAGTGATGATTAGGTAAATTATAAATTCTTTTTGCAAATTTTAGAAAGCCTATTTTTCTCTTCTATAGCTTGCATTTTATTTCAGTGGACAGGATTACGCCCTTCTATATTAAATACCACAGATGGGATTGGTATTGTCCCCAGCCATGTCTTAGTGTATTTTGGGGAAAGACTCCTTTGTCACAGAAAGGCAATCTCAAGTCTCTTCAATCTTCTGTGAATCCTGGGCTTAAAATCAAAGTTGTCCAATAATCCTGTGTTTGCTCTGTTGCCTTTATACCTTTAGCTCCAAAAGTGACAAAATATTGGAAGCATGTATGTTACACTCTGTGTGTGCAGAAAAAAGTTTATTACATTAGTATATTAATTGTAAAGCAGTTAAGATTTGCTTGTTTCTTTAAAAGGAAAATTATCATTTAGGTCTATGAAGTTCATAAATTACAACTTAGAGGTGTAATCTTCCTAAAAATCAAAATTCTGTCCATAGATGTTTCAAGTGAATTTTAAAGCAAGTGAAAATTTTGAGTTCTGTTTAAACCATGTAAATCTTGTTCATTCTGCCTCTAATCAGGTGTTTGCCTGGGGGCAAGAACATGATAATAAAATAGGAATAAAAATTTATATACAATTTAAAACTTGGTTTCTGATCAGTCAAATGTAGTATGGTATCTATTAATTTCTTTGAAAGGTAATTTTCTATTCAAATATAATGACCAATCATATTTTGTGGATATAAATATGTGCTATAATGACTTGAAGAAAGACAGTCCTAAGAATTCAGTAGAGTTAATTATCTTTTTTTTAAGGAAAATCTATTCCATTTTCCAGTAACTAAAAAAAAAAAGAAGATGGGAAACCCTAGGAGTACTGCTTATTGTTAAGCAGAACAACACTGTAGAAATAAAAAGAAGAAAAGGAAGGATTAAAAAGGGGACAGTTCTCATTCAGGGAGATGAATGAGATTGTATCCTCATCTTTGACACTTGCCTAATTGGACTGATCTCAGAAGATTGCATTCTCTTGGGTTCATTCGATGGGGCTACAGGTAAACAGTTCTTCCTTTAATCACTTTATGGTATGAGGAGAATTCAAAATATGTACAGTTCCTTTGGCAAGGGCAAAACTTTTTCTTCAAAAGTCTTGTAAAACCAAAAAGGGGAGACAAAGAAAACTGGAAAAAAGAGAGAGAACAAGATTAAAAAAATAGAGGGGAAAAAAGGAACATATTTTGTTTCTTCTTACTTACTTTATTTGTTGTTTAATTATTATTCTGCTGTGTTCATGAGCTACCCAAGGCAGGGTTTTAGAGGAAATTCAGTGATGGGATTTCGGTTCTGTCCACTTAAGGGGAGATGTCTCTCCTAAACCCAAGGAATAAAAAAATAGCCATTATACCCAAAACAAAACTAGATCTTTTTTCTTTGAAAAAATTGAATTTTTCAAAATGAAAAATTAATTAATAAATTGCATATATATTAGTTTGCAGAGAATAAATAGCCATAGGTTTACCTACCAAAAGGTGTTTATTTTAAAAAGAAAGCAGTTTGAAAAGCTTTGTGTTTTGTAAGAAGTTAAATAAAGTCAAACGTCTGCTGGGTTTTATGTCAAGCTGCTGTATAAAAGCAACATATGTAAAGATTTATCTAGTGAGCCCTGTCCTCAGTTTTGCTTAGGAATACATTGCTCTCGTGAACTAAAACTGGGGGGAAGAGCAGGTACTCATCTCCATATTTGGTCTCTGAATTTCATGCAGCTTATGATGTTTTTACACTTTTATAGATCATTGGCGTGAAATATGAGAAAAGTCAAGTTTTGTTCTTTGATTATTTTTGTTTTATATGTGGTATTTTGAACTTCCAAGTAATAGCTTATAACCTTTGTAAATATATCATGGAGAAAATAAGGTAGGTTATTCAAATATTGATCTGGCACAAACTGGAAAATGATAAGTTCCATCTGAACCTAAGAAAAACTTCTTTACTTTGAGGGTGACAGAGCACTGGAACAGGCTGCCCAGAGAGGTTGTGGAGTCTCCTTTTCTGGAGATACTCCAAACCTGCCTGGATGTGATCCTGCGCAACCTGCTTTATGTGAACCTGCCTTAGTAGGGAGGTTGGACAAGATGATCTCCAGACATCCTTTTCAACCCCTACGTTCTGTGATTCTGTGTGATTCTGTCAGGTCTGTGCAGTGCACAGCTGTAGAAATTTTCTAGAAAAATTTATTTATCCAATTTTTACCCGAACCGTTACTTGAAAATTCTTATGGTTGCCACAGTGTCAACTGCACAGTTCTGCACAGAATAAGGAACTCCATGTCCTACATCATACATCCAAGGCACAAATCAGAGTTTTCATACCTCTCTTTTAAACTACTTAATGCAGATTTTTTTTTTTTTTTTGTGTTGGTCTTTGAGAGCCAGTCCTAATTCTAGCAGCTGTGAGAATTAAGTTCACTTAAGCCTAAGCAATCAAAAGCTGCAAAATATGAACTTTATTCTCAGAGCTCAAAACCAAGGTAGAAAGCTTTTTGATACTGGATTATGCATTCTAGCATTTTTGTTGGTAAAGAAAAGGGATTTCGGTGATTAAGAGAGACAGTTATTAAACTGCAGTCTCAGAAGATCAGCACAATTAAGGATAAATCTCTGCATATAACTTTTTTGTTGTTATTGAGGTCCCATTCGTGGGTCCTATAATACCTTACTTGCTGATTTTACAAGTTGTTAATTATATATGAGAAATTTATTTTAGCAGAAAAGGTAATTTAGCCAATTTAATGGAGGCAAGAACCTTAGGAATATATTCATCTATGACAGAATAAAATCAATAGGGAATTTGTGCATCTATTTTCTCATCTGTTTCTTCATATGACTAAATTTAAAGTAATTGAAATCAAAGTATGTAGGAGCTAATGGGGTTTTCTACCTATTGTAACTGGTGCTATGCTTTTCTAAGATAAACTTTTATGTGATCCTATGAAGAGACTACCCAGTGTCTTTTCTCCTTAAGAAATGCAACCTGAAAACCCATTTTAGCATTCTCAGAATCTAGACCTAAAGGGTACTGTGTACATGAGCCTGATCAGTGTCTCACATGTGTCCCCCCATGTGTTTCAGGATATATTCCAGTATGTTACAACCGGAGTTCCCAAAATTCCAGTGCTGTGCTGGGGGATGTGTACTTCAGATGATCCAGGCTTTTCAGATCAATGTAATTACATTCCTGTGCATATGCACTAAAAAATAGTGGAAAAAACCTATTGTTATTCTTGTGTGTCTAAATTATTTTAAATATTATATGCTATAGCAATTTGTAACAAATTCACCATCTTAAAAAACAATACGGTAAAAGGCATTGTAAAAAAGTTTCCTCAGTTTTTGCGTTGGAGTGGAAAAAGCACTTAACAAGTGGAAAGATTTTTTAACAGCGTAATAGCAGTCTGTCTTCTGTGTTGCTGTATTGTTATGTGAATGATACTCACAGATAAGGTACAGTTTGAAAAATGCTCTGGAATGGCATTTTTTGGTTAGAGCACCCTGAACCTTACTCCGTGTTTTCAGTTTCTAACAATAAATAACTTTTTTCTTTTTCAATCTGTAACATACTGGCTCTGTAATGCTGTCATGAGCCAGACCACTGGACTTGCTGCAGGTGTTTTGGGTCACAGTCAGCTTGCCTGATCTTTGTTACTGAAACAAAATCAACTGTAAAGGTTTTAATATGTTACTTCTTATAACAGCTAATGATAAGAATGGTCTGGTTTAGGAGGGAGGTGCCTACCTTTGCAGACAATATGTGGGGAGCAGTGTTTGTTACTCATTTATATGTAAAGCATATTTTTTTAGAATAATTTACATTTTTGTTTAATCTTGAGTGATGGATATCCCCTATATTCTATATCAGGGGAGAAGCTGCCCTGTACATGTTCATGTATGTATTATATATGTTGACTCTGTTATAAACACAATATTTAAACACTATTATCTAACTCGTACAGAGGGAAAAAAAGTGATTTTTAAGTTCTCTCTAACACTTTGAGGTTTAAAATAATCCCATGTGTAATAATTTAGCATTACTTATTTTTTGTAGCGTGGGAAATGGATGAAGTAACAGTTATTAGTGGACAGTTCATTTTACCAATTTATAAAATATTTGAAGGTAACATTAAAGGTATATTGTCAATTTATATGCTTAAAAGATGTTTATTAGAAATATATAATGTGTACATATTCAACCTGAGTTTATGGTTAAATGATTTGAGGCGGAGCCAAGAGGTTCCATTTTTCCAAAAGCACCTTTATTTTTTTGATGTGTTCAAAGAGATATTTTGTCTACTGTTTTTGAGCAATATGATGGAATTCTCAATTCAAATTACATTTCTTCTTCATTCTGAGGGACGTGGTTTAGGGACCCTGGCAGTGTAGGGTGAACGGTTGGACTTGATGACCTTAAAGGTCTCTTCCAACCAGATAATTCTGGTTTGTGTCATTCTTCTTGTGAAAATTAATTGTATTTGTGGGATGGGATTAGCCTTGCCATTACTGTTTTGAAGATATAAAAACAGATAGACACTAGAATGAAGACTTTTATTTTTATTAATTATCTCTTAACTGGGAGTGAATCAGTAAATTAACATGATGTATAATGAGGATGATTTTTTTTTCCTCCCTAACTCTTAAAATATATCTCCCAAGGAGAGAAAATTCCCAAAATTTGTAACAAGAGAAATGGAGAATATGTACATAGAAGAGTTGCGGTCTTCGGTGAATTTGCTGATGGCAAATTTGGAAAGTCTTCCAGTGTCTAAAGGTGGACCGGAATTTAAACTGCAGAAACTAAAGCGATCACAGAATTCTGCATTCTTGGACATGGGAGATGAAAATGAGGTTCAGCTGTCGAAGTCTGATGTGGTCCTCTCCTTCACATTAGAGGTAATCACGTATTTCACAGAAAACTTGATGACAGTTTCAATTACTAGATTATCTATGTCTTGGTACTTTTTTTGTTATTAGTCCTTCCTTGGTAATTTTAAAATTTTCTGTTAAGGTAGTAAATTATTTTTTGTCTCTTTGATAATTAGGAGTTAGAATACAGCTATATGATGCATTTTCCTCTTGCAGCAGTAGTTGTACTTGAAGTGACTTTAGTTTGTTTAAAACAATGGATAATGTAACAGAATATTTCAATTGTTAAATGGTTTAAAACAAAGAAAAATTGTCTTTTAAACAACATCTTTTCTTAAGTGAAATGAGCATCTGCTTTTTTCATGTAGTGTTGAAAATTCAGATCAATTTTTCTTTCCCATGTCATCAATTTACACATAGAATTAAAACAAATGTCAAAAATGGACGGAAGAAAAAGTTTAAATCCTTTATGTAACAGAGAAATGACTTATCCCACTGCATGCAATTTTAATATTACTAGCTAATACTATAAAAGCACAGCGTCATCTTTCAAAGAGTAGTAAGATCCATCACTCTATATGCCAAAAAGTGTTAGTTCATCAAGGATGTAAAACTGGAGTGCAGGCCTTAATAATGAAGTATATGAAATGATGTCATTTTATAACTCCTGTGCTGAATCCTGTGTGTCTCCATCACGTGTGCTGTGTCTGCCTCAAGTGGAATACCAAGCCTAGAATGGTCCGTAAATAGCCATAACAACGAGTAGTTCTGAAGCATCTAAAAAGTACCTGGAAAAGGTTGCTGATAATGTTTTATATCATCTTCAAGAAAGGTTGCTTGGTGAGCGATGCAAGAAGAAGAGGAAGAAAAGCTTTCTTTGTGCCTCTAGAGAGAAATATTGTGTACTAAAAAAGATGTGGTATTTGGGGGAGAAACTACACTGGAAGATCATGAAATGTAAAATGACAGGAGATGTAATTTCCATTAAATTTTGAACAGTTTTGCTTTCTTTACAACCCTTTCTCTCTCACACCAGGAATGTAGACTATTAGGCCTGGTGAACTCAGCTTTTTTTCTTTTCCCTCCCATCACTGATAAAGAAAACACACAGATGTTCTGCAGGATTAGTGATCTGCCGTTCATCCTGTGCCAGGCAAGGAATCAAACTGTTACTCTACATGTAGCAATTTTTAGTAGGGCAAATTTTCATTTTAAACGTGGTGTTAACCACATAAATGGAGTTTCTTGCTGGACAAGTATGTGCACATCTTAATCTTGGGAAGCTAAATCTCAGAGAATATAAGGGCAAGAGGAAACAGCTGAACTGATACTCATTTAGACTGAAACATGGAAGATCTGCTCATTTTCAATGGGTAAATAAGAAAAGCTGATTGAGTTTCCTTGGAGACAGAATTCTTTATGTTTGGGAAATGTGAGGTCATACGTGCACAATTTCACATTTTTTGAATAACACATAAACATATCCAGGTCATGTCTTTTGTGGTGTGACTTAACTAAACTGTAGGGTAACCAGCAAAATCCCCGCTGCGGGCTGCTGCCCAGGCACATGAACAAACAGGAGATCTGTAACGTGTCTGAACATTAGGACGCAGTATAAAAACTCGATGAAAATTTCTTGGCCAGGGGGAAGGTGACTGGGGTTAATGGGGCTACTGCGTGTTGTTATTAAGACAGAACGGCAAAAGCTGTTAGTAACATTTATAGTGCTCTGGTGGGAATAGACCTTGCCGGCTAAGACAAAGAGAACTCCCCTGTGCATCACTGCAAGCAACAGTGACTGGTGTTGCAAGTCAGATGTTTCCTCAAATAACCTGTTTGCAGAAATTTGTAAAATAAGTAAATAAAACATCAAAGCAGTAGGAGAAGACTTAATCACTTGTGTTCTTCAGCTGTTGGACAGCTTCAGAAATAGACAAACAATGTTTAGGATACTGTTTATCAGCTAATGAGCTAGTAAATCAGCTAGTGACAGTTTCCTTCCTAATGAAATGCAACTTTTTTCTGTTACTGGAATCCAGAATTGGCTACCAAAGACAAATATACTGTGCAATTAAATTGGAAACTCAAGGAAAAGAAGTAGCAACATAAAAGTGACTAAACATGAAGTTTGCATTCCACAGGGACATACATTTGGCATGTGGAAAGACCATATAAGCAGTGTTAGCTAGAAGGATCTCTAGTGCAGTCTCTCAGTGGTCATTGATCACTTTGGTAACTAGTTCAATTCCTGGACCAAATAAGATGGAAAAGAGAGAAGGTGACATCATTCTCCCTGAATTGCTGTTATTATTTATAAAGCTGTTATTATTTATATAGCAACAGGCAGTGTTGTTAATTTATGAGTAATGTGAAAATGCTCTAAATGATCAACAACTGTCACCTCACTGTAATTTTACCAAAACAACAATTTTAGGAGACATTATTACTAAGGTTCTGGGAGTTTTAAAGGACAAAGGATTTTACAGCTAGGGGTGAAGTCTGGCTTAACATACTTGAATTGAAACAAATTGGCAAATATGCCAAGAGTTTAGTAGCAAAATATCTTGGTAGTTGCTTGCTGACCTAAGAAGCAATTGCCTGTAATGAGACCAAAAGTAGGCATTATGTTTGTCACCTGTAAAACAATCAAACAAATATTGGTCTTCACGTATAGCTCAGTTGAGGACAGCTTCTCTGCTGATTGAATGGACTATTTTTTTCCCAGTTTCTTCTCATAGGCCCAAATGGGGCTGGAAAGGAAAGCAGCTTTTCCAAAGCAAGTAGGGAAACCTGGCTTTCTTCTCAAATCTTCTCTGAATTAGAAACATTTGAAGTGTAAAAGTTACAATCGTTTCACACTTTATCAAAGGCCGGGAGCATTTAAGCAGAGCTGCATTTGGCTCTTCTGAGGTATGACTGAGTAGTTTAGAGGAGGTGAAAAGCTATGGGATCTGCCAAGCTCAGAATTTCCCTGGTGATGAAATTTCTCAGGGCGCAGCTGTTTGAGGTGGCTTTTCCCCTTTATCCAGCCCCCCATCCCCATATGTATGCTGAACCTGACTGCAAGAACGGAGCTGGGGGAAGAGAAAGAGAGAGGTAGTAGGGAACAAAAGTTGCAGTAGCTGATAACGGAGCTCTGACCTGCCTCGTGCTCAGCACTGCACCAAATCACTGCTGAGATTCAATGGTTGTAGCCTCCAGTGTCACAGCACCATGAGTAACCTTTTAAGATGTGACCAGTGTTCTTACTTGTTGTGTTTACAGTCTGCCTTAGTAACCTATTTTTCCTATAAATGCTTATTTAGATGTCTCCTTAAAAGATAATTTTCCTCACGTATTACAATTTAAAATTACATTTAGACATTATTCTCAAATTCAACTACCAGCATTTAAATTATGATTTGTCATTGTCCAAGTAGAAAGAGAGCAAAAATTTCAATTCCTACTGTATGTTGTTGGAAGTGAAAAAAGAAGGAAAAATTAAAACTCTTTTCTGTCTGTGAACATTTGAGTGAGTGGGGTTTGGGGATTCTTTTTTTTTTTTACCCCATGTGGAGCTTAGTACTGCCGTAGCTGTGCTATATAATGTCTTCTGAAGGATAAATTATTTGCTTTCTTTTCCTCAGATCGTTATTATGGAGGTACAAGGTTTAAAGTCAGTCGCTCCTAATCGAATTGTCTACTGCACCATGGAGGTGGAAGGGGGTGAGAAGCTTCAGACGGACCAAGCAGAAGCTTCCAGGCCACAGTAAGCCACTCTGCTGTTCCTGTGTCCAGCACCTCTTTCTTTCACATCATCGGAAAACCTAACTGACTGTCTTCACAGTTTCTACAATTAAGTTAGCGCTAGTTTAACTGAAGTTTTTTCTTGGGTAGTTAAATTCGTTCTGAAAAATGAAAATACAAACAATAGATATTTATGGTGAAGTAAGTACAAAGTGTGAATGCTGTCTGAATGAATACCACTGAATGTATGTGTGAGGAAAGGAGCTGGAGACTGCATCCTCTGAAAACAATAAACCTCTCAATAGATGTTAGCCCGAGGTGATTTTATGGATTCTAGCTTAATGTGCAGCTTGCCTTGTGGAGTGTAACTTGTACAATTGGTGGAAAATCAATACTCAGTAATCAATCTTGACAAACCTTACTCACCTGCTGAGCCTGTTTCTCTTCAAATTATGGGATCCACTTCTTCCAATTAATTTTTGAGGGAGTCAGTCAGCAAACTGACTTGGAGGAGAAAAACATGCCATCTGTAGTTGAACCAGTCAGAGTGGCAGAGAGCATGAAAATTAAGTGTGTTTTTTAGTTGACTTCAGACACTTTTCTCTCTGTTAAAATGTCATTTGGAATCTTTTGTAGATAACTTTCCAGACAGCGTGTTGGCGTTTTACTGGCACCATAGTGAGCCTTGTGAAAGACAATTTAAAAATTGCAGTTGTTACAGTATCTGAGGAAACGTCTTCAACGGAGTTGGGATGGTAGTTTATATTCTGCTCAGACCACAAGTACTTACTTCTGTTATGCAAAATTATAAGCACAGAGTTTTATCTGCCTCTTCTGGGGTTGGGAGGAGGAGATTTAATTTGACTTTCTCCTAGTTGCAGCAAATTTCCTTGGCAAGTAACTACAAGCCTACTCCAGTAACATATTCAAAGAGCTTTGCAGAACTCATAAATATGTGGGACAAGATGTAAAATTCACTTGTCGCAGTCTCTGGCTGTGTTCCTTCTCCAGGGCATAGGAATGCTCAGTCATGCTATTTGCATGTAGTACATGAGGAACTCAGTAGTGCAAAAGACACACAGATATATGCATTGAAGCAAGGTCGTAAGTGGGTATGCAACATCCCCTGCTCATTTGTGGACCTGTTGGGGCATTCTCTGGTGGCTCAGGGTCCCATGAGAGTCTCAAAGCTTTCTCATGGAGGGCTGTGCTTTGTCTTGAAACTCAGGAGTTGCTCTCATACTGTTCCCTGCAGCGAGTGCCTCTACCTTTTGCCTACTGTCACAGCCAAGGTTCCATTCCTCCTGATGGTGTGTCTCTCTTTTTCCTCACCCTTGAGCTTGTTAGCTTCTGTTTTAAATGCTCAGTTAACCTCTAATGTCGTTGCTATGGGTCTTTAAATCTCCCTAAATCACCTAGACTACAAAAATTCTCGATTCTTGGGCTCAGTTATTCTCCATCCAGAAAAAAGTCTGTGGATGTTAAGGGTTTTGTTTCTCTCTAGCTATTTCCAAATATGGTGAACAAAACACGGTAGGGATGGTAGCTTGTACACTGATTTAGTGGATTTCAGGCTCCATAGGTATGAGTCTATTGAATATGGGAGAAAGACAGGTTATGGGCTATTTCATATAAATAATGTTGTATGAACCAAATTCATATAGATTTGTATGGAAAAAATTATGCATCTTTAGGAAGTGGATGACTGAGAGATGCTCTGAACTGTACAGTGGAAGGACAGGAGTGGGAGTTACTGGTGCAGTTGGCCTGCTGTCCTACAGAACAGTGTAACTTGAAGGGGCATGGGTGATAGAGGTCTAAAATTTGGAGTTTTTGCGCTCTTCTGAGTTGTACTGTTCTCCATTTCTGGCAAGAGTAATTATGAGACATTGTCATACAGTATGATTATGAGCATATAGAGACATGTAGTTTGAGCATCTATAGAGATGTAGTTTGAGGCAACGGAGGAGGATATTAAATTAGACAAGCACAGAATTAGCAAATTATGGGCAAACAGTAAAGATGGAGGAAGCTGCCTATGGAATGGGAGATAGTTTATGCCACAGTTTAGTTTTTCTGGTAGAGCCAGATCAGGTTTTTTTGACGGTAGCAATATTGCTTTTTTAGATTGGTGGCAGAGGGAACTAAGAGGGCTTGTCAGAGTTTAGTCAGAAAATTACACTGGTGAAAGAGAGTCTAGGAAATACTGTTACAGGCAGGGGGAGGAGTCCTCAAGTTTCAGAAGACTTAAGGTGTCTTTTTTTCTTCTTCTATCCCAGCCAGTGTCCAGTCCTTCCAAAATCTTCTTTCTTTTATGACCAACATATCTCTTGCCCCACGCAGGCATCTGCTTCCTCTTGTCCCTCTGCTTCTTCCAGCAGCCATCACTATTCTCTGATAGGGACCTGCCGGGGTGATAGGGAGTGTCCGTCACTGGGTGAAGGGTCGGATGTTCTCCTGCAGAGAGGGAAGAGGTGAAAACAGAAGTGACTTTCTGCTCTTGTTGGTGTTAGTAATGGTAGTGCTACTGGGAAGAGAGATGCCTCCTTTCCCCCTCGGTCCTTTGGCAGCAATGGGCAAAGTCGTATAAGCAGAGGCCGATGACCAGCTGGGCAAGCACAGCCAGTCCGTCTCTTTTCTGACACAGAAAAAACAAGCTGTTGGCAGCCCTAGGCTACTGCCTACTTTGCCTGCTGCTGGAGCTGGCTCCTTACTGGGATAATTTTCAGTGCTGTCATTCAGATATGAAGGAAAATAATAAGTGAAGCTGGAGGAGAAAACACAAAACTCTGCAAAACATAAAGGAATCAAGAACTGTAGGTCAGCTCAACTCTTCAAATCATTAGCAGCAGCATATTTGTACTGACAAATCCCAGATAAATGAGAACATAACTTCAGATTTTATATAGGGCGTGCGGCTAGAAAAGAGTAGCAAAGCTCTAACACTAAGCATGGAATGAGACAGTGATGAAAACTGAATGATTACCACCAGCCTGCTGTGGGAGACTTCTGGCAGGAGCTCCAAATCATGTGCTTGTCACATGCAGTTTCTGTAGTTGGTTTATCGTTTTGAACTGGTAGCTACATTTGTGAAAAGAAGCAGTATAAAGAATTATTTATGCCTCTTTTTTTCTTCTGCAAAACATCAGATAATGCAGTGCAATGCTGCTACTCTGAAGTTTCAAAAGCTTTGACAGTGAAAAGGAAGAAATGAGATACTCAGATGAATGCTTCACGATGGAGTGCAAGCCACTGTGACATTAGAGTGGAGATTAATGGAAGCATGAGTCAAGTGGAGACTTAATTCAGGATCTATCCACTATTCCAAAGTGCTGAATATTTTCTCAATTATTTTTATGTATATGTATTTAAGTATTCCTCCGAATCCCTGAATGCTACCATAAGAGTAAAAATGAAATTAGAAACAATGTTCTTTCTTAACAGGGAAAGACCTAGAGTTTCAGAGAGGAGAGCGCAGTTTTTATCAGTAAAAAGTATTTTCTGGTTTCTCAGTGCTTTTAACCCCTGTCTGCTTTCTCTCTCTTTCAATAATAACTTTGAGTTTACATTGAAGTGCTTCATTTTCTTCTTTAACAAGCTAATTAAAGCTCTGGTTATATGTATGTTACTAGCTAATGGTGTAGCTAATGTATGTGTAGCTAATAGTCATTCTAAAATGCAAATGCTATAGAACAGTAGTTTGACTGAGCATAAGTCTTGGACAATTTTACAAATGGATCAGTTATACAGCTTCACATGCAAACCCCATAAAATTTTTATTACTGCCTGTGAAATATTTCTTCATTCCTTCCAGCTGTTTCCTGCCTTTTAGCCCTGCTGAAAATCCCTCCAACATAGCCTGTGACCTTTTCTGCCAGAGATCAGTAAGCAGAGCCTTCAGAGGACCCCTTCAGTTGTATGAAGCTTTGCATAACTTGGTTGCTGTGGCGCCACAGGGGGTCATCTTGCAAAATCCAGCGCTAATTTCGTTTTTCAAATGTTACTGATGTGGCTTAGTTTTTAGTCTTGTGGAGTCTGGTGTCCACATGTTTCCTTATCATTGATTTTTATTAATTCTGAATATTAAATAATGTGGCTTCTGGAAAGCATCATCTTTTGGCTATGTATAATCTTGCCTAAAGATAAAAGGTGGGAATATGCTATCTTTTATTACTACAAGTGACATTCTGTTGTCACATATCTATGCAGTAGAAAGATCTTATCTTGCATGATGAGATGATGTTAATGGAGCCAGGATATTCTTCATGTAAACAAGACAAATTAGATGATCGTATTGTGCTCCCAGTGATTGTATAACCTTGTAAAAAGGGCTAATATATATTAGAAGTATGTGAAGAATGCATGATTAAATATCTGACCAGAGGAGGTGGGGATTTGCAGTCAAGACTGCACAAATAAAGTAAATGCTGCTCATGTTATTTTTATGCAATATTCTACAATGTTTGATTCCATAAAGTATTTGAAGTGTGAGTACTTGTGGATACATAACTAAAGATTACTTAGCAAAAATTTTATAGAACAGTTTAAAAAAAAAGAAAAAAAGGCTTAATTTCTAAAATTTAAAACTGCCTTAAATGACATGGTCACTCATGAAAAATACTATGTTTTTTCTAATAGAATGTTTTGAGGATATGGCCCAAGATGACTTTTCTGAAGGGAAGAAGGATAGACAACATATATAATCTGTGACAATCATATTCCAAGCATCATCTAGTTTTATTTCTTCATCGATGTCCTTGCTACTTTCTAATTTTTTTTTTTTTTTGATCGAGAGAAAAAAAGAGATGCTCATACCTGTAACTGTCACCTGACTTTTGGTTGCACGACACAGTACGTAAGGAAAGAGAAGGCACACCTACTCTTTTTTTTTTCTCCCACCTGCTACTGCTCCGTGTCTGATATATCTGCATAAATGGGATTAATTTTGGTCAGTAATACTTCAGTTATACTGTTTTCAGCAATCATTCCTCATGTTGTTTACCTGTGAAGGAATCCGTGTTATTGCTTTTGCACAGGAGAAAGAATAGAATGAAAAGTTGTCCCTGCCTCATATTGCTTCGAGGCTTAAGTGTAAAATTAGAGAATAAACACAGGAAGAAACAAGGACAGAAACACGAGTGTTTGCTGATCAGATAGACAGTTATCAAACTAGCCTGTGGATGGCAAGCCAACAAACTCTCCTTACAGTGTGGAGGGTTTTTTCCCATTGTTTGTTTGTGTGCTTTTTTGTTGCAATTAGTATTTCTTGCACGTGGGATTTATACAGAGGGATAATGGATTTCACCTGTTCTTTTGACTGTTACCTCTGGAAGTTTTTTGCTTATGGATATGTGCAGTGAAACCCAACGCTGACCTTACAGAGTATAACAAAGTAGAATTGTTTAACTTTACTTTTGGCATCCAGACTTATTTTCTTTAAAACATGACTACATTTTATGCAACATTTTAAAAAGTGAGGTTGCGTGTTAGCCACTGTGTATTATTAGTAAGATAATTTCAAAGGCTAAAGCCTGAGAGACATTATTGTGTTGATGTGGACAATGTCTAAAACTTGATGAAGGTAAGAGTGATCCTTTATTAAAGTATTTTGAAATTTTATGGAAGTCAGTGGGGTAAGGATCGTGACAGGAAACAAAGTGTGTCTGCTTTCGTAAACTACGTTTGATTGAGTTGCATAATGATTATTATCATGTGCTCTAAGATTCATCTTTATATCTTTAAAGGCTAGATCCCATCGTGTATTTCATCTTGTCATGTCAGTAAGTCTTTCTTTTTTGGATTGTCATGATTGGAGCAATTCACAAAATAGGGTAGAAGAAATTACCTTTCAAAAAATTGGATGCTATGAGCAAATACCATATATATTGGTCTAATGTCTAGCTGTGAAAAAGAAAAAAAGAAATTGCCAGTAGGAAATTATCTGATGTTTTCTTGGTTCTGCAAAGGAAAAGACAGCGAAGAAAAAAATGCTCATATTTCACAGCCAGTGTTCTGGACTAATGATGGAAGAGTTTCACAAAAGTAACATGGATTCAGCTGGAAATTTGCGTGATAATTTTATTCAGTCATTCTTGATGCCTGATCAGTTGCTTTCTTCTTTAAAGAAGGGAAATAATACCTAATCAGCTCAAATATGAAAAGCAATGTGATATCCACAAGAAAAAGATACAGGATTTCTAAAATAAGTAAGCTTCTATGTTATATTCTGTCATTGATTACTATTTTATATTGTCTAAGAAATTTTTCACCTCTCTTACTGCAGAGTGTATGAAAATACGTTTAAAACTTAACTGGATAATAACCTGAGCAACCTGGTTTTAACTGGTCTTGCTCTGGAGCAGGGTTTGAACTAGGTGACCTCCAGAGGTTCCTTCCTTTATGGTGATTCTGTGATTAACTCCCAAAATATTCTCTCATAAGTCTATCTACCTAAGGGACTTTTGAAAACCACAGCTGTTAGAAGGGAATATTCACTTGTCAGATCAAGACAAGTGCGGCATGGGAGCAATTGGGATGAGAGGAGGAAGGAGATAATTAAAGCTGGTTGTAATCTCTACTCTGTTTGGATAGTTAGCAATAAACATCATCCTTCTGCCGCCAGGGCGTATCTTTTTTTAATTTTCTTCCCTAATCTTTTTGATTGTTCCTGCTAAATCCTAGTTTTTCTCCTTGCTCCTGTGTGTTCGGCATGCTAATAATTGGCTGAAAGCAACAAGGATTTCTGCCTTGGTGTGATGTTTGCACTTCTGAAGACCGTGGCTTTGGTGCATCACCTTCTGCTGCAGCACTTAGACTCCAGGCAGAAAGATGGTGTGATGAGGGCCTTATGATTAATAGGTTCTCTGTTCAGACTTGGGATGTTAACCCTCCTCATCTAGTGTCACTGCTGGAAAGAATAGCTGTTTTGGGTGACTGTCTTATTTTAAAATGTATAATGAAATTAAACATCTCTTGCAAGACTGATAACATTTTATTTCATACGGCATTTTGGAAACCTTTGGGCTTGAAGATGCATGTCCCACTGTTATCCCTTTCACTGTAATAATGGGGACTTGAAGAAAGACTGTTTACACGCTGCTTAATGTACATGAAATATCTGTTTCCATTTGCATTCGCAGCTAATCCGCAGCAAATGACTAATATTGTGTAGACAGGCATAAACGTTCTCTAAAGTTACACTAAAGCATCTATAGATGGAAGGCATTTGGCTATGAACAGTGTGGTGTTGAGCCAAAACCAATTAAATCCTGCTTAAAAGAAAAATGTTTTGGACCAGGCTAAACCTCTTTCATACTAACATAACTACATGGTCTCTGGCTGGGTCGAAGTGAAGGCAAAGGCAGCCTGTAAAATACCATGTAGAGGGATGGTGGTCTGTCAAAAAAAAAAAATATGGGGTTGGTAAGAATTACCTCAAATTTTATCTCCAGTCTGCTCCTGGAATACTCTGGTAGAGTGGAATTGAAATTTGTCATTTGAAGTGGTCTGCATCTGCCTCATCTTTGGAAAATTTTATTATTGTTTGTGGGCAATAGTTGATGCAGAAACAATTCCTTTGAATTTCTCTTAAATTTTGATAGGATCAGAATGTCCCATTTTGCATTTTCAAAATATACTGTTCCTGTATCCTGATTGGAAGAGACTTTTCAAAAAATTGCTTATATTTTTTGCAAGCAATATAATACAGGTACTTTCAAAATAATTGCTAAACGTTTGACTAGGTACAATGTTCAAATTGGAACAAATTTTATGGTTTTATTTATTTTTTGTTTGTGGTTTTGAGTAGAGAGAAAGGTTGAGGAAAAGGGTTTAAAGGAAACCCTTCAACTCTTATTCAGGCTAAGACACTCAAAAACTGTTTTTTCAGCCCACCATGGGCAGACTCTTCTTTGCTGTCCCTGTATTAGTATGTGCATTGATCCTCAGAGGTGTCAGGAGGTCCAGTCCTTTTACAATACATAATAGTCCACTGAACAGATGAAGAAAATAAATGTATGGATCTTGAAATTTCTTAATAATTACATGGGATTGTAAGGTATGGCTCTGCAGGTTAATATTCTTACTAGAAAGCAATACCAGCAGATTGAGAGTAGGAGGAGAGCAGAAAAAAAAGGCAGAATAATATGGGCAGCTGATAAGAACAGTAGGAGTCAGAAAGAGGAGTAAAAGGGGTTTCAGAATAAAAGAAAAGTGGTGTGATACTAGATGGAATACTGAAATTCTCTGATTTGATTCCTGGATCTTCCCTGATAGGCTAGACTGGCTCAGACAGTTCAGTCTATTTTATGGTGTGTTTTCCCACATCTTTAGACTGAGACAACAACATCAATCTGCTTCATCAAAGTATTGACAGTTTACCAACATTTGTACAACATTTTGAAGGTTTAAAGTGTCACAAAAATACTAAATAACATGAAATAAATAGTATTTGCAACTTTTAACAATGGCGAGATGGATTAATAATTATCTTTTTCAAGGCAAAAGCGAAGTAAATATGCATATAGAAATTTAAAGAGCATAAATGACCATGCGTTGCCTTTATTTGGAACTCGGTGGGAAACAGGAGTTAATGCCTCTCGTGACTTCTTCACACAACGTATAGCAATGATACCCAGTGCCTGCCAGTGTCACGCTTGTTACAAACCCTTGAAAATCTGCACCCTGACTTGTCTTGGTTGCCTGTATTGAAAGTGAGATGGTAAAGCAAGACTAATAATTTATTTGTCTTGTTTTAAATTTGTGATGATAATACTTGTCATAATAGTATTCTGTAGTGTTGAGGGCACTTTCCTCATATTCAGTGTAGAAAGCCTAAATAAGTGTTTTTGCTTGGTTGCTTATTATGCATTGAACCCCTTTTCTCCTTTTCCTTTCTCATTTGTATTAGAGGGGTTTTTTTTTATTTTGAAGAAAGACTATTCATAATTTTGTCTTTTTTACAAGTAATTTTTTAGTTACTAATAATGTTTTATGTTTAAAAAGAAATACAGTGTCTAGTTCCTATTAGCTCTGAGATAAATGGTTAGTAATTTTGAGCTCTCTTAATTCCTTTATTTAATTTGATGATCAGATTGATATATGATCAGATGGATATCATATTGATATATGATCAGATTATTCGTTTCTTCCTTTCATATTAGTCTAGTTCTGTAGAGGGCTTTACAATATATCATACCCAGGAAAACACTGTATCCTTGCAGTTACCAAAGTAAGAATCTGGTTCGGAGCTTTCAGTTCTTCAGAGAAGAGTTCCAAGAAGGGATTGCCAATGTTTTGTAACAACCATCCTAAAAGCTTTTAATTTTGCTACTGAATCCACAGAAAAAACAAACAAACAAACAAACCAAAACAACCCAACCCCCCAAAAAAAAACCCAACTAAAACATTCGCTCTGGCTGAGTGACTATACTAGATAGTGACTTGACAATTCATGCAGAAATTGAATTGCATTTCAAACCGCTTGTATGCCAAGTCAAAAGTTCCCGTATAGGTGAAAATAAATGAAAAATGGTAAATGAAAAAATGAAAGGAAGAAAAAGTAAGGGACAGTACTGTAGACCCTGCTTAAATGAAGTCAAAGGTGACACATAAAGACAATTGTATGACTTCCTGTCTTTAAACCAAAATTTCCCTTTTCCTGTACTTGTTCTTCCTATGTCGTCCATCTCTGCAGAGCGAATTATTTTTCTCGTATCTGTATTTTAGGAAGATTTTTATGGGAACCTCAGGGTTAGCACCATTACTGTTGTAATGCTCCTTCACTAGCTGACAGACCTGAAAATATTTCTGCAAAGTATCAGTGTTTCTATAGTAGAATTTGTAAAACAATGAATCTGTAGTTGTCAGCCAGATTTCTGCATAAAACAGTGGAATCACAGTAACAGAGGGAAGAACAGACTCAAGACATGTAAAAGATTATGTGAGGTTAGTGATGAAAGGCCAAGATACTTGGCCAAGCTGACGGTTTAGTTTCCTTGAGCATGGGGCTTGTCTGTGTTTCTGCTGTCAAAGGAAATTATGATTTGGTTAGAATTTTATTCATGCATTGCCTTTCAGTTGCACTTTAATGTGCCTGCTCTGATGGAGGAAATTATGCCCCTTGTACTTCTATCGAAATAGATTAGTAATTTTCAAATAGAAAAATAAGAAGATGTAGATTGTTTTTTTCCGTAAGAAAAATATTTGCAACCTAAACCGTAATCATTATACCAAGGTACAAACATACAAACTCTTTCCCTTGTGGTTTCAAATGTGAATTACAGATCCCACCAATGTAATGGAGAATATATTCATAAATATATACATATATGAAAAAATAGTGGTTGTAATGTGACATATAAGGAATAATAATTACCCTATTAAATCCTTGATGCTACATAATAGACTTCTGTTGGTTGTGCAGTAAAATTTCAACATCCTTTTTCAAGAACTTTCATTAAAGGGAGAAGATGGAATGTTCATATTATTTTGTAGGGCTTGCAAAAGACAGAAAATAAACATTCCTTGGGGTTGTATGAGACAGCTGTTAGCATTAAGGCCATGACTTCTAGTGTAGCATCCTGGTGTCAGTCACTGCCAAATGGATGGGTATTTCCGTGCTCGTAAGAGAAAAGGAAATGCTTACAACATTTGTCCAGTTGTTAGTGGAGACCTCGCAGCAAGCAATTAGTACTGACTAATACTCTCTTTGGGAATCTCAGTAAAAAAAGCCAGAATCAGATAAGTATGGATTTAACTGTATTTTTGTTTGGCTGAGTGGAGCCTCCTTGTCAAATTAAAGATTTATTATCAGATTGCTGTGGGGTAACTTGCACTGCTGGTGCAGAGGCTTGCTTGCTCTCACATTTTTTCTCTCTCTATATATATGCAGTTATACTTAGTAATATGCAACGCTTCATAAATTCGACATTCACACAATACTTCACTAACAGCAGAATGTTTTTCAGACCTGGATTTAGCGTGTTTTGAACTAGATTAAAGTATCAGTGTAGTCAGATATGTCAGGGAGGTGCTGACTGTCATCTTTTTGTTTCCTGGCCTGTGCTCATAGCTTGCACTGTAAGTATGATTTCTAACCTGAAGATTGTAGATACCTATTTTTCTACAGTTAAAGTGTGTTTTTAAACAAAGTAGAAACAACAAAATTGGTATAGATTCTTGTCATAGTTCTGACATGGAGATGTTACAGAGACCTGAACATTGAATTTCCAGTCCAGCACCGAGATGTGCGAAGATGAAGTGCTGGTAAATCTCTTAGTCCTGTGGAGCAGTTGGCTGCCTAACAAACTGGTTTTGGTGGGTCTTCCTGCGCACTCCACCTCTGTACCCCATCCCTGTAGGGATAGGAAATAAGAAAGCTCTCTCAAAAGACCCATTAAGGTGATTTAACGAAGGATTAAGAAACCTGTTGAGGTAAATTTATGCAGTAGATTTAAATCAAGAATTAGTCCTAGAGAGATGCAAAAGGAGACACCAGTAAGACCAATACACTCTGGTATTGTTTTCAAAAAGCAGAAGATTTCCTAATTGCTGCAGAAAACCAGCTCCTGATGGTGCAAAATTCCATATACTTGATATTTTTTCAGAAATAAAATGTTGCAATAAATAGGACTAAAATAAAATTTCTAGATGTTTGCTTGGAATAATAAATGTTCTAACACTCATTCCCGTGTAAGACTGGAGACTTAATATCTCTTAGAGAAAAGTTTTGACTAACAAAGGCCATTATTAGAGTGGAAAACCTGAGAGAGTAATTTGCAAGTGTTTCCAGTATATAAAATCTGTTCCAAAATGAAGCAGAAAAATAAATTTGCTCAGAGGGGGTTCTGTGGCACAGTGATAAATCATTACCTGAAATAACCATCCACCTCCTTGCTGCTAGTGGCTTCTTTTGCAGTGAAGGGAAATCAACTTTGGAAAAGGACTCTGTCACTAATTATGGTATCAGCCCATGTACCTCTGACAACAGTGTAAATACGGTGAAAAGACTGGGGCTTATGGTTGAAGATGATCAAACATCAAATCACTGCAGTTTCTGTAGTAAAAAGCATGAGTAGGTGAAAGCAGAAAAATTGCATATACAAAGGAAAATGATGTGGCAAAATGACAGCCTGAAGAGGCAGAAGGTGGTGTTTTTTAGAGGTCTCAAGTATGCTACTGTGCAGTGGGCGACACTGGAGCATTTAGCACTGAAATTACTGTTACTTTTGATTACTTTTCTAGCAAGATTGGAAAAAAAAAAAACCAGCAGACAATAATGGGAATTTTTTAACTCGATAAGAATACGGCATGAGATCCACACTTGTTTTGACAAAAATTTTGCACTTCCTATCTAGACACATTCGGCACCAAAACTTTTCACATTAGCAAAAGTCACTGGACAGATGATACTAATAAATCAGTGGCTCCTCCATTGTATGGAAAGTGTGGAAGTGGCCAACTTCCTGTTTCCATTGCTTGCATATATTTGGTAGTGAAAGCATACGCTATTACAAATATAAAGCATTACATTTTTCCATTATGTTAAGAATTATTGAAGATATACTGTTTGTAAATACCAGTTTCAGAAATTAGGTGAATTAATTTACCTGTTCTTCCTTCTCACTCTTCCTTTCACAGTTCAGTATCTCCATAGCAAAGCACACTTGAAATAAACTATCTGCAACATACTTTGACTCAAAAGAAGACACACTGGCACGTACAATTTCCTTCTGTTTTCACAGAAAACCTAGTTAGAACCTACAGGTTCACCTGCTTTCCTATATGAAAAGCAAAAGCTGTAGGATTTTTTTCTTGCAGAAAATATTTCACTGTTATTGCTGTTGAAAGTTAAAATATAAAGAAAAGTATCTTTTCTGTATTCAGTGCTCAAATTCTGGAGGCCACATTGTTAGTTCTTATTTAAAAACAGACAAAAAAATTGTCCAAATAAACAACTAAAGAGTTATTCAGTCTTACAAATAATACAAACAATCCTTTATATGGTGGCTGACTTTTAATCTGTGGATCAGAAAGACATTTCTGAGAGTACTGTGTTTTCTCCAGGAAAATATCAGGGTCCAAGCCCAATCTTAAAAGAAAAATACGGATTTGTCTAGCCTATACCTAGCAGCTTATCTTTTAAATTTGAAGGAAATGTTCCACTACAGCTACTCCAATGAGATTAAGCAGATGTGAGAACAGGAAGTATTAGCATTTCAGTAGTTATTAATAAATACATTTGACAGAAGACAAATGTGTTTTGGAAGAAAAATGTTAAATTTTTTTAGAAACAAAGTGGGTATAATTATATTAGCACTTAAAATCTGTAAATTGAAATAAGACATTACAGTAATGGTGATCGAGATTTGCGTAATGATAATTACTGTTTGGATATTGATTCCATTCATTATTAGGTATCCTCCTAACCTATTTTTCACCATTAACCTTAACAGCTCCTTGAACAGACATATAAAATAAATAGCCAAAAGTGAAGTTGACAGAATTTTACAGTGGAAATAATAAGTGATTCAGTAAATTCATATTTATTGGCTAGGAAAGCTGCATTTATGATCTTGGAATTACATAGAGGAATGATGCAATTTACTTGCACAGTTCTTAGTCACAGATGATGATGGAGTAGTAGCTTCTTCAAAGTTATTGTTTGCAATACATTATAGGTAATTTTAAGATGATTTGTACACTGAAAATCCAGTATTTCTTTTTAACCTCTCAGATGTAGAAGCTGAAAGTGTGATATCCATTTCAATGGAATTTGATTAAAATAAAGTAATATTCATAAACAGGAAGAATTAAAAAAAGCTAACTTATGTATACCTGCATGCTTTACTCAGTCTATCCTTTGTTTTGCATCACCCTTAATAAATGTTGAGTGCCCAGTATCTTGTTATATTCATGGCACAATCTTTAAAGCTCAGAAGTTTATTTTTAGCAAGGAAAAAGTTTATTAGTGGATGCTGACAATGCAAAATACAGACAGTAAGGCCACACTCATTATTTCATTTCATTTTGTACTGACAAAACAGAAAAATGCAAATTGCAAATTGGTATTAGCAGGGATGTTCATATGGCTTAGCCTACAGCTGGGAGTTCAATATTATACATTTTGGTTATGCTGTAATTTCTGATTTATGCTTCAGTTAACTCCTGATGCATTAATAACATGCATAATAACATATTAATGTGCTTTTAAATGTACAGCATATAAACTCAATTTCTGTCTGGATTATTTGGTCTTTCATGTCCATATTCATTCTTGGAAGACGCAAACTAAAATGAACATGATACCACTTCTATTTTGACTGCTTTCTCCCAACTTCTGATTTGAAACGCTATGAAGCCATGCCTCTGCAGCCACAAAAGCTTCAAAGAAACAGGACTGGTGTTCTAGTAATCCCCACGGAATGAAAAGAAAAATGACCTATGAGCCTTATGTAGTTGGCAGTAATGTTGACAGCTGAGAGTATCAGATGCCTGCAAGTAAGAGTAATGCTAAAGAATACAATCTTGTATTTGCCTTTTCTAAAAGAATGTGATTCCTCACGTGTCCTTTCACGTAAGATGGTAAAGTCTAGGCAGTAAAATCTGTGACCATCTGCTCTACCAGATAGTTCACTTCCAAAGACATGGTCATTAAGAGGCTGTGAGAGGTATCTGAAATCCTGGTCAGCCAGGAGCTTGGAATCAAAGTATGGAATGTTTCCACCACGAACATTAAGCTTTAGGAATTGATTCAGACCATTGCTTTAAAGCCCAGAATTTTCACTTACTTACTGTTGCAGATGGAACAAGGGGTGGAAGAAAGATATCAGTCAAGACTAGTGATCAGATCTGATGTTAAAGATGATTTCTAGTGCTACGTGAGTGCCAACAACAGGTGGATGACCACATGTTAGTCCTATTCTCATCAGTCTCTCATTGTGTGTCTGAACTAGAGAAGCAGCAAATTCTGCCAGTCTCCCTGGGCAAGGCTTACATCTGCCCCATCCCTCCCTGCTGTGTCCTGCAGAGCCTGGGTATGTGTCTCCAGAGAAAACTGCACCACTTTCTGGGGAGTACTGGAACCAGATGCTGATGTGCCCAGACCCCAGCATGTGCCATGGTGCATACCTGCTGCTCAGGTTGCAGAAGCTGAGCCGTCACCGGTGATGCTTTCTTCATTGGCTGGATCTCTTCCCTGTAGTCAGTGAGACTTCTGATTTGTTTTCTTCCGTCTGTGATTTAATGCTGGCACTAGATATTTGTAGAGAGGCTTTTGGTTTGTTTTGCTATTTCAATAGTAGTTTCTTTTGATTATTTGAGTGGTCCTGTGCATTGTGATGTACACAGTTCAAGACTTCTGGAAGTTCAGGGACAAATTATCCTGGTGCCAGAGAAAGAGTGCAGCTAACAAAGTGCTTAGATTGTGTTTGTGATTGCAAGGCAATAGTAGGATCAGGTGGGAAGACTGAGGGTACGACTATCTCAGCTGTTATGAAGGTGCTTTCTCCTTGGAAACCTCATTTCTGTATTGTGACAAAACCTACCCCTGGAACTGCTCACTTGTATTGGTGATTGTCAGGTCCAGTACTGCATCCCCTCTGGTGGGGCTATCTGATACCTGGCTTAAGAAGTTTTCCTCCATGCACTCCAAGAGTCTCCTGGATTGCCTACAGCTCACCATGCTACTTTTCCAGTGGATGTCGGGGTGGTTGAAATACCCCGGCAGGATGAGAAGCCTGTGAATTAAATGCCTCCTGTAGCTGGAGTAAGGTGGCTTCATGAATAGACTTTCCTTGATCAGATGGCCTGTAGTAGACACCAAGCACAAGGTTCCCTTTGTTGCCTCGTTCTATTAATTCTTACCCATAAGCTTTCGACCTGGGCATGGTTATTCTTCAGGGTCAACTCTTCACACTCTATCCATTTCTTGAGCTAGAGGGCAGTGCCTCCACACCTCCTTCCTTGCCTGTCCCTTTCGAACAGACTATAGCCATCAATAGTCGCATTCCAGTCATGGGATTTGTCGCAACAAGTTTCAGTAATGGCAATTATGTCGTAGCTTTCTAGCACCTCCTGTTTGTTGCCCATGCTGTATGGGCTGGTGTAGAGGCGCTTCAGATGAGCTATTTTTCATGTCACCTTCTTGAAGAAACACCCCTTAATTCCTTTGAGATATTTCACCACTGTTTCCCTGTTGGCTCCTATTACCGCAGGAGCCCCTAGCTCATCTCCGTAAGACTTCAGCTGTGTTCAGTGTTCCCAGGACGCCTCAGAGCAACGGGCTGAGGGCTCTCGCTAACATCCTGTCCCTCAAACCATGGCATGTCATCCCACAGTTTGTCACAAGCAAGCCTGATATCATCTCCGTCTCCCTTCAAATCTAGTTTAAAGCCCTGTTAATGAGCCCCACAAGCTCCTGAGCAAAGACCCTCTTCCTCCTTTGAGAAAGATGAATCCCATCTGACACCAGCAAGTCTGGTGTCATGCAGACCATCCCATTGTCGAAAAACCCAAACTTGTGGCATTGACACCAGTCACAAAGCCATGTGTTAATAGACTGGATCCATCAGTTTCTTCCAGTGTCACTGCCCGCAACTGGAAGGAGAGAGGAAAAAATAACCTATGCCCCAGATTCCCTCAGTAATCATCCCAAGGCTCTGAAATGTCTTTTGATCACAGCAGCAGACTTGCCTATGAGGAGGGTCTGTCTGGCAGATCTTCCCATCAGAAAGGAGTTGCCTACAACTAAAACCCATCTTTTCTTCCTCATGGAGATGGTCGTGATATGGGGGTAGGCCTTTCTGACCTTGGAGACGCCTCTGGTGCAAATGGACTGTCATCCACATCCTCCACTGACTGGCCGTCCACATCCAGAGCCTCGTACAGGGGGACCTGGGAGGGTGAGGTGGGCAAGGAGGGATTTCACCTGCCACCCTGTGTGAGGACTGGCCTTCATTTAGTTCTTTAATTTAGTCTGCTGCCTTCAGCCTGGCGGGGGGAGGATACAGACCTGTCCTCATCCCCACTTAAAATCTGTTCTTTTATTTATTGCAGATGGGGAACTCAAGGAGATTTCACCACTACTCACCCTCGGCCTGTTGTGAAAGTAAAACTCTTTACAGAAAGCACCGGGGTGCTGGCACTTGAAGATAAAGAACTGGGAAGAGTGAGTATTCTGTGTAGAAACTAGAAATATGTGAGAATGATGCGTAGAAATGCGAGTGTTGACAAACATGCCATAAAACAGTATAAGGTACCCAGTACAGCACCTGCGCTGCTGCAGCTGTACCAGATTGGTTTTTCTGTTAAGAGTGACTTTTCCCAGTGTTCAAACCATGATTTGGATTACCTTTCGGGGATCCGTGACAGTTCTCTTTGTCTTTTTGATCTTTGACCTGATACCATTCTTCTGCATTATTGAAGTTTGCGTTTCCCATACCCTGCAGTTATTGTGAATGTTTTGTTCTGTTTAATCTGTAATTAGAAATAGAAGGAGGCCTCAAGCTACATGATATGAATTTTGAACTTCTTTCACATACCAAAGAATTTCTTCTGCCATGAAGGAATAGGCTTTTTATGAAAACAGACCAAAGGTGTGAAATGTGGAGCCAGCAAAGTTTTCCCCAGAGCTGCAGAGGAGAAGGCAATTCCATTGACCCCATCGGTGCATGGCAGTCTCTCACGTAGACTTGAGATGTAGGCGCTGATCTCAGTATGACAGCACTACAGCTCCTCAGTTTCAGGAGGAGATGCTGCTGTTTTCCAGGAGTAACTAGCTGATGGTGGAGCAGAAGAGATGCAGGGTCGTGCTTTCACAGTAGAGAGGGCAGACCATAGTTACAGCTCTCTGTTGGGAAGCAGAGGCTGGGGCTTGCACAGCCTCTGCTGCAGAAGTCACCAGGTAAGCACCAAGTGACAGAAGGGTTGTTGTCTGTACGTAACATCTCCTCCTTTCAAGGCATTTAAGATACACTTAACCAACAGTAGTACTTACTATGTCACTTGTCTGACATTGCTCTCTTCCTCTAAAAAAAAAAAAAACCAGTCACAAATGCTGAGAGATTTTGGTTGCTGTGGGATATTATTCTGGCTCCCTGCTGACTGCTTTAATTGTCTTCAAACAAGAAACAAATCTTAACCTTTATTCTCTGTTCTGCACAACTGGAGGATAGTTGGACAAACTCCATTTCCTACTAAAGAAAAGATGGGTATGTGTGCTGCACAGGAGGGGAAAGGCTGTTATTTGGATTTGGGTTCTGCAGAACATGAGCTTCTGGAGTCGTGATCTGTCTGTGGTAGTGCAGACCTCTGTGTACAGTGAACCACTGGTTTTAACTTCTAGAAAGTGAGGCAGGCTGCATCTTTGAAGTTTCTTCTAATGGCAAAATGTTAAGAACTCGCTTTATTCAATTATCTTTGAAATGTATGGCACAGTTTTTATGTGCCTGATCTGGCCACTCCAGTAGTGTTTGTACATGCAAACAGAAGGCAGAAATGATGTTTGCATTTGTACGTACAGCAACTGAGGAAGCATGAAGAAGCCTTTAGAGCTTGGAGTAAATACTTCTGAAAAATCAGCCTGGTGGTTTCTGAAACTCGGGGATCTGACACCACTTTTCCTTGTTCAGTACTTTGTGTATGAAGATGTTCAAACCTCGTAATTCAAAGTGACAGCCCTTGTGCTTGCTTAGCATACATGTGAGTACAATGTGAGAGCAGCAGGTGGTGTTTGATTGCTGATTCTTTTTGAATATAAGAATATTTCAGCCTTGTCACTCTGACTATTCAATTAAAAGGGAACTATTGTCTCATAACCTGCTTGTCACAGTCAGCTGCAGCCAGCAATAGTTAGCTGTGCAGTTACGGTTTTTTTCGTTGGTGCTGTTACTCTGGATTTGGTTTAAAGATATTATAAAACGCCTGTACTGGCTAGGTACCCACACTCGCATGACTGCCTATTTTCTGAATGCTAACTACACGGGGCATGTTGTTTATCTCCTGTGCTGTGTTCAAAGTGCTGCTGAGTGGAGACAATTGCGTACTGTGAATATGTTAATTTAAAGCCTGCCATCCTAGGGAATATGTTTCTCCATCACTCTTTGAAATGGCTGAGGTTTCGCAGGTCTGAGTTTTTCTGAGTTTGGAAAATGATAAGAGATTGCTTCCAGTCTCCCTTTTTCTCTTGCTCCCCAAGCAGTCTGCCTGTCAGCACCCTGCTATGTCTGGCTAAGCATTACTGTTTCCAGGCTAACAGGGGTTTTCTCAGTAGCTGCTCTGAGAATGCCTCTCATCAGAAATTCTTGACATATTTTTCATCCAGGCATGCTCTCTCTTAGATCTGGGGAAAAGGCTCTTTGGGGAGAACTTAAAGACAGTTTTAATCAGGTGCTAAGATCTATTAAGGTAAATGTACAGCTGGCAGCATCAGAAAAGGTCCATTGGTTGCATAAATTGCAAAGTATTCCCGGTTCCTTGTCAACAGCAGTATTTTAGATAGCTCACTCACTGTGTGCCTGTTGAGTTTTTCTGTTTGGTTTTTGTTTCTTTTTACCCACCTGTTACCTGCAGCCTTGTCTCAGTGTTTCAGCTGGAATATAATCATAGCTGAAAACAATCCGTATCCATACGTGAGATGATGGAGCTTGTATAAAATATTCATAAGCTCCCTTGATGATCAGGCTCTTATTAACCCTTTCTTTAGGGCTTCCCTAGGTGAGAACTTCTCTGAGGGAGTTACTTTCAAGACAGCCATCTCCTTTTCCCATTTCTACCTCCAGTCTTGTCCTTCCCTTGAGCTTCTTTTGCTTCATCCTCTTGGCAGCAGTGCATCATGACTTAATACTCAGAGGATGTGAGTGTGGTGCTGTGCCTGGCAGGCTGCTGCTGGAGCATTTGAGGGAATATCAACTCTTATCACACTGAGAGCAGCTTCTGGCTCTCTGACATTAACCTCTCTTAGCGCAAGGGGCCAGCATAGCTCAGAACAGCTCCAAACTTCCAAGTTAGGGGAGAAGTTGACTTGAGAGAAGTCAGTAGACATTTCTACCAAAACCAGGTAAGTGTTCCCCGGGACCAGGGTTACACAAACAGCCTAACAGTAAAGAGTCTCTACACTGTTACAAGTCATCTATTTCCTATCCCAAACCAGCTTCAATGATTTTTGGTTTATAATGCTATTTTCAAATCAGTATTTAACTAGGAAATTTTCCTGTGGTCTTTGCTCAGACAACGATCAGCAGCATAAATGTGCGTGTACCAAATAATAATGGATGCTTATTTCACAATATAAAATGTGCCTGCCCTCCCTGCTTGCCTTGGCACCTTTTCAAATCATTACATTTTAAAACATGGAAGAAAAAGCCTTTCATTAAATGAATTAGTCCTGTTGCCTGATGAAAACTTCAACAAATGCAGTTGAAGGAGCGTGTGATCTTATGTGTTGGGCACCAACTGTTTTTCATAGTTTTTAATAATCACAAATTGAGTTAGAAGTGTCTCTCAGAGCATGGGAATTAGAGAACTTGGTTTCTCCAGTTCATCATGGATTTCTTTGCGTGACCACGAGTGTATTGTTTATTCTGAGCAGAGCTGGCAATGCTGCTTATGATTAGTGTCAAGTGACACAAGATTCAGTTCTCAGTTGCATGTAACATAGCCAGACTGTAAGTACTGAGGATAAAACTTTTCACCCTAGGTATGGAATAAGATAAAAAGAAAAGCAATCATTTGTAGCACCATTGAGCTCTGGTAGAGCACATCAGGTGTGGAAACTTCTTTTGTCTCATAAAATCTTCTGGGCTTCCTGTTGGAGATCTCACAATATGAA
The DNA here is from genome assembly GCA_009769605.1 of Bucorvus abyssinicus. NCBI lineage: Eukaryota > Metazoa > Chordata > Aves > Bucerotiformes > Bucorvidae > Bucorvus > Bucorvus abyssinicus. The sequence continues at coordinate 24,361,460 of CM020025.1, forward strand.
GAAAGAACAGGAAGGTGGGTGCCAGAAACAGCAGGGGCTCCCTGGAGTAGGAGGTACCACAGCAGGATGGGGGACATCAGATCAGCTTCAGGCATTGGGCACCTCCCTGGAGATGGGGATGGGTTGAGGGTTTGGTCTGCTTTTTGAAGATGGGCAAGACTGTGTTATGAAAAGACTGTTGATGGGCTGCATCTTTATTTTCTTTAAGGTTATGTGATGTGAGCTGCACTGAAGGCAAGATAAGGTTTTCCATAATAGAAGCATAGAATCACAGAATGTTTTGAGTTGGAAAGGACCTTCAAAGGTCATCTAGTCCAACTCCCCTACAGTGAGCAGGGACAACTTCAACTACACCAGGCTGCGCAGAGCCCCATCCAACCTGGCCTTGAATGTTTCCAGGGATGGGGCATCTACCACATTTCTGGGCAACCTGTTCCAGTCTTTTACCACCCTCATCATAAAAAATTTCTTCCTTTATATCTAGTCTGAATCTCCCCTCCTTTAGTTCAAAACCATCACCCCTTGTCCTGTCACAACAGGGCCTGCTAAAAATATTGTCTCCATTTTTCTTGTAAGCCCACTTTAAGTACTAAAAGGCCACAGTAAGGTCTCCCTGGAGCCTTCTCTTCTCCAGGCTGAACAATCCCAATCTCTCAGCCTGTCCTCATAGCAGAGGTACTCCAGCCCTCTGATCATTTTTGTGGCCCTCCTTTGGACCTGCTCCAACGGGTTCATGTCCTTCCGGTGCTGAGGACTCCAGAGCTGGACCCAGTACTGCAGGTGAGGTCTCATGAGAGCAGAGTAGAGGAGCAGGATCACCTCTCTTGACCTGCTGGTCACAATTCTCTTGATGCAGCCCAGGATATGGTTGGCCTTCTGGGCTGCAACTGCACATTGGCAGCTCATGCCCAGCTTTTCATCCACCAGTACCCCCAAGTCCTTCTCCACAGAGCTGCTCGCAATCACTTTACCCTCCAGCCAGTATTGGTACTGAGGATTGCCCCAACCCAGGTGCAGGGCCTTGCACTTGGCCTTGTTGAGCCTCATGAAGTTCACCCAGGCCCATTTCTCCAGCTTGTCCAAGTCCCTTTGGATGGCATCCTATCTCTCTGGCATGTCAACTGCACCACTCAGCTTGGTGTCATCTGCAAACTTGCTGAGCATGCACCCAATCCCACTGTCTCTGTCATCGATGAAGATTTTAAACAGCACTGGTCTCAGTATAGACCCCTGAGGGATACTTGTCACTGGTTTCCATCTGGACATCGAGCCACTGACCACTACTCTCTGAATGAGACCATCCCACCAATTCTTTATTCACCAAATAGTCCACCCATCAAATCCATCTCTTTCCAATTTAGAGAGAAGGATGTTGTGCAGCACTGTGTCAAAGGCTTTACAGAAGACAGGTGACATCCATAGCTCTTCCCCTGTCCACCAATGTAGTCACTTCATTGTAGAAGGCCACTAGGTTGGTCAGGCAGGACTTGCCCTTGGTGAAGCTATGCTGGCTGTCTCAAAGCATCTCACTGTCCCCCATGTGCCTTAGCATAGCTTCTAGGAGGATCTGTTCCTTTAGATCTTTAATGATTTTCCCAGGCACAGAGATGAGGGTGACAGGTCAGTAGTTCCCAGGTTCCTCCTTTCTACCCTTTTTCAAAATGGGTGCAATATTTCCCTTTTCCCAGTCCCCAAGGACTTCACCTGACTGACAGGACTTTTCAACTATCATGGAGAGTGGCTTGGCAACTACATCAGCCAATTCCCTCAGGACTCTAGGATGCATCTCGTCAGGTCCCGTAGACTTCTGTATGTTCAGGTTTTGCAGATCACAAACATGATCTTCTCTTACAGTGGGAGGGACTTTGTACCCCTGGTCCCCATCCTGTGGTCCATCAGTTCAGGGGGTGTGAAAAGAGAGGTTGTCTGTGAAGACAGGCAAAAATTTGTTGAGTACCTCAGCCTTCTCCTCATCTATTGTAACCAGCTTGCCAGTCATGTTCATCAGAGGGGATATGCTCTCCTTAACCTTCCTTTTCTGACTGACATACCTGTAGAAGACCTTATTATTCTTTGCATCCCTTGCCATTCCTACACAAGGGGGCAGTGTCCCTATACTCTCCCCAGGACACCTGTCCCTGCTTCCACTACCTGTGCAGCTCCTTCTTGCCCTTTAGTTTGACCAGCAGATCTTGACTCAGCCATGCTGTTCTCTTCCATTCCTTGCCCAGTTTCTTACATCTGGGGATCGAGAGCTCTTGTGCTCTATGGAAAGTGTCCTTAAAGATATGTCAGCTCTATTCTGCTTCCTTGTCCCTGAGGGACATTTCCAGGGTGTGCTATTGACAACTCCTTGAAGAGCTGGAAGTTTCCTTTCCTAAATTCAGGGTTCTTTGCCTCACCCATATCCCTCAGGACATGAACTTCACCAGTGCTAGTAGCGTGTTCAGTGTCCTCTGCCTCTCAGCCAGGGCATTAATGAGCAGCTGCAGATCTTCTTTCATCTTCTTTCGTCTTTTTTGCCTGTGACTGAACCAAAACTCAGCATAGTCTGCTTAGCATCACCAAGATTACCAAGGACTGGTGCCCAAGGTCTGAGATCTCAAATTATGTCTTAGACTGCCCTAAGGTGTAAAATCTATCTCATTTCAAATACTCAGATCAAAAGAATGGGTAATTCCAGTGCTTTGGTTGAGCTCTTGCATATCACGGGTTTGCGGCAGAAGCTGGGATGTGAGGACACAAGTTGGCTGAAACTGAACTCAGCTGCAAGTGTGGAATGGGGGAGAAAGTAGACATTATCTTGATTCTTGATTTTTCTCAAGTGTGCTTATAGCTTGCCAGTCTGCTTGTCTCGTAGCTTCGTTGGTACATTTTGAAGGCTACATTTTCTTTTGATAACAGTACAACTGCAGCCAGGGATGGTTAGCTTGAGAGCTTTATCTAAACATGGGAACTCTGACAGGAGGTGTTCCTGCACCGCGCTTTTGACTCTGAACTTTCTGCTTGGTTATCTGCTCTGAGGAAACAAGATTGTCCCATCATACCTTTAAAAGAAGATACAGTCGATGTGCCAAATGTAGAGAGAGTTAATAGTTGTCCTGTAGGTGAGTTTTATATCCTCCAGAGAAGACGTATGAGTTGATACCTTATAATATTTTAAAGTAGATTATAGAACAGCAACTAGAGGATTAAAATCCCTTAAGCAGTGCTTAAAGGAAGTCTGAGACAGAGTAGCCTAGAAAGTTTCTCCATGGACAATGGCCGTGACATTGTATTGCAGCGTGCCATAGTGGAGAGAATGCTTTTAATGCAAATTTTAGCAAGTTTCTACTTTTCCTATCAAGACACATTTGCCCAGTGTTTTGGTTTCGGTGATTGTGTGGGAGCTGACAGTTTGTGCCACCTGACGATATAGTACACAATGGTAAACATTGCCCTTAAGGGCTATATTAGTATGAAGGTTATTGTGAAGATAATTAATGCCTGTCAGATGTTTTGTGTGCACGTGTGTAGGTGCGTTTGTGTGTGATGATAAAAAGTTTGATGACAAAGTTCTTTTGCTCTCATTATTTAGAGCTGGAAGGCATCACAAAGTGCATACTTAAATATTCTGCCAGATACTTATTCATTGTGAGAGGTTTGAAAACAAAGCTCCAAAATACTTCTTTAAAAATTCAGAAAAGGAATTGTCAGTACTGAAGTTATGAATTAATTATACACTTGTCAGCTTATGTTTTCATCAACATTCTAAAAACTCAAGAAGTTGACAGGAGAAAGATGTCACTGTATGATGCATGAGCTGTAATAAGCTGTTACAGGACCACAGGAACTGCAGCCTCTAGAAAAGGAAAAAATTGTAACATCGCCTACGGTCCTATGTGAATGCCAAGTGATTAAATGCAAGGAATGAGTAATAATTATGTTTATATAATTTGCATTTTAAAAGGTAAACAAACTAAAAATCATTTTCTGATGATGCTTCAGAGCTCACAGGTTGCCATACTCATAATGCTTTTAATTTTTTTTTTTTAAGGGATGGCTTTTACTCAAAATGAAAATCAGCTTGTTTCCTGGGAAAGAAGGAATAAGCTCTGTTTTAAAGAGTGTTTGCTATGCATTTGCAAAAAGAAAAAAAAAAAAAGCCTCCTGATTTATTAAAACCAGAATATACTTTTTAATTTCTTATCTCTTTAAAAAGACTGAACATACTCAATAGCTCCAACAGATTATGTCTCTCACTGGTGTTATAAAGGTTGCACACTTGATTAGGGATGATGCATCGTACTTCTCTGCTTTGCTAGAGCTCCTGGTATTAACGGGGTGCAGGAACGTGTTTCTGCAAAATACTGAGACAAGAAGCTGAAGGCTTTCAGCTTACGTCATCTTTCAGATGATTAGATCTGAACGACACTATTGTAATATTTTTAACTTAATAATACCTGTTAGATTTATGCTTGCTTGGAGATTCTTACTCAAATCCTTGATTTAAGTTTCCTAATAACACAGAGGAGAATATATTGGGGTTTATATATGTGACACAAGGCACAAGGACTACATACAAGAAATTAACTTGATTGTTAATGCGATGATTAATTTTAGTTTTCAAGAAATAAAAGATGTGAAGAACGTTGCTTTTTAGAGTGTTGATACTTTCAAAATACTGCTTTGTGATAATGGTAATTCAGAACTTACTGAAAGTTATTGAAGTCTTCCAAATAGCGTGTTCAGAATATTTTAGAGTCTAAATTGATTCAGAAGTAGTGCTTATAATAAGAATGAAAAGAAGTTATGTTTCAGTAGCATTGAACTGCTAAATGCATGGCTGTGCATAAGGATTTCATGAAGTAGTAGTATTTAATTGTATTGGCTATAAATGGATACATTTTCTGGGTGGTAAATAAATATTTAACAGCTCATCACTAATATTAATCTAAATCTAGTCTAATCTAAAAGTAATCTAAAATTAATGGTTATCTAGTAAAACTACCAAGAAAATTATATAAATGTCTTAAAAATTAAATATTTAAAATTCAGTGTAATTTTTATTTTTTTATATGTCTACTGCTGTAGATTAAATAAAAAGTTTGTGTTATATCACATGTAAACTGGACATACTATCTTATTATACTCCCATGTGCAGCAAAGATGCTTTGGAATTAATCTCCAATTTCTGCAATTTTTAATTATAATTGGCTTTTATTAATGCTAATGATCAAAAAAATGGAGTTGGTAAGGAAGAACACATATTTGTTTTCTTCACTCAAGCCATGTCACTGCTGGAGAGGTGCTCTGTTGCATCATTCTGATGCAAATTGTTTCAGTAGGATGTTTCCAGCAAAGCACTGAGTAATGTAAAAGTTTAGGTTCTTGTGTAATTGAACATGACCATTTTCAAGTGTCAGCTGTTCCTCTTTGTCTAAAACTGTTAATTCAGAATGCACCAGCAGAGTAGGACATTTTGTTAACTCGTAATATGAAAAGTCCCATTTGTAAGAAAATCAATGAGTTCGTTTTGGAAATTTGTCTATTACAATAAGATAGAGTCAACTGGTTTATTAGAGTTATGAAACCTTTTTCAGTCATCTTTCAGATTGGAGGAGATCTAGGAAGTTTCCAATAAAGACTAGCAGATCTTTTTTTTTTTTTTATTAGCTCATTCAAGTTTTTATTTTATGACTTGCAGGTGGTGTTGTATCCAACATCCAACAGCCCAAAGTCACCTGATCTGCATAAAATGATAGTCCCCAAAAACAGCCAGGACAGTGACTTGAAAATTAAACTGGCAGTGAGAATGGATAAACCACCTCACATGAAGCACTGTGGGTAAGTGTCCGTTTTCTGCCTGTCTCATTATGCCTCTGTTTCAGCATGTGTGACTAAAACCATCAAGTTTGTAAAACATTATAAATGTGTACAACAGTTCCTATAGTATGACATTGTGCTGTATCCTCATTTTATACCTAAAGGTTGGAATAGTCAGGAATAACATTCATTTCAGATGAGCTAACTGAAATGCAGAACTGAGAGTACAGTGTCATTTAGAAACTGGTTTTGTTTTGAATATTACCATTTGTAGAACTTGAGGAAAAAACATTGTTATTTAGGAGCTATTTAGTTTTCCATTAAAATAGGATTAATTATATACCAGAATGTGATGGTACGTGCTTTTCTTTTCTCCATCTGGTATGTTTCTTGAAAGGAATTTGTGTACAAATGCCAGTTTAAGGATGGTTTTTCAGTCTTACACTGAAACTATATGGAATAGAATACGGGACTTTTCATAAAGACATCTCCCCTAGCCAACTGCCACCAGTGTTTGTCATCCCAACTGCACAAACAGGTAGCGTTGCCAACAGTAAGCAAGGCTGTATATGTAGTTATAAAGCAATTACCAGGTCTGTTTTACATCCTTTTAACTTCTTTTGAATTAAGAAGTACATTTCAAAAAAAAAAAGAGGACTATTCATCATGTTAATGTAGAATTAATTTATATTTCTTTTAATCTTCTGTTAGTATTCTGCTCATTGTATGCAGACAGCAATTGCCAAAATTTCCTATAGTCAATACTTCTTATAAAAAAACAAACAGAACTTACTAAAGTTTTTGCAAAGCTGTAATTGGTTGGGCTGAATTTTCCCAGGTGTCAATCTCAGCCCTCATTTTTGTTTTAGGAAACTCAGACACAAAAGATCAGAACAATGAGACTTACTGGCTGGAGACCCATGGCTGGTGACTGGGACTGAGCTGAGAAAACTTAGAAGTAGGGCTGCAGATAAAGGTGTAAAGGAAATGGGATAATGTGGCAGGAGAGAGCAGGAAGACTGCCTGGCTGCAGTGAGTTGGAGTTGAGAGGACCCACGGAAGAGAGAAAAGTGCTTGTCTATATCAAAGCATGATGCTTTCCTGTCATTTCCACCACACTCCACCAGCCAACCCCTTTTGTTTGCTCTCACCAAACACCTCTGAAATAGTTTGGTAATTGTGGCACAACCTTGTCTAGATTCAGACTCCTGCTGCTGGGAGTTATTCAGCCAGTTGAAGTAGAGAATGGTGCAGGAGTGGCATGGTGTTGCCTGCGTTCTTCAATGGTTTGTCAAAGGGGATAGAGTGACTTGAACAACATCAGTAATGAATAATACACAACAGATTCCCCTAACTTGCGTGTGACCTGGTCTGGTTTCATACTCCACACTAAAACAATGTGTCAGGGATGGTGTGCTCCCATTCACCTATCGCAAGAGGTGACTGGGGAGAAGCCTTCATTTTTGATCAGGTCACTGATAATATTGAGATCGTGCTGTCTGCAACCCCAGTTAGAGTATAACGTGCAATTTATTTTGACCTGGGTTCAGCAATAAGGACAAGGCTCCAATTCTTCCTCCCATCGTGCTCCTGGGTTTCCCCAGAGGCTTTCTTGGCTTGGAGCTGTTCTGAGGTCTTCAGAGTGCATTCCTAACCCTCCATTTTGCTTTTCCAAACTGATTTATGTCACTAGTCTTCTTGTTTGAGGATTAAATGGATTGCCCAAACAACTACTACTCTCAAAAATTTAATTCAATCATTATCCCTTTCATCTGCTGCTGCTGGATACTTCCTCACATTGACTTTGATTCCTAATCTCCTGGCACAGTTGTTTACTACTTCATTTTACTTCAGGGTCACTCCTGTCACTATTCTCCAGGCAAATATTGTTGTTCTTCCCACCAAAAATGCTCAAGGTCAATCATCATTTCCCTTTCTTTGTAGCCATTAGCTATAATGATTATTACCTACACATTGGTCTAGAAAACTTAGGGCACCAAGGGAGGGCTATATGGACTCCTTCACCATAAATACATGTGAAGTGAAATGAAATAAAAGGTTAATAATTCCTCCAATAACCGTTAAAAAGGTTGATGATACTCTGTATGATGGCATTGGAGTTTCAGTGAGACGAAGGAAGAGGATGGGTATTTGGAGGGAAAAAACCACCTGCTACAAAAATTATTAATATGTACAGTTAGGAGCTGTTAATGTTATGAACAGCCATCATCCAGACACTCTCTGCAGCCTTCTCTTGACTCCTGGGTAAATGTAAGTGGTCATATATAAGCAGTCAATTGCTATTTTTTCAAGAGGGATTCCCACCTGCTTCAACACACAAATTAAAGCTGTTCTGGTTCTGAACTGAGACTGTGTTAACAAAGAAATACTCATTTGTAAAGAGAATGGAAACAAGCAGTGGATGATGGATGGTATTATGGGAAGGCAAAGGGATATTCTGCTGTTAAGGTAGTTGAGGGATGCCTGGAAGACCTGACTTCTGTGCTACGCAGAAGGACCTACCTGTAAGAGACTGAAATGTTTCCACCTGTGGTAAACTGGTGGTATGTTACATATTTCCTGTGCCCAGTTTGGTAAACTGGAATCTGATTTCACAGAGCTGCGCAACACTCACAACTACTAGCTGAAATCAGTAGAAATGGGGCTGTAAATATACACTGTGCTGTTAGAGTCTAAATATCCTAAAATTTAGATCTCAATATTAATATCTGAAGCCTAAAGTTTTTAGTACTTCAGTTCTTGCATTATGAAGTGAGAATAATACCACCTCCCAGTGTCACAGACATCTGAAGGTAAAACTTGGGAAGCAGCTGGTAGAAAACATTCCTGCACAACTCATGAGCTGGAGAAGTGGGGCATGGTCACTTCTCTAACACATGGCCAAAGGCTTATGCTCCGCCAGGCAGTGTTATTGAGGTCTGCAGCTCCCTAGTGAACCTGCATGAGGTACAAAAGCAAATAACTCGATCCTCCCTGTAGAGCAATGTTTGCATAACATGCAGTGAAACAGGCCATAGGAGAAAATAAAGTGTTGAAGAGCTGTAAGGCAACTGCTGCTATCCTGAATAGTGAAAAGGGCTGGGAGGTTTTTCTTTATTTTATTTTATTTTTAGTATGTGGTCAGATATTTAAGCACAGTGTCACAGAGTACATAAAAGGGGAGGAAATAAAAGGATGAAATAATGTGATCATCCTTGTTGCTGGAATTTCATCATGTCAGCAAGTTGAATTTTACAGCCTTATTAACAGGCTTCTAATGTAGTTAGTGTGATTATCTCAGTTAAGTTCTAAATCTTCAGTTTGTTATTCAGAAATATCTCATGCTTTATCTTTGCCCAGTCTTTGAACTATACAACTTAAATTTTCTGTCTCAGTCCGAGTTAATGAGCTATTATCCAAGTTTCATATTTGTCTCATTGGAGGAAAAGGCAATCTGTTGGCATTAGATAATGCCTTTCAGCTGAGAATCTCAAACTTTATTCAAAGTTGAATTAAAATTTTACCCCGCATCCAATTGCAAAAAGAGGGGGGTTATTAGATAAATGGTCTATCATGATTAAAAAAACCAGTAATGGTAGTAAGAGACCATTTTTTTCAGATATGGAAACTATGCTCAAATATTTCAGTTTCTGCAGGGTCAGCAAAACACACAGGCCCAAGCTAATTGTGGGTTTACAGTTTTACTCCTTCAGAAAAGTTTGTCCTGTTTAAGACTGACCTTACTTACTGACACAGGGGATATGCTGAAAGACTTCAAAACCTCTCTTGCATTTATGCTTCAAGAATATGCAGTTTTACGTATTACACTGACTTGTACTTAAACTGAGATTTTTACTTCACAAATTGAGGACTGCAGCACCTTCAGATCATGTTCCCCCTTTGGGTTTCCACAGTCATAACAAATAATTATTTTTCAAATAAAATTATAAACTTTTCATTATAAATTGTAACCTTTCTAAGAGCAAGAAATAAAAATCCTTATGACTCAGCACTACTGTGAATCTCAATTGCAGATCATTCGTACCTCCGCAAAAAAGAGGTATCTTTGCTAACCCCTTTACTTTTACACTGGTGTTTATGTTGTCACGTTCATACAGCTCATCTAGTGTTACTCAACTAATGCGATTTTAAAAAACGCTTGATCTTGGAAACACTCCGTTCTTTTTCTATGCATTGTTATAAGCTTAAAAAATAAGGAATGCTCTTACATGTCTTAGAGTAAACCTAATGCTCTGATTTATTTTAGATTTTTTTTTTTATTCTTTCAAAATATGAAACAGTCAAAAGGGAATATAACCATCCTTTTCTATTTAAACTCTGTCAATAGAATACAAGAGGAAGCATGCACAGATAGAAATTCTGAGTAATGACAAGGTAAATGTCGCTCATTAAGGGGTTTTGCAGAACAGTTCTGATTATTGGTAAGTCATGATACTTCAGGTTCCTTCCTCATAATTTGTAGTGTATTTGTCTTCTCACAGAATGCAGTAGCCTTTTCCTGGTCTGAAATGGAGAGCACATACAAGATATTTTTTTAATCTCCTTTGTTAAGGTAGTTAAGCCAACATCCATACAAAAGAAGGTTTTTTTAACATTTCTGTTTCTTTCTTGTGTTGAAATCTTGAATCTGAAAGAAATAATCAGAGGAATTAAGCAAAATCTCATTGAAAAACTTCCTCTATAAAATGTTAAAAGCCTGTTTATTTCTCTTGAGTTAGAATAGCAGCATTAGGAAGGTACTGTTGCTTCAGGAAGGCTCGCTTGGCTCTCCTTAACTCATAATTAAATCAGGGTTGAAAACCCAACCAGGACAGTTTAATCCACTCAAGATATGTGGGTTTTTTCTAATGTGCCTTTTCATATCTGTGTGCATTTAAAGCATGCATCATTTTAAAAAGTAGATTTCTGTCAGTTAAGTTGTCTATTAGCATAGCCTAGTGGTTATTAAAGGGTATTATTCTGTTGCTTCCAATCTACAAATAAAAAGGAATACTGAGATTTTTTCAAATGGTTTGCTTTAAAAGGGTTAGTAATTCTCAATGGTCATACCGAAAAAGGGGAAAATAAATAACAATGTAAAATGAAATTCTCACAAATTGAACAGCCTCAACAGGACAATATTACAAAGTAGTAGTATTTGGGTTTGACTTCCAAAGTAAAACCATTCAGCATAGCTTTTTCCAAGGTTTGAAAGGCAAAATCCATTCTAATAAGTTCTGTTCTGCTTTCTGCTATGACATGTTGCATATAGGAATGTTATACCTTTAATTTCTTAAACTTTTATGTTTGGAATATTTATTTTACAAGCAACTGAGTACATGCACAGGTGTTCTCCCTGTCTCTCAGCTATAAAGCAATTATTTTGGCAACTTTTTATAAAAATTACTTTTGAATAATTTTTCTCCCACAACTTTTTTATGATCACAATTATTCTTATTTTATAGGTGTATTTTCAGAATATAAAGATCACCATGAATTTGCTATCCTATTAAATTTTTTTTTTCTCCTTTGCACTTGGAATTGACTGAAATGTTCTCAGGAGAGCATTTATAAACAATAAATATAGCTACTGCTTCCTGTATGTGACTGAAGTATCACATTTCTCCTCCTGCTGCTTTATTTTTAGAGCTAAAGGAAATCTGTGAGATGAATGCCCTGGTTAGCAGTCTCCCAAGATGCAGAATTAGAGGATAAGTACTATTCCCCTCTCATTTTTATGACACTTGTCACCCATTGATAGAGGAGCTCATTGGAGAGAAAGGCAAGTATAATTTCTCTGTTTTACAAATGAACAAAATGAAGCAGAGGAATGAACAGAGATCACCCAAGGTCACAGGCAATTCGGTGACCAAGCTGAGGACAGCACAGGGGTCTGTGCTGGTTTCGCAGTGTGTAGAGCTGTAGTGTGTGACTGTCACCTAGATAAACCATTGTCGTAGCTACTGGTGAGCTCATAAGCCAGCTAAGAGCCACAAGGACACCAAAGTTAGCCAGAACAGTGGTGGTGCCAGCTCTTAGATGCTGCTTGCCAATGATCATCTACCAAAGAAGGGCAGGAAGAGAAACACAGTCAGCTGTGTAACTTCAAGATGTGCAGTCTGAAGGCTGATCTGCAGATGAGATCTGCTCCCAGTATCATTATTTCACAGAAATGTGCAAGGTGGCCACATTGAAAAGAATCTATTTCAATTCTGGGTTACTTTTACAGATGAAGTAAGATGTCAGGACTACAATCATGCTTCCCTTAGCAAGCACTGCATGCTCCCTGTCATAGACAGGCCTTTGTATTTGGATATGTCAGAATAATTCTAAATAATTTGTTTTACCAACACTAAAAAGATATAATAGAAGGAAAATTTTGGCAAAACTGAAATGTCAAGTTTAGTTTCTCTTAGAACGAGTAGGTGTACAGCTGCTTGAAACTGAAGTGTTAGAAACCTGTATGCATCCAACATCTTAGAAAATCCTTACCTAATACTTGTTTTGATACAGTAATGTGTAGCATAGACTTCTTAGATTAGTATTATTTTCCATGAGATAAAACAAAAAACTTTCTACATTTCTTTTCAACAGTTACTGAAAAGACTTTTCTCATTAGTGAAGACAGTAACCTTTTTCTCTTACAAAAGGGAAAGAAGGCTATCTGAGGGTTCCTGTTGCTCTCTTTCACTTCTTACCAACACAACACAACACAATTGCCTGAACCAAATATTAACATAAATAGGTACTTACCTAGTTATAGCATTTTTTCATCTACATGCATGACTTCTTCTGTATCTCTTTATAACATTTGATTTGTCTTTCCAAGCTTGTGCACAGCTCATCTGGTTGTAACCGTGAAGTCAGTATGTTAGCACCATCTAGCTTTCTGTCTGTTGCTATTGCACTTTTTCTTCCAGCTTAAAAAAGGGTAGCAGAGCACTGACTTCAGCTGCTGCCGCAAAGACCAAGGTTCTTGCTGTCCTTTGGTAAAAGGCTTATTTTTCAGTTCATGAATGTCAAGACTGGAAAGCATAAGGAAAGTCAAATCAAAGAAACTGTTGAGTTTGTGTGAATTTTGCAAACTTTGCATAATATCAGAGAATTTAGAATCCTTTTCTGATTATTTAGTCATATGGCCTTACTAAAGCAGCCCAAAAATTTAGGTATTTAGGCTATTTCAGAGTTCTTAAAGGCACTAAGTAGGGAGGAATACCTTGATTTACAAGTTTATCAATGCTAAGACATTGGGAAAGGTACACTGCAGTTGGGAAGATAAACTTTTCTTTACATGCATTCAGAAGAAGTAGGGATTGTTTTCTAAATTAAAATAAATCTCTAATCACTAGACAACAAAGCTTTGGAAAGATGAAATACCAGAGCAAGACGTGGGTTTCAGTCATGTAATCTTTTTTCTCCTGTCTAATTCACAGTTTCTCAAATCTAAGTTCAGGTCAGAGACAAACTATGCATAGCTGCCCAAGTTCATTTTTCAAAGCTAAGTCTCCTTTTATTTTAAATGAAACTCAGGCTACTTTGATAGATAGTGAGACAATTTTGCAGTTAGCAGAAATATCTTCACTTCTGACATTTCTTGGTTTTCTTACTAGTTATAAATATTGATCTTTGTAGATAAAATAGTGTCTGTGTATATACTGCTATGGAGATGAATGAAATTAAATATCTATTTTATATGGAAAAAATGTCACTTCACTTAATTCCTGTGAGGATTTTTTGTTTGCACTGGTGGTAGTTTAGGGTTTATGCTGTCCTCTGACACATAATAACTTCTTGTATTTGGCAGCAGGCACACTAGATCTGTATATGTAACACCTGCAGGTTTGTTCAAAGCATTTTCTTTTCTTACCCTATCCTAAGGAAAATAGAGTTGAAAGAAATACAGATGGAGTGTTCTTTATCATTTCTATTACAATTACTCCTAGTTAATCTCTAATACATTTAGGAGGTAAATCTTTCTACGGATTCTGGACACAGGTTGTCCACTACCATTTGCAACATCAAGCCTTCTGTATTTTGAGATGACCTGTAATCCATATACAAATGAAATGTTATTAAACTACCTTTGTGCCATTGACAAAAAGATAATCCTCAGCTGCCCATTCCTCATTTGTGGGTAAAGGGTGCCTGCCATGGAGGAAAGCCTCAGTCTTCACCTGAGTCTTGATTCACTAACCATATAACCAAAAATGCTCCTATTTACTGAGGCCGTCTCAGCTGTTACCAAGTGAAATCTTGTTATAACACGTTGAAACGCTGTGGGATGCAGCAGTCTGCTGGAAGAGAATCCTATCGCAGGAATCAAGTGTGTATTCAGGTCTGCTGGGTCTAAGCAAAACTCGGTCACTGCCTCTAGCTATGATTTTATAGTGTGCAGCTTTTCTTGTCTCTCCTGTTACTGGCAAATGGAACAATATTTGCCGAGTCTAGCTGGCCTCAAAATGAGTGCCCAAGTTGTCCTAAGAACCTCCTCTAAGCCATGTAGACAAACTCTTTTCCAAAGAGTTCCTTATAAGATAATGGGGATGTCAGTAACATGAAAGATGGAACAAAAGAAGACATATCCAAAGGGAATTGTCTAGTAAAGAAGCTTTATTTATGAAGCTAAAATGAATTAGAGACTTCTTTATAATCTAACAAAACATTTCAGATATGACCATTTGAGGAGGTCATGGAACTTGGCAGCAGAGAAAGAGAGATTATACTTGACCAAAAACTGACAATGTGGTGCCAGCACCTGCACTGCAGAACTGCTGGGCTCACCACCATGGCCACAACACTTTGAATTAGAGCTGACTCATGCTCAGACTCAAAGTGTGGGCAACGTGACCTGGGATTTGCTTGCTGTGTACATAGCACCTTTGAGACACTGGGCAAAAAACTTCATTGTAGTCTCTGACAGGAAGGCATAAAGAAGCATCAGAGCTTCAGTTAGGTTTCATCAGCTTTGAAGACAGAAGAGGTACGAACTGCAAAATTTCATTTTCCAATCCATGTTCAACCTAGACCTAGCATGACAATCCAAAATCTTAGGACTGATCAAGACAAGCGCAGTAACTGTAGGTAGTTCTACAGGGCTGAAGCAAACTGTATTAATGTCAGTGCTTTATTCAACACCACTTATGGAAGATGTGTTGTGTAGCTGATGAAATAGGCTTTGGTAGAATTTCAAACACTCATGAAGGGATTTCAGTTAAAAATGTGAGCAGCAACACCACTGCAGCAAATACCACTGCATATTCAGGCATATCTGCTCTTCTCTTTACATCAGGGTATGCCAAAATGTCATCTAAAATCCAGCACCACATATTTATATCTGTAGAGCGTATTTTCTCTACGCAGTGAATGATCCTGCAGAAAGAAATGTCGGAAACTACTATGAAAAGTATCCTGGCTGCAAACTTCGGAATGCTTTGTGAAATGTAGTCATTGCTGAATACCAGGTGCTGGAAAGGACCAGCATTGCTGATCTGTAACTTAGCTACTCTTCCTGCTGCATGAAGTTAACTAACTCTTTTGAAACCATAAGATCTTTCCACTAGGAAGAAGAGATTATCTTTCTTTTCAACAGTAACTCTCAGACAGCTACTGACTCCAAAGATCCAAGACTGTGAAGACAAGCATGTGAATATCCCTTTCTGCATGACAAGACTCATAAATCCCAGAACAGAGTAAACCCAAGTGTTTCAAAACTTGTGACGCATGGAATGAGACCACTGAGAAACTAATACAAAATTTGAAAACTGAAACAATGACTTTACAGTTCAGGAGAAATATTGGTCAAATTTTGGACCATAACTAAACATTTTTAAATTGGGGTCAAATAGCAACGGTGTATATTTTCTGTTTAGTCATGAGGTCAAAAGTCTTATTCAGGTAGCCATAATTATATTTTTTACTAAATTCTGATAAACCTCGCCTCATTTTACATTCATAAGACAAAATGTGCTTGTGTATACTAAGGTAGAAACTTTCTGTGTACATTATAAGCAGCAAGATAGAATGGCTTGATTTTTAATTCACTTTTAGTGATGTATGGATGCCTTACTATTATTATTCCAAGGTGTCTGGTATCAGCGTTAATATGAGTGCTAATGTGTTAACTGTCTTCATTTAAATGATTTTAATATTATACCCTTTTGCAAAATCAATTGATGGTAATCAGTTAGTTTTTAAAAATGAAAATTGAACTTCATGAAAAATGACACATTAAAATCACATTAATGATTGATTGGATAATGATGATGGGTTAATGCAAATTTACTATGAAAGGAAGAAGTACAGTGTTTATCCTGCTGCTAGATCCTTAGAGAACAGATTATAGCTATGAGCCTGATTTTCAGTGTTTCCCACAGTAATTGCTTCTGAGGAGGCATGGGGAATCTTGAAGACCTTAATGATATGCCACTGCCACTTTCACTGCTAAGAGAAGCCAAGAGAATCCTAATTGCCAAGAGAAGCATTGCTAATTAAGGTGTAATTCTTCATTCATTCCATAGTAATTAATCTGCAATATTTGTAAAAGCTCAGATACAAATTTAGATCCAAACCCATTTAGCTTAACCACAACAGGCTTTATGGAAAAAAAGATCTACAGGTTAAGCAAGGTTAATAGTCAGAAAACTTAAAATATCATTTTTTACTTAAAAAAAATTTTTGTTTTGTTTTCAGTCATAACTTTTTAAAACCTGAAGTAAAAGAATTGAGAATAGATTTGAGTCTATTCTCGTGAATATATAATTTATATTTAAAATGTGATTCTACTCGCACATTAAAAAAAAAATCATTAAAACTGTTTATATCAGATGTTCCTTTTTCTTATACTTCACTGAAAAGCTACATGCTTCTGAAAATGTTGATGGGTTTTCTTCAGATCTGTGATGAGCAAAACAATGCAAGTTCAGTTGTATATGTGTTGTCTTCAGATCATAACTTTAACACCACTTATTCAATATTTTCCTGCCTTCACTAGGATTGAGTATGCATAATTTTTTAGATTTGGAGAATCCCCATAATCAGTACTGCATGTGTGTCAAATGCTTCTGTGGTTCATCTTTGCTAAAATCCTTATTCAACTTCACAAAATAATCAATTGGATTGAGCTGGTCCTGTTGGCACCAGTCTGTTTTCCTGCATAGAATCTTCTTCTCTCCTCAGCATTCTTTAATGCAGTTACGTCACACTCTCACTGGGTCCTAAACTCTTATTCTTTTGGCATGGATTATCTCTTACGGTTTATCTTAATGGTGCCTTGCATTCAGATGTAAATACCAATTTTTTCTTCTTATAATGTAAGATCTCAGAACCTATGGCTGAGCTTCTTGGTGACCCATAGAACAGCTAGGTAGACTTTTCTAGTCTATACTATCAAATTTCTGTCTGCAATTCTCAGCTTCAAATCTCTCATCATGTAACCATCCTGGTCTTCATGTGCACGCGTGAGGGAAAACAGAAGTGAAAAAAACCTTGGCAGCAATTTTCAGTTTATCGCATTAGAGAAGAGGTAACTTTCAGACCATAAAGATGAGCTCTGCCACACCATCACTGATGATTTGTCATCATAGTTTATGTGGCTGAAGCCTAATTCATAGCTACTCTACTTGAGCAAATATGAATGCAGTATCACTGCATGAGAGAGTCTGATTGACTGATTATCTTTTAGCAACAGCCACTTGTACCCAGTGGGATAAGATTAAGTCCTATACCCAGATGGCTGATTACATGTGATGATCCTACCATGAAGAGAGAAGACTGAGGGGGTGAATGGTGCAAAGAACAGTAACCTAGACCTTTCTGAGACACCATGTGAAGGATTTCTAGCCACTGATGGCTGCCAGAATTATGCTACTCAATGCAGAGAGATGGAAATCTGGAAGACCTGAGCTGCTCTTTGCGTGTACCTCCTTGACTACAAAGGAAGCCATCTGTGAAGTGGGCCCAAACTGATCTGTAAAGTGACTCAGTGGTTGCTGACGACCTGATAATGACCTTATATGCATTTCTGGAGATTTAGTTCAGTCTCTGCCTGATCTTGTTCAAGACTGACTGCCCTTTAGTGGCTGGAATATGTGAGATGCACTAGCTGAGCACTGCGTCTGGTTTCATATCATGTAAGAAGAGACTAGTTCACGTGCTCTGAATCCATTCCGCAATGTGAACCAAGAGCTGCAACTGGGGGTGATGGACAGATTCTTTTCAAAGGCGCACTCCTTGTTCAGACTAAGTTAACGATGTAGATGCATCCTTTTTTTGTTCGAGTACTTCATTTAAGTACCTAAAAGTAGTTGGGCAAAACTGGGAAACAGCTCCTATTGATGCCCATGTCAAGGGTTCAAAGATTGAATCTTGAAAATACGTAAAATACATGCTCCTGTGAAACCTTACATTTGTACTTGTAAATGTTTGCTCTATTGGGTTTTTTAAAAATACAAAGAATAAAACCACACAGAGTCTTACCTGCTACTGGAAATGCTCAGAACACCAATGCAGAAAGAAATTAATGTGTAAAAAAGAATATTTCTATATTTTCATTAAAAATATCAAAGCTGGTGGCAACTTCGAAGGCCAAATGGTAAACTAATATTTAACTGAAAATAGACCTTAAGTTCATTAAATTGTAGGTGAGGAATTGAGAAAATCTAAAATTTAGTGTGATTTGTAACTGGCTTTTGTTCTAAACCACTAAGTAATAACTTTGGTTTAAGTTTAATCTACATATAGGTGTTTTTCATATGCAAGACGGGAAGAGTAGATGGGTTGACCATTCAGTGCTATGTGAACTGAAAGTAGTATTAAAAACTTAAATGTTGTTTGCCACTTTGTAGCAAAATATGTCTTATTAGGTTCTCACATGGAAGATCATGACCTGAGCAGTTTAATGATTTTCACATACACTACATGCTAAAATGAGAGCATAGAGTGGGGTGCTTATTTTTCCTATAATAAATGCTGAACTTTTTTTTAAAAAAAAAATCATCTCATCAGGGGTGTTCTAAAATGTGCAGTAATAAGTTCATAGTAACAGGAACTTCCCAGTAACTCCACTCTAATTGAGGATACTCTGGTCAGACTGGAATGTTCAGGTTGGCTTCTTTATCTTACATTTCTTTATGCTGTTGTTACACAGTTCCCAGAGCTTTGGAAAAGTTTCTTTCAGTGCAATGTGTGACTCTTACTCTTAGTTTTGCTCAAAACTTAAGAAAAAATTACCAGTCTGTAAATACACCCAAAGTAATGCCGACTGTCTTTAGAATGAAAGTCCATGCAAGTATCTCTGTTTCATATCCTATTTCAGAACTATATATAGTAAAATATCTATTATATCTTTATTTTCTATCATATTTTTATTTATTTTCTGTTACAATTTTGAACTTTTTTGCCATCTAAGTTCCTCTTGAAAGTTGTCTGGAAACTTGCCCTATGTGCATAAATCTGTAGTAATGAAGATGTTACTGACTGTGATATTCATAATGTTATTACTGTACATACTCACCTAAGCAATATTATTTTTCCAGACTGCAGGACCAAGCATCACTGAAGTAATTGGTTTAGATTTTGTTTATATTGCTTTATTCTACTAAAAATCAGTGTAACACACGTATCATGCAGGTGAAAGATGCAGTTTATTTATTTGCCTTTTTCATCAGGGGATCTGACTTGTTTCTTAGTACCATATACTAATCTGTGACATAGAATTTAAGAAGGATTTATTTCCACCTGACATACACTGACATTGCATATGGTCTGGCATGGCCTGGCGTTACTTCTATGCAGAGAGTGCCAGTACTATTAACTGCAAGGGTGGGGGCACGCCACCTGCTTGTTCTGTCCTTCTGTCACTTGCGCTGTCCATCTGTTACTTTTAGGAAGGTAAAATTCACCTAATTTTTGTCTTTTGGAATATAAACCCTTACAAAATCAAAGGAACTTATGACAGCAAAATTAATTTTGAATACTAATGTTAGGTTGCCAATCTAATCCTCTCTATGAACCAGAATGCTGACTCAGATACTGTAGGGTCAGTCGTGCTATGCTGTGTCCAAGGATGGATTTCAGTTCATAATATACTATTCTGCATGGGCAAAAATAATTTTAACACAATACTGGATGTAAAGGCAGGAGTAACTTTTTATAAATTCACTGTAGTGATTTTTTTATTCCATGGTAGTATAATTTCAGTGATTACAGTATCGTATGTAATATTGACACAGTAACAGAGCCTCCATGGCCCTGCACTACTGTGTTTTGCCCAAATATTATATTCGTCACAGCCAGCTCCTTTTAAATAGTCCACGTCCTGTTAAATGTCAACACAACTGTGTTGGCAGTTCCATACTGTACCATTTTGTCAGGGTCTTCGAGTACATCTCACATGCCTGAATAAGCAACGTGACGGCATCACCTTGGCAAGCTGTTGGTTTCTGCAATGTCATCAGTGTAGCGGTGCCTTCATACAGAGTTCTACACGATTAGCTCACTCTGTATTTTTATTTAAATACAAGCCATAATGAATAGTTCACCCTGCACTACAAATAATCTTTTTGGCATGCTTACTGTCACAAACCTGTTTTAATTTAAACCCATCCTAAATTAACTTTGTGTTTCTTCAGTGACACCATTGTCTTATTGTAATTTTTTTCTCTTTATGCATAAATGATAAAAGAGTTTAGGTAGGTGAAAAGTACATATGAAATGGTATGTCAAATCCTGTGCATAGTTTGAAGGAAGAGACAGAAAAGACCTCTCTGATTATCTTTCATGCTGCTTTTGTGGAGCAAACCAGGGACAAATCGTAGGTTTGAGTCCCACTGCTAAATCTCCATCAGGGTCAGACCAAATTCCCTTGCTTTGCCAGATGGAGAGCTCCTCTGATGACGTTAGGAGATTGCTAGCCCAAAACTGCCATCTGCTTTTCTTCAAAATTTATTCCAAGGATGAAAAGCTATATGGTTCTGGTGAGAGAACAGATTCCTAAATACAGAACTAGCGATCCTTGTTTAGTAAATCAGTGGCTTGGAAGTTACTGTTTTATCATGTGTTCCCCTGATTTTGACCACTGGTATTTTAAGCTTATTTAAATTTTGAAGCCATTTTAAGTTCAAATTTTTAAGTGGACTGCACCATGCCATTGACCAAGTGGAAGAGAATAAGAAACTTAGCTCAGTTTGTGGCAGTGCTGTCATGGAGAAGTCTACCTGAGGATGTGCTCCCCTCACAGCTGGACTGCTGATGGCCAGTCTCTTTTCTAAAACTGAATGTTTGTGGCTCTCTAGCCCTTTTCCATCTGGGTGTAAGTCTTAGCTTTGAAGGGCAAGCGGAAATCTGAAGCAAGGGTGTGAAAACAGACTACAGAGTGATTCCTTTCAGGTTCAGGACCATAGGCTGGGAACCAATACCACATTACATGTGCATGAGATTTTATTTTAAGGCTCTTTCAGTCAAGCCATTTAGAAACACCTTCTGAGTAATGAATACACTCAAACAAAATCAGAGTTTTTATGCAAGGAATACAACTGGGCTGGTATTAAATATAGCAAATATTGACAGTTGCTGAGAATATGTGCTAGACTAAGATCTCCAAAAATGTTACAGTTGCTTTTCTTTCCTTTGCTACTTACAAAAAAAAAAAAAAAAAAAAAAAAAAAGAAAGAAAACATAAGGGGAGGGGAACCAACAGTTTGTGTAAACACAGCTTTACCATTATTTTGTGTATTGAGGAGCAATAGATCTATTTTCAAGCAGAAGGTAACTCCGATCCCTAGATTAGTATTGTATGATTAAGTTAATAAAGTAATCATATGTCACGTAAAATTTTATTGCCTTTTTAGAATGTGAGCGTTCAATTTAATCACATATGCTACATTCATTTTTAATTGAGCTGTATATATTCTACTTAATGGAAGGCTTGGGTGTTTTCCTTGCACACTCAATAAATTTTAATTGAACACCTGATTCCTGCCACTAACACATTAACATCTGACCACTATCTTATCTTTTATGCCTGTAGATACACTGATTAAAACTCAGCAGAGAAGCAGATAATAGGAAAACAAAAAGACATCATTATGGAACACATTCAGCCATAATTTTTTTATTATTTATTGAGAAGCATTTAATTATTTAATTAGCCCCACTACTTAGGTCAATTGTTTTTTATTGATGTGGAATGTTAGCAACTTCACTAATTGGCACAAAATAGCATGTGACTATACTAAATGTCTTGTCTTGCCCAAAGAATTTTCTTAAAGCTTTTTGCTTTGCTAACACTATTTCACAGTCTTTCCAATAATATATAAAAGATTTGGGCAGGGAATGGCTTGATTAAATTTAGCATTTCACTTTTCAGTTTTTATTTCTGAGTTAAAGACAAAAAAGGATCTAAAGAAAAAGTGTTTCCTTTCTAACATTATATTTCAGAATCAGAAATTATTACCTTTTATTGCTTTTAGAAATTTTAGTCTTTCTTTGGAAAGAAAAGTATATTTTTAAACATTCTTTATCATTAAGACTTTAAGCATCATTTGTCAGCATTTACAAATGTAGTCTAGAAGAAAAACACCATTGTGTGATTCCAGTTATTGTACTTTAGTAGCTCTAGTATCTGTGCCATACTGATCTATTTTAAAGCAACAGTTGAACAAATCTGATAATCTTAACAGTGTATAGATGAGCTCAAATTATAAAATGTTTTAGTTCAATATATTAATTTCCAGTTAAATGATAACAGAGCTTATTAGAACAGAAACTTTATGGAAGTGTAATTGATCAAAGAATATTTTTTTCTTCATGAGACAATTTCTTTGAATAATTGATTGTACCACTCCTTAATTTTAGATTCTTCTATTCCAACAGTTCTTTGATGTTTTTCTTGAAAAACATTGTGTATTTTTGACTCAATAATTCCTCAAGATGCATTTAGTATCTCTGTACCAATAAAAAAAAGATTACATTTCACCAATTGGCATTTTTTCAGTTTACCAAACACTGATACTTCTGGAAATCATTTCCATGCTTTTTGAGTTGTTGGATAATCTTTACAATATATGTGTTCAACCGTGTTGGCACTCCAGCGGATGAAGTAACTCATCATTATGCAATGAATGTTCTCCCCCTAATTTGAGAATAAATGTAATATTAGTATGTATGACTGTGCTCCCATATATGCATGATTTCTGCAACAATAAGACATTCTACTTATTTAAAATATTCATCGTAAAACTATTTCTAATATAAGTTTCACAATCCTTGCCCTGAAGTTTAATTTTACCACCTTTTGTGGTTACACAGTAGCATTTTCTTTCCTCTTCAAGTCGGTTACAAACAGGTAGCAGAGATCAATTTGAACTAGATTTTCTTAGTCTGGGCCATTGAATTATGTATATCCTGACATCCACAGGAGGGCAGCATGGTTAAATTAAGGGAGAAGATGGGAATGTGATTATAATGCAGCTAAATGAATCTCACTTTTGACTCTTTATATTTTTTTTAAAGAAATCTTTTATAATTGAGAAGACTCTGTGTTTTCCTAGCCAATACAGATAAAGCAATAGCATGTTAATTTTAGAATTCTGGTAAATCACATATTTGGAGAGTGGAGGTAGAGTGTTTACAGACACTGGAATGACTCTGCTCTCTTAACTCTTGTCTGACTTGTAGCAGGAAATGAGTCCTTTTATACATGTGCGTCTAAATATATATACACACACACACGTAAAGTTGTGTATGGGGAAAGAGATTGAAGAATCTCGATCTCGGATTTTAACAATAATCAATGAGTGATACTAAAAAGATTAATTATATTTTTATTGCATTTAAATCGATCACCAAAACACTCACAGAAGGCATTTTACACTTTGTGTTATATACAAATAAATGCTATTTTTTAAGAAAAGTATTTCTAAAACTTCAAGTGAGGAGAAACCAATCAAACCTCCCATCACATTCAATTCATCAGTGTTTCTACTTATATTTTCTTAGATTTTATGGATTTATTATTATTCTTATGTACCAGCAGTTTTACAGCTGACTATCACTTAAGTATTGCTGTTTTGGGGAGGCAGTTGCTTGTCAGAGCAATCCTCTGCAGCAGGAATGGGCAGACCCCAGTAGATGGCTCTGATGCTCCCTCACAGGTGCTAAATCTTGTATTCCTGAAATCTTACTTCTACAGCTCCAAACGCAAATCAGCTCCACTCCAGTTTAATAACTCTAGAGCAGGGACAGTGCATTTAAATGTTTTTATTTTCCACGTTTGCTACAGTAAAGAACTTTTGACAGAGAACAAATCCATCCTGTTGTTACAGGCTTATATCTTTCTTGTATGTCACTTTTTTGGTTTTGTTAACTATCACCGAAACCAAAAACATTATCAAGATATTAACATTTCTTTAGGATTTTTTTTTCCTAATTAGGTTAATCCATTTTAAAAAATTCTAATTCCATCAAGGGATACTAATGGACATTGATGGACATTAGGAAAAATTTCATCACCAAAAGGCTTGTCAAGCACTAGAACAGGCTGCCCAGGGAAGTGGTTGAGTCACCATCCCCGGAGGTATTTAAAGGACCTGTTGATGTGGTGCTGAGGGACATGGTTTAATGGTGGACTTGGCAGTGCTGGGTTAACAGTTGAACTTGATGATCTTAAAGGTCTTTTCCAACCTAAATGATTCTGTGATTCTTTGATAAAGTAGAGTTTCTCAAAGGGGATATATTTCTCAGTGATACATTTCTGTTGTTTCCTAGAACAACTCTGGTGGAATTCAGTTTTAGATTGTTTGCTTCTGTGTGGCATTTCCAAGGATAAACATCCAGTCGAGCTAATGGTTCTACTGTGAAGTATTGTACACTGGAAGGTGTCTCTTCCAGTGCAACAAGACAATCACTAAGTAATACTAGTAGGTGGCAGTTTCAGAGTGAACCAAAAGAGCTGCTTCTAGGCACAGGCATTTGAGATGTGGAACTGTGCTACTACATGTAGATTTTGAAAGTTTAAAAGGGTGAAGAAAACTATTATGGAAATAAATTGAAACAAAAATCCATTGATTGGCTGGATGGTACTATGAAAGCATTATTCCTTGTTCTTACTCCTGTATTGTCAACAAAAGGTGGCCAAGAGTATAAAAGTACTTTTTTGACTCTAACTTTTGATGAAAGGATCACCTACAGTTGTCGTTCAGCACTGGTAGGTTTTCTAAGGGAGGATGTCTCTGTCAGACTCTTAGATTAGCTATTCTTGGACCAAATGTTCATCTTACCCAGTATCATGTCTCCTGTGGTGGCCAGTAGCAGATGACTGGAAGAGTTTCTAAGAGTAGCCTCACATAGGCTTTCAAACTCCACCTGTCTGCAGAGCAAAGGCTTTCTGAGCCAGATACAGCTCTTTGTGTATACTAACATTCACTACAGTTGACTTTCACAAACCTGTCCAGGAATGCCTAAAAATGCACGATGAAATGTAACTAATTTGAGTTAATGGAAACAAGCCATAACAGTTGCATTGCTGTGTGAAAATGGAAATGAATGCCTGGCACCATTCCTACATTACTTACAGATGCTAGAGGTGCAATGGAGACAATCTGCACCACTGATATAGGCAGCATCATGTGGTTGTCTGCTGTTGTATGTTGGAGGGAAAGAGAACTGATATTCATTGGTTCAAATGTTTATGAAGTCTGGTAGATTAAAAGGGAATTTTCCAATGTATGACAGCATGAAGTATCAAAATTTTAATCCAGAAGAAAATCACATAGTTCCCAAAAACAAGCTTTTAATTCTGCAGTGTGGGGAGAGACTGCTATTTCAAAGTTTGTACATGAATTCCAAGAAGGGAACTCCATTTCCCCACTGTTGCTTAAATTGTGCTCTAGCACTTTTCATTCTGGACTGCTCTGTAGTAGCACAACTAAAAGGAATTTTTTTTTATACCAAGTGTGAAAGCATTTTGAAGTCTTTACAGTCAACGTAGTCTCTGTTCCTCATCTGCTAAGTTCAGTCATTGCATCCACAGAAGCTTTACCTCATAGCACTAACTGGAAAGAGCAAACTCATATATATTATTCTGACTTGGGCTGTAGAGTGAATACTTTTGTCAGACTGCAAACAACAAACATTGTCTGTGAATGCCACTTTAACTACTTTTCATGATGGTGTGGAAAAACAGGTACAGAAAGCCTCCTTCATTGCATCTCTTTTCAGGTAACTAACTGCAATGCCTAAGCTTGGAGTCTTGGCACTGCAGGGATCTAGTATAGCTGATGGAGACAGAAGGGCACTTCCAAAGGGTAATTTCAAAGCTCTGAAGATGAAATATGTCCCAAGTAGCTCACACTGGAGCCATACAATGTAGAAAGGAAACATGGTCACTGGAAGTTGCATCGTGGGGTTGCAAAGACAAACATATTTAATTTGCTGTTTCCATTTGGAATATTTTATTTTATATTTTTTTTAATTCATGAATGATTTGCATGTTTTGACACATGAAGTGAAAGGGCTGAACAGCTTTACAGGCTTCTGAAGTGCATTATCCTGTGTCTGGAAGATAACGGCTGGTGTGGGGCTTCCCTGAATGTTCCTTCTGCTGTGCTAGGACCTTCAGTTCTGAACAGTTCTCACTTCTCTCTGCTTTGGTTTCTCTCCCACAGAAGCTAATATAATAATGCTAACATCCCTCACTGGGCACGTTGTGAGGAGTAATTACCTGAAGTTTATAAAGCACTACTCGAGTGTCAAGTAATGTTCCTATTAAGAACGTAGTGGCAGATAAGTTAGAACTTGTTAGACTGATTTGTTTCAAAACTTTGGGGATGTTTTAAAATAGTGGTTTTAACTGAATTATTTCAGGGATTCTTTTAAAAATCCATCTGTCAAGAATTTTACAAAATAGTTTTAAAACGTCATAACATTCTGAATAAACATCTTCTGTGCACATAAACTGAGGGAAAGTGCTAGACTAATTTATTAGTGACAGGACAAGAGGAAATGGCCCTAAGTTGCCAGGGGAGATCTAGGTTAGATATCAGGAAGAACTTCTTTACAGAGAGGGTTGTGAAGTATTGGAACAGGCTGCCCAGGGAAGTGGTGGAGTCCCCATCCCTGGAAGTGTTTAAGAGACTTGTAGATGTGGTGCTGAGGGACATGGTTTAGGGACGCTGGCAGTGCTGGGTGAACGGTTGGACTCGATGATCTTAAAGGTCTCTTCCAACCAGATAATTCTATGATTATCGTAATTTCTGTGCTTTGTTTCAAATCACAAATAGGGATACCAGGTGTAATGTATTTCCTCATGCCTTTGCTAGATCAGATGAACCTCTTTATACTAATTCATAAGGACTGTAAAGTACCTACTAGTGATGATGACAAAGAATGTTATGAAAACACCTAGAACTGACAATCTTTAGGATGGAAATGTATGCATCTTGTTCTGCTTATGTTTTGTTACCAAAAAAATTAGCTTTGCTGATGTCCGTATTCTTTATGAAATTAAAGTTACGTCAGTTCAGAAGTATCTTTCTAGCCAATGAAAAGAAATACATACCAGCCAGAGATAACCAAAGCCAAGTATCATTCCTAAAAGAGTTCATTGCTCTTACTAGCCTTTACTAGTCTTTACCACTCTTTGCAAAAGTGGGCTATTTTCAACACTGGACCTCCAGAATTGGAGTTGCTTCAGTTGTCAGCTTAATTCATTGATTTGTTTTACAGCAGTGTGACACTGAGCAGGGTGTTTTGACTGATTCCATCAGCGGCAGTGTATGACCTAGAAACAAAAGTAGGTTTTTCGTATTAGCAGGTCCTCAGCCATTTAGGTTTTCTAGAACACAAATAATATCACTGCCTGGCTATAAAAAGGGTAACCATATTTTCTATTTAATTGCTGTCTCATGTGCTTCCAGTGACACGGAGACATGTCTAGTACTCAGGATGCTTCTGGGTACTCAGGATGCTTCTGAGTTGATTTAAGGTCTGGCAGTGTAAACTCTTTCCATAGCCAAACTGGATCCTCAAGGGAGAGCAGTGCAACTGAAACTTTCTAGCATTGAAATTCGTATTTTCATTTACAAAGCCAGTCTTTTAGTTGTTCCTGCTTAATGTGCTTTGTTTCACATCACAGATCAGTTTGTGTTTACAGGCTGTTATCCTTTTAGATGAACTTAAACCAAGAGATGTGCTCCAGGGATGCACACATATGTGCTGCAGCCACTGGTAGTTCTTTGGTTCATAGGTTCAGACTAGAGCTAGTCCAAAGTAAGCTGGATCAAAAAGCACCGAGTGGATGTCTGCGCCTCAGCACCATGTATTTTGCAGTTGTGCTGCATTAGCTGTTTACATTACAGTTAGGTTACGTTAGAATTGGAGCACTTTTGACATTTATGTTGCATCTGAAAGATTGCATTCTTTTGTTGCCTGGAATTCTTTCAAGGCTAAAGGATGTTTTTCTGTCTTGACAAACACTCCCACTTTACATACCAAATAGGTTCCATGATATGACATAAATTGGATTAATAATTCTCAAGTTGCCATTGCAGTTATTTCAGGTTTCATAAGTACTGGCATGCATATTCACAAATGTTCAAGCGCTGTGGAGTGCAGTAAGAGATCACTGTTAAAGAATCTAGGGATATCTGATCTTCCAGCATACCAATAACCATTTATAATGTAAGTGAAATGTTGTTCAGGAGGGGAAAAACCCTACGCATTTGCTCGCTCCATTTATGAGTATCTTGCTCATTGGAATAAATGGAACTCTTCTCTGTGGCTGTGGTGTTTGTATTACTTGACATTCTTCAACATTTCGTTATCCTTAGCACGCATAATTACAGCAGAAGTTTAGGCTGATTTTTTTCATTCCATTTGTTGAAGGCTTATTTAGTTCTTTTTCTCAAGAGCACAGAAAGTACTAAAATGAATCGGAGAATGTTTACAGCTAGGTTTCTTATGACCCAGGTCATATTGTTGTCTTGAATCAGTTTTCTCTCTCGTCCTCAACTGAAGACAAAAAAATGGCTTAATCTTGTGGGGTTAAATAAAAGAAGGAATGCGGTGCAAGGAAGATTCCTTTTATGCAGGCGGCAGGGATGACTGAAAGTGCCTGTGGGCATTTGGTCCCCATTGGCTCTCACAGCGAATGCAGTGATGCCCACAGATAGCCTGTATTGTTATCAGTTAAATGGGATCATGAGTGTCTGAAAGGTGTTTGAGAATGAACTGAAAATCATTTTCACAAGTGGATGATTACTTCTGCCACATGTTAACCGAACTCTATCAGAGTGGCCCAGATTTTTGAGACTGCATTAATTGCTCTTTCAACCTTGACTGAGGTTTCTCTTTAAGAAAGGCCTTTGCTGGACTAAACTGCTACATGTATTGATTTTTCTTTCTATATTTTTTCATTGTTTGTGATAAATGAAGCCTTTTACAAGTAGAGAATTTATCATTCAAGATGTAGATAGATTGTTTCATTCCTTAGAATAAAAAGGCCAGTCTAAAAATGATCTCTGTAGAAGTCCTTTCTCATTTCTCCAGCAGTGAATAGCTCCAGTATTCCCCACTCAATTATGTTTTTCAGCTATTCATTAGTGCTGATTTTTTCATCAAAAAGTAGGACCTTACACTCTCACAGCATGGACTTAGAGCAGATAAGCTGCCGTCTTCTTTCCTGTGTATGCCAGCACATAACTGAAACTGAACTATAATATTTAGCAATATGGTTTTACATTTTTGTAACACAAGGAAACGCACTTTGAAAAATATTCAACCTTTATATATTTAAAATGCAGTGATGCTCAGACTTTTCAAAGAAAATGGTTGTTCCATTTGTTCTGGTTTTGGAGGAGAAAATGATACTGGCAGAGACAAGATGATATATAAAACATTTTTATCCAGGTGGAAATGTAATTTCTTGTATTTTTATTTGTTTTCCAGGACAACAAACTTAAATAGTAAATGTTTATTTTTCTACCATATTGTTAGCACTGTGAGGTATAATCAGGTAAATCTGTGAGTTCTTTCAAATCTGATTTTTACCTTTTAATTTGGGAGTGAGTGAAAGGAAAGAAAGTATTAAATAATGTTGAAAAGAAGGAAATTGTAGAACTGTTTTTAAGAGCGAAAGACTCAGGAAAGTGATTGCATGGTTTGTATGGTTGGTTGTGTTTTCGTATTACTACAAAACTGTTAGAAAATCTTTTTGTTGGGGGAGCACTTAATGACTCAATATGTTTGATCAAGGTCCTGTTTTCTATATGCTGAATAAAAGCAGGTGTATTCACCTTAAGTTACTGGAAATTATGTGAGTAGTATAAAAAGACTGAAGAAGGCAACCAAGCATGTACATGCTACCTCTAAATATACTTTCTGATGTGTACATGTACAGATATAGATGTTATGTATAAATATTCATTACATTAATATATTTTTACAGTGTAAAGGTCTGACATCTGTATCTGTTTCTATTTACGTCAGAAAATCAGTCTTTCCTAACTACTTGTCAGTCTACTCAGTAAACACTTTCAAAAAATGGTCTTAAAGAGAAGTCAGAACAAATCTATTTAGTAATAAGCAATTACTCTTTCAGTGCTCGGATACAGGGGAGCTTTCAGTATCTTCATTCTCAGCCTCTCAAGCTGAACTGTAATGTTTCAAGAGTTATTTTAGATTATCCTAACTCTGGAACCCAAACTAGAGTGACATGAATTGTAGCAAATGGTGTGGTTAATTTTTTAGAAATATGTAATTGGCTACTTCTGAATATCAGTTTCTTCTTTTTATTGCACAGAATATTTTACTTAAAGAAAGGTACAGTTTTAAAGGAATGGCTGTTTTCTGTTTCTTGTTGCTGCTGAAGGTGTTTAAAATGGTCTGAAAAGTTAACTCTATGCATCTTGCGCACATCTTTTTGGATGGAGAGAGTGAGTGAGGCTTGTAGGTGAATACAGATACACATATAGGTAGAGAAATAGCAGGCTGCAGCTCTGTGAGTTGGTGACTATGAGGGTCTGCTCTGGTTTGTGGTACTGACATTTTCCTGAGACCCCTGGAAAATCATGTAATTCCCTATCTTAAAAAAACCCCAAACATTCTTCGAGTTAGCTCTAGGACTTAGTCCACTTCTGAATCTGTTAACCTATAAATTTTTTGCTCCAGTTGTGAAACCCAAGTGTCGTTTAATTCTGGAAACTGGCTTTTGTAGACTTTCTGTTCTAGACAATAACTGCAGTTTCAACAAATCCTAGATACTATTTTCCAAATTTAATGAGGTTCTTAGGTCCTTTGCTTCCCATTTTTTCAGTGGAAAATAAATGGGAAAGAGCAGTTTAAAGAGGAGTCTAGGATGTTTGGCTCCTGGTTATAAATGGTAGACTCTTGAGTAAGAATTGATCAGGAGCACGCACACTTAAGAAGAGCACAGGATATATCCTTTGTAAATGGCTGAAACTCTACGTTAGAAGAAACCTGTAACCATTAGCTATGGCACTGGAAGAGGGATTAATAACATAAGATTATAACTGTGTGTTTATAGTGATTTGTAAAACCGAGTAGCATAAGGGTTTGCACTTCTCTACTAAATCCCAGCTTTGTCACAAATGCTATGTTCGTTGTTACCTAATCTTATCTAAGACCAGTGTATTTTAAAGTTAGGTAGTTAATGTTCCACTCCTTTGTACTCTCTTTGGGGAGGGTAAATGTTCTGACTGAGGGGAACATGCCTGGCACTTTTGAAACATGAAAAGCAAAACAGTTTGTATTTTGGGGGGGAATATGCACCTATCACTCTGTGAGGTCAATGCTTCCTTAGATGCAAAGCATTATAAACTTTCAAATAAACCCTATTAGGCCCTTTATTTTTTAGTACCCATTCTGACATAACCCTTACTCGTCTCCTTTCTTTTTACTGAATTTATAATAATCACAGAATTAAGAAGCTAAAAAGAGTGTGGCAGGATCTGGACTGTTCAAAGAAAGCTACATCAACTGGTAATCGTGTACACAAAGCCATTTGTCCTCTCTCTTGTGTGAATAAAAAGCAGAGTAACCAAGCGAGGAAGAGCTTCAACACAAGGGTAACAGGAGTTGAAGAAGGGCAGAATATTGGTGTCGTACTAACGAGGGAGCTGCTATGTAATCTGACAAACCACCGTGGTTAATAAGCATTATGCTGAACATTCATGTTAGACAAAAATTTGTCCTTTTTAATACCTAAAGTGGTAAAAAATGTGCTTGAGTGTATGCCCAGGACAGGTGGAAAAAGGTTTTTCTTGTATCTTATTTGCCTGTTTTACATGAGATGTTGGTTCATTGCTCTGTTTTTCAACTAAGTTAAAAAACACCAGGCAACAAAGCTCCAGAGTGATCAGAAAGTAGAGGGCAGCAAACCCTATCCTCTTACCACAAAGGCACCTGTCCATCCACCCATCATCCAACCAACCAACTCTGTTCCTAGTTATTATAGATTCTCCATAATATATATACCAGCATCCTCTGGAGAGTGCTCTGTGAAGCCAGCATTCATTGGTCTGAACAATATAGGTGTTCTGCCTTTGGCCCACCTGGCTGTAATAGATGCCCTGGATAGAAGCTGGCCAGCCAGAAGAGACATCTCTTAGGTAATTTGATTCTCATGTCAGATTTTAAGCAGGAAATTCTTCATAGGCTCTTCTGTAGATTCCCACAGCTCATCTTTTTCGTCTTGCTGTCTTTAACAACAGTGCAACATGACCACAGTGACAGAAAAATCTGTCACTATGATGTCATAAAACTTGCTGCAACCTCTTGAGTAATGAGGGTGCTTCCTCTACCACCAAACAGTATCAACATCAACATTGTCATCTCACTGTTTGATACCCTTGATAACTTCATCTGATTCAAAGCCTGGAAACTGACAAGGTGACAAGGAGTTTTTTGTAATCTAAGAGTCTTCATAGTGAAGTGTTTCTGTTTGGGAAATTAAATTCTAGTTTACTGTGGGAAAAAAGCTTAATCTTGCGTGTCTGCTGGTATTTTGTTATTTGACCGTTTTTCCAAACTGACACTATGTCTGACTTCTCACAGACTAGAGGAACACTGGCAAATCTGTGGAAACCAAATAGAATTAAAAGGGTTGAGGAGTTGAACTTTTCTAACAATCGATATTTCTGTGTAGTCAAAAGTGTTCTACTTTAAGCTATTTTTTCTATTTTCAGACGCAACTGGTGAAATATAAGAGATTACCAAGTCAATCTTTTCAAACATGAGGTCTTTTGTTTATGCTTTTTGTCTTATTTTGAGTGAAAAGGAATATCTCTTTGCATTTTTATGGTCTGAGTAAATAGAAGGAAAAATCGCTTCTTAGATGTGACAACTCTGAAGAAGCAGCTCAGTAGGTAGAGCAAATGAATACACTCATTTGTATTGGGTCCTCCTGATATCATGCTTCTTATTAATGGAAAAACATTCCCTTTGTTATTTCCTTTGCAGATACTTGTACGCTCTAGGACAGAAGGTTTGGAAGCGGTGGAAAAAACGCTACTTTGTTCTTGTTCAGGTTAGTCACCTGCCATGAAATTTCATTTAAAAGTAGTCTTGGACTATCAGTTTTCTTACGTATGGTTTCTGGAGCCATTAGCAAATCAGTATCTTCAGACAACATATGCAACACCACTCTGAGCTTCTTACAGCATAGAGACATCCAGGGTATTTTTTTTTTTTTTTTTTAATTTACATATGTAGTAAACAGAGATGTTCACTTGAGTTTTCCATACATACGAGTCCCTATACTGAGCAATGTTTCAACTGAAACCTAGAAATTTCTGAATGAAATTGTTGTGACCTTGAAACATTCTGTTGACAGCTTTCTAGCAGCACTTAATCTAAAATAAATTTATATTTCACGAAGTAGATTGTCCTTAGTGTTTCATTTATGCTATGTCAGCAAAGATTTCCTGGCTTTAAAATTAAAGCAACAATAGTTACTATTAAGAACTTCTTTGCAAATATTTTTTGAATAGTACTTTTTTTTCTGTTCATTCTTGCAATATTTAATTGGGTAAAATTATGTAGCTGTTACTGAAAATCTAGTGTAGCAAATTGTTCTTGGCCACAAAAATGTGCTGGGCTGGTATTTCATAACTTTCTGTCCAAACCTAGAACTGTATTTTCACATGCTAGTGAATGGTGACATTAACATGACATTAATAGAATAGGAAAAGTAGATTTTGAGTGGTCAAAACTGAAAAATTAATGGTTTTTTGCATCTTTGGAAAAATCGTTATTTTCTATTCGGGCTTGTCTTCAGATTGCAGTTAAAAATTTTATGTTCTTCTGAATCGGTTCAGAGAACACTATTCTTCTGTATCCCTTGTTTTGTTGACAGCAAACTGTTAAAGTGTGAGTCCCCATAAATGTCATACAAAGGATGAAGCCTGTTAATGAGGCTTTTTTAAGAGTGAAGGCTTCTAAAATTACTTTACAGAAAGCCTGATTCCTTTCTCTACCACTCTGTCAGTCACACTCATCTGGTCTCCTCCTACTCCTAAATGGTGAAAATTGTGAAGATGTGAGGAAAAAAAATCCTGAACAAGGTCTTTAATGA
The DNA here is from genome assembly GCA_009769605.1 of Bucorvus abyssinicus. Classification (NCBI taxonomy): domain Eukaryota; kingdom Metazoa; phylum Chordata; class Aves; order Bucerotiformes; family Bucorvidae; genus Bucorvus; species Bucorvus abyssinicus. The sequence goes on from CM020025.1 coordinate 24,395,850, forward strand.
AGTAAAGTTAAAAGCTGAGAGTATTTGCATATTATTCTTGCTAAACTTGATGTCGATGCAGTGTTCTCCCTGGCTTCAATGGGAATTGGCTTGCGTATTGATAATCAGTGAGTAATCATTTTAAGGCTGAACAGGATCTTCTTGAACATCCGCTGAATTCATTTGGTTTCTGATTTTATCACGGTCCTCCGTGAGATGAGGACATTTTGTAACTTTATTAAGATTTGTAAAGGTTGAAAAGATCTTTATATCGGATAGCTGTTAAGGCATGAGTATGAAGGGAAAATAAGGTAACAGGAAAAAAAAAAAAAAGGCTCGATGTTTCCTTGTCCTTCTTGCTTTTCTTTAATACTCCTACTTTGCATCCCCCATATCACAAAAAGAAAGACCTTGGTCACTTCCTGTAAGCCACAGGTGTCATCTGAGTTTTAAAGTGTGTACCTAGGAGACACAACCTTTCTGTGTGTGTGATACGGAGCCATCTGGGAGACCAGTATATTTCAGCCAAGTTAATTTTAACTATCCTCTGCATTCTATGCTGAAATTGAAATACTGGAGGAGAATATTACAGGCATTTTCCAACTGTGATGGGATTCAGACATCTATTTCATTTGAAAGCAGCTACCAGTTCAATAAGGCTTTATAAAAAAATACTGTGTTAAATCAATATTTACTGTCCAGATGGCTCTGGCTCATTTATGTAGTCCAGCCATGATACATACACTGACAATAAGCTGAAGTCAATGCATGGAAAATAAGCATTCAGTAATAAATATCAGTCTGTTGTATTGATACATTATTGACATATTGACTAGTCTTCCTCTATAGATTAGCTTTTAGCTTATGTTAATAAAATATTAAGGCTATGAAATCCATTCAGAGACATAAGACAGAGGCTATCAGTATGATTTACACATGCTTTGTAAATGTAACTCAGGTGTGAAATTGGATGAAAAATGTTGATTTTTCAGGAATGTGATGTGAGTAATGCGCACCTTCATTATTGCTATACGTACTAGAAGTTGTTAGTGGTTGCTGAAAGATCTGCTCAATGTTATAGGAAGGTTACAGAGTCTGGAAATTTTAACCTCTTCATTATATATGCTTTTCTTCCTTTTACAATCCAGTTACTTCTCTAAAAGGTTATTAATTTCAAACTGGAAAGACAGACATAATGTGTTAGGTGAAAAGCCTCAGCTGGACATGCTGTGTGTTACTTCATTTACTGTCTGATAATATCTTCCTCCAGTAATCTGAATGCATATTCATTTCTGTCATTTTAATTTCATCTTTTCTAATGTTTGAAAAGGCAGTCATTTGTTTCATGGATCATTTTTTTCTAAACACACCAACCATGCAGGCTAATTTTTGCTCCTGCAGTGAGCTGCCCATGGATGCCCTGTAGCAGGGACCACAGAGTCAGCCTCCAGGTTTGCAGTAACAGTTCCTCCCAGCACGTTAAACAGGGTCTTTCTGCCCCATCGGGACATCCCCTAGGGACACTGCTCATAAGTCATGTCCACATTTCTGTACCTATCTGTCTGTCATCCATACACAGGTTGTTGATTTTCCATTTTGTTACAAATAGACAGAACAGCTGGTAGTCAGGTGTTTGGACCTCTGGAAAATCATGAGGTTCAGACAAATGCAGTTATAGGAAGATGATTGCCATTTCTTCAGTCAAGAATTACTATTACTAAAAAAAAAAAAATGAGGCAAGTTCTGTGTTTCTTTATTTTGTTGAGACTTTTTTCCCCCAACAAAGTTTTCTAGAGTTTTTCTATTTGTTTCTTTGGTGAAGAAACTTTAAAATGTCTCAATTTCAAGAAAAAGATGAAGTGTAAGATTGATTGTGACATGAACGTCTTTTAATAAATTATTCCTTTAAAATAAAAGAACGCATTTGAATACATTGGAAAAAAGTCAAATCAACAGCATGACAATCTCTGTCTTGTTATAGAGGTGAGGTTAAAAATGAACAAAGATGCATAGCCCAGATCTTTCACAAGCTTATCTTCAAAAGCATGAAGTGGCTGAAGAAGTCTGAACAAAACAGGCATCCTCTGCCTCTCCACAATTAGTGTGTGCTGGAGATTCACTTTACAAGAAAAGGAGAGAAGGGAGCTCTCACGAAATACGATGCTAATTGCAAAGGACTTAGAGGTGTGTGTCTAACCAACAGCTCCCTTCGAGTTGTGCGAGAGGGCAAATACGCTTCTTGGAAACACAAACAGGGGAATACCAGGCAGTAACGGAGGTGATGTTGCTGCTGGGCCCAGAGCAGGTGACATGGCATGGGGGCTGAGCCCGGCCTCAGGGCCCCGAGGGCACCGCTGACCCTGACTGTCCCTGCCCAGCCCCACTAGGGCCTTCCTCCCTGCCCACAGCCCAGGAGCCCATTTCAGCCTCCCAGGGCTATCATCCCCTGCCCCAGTAACGCCACAGCAGGACTGGTCTCCGGCTTCCCACAGCCCTGCCCTGCCCAGCAAAGGGCCCCATCGAACCGGGCCTCGCCACAGGCCCACGTCCCAGCTTGGACATGGGGCTGCCCTAAAGGCTGTGGCCGCCCTGGTCCTGTCCGGGTCCTGGCTGCCAGGCCCTGCCTTGCCAGCCCAGGGGTAACTTAAGATCTTCAAAGCAAAATACAGTAATTTTCTGAAATACAAACTATAAATGAAAGCAAAACTATGGGCTCCATGCATAAACAGCGAGGTGAAATTCTGTTGTGTATGTTATGCTGGAGGACAGGCTGGCTGGTTGTAGTAGTCCCTTATAGCGTGAAAATCTGAATTTCTCAAATGATGGGCTAGAATTTTGTGTGTGCGCGTTTATTTGTATTTAGGTCTCTCTCCTTGGTACAGCCCACTTAAGTGAATGTACGAAGTTTGATGTGGAAAGCTGGCACTCACTTTTAGTTGCCTAACAGTGCCTCACAAGTTCTTACCTCCTATAAACTGCCTTTGCTTAACCAATGGACTAATTAAACACGGGTGTTCCAGTTTAATTTCTCTCACCTGTAGACTTCTGCTGGTGATTCTGGACATAGCCGTTCAGAATTTGAGGCCTGAAGGCAATTTCGCAGGGAGAGCTGTTACACTTATTCCTTTTGCTTGTACAAGCTGTTGAAGAGGATACTCAGTCACCGTACACTGCATACACAGAGCACAGCATAATCCTGTTTCAAAAAAACCCCAAATACTTAAAATAATGAAATATTTTTAGAGCATTATGCAGATAATAATCACACCTTCCATCCTTATTTTCCAAAATTATCAATCTTTTACAGAGAGTCAAAAATCTTTTGTCAATAGCAGTGTAAGTCCCTGCACTTTGAGGTGGTGTACACGTACAGCACCAGCGAACATATGAAATCAGCTGTCGAAATTTTACTTCAAAAGAATTGTTTCTGAAGTTGTAGCTAAAGAAATAAATCTAGGTAACAGTTAGCTGAGCAGTCAGCAGCTGAGGTAAAGATGGTCCATCTATTAAGCAAGCTCCTTGCCTATCCTTAGACCCTTGCATAATTTTACAGATCTAAGAATTGGTATTACAGTTCCGAACCAGTCAGTTGGCCGGGTATCCTACAGTCCTTGGAGACGAGAGTTTCAGAGGCCCATGTAAATTCAGTTCCCTTAAGTTTCAAGTGTACGCATGTTCACAAGCTTGCTCCTCTGCTCACCTTTTACAGTCTTTCAAGCTCTTCATTTCAGGCTGGGGACATCTCAGTTTTGTTTCAGTGATTGCTTTTCCTCTCCCAGCTCTTACATTCCTTTCTTTATCTTCCCAGTTGCTTTTTCCTCAAGTCTCCTTATCACTTTCTATTCTGTCTAGGGAGTCTTAAACCACGTGGTGACAGATTCTCTTCTTCTTTCTTTATTTTTTTTTAATAATTGTACTTGATGAGAAGTAACTGATGTTGTTCATGCCAGCGGCAAGCTGCTCGGCCTACACAGTGCTGTATCCAGTGGGCCAAGCAATCTGGAGATGGATGTGAACCCAGGTGCAAAAGATGCAGAAATTAGACTATAAAATCAAAGTGAAGGTTCTGGTATTTACCACCTTTAACTAGAATTGGCCAGATTATGCATTCATCTTTCCAGCTGCATGGTAATTGTGGCACTCCTGCAAACAGCACTTTTATACATAAAAATCCTTTTTTTCCTGCTACTTGGAATACAGGACTTCTTTTCTCACACAGTAGACTGAGTGGTTTGGTCAGTACCACAGTGATAAGAGTTTTCCCTACCAGAACCTAATTTGCATCCTTTCAATTTTTCATAAAGCATCAGACCAAAACACGCTGTATTTCAGGAAACTGCAGAGAGATGTGTTTATAGCTTTTTTTTTTCTTCTTCCTTTCAGCAGGAAGGGGAAGGAATGCAAAGTTTTACGCTGCAAATACTTCGGGGGGACAAAAAGGGGGTTATTTCTTTAGCACAGCTGAAAGCTGATTTAAACTATGGTACATGTATTATACAATTCTGGAATGGGATTCAGCAATTAAGAAGTCCTTTCTTATTCAGGTTAGCCAATACACATTTGCAATGTGCAGTTACAGAGAAAAGAAATCTGAGCCTCAGGAACTGATGCAACTCGAAGGATACACTGTGGATTATACAGCTCCTCACACAGGTACTTTACATGATTTTGAAGTAAAGAATGTTTGCATAAAACAGCTTATTCAATTTGCTCTTTTTGATCTAGCAGCAAAAAAAAAAAAAAAAAACCAGGATTCTTTGGCAATTTTTCCACTAGGATTTTCTTGTGTGAAAAATTATGCTTTTAGAAAGAAGCTTGCTGTAAGAAGAATGAACAATAAACTTACACTAAGGTTACATGAAACATTGTGAGACCACATATGATAAAAGGGAAAAGTTATTAATTCTAGCCAGTCTTTCTCTTTCCTCTCTATTTTTGATGGTAGTCATGTGACAGTGTACTGTGAAGTATATTCATAAATGATTTAGAAAAGAAAGTGAATGCTGAAGTGCTTGCTAGAGACAAATTACTCAGAGTAATCAAAAATAAATTTGAAGGTATCAGAAGAATCTGCACAATTTAGTATTAAAATGGCAGAGGGAAATCAAAGTTACACATATGGAGAAAAACAATTCTACCTATGCAGTGGAGGGTTATGAATTTAAGAGACTTCTGAGATACTGAAGATTGGTCTTTGGGAACATTGACTCAATGTTTAGAATAATTTAGAAGGCAAACAAGGCTCAGAAGGTGTTTGGAAAGCCAAAACAATGTGGTCATAAAAAAAAAAAATCCCCAGCACAGCCATGTTGACTGTTGTGTGCTGTGCTGTGCTGTTTATGTGCTCTCAGAACAAAACACCAGAATGAGAAAAAGGTACCAAGGAAGAAGCAGCAATGCTGGTAAGAGGTAAGGAGCTGCCTCTGTTCAAGAAGTGATAAAGTTAATGGGGAGTTTGAGCTAAGAAAATGATGCTGAGAAGGAGGATGTGTTTGAGAAATGCAAAGTAGCATATGAAACAGAGAAGAAGAATAAGAAAGAAATTGGAATTGGAAGTGGAATTACGGAAATATTTTACCCAGTGACTTCTGTATTTACTCTACTTATATGTTACTTCCAGGTATTACCATTTGATCTTATAGCTCTAGATTTTATCGTATTTCTAGGTCATAAATACCTATAAAATGTTTTAACACCTACCCACCCCCCACATAGAGGAAAATCAATACTGTGATAAACATTGATAGTGGTTTAGAAGTAACTTGTATTTATTAAGTTTGCCTTCCTATTTTGTGCGCCAGGTCTTCAGGGTGGTCGAATGTTTTTCAATGCTGTGAAAGAAGGTGATACCGTTATATTTGCCAGCGACGATGAGCAGGATAGAATACTCTGGGTTCAAGCCATGTACAGAGCCACAGGTCAATCGTATAAGCCTATTCCTGCAAGTCAAGCTCAGAAGATAAATCCTAAAGGAGGAAATGTCAATGCAGACATATCCCCACTTTGTAAGTTGGCTTTCTTTTCTTCTTGTGTCTTTGGTTTTGGTTTTAGTTGGTAAAATATGTAGAAGCTCCCTCAACGAAGTTTAATTAAGGAGAACTCATTCACTAGGGAAATGTGCCTAGCACTTTGTTGTTAGCCAGAAGCTCTTTAACTCAGATTATTATTATCAGCGAGGGAAATCCTGACTTGCAGGTCATTACTTTTATTATAATCCATGAAAATACAGCAATTAGCTTCATATTCATTACCATTGACCCACATATTACCATGGAGATGGTGTTTGATTTACATTATATTTTTCAGTAGCCAGCCAGTGTAGCATTGAATAGAAAAGCATCAGTCTCTTCTCAGAATTTTATAGATTTAGGGCAGCTTTATCATACATTGTATATATAGTTATGTAAAAATTTCTATGCAGACAACACAATGTGAGTTGAAAGCAACTAGATGGGCTGCTGGATTTTTGCACCCCTCAAAGTAATATTAAACTACATATAAAAAAAATTTAAAAATGTTTAAGTTTTCCTCATCTTTGAGGAAAATATTGTTTCAGAGGAAATCAAAGTAAATAGCATATATTAATTGTATCTTGAAATTGTCATATAATCTCTTTGAAAGTGTTCTGTCATGTAGATGTCTGCACATAGGAAGCAAGTATGATTTATTGTTGTTGTTATGGAGGCTGAATGCAGTCCGGGGATTTTTGTAACAGCCATCAAATTTTTACGTCATATTGCTGCATACAATAATCCTTCTTCATTATCATATATCTGTGTATGTAGAGGGATAGAAAGGAGATGTATATGTTTTATACTCAGCTTGGTTTAATGCCTGAAGTGTCTACCAGGTTGACCCAAAACCATTCTCCTCCCTCAATCGTGGTACCACTCGGTCTCACAGCCTTCCATTCATTCTATAATTTTTTATCATTTTGCTATTAGAAGGCAGTAAAATGTGCTCATTAAACTCAGTTATCTAAAATCCCGACTGGGCTGATGAGAACATTGAAAATAAACATAGTTTAATCTCACAAAATCTGTTGAATTTTTAATCTGAAATAGTTTGGAAGGGTGAAGTAACCGTTCATCATGGGGAGGTGTTAAGGTGAAGTATTTTGTAGGATATAACTGCAAAAGCAAAGGTGGGTCAACAGCTGAGGAGTGCTTCTGTTCAACTCCTCCTACTTACCTGGATCTGGCTGGGTACTGGGAGTGCACTGTGTTCCCCTCCTAATGTATCTACTTTGTGGTTATCAGTTAGAAAGTACGTAAGTGACCATAGTCAGCAGCAGTCAAGGAATTGCTCTTCTTCTTAGACACAGGATTTACATTGAAGCGTGAGCAACTAGAAAACGTTGACCACAGGACAGGGAAAGGAAAAGAAAGAAAAATATACAAAGCAGTTGCAAATTTCGATATACTGAAATTATGCTTTCAGAGGTAAAATTACTGATAGTGGTAAAGAATTAAAAAACAAGATTGACACGTCTTAATATTATCTTAGACAGTGAGGGTGACTATAATTCCTAGGAAGAAACTATAGGAAAAATGAGGTTTAGTTTAAAGACGGTTTAAGGGAAGCTCAAAAGCCTCAAGAGATCATATATTTTTCTGTCACGCTTATGTATCAACTTGCAGAAACTAATATATATACTGAACTGTATATAAATCAAAAATCCCTGGTTGAATTATTATTTGCCTTTGGTTTTAGTACACTTCCATGATGATATTTCATAATTCATAGAATTCTTTGCAATAGAGTAATTTGTAAATTTTAACTTAATGTGAGGTTTAGTCTTAAAAGAATCAGTGGTTGACTGATTTCTGTAATACCCTCAGTTCTGCCTACATGAGGGAAGTGTTATTATTCTGCCTTTTGCACTTGAGATAGAAATGGGCATAATCAAATTAATCAGTTTCTTAAAAACTGCAAGAACAAGCGTTTACACATAAAACCTTAAATAATTTTCTAAGACTCCTGCTTCATTTACATATACTGTGCTGATTTTCCTGGGGCACAATTCTACTAAGAATCTATAGCTGACCTTTTGTCAGATTTACATATGCTCAGTTTCCAAGCTGTTCATTTTGTTTCCACCTAGAAAAATGTTTGCATGAAGTTTATTTTTAATCAAGACATAACACCAAGGACTTGAGAGCTAGTGTATATATTAAGTGAAATTAAATTCCATTTTTTTTCTTCTTTACTATGATACGCTTTTAGTGTTAGGGAATACGGTTATGATCCAAGAATTTGCCAACTACATTTTTATTTTTATTTTTATTTTCAATTAATGCATCATGTAAGCATTTCTGGCCAATGCAATTTCATATTTTAGTTTTTAAAGTATCTGATACAACATCCCCTCCACCTACAGAAAAGAAAAAAAAAAACCTAGGACTTTGCAAAACAAATGTCATTTAATGATATTCAAGCCTTGAAATTCTGTCCCCATCTTCCTCATCCTCTAGGAAGATAAGAAATGCAACTCAGTCATCCTCATAAAATGTATAAAAAGAACTTTCAATAACTTGAAGAAATTTAAATACCTTTAAACTGCTGGATGTGGAGAAAAAAACTTAAGGAGACATGTTTCAACATTTTTAAATGTTGTGTTTATAAAATATCTTCCTAATCCTGAAATTCTCTTGTTAGATACAAAAAGCAACTGGAAGTTGTCATTAAAGAAATTAAAACATCAGATGATGGTTAATAAGCTACAAACTCAGCTCTATTAAGCTTAGTTTTTTGCTAGTAATAAATACTAACATTTCCATTTTCCGTTGACTGGTATGAAAAATTCTACCTTCCAAAGTTAATATTACATTATTAGCTGAAAATGACACCTTGTCAAATGCAAATATTTCATTAAACATTTAACATTTTTAATCAAGTGGTATCTGTAAATGACAATAACTGATACTTTGTTTTCACAGCTTCTACATTCACAGCTTCTATATTTTCAAGTTCAAAACTCTTTAAGAGCTTTCGTAAGCTGTGGTGCAATTATTCCTGTGATCTATACTGTTAACTCCTTTTGTGTAAAAGAAAGTGGTAGAAAGGAAGCAGTAAGAGACTCCTCTTGTATAACAAAAACTGTGGGTTTTTTTCAGTTATTGGTGCCTTGTCCATGTAAGATAGTGCCTTGTACAAAAGAGTTCTTAAAATGACATGAACTTAATCCAGCCACCTCAGAGCTGGATCAAAACAAGCACATCAGGAACTCCTGAAAAGAAACTAGACATAATTATAATAAGACAGCCAGGGTCTGACTGATCTTCACAGTGATTATCACGAATGCCAAAAATGGAAAAGTTGCTTTTGCATGTGCATAGCACCAGCGATCCTGAAGGCCAACCTTCAGATCTCTAACCGATCTGAATGTGCAGTCTCTTCTTGGTGCTGTATAGCAGTTAAGGATCACTCATGTAGGGCATTTAGAAGAGACTTGGTGTTCTGTACTACCAATGAGGCAAATAAATACACATTTAAGTGTGGCGCTGGAATCAAGCTACTCTTGTAACCTGTCCAACTGCTAAGAGGAGTACTAGCCAATTTCTTCCCTTCTAAGTAAAGCAACTTGGTACTGCACTTTCGTAGTATCAGGTGGCTCCAAAACAAAATTGACGACAGGCTAATGTCAGCAATGATGAAGAAAATGAGGCTGTGCTTCAGTTCCACTGTTATAAATAAGTATGCTGTAATGCAAAGGATAGGATATTTAAGGATGCGTGATTGTAGAAAACCCAGAAGTTTCCCAAGGACATGAATGTTTCAGGGAAAGTACCAGTTGAAAATAGATCCATATAAGTCATGTAAAGGTGCAGGAGTTGATCACTTTCTTAATGAGCAACATATTAGGAGATCTGTTCATACAGTTAGAAAGGCTGCTGAAGTGATAAACACTGTTAATAACTTGGTTGTAACAAAGGAATAACAACAACACATGAGGAGGTTGTCATGTCTTCATGAAGCAACACAAAGCCAAACGTCGTTCTGATCGTACACCACCATGAGTTCAGAGATGGTCTTTTTGTGACAATATTTGCAGAGAAGAAAGGAGAAAGACAGATATTGGAAAACTAAGTTAGGTGAGGAATCATTTGATCTGAGATGTACAGTTTTCCTCACCTCTCTTATCAAAACACTGATCAAAACAGCTCACAAAAGGAAAGTAATTTGAGATTTGCAGAGAGACATTATAACAGTTGTCATAAAAAGGCTGTTTAGAGCCCATGTACAAAATATCAAATCCTATATATTAAGTAGCAAGGGAGTTGAATACATAGGCCATACCATGGTATTACAAGACATCAATCCAATGACAGCAAAGTTGAAGATATTTCCAAATGAAACATCCATCTGACCAAAAGAACATCACAGAGGAAGCTTGTCTGGACATTTAAAACATCCAAGTGGAGCAGTCAGTGTTGTGTAATCAAGAAGAAAGTGTAAGGCAATTTGCCATATGAAGAAATTATTTGAGATTAGTCATTAAAATATAACATTTTCAATCTGTTTGGATGTACTGATGATAAGCGCTATAAATTTTTTTACTTATCATGGTTTAATGACATGGGAAGAAATTATTAATTTCATATTTCCTTTAAATTTTATTAATATCACTCTTAATCTTCGAACTGTCTACATCAGTGACTCTGTGGGAAAACCAGAATATGATTAATACTAAGGTACTGGTGTTACAAATACGTGCACACTAGAAATACCACTGCTTAACCTTATAGTGGCATTGCTGTTTTGGAATAATTGGTAATGTTCTTGTAAAGCAGTTCTTCTGAAATCGTTCTGAGATGTTCATATCTGTATGTTCAATTAATTAAATCTTTTATAAACAAACAGAAATAAAAGAGTTTTTTTCATTTTACATAGCTTTCTCAGTAGGTTTGGCAGCTTTATATCCACAATGCACGTTGCCATTTGGAGGAGTAGCATAACTCCACCCTTCCTGCATGTTTCCCTATTCCCCTCCCTGTCCCATTCCTGCTTGCTTCCAACTACCTCTATCTCCCTTTTAGAGAGAAAAGATTGACACTGGACTCCATCACATTAAGCAGTCAGTAAGTCACCATTATGGTCTCTCCTTGTGCTACTCAGAAATACGCAAAAAAACTAACTAGTATCCTCTTCAAATCTGTCCTTTGGCAAAATACTGGCAGTCCATCAGTGTTCTATCCCCAGCCTGACAGTCAGGCCATATGGGCCAGCTGCTTTCTCATATTCTGCCACTTTCTCTCCATTTGTTATTTCGTTGTCTGATATTTAAATGATAAGATTCTAGGGGCATGTGTTTCTAAGCATGTAGCACTTTGGAGTCATGATCAATGATCAGGAATCGAAATGCTCCTGATGTAAGCTGTTACTGTCTGTATGGAATGTAATGCATGTCTTGCCACTGTCTTATGCAAAGAGTAAGTGCCCCTTCATCTTCATCCAACCAGTTCCAGCCTCTTCTGTATCAAAGTCCTAGTTCTTACCCTACTACTCCTAGTCTTTAAATCTTGTTAATCCCTACAATACTAGATTTCTTGTCTCTACCTGCTCTTCTTTCCTGTCAGCCTGAGTTAGTTCCAACTGCTTCCATGATGCTTAAACTCAAACAGGGGTGTCACTGAGAGCCACAAAAGGGAGGAGATCACCACTTTGCAAGGCCAATTCCTGTAGTTCACTCTTGCACAGAGTAAATGCTACAGAAAACCTGTAACTGCTTCTCAGCTGGAATGGGGCAGAGACGGTGCCTAGTGATTTGGTTATCACTAGGAACCACTCAAGCATGTGCCATAAAAGTGGAATTCTTCATAGTCTTAATTCACTCAGCTCTGCTTTGTCACTGAGGATGTGATGATTTTTATAAACTTTGCAGCTGGACTAAAATTGGAAGTTTCTTGCAAAGATTGCGAAAGGCATATTCAGGATGTTATTCTGCAAAAATGAATATCCTTTCCTGAAGGAACACCCAATGAACTAAAACTCCTGCAATAGCTTTTGTAAGTTTTTACCATGGTTTTAAAATACATATAGTTGTCCTACTTTGGTCCAAAAAAAGAGGGATATCTTCCCAAAAGATAAAATAAATACACAACCTGAAACAGACAGTGTAACATAGAAACAGCAGCCAACACAATGCTTGAGTTAGAGGCAACTTGAAAGCAGGACAACAAATTCCATTAAGAAAGAAAATTAACTGTGGAAAAGCAGAAGTATTACAGCTTCAAAGTTCTCCCCAAATACCTTCCCAATATTTCCCAAGATTGAGAAAGTGTAAAGAGTGAAATGGAATTATACTTTTTCTTAACTGTATATCACAATACAGCACTCTATGTCTTTTGCATTTGCTTGTAGCTTAAACAGGACATCTAAAGCTCATTTGTGTAGAAAGTTGAAAAATACAATCTAACAATTTTTAAAAGCAGGGTGTCACAGTCATATAACATACATGAATTCTTCATAATCCCTGTCAGGTTCTTATATTTTTTTGAAAATCATTTTGTTTCAAAAAGATTTAGCAGTTATATATAGCATAACAGCAAAATAAAATGTAATGTATTACACTAGGTCTATTTTTCTATTGTTTCCTGCTTGCCTGTAGCTGGCAAAGGTAAGTTTTTAGTTGTTTTTCCGTTGCTAGAATATATTTGGTAACACGTCTTCTGTTACTATTTGACAATGTTATTTGTACTGTTTGATTCACTTAAAAATGTGGTGATCAGTCATGGGTCTTTCTGTAGAACTAAATCTAGCAAGTATTTGGATTTTTAAATAAATATTTTTGCTTATTTTGCCTAAAATTATGTAATAGCTGATTATGCTTTCACAAGCTGCGTTGTATTCAATGGATCACCTTGCACATTCTGATCACCTGGATGACTGTATCAGAATGTTGAATCTGTTTCTTTTGCAACATCCAGTCTCCTGATTTCAAAATACTTAATTACTTGTCAGTACTTACACAGGTTTTCTTTTTAAAAATGGGCATCTTTTGTATTTGTGTGGTTAACCAGAGAAAAAAAATCAAGCCTGTTAATTTAAGAAAGATTCAAATGTGTATAATTTGTACATGAGACCAGTGGCAGAATGAAATACTAATCCTTTTTCGTTTCTGTCATCTGTCTTATTGTAAATAATGGCTTAATAAAGCATATATTAGTATAAGAAGGAAGACTTACAAGAAATGTAGAAGCTAGTCACATGCAGATTAAATATGTTTGGTTTGGAAAACTTTTATTGATGTGTGGCTCATTTTGGAAACTATTGGTAACTTCACATTGTAGTTTAGTTCTTTCAGTAATGTAGTTGTGTGGATATCAGTTGTTTATCTTTGAATTCATGTGTTTTAATACATTTAAATTGCACTAATTAAGAGAGAGCATTTCGTGTACTTATGTCAAAAATATGGCTGAGCTTGCCATTAATGACAGGCTAGCCTAATGCTCATGGAAATACTGTTAATCTCTGTAATCACATATGCTACTGATACTTAAACCATTAAAAATATATGCTGCTGTTTTTCTGGAATGCTGGTCTCTTACCTTACACCGTCAGTGTATTGTCATATTGTTTATTTGCTACATCCACCTTGGTGAAATCTGTCACATGGATGTGACTCTTGCTTTGACAATGCAAAGCCAAGTGATATGAATTAGTTTCTGCATCTTTCCAGGATGTGATGCTGCAGATCCTTCAGCTTGAATTAAATAATTCTCCCATCCACAAATACAGCTGAAAGTTGGACTTGACATGGATCAATATGATCTGGGGCTAAATTTCTAAATGTGACTGATTATGTTAGCATCATGCCCACAGATCAATATTGAGTTTTATTATGAACCTGACTCTATAATTGGGTTTAATCAATAAACTTTTGTCTCCTTTTCTTTAGAAATTTTAGGTTTGTACTATGCAGGTTTTCAAAATTGCATTTAGGATACACTCAGATCTATACTTTTCTAGTAACGAATATAAAAAGACCTAGGTTTGAATTTAAAGGAACAAAGAGCTAAGACCTATTGAAAGGGGAAGTCAATTTTTAAGTTGATAGGACTGTTCACCCCAGTACAGTCTATAGAATCCAAGACAGCTAATGTGCTAATACATAACTAGTCCTTTTGGGCACTGTAAGGCTTTTTCTGTCCATACTTGATAGATAATTCACATTGAGGACTTTGACAAAACATAGCAGTAATAAAAGCAATCACTAGAGCTTCTCTTTTGATAAACCCGCGGGGTTTAAAGGCGTTGAAAGATGCAATCTGTGAAGAACAATAAATTTGGCCTTTGATTGAAGTGCCATTTGGGATGGTATGTTTTCTCGATGTATTTACACAAAAATGCTGCTCCCTTTTTCACTACTCTTTGCTGGAAGGTTGGAGAAGCTCTTTGCCATTACTACATTAAGGTTTGTCTCATTAAAAGCTGAGTACAAAAAGAAGGCTGGAAATGACCTAGCTCAAGCCAGTGTGTTCATTTCTGCTCCAGTTTGCCATTTGAGAAGTAGGCTTCAAGCCATGATGAATATTTCTATGAGTGGTACTTTGATCTGCAGTAAAGATGTTCTTTATTATCTGAGGAAATAAATGCATAGACTTTTTTTTTTTTTTTTTTTTTTTGCAATGGAGAGAAGGATATTTATTTGGTTATTTTGCTAAAATTAGAATGAGAGCCACACAAACCCAAGAAATCAGAGAACACATTCTTTTTTGTACTCATAACATAATTTTGTAAATTATAACATTTGAAAAGCTGCACTAGAAAACCATGCTTTAAGAATTATTTTAATGTACTATCTTGTATTTTCCGATAATCTTTCTAAATTTTGTTTAATCTGTCAGTGGGTAGCAACTTTATTTTTTTTTCACTGTTACACTCCATAGATTGGTATGATAGAAAAATAATTTGGTAATATTATTTTCAGATTAAAACCCAAGATTTTATAATAAGTCACCTTCAAGCATCTACTTACATGACTCATTTCTTTGAGATATTGTCAAGATTATATACTGAGACTCAGGTACCATGTGTACGCTCGTGTTTGTAAATCTGCACACACACTCACATGTATTGTTCTGCACATTTTTCCTTTGTATGAACAGATACAGACCGTGGTCAGAAACATGGCATGGATGAGTTTATTTCTGCTAATCCCTGCAAATTTGACCATGCTTCCCTCTTCAGACTGCTTCAGAGACAGACCTTGGATCACAGATTGAATGACTCCTATTCTTGTTTGGTGAGTACTGGCTGGAAGATAGATTGAAAGAAGTGAGAAATAGTTGTTACAAAGTAGTCCTTTCTTCCTAGTTCATTCAATAGCTGTGGTTGTAGTTGGAATAAAGGGTCTAATCAATTGGTTTCAAATTTGAAAATTATACACTTGCAAGCTGCTGCTGTGCCACTCAATAGAAAGGAAAGAGACCCAAACTGTCTCTCATATATCAGATGAAATTTATTGTGTCCTTTATGGAGGTTTGAATAAAAACAGAGGGTTCTGATAATGGGAAGAGCTCCTGCGGTAGGTTTTACTGACACCTGTAGTCACCTTGTGTCAGACATTTTCACCTATCTTGTAATTCTTCATTCCACTGTGGTGTGAAGGAAGAAAAATGCCAAAAGAAGGGAAGCAGAACCCCAGGCACTATAGATACATGGGCATATATGTATTACCTGAATTGCAAATAACAAATGGGAGTATAGTTATTAAACAAAATCAAGTAAAATGCTATCTCTGTATCAAAGTGAATGTTTTTCACATTTAAAGACAGCTATGAAAGACAAAATAGTGGCATGACATGCTTTCTTATTTGTAGTTGCAGTTTCCCTTTTCTACATGACATTTTCTATTCTATGCTTTGTGGACTAGCAGTTGAGGATGGGACTGCTTCAGGTTTTGTTTCAAGTAGGGAAAACTAGCAACAATCTTGTAGAAGTCCATCAGATTATACACAGTTGTTAAACAGGTTTGTGTGGGTCAGACCTTGTAACTTCCTGAGGCTTTTATTTTTCACCTGTTATCGTGTCCAAAATAGTGACCTCTCACTAAGGACCTAAGATGCCTCATAGCACGTAATTTTTTTCGCTATACTATCACCTCAGCAACAAAAAAGGATAACTTTTTTTACTTCTCTTTTCCATTTGTCTGACTAGTCATGTAATACAAAGATAATGATGGGTTTTTTTAGATTTCTTTGCAAGTGTAAAAACAGAAACATTGATCATTTGATGACAGTTGCTTCCTTTTTAAAATACTGCCAGATAAGTATGTATAGAAAAAGTTAAAATACTCGTTTTACGTCTGTGGGTTGCACACTGAATCAAAGAAGAGGCCCGAAGGTACATCTGTACAAAGTAATTGGCACTCAAAGAGAAAATGGTTAGCTTTCTAACAGTGCATTGGGGTCAAAATCTTTTTTTATAATAATAATATAGTAAGACACTTAATATAACCTTGAAATCGGGAACTTTAGAAGAGGTTAGGTGAAATGCACAGTGCTATAGAAACCATAAAACAGATGCATTTCTATTTGTTCTTTTTAAAATTCAGCTTTTAATAAGCAGAATGGGTGATCAGTTTTGTTAGATTGCATATTTAACAATATTTTTTAATTTAAAAAATTGGAAATGGCAAGGTAGAAACATGAACATATAATTGTCATTTTGTTTTCCTGATCAGATCATTTCCTATCATTTGTAGAAATAATGCATCCCTTTATTTCAACAGAGTAACCATATACAATAAAGTTTAAGAATTAATATTAAGCACAATTCTGTATTAAATTACTATATGACCTAAACTAATTCTACATTGTTCTCGGTATTGGGGAGCTTCTTTTGTTTTGGGGTGGGGCGAGTGGGGTGTTGCAATTATACAATAAAAAGCATGCAGTTATCTAATACTCTGTAGCATCTCTGTGTTTGTGAGACTTATGCATGGTATGGAGCTGAACAAGGGCAAGGATGGCACATAATTACAATTAAATGACCACACCAGAACAGGTCTCTTACAGAGACTGATGTTAAAACAAAGAGTTCTTCAAAAATTTCTATTCTTGCCACAGTTTTCTCCTATGAGAATGCACAGAACTTTTAGCAAGTATTTCATTTTGTACTGCTAGGCATTGACATGCAGCATTTTGAAATGTTTTCCGTAAAAATGTAGAGAGACATCAGTAACAATGACAACGTAGTGGCAGAATATCAATCACAGTAACCACTGTTTGTTATATCTAGGGTTATGATGCATATTATTGCAGAAATTCAGTTAAAATCCCTTTTCTTGCTTCTTTCAAGGGAATACCATATTTTCTAGCAAACACGGTAAACTACATGAGTCATTGCAATATGACTGCATATTAGTTTAAAAAACTAAATATTATTCTGGGTGCTGTAGTAAAGCTTAAGTGTTCTCTACATCCAGCTGAAGCTCTTTAAAGGCAGTGGAAAGACTGACTTCAAAGAAATTAACCAGGAGCAAACAAATGCCTGAAATAACCTTGAGGTGTTCTTGTTTGCAAATAATATGTTAAATTCAAGAGTTGGGAAAGAGTATAAAATTTAAATTCCTGTCTCATGCAAGTCTTATAGTAAAGTTAAGACACAGATGATTTGAACCTGATGTTAATATATTTTTAAGTGTTGTTTAATAGTATTTTCATTGATATTTTGTATAAATATTAAACATTGGAGCTTGCCATAGTATTCATAAGCAATAGGGAAATATTGGTCTTCAGCTACTAAACTGATGTTATGAATTCATGACTTGCAAAATCATTTTGCTTATCCACGTTATTTGTATATTTGAGTTCAGGTGTTCCTCAATCTCTCTTAACCATTTGGCAGGAAAGTTGGGAGGGAAATGTCAGTACCATTAAGAACAAAGAAACATGCTTATTTAGAACAGCTATGCAGTAGCTGTGGTTTCAGTTTTATGGTTTTCTCCCTGATGCATCTTGGAAGCTCACTGTGCTATTTTTTTTATATGCAGAGCAAGGCAATCGAGACTGTTCTGGTTTACATTGCTACATCAAGAATCAATTAATTTTTTTACACTCTGGATTCACAACCATTTTTGGTGTGGGAAGGAGTCGGTACTTTGTTCATGTCTGTATCAGGATTATGCTGTTCTGGTCTCATAAAGACTGTCCTCAGTATGCCCCAGAACATTTAATTATTATTTAAGGTCAAATCATACCTAACTCAGATAGCTTTTAACAAACTACCTGCCTTTGTATCTGTTTACTAGTATAAGTTGTTGAAAAGTTGTTAAAAGTGCACGCATGTTGTATAAGAAATAGGATAAACATTCAAATTGTGGTCTCTCACATTAAAGTTGCACCAAGGGGTACTGACCATACAAAAACTGCGTTCCAATGACTGCGTTAATGTTCCTTGGCGTTACCCAAATGTTCTCTCATAGTTTACAAATAATTACTTTACAAAATTATTTTAAAGTATTAGTTTATTTTCTATTAGGTTTTGATAAAATTGAATCTGTACCAAACTTTTGATGTATTAGTGTGTTTTTGTAAACTATAGTACTGGTAACTCAGAACTGCAAATAGTTTCCTGACATCTACTCCTTTCAGAAAGAGCGCTATTGTTGGATCTAGCTTCCAGTGCCACGAGCATTAGTCAGAAATCATTCTAGTATAAAAAGTTTATGTAATACACATAAAAATATATGCTTCTCTTTGTTTGATTTAAAAGCTGTGAGTGGGAAAAGAAATCTCAAAATGTTGTGGGTTTTTTTGTCTTTCAGGGTTGGTTTAGCCCAGGTCAAGTCTTCGTATTAGATGAATACTGTGCTCGCTACGGAGTGAGAGGCTGTCACCGCCATCTTTGCTATCTCAGTGAATTGATTGAACATTCAGAAAACGGTTCTGTCATTGATCCAACCTTGCTCCACTACAGTTTTGCATTTTGTGCTTCTCATGTTCACGGTAACAGGTAATTTAATGATGTATTTTTAAATCATAGCCTTAGAAGGAAGCGAAAGAATTTACAGGCTCTTTCATTCACCAGGTAGGGAAGTCGTACACAATCAGTTCATGAAAGTTTCTTCGGGGTATTGGAGGTTCTATAGAAATTACTATTAAAAAAAAAAATCTCCTTTCAGTTCATACTGTCTTAATGCAGTGTGTTTTCTTGGGCATTGTAAAGACAGGCCAATTCAAGGCCTAAGGATGTCATCCAGTTAAAAAGGTAGTCTTCTGCATTCTGCCTTTCTGTTGTGTTAGTGAATGGTGTTTCCAGTGAATATTTTGAAAAATTTTGCAGTTTAAGGAAGTTTTGACTCTTTTTCTACACTCCATAGCTACGTAACTAATGATACTACACTGAGTTCCTCTGGCTGTGCTACCACAGGGAGAAATAACATATATTGGGAATGTGTTTTGACCCCCAGCCAGGAAGAGCTAGGACACTTCTGGAATTCTTTCCACTAAAGAGGTAGGCTGCTTCAGAAGCTGTTGGTCACAGTGATGCTCTTGGGATGATGACTTCCTTCCACTTGCAAGTGAAAGACTTGAAAAAATTTAAGTTGTTTTGCTGTGCTAAGCACATTCTTTAAAAGAAGTTTTTGCTTCACCTTGTCTTACTCCAAATTGTGAGGGAACTAGCTCTGCTAGTTCTGCTCTGTTACACAGCAGGTATTGGAAATAGGATCACTGGATAGCTCAGGTTGGAAGGGACCTCAGGGCATCTCTAGACCAACCTCCTGCTCAAAGCAGGGTCAGTTGTGAGATTAAACCAGCTTGGTCAGGGCTTTATCCAGTCAGTTTTTAATCAGTTTGAACTTGTCTTATTTCAGTGTAGTTATATGGGTTGTCTTTTGTCAGCCTCCCAGTAGCAGCTGGGGGCCTGTCATTCAGTCCCCCTAGACACCACCCACTCTGCAGGCTGAACAAGCCCAGCTCCCCAGCCTCTCCCCAGAGCACATGCTCTGACTTCCAGCTGTGATGGTGGCCATGCACTGAACGTTCTCCAAATTCTTCATGTCTTCCTCATACTAGAGTGGGGCAGGCAATCTGTCAAATTCTAGGACAACATGCATTTATACCCTACTGTGCACACTAGATTTGTAGACTGCTGGGAAAATATGTTTAAAAAGTTCAAAAATGACAAGGGCAAATCCAATAGATTTCCCCCTCTCAACTGATCCAATCCTGCCACTAGGGAAAAACCTACTCACAGTCCCAAAAATGAATTGCTGTGATGCTGTCAGTATCCCCAAAACTGAAACCCAGGGGAGATCAGGAAAGAGAAATTTTCTTCCCAGCATGTATGCTTATGTTGCCTTGCAACCAGTGAGTCACAGAGGTTGTTGTACTTGTCCTCGAGACAGTGAAGAAGGGACAATTCTTCAAAAGAATATTGTTTCCCTCATTGGCTCAGGCAAAGCCTGATCTGTAAGAACAGGAGCTCGACATTTGTGACCTGAGTGATTTGGTAGTGGGAAATTAACATTATATAATCCTTGATAATAATAGCCAAAATGAAAATGTTTTTGAATGTGCCTGAAATACTTTCAAGAATCTTAATGTTCATACCAATAAGTTAGGAGATTTCTGGCTTTAACTTGGTAACCTATTCTCTGTAAAAACCTGCTTCTTTTATCAGTTCCTGAAAAACACTGCATGTTCATATTTCCTACTGAGTCTAAGACTTCATTGTTTCTAGCCTTTTTATTACTGGTTTCAACCTAACAAGAGAAATATACAGTGATAATTGCTCAAACTTATTTCAAGAATTCAAAAGAAAGGTAGATACATTTCTTTTTATTTCATAATTTAAGTGAAGGACAGCAGTGTGTGCAGTGCATGAAAATATCTCAGGGAGCACATCATTTACACAGTGGTAAGCACTCTGTTTGTATTCTGTCTATTCCCTCTGTACAGATACTCTCTGAATAGCATTATGAGTGTTTTAGGAATAAAAGAAGTGTTGAACAGAGAGGGTCTGACTAGAACTGAGATATTGTAAAAAGGAAGAAAAAAGAAACATGAAGAAAGAAGAAAAGTAAGTCAAGGACAGAAGCAGACACACTCACTGAGGATGACAGACACACATAGACGCACATAATACAGCCACTCATTCATCTGCCACAGCACTAAGAAACAGTAAAAGGGAAAAAAGAATTTCACAGACAATGCACGACAGGCCAAAGTTCTAGGCTGATCCTTGGTGTTATACATCTTAGTTTTATAAGTCAGGCTGAGAATTACAAAGACCACAGAACAAAGACAAAGAGCTTTATTCTCTGGGCATGATGTATTCAGTTTATATTTCACCTTTGCTTCTCAGAGGGATCTTAGACCTTCCACTAGCCTGAGAAAGATCATCAAAAATTATCTTGAAGTCAGGTGATGGAGGAGCATGTAGAAATGCAGCCATATAGTTCAAATTATCAATTTCTTTTAGGCATGAATTTTAGAGTAGCAGACAATCTAGTGACATCAGTCAAATGATCAGATAAAGGTGTCACTCACCTTCACTTCTGGTAGTCCAGTGAGGAGAAACCCGAGCACAAATCAGAACAAATATTCAAAATATAACAGGGCCATACCAGGACATGTGCTGAGCACACCAATGACTACATCTGATTTGCTAAATAAAACTGGTAGGGAACCAGTCTTATACAGGGGATCCCAAGTGTCCTTTAGTCGTAGGCACTCTCTAAGATCCCAGGCATGGTTGTGGGATGGTATGTACTGAATACTGCTCCCGGTAAACACTGTGAACAAGGCCAAATCAGCTTTGGCTCTTTCCTCCCTTCATATGTCTTCAGAACTCCTCTGGCAGATTTTGAACCCTCATGTATCCCCAATGCTCTTTTGCTGCACCCTAGGACTTGAAATACGAATTATTTTATGTTGCAGGCTGTAATGCTCTTGCAGGCTATAATGCAATAGGCACGGTTTTATTTCAAAACACCTGGAATCAACATATAAAAATAAATTATTGTCCTAGAGCTTCAGGGACATTGTGGAGCACAGAGGAGACCTGAACCAAGCGCTAGCATAGGCTGTATGCAACAGGCCTTGACACCTGGTCACAGGACCAAAAAACAGATCCCAGCTGTTTTCTTTCCTGAGACAAAGATATAGGTAACAAGTTCTGACAGAGCTATCAAGCATACTGGTACTTGGTGTATCTCATGCCAATGTTGTTGGTTTGTGACCAGTAATGTTTATGCAATGTGCTGAGTCCTAGACTGAGGAGTTCAAGCCTCATTCGTGCCTTTCCTTTCCGGCTTGGAAGAGCATTACGACTGGGCTAACAAGCTGCTTATGCAGAAAAGGTATTTCTGCTTTTGTGGATGACATTCTTAAAACATTCACTTCCTAAATAGCCAAAAAGCAAAATATTTTAGTAAAAGAATAGCCTTGCTGAGTGTTTAAACAGAAAGACATCCTTGTTTCTGAATCAACTGATTCATTTTCTTCCAGTAAATCAGCTTTTGTTGACTGTGCTTCTGGTGCTTTGTAACTTTACAATAACATCTCCTTTGGCTCCTCCTCACGATGTTTTTCTTCTGAAATGTTCCTCTACATTGTCTTCATCAAAGTCATTAATTTAGAAGTTAACTTCTCAGACTGCAGTCATGCACATGTTTTTGTGTGTCTGGTGAAAGCAAAATGGTCAGGACAAGGAACTATAGGATATTCCTGAAGGCTGACATTTCAGTCTAAACAGTCCAGGTAGGAGCTATTGTTTTCTTCCCCATCACGATCACTTTTTTTCTACTTTTCATGCTGTGACTTCTATTCAGTCCCTCTTGTCTGAAATGGATGCTGGTGGGTATCACATGAAGTGCAAAGTGACTTCTTTCCACCTGCTGAGTTACAGACTGAATTGAAAAATTCAAAATTCAGGCATATTCCCTGGTTATACCATTTTCTATTCAGAAAGAAATCTGATTTATTGAAAGTTCATACGTGAGAAGTGAAGGTGAAAGTAATGCTACAAAAATAAGTTTATGACCAAAGATAAATAGTTTCTTTCTGCCTCCATTTTGACATCTTCAGCGCATGTGTGTTTGCATAGAACAGTCATATTGAGTCAGGGTTCTTCTAGGCCAGTCAGTCGTGTCACCAGCATTGCCCTCCTTGGAGTAAGAGAAGGGCAAGCAAATGCAATATTTCCTCTTAATACTCTTTCAGTCTCCAATTCTTTGCAGCTCAAAATATGCCTATTCAGTAACCTGGAGTGAGTCTTTGTTTCAGGTACTTGTCCATTGCACCCCTGAACCTGCATAAGCCCTTTGCACCCTCAACACCTTTGGCAGCAAGTTCCACAACTCAGCCTCCTCTTGCTTGAAGAACTCTTGCTTTGAACTTGACTCCTACACATCTCATTTCATTCTCTGTTGCTATTGGAAGAGACAGAGGAGACAAAAGAAATAAAAACCCTTCTCTGTTGTCTCTTTGCTATTTAAGATTCAAAAGTATGACTGAACCATGCTCTGATTGTGCTGCATGGATGTTTTCTGCTAACTCCTTATCCGTTTCTGGTAATTCCCAATGTTGATTTGCTTCTTTGACTGCTACAGAATGCTTTCATGAAATTATCCACCATAACATCAAGATCTCTGTCCTGAATAGCAACTGATTTTTTTCTTACATTTATCTACCTTGATCATTGTTTGCTCTTTTATTGCAACTTGATTTCATAAAGTCCTTCTGCAGTTCCACACTATGCCACATAACCATCATTACAATTAAATTTACTATCACCTCACTTCTTGGCTGTTTGCCAGGTCATTTATAAATACTGTAAAATAATCCAGGTCTCAGTACAGAGAGAACTCTTCTGATAACTTACCTTCATTGCAGCTACTCACCATTTCTTCCTACTCTCTTTTTTCACTGTAAATGTAGGGACTGTGACTCTTACTCAGTGGCTGCTTAATTGCCTTAAAAGCTTTTGGTTAGGGACTCTGACAAAAGATTTTTGGAAATCCAGGTACTTCATATAAGTCAGGTCACAATCATCCACTTGTTTTTGATCCCTTTAGAGAATTTCAAGATCAGAAGGTAAGATTTCTCTGCCTTATGGCTTCAAAGCCAGACTTCTTCACAATAGATATTTAACTATTTTGCTTTAATTTTATCCTTAAATATTCTTATATTATAGTTCCTTCTAATCTTCTGGGATGTATGTAAAGCTTACTGGCCTATAGTTCCCCTTACCTACCCTCGATGTTTAAACTGGTCTCACATTCTTTACATCCCTTTTCTCAGGAAGAACGCAGTTCTCAGTGAGAACTTTCACACAACCATAGGTAATTCAGTTCTGGCTCTGGCAACTTACTGCTGCTCATTTATCTAATTTCTTCCAGAAGCTTTTTCTTAGTTGCTTCAATTTTGGACAGATTCTGTGCTGAAAATAAAGTTTTTTGGTTGTTTGGATTTTTTTTTTTGCTATGAACAAAGAAGTGTTCCAGCATAGGCATCTTCTTCATTTCCTTCATAATAAACAGCAGTGCAAAGAATTAATTTCATATCTCTTCAATAGCCTTGCCCTCTCTGAGAGCTCCTTTTAGATCCTTGCCATCATTTGGCACTGTAGACTCTGATTGGTTTCTTGCTCCTGTTATGCTTGGAGGAAATATCTTAAAGTGGAATAAATGAACACATAAGAGAAATGAAACTGTGGAAACTTTGGAGAGTGCTATGCATTCATATATTTCTTTTCATTTTTCAGTGTTTTGTGATAAGAACCATTTATTGCAATTTTACACTTTGTGTCAAGTGATAAAAGAATGTTCATCCCTTTCAAATCTGGAACAAGGAACTTTGTGAAAATAAGGAAAATAATATCATTGTATTTCTCTGTGGAGCTTCTGAATAGGTATTTCCTTCTCTTCTGACTAAATTAACTCTAGAGCTAAAGTAACGTTGTCTGTATCTTTCTGGTTTCTCCTTCATTTTATATCTTTCATAAACAATATCTAGATATCTAGATTAAATCTAAATAAGATTTAATCTAAAATTCCAGAACTTAAGTCAGTAGTTTCACCATTTATCTGCACGTGGTCACCATCTGACATGAAAGTTTTTGTCTAGTTGATCTATTCCCAGAAATGTTATGTCTTTATATATACAATTTTGTAAATAAAAATATTTGAATAGCATGTAGACTTCTTACATTTTCCCAAGAAACTGTTACTAATGGGAATTTGTAGAACCTTTCCACTTTAAGCAGTTGAAAATGCTTCCTCGTTCTTATCCATTCTCAACCCCACATGTTCTGTCTGTGTTGTAATGATAGCATGGGCAAGGTCATTTTTCACCGGTTTTATTGGCAATTGTGCCTTCTGCTTTAATCTTAGATCTGTTCCAAGACTGTCCAGCAGCTGGAGGAAGGAACCTGAGGTCCCTTACAGTGTGAATGTTTAGGGAAGTGTGTTACATCAGGTTACATTCCATCAGCCTACCAACATCTTATATAAATTCTCTCTTATGTTTGATACAGCATGTAGAGAGACTTAACAAGCATCTTTTGGTTTTGTAGTTTGTCTCATTTTTCTATCAGACCTCTATAATGGAATTGTTGAGAGTGGATTTCTCATACTTGAAAGTGTGTTTTCATTCAGAAGTCATTTGATATCAGTCACCATTTCCCCAGAATAATGGAATGAGAAAGTATACCTTTTAGGATTGATACGCTATGTCTGTTTGTGCTTCTAGATGAGAAGCAATGTTCTCTCAAAACTGGAGAAACTAGTTGATCCTTGAACAATTCTATCCCTTTGCTTCAAGTGAATGTAATCTTCCCCTTCTCTAAGGCTCTTTGGGCAATGCAGAGAATAGAACTTTTCCACTAGGTCTTTCAGTTTTATATACTATCCTGTGCCAAGCATCTTGCATCATCAAGTTTGTCCTTCATTTTTTTGGAAGCTGATCATCTCCAAGATATATGGAGCTCAGAGGAAGGTAAACGTTCTTTAATTCAATCTGTATTCTCCTTTTTAAGTAGTTCGCTTCTGAATATCATACCTGTAAGCCTCTGATGTGAGGCCTCTCTAAATAGTTAAGTTTCTTGGGTTTTTTAATTAATATTGTTCAATTAGTGACAGAGCTTTCTAGACATTACTGTTGTAAATAACCACAAGAAAGTTATCAGTAGAATTCTCCTGATTTCAGAGCTAGAAGCAAAGTTTTTCACCCTGTTGCAGGTACAAAGTGAAGCCATGTTGACCTCACTTTTAGTTTAAGGGAGGATACTATCCTGTGTTGGAAAGTGCTAGCAATTATAGTAATGTTACAATAAAATGTATCCGCACTATGATATTAACAGAGGGCATGTTTTTCAACATATCTAAACAAAAAATTCTGAGAGAAATTGTCAGTAGAAAATTAATCACATTCACATATTATGAAGAAATATTAGAACAAAGTTCTGCATATTTACTTGCCATCTTCAGCAATGAAGGAACAGCTAGTGCTATTACATACTCTCACCTTCCCTAAACACTGTACGTTGTTTTGTCATTAATTTCAACTGATTAATGCTTATACATACCCTTACACTTTGGGCAAAATGGTATAATATTAGTACATGCTTGGCTTTTCAGTAGAAGGGAATTAATGAATCCCACCTAAGATATAACTGCTTGAAAGAACATTAAAATTAACCTGATTTATCATCTTAAGCTGTTTTAGCGGCTTTCAGAATTGGTCTTTTTCATTCACTTGTGAAAAAGAGAGTGTGACCTGTAAGCAGATGTAGGATCAGCCTGAGAAATGCATACAGCAGAAGGCTCTATTGTGCTGGTTTTTTGTCAGAATGTTTGAAGAATAGTTAATAAAAACAACAAAATGCTCGGTCTTCAAGTGCCTGCTGGTTAAAGCTATGTTTAAATGTCACGTGATAATTTGCTCTTTTCATTTTCTCTTAATAAAAAGACGTCTGCTCTGCCTGCTTCTAAGCTGATAATGATGTAAAACATTGCTTCTCTTAGATTTGTCTTACATGAACCGTGAGCTCTGCAAAAGCCTTAATTAATGCAATTGTGTTTTAAAGGAAAAATTGGGTATTAAAGTCCTTGGATATTAAAGTCCTATAGATAGATAATCTACATCAAAATTATATACAATTTAATCTTCAGTTTACTAAGAAACAAGAAGTCAAACTTTTATCTTGCTAATTTGAAAATTGTCACTGTTATTCCATTTTATTGTACATCCTACTGAATTTAGAAACAAGTGCTCTTAGAAAGCACTGAAGTCTTCTAAAACAATTTGTTTCTAGGAGCTAAGATGACATTTAAGTTTTGGTTTTGTTTTCCCTGCGCCCTTGAAATGTAGTTTATTATATAAATGTCTTGAAATAAGACCTTAGCTGAAGTATTTTTCTTGTATTTAGTTTTTCATCATGATTTCTCATCTTTCTCTGGCAGATTCTTTTGGTCAGCCTTACTGTTCTCATCTCTGTGTGTGTGTGTGTGTGTACGTATTAGAGTATCAGTCTGTGCATTTCTCCCCACATACTCTTTTTTTTCATGACAGATCAAAGTGATGGTCTGTGTTTTTAATGCAGAAAGCTCATTCAAAAGACTTTAAACATTTTTAAAATATGCAAAACCACCAGTATCAATGATGTTAACGGAGGCAAAAAGTCATTCATGTTCAGCTGGTATTTCACAAGGCTGTCTCAACAAAGCAGTCTTGCTTAAGATAAAAATTCACTCTCTGAGAGGCCACTAGGAGAAGCTGTTTCCAAAGCTGAGCACTGGAAACAATCTACAGTCAACCGAGTCTCCATCATAGCGAATTCCCATTGGAACTGGAATACCATTTTTATCTCACATGCCATAGCTATTCACAAGAACCTTAATCCTACAATGCATCAAGTGACCTCTGCAAATTATTACAGCTTTTAAGACATCTAGACATCAAAATATTTCTAGAGGGTACTCCAAGTTTTAAAGGTATGGTGTGTATCAAGTGAGGAACAACAGTCCATTCCTAGAGGAAAACCTAAATCCACCACCTAATCAATCAGCTTCCCTACCATTAACTGCCGTTGGGGCAGCAATCTTGCAAGACTGTCACAGTAAAAGTTTCTTTAAAAATTCTGATCAATCTCTATTATTGCTGGTATTATTTAAGCGTCTCCTGGTCAAACAGCTGCTTCCCACTTGAATTTACTAGCTCTAGTTCATGGGGTATTATTTCAAATCTCTTTTGATATTTAAGTCTGAGTGAATTAAACAATTTGAGATGTGACCAGAGATAGCATTATATCTGTGCCAGTTAGACTGTGATCTAAGCAGACAAGACAGGCCAATCCAAATCCAATTGACAGAGATCTCAAAAATTGGAAAACTAATATGAGAAAGAGAGAAGGCTACTCAGGTTTTGAGTGTTCACTGTTTCACCTGATTCTCTAATCCCAAAAGCAGTTGCAAAGAATAAGGAGGAAAAGAATGTGGAGGAAAGGCAAATTTACTATACCTTCTTGAGAAGATAAAGTTAGAATGAAAACTCTTCTTAAGACAGCCATTAGTTTTTGTGGCTGAGTTCTTGAAAGAGAGATCCCAGGATGCAATAAGAAAACTGAATACTGGTTTTGAATTGAAAAAACTCAAGTCCAAACCACTATGCATAACATATGGGATAGTAAGAAAGGTGTTTTTGTTTTTAGTTGCAGAATACTTCCTGCATGGTTTATGCATGACTTGAACCTTTAAAAACCAAATGACTGCTTGACCTGGTTTTACTTGGCAGGCACAGTACTTTGTAAATATAAATAACGAGCTCAAAACAGTGCTATTTTATTTTATTCTGTCTTCAAAGCAATCTAAAAAAAAAATCTAGAAGACAAAATGAGTGGGAATTTAAAAGAGAAAATGAGTGGGAGATAGTTTCATGTTTTCTATTTTTTCTATCTTAGCTCATCTCAGAGTCAAATTTTCTTTTTCTTAGTAGTAGACAGATATTTCCAAGAGTAGCAAAAAATGATCACCAGCACAATATATGTCTCAGAACTGTGTTGCGAAAATGCATTTTTATATTCTGCTTGTTGCATTAAAGCTAACAGGAAGAACCAAATAATGATTCAGAGTTTGTGCTTCTTTCTAAAAGCATGTTTTCAAGAGACAAGTTTTTCAGTGTTATAGACGGTACAGTTTTCTAACACCTTTTTGTGTGCTCTTTCTTTTTTTTCTGGGACAGTTGATTCTATGCAAACATCGACTGAAAATGTATTTAACAGTTCTGAAAATTTTAGGTGTTGTCAGTGAGGTTCTTCGCGACAACAAACTCAGTGAAGTGACAGGTCCCCAGCATGTAGTGATCCTAGCCTTAGTGCAGGTTGACAGATATGACATCCTACTGGCTCACCTTTTTCACTTACTGTTATCTGGACCCCTAGGTCTTTTCTGTCATATATATGACATGCCTCAGCGAGGTTTAATATGACAGAACTATTTACTTTATCACACCAGCACACGATCTCTCCTGACAATGAAATCAGACAGTGCAATTTACTTAAATTTGAGCCTGGTCCATCTGTCAGAAGGATGAGGTAAAGTATCCTGGCATCCATCAAAAGAAAGAAGATAAGTTATTTGCTCTTTCACATCAAATTTATACAATAGTATATTGATGTGCCTGGTTACTCATATCTCTACCATATATGATTTTTATTGTTGTCTTCACAATAATTTAAGGAATTCAGGCATTCTTTTCACCTTGACTTGTCAGATCACAAACGTAAGTGATTTAAAGTGTGAGAGAATTGTTTATGTCATGACCAGGTAGCAACTTATCCTTCCTAGATATAAGTATAGGGCAGAAAGTTAAAGTAACAATTTAGCAGAAAGATGATCATAGACTCATAGAGCGATTCTTAGAACACTCATAGAATGTTGAATTTATTCATGTCATTTTACTACAATTTTCTCTGTTCTAGAAACAATGAGATACAGTTCTGGAGGTGGTAGAGGGCAGATCTCCACTTAGTGTCAGGGATGTAAACTCAGGTGGGAAGTAGCAGCTGCTTTGTAACTGTGCAGCTGGCAGTTAAGAGAGTGATGGGAAGTTTTCAGATACTTCTTTTTAGAGTAGTCTGTATGTGGGGAAGTTGTGATTGCACGGCAAAAATACCATTTGGGAAATGTGGTTTTAAATTTCTTTAAATTTGTCATTATTTTAATATAAATGCATTAATAACACCTTTAGGCTAAGACTTTACACTGTCTGCTTAACATACTTAATGCAAGGCTTATTTTTAATTACTGGGACTTAAATTTGATGTTTAAAAAAATGCCAGTGCTTTTGGTTTTTTAAAAAATTTTTTTGTTGCATCCTTTATGCTATGCTTATATGGAAGTCTTGTTTTCATGTTGCTATTTGTCAATATGGGATGGGAGATCAAAAAAAATCTATGCTCACTCTAAGCAGGGGGATTCCAAGGTATTGCCTGCTCTTGCTTTTCTCGCGTAGTTTGCCTCCTACCTTTATTTGAAAATCATTTTCAGGCTTATTGTGCCTCTGGGAAAAGATCTGGAAGATTCAGTGAGTTGAAATTCAACAAGATCCAAGTAGGCCTCTTTGTTGTGCCAGTAGTACTAATTTTCTTGAAAAAGGATATTATATATCTTTGGGAAAGATTTGGGAGAAATATACACTACCTCACGTTCATATTGAGATCAGGTAGAAACTTGGGACTTGAATTTAGAAGTTCAGCTCAAAAGTTAAATTGTTTGTCTAGTTGCAGTCTGTTCTTTAACTAAATTCACAAGTCCCTGCTTATCCTTCAGGGGAATGGGAAAGGGGAAAGGAGAGTTAGCACACATGTTAACTGAAAGCTTAAAAAGTAAAGATCACTATTCAAAGAGGAATCAGCATGAAGAGATATCAACGCTTATTAAATATTTAATATTACAGGCCAGATGGAATTGGAACAGTGTCTGTTGAAGAGAAAGAAAGGTTTGAGGAAATTAAGGACAGACTTTCCTCCCTTTTAGAAAACCAAATAAGCCATTTCAGGTAAGTGTATGATATATTCAATGAATGCGTAATTTATTCTGGAAGAATTTTCTCATGGTGTTTCAATTTTGCTCTTGAACAAGTAGAGTTAAAATAATAGTCTACCTGCAAAGAAATTTTGAATATGTTAAATCTGGAATAATTTATTTACATGAGTGATTGTGCTTGTAATTTATGTGTGTATCATGTGATCTGTATTTTTCTGTGGTGGTAAAGATTGTTCAAGAATATAGGCCTGATTTTTGTTGATGCTTTTAAACTTTAAACTTTCTGTAATTCTAACTAAGAAAATTGTCTGAATGCAAATGACTGGGCCATAGCAATTTCTGGATTAGTACTGATCAGAAAAATTATGTGAGTAGAGAATGTCTTTGATAGATGGCAGCTAAAACTTTTCTAGATCTCTAATGTCATTATCTTCGTTTCATCATATACTTATCTTTCCTAAATCAGCTAAGGTACATAATCCTCAATAAAGAATTTGTCATATGTAAGGACTGTCAATACCAGTGGAAGATGTTTAGGGAAGGAGTACAAGAAATGGAGAAAACATGAGCTGCTATTTCCTTCTCGTTTTTAGTAATTGATGGTTTATGGAGCT
This sequence comes from Bucorvus abyssinicus, assembly GCA_009769605.1. Lineage (NCBI taxonomy): Eukaryota > Metazoa > Chordata > Aves > Bucerotiformes > Bucorvidae > Bucorvus > Bucorvus abyssinicus. Next base: position 24,427,440 of record CM020025.1, read on the forward strand.
TAGCATAAAAATGGCACGTAGACCACCAAAACTGTTAGTTTATCACACTAAACCACCCTATCTGTCATTATTCTGTCAATCTATTGCTTTTTTAGAATGTATTTAGAGAATATTTTTGTCTCTCTATCATCTTATGACATTCAGTTCCACAGTTTAAATGGTGCTGAGTGAAGCAGCTGTCTTTTGTTTGGCAAGGTTTGCTATAAGTTTGTTGAATGCCCCTCTGGTTTGATGAGGTAAATGCCTACTATTCACTGGTATCTGTCATGTCGATAACTAGATCATTGGGGATTTTTTTAAGCATAGAAGACATCGCAGTCTTCACTTGGGACTTTGTCTCTGTATTAAACTAAAGAGAGCTAGGATTCTCCTTGAATGGTATTCCTTTGGGGAAAAAAATTATCCTCTCTTCCTTTACTCCTTCAAAGATTCTTCCCTGACACGTTTGCTGTTTCCTGAGTCCCATGGGACAAAATAGATATTGCCAGAAAAGTGATACAGAGCAGCAAAGGACAGACAGAGAGCTTCCTACCCAGGTCTTGGAAAGGCAGGAGGAGAGTACTGACAACATCATCTGCAGGGGGAAGGAAAACTTGGGTTTGTGACAATCTTCTCATGCTTGCTACAATGGTGTACTTGTGACCATATCCTGTGAAGTTTATGGTAGAAACACAATGTGACCCAAAAAATATTGAAGCAGCAGAAGCCTTCTGAATATGTACGGAGACATAAGGGAGATGGGGGAGCAAGAAGAGAGGCTGTACATCTCCAAAATAATTCTGTTCACCTTCAGGCCTTCATGTGCATGAGACTAGTTACAAAATGTGTAATGCTGTCTAGTGGTATCTAAATAATTAATTGAGTTTGAACAAATAAAGGTAAAACCCGTCATGTCTACTTACCTACACACTAGAGTATGTTGATGAGCTTGGGCTGTTACCAGAGGCCATAGGTTCTTTCTGCCTCAGCCTTGGTCAGTTTTGAGAGAACTCAAACAACATTAGAAACTTCTCCTTAAGAGCAATTAAATGTGTCATTCAAAGATGAATTCCTCCACCCTTCAGAGGACTCTAAGGCTTGCCTTAGACTTTTATTTAATCAAGATAGACAAACAGTGCTCTGCCAGGTGAAGAACAATTATTGTATCTTTCTCTGAAGAAATGTTATAAATTTAAAAAAAAAAATGGTGGAATGTCTCAATTTAAATGAGGATACTGGCATAATACTGGTAGAATCAGTGCTGCCCTGAAATCTGAATTTGGAAAGCATATGGAGTCACAATACATGACATCCTGATACAGAATTAGCATTAGACTTTTAAAGAAAACCTTGAATCAAATAATGTGAAAAGATCACCCCTATCATTAATTAACAAAGAATAACCTTGGCTGTGAGATTGCTTTCTTAAGAAAACATGGTATTAAAACCACTCCCTATTTCAATCCATCAAAATTGTTGTGATTATTGTGAAATGCTAAATATTTTTAAAAATACATTCAGCAGAAGCAATTGATGCAAAGCATGCACTAAGTTTCTCTGTTTTGGCCTTTTTGTCCCTGAATGCCCTGTATTCCTTGTCACCTGGCAGTCCCACCATCTCCCATGCTGGCTTCCTGCTTCCACTGTTCTTTCTGTTGTCATTTTGAACATCCATGCTGTTTATGTGTGCCCTAGAATATTTTAGAGACTTTCATGTCCTTCTTCTTCAGATAGGTTTTACAGATTTTAAATGGCATATTCTCTACAATAACCTCTTTATCTTCCTCATGGAGTCACATAAAGGATTGGGTTTGTTTCATTTTTCGACCACGGTGTTTTTCAATTACAGCATACCTTTGACTTGGGCTCCTACTTTTTGAATTTTCCGTAAGGCTGCTTGTAAGTAGAAATAATGCAAAGGAAGGAGGAGACAAAACACCTAAAGATGTGTACTGTTTTAAGATGACTGCACACCTGAGGGTCATTAAATCTGCTTTGCCAAGATTAACCTGTCCTTAAAAAATGTTAGCACTACAGTAAGAAAGAAACAAACTGGGGCAAAGCAAATACTGGAATTCTTCCTGTGGGAAATCCTTTCCTGACCTCATTTTCAGGGCTTTATTTTGGCTGACCAAAATGTATATCTAAAACTCACTGGTCTGAATCCTTTTATCATTAGAAAAGATTTTACTATTGGAAAACATTAGAACACAAGGCTACCATTCTCAGGGAGTAATAATATGAAAAATATAATCTCAGCAAAGTAAAAAATCCTTTTTCCAATTGGGGATATCCCAGCAAGATTTTATAGACAAGATTAATAGAGGTTTGCGGTTGCCTGAGCATTGTAGTCTCATTGAGCTGATACATTGGATCATTCAGTAGACATGAAGACATTTCTACATGAAGTAGAAATGAAAAAGAAAGCTATGAATGGGATCACTTTTTAATTTACATAATTTTAGAAGTGGCGAGACAGAAACGGGTATGGTTCAAGTTGTAGCTGATAAAATTTAGGGTAATGTAAAATGCTTTTCCAAACTATTTATAATAAAATAAGAAAAATTATGGAGTATCTGCAGGCATTTTTATTCCTATATATCCTATATATTTCTAGAAACTTAAATACCTGACATTTTATCCTTATCTTAATCAAATATTAAAACAAGATATAATATGCAGAGTGCTACTTCACAGATCCAGTTGCTGTCATGGCTACATGAGAAACAGTACCTCTTTCCAGGAAGATGTCAATTAAGCTCATCAGGGACTGTTAAACATCCTTTTTAGTTAAGAAAGTGGAAGCTTTTTTTCTTTTGTATTTTTTCTGTATTTAGGCCTTAGCTGCTGGGGGGCTGATACTGCTGTACTATATATATATGCTCCATGGGAGACTACTGAAGAGGCTTTCTGCTTTCATTAGTACTTCGTGTCTGGGATTCTTGTGCTAACATAATTTCATGCAAGCTGTGTACAGTTGCAGCTCAAAAGTAAATTCTTATCTTAGGTATTACTATTCTAATCATTTTCCTCTTTTTTTTTTTTTTTTTATTTTCCTCTCTTTTTACTTTCTAAGATACTGTTTCCCTTTTGGACGTCCTGAAGGAGCTTTAAAAGCCACACTTTCATTACTTGAAAGGGTAAGTTTTAAATTCTTCTTGAGTACTAAGCCTGCATCTTTCTTTTGCTTTCAAGCTGCTGAAAGCAGCCTCTTGTCTTCTCAGGTGTTATACTGCTGGTTTTAATTGCTCACTGGGAGCTTTTTTGCCATTGTCTTCCACAGAGGCAAACACCTGTTTTCTGTAGGACTTTTATTTATTGGACTTTTACTTCAAGCTGCTGTAGTTAAGTTCTTTAGAATGTAGCAATTACCCAGCATTACTTCTAAAGTAGTACGAAGCTACCCTACAGCCCCCCTTTCCTTATTTCTATGGCTTCTATGCTGTTGATGTTGTCTATACTGATAAATATAATTAAAAAGCTTCTATATAGTCCAAATAATCTTCCATAAATGCATAATCTGAGTCAGTTTAAGTAAAACCTATATGCAGCAAATGACATGGGCAGCTATAAATGTAAACGCCTGCCCAGCAAATCATCTTGTATTGGCTGGAAGGAAGAAGACCTTATAGTGGTAAAAGCGTCTCAGTCATCTCTGAGGAAAGAGAACTTTAAATTCCCTCAGAGATTCCAGAGGAATTGTACCAACAGGAGCCTGATGAAGGTATGAATACAAAAAAAGCTTACATCCCAGTCTGTGTAGCTTTGCCAAAATCTGAGAGGTCTGGTCCTGGGGAGGGTCAGTTGTTCTGCTCTACAGAACACTCCATGGATATAGATTCTCTCTTAGAAAATCTCTGCCATGTTCAAAACCACATAGAGAGTCTGGCAATATATGTTTTCTTTCACTTATAATCTCAGTGATGGTAGTGCTGTGTAGATTCCTTTGTGTTATATAAAACAACCATTTCCTCTCACTGTTCCTGCTGTTACAAATGGCAATGGCACTCTATCTCGTGCTCAAACAACACCGTTGTCAGTCTTGAATAGGAATAAATGTGCATTCCTGAACTTGTGGATGCTGAATGGCTTAGAGACATTTTATTTTACCAGTCTTTGAAAATTTGGGGGGAAAAAAAAATCAGATCCAAACTGAGAGGATTTGAATACTGTATTTTCACTTGCTGATAACCCAGAAGTTAGTTTAAAAAAAAAAAAGTTAACAAAGGTCAAAATGTCATATGTGTGTGCAAGTGATAGAAGTCTTTGTGACAGTGTCTTCCTAATAACTTCTCTGTTGTTGAATCTGTTTTCTACCATATCCTTCCCCAGACCATATCTCTTGATCCCTCCCTTTAACGGTAGTTATTAGATATGTTTTAAAAGGGTGTAGCTTATCTGGGGATCCATTGGAGAATGATTTTTAAAAGGTTGTGAGTTATCTGTTAAAATGTGGTAAAAGCACGTTAAATGTGGTAAAAACATACAGAGTTTTGTTTACACCTACCTGTTGAAAGTTAAGGGAGTATAGAATTGAAGTAAAAATGCAAGTGACTTGTTAACAATATTTATTCATTTTTTAATAGTAATTCAGAGTATATAATGTTGAATTCATATGAAGAGGTATATATTCTCAGTTTACCTCACTTGCAACAGATGATCCATTTTATCAAATATTATCCTATTTTATCCTAATATTTATCCTCTATTTTAAAAACTGGCAGGTTTTGGAAAGCTTTATATGATCTGTTCTTATACTTGTCCATAAGAAAGTATTATTCCAGGAGTTCAGTGTTTTCCCTGCCTACTATAGATCACTGTTTTTCACAGCAAGGTCATGTTGAATTTGAATAACTTTATGACAGAAGAAAAGTCAGTATTAGCTAGCTCTGATGGTGTTGTTCACAGTTTCTCCTTTACGCTGTTGAAGAGTCAATGGTTATGCAATGACTGAAGCTTTTCCACAGGTGAGAACCAAGAAAATTTCCACATCCACATCTTTAGTGGGCATCATGGTGCAGCCCATCCTCAAAATGCTCTTGGTTATACTGCTCTTGGGGTCACCCAGAGGAAGACTGGCTGGCATGCTGCAAGATGCCAGACAATAGGGGTGTTGTATATAAATACCATATAGCCAGTCAAACCAGGGTTGAACAGAAACCTTCAAAGATAAATACCTAGTTCCACCAGCTGAAATAGTTCCTTTTTGATTTCTGCCTTTATCATTATCAGATCTGTAGTAACTTTAGGATACTTTTATCCTTTTCCCTTGGGTTTTCGGTAATAACTATAACCAAGCGGTATAATTGTCTCTGGCACAGGTTTTAATGAAAGATATTGCCACTCCCATACCAGCAGAAGAGGTGAAGAAAGTGGTTAGAAAATGTCTGGAGAAGGCTGCCTTGATCAATTACACTCGACTCACAGAATATGCCAAAATAGAAGGTTAGTACAGCAGTCAACTGCCAAAGTGTCTGTAAAAGCCAAAAATACCTATTAGCTGAATATTCTGTGAGCAGCCCTTTCCCTTTCCAGAACAAACCCCTTCCACAGCAAGGGGAAATGTCTCATTAAAATCTCAGCTGGTGAACTGTGGAGGTTTTTCCTATTCATTGCTTTAATATGCCTCCTGGGACCCTGTTTGAATGGAATACTAGGACTTCCTAATTTAAGTTGCCCTTTGTTCTTACTTTTGAGTTCTCCATAAATCTAAAAGGTTGTTTGTGGGTTATTTTTTATTCCTCTAACTATTTCTAGTAATTAAGCTACTAAAAGGAAATTGTTTCCTTAACAGCAATGACAGTGCCTTCAAACTTGAAAACTCTGGGTGTGGATGCTTTTCTGATGTACTTATAAGGCAGATAGATAGATAAGCGTTATTTATTTTTGCAGTTGTGTTGTCACATGTGTAATAAGAATATGAGTATCAAAATCTTAATTACCTCCTGATTTTCTGAATGAATTAATGGGACAAAATACTAGATTTGGTGATAAACAAGTTTTTCTGGAATTTACTTTTGTTAGGGAAAGTTTATCATGAAATTAACTAAGATTTTCCTAAAAAAAAATTGTCTAGTGTACACAGTTTCATTTTACTATTTGTAAACCTTACATAGAACTAAAAGGAAGTCATAGTCATGGTAGACATGTAGGCTTGTCAAGACATAACTGTTATTCTGCATGAAGCACAGAAAGCTTGAGATATACCTGTACAGATATAATCAGGAATAGGAAACAGTGTGTGCACGTCTATATAACTGGATTTTTGGAGGTAGAGTCAGTTAACAGGAAAATATATGAAGGATGAGTTCTGCTTTAAAAAAAAGTCCAAATTTTTTGCCTATTATGGGATTTTTTTTATAGCATGTATTTCTAGCAATAGACTAGAAGAAATGGAGTTATCATGGCAGCAAAATAATGAAGGCCCATATGTTTAGCAATATTATAAAGCCAACTTTTTTTCCTTTTTCCATTTCTGCTCAAATTCTCTGAAAAACATGAGTTAACCAAACTCAAAAGTGATTAACAAAAAACTCATCTCATCACTATAGCAACCAGTATTATATCATGGGAGTAACAACATGAAACCATCTTAGTAACCAGTTTATAATAATTAATTATGATATCATGTTGTGTTAAAGAAAGAAGGATGAATATTAAATCTATTCTGGAAGAAGAAAAAGCAAAAATAACAGTTTTCCTCATCTTTCCGTATTCATAAAGGGAATTTTTTAATGTTCAGTATTTCAGTCTTTTATCAAACCTGTTGAAATAATAAGAATGGAAACATTTTTTAAGATTATGAAAGCATGCAAAAGATATCTAAACTTACTGACACTAAATTGGATTGGAAAAATTTTTTACAATTATGTAAATACATCTTTGCCCAAGATTTTTTAACTCTATCCTAGCAAATTGTGGCAGTTCCACTGCAAGTAGCAAATTTTGCACTTGAAATATCCACACTGTTACCACTGCAGTAAGCTGAAACAGCACATAAAACTGCCATCCATCCCACAAAATATTTTGCCTTGCAATTTCCGTTTTGGATTTATTGTCTTTTGGTTGAAATAAAACTAGATTTCTGTGAATAGTTTTACACTTATGTAATTGAAACCCAAAGCACAATAGTTTATTGCATGTATAAGCCTGGTAGCTCAGAAATATGTTGAGTACTTTTCTGAGAATAAAGCAGAATACTATTTGGAGTGAAGGGCTCCAGAATCATAACATCATGAAATTAAACACATCAGTTTTCAGTAGCAATGAGACCTGTATTGGTTTCTTTCTATACACTGGTCATTAGAAATATCCATTATTTTTACTAATACAAGATAGATTCCATTCTGCTTCTTTAGGTTTAGGGGAGAATTATTGTATCCATGCACTGAAGTTACATTGTTCTCTTGAAAGTAATTCATGTTAGTGTTTGCATGAATTGCTTACCCTCAAATTGTGTACCTAAAGCATATAGTCATTATTTTTGTATTTTTGCTGATGTCCTCAAATGTAGCTGTCTTACATTTGGGGGATTTTTGTCCTGTTCTTTAAATATTTCTTCAGTGATCAACATTGTATCAGTCAGTCGAAATACAACTATTGCATGATAGTATCAGCACGGACCAATAGTATCTACCTAAAAAGAAGAGATACAGAGAAAGCTCTAACAAAAATAATATTCTTATATTCTTATTTTCTTATATTCTTTACTAGTATTTATGTTTCTAAATTCCCAGGCACAATATGGATGCAAACTCAGCAAGTGAGCCCAAAATATAGACAACATAGATCTAATAAATGTAAATATAAATATATTACCCAAACACATACACCATTTCTGCCTCAGCTGACAAAACCCTTCACTTGTGTGAGCTGACTATCAGGAGCCTTGCTGCTTTACTCAAGATTTTAACTCCTTATTTAGTATTTATTCTTCTCTAATGAAATTAAAATAGTTATATTTCTGTAATGATGTTTTTCTTTTCTTTTTTTTTTTTGTTTTGTATTTAGCAACAGCAGAAAAGGACTCAGGTGATTACTATTTGTGTGCATGCCTGCATGTATTACAGATGTAGTGTGTCATGTCGGTTGTTTTATTATTTTTATTGATTTCAACAATTCCAAGATATTGACAAGAACTTGTGTGAATATTAAAATTAATTTTTATGTAGTGTGGTCAATGCATTCTTCATTTACACTGACACTTAACTATGATGTGCCTATTTATTAGCAATGAATTTTATATTTTGGAATATGATGCAATTGTAGTTTCTGTGAAAGAGGTGTAACTAAGTGATGCAGAAAAGTTTGGCTGTTACATTCAAAATCAGTTTGTGTATTTAAATGTAATTTCATATTCATCAGCAAAAATGGCATCCATTTCTTAATGGCACTGCTGGATTTATTGATGAAGGTCTTGATAGGAGAAGTAACTTTGTAAAGCTGGTTTTACATTTCTCTCATATGGCTTTGTTGAGTGATATGTTTATTTTTCTAGTTGCAGCTAAAGATTGGGAGGATGGTAGTTCTTTGTTTTCCTAATTTCATGAAGCTGATATGGTGTATATTCTCCAGTAGTGCAGTAAGGTTTTTTGAGTGCTTATATTCCAATATTTAACAGAGTGATCATAAAAAGAGCAGAGCTGCAGTAGTATTTGTGGCTGAGTAGTATTGGCTGCATAGAAGTGTGAGGGATTGCGCATACATACGCAATGAAATAAATGCACACACTACATTGTCTTACCTTTTTTAAAGATGTGCACACAGACCCAGTGGAAGCCTGATCATGATGCTTTGTGGGGTTTCCACAAATAATATCAACCACAGTTATGGAAAGGGGCATTGAGTTGGTGGTATTCTCAGGATGAAAACTGATTTTCCATCTGGAAAGACAGGCTGGGATGATGACTATAAAAGTTGCATGAAAGTAGTTCTAAGTGAAGCTCCTTGCCAGTGAGGGGCTTGAAGGGAGAAAGATGGTCCATTTTTGAAGGAACGGCTTCTTTATCCAGTAAACAAGCAAAGAACACTAGCAAATTATTCAAGTTACCTTTTTTAAAGTCTGTGTTCATAACTGAAGATTCAAAAAATTCCATTGGCTCCCAAAACTTAGACTGGTTTTAATCTGAAACTCTAAAGGCCCTGGAAATAGAAGAGCTCTGTTTGGAATTGTTAAAAAAGAGAGCAGGTGCTGTGCTGATGGCATGGGTATTCATGCCAGAGCCTGTTGGGATGAGCTGATACAAGCTCACATTGATCAGGTAATCTCCTGACCTGCTCTGATCAACAGGGAGAGGTTCAGTAAGTAGGCGATTCAGAGCACTTGGAGGCTCCTTCAACAATTTCTTTGTGAAAGAGCCTATCTCACACTATCAAATAAAAATGCGCCCAAGACAGACACCTAAAGCTAGATAGCACAAATATTCCATTTAGGTTTTTTATGCCTGTATGTATTGAAGAAAATGTCTCTTCACATTAGAAATTTAGAAAAATGTTGAAAGGAATTTGTGGAGTGAGAAAAGTAGTTTTAGAGGCTTTATCCATTGACCTTTGCACTCTAAAAGCTCAACTGTACACTTTTATATGACGTGTAACAAGTACAAACCTCCTTGTGCCACATACTTTCTATTCTCATTTTTTCTCAGGCTTGGTGTGTTGGAAATATACACCTTAAGCACAGATGACACACAGTTACAAGCACAGAAGAAAAGAAAAAAAATGACTGTACCTGATTTCAGTCATTTTGCATTAGATTTATGTATGCTTTGAAAGAAATTATTGCCATGTTCTTAAGACAGGCCAGCAAAGCTGTCCCTTAAGTGACCTGGCAAATAATTATATTAGAGGATGGATGAGAGGAAAGCCTATCACATACAGTGAGTAAATGGAAATTCACCGTGTGAGTTAGGTGAAGCTAGATGTTTATAGCCTGTGTTTATAATTGCTGAATTAAATTCCGCTTCTCACTTAAAATGCAACTGACAATTAATCAGACAACTCAGAAAAATTAATTTTATTGAAAGGAGTGAATAGACTGTGTTCTGCCAGGACTGTATGCAAAAGAGGAAGCAGCTGAATGGAATCCAAATAAAATAGTAATTTAGCCTGGCTATAACAGGGCCAAATCCTGCTCCTGTTGGTGTCATTAGCTAAACTCCTACAGATTTCGTTATGAACTTGATGTACGATATGCTGAGCCTTAATACCATACGTTGTGCTGTTGTGGAAAATATGAAAACTTGTTTGTTGATAACTGTTATTTACCCTTTAACTTGTGCACTAGATACTGTATAGAAAATCTTGAATTGCAGGAGTGTCCTTGTTAGGTAATACAGAGGTGAACATGCAAATTCTTTTTGTTGCGAGAATCCTTCTCCAGCAGTGTGGTTGCCAGGTTCCCAGGTCTGTTCCCCAAGTGCTCTCATTTTCACAGTCTCAATTGAACACGACTCTGAATGCTTTCCCAGAAGACACTGGTTACTTTCTTAATGGCAGGCACAGTGGTATAAGCAGCACTTGCATCAACAGGATTTGTTTGCAGTCAGGATGACATTTTATTTAGCACTCCCATGTCGATGTACTATTACGAATATAGAACAGCTTTTTTCAATAAAAATCACATTTGCAATGACAATTACACAGGGTTCAGCCTGTCATTCCTTACAACACGTACAGCTGAAATTCTCATGGAGGAGTTAATCTGTTCAGTCAGTATAATTGCCATGATGAGGAGAACAACAGCAAACCTACTATTATAATTTTGAACTATGCCTAAGAACTCTCATATAATGCCCTTGTAGATTGCAGCAAGGGTTTATAATTTGTCAAGGAGATGATCACAGCATCAGTATGAAAAATCTTGTTTTAAGTATAAACCATTTTCATTTCAGCACATGCTGCCTTTGAGACTTCGCTACCTGAAAGTACTTTCTAGATCATTTTGTGTATGGCATATTTTCCTCTCTTATTCAGTATTTAACTTGAGTTAACTCTTCTTATAGATAATGTTGAACATAACTGGACCTGCTAGATGCTGAGGCCAGAGACAAATAACGTTCTTCAGATGCTTTTTGTATAGTTTCCAATGAAAAGCTTATAGAAATTTGCATGCCTCCCTCACCTGTTTTTTCTTCTTCAAAAAAGATGGCCTTCCTTATTCAGAATTCCTATTTTTTAGTTATATTTTATGCACACCCATTAACACGCACACAGAGTAATAAAATACTTTATTTCTCCCCAGAAATGAATGGGTTTCCCTATTTAAATTTATTTGAAATCTGAATGGCTGAGGAGTAATGAACTCTGCTAGTGCTGCTGCCATTGCCTAAGAGAACGGATAGAAACTTAGGTGTAAACACATTTTTCAGCACAAAGGCATTACCTTGCTGTGGAGAAATAAAGGGACTGGGTTAGGGATTAAAGTGGTAAATGGCTGTGAAGGGAACAGGGCAGTATCTGTCATTGTCCATAGATATTTATTTCTGAGACAATAGACAGTTTGTAAAAAACTGAATTATTAGGTAGTTGTCTTTCAAGTCATTATTTTTAAAAGTCTGTAGTAACTGAATGTACTGGGGTCCTTCTGCCAATGAGTTTTAATAAAAGGAATGAGAATAAATTCCATTAGAATCAGAGCAAATAGTTACTGTGTAGCGTGCAGTTGCTCAAAGACAAATCACAGTTGTCATCCCAATATTCTTTTCTATCAGACAGACTGACAAAGACTGAATAACTGTTAACTCCATACAATAGGAGGTCAGGAGCAACTCAACAGTTTGCTGTTTTTTAAAGGACATCCATCGTTAACATACTCATTACATACAAGTTTCTAAAGGAAGGGTAGTATGTAAATGCCCTCAAGACTCAGAAGGATCTATCCGACTTAAAAATGAAGAACACTACAAACATTATTGAAATTGAGAAGGCAAGTGGAGAGAGTCATCGTACCTGGAGAGGACTTGATTAAAGCTCTCCGTGCATGTTCATTTCACTGAACAAAAAAACCCGAATGAGTTGCACAGCAGCATAGCACCTTCATGGTCTCTGTTTGTTGTGCAACTAAACTGAAAGGAGAGGACATGGACAAATATACCTGATTTCATTTTTGGAGCACAGGTCTAGAAAAGAACCCCTGAATTGTTAGTCCAAATCCTGATACACCTTTGTGAACATACCCACATCCTCTCTTAACAGCTGGGCTCAATCAGTCTTTGTCACTGCTCTTCCCATTTTCCACCTTCTGCTTTACCCATGTGAAGGCCATTTCAAGTCATCTTTGCTCTACAAGTCTAGAAATCACGTTACAGTTAAACTAGTTCCTAGTTTTTAGCATGCTGACCTTGTGCTATATCCCTAATGAAGGAGGAATAGTTCCCACCGTCATTAGCATTTCATCATCTTCAATTGCTCCTCGCCCTATGATGGAGTTTACAGAATTGTTTTATACTCATGCAACCTGGGCTTCCATCACCTTGTCTCAGACTTTTACCCTCCTGTTCTTCATTCTTATCATCTTAGGAGCCTTCCTCTGTTAAAGTTTGAATTCCACCTTCTTCAACATTGGTGACAGGAACTGTACAGTCATCCCCATGAGATGCTTTGCACAGTACTAGTAGTACTATTATACCAGAAATACTTAATCTATTATATTCAAGGTCCACTTGTCTATATCTTGCGTGTGGCACACAGCCATTCTGTGAAAAGTTAATTCAATCCAGTCTTCAGAGTTTTGATCATTTCTAGATGACAAATTCTGAGTTTATAGCAAATTTTTATTTATTTATTGCTGTTCATATGTCAAAATCCATTGACTTCTTGAAGTATTGAATTTTATTTCTCTTTCCCATTCTTTAGAATTGTTCGGTTCCTTTTACTGCATTTGACCCTACTGTCTATTGCCAGTGTTTTACAACATTGTTATCACTGTGCTCCTAATATTTATTTTAAGTCATTGGTGAAAATACTAAGGAATCTCAGCTCTAAGATGGATCTTCAAGGAATTCCTCAAGAAACCTTTCTTTGCTCTTTCTCAGTGCTACCTATTGCCTTCCTCTTGAGGCAGCTTCTTTATGCCACACATAGTTTCTTTTTTAATCCTCATTTTCTTCAGCTTAACTGGTAGTTTTCCCATGAGGCACAGTATCAAATGCCTTATTAAAGTGAGAGTACATGAGATCTACTAAATGTCTTTTATAAGAAAAGCCTAGTGCGACCTACCTTTGCAAATCTGTGTTACATTTTATTCTGTTTTTTGATGATTTTATGTCCTCAGTCATTTCTTCAAAATTTATTTTAAGGTTAATAATTGTCAACATTACTTTTCCCTCCTCCTTACCTTCCAGCATTAGATTTGTTGTTGCAGTCTTTCAGTACCTCTTTAAAATTTAGACTTTTAAAATTATTAGATTTTTTTAAAACCGCTTATTACTAAGTCTGCACATTCAAGTGCCAGTTTTCTCTCAGACTACTATGTCAGTTATTCAGGTCTCTTCATTCATGAGCCCTTCAGTTTGCCATGTTTGTTACCTCTGTTTTATTCCACAGGAACAGAATGTCCTGAGAACATTAGTTCTTTCCTGTTTTGAAGAGAAATTAGAAGTAAGGGAAAGGAAGAAAATACTAACTGCTTGTATCTGTGTTGCCAAAACCAGAATACAAAGAATCATAAATTACCTTTGATCAGCAATTAAAAATTGAGATTTCTCTTCATATCTGCCTTTTTTCTTCTGCTTTTACCTTTTCAGATTTGTTGTTTCAAATTTTTTTTTTTTCCATGAGCCAGGAGTCCCTTTTTTGAAAAAAAAACCCCACAAAGAAAAGCCCAAAAAAACCAAAAGCAACCTGTGATTACCCCATGAAGGTAATTCCATTGAATACTATGATAAATTAAAAAAAACCTGAAAACACTGTAGTGTGACCCACTTTATAAAATAATAGGTTACAGATTATGAGACATGAACTCTAACTTTCTACAGATCTCATAAACTCTCTGTACTTAGGTGATAGTGGTAAGTAATTTTTTTTTTTTTTTGTCCCTGGAATTTAAAATCCTATTGAATTCTTAGAAAGCAGCTATGAAAATACTGGTTTCAAGTTCATAATTAAAGCTAAATTCCATTATCTATATAAGGCTAGTTTTTATTTATAAAATCAGAAGAATATAGGATGCCTTCCCAGATGTCTATCCCTTACTTTTTCATGCAGAATTAATTCTGTGAGAATTTGCAAGAAAATCCACCACAGTAAAATCAGAATTATCTGTGGGTAGATTATCCCAGTTGTGGATTAACTCTGGAGAATCATTTCAGGTCTAGTAACATATATTAGCTCCAGCTCATTGATGTTTGTACTGGTTTTGATACAAATCTGTGATGTATCTGTATTATTAAGTTATATTACAGCCTGCTTTACTGTAGGGCTTCCATGTCATTACCTCTGCATCAATCCAAGTTCACTCTTGGGCTCCCATTTGGAGTGAATCAGTCAGATTCCGTGGCAAGAGAGCCGATACAGACTAAAGGGTAGCTCGTTTAGGCTCCATGCACTACGACTGGATTTGGAAAGAAATACAGATGTAGTTCCTTCTGCACAGTATCCAAACAGACAATATTCCTTCAGAAACTCCAAAACTTGCTCAGGCCATGCACTGCTGTGTGTGCAGCACATCCTGGAAGGAGTGTGACAGCCAACAATCATCGCATTATGTGCCCTCCTGTGGGTCTAATTCTGGCACATGCATAAAAATGAATTAGTTGGTGGTCAGACACCTCCATTAGCAAACTTCTTGCAGTTTCTCCAGGCATTAGTGCTGGTAGCGTTAATGTTAAGTAGCACAGCAGCTGAGTGCTGCCAGCAACCAGAGCAACAGTGCCAATGAAAATTAAAACAAATGCTAATTGTCTTACATGCAGGTCCAAAGTACAAACTGGATGTTCTGTTGCAGCTTGGCATAAAATGAGCTGAACCAAATCCTAAGCTGCAACAGAAGTCTCCAGCCCCATCTAACTGTCTGGATGTGAAGGTACCTGTAAGCCCGCTGTGAACTCAGGGTCTCTCAGCGTACTTGCTTTTTTGCCAACATCCCTGCCATTGGTCTGTGGGAGACCCTTTGGCCTGGAGACAGGTTGGCTCTGCTGAGTGTCTTGGACTGGTTATGTTTGTTTGAAGAAAAGCAGGAAGGATGAAATACTGGACAGGGAAAATCAGTAAGGGATATACGCTGTATATAGGGAGGAGACTGGCAGGCCAGAGACAGGTTCCTCCTAGCTGCACTGTACTCATACCTGAGGAGGAGAATCACCTCTTTAATCATCATATGCCTGTGCTCAGCAAATGCCAATGAGAAATCAAACAGACATGTTTAACAGTTTACATGCTGGGGAGAAAAAGACAGAGGGGACTTGTACTTTCATCTTTAAGGACAAACTCTCTTCTGGAAAGCCAGCTTAAGGTAGGTTTTAGACATACTGTTGTTAGGTTTTAGAGGTCCTGATGGGCTCAAGAAAGAAGGAACAGGGAGAAGTCCTCTGACCTGTGTGACACGGGAGGTCAGACAGGATGGTCTGACAGTCCTTTGTGGCCCTAGGCTCCATCAGTCCAAGAAGCAGTCACCTTTTCATTTCAGTAGTGTTTTAGTCAGTTAACTTAGCTCATTTAACAATATTTTCTCAGCACCTGTGAGATTCACCGATAATATGTACTTGAGAAAGCATCGGTTATTTGCAAAGCCTGGCTTGTTTTTTTCGTTTCGACAGAATGTGAAGCTGAAAACAGATGATTGATGGCTTTTTCTGTTTGTTTGCTAAAAGATGTCAAGCAGCATATTTACTGTCTCGACTCCTGCTGCAACTTGTTAGTTTGAGCAGTGTAAACACATTTTAACAACACTTAGTAATTGTGGGGAGAAAGACATCGTGAATGTAATGAAAACTGACAGCACTGATTTCCATTCCTGTAATTTTCTTACACTTATAGTCAAGCACAGTATTTTGCTCAGATGTGTTGGAGGTTCTAAAACTTCAAGATAGCAGTTTATTGGTACTCATAGTTCAAATATACTGCTTGTTCAGTAAAATAAAGTTAATATTTAGTTCTTTTTCTCTTAAATTACTTCACAGCCCATTGTTTATACATCCATGGAAATGATGGTTATCCATAACATATTCACTAGATTTTGGAAAGTGAAAGGTCCTTAGTTACAGAGAAAAAATACTAGCTGATGTGGTAACTTACAGATGGAAAAGGAGGCTTTAGACAAAGCCTAAGCAAAATGTAAGAAAGCGTATACCATCCAAATGAAATTGCATGTATTGATTTATTCTGTGAATAAGTAAACAACAACAAAATTAGAGAGATTTGTCCAAGGATACAGAGTGAATGCAATAGTCTGCCACCTTTTCTTATCAATAAATCTTACAGGAAAGTAATTATTTTGAAAGTATTGTCAAAAGCATAATTTGCATAGTTTTAGCAAGTAATAAATAGTTTCAGAGTAAACTAGTAAATAGTAAATAGCATAGGGAATTTCACACTAACTTGAAACTGAAATTCACTGAGAATAATCTGTTCCTCAGTTTTAGTCATTCCTGCCATGAAACGTCATTCAGAGACTTGCTATACTCACCTCACAGAGAAATTGACAGTTTTCATCCTCTTTCCTTCTAAACACACTAATCCTATTGAAGAAACTATTCCTGAGCATTAGTCCCATAATGATTGAAATCCTTGCAATTTCTGGCTTAAATAATTTATCATAACTGATTTGGTTTTATGCCAGCATCATCCCTGATCTTAAGCAGGTGTTCTCCTTCCCAAGTGTTCCTACTGTGGGAACACTGTACTCCCACATTGTCCATGTAGGAACACTTATGATCCCCTCCTTCACGCTCCATTTTATTAGGCTTATTATGACTTTCAAACAAACACACAAAAATCCCCCAGACTGTCCATTCAAATTCCATTTCTGATTGAAATTCAGAATTCTTATGCTTTCAATGCCATTTCTGATCAAAATTCATCTCTTCAACACAGATGAGCAGAACTGCATTTCCTCAGTGCATTGCTCAATGGAATTAATACTTCCTTGAGACCATGATTCTCTTTATCATGATCTTGTCGCAATGGTGGTTCAAGATAATCTCACAGTTACCTGTTAAACCTATGGTCTTTCTCCTGCTCTTCCTACTGATAATGATGTCTGTTCAATAGCCATTTTTAGGCTATCTTGAGCTTATTCCAGGTGTGGAACAACTGAACTTACTCCAGTGCAAAAATGCAACATCAGATTCAATATAATTATTAGAATTTCTTTCTTACTAATTTAGAGGAGCCCTTCTAGGATATCATTTTTCAATAGTTTACAGCTTATTTAGTTTCATTAGAAAGGGATGCAATTATGAATGCAATTCTTTTGTTTACTTGGTTAGTGGTAAGGTCTAATGAAGATCAGGCAGAATTTGTAATAAAATGAGTTGTTTATGCTGAAATCAGATGTGCCAGTCATTCTTTATATTAAATCACTGCTTTCTTCTTAAGACTCATTAACACCAGTGGTACTGATAGTGATGCATCAGCTGCATGAGTAGTATTTGCTCTGTGTCCGGGGCGGAGAGGATGCTTACCACTAGAGGAAACAGCAGTTTCAGGCCAGGATAAGCATAGAAACCACTATTTAAGTCTGAATCCTATAGTAGCCTTTACACTATAACCTAAATAATGCAGTCTGGACCTTTCTAATCTCACTTGACATCATACATTTACATAGTTGTGGTTATATTCATATAACCGTGCTAGAGTATCAAATTTGCAAATTCAGTACAGTATTAATAACAGTGATCTTGACATTGTGAATGTAGTAGTTTTGTGTCCTGGTGTGTTTTGTGCTTGGTCCGTGTTCATACATTAACTCTTTCTTGAGTTAGATAGTGGTTTTGGAAATCATATTATTTCAACATGTCTGCTTATGTGTCTATTTTAATAAGATTTGAAATAATTTTTTTAGTTCCTTCAGTAACTAACTTGCCTGCTTTGTTTTTTGCATGAAAACAACAGGGTTTTGTAGTCACCTTTAAGTAGATGTTTGCTGGAGGTTCTAATCAAATGTTTCTTCAAAAATTACACAAAAGCTGTGTATTTCATCAAGGTACTATGCATCACTGTGTTAGTGCTGAAGAACTGAAAAAGGTCACTTGCCTTTAAGATGTCTGAAATGTTTTGACTTGCCAGAAATGTTAAATGTTAAAAATACTGAGTGTGTGCGGTTTGATCTGATTACTGACACTGAAGAGATTATGTAAGTTTTTTAAGTAGTCTGCTAATGTTCAATGCCCTGATGAATGCATAAAGTGGGAAAGAAATGTCAGCAGAATTTTCTGCATTTGAAGATGTGTATTCATGTGATGTGCTCTTCATGTGATCCATGAGCATGCACAGAAAATGAGAAAATAAGATTCCTGACTCACCTTGTGCTATCAGCTTCATAAATCCTCTGCAAACCGTTATTTATACTTTACCTATACTTTATGTATAATTATATTGTACAACGTAATTTCCAACCCACAGTATATGTTTAGGTACAAGAGGTTCGTTAAGTAAACAAGCTCAGACACCTAATACTGAAGTTATTCCTAATGACACAAATTACGGAGCTGGACAAATTACTTTCACTGCTAAGCTATGATTGTGAAAAATTTCATCTGGTCTCTTCCCCTATGTCCCATGATTCTTCCTGGGATCTAATCCTATGAACTATTTTTTTAATTAAAAACTAGAATTAATTTCCCTGTAAGAATTTTAGTTACATTTGTTTTACCTTTGTTGTTTGCTTTCTTTTTTAAGTCTACTGTGTAGAATGAATGTCATTTGTAACTTGTGCGTTTGTCCTTGTATTATTTTATGTGGAGTTTTTAGTAGGCTTGTGTCAATTCTGTTATAACGTCTTTATTTTATAGTGCTGCTTTTCACTATGGTACTGAAAAGAATGCAAATTCACTCTTATTGCTGAACAGCAGGTAGAAAATTTGTTATTCCAATAATTAGTTACTAGAAATCAGTTATTTGAATAATTGTTGTGGTCTGTGCTTTTCTTAAATACACCTAAATTAGTGTCTTATTTAGATTAAACATTTGGATTTTTTTTTGACTGCTGCAAAATGCATGAATCTTGCTGTCCTGGTTTGAGTTTGCTGATGACAGTAATGAGTCATCTAGCGAGAATGGCATTGTACTGACGGTACAATAACAAAAGAGGTCTCTACAGTCTGCTGTCTTTGTATATTTGTCCTTGAGGAGAATTAGAACTTGCTTGTTGCAGAAGTTGAGCATCTAATGCATTGATGCACCTGTTAGTTCTCACATATTAAATCAGATAATGTTTATAATGATCGATGATTCTTTTGTGAATGAAATATTTTCTCTTTCTAGTGATCTGGACATTCAGCTGCACTTACTTGTATTAAATGGTTCTCCTTAACACGTAAAATTACTGATACTTGGGAAAATTGTAACTTTGCACCATTCCCATTCCTTTCTGACTTGCCTTTCTCTTACTGTTGGATCTTATTTGTAACTAAAGCTATTTTGGTTTGCATTTTATATTCATATAGAGACCATGAGCCAAGCAACACCTGCTAGAAAACTGGAAGAGGTTCTTCACCTTGCAGAACTCTGTATCGAAGTATTGCAGCAAAATGAAGAACATCATTCAGAGG
This sequence comes from Bucorvus abyssinicus, assembly GCA_009769605.1. NCBI lineage: Eukaryota > Metazoa > Chordata > Aves > Bucerotiformes > Bucorvidae > Bucorvus > Bucorvus abyssinicus. Next base: position 24,447,125 of record CM020025.1, read on the forward strand.
TGAGGCCATAAATGCATTTGCTGTAGAGAATGGTTTGTTTCTGGATTTTTTTTTTTTTTTTGTCCCCTGATGTGAAGCAATTCTGTCAAGAAACATTTTAGCTTTACTTTCTGACATATGTTTAAGGCAGTTCACATTTACAGAGGAATAAGAGACTTGAAGCTTATGAAAAGTGAAGTGAAATAAAACTACTTGAATTCACTTGAATGAACTGTAGGTTTAGAAATGAAAATTAAAGAGCATAAAATAGAGAAAGCATCTTTGTGCTGGGGGTGGTTAAATGGTATGGAAAACATTCATAGCCTTATACAGTTGTTCCTTCCAACTTTTCACCTCTCCTTCCAAATACAAAGAGAATATAACTGAATGTTAGTTTTCATCATGCTGTATAGATCTTGATTTTAACACAAAAGTAGTAGTGGGTATAACAATCACATTCACATTGCTCTTCTGTTGATTGGAAAAGTACTGCTTTTAAACTTGTGCTTTTAAAATGACATTATAGGATAGAAGAAATAAAATAGAATAGTTTCATGTTTCTTACTCGCAAGTCTTTTGCTTCATGATATAGAAACCATAATATTTAGAATGTTTAGAATTGTAGCACCTTTTATATTAAGGGATTACAAAAATAAACTTGACCAGGTACTCAAAATTGTATGTATTATTAACATTTAATTAATAAATACAGTTTTCTGAGGTTCAGGGAATTGTTTTTAAAATGTTCTCAAAAAACTCAATAAATATTTTGGGGAAAAATATGCAAAGGGATAAACATGATTTAGGATATATAGTTATAAATATGATAATTCAAAACATCTGGTTTTATATCACACTATGGAATCTAGTTTTTAGCTTACATCTGTCATGTGTGAACTTGTTATAGATGTTTTAGCTTATACTGAAGAAACAGCTGTTTCTATGATTTGAAATTAATTCCCTGGAGGTCCTGTTCTGCACTACTGTTGCCACTGTGTTACTCTGTAATGATTACTTAATAAAATGTATATATTGTTGTCTCTGTCTTTTGAGGACCTGCATTACTATAAGAATATTAGACTTCTGTGGAAAAGAACACAGAAGAAGCAGATCAAATGATACATGTGTAATTAAACATCTCTATTCAAAAATTACTTTCCTTATTGCTTATTTGCAGTCAGAGATGTGGTATTTTTCAGAATGGTAAATATATTGCGTGTGCCTTCAGAAAAATAAGTTCAGCAAAAGTTTACATCTAATCTAAGACAGCTTGAAAAGAATAGTTTTAAGATTATTTTCTCCTTCCTTTATTCACATAGTAAATGATCAATTTTAATGAAATTTACAGAGCATGCAGAATTTCGATATTAAAATATATCTGAAAACAAGATCACAAAATTATACATTCCCTACTCAAAACCAAAATATGGTATCTTCATATCATACTGTTAAGTAAATGTTCAGCGTTTGATGGTGCAGTTGGTGAAAAGGATCAGTAATCTCTAAAATAATATATCACATTTTTTAATACGAGATTTTTTTTTTTTTTTAATTCATAACACTTCCAAATTTCTGGGCTTTCCAAAGGGAAGAGAGGTATGTGATTCCTCATAAACTAAGCATTATTTTTCACCATCTATAGCATGGAACTGTGCATTGAATGTGTAGCATAAATTGTTCTGATGATTTCTGGTGTTGTATTGCCACATGCATGTGTCTTCTTAGAATCTAAGAACTCAGTCTTCCCTTAATCCCGTCAATGCTTTTGTTCTCTTAGAACGTGTCTCACCAAATGCTAATTGCCTTTAGCCTGTTTTCATGTTATCCATAATGACTGAACAACTACCTTAGCTGTAGTGTTTGTTTTTCTGTTCTTCTTCCTTGATGCCTAAGCAATGATGGGTAGCTCTTGAGAGGGTCAGAAGAATTTCTGTCTGTGCTCAAAGTGTTTTCTGCTTTTGCATTTGCTTTGTTTTGAGTTTTTGGCAATATTTTCTGAAAAGAGTTTTGCTTGCCTAAAAGGGACACTTGCCAACGCTTGTATACATTTCATTACTTCTTTCTTTATTTCTTTGCATTTAGTTACTTCCTAGAGTCTGTTCCTTTAATGATCTCCCACTGAAACAGGATTTACTAATGAGAAACTTCTTCCATTCTGAGCAAAAAACTCCATTTCAGACTCTTGCCAAAATTTTTGAAGCCTCATCCATCCTTTTCACTATGGTGCCAGTCAGCATCCTTCAGTCCTGACACTGCAACACCCAAAGTACTTTTCAGTAATAGCAGAGGGTGCTCAGCATTTCTTTAAAACCTCTTGCAAATTCCCCTTTTCTCCATTAGCCCTATGTCAAAAAAAATTACAGACAGTCATCAGAAAGCCCAGGACACAAAAAACATATTTGTAGACCACTTTTCAGAAGCTGTCTTTTATTTGATGTCTTTCAGGCCTGAGTTCTACATTACCTAGAACCTGTGTTTCAGTAATGCAATTAAGGATTTCTGTGACTTTTTTTGAAGTTGTAGGAACTTATCACTTGTATAGATCAAGCTGTGTATGTCCCATGCCGGTAGCTCAAATGTATTCAATATAATTCAAAATGAGGGACATCATAAGTTTGAAAGCAAAGACATTTTTTTATCCAGTCTGTGTAGGTATTTCTCACTGTCAGATGGTTTTGGGAACTCTGAGCGAAGCACTCTGATTAGTATGTGATATTCATCCTATTTCATAAGCTCACTTCATCTGTACCTGCAGGATCATTCAGCACCCTCTGATCCAATACTCAGCTTCAATACTGACCTTCCAAAGCCTAGATTAAACTGGCAGCAGAAAGGTACAAGAGTTATATGTGAAGCAGTCTTCAATGTGGAGCTGGCTTTACTCTGTTTTTCACAGATTTCTCCACTTCTTTTAAGCTAGAAATAGCTAAGAATCTCAATTTTTACCAAAGAAAACTGTATTCCAACATGTTTTTAAGTTACTGAAAATTAATATAGACATTAGTGAATTTCTAAAGATGTATTTGTAGCACTTGTGGAAGGAAGGCTGGATGCCTTCCTCAGAAGAAGCTGGCATCTTTAAGGCAAAAATAGGAATTAAAAAGTGTTCTGTATCTATTAAAAAACCCCTTAGACTTCAAGAAATTAAATTTCACACTAAAACCACCCTTTCTGATTAACAAATGAGTGCAAAATGTATTCATGAGAATTTATTTGAAAAATAATCTGATTAGTTACAGCCTTAGAATGAAATGAAAGCAAAAGAATCATACACAGTAATTTTTCAAAGATGAGGCCTTCGTCTTTTCTTTACTCTGTGGCAGAAAAGAGTTGCAGGATTTTATAATCCTTTTTTGGATTTTTTTGTGTTACATTTTTGTTCTGATTATATCATCTTGCCCAGCATAATCTATTTGATCTCTTACATTTTTGATGCAAGGTGTTATAAAATATTTTCACGTTTTTCACTTGGCTTGTTCATCCTCCCCAAATGAGATAGGACCTGAAGTGACATATCCAAATGTATTTTGCCATAGATACAACACATCTCTGTGCTTTATGACTCGTATCTCGTAATTCTATTTTGTCATGTTTGCAGGCATTTGCTTGGTGGCCAGAATTATTGGCTGAGCATGCAGAGAAGTTTTTGTCTCTGTATTCTGTTGATATGGATTCAGCTCTCGAGGCACAGCCGCAGGACTCCTGGGACAGCTTCCCACTTTTCCAGCTGCTGAACAATGCCCTCAGAAATGACAGTAAGATCTCAAGGTTTTTATTTATTGTACACATAAGATTTTTGAATGTGCCCACACCTTAGAAATGTTTCAATATAATATTATTGTCAAAATAAAAGTGGCAGTGCCTATGTTTATGATATATATCCTGCCGCTCTATTTCTTGGAAGTTGAGCAGTTTCTCTCTATGCTTGCACCATTTCAGTCCTTATTCTGTCAATCCCTTAACCATTCAGTATTCACAAATTGCTCAGTTTGTAATCAATGGTGTACAAGCAGCATAATAGATACTTCATATTTCACATTTAATCTATAATACTTAAATGAAATTTTAGTTAATATTTCCCTCTAAGGCTTCATGTAAACTACTTCCAAATGAAGTACTGAATGTCTGTGAAGGTATTGTAGACTTAGCATGAATGGGCTAAGATACACAGAACACATCACAGTGTTATTTTCTCTTTGTGTATTTGTATCATTTGAGTTGGAGACCAAAATTTCAGATAGCTGTATTATCTTGCTTTTATTCCTCTTTGAAGAGAATTTTTTTTTTTTTAATAATAGTTAAGTGATGTCCTAGGCATGTTTTGTCTGAAAGTGCTTTTAATAATCAAATTAAGGAAATAGCCAATGAAACCAAGGAAAATGGATTAGGTGTTAATTTAAAAACATTGAATTGCACCTAACATTTTAAAGTATCATAAAGAAAAAAAATTATAGTTGTGTTATGTTTTATATATTTACTCATATTCTATGTTTAAAAAATTAACTACTTTTTTAAAAATTATTTTGGCAATCCAAATGCTATTTTTATTGAATGATTCAAGTTATTCCAAAATACGATTTTTTTTAATTATAAATAAATCATTTTTAAGTCTTCCTGGAAAAATTAATTTCATTTCTGTGGAAGTTCAATAGCTTTTAAGAATTTTAGCTCCGCTTGAGCTGCTTGACAGATAAAAATGGAAAATAGTACTCAAGAGCTTTTCTCCAAGGTTACACATATTGTAACCTATATTATTTGTCACTGTACTATTGTTAACCTTAGCTGCAAAGTGTTTATTGAAATATATAGGTCATCTCAGTATAGTACCTGTTGGCCACAGCACCATATCATGAAATGGAGCAACTAGCAAATGTACAATTCATTGTTAACACAATGGATGATGAAATTCATGGAAAGAAAGGGGCAGTACCGCTAAACTAAAGCTGAATCTTAAACAGGAGTGTTGAAAGTCACTGTTGGATGTCATCTAGGACAGAGCAAAAGAACATAAACATCCAGTCTTAGTGGTCTTTTTCCATGAGTCATGTTTCCATACCCTGACATTTAGCAATACATGAAATGCCATATTTCTGCTGATTTCTTTTTGCATGTTATCCTAGTAAAAGAAAATGCATCTGTTAGCGTTTCCATTAGTTTGTTTTTAAGATATTCAAGTTTCATCTGGATCCTATGTTGGACAAACTGCAACTACAGAAACGTATTAAAATTGCTGTGCTGGTGGTAATTTAAGTTCCATTTAGAAGGCTGCTCAGAAGGGTATAGGAATTGTTCTGTCTTGATGCAGATCTCATAAGAGTTAGAATCCTGCAAGGTGAATCCTGCATGACTTTTAAGTGAGTGTGGGATCACTAAAATCCAGATTAAAAATCTGAATCCCATATTCAGTTGTCTTTCCTACCATCTTGCGTTTTCAGTTTAGGAAGCACATCTCTAGTTGTGAAGTTATGTACACTTGAAACAGTTATTTGGTTTCTGAAAGCTGTGGAGGTATTTTACAGCAGTCTTACAAGAAGGATTTGTGGCACCAGTTTTGACTACATTATTGTGTCATTTGTGTTCCTTTGCGCTTTGGTCCCAACCTGAGAGAAGCGATAGAAAGAAACATGTGCAAAGAGGTTGCTGGTAGGCTACTGATTTTTCTTTTCTTAAAAGATTAAATGGATAATGCTGCTAAATGATTAAATAAAATGTCAGCCTTATGAAAGACATTTTATGAAAACTTTCATGTCAAAGCAATTATTAGAAAGATTGTAAAACCTTGACCAAAGGATATGAAACGAGTGCTGTATGAAATGTCACACCTGTATACCAATTTCAGTAATTCCCTAATGGTAATAGATATAGTAAATGACAGTTTCTGGCAAGTGAAAGCCATCTGGAAAATTATACACTTTTTTCCCCCAGAACTATTGGAAAGCAACCATGGAAATTAGTCACCTTTTAATCGGTAGCTACGTTAGCAAGTGGCAAGTGACCATTCTACCAAGAGCTGATTCCCAAGAGGAACACACCTCAGTGCTTATTCTTTAATTAACAGCCTTTTCACCTTTCAAGTGCATTAAAGCCATTAGAAAGAGCTCCCCATGCTTATATAATCAATTTTACAGTCTTCTAAAATGAAATAAATAGTTCTGATTTTACCCTAAGTGAAACCTTTTCCTTAAAACTATCACCTTCATAAAGATAGATTTAGAAAAAAAAAAAATCTAAAAATGGAAAAACGGGTTGTGGTCTCATGAGGATAAAAAGGCTAGTGTTAATAATTAACAAGGAGAGTGAAGTGGAGTAAATTAGCCATAATAGAGCCCACAGTGACTGGCAAAGTCACCTCTCATTATCAAAAAACTCATTAGGAAATGAAGAGGTGGAAATCCCACTGGGTTATTCTCACTCTCCAGCTATATCAGAGATTACTTTTCAGATTTCTTTCAAATGAAGAACTGTTAGGTCACCATATTGCATATTAGGTTAATCTTCAGTGAAATTTGGAGGACTGACACCTGCGTGTTATTCTATCTCAAGAGCTTTAAATGAGCTGTAAATCTTCGATGCAGGAGTCAGTTTTCACATAAACCTGACATGAGCAAACTCCTAACAATAAAGAAACAATCTAACATTTACAGCATTAAAGAAAACTTACATGTAAGACTATTTTTATAACTATGTCGCTAAAATATATTAGAAAGACTGTGAGATAATGAAAATGCAGTCATTGCTATTTAAATAATATCAAATATGTTATTTTACATAGTATACAAGACATTGTACGAGATTCAAGCCAAATACTTCAAAGCCAATATTCATTTAACAATGAGAAAAATATGCATTTTCCAATACAGCAAATAACTTTTCATGAAGTAAAAGAGGGGAGGGAGACTCCCGACTGAAGCTTCACGTTTCTATTATATGAAGGTTGGAACTAGATGATCTTTAAGGTCCCTTCCAACCCAAACCATTCTATGATTCTGAACACTCCATTTTGAGTCACTTTAAGCTTCTCCATTTTTTTTCTGACCATATTCCACAATAATTAAGTGTCCATCAGTGAGTTCATCAGTGATTGCTTTCCTGTTAAATCTAACTGAAGAACTGCTTTTAAAAAATGGATGGAAGAGTTTGATCTTCCTATCCTATAAATTATTTCAGCTTTTCTGACAAGAGCTAACAAATAACAGAAAGAGATTTGATAAATGATATTTACTGTGGAGGTGGGTGATAGATTGTAGATAAATTTGTTGTGATTTTTCAAAACGTAAAGGTTTGAAAAAATATTGTAGCTGCTTTTATGGTATACATTTTAATGATCTCCAAAGTTTCTGTTGTTCATACACAATTATGCCTGACTGTAAACTCTTCAGATTGTACAGCCGTAACAGTACCCAGTATCTCTGTATGACAGCAAAATTATTTTTTCCAGAATTGGATGATCAAGGGAAGAAGAGGAAAGAAGGGAAAATGGTTGTCCCAGGATTGTGTCTTATTTTCTGTAATGACCATGTTACTTTTTGTCCACAGAGCCTATAAATGATGTTATGAAGGGACCTGCTCTAGAGGGCAATTTATTTTCTGTCGTTGTTTAATTATTAAGATTAATCAGGGTTTTAGTGCCTCAAGACAGACATGTATTAATTCCTCTTAAGACAGTGTCAGAGATACCTTTTAGTGGCATATGCCTAGTTACATGAAATATCTATATATTTGGCTTATTTTAAAGATTTTTCAATTGTATATTCAATAATCTGCTTCTTTCCTTGCCAAGTTTCTTTCCAAGTGTCACTTACTGACACTCTGTACTGAGCTGTTGCTCAGTGTTATTGCATTACTACATTGGTGTGAATCAGTCAGAACTAGGAGTATTATGAAGTTAACTCACCATCTTTGTTTTCCATCGAGTATTACTCAGTGAAGTGTCTGGGCACCTGCTCTAACTCAGCCATGGTACACCTGTAGAAAGTCTGATGAAGCAGATTTAGAAAAAACAGCATGTTGAGTTAGCCTCTTGAAAGCCATTGCCATTATATGGCTATTGATTTCAAACGGGAATTCGGATGTTTTTTCCACTATCACTGTTGCTGATAGTGGAGTGGCAAACACCACCAAAGACAGCATCACCGTCCTGCTTTGTTACTGCCTGTTATACCACTTTGTACTAGAATTTACGTAGAGCATCATAGCCTCTATCTTAAACTACAGGGTGGAGATAGAAAACAATTTGGGTTTAAGGTGACTGGGCAAATTTCATACCCACACTGATACCTCTCATCATGCCCTACATTTCTCACTAATTTTAGTGGGAATCTTTTCTTTGATCGGGAACTTAGGATTTTTGCTCAGTCCTGTTAGAAGCTGTATTGAAATCATAACCTGCCTTCAGATAAGAGCTACATGTTTTGGCTACTGATAATGAGACTAACTCAAGCTGCATTATCACTTACCAGAATATCTAATAACCTGTTTGTCTGAATGGGAGTTTTAGACACAAGAAAATTGTGCAACAAGCTATTCATGTCACTCTGCCTTATAAAATGGAAATAAATTTTCAGCTTGCTTCCACATAGTACGTCTCTAAAATTAACTTTTCAAGTATGTCTCATGTAAAAATACACAACTTGTATATAAGCTGAGACACTTGCGTTTTTCACTACAATTTAAGTAACTGATTAATAAATGCTCTGTGGAGGCAGAATGTAATATAAACAGGAAATTAATGGAAATACGAACTTTTTTTTTAACATTATTGGGTGATTTTCAACTGCTGCAAATAGAATATGGAGCCCAAAGGGAATTTCCTTCTTGAAAATTACTGTTTTCTTTTTGGATTTAAAAATATGCCAGAAAATCCAAGTGTTGCCTTCCCGAGAATCTTATGGAGAGCAGAATAATTATAGACTGTCTGCCAAAGTGCTAATTTTGGCAGTGGAAAAGAAACTTGTGTTAACCTGATTCTTCCTTTCCTTTGATTCTGCAGAAGCTCTTGAGGACAGCATAACACACTGACACCAGGGTAACTCCTAAGCTGTGCCTGTATGAATAAAAGCAAAACAAGCCCCACAGTTGCGTTGCACACAAGCACAGCAGATTCTCTTCCTCCTATTAGAGGAGAAACCTCATTCCAGTGCTGCATTATTAGACAGTATTTTTCATCTCTGGTCTTTTCTTGTCTTATTTTAATATATTTCAACTATCTAATATGTAAAAATTGAATAACATTCATCTTCAACATCAGTATTTCAATAATTTTTCATTTAGGGATCTGTTTCTGTTCCTGTAATCCGTTTTCCAGTAATATTGTGTATGCATTAGCTTGCCCTGGCATAGGCTTTCATTTTGTTGTTGTTTGTGTGAATATGAGGTGGCTCATATGAAGAGGGTGTGGGGTGTCTGTATTGACAAGACAATGGAGAATTAAGCTACATAGCTTTGAAGACAAGTGGTAGTTGAGGGATTTGAAGTGTGGCATTTCCTCAAGGATCTCTTGTTTCCCATCTGCTTTGATGCACAGGTGGTACCTTTTGGCAAGATCAGTTCTAATCATAGGGTAGAGTGCCATGAGTCTGCTGATGATACTCAGCTGTATCACTTACCCCTGCGCTCTGAGTTCTTTTCCCTGCCCTGCAGTAATCCTTGACAGAGATCTCCAGATGGGTAAATCAGAGTTGCCATGTCCTCAGCCCTGCGAAAACAGAACGCTCACAGAGTTGTTGATCCCAGACAGCACTCTCGTGTGTGTGCCCACATACAGAGGGATCTCTGTGGAGGTGCAGTCCTATTAAGAGTCTTGGCATAATTTTGGAAAGTTTCACTTCCCTGCAAAGACTGGTGTCAGGATATTAGGAAAATGATTCAGCCTTTTAAGTTGAACAGCTTTTATTGCCGGTGACTCTTTAAATTTCATTCTGACTTCGGAATAACAAGAGTCACCCTCCTGCCCATGAGGCTTTATTACTGTAATTCCCAGAGTAGGGCTTGTAGCAGAGCATTTCTGCAGTGAGCTCAGAAAACAGTAAACTACAGGCTCATCCCTTCAGGTAACTGTGATTGCCTGATTAATGCCAGTCCTGCACGAATTCACTATAAAGCAGCAATATTGACTTAATTGACATAGTTATATTCTTGTTGGTTTTAAGCTCAAAGTTGCCTTGAAAAACCAGCCTAATAGATAGCTTGATACCAGCCACCATTTGTTTCTCAAAGGCAATGATGTTCATCAACTGTTTAATGTGAAGCCTTTGTGTTAATATCAGAATCTTCTCAGTTGTTGTTATTGCTGGTCACAGATGCTGCAGTTTTAGGATCTATAAATATAAAATATAAATATAAATATAAAAATAACACTGGTTTGAGTGCCTGGTATACAAATAATTATGCCAGAACTAACTAGTTAACAAGTAGTTCTAGGAGCAGTGTAAATAATGGAGCATGATTGTAATGGACTCCCAGGTGCTCTCAAGGGTGGATTCTCAAGTGTTTAATAAGAGATAAGCCTATGCTGCTGCCTGTTTTCATGAAACTTCATATACCTGGTATCTCCAGCCTTGTGTGTAATATGGTTGAAATTAGCTAGCCATTTCAAAATTCTTAGCAGGAGAGAGGCAGCTGAACAAAACCAGAGAGAGGTAATTGCATTAGTATTGTCTTAGGTAAAAGTGATTGATACATGATTTCTCATTACTGTACAAGGATGTTTTCAAGAAAATAGTTCTTGCTTTCAGATCATTATGTGCAAGAAAAAAAATAATATTAGTGTCCAGGCATTCAGCAATGAAGGCACTTCCTTGCAATACAAGTATCAATAGGAAGCTGAAACTTGACAACACGTTTTCCTCATATTCTCCATCTCTCACAGGTTCAGTTTGTGGTGGACATCATTCAGGAATGGAAGGCAAAGGTGTTTCTGGAAGTCACAGAAAATTTTATATCTTATACATGGAGTTGTACCAGTAGTGGAACAAGAGGGATTGTAATTTTATGAGATGTTTTCCAGAGTTTCGAGCCACATGGTCCAGCCTTTTCTTCTTAGGAAGAGGAGGAAGCCTCCTCAAAATGCAGTTGTAGTACCCATCCAAATCAAATGAGAAGCCTGGATGCAGGAATAGGAGGAAGGAGAAACCCACAGGAGCATTTAAAACAACAGAATATGGGTGGGGGAAAAAGGAGGGCTACCAAATCATAAAATTTCTCTCTGTGGCTCAGCTTGCCTGCATGATTTCCAAGTACACATGGGAATATTCTTATAGGTCTTAATAATAGTGCTGGGTTAGTGGGTGAACACAGACACATTCAAAACATAAAACTGATACACTCCCTTGGTGGGACAGGATATTAGTGTTCTAAGAGTTAGGATTTGCTAAAAGAACATTTCAGGGAGTACAGGGACAAGCAGTGGTGGTGGTAAACTAATTTTCAGGTTTTAATCACATTCAGTTTTCCTTTAGTATACAGTTTTTCATACAGTACATCCCATCTGTGAAGCAGGTAATTTTCTACTGCTTATAGCTACTCTGCTTTTCTTGAGTAACATACTTCATGCTTATAGTATGCTCACCAGTCAACTCCATTTCTTTCAGAAGCAAGAGAACATCTCTAGGTATGTACATGTTGCCAGCTTTCCTAAGTGCTTTAGGCAACTAGTTTTCAGGACTTCCTTTACATAGTTATAAAACTACAGTTGCTATAAAGTTGGATATAATCACACCGAGAATTAGCAAACTTCCAGAAGGGAAGTGTAGAGTTAGCATCCTTTAAAATTTGCAAGACAGTTGCAGAAGGGCTGCTGAGGCTGAGTTTCGCATGAATACTGACTGGCTGGGAGGTACTTTTGTTCATGGACATTCTTGATGAGGTTTGTGCACATGTCAGGATGGGAAAAGCCAGGATTCTGGTGGGGAGCTCTGGCCATCCAGATTTTATGTATGGATATGCATAGGCATACCAAAACATGTTTTCTGTTCAAGAGCTCATTGAATGTCCTGTGCAGCCATAGGCAGTGATTCAGGACTTTGCCAACCCCTGAGGACACAGAGCAGATGAGTAAATTGTTCTTATTCCCCCAAACACTCTTATGTCACGTATTGTCTTTTTCCATTATGCAATCTGAAGGAAATGCTGTACACATCTATATTTTTGCACATAGCCCAGTGAGACTGGATTGTTTTACTGTAACCTTTGTTCTTCTTAACATAAGGAGAATAAAATAACTAAATGATATTCAAATTGTTTGTTTGGTATTATTAATTTTAAGAAGATGTAAAAGTGTTCTGGTTCAACAAAGAACTTCAGTATGTGCCTAGTTTTCATTACAGGGACAGATTAAAATGTACCACAGTGTCCTCTTGAAGCATATCATTTATCTTTTATGAACTGTATTTCCTACACAAGCGGGATCTTTTTCTTAAAATGTTTTTGTGTACTAGAACATTTTAAGAGATACTTTTTCATATAGCAAAATGAAGTAGAGAAAGGCCTGACATTTTTTATCTGTGTTTTGTTTGTTTTTTAAGCGTTTTGTGCAATGGAAAGTTTCACAAGCACTTGCAAGAAATTTTTGTTCCTATGGTCATCCGCTACATCGATCTCATGGAATCATCAATTGCCCAGTCCATTCATAGAGGCCTTGAACAAGAGTCATGGCAACCTGTCAAGTAAGTGCTTTCTACAAGATCTGAGCAAAGCACCTGCCTGTAGCTTTCTGTCTAATCAGGTGTTCTCCCCCGTTGTCCTATAAATATTCTATTTTTTATTGTATTCCTACATTGTTTATTTCTTCACAGGAGCATCACCAACAGTCTTCCTAATGTAGCTCTTCCAAAAGTTCCAAGTTTGCCTGTAATCTTCCACAAATACCTAGCTTTACTACACCAACCTGGATGACTTCTATGTATGACTCCACGTGTGTATTCTTCAATAACCTTCTGACTGTATGTCAGCTCTGCATGGCCTTGCTAGTGTTCTGTGCAGCTGTATTTGGATTGCATGGTGTTTATGATCTCTTAGTTGGAAATTTACTGTTCTTGGGAGTGAGCCAAGCATGGACTGTTAGTGAGTTGCGCTTTCTAGTGCATTAAAACATAGTGATCTTAAACTGGTAACTTAAAAAATCAGCTTGGCAAAGGTTTGTCATGGTATGAATGGTGTTTAGTACCCTAAACCACCTAGTGACTCTTCTGAGTTAATAAGCAGTGGGGAACCTTTTGGATATTTGATTTTAGATTGTGATTTTGTAAAGTGAGGCTGCCCATCGTATTTTTGCATGGGTTTGATTAGCTCACTGTATATTGGTTCTGAACATAATTGATTGCAAATAGTGTCTTTAGATTAAATATCCATGCTACAAGAGAATAGTAAAAAGGTTAATAAGTACCCAGAACAGAAGAACATCCATTTCTTTGCCTGTTTGAAAAAAGATTTATTTCTTTTTTATTTCTCCCCAACAGTTCAGTGCTCTTTTCTTAAAAAAAAAATAAATAGAGCAGACATACCCTGTTCCGTGGGAATATTCCCATAGTTACAGGCCAGAATTCTGCATAAAGACACATTCATATACATTAGAGAAAGTCTCAAGAAGAACCTTATTTTAGCTGAACTTGTATTACGAAAGGATGAATGTGAAAGACTTCAAAAAACACATGTTCAAGATGTAAATCTTGATAATATGATTGCAAGCCCAGTATTGTTTTATCAAATTTTATGACTGAGTTAAACACTCCTAGCAAACACTCAGATTCATTACTGCAAAAGTGCATAGAATCACAGAGTACCACGTTGGAAGGGACCTCAAGAATTGTCTGGTCCAACCTTTCTTGGCAAAAGCACAATCAAGACAAGATGACCCAGCACCCTGTCCAGCTGAGTCTTAAAAGTGTCCAGTGTTGGGGAATCCACCATTTCCCTGGGGAGATTATTCCAATGGCTGATTGTTCTCATTGTGAAAAATTTCCTCTTGTGTCCAATCAGAATCTCCCCAGGAGTAACTTGTACTTATTACCCCACGTCTTTTCCATATGACTCCTTGTAAAAAGGGAGTTGATATTTGTGCTCTGCCAGACTTCTGGCATGCGTTCTTTTGAGTATTATGATTGTTGGTCGGCTGCTAATTCCTCTAAAAGTTGACAAAATTCTTCTTAATCCTTGGCTTTGGTACCTTTTGTGTTTACTATAATAAAGCTAGGTTTCTCCTGATGTGCTTATGCAAGTCATTTCAGCTTTTAATACAAACTGATAAGTCTTCTGCTGCTTAAATTCCTTTCTGTTATCCCATGCTTTCAAGGGCTACTTCTTTTTTAAATAGTTTTCAGACTTAAGAGTTGTTATAATCTTAGATGTGGTGTTCTTACAGTCTGTATTCTAGCAGTGAACACTGAAGTTGACATGTGCTGTAAGCACTTGGCAGCAGTAGCTGTCGCTCTGCTGCTTCTCAAGAGAAGTGGGGACAGTCTCCCCAACTGTAGTGTGGCCTTTGTAAGGTCATCACCCTCTTTCATCTGCCTCACACAGCATTCAAGAAGAGATCTGCCAAGGTGATGGCTCCATCGTAGGCATGTCTTCATCTTCTTTTTTCCCTAAGTGTAGAGCTTTGAAGTTGTATTTTTTGAAATATGTATATAATCAATATTCAAGACTGCAGGTAGTATTAAGTTACCTTGTAATACTTCGGGATTATGGTAGTATTTTAAGAATGAGCCAACCTATGTCCTACTGAAGAGCCAAGTAACTTCTTAGAATGGCCATGTATTGTATTTGGATCAAAAAATAAAAGTAAAGGCACTGCAAGCTGGTTATTCCTCCTCCCAAGCTAGTGAGTTTCCTCTTTCCTGCTGATTATGATGTCTCAGCTTCCAGCAGAGGAAGTGGTTAACTTTCACTATTACCTGAAAGAAAGGAGGAGCTTTTTATTTTCCCCACTTCCCCCATCCCATCTTTTTCAGAAAGAACAAAGCTTCCTCTTTCTAGTTAAACTCTCCGATGGGGATTAACCAAATACTTGGGCTCCAATAAGTAAAACCTGGTATTTCCTCTCAGTTTTCCCTTTTGGTGTGATAAACACCCACCTTAAATGGACTAGAGTGACATATTGCATTGTACATAGAGTCAGCGGAGGCAACCGAAATCCAGGAACACAGGCCTGCTTTGTCAGACATTGCAGGTGGCTCCTTCTCCCTGCCGATTCACCCAAGTCTTTCTCTCCCAGTTCACTGTGCTCTCTCCTGGCCATACAGCCGATGCTTGGCAAGAATCTGACTACGTATGTCACTACATTGTGCTGGACTTCTCTCTTCCCACTTTCTTTGAAAGTGATGATTTTGGCCAATTAATCACTATCAATTTGAATTACACAAAGAAGAATCTACGGGCAAAAAGAATAAGAAAAAACAGTCTGTGAGCCAACTGAGTTATAGTCAAATGTTTGCCAAAAATGCCAAGTCCTGTGTCTATCTTGTCTGCAATAGGAAGAGATTTCATATTCTCCAAACTTTACTGATGTTCATGTTTATGCTCTTATGTTCAAGTCCATTCATACTCAACAGAGCTGTTATGTGCCTACCTAAGAACTTTGGCTGAAGAGAAAGAGGTGAAAATATATTCACAGTTAGGCATTTCTTTGTGTGCTTTGTTGATGAAAATAGATTTTCCCCCTCTTTCACTTAAAAGTTGCTACAATTCTTTTGAACTTTACTAGAGAAGATTGTTTATATTTTTTAATTAACTGTTGCTTTTTTTTTCCTTGATCACATGTTTTGGAGCAATAAATGTATGCTGCTTATTACAGCACTTAGGAAGATCATTACCTCATTTTCAGTTGTTTTGGCTTAACCTTTATTATTGGGCATGGGAAAGGGAGATATGAAAAGGGGAAAGTGTTATGAGAAGTAGTCTGGTTTTCTTGATTGGTCTCAGGAGAGGACAACTCAGAGGACACCTTGGCTAGACATACAGAGCACTGTGGCTTGCTGTTCCATTTGGCTGAAGACAACATCCTTAAAGAGCAAAAAGTTTGAATATTCTGTAAAAGCTTCTAATAAGCTAATATGGGGGAGGGGGGATGTCCTTACATTAATTCAAATGTACTACTTTAAATTGCATTTTCGTTCCATTTCATATTTAAATTTAATTTCTCTGCCACTTCTGGACCTAGCTTTTAAGTTAGATTTGTGGGTGATTTTAATTGTTTGTGATTTAATTTGTATATTATAATTTTCAGTGCAGACATGACATAGATTCACTGACCAAAAATATTGTAGATACAGACATGAGGTTGTCTGTTGCTATCTAGTGTTGGTCTAGAACATCAGGTTCAGCAAAACTCAAGGCTAGGGAAACATGGAATAAGATACATGCTTGCAGGAGAATAGTCCTGTCTTGTCTTCCACCCAGAACAGGCACATCAAAGGAAATGTGTCAGCTGTATTCTTCCTGCTGTGGCTCAGCTATAATGAGTGACAAGAGGGACTAGAGCAGTCGCGGTGCTCTGATTGTGATATGAAGGGATCTGGACTGAACGTGTCTGAGCTCTCGTGCTGGACCTCTCTGTATTTGTGCATGCTGAATAAGGCAGGAGGCCACATTTCAGTGCTGGTTTAGTTGTATATCTCTGTAGTGCCACAGACATTCCTGTCATAGTGCTTGCCTCCAGTGAAGTGGTAGGAGGCCATGGTCTGCTTTTTTAAGAATGGATATGTATAAGTATAGCCACAGGACTGATGGAATAGTGAAATTTAGCTGATCTGCTTTCTGTGGAATAAGGAGTTTTGAATATAGCTAGTTCCTATTGAGTGTTCTGGAAGACAAATGGATGTTGTGGGCCAATTTCTTTTCTTGCAAAAATGCTAACATGCAGGAAGAAAGAAGACTCAAGAAACATGTTTTTGTTGCTTGATCCTTAGTTTGCCTCATTCTTGAACTAAGTAAGCGGAACGGTGAGGTAACTCTGTCTCTGATATCTTTGAGGGACCATACACAAAGTTC
This sequence comes from Bucorvus abyssinicus, assembly GCA_009769605.1. NCBI lineage: Eukaryota > Metazoa > Chordata > Aves > Bucerotiformes > Bucorvidae > Bucorvus > Bucorvus abyssinicus. Next base: position 24,464,087 of record CM020025.1, read on the forward strand.
TGCTTCATCCTTCCCCCTCATCTGCTGGTGGAAAACACAGAGATGGGGCTAAGCACCATTGACTCTGTAATTAGTGAAAATCCTTATCTGCTGAAGAAATTCTCGGCTGACTTTCTGAGACCTGAATATGCATCTTGAAGCAGCATAAATGAAGTAGAGCTGGACCGCACAAGCTGGGAGCTCACGAAGGACATAGAGCTGGTGCCCTGTTTTGTAAACAGTCCTCACAAAACTTTAATGAGTAGTAACTCAGTAATAACCTTAAAATATATATAATTGCAGTAAATTTATAAAATCACCATCATTGCCCTTGGCAAATTCTAAAAGACTGGAAGCCAGCTGCTTTTCAATCTTGTGGTTGATTGAGAATGTCCTTAGAAATTCAATATTTCTCCTATATTTTCATATCCCAAGCTACCCTATGGAATTTCATATCAAGGCAAGAAAATATATATTCTACATCTACTCTGGAGTGACATGGGTGCTGATCTTGCAGCCAGTGTGCTTTATTAGTGGACTGTTTGACGAATGGCTGTTGCTTAGGTAGCTGGCAAGCCTAGTGGGAAGCTGCATCTCTCAGTGGATAAGTGAATATCTTAGGAGGCTGTATGCAGCTCCTAAGTTTAATATTCTGCAAGGTCTTGGAGAATCATTATGTCTTGGATGCTTTTTTCCTGTGTTCAGTATGATGCAAGACATAAAGCGATAAAATAATCTAGGTTAAAGTGAACATCTGGAGATACCTGGTCTACTCTCCCAGTCAAAGTGTGACCAAATACAAAGTTAAATTGCCATTAAAAAAAAAAATAGAATGGGCATAGTATTTGCCTCTTTTAATCATTGGAAACCACCTCTTACTGCCATGACCTGATTAAAAGAGCAGACAACTAGGTAATACCTTTTACACAAAGAAATAGTGCTGAAAGCTTAATTTTGACTAGCAAAACAGTGGAGTTTGTTTTTAAAATATAGGTAACTATATTGAATATGGTTTTTAAAGAAAGAGTACCAGTCAGTTTCCTGGTAAAGCAATATTATTCCAATCATTAGAATGAAGTAGCTTTACCATACATATTCAAATAAAAACTTCTCAATAGCCAAGAATGCTTCCTGTCCCTTCACAAAAAAAAAAAAAAAAAAAAAAAAAAAAAAAAAAAAAAAAAAAGTTCTGGAATTATGGGTGTAGATTCAAATGCTTTGGTGGTTTGATTCAAATGCAGGAATTCCTAAAAACTGAGTTTGGCTCTTCTTCATGTTACACTTTATGGACTATTAAACCCCGGAGTGACATAATCGGCTCCTAGTAGGAAAAGTAAATCTATAGGCTGTACAACCACATCAGGATATGTGCTGACAATTAATACTATTTCTAATGCTTTTACTGCGTAAGGGCTGGGAAAAGTCCTAAAATCCAAATAAAAAAGTATCTGATACAAATGGCAATTACAAGATGATTGAAATCACAGTTTTCACAGCATTTAACAAACAAATTAGACGTTGTGTCTGGATGTGTGAACTAGGAACAAATAGTTTCTGTTATTTTCCTTCCTCACTTAGTAGTATAATATGTTAGTCAAATTCAAGTGTCGTTGGACAATGCTGAATAAAAAGCTGAAGAATGTGAGCTCAAAATGATATGAAAAAAGAATGGGTGAATAGTGTTTGTTCACAGAATGAATTAGTGTTTCATGAACCTGTGCTATTATTACACTTATTATAATTGTGAACTTTATTTGGTAGTCTAATGAACCAAATTAAGTGACTACCAGGGAGTGTACGTGCATAAGAATACATTGATGTTATTGAGAGCACAGTAGTCCTCCTGAGTCCTAAAGAATTTCATTTGGAATTCCATTAGGTGAAAAACTATGGAAGAATAAAAAACAGTTAAATTTTATGATCTGATGATGAAAAATGGTGGTTCTGTTTCTTGAGAAACTATGGTTTGTTTCTAGAAAATCTGTGTTCTTATCAACTGTAATATATATACTGAGATTGTCCCCGTTTCTGTCCCTATATAATTTGTCATCTTCTTCTACCCCAGGTCATCTCAGAAACTGACTTAGTCAGTTTTGAATCAAATAATGGGTATAACATAGCGTCTACGACTTCACTCTCTGCAGTGTGCACTTAGCAGATTTTAATGAAATTTTCAGTATTTGTTTATCTTATAAATTAAAGAAACAGTCTAACAGGATTATAAACTTTCTGAGAGTTTTGGTGCTTTATTATTTCTATTTCTTAATTAAACTTAGTTGTGTATAAAAGTGCTCTCTGTTCAGGTCCAAGCTTAACAGGTAACATCCTAGCACGTTGTAACCTTAGCAGTTCTATGGGCCTTTTTCCCGTTTCTGCTGTTTCTTTCAGGAGCACAATACAATGTAAAATTAACAATACTATGCAAAATAAATGGGGAAAATAGGCATGATATTTAAAAAAGCCTGTCTAAAACCATGGAATATCCTGCTGTGCATAGTGAAAACATCAAAACCCATGGCATTTAAAACCAAAGCCAAAGTCAGCGTCAGTCCAATTGGAGCCAGCCCTTTCCTTAGGCAGATAGCCCTGCTCCCAGCTTGCCACCCACTGCTCAGCCCTTGCTGGCTGCCCACTTCACCAGTACCCACAGCCCCTTTTGCACTGAGACAGCATTGCATAAGACAGCAATGACATTAGGGCGGTGGGCCAAGGGGCAGTTGGGTGGGTCTAGAAGGTGGCGGGGTGCTGTGAGACCAAAGCAGTGCTCCTGCTGCAACCGTGCTGCCTCTCCACAGGCCTTAACATGAGCTGCGCTTTAATTCACTTCACCACCTGCCATCTCTGCTAATGTGGTGTGAACCGGTGGTGGTGCTACCGCCGGAGGGGTGCATCAGGCGGTCAGATATTAGAGGTATATTCCTTTTTTTTAATGTTCATTTTTCAGTCTGACTCTGCTCTCTTCTGAACACACTAAGCACTCACAGACTCCTTCCATGAGAGCTGGGGTCACTTAACACTTTGATAATTATGTTCTTTTGTCATGAGGCAGATGAAAGAAAGTGGACGTAGTGACATATTTAAACTATTTGGGTCTGAATTGGGACTGTCAGGCTGAGTTTTGGTTGCTTGTGTCACTAACGTCCTGGAATACCATGCTGCATATAACAATAACCCAGGCATTGTGGTACAGCGCATCACGTAGTTAATCCATGCTGATAGTGGAAGTGTAACCACGGTTAATGCTGAGATTAGTCTTAAATTCTTGTATCTTATCACAAGCAAATTTGCCAAGTGGGTACATGGTGGAAGAACTTTATGTGGACAATCTGAGATGACATAGAGCCATATTAATCCCCTGGTTTGTTTGTGCGCAGATTTCTTTAAATATTTTATGTTCTTTTTTCCACCAGGATCTGATGTTATTCCCTCACTTAGAATTAATGAGCATTTATCAAGGGACTCTTTGTCTGGGTATCTCTTACAATATTACTACTAGCATCCTCATTTCTTTGATAGGCCTATTGACCAAAGTTAAGAAGGCAAGAAAACATATGTGCAAATCTTCACTGTTTTGGAAAGGTCTTTACTAAATAATAATTCCTGTACCCTTTACTTTTCCTGTCTTGATCTGAAATTTGAGCTGCTTCATTTTCCATATTCCCCAACATACCATCTACCTCCCTTGCCTGTCATATTTCTCAGCTAACAGATGAGAAAACTTTACTTTTTTTCACTGTAGTGGGAATTATTTTAATTTTTCCATGACCATTTTCACATTCCTGGAACACGAGCCACTGTGCTATGAGATACAGTGAAGTGAAGGAGAAAGATGGTGTGATAAGGAAATCTTATTACCTTAGATAATTCTGTGGCAGCTGGGATAGTCATCCATGCATTTATCTTCTGTTTCTTGGGACTTTGTTTGTTTCTTATAGCAATGGCTCGGCTACATCAGAAGATCTTTTCTGGAAACTGGATGCTCTGCAGATGTTTGTTTTTGATCTTCACTGGCCAGAACCAGAATTTGCCCACCATTTAGAGCAGAGACTTAAACTCATGGCCACTGACATGATAGAAGCCTGCGTTAAAAGGTACAGTTGAAATGATCATTTAAAAATTGGGAGAGATTTGAAAATTAACATAGGAACAGCTGTACTGGCTCACAAACGTATATCTGTACCAAAATCCTGTCACAGGAATCAGGGCAACTGTAAAGCAATCAGGACTTGTGTGTGTTTCTCAGCATCTGGCAATCAGCAGTTTGGCAACGTCTAGGAAATACCAAGAAGAATTTCTACATAAGTTATGAATAGACCCTTGGAAGTGAATAAACCAAATCTCTTTTCTAGTCTGTATTTGTGGCAAATATAAACAAATCTCAGAATTATGCTAGAAGAAATCCTTTTTCTTTTTGTACGTTTCCCTTCTCCATTACTATATTATTCCTTATGTTCAGTTAATAATAATAGTTCATTTGTCATTATTTTAGAGTACTGTCTTTAAGAAATATATTACAAACTAGAGTATACAGCATTTCTCCATTTATACAATTAACAAAAGAAGACTATATGTAAGTCATCCAACTAAACCAAGTTTTATATTGCTGAGCTTCTGGAAAATGTGGTTAACAATAATGATTATTTTTCTTGGGTTCTATCTTATAATTACAGGTATATTCTTTTAAATTTAGCATAGGTGATCTAAAAAGATCTCTGCCATAGCTTTCAGTACATATCATTGAGTTTAGAAGAAATATCTGTATGTCTAGAAAATTTACAGGGTTCTCCTATTAGGTGCTTCAGAAACCATAATGCCATGTACAGAGAAAGCTTAGTCTGGACACCTAAAAATACTGATAAAAAAAAAAAATTTAGAATGGAGAAAAGTAAAGTTTGTAGGCAATGTAATAGTGCTAATCAGAAGATATACAACATTGATAAGGAAGGCTAAAGAAACAGAGAAGCTTTAATATCCACTAAGGTTAAATCTGATAACATAGTATTTTATTATTTTCTGTTAGGCATAGTAGGAACAAGGAGTACCTCAGGCTTAGTATATGAGCCTATTGCTAGAGCTACAGTGATGAAATTGTGGTAAAAAAGGCAGAAGCACCTCACAAATATTTTTGTTTGATTTTGGGAGGGTGATGATATTGTGAATAGAATAAAAGCTTAAGCTCTGTAGCAAGGAAGATGAGACAATATCTACTAAACTTACATCCATCATGAAAACTTAAATCCATCTGTTCTAAACAATTTGGCGTAGAAGCTCAAATACAAACAAATAGTAGGAAAAGGTGGAACCTCAAAGGTCTAGAAGAGTATTAGTGTAATCTTAGTCTTAAAAAGTGGAAAAGGAGTAGCACTGAGATGCAGTAATGTATTGATTATATTTACTTCAAGCCTGGAAAAAAGGAAGAAAGTCTTTACACTGGGACTGTGTCAAGAGGACTAAAATACAAAGATGTATGTAATTTGTACTAGTTAAAATAATTATTGAAAAATGAATCATTTCAATTAATCTTATGTCTTTTTTAAAGGTTATTACAGATTAATGTGGTAAAGACCATTGTGTTAATATAAATACTTGGATTTCTCCCAGGCAAAAAATCTAATGCCACGTATTGTCATTATCCAAAACTTTGCATCATACAGATGTGACTGTGTGGATTTTAATGGCAGACACAAAATAGGTTAAAAATGGCTCACTGCCAGGATCACAACCAAAGCTGAGAACAGAATTATTAACACAGAGGCATTACAAAAAGTATCCCTTATGGATTATGTTGAAAATTATATTATGTTGAAAATCTGTGATACCAATCCTGACATCTTTGTTACTTGCTTTGTAGAGAATAAGAAGATTCTGGTGGTATTAAATGAAGGTTTTGTTAATGTTAAGAGAATTATTCTAGTGTCAGTACATTAAATTTATTAATATTTTAGAGTTAAGACATAACACTACACTAAGTATGTTTTAGTGTGGTCAAAGATACCATATATCAGGTAATAAAGAAAGTAAATTGTATCCATAGGATGGATTGTGTTAGGAGCAACTTAGAAGAGAATGATGGAACTGTTCTGTTATAACTCGTGTTGTGAAACTAGTATGATCTGTGAGACTTTCTAAAATGGAAATGGGATGCTTCTTTTCCGTCTTCTTAAAATATTGTGTCGGTTTCTGGTTCGCACAATTAAAAGTAAGGATGGAAATAAAACATTACTTGTATATTTATGTGTTCTGAACTATTATAATTTATGTCTATGATATTGCTCCTTATTTACACTGGTGTGAGAAGAAAATAAGGGGGTTGTATTATGTATCTCCTGATACATCTTACTTTTCAATATAAATATTGATATTTGCTAATAATAAACTCCTTTTCTTCAATAAAATTCTCTTTGCTATTAAAACCAGAAGAGGATTTTTTAAATTCTATTTCTTAGAAGCAAGTATTTGGTATGATAAACTGCATTTTAACATAGAAGTGCTGGAAAATGTGATCTATTTTCATTGCTTTACATTGTTCTTAGTCATCATACAAGGAAGCATATTGTTATCTAGTAGGCAAGAAGATAATACTTTTATTATTCAACTGAATTAGCTGAAGCGATGCAGAACCTTGAGATTACTATCAATGCAATTGTTTATTTAATAGGTGGATATTCTGCACTTACAGATTTTCTTTTTAAGATTTCTCATGTGCATGTACATTGTTAAGCCAACATGTTTAGTGAGGTTTGTACATTTGTACACTGGTTGTTCAGAATTATCACAGACTTATATTATGAATTGTGTTTTAATAAACAGAACAAGAATTGCATTGAACTAAAGCTGCAAAAGACAAACAAATCAACAGACTTGCGTATCCCTTCTTCTCTGTGTACAATGTTTAATGTCTTAGTTGATGCCAAAAAACAGACAGCTAAACTCTGCATACTGGATGGGGGGCAAGAGGTAAGTGGAATTTTGTATGTTTAATTCCTATGTTTGATTAATCTGAAGCATCTCACGCTGCAGACAGTCTTTAATAGATGGATTTCAAACTAGCTGAAATGTGTCACGTAGCTGTTTGTACAGGGGCAGGCATAGGCTGCTCTCTAAAAGCATCATGCAAGACACAACCCCTCGTCTTCCACCAGAGAAAACATAGAGTGCTTCTGTAATTTATTTGCTTTGACCTGCGAGTTGTTGAACATTCAGAGGATTTCTTGACTCATAGCCACTCCTGGAATTTCTCTTGGGTTGCAGCAGAGAAACAGCCCACTTCAGAACTGTTTTGTAATAGTAACATGGAGCCAAAACATTGTCCTTTGCAGCCAGGTTTTAATGAGTAGCTTGTTTTTAAATGGCTCATATACCCAGCATTCATGCCTGTGTACGTGGTTAAAATAGAGGAAAGAAATAATGGGATTTTTTTATTTGGTCCCCACAGATGGGGACCATTTTGGCAGTAGTCTGCTGCCAGGACTGTAGGTACTCCACAGAGGAGCACCGATGCGCTTTTGAAGGATATGTAGACTTCACTGACTACTGTCCTTCCCATGTTGTCACTCTTGGCAGGAATAATCTGTGAAGTGAAAAGGGTGTGTTACATAGACTGGTGAGACCACCAGCGTGAAATGAAAAGTGTTCTTGCCATGCTAATGCATTATCAGTTTAATGTTATTTGATTTGGAGAGAGGGTAAAAACATTTGTCTGAATATGGCAACCAAAAAGTGTGTCTGCTCTGGGAAGTTTCTCATTTACATTATATGGTCATATTGTGTCTGTTGTTTTCTTCCATTTCTGTACTGTGCTCTGAAGAGCGTTCATTTTATTGGCTTATATGTTTAAGTTAGTGTATTCAATGTAATTGTCTTTTTTTTTTTTTTTTCCAATTCAATGAGACATTCATCATTTTCCTGTTCTACCCTGTCATCTTTATTTTTCCTTTGGTTTTCCATGACATGAACCAGTTTGCTAGTCAATGGGTAAGTGTCTTTTTGTTGTTTTTTAACCTACATTTTTTCTTTGATTATTGCAGTCACCTTTTGTTTTAAATGGTAATATTGCTTTTCATGTTGATTTGTTAGCCTAGCTCTCAGAATTCCTTTACAGCCTGACCTGGCTGCAGACTGATTATCAGCTTCTCAGTTCTTCTTTCCTTGTGCATCCTATAAGGTAGTCTCAGATGAATTCTTCACTCTTCTGCTTTTCAGACCACTGTCCTGTCTTACTGAGTCACAAAGTTTTGCACTCTTTCACCTCTCAGTGAGGCAAAAGAGCAACAAACCGTTTGTTTCAGGCTCATCTGAAGTAAACCACAACTAGCAACTCTGCATGAGGCTGAAGCTGACATTTCATCTGTTACTTAGCATCCGAGCAGTAACCTGCAAACGCACATGTGCACACCCTTCTTTTGGGACAGCCTATACCTTCATAAAGACCTGCAGACAGGTGGTATAGCCTCATTCTCCACAGTCTCGCCATTCTTCTCTCCTGCTCTGGACAATGCCTCCTGCACCGTCAGCCAGTTCCCTCAGAGCCAAAGTTCAGCATTTGCAGTTACCTTTTGGACTGCAGACCCTCACCAGATTCTCTTCCAAAATCTTCCCATTCTCTGGATTTTCAAGCTCCACTATACACTCTTCACAACACCAAAACAGAAATGCAGTCCTTGTTCCCTACTAGATCTGACCATGACCCCAAATGATTCCAATGATTCTTTTCTGTGCTAAGTGTTGGACAATTTAGCATACCTGTGGTGAAACACATACTTCTTTCAAAGTCCCCAAATTAATCTTCATCCCAGTTCATCTAATAAACCAAAGGAATCTCAAATTCTTCACGTATCAGAAATTATCAGATAATGTGGAAACTTAACTTTCTCATACACTTTGAGTTCTTGTCTATGTTACTTCCTTTTCCAGGGCTTTTTTTGAAGATTAAGAAAAAGTAGGGTTTTCAGTTGCTTCTAGCTGATATCATGGTGGTTGAAATGCTTCAAGATTTTTTGGGCGAGATACATCTGGAATATCCCCATCTGTCAAAACAGGCAGGAGATCATCTCGTAACATAAACAGTTGCATCTCTAGCTCCTCTATAGCAGCTCTGGCATTTCCAATTACTTCCACTTAGCCACTCAGTCCTTAAACCTTTTCCATGTTACCTTCTTTCCCTCATCCTCCTGCATCTTCATTTTAGTCTCAAACATGGTCTGTCTGCCAGTCAAGAAAAGCATTCCATAAGGCCTGAGATAACATTTTTGAAAAGGCCTGTTCATTCACCTAAAACTCAGTGGTGAATATCCATCTGACAGTTTCTAGAACTTATTCTACATGTGATGGAAGGTGTTATTTAATGAGATGGTTAGATTCAAACATCTCTTTGAATACCGCATGCTCTTTCCATTCCCTATAGAGAGCTATGAGCAGTTGTAAACCTTGTTCAAGTAGAGGTCAGATATGGAAGTTTTCACCCTTTCATGTCAGGTAGGAGGAAATTCTTACTTACCACATAATTAGGGCATTCTGGTCATGGTTACCAATAATACCCCTTGAGTTTAGAGTTTAAATTTCATTGAATCCCCAGGTTTTCCTGTGTTATTTCATGCACTGGTCACCATTCTTCAAAATGTCTTCCAGTTCACTCTCATAAAGACTTGCTAAGTCTGCCATTGAGGAATGCTCCCCTCCTTGCCTTCTGGATATTGTCTTAAAACCTCAGCACAGTGTAATTTGGCTCCAGACACAATCATTACATTGTGTTTAAAGAGAGTTTGGCTGGATGGATGCCTTCTGTGTTGGTTGGCAGTTGCCTTAAGATGGTTTGAGAAGCAGATCCAGGGAGAATCGCTTTATCTCATGCTAAGTGTTGGTGCCTGTGGCATGCTTCATGGACAACCAGAACGGCGGTTCCTGGAGTGCAGGGAAAGGATGCAGCAGGACAGCTAAGTAACATGCCAGTTGCTGTTATTTCTCAAGTAGGTGACTGCCCAGCTTCTTAGTTTCAGTGTATGTAATCTTAGGTACTTGTAGGGTGAGCAGTGTCCCACTTCCTTCTTTCCTGAACCAGAAGCCAGTAGGTGCTACTCCCTTACAGTTCATGGATCCCAAGTCAGATGAAGAGCAGCAGTAAGGGAAACCTTTTCTGCCACACAACATTCAATCCAGAGGTATTTTTGGCCTTGTTATTTGTGATAAGTAGTTTAAAACCTATCAATTTATAACTTTCTGATCTCGAGGCTGCATTATTCTGGCAACATTCACGTTTTTGAGTATGAGAGGTAAGAATCACACAGGAAACAGAGCTGGAGGCAAGAATCAAATAGAAAATATTTCTGGGGGCCAGTTAGGTTGACAAATTGTTAGATCCAAGCAGAAACTTAGATATGAGTCATAGCTTATTTGTTGCTTTGTGTAACTGGGTAGCGTGAACAGAGTAAATGCCATTGGTCTATACTGTTGAGTGCTTCATAGCAGAACACGTATAGAACCTATTTTAGTTGTTTCAGAATTCCAGCCTGCCAGTACCCTGTCATGCTTATAGAAGAAGAGAGACATACTTTTCAATTTGGGGGAAAATGAGTGATGTGCCATTTCAGTGGAATGTGCTACAGCCAGTGATGTGTATATCTATAGAAAAAAATAGGGAAAAGCAGGCTTTAATTTGATGAACTTTGTTTCTGAAGCCATTTTGGTTCATCAAATTCAAGAATTCACTCATTTAACTGCATAAGCAATAGAGGATTATAACTGATTGATAATAAAAGTGCAGAGACAATTAACATGTATGTAGTATTGAATATTTTATGTTGGAAGTAGGAGTTTCTGTTCAGGTGATCATGTGCAATTTATTTTCACAGCCATCCAACCTTAAAACAAACAAAGGAAAGCTAGCTGGAAAATCTTTTTTTAAAAAAGCCAACTCCTATATTGGAACATAGCGAGGTAGGATGGAAAACAAAATTGAACATGTTGTAAAAATGAGCAAGTTACAGTTCACAGCTGATCACCACGGGATTTAGAAACACTCCTCTGTTCTTTGTCTCCTTCCAAACGGTACTAGGAGCAGAGAACCACATTTGGAAGACCAGCCAGGTTGTCCTCAGAAGACAGTCCTGTTTGGTTACATCTCCTGACACTCTTGGCCACTAAGCATAGTTTTCTCCCATGTACCTCCTACAGCTGCAGCTTACATTTCATATTTTTCTGAGTTACTCTAGGGCAGCTGGAAAGGCAGGGCCACCTTCAGGGGCTTTAGGATGATGCTGAAAGACTCTACAACATGTTAAAAAAAAATAGGAACTGATTTTAGATCCATTGATTTAATGTACTGTGGAGGAAAAGTTGCAGACACATTATGGGACGGACAACATTGCTTTTTCACAGATCATGGGAATAGGTGTAGTTTTGAGATGCATCTGTAGGCAAATAATTATTGTTTTCAGAGAGTAAGAAACTATTTCCTTCTGAAGGCTGTGTAAGCAACAAATGTCACAAACAGTGTGGGGTGATGTAAGTCCTTCGCAGATCAAGAGATTATTATATTGGTCAAGAGATTAATATGGTTAGAATAAAATATATCTGAAATTTTGGAAAGTTCTCTGATGTATTTCTAACACACTGTTTCACTGTCCCAAGATGTTTATTGCTGTTTGTCTCAGATGTGTATTCACATTTTTCAAGTGTTTCTAAACTTTAAAAGAAATTTAAAAATTAACACGGTTGGTGTTGGTACCTGTAGCAGATACATATATATTGGGCAAACACATCTCAGTTTTATTCTCCCAATTAAACGCAGGTTCGGTAAGTGTGCTGTTTCAAAAATCATTCCTAAATATATTAAGCAGATTGGATTTAATGTTTTGGTTGTGTGGCAACTCTGAGACAGCTCTGAAAACTATTCAGCTGGCAGCTGCTAAGTTAGGCTAATGTTTATACTGACCTCAGTACTTTTACTCCAAGCATTATGCTGTTTGCTGTTCCAAGTAGCCTTGAACTATGAAGATAGGGTTAGTCTTTACAAGTCACATTTTCTGTGAAGTGGCTATTGGGGACAATCTTTGCTGTCAGATAAATGTTTCTAAAGGAAGAATTACTGTTCAAATTGATGTGCCTCCTTGACAGAACAGGATCCCTAGTTCCTGTTAATTTCAGAAGGGAACTCTGAGTATTATCTAAAAAGTCTTTCAGATTTATTTTAAAAGCATTTATTTAAAGGCACCTTCTTTATGAAAAAGTAAAAGAAAAAGGCTATGGAGAATGAAGTCTGTTCTATTATGCCTTTTATGGCCTATTAATTTGTTACCATCTATTCTGCTTTGTTGATGAAATTTTAATTTTGCCCTTGCTTGAGCATATTGTAAGATTTGTATAAACTGCAGCTCACTGTGCTAACAGAAAGGCTCTTTTAGGATGAACAATTGGAGCTCATTTTATTTCTAGAGGACATTTAAAATAACTTATGAATGAGAGTTGTCAGACATGAAATGCTGTATTAATTAAATCTTATTCTAATCTTTTTGCTTCTCCAGCTAAACCAACCCTTTAGAAAAAAAATACACGGCCACCTTAATTATATAGGAGAAGACAAAAAGTATCCTTCACATTCCTTTGCCTGAATAAGAATAAGAACTCAATTCATCTAAATAATAACCCCATTAGCTGCTTAACTCAACAGTGTACATGGGAAAATTTTCAACACAGAATGTAAGAAAGTGTTGATTGGATGGATCGTTTTCAAGGGTTTGTTCTTCTGATGTTCAAAATTATAATTTTAAGTAAATCTGATCTTGCAGGGTTATCAGCTTTATACTATTTATGACATCTGACAAAAGTGTGTGTTCGTATACATGCTAATGCTTCTTTATCTTTTGAAATACAGCAACAATACCATTCAAAAATAGATGACTTGGTTGAAGAAACTGTTAAAGAAATTATTTCACTGCTTGTTTCAAAGGTAAAAATATTTAGATTTTAACTAATAATAAATCTCTATTGACCTTCTGAAATGTCTTTAATATCACACAGTTTTTCTATACATGGTGAGACTGGGGGGACAACAACACGATTCGTAAATAATAGTCACGCACTATTGAATTTACAAATTTAAATTTTATAACCCATTAGTAAACAATTTCTGTGCAACCTGCTAATCAGATAAGTTTCTCTTCTGTGTTTCTCTTATAGGTAAGAAATTCTAGTTCTTAGATAAGAGCAGCTAGTAGAACTGGTACATCTTGATTACGTCAATATTATCTTAAGTAATAATATTTTTTATTTTTGTTTAATTTTTCACATAAAAACTTTCCTTCTATTACTAAGTAGTATTTAAATTTTGTATTTAGATATGTACAACATCCAGACCATCAGCATAACTTTTTAGTGAGATTTTGTTCTACAAACCATTTAATTTAAAAATATTTTATAAGTTGTTATTTCTTGAAATTGACTTTGTAGGTCTTTATATTTAAAAAGAAAATGTGTTTTGACATGACATAGGGACTTGGGGAATAAGTGCAGAAAACTTAACAATGTCGTGTTACTGTAGCACCTTACTCCGGTAAAAGTCTTAAGTGTTTGATATAAAAAAGAAAAGCTTTCAGTCCCTAATATTTTGCAGGGCACAGCAAATAATGACAGAAAAGAAAGGTTTTATAAGACGTCTTGTTATATATGCATTGCAAACTACCCAGAAATATCTGATTTTCAAAGCAGGAGAAATAACCTATACATTTATAATTCATGAGTTAGTTCCAAAAAAATAAGACTCTGGTCATATTTTCATCATACCTTCGTTTTCACTTGGCACAGCTTGCTGGCAGGGGGTGGGAGGAACAGGAATCTCCTTTCAGATTGACACCCATCATGCTTGCACAGGGGTTGAAAAGGGAGGCTTTGTAGAAGCATGTAGAAGTTTAAGCAAAATGTGTCCACTTACTGATAAATCTGTAGAAACCACAGATTTTTTTTCTCTAGCGAGAAGTTTTGAAGTAAGCATAACTACAGATGGTTCAACTCAACAGTTTTGAGTTTTACCTGCTGCCTGTCATCACGCTGAACTAACTTGTCAGTTTATATTTTTTGTGTTATTTAAGAGGAAGAGGAAGAAAGGGGAATTTAATCAGAACAAATCATGCTATTAAAAGTTAAACCTTTTGATTAATAAGAAGGAAGAAAATAGCCACATTCTTCCTGTACACATCTATAAGAAACTCTAGAGACAACTGCTGTCAGTACAGAGGGATTTATACATTATTGGTACATTATTAGTTATCACATATGCTCTTACCAGAGGTTTAAATCTTGGAACAGGAAGCAAATTTTCTGTGTCATTGGCTGATCGGTAGAAGCTTTAACCAGTCTCTGCTCACCTGAGATGTGAAATGTCAACGATGTCCTGATGGCTTCTGTTTCAAGGCAGAAAGCCTCTGAGGGTACAGAGGAAGGCTGATTTTTCACTCTTGATTTTGGCCAGAAAAAATGCACATCAGTGTACATGATATCTCTGTGTGTGTGTGTGAGTGTGTGTGCGCGCGCGTGTGTGTGTGTGTCTGTTCATTTTTTTTTCTGTCTAATATATTTTCATTCATTTTAGCCTTTGCCTCTGAATTACTTCCTTTGTGTTCCAGTGGAATAAGTGTTTCAATAATTGTTTTTGGCTGCAAGTCATCTATGAAAACGAAAAGAGTACTTTCACTTCAGTGAGACTTTACTTGGTAAAGACTATACTGTGCATTTTGTATGCAAGACTTACCAGCCTAAAGCATTTAACAAATCACAGGAATAGCACAAAACAGTGAAACAAAGCACAGCGTGTCTCAGGGTAACCACTTCAGAGAATGTGAGGTATACGCAGAAATGCTCCTAGAGCTTCACATGTCTGTACACTGGGATCTCAGAAAACAAGTTTCCAGCTTTATAAGTAAGCTTTTTCTTTAAATGGACACCCTTGACACTGCAATGATTTGCTCTCTGTTCTTTTTTGTGTGTCCCTCTTGATTGGAACCATTTGTTGGCACTGTGGACACCATGTTGTTTGTGAGATCAGCCCCTTCCATGGCGGTTCTTTGCACAATAAGATTGAACACCGTTCTGCAGAAAGAATCCTTGCCAGTCAGATAAAATGAGTTAAAGTATGAACAGCAGCTTCTCACAGGAATGCAACGGCAAGGCAGAAAGCTGGTATTTGGTCTAATAAAGGGGCTGTAATTATACATGTGCATGGGATGCAAGAAGCAGCTGCCACTCTCTCTTGTGATGTGATTTTATTCCTTGATCGGCACCTACATGGTGCCTACCTACTGGCGTCTTAATTAATCACTGTAAATATGACAGATTAGATTGATAAATGACAAATGTAGGTTTGCACTTGCTCCTGCTCCTTGAACTGTTAAAAGTAGGGCTTATTGTAAAGTGATGATCTCAGTTCCTCTGGAGGTGACACTGTTGTGACACTGTTACAGTGCCCATTAACAGCATGCCAGATGGAATTTTGTTCTGTCCTCACACTCATAAAGGAATACTCGTGGTTGTGGGAATTACTGTGTTGGGAGCAAGGGATGACTTCTAAAATAATCTTTGTATAAACTGGAAAGCAATTCATATGTGTAAAATAAATGCACAGGAATACAACAGCTGACAGATATGTTATATACCATTAATTACTCAAGCAATGTAACAACACAGAGGGAGGGTGATTTCTTTGTTTTAAAGGCTAATTTGGGAAAGTTTAAACATAAGGCTATAATTAATGCAATTAATAAGGTGGGTTTTTGGTCAGAAATAAATTTTGGCAAAAACGCCTGTCATAGGTTAAGGCTGGGCCAGCCACTAGATGAATGACAGATGCTATTATCCCTTCCCAAAGGGGAAGAGAAAGGGAATAAGAGAGGGAGACTTAGGGATTGGAAAAGAAAACTAAAACTGCCTTAATGAAAATAATAACAATAAAACGAAAACATTCAATAATAACATTAAAATTAACATATACAAATATATAGAAAACCAATACTGAACCCAGCCCTCCTGATGGCAACCACATCACCATCACCACTGATGCTGTGGGCAGGCACTGGGGAAGGCCCAGACTGGACTCAGTGCCAGACGGGAAACAGATTCAGGAGCTGGATTCAGGAATGCGCAGATTGGGATCAAAGGCAGAACAGACAGAGCCCGCCTTGGACATTGGCCATTGAAGAAGAGAACTTGACCCTCATGATCCCTCAGCTTTATACCAAATATGACGTCTATGGGATGGAACACCTTGTTGTCAGTTTAGGGTCACCTGTCCTGTCTGCTCCTCCTCACAGGCACAGCCTCTAACTCACTGCACCCCCAACGTGGCACACAGGATTCAGCAGTGACCTTGGTCTGCACAGGAGCAAGTATGAGCAAGAGCCTTTCTGCACACCAACCCCTGGTAGTAACTGCACATCCAGCGTTATCACTGCTAGGAGCAGACACTGTCTGCAAAAATACGCCGCTAACTTGAGAAAGTGCAGTTAGTTAGAAGAGTCTGAGCTGGAAAGTGAAATCACTGAACAGAATGAGTTCTGTTCTAACTCAAACCATAAGAAGGCCTTTTCGTGCCGCTTGCTGAAGAGTCACTACTCAGAGTTGCTACTCAGAGATCACTGGTGAACCACACCATACCAGAGATTTGGGGCATATATTTTCTTGCTGCCTCCTGGCCATGTAGTAGCAGTTCACAGGATATTCTGTTGACAGAAAACTCTAGTGCTGTTACACTGTTGGGTGAAATCAGAGCTGGATTTCTATTCAACAGCAAAGGTAAGAGAAACATGATATCAATATCACCACCTTTAACAATTGTGCTCCATCATCTTTGAAGCTGTCAGCTTAGAAACCGTGGTCTTAGAACATAACGTGTGTTTTCTAGCCACAGTACATGCTGGGTCTCTTTCACGGGCACCCCCTTGCCGTGGGGAAAGAGCTTGCGTGCCCTTGTGAAGTTGAGAGCTATGCTGGTGGTGGCATGTGCCTCCGGTAGGGTCTCCCAAGCCAGACAGGTCTCAACTGAAGGGTCAGACAAAGTGTGTCCACGGGCAGGATGGGCTCACTAGCCTTCGGGCAGCCATCCTAGGAGAAGGACAACTCTAACTCCAAACCCGGGCAGATGGAGCTCGTTTAGCCCTGTAAGGCCATCCATCTAAGAGAAGGATACTCTAACCAAACCTATGACCTGAGGACTTCGCTGTCACCGTCCAAGCTCGCTAGGCCCTGGCAGATGAACCTCAGGTGTAAAGGGTGGGGCCAGTCTCGCGCACGCTGCGCCTCACCTAAAAAATCCACCGCGCAGGCTTGAAGGGTGTACTCACATTTGCAAAGCCCTGTAGCAACAGGAAAGGGACGTTGGCCTTTTCAGCCATCAGCGCGCTTGCAATAAGCGTGGGCAAAGCCCTTCCCAAATCTTCGTCCGTGAAGCCAAGCCATGATGATGACATGCTGGGTACACACACTCCTATATTTAACCATGTGTTCTAGAGGCAGCAAAGTGGTGTTGGGTAGCAGGCCCACCTTTGGGTTGGGTTTCTATTTCTGCAGTGGTTCGATGATTTCCATCAGTTCAATCAATAGGTGAAGCTGTGAAAACAATGTTGTCTTTGATTTCAGCACTTTGTGAGATGGGAAACTGGTCAAATTTACAGTTTGCATTGCCCTGCTGAACGATAAAAACCTGAGGAACTAAAACTCACATTCTCTTTCCAAGTACTTACTTTTTCTTATTGTGCATTTAGATTTTTCTCTGTGCTATTCCTCCAGGTTGTTTCGGTGTTAGAAGGTGTACTGTCTAAATTGTCAAGATACGATGAAGGCACTTTCTTCTCATCATTGGTTTCATTCACTGTAAGTATTTGGATTCACAGAGGTTCTGTTCTTCTTTCTGTGCATAGTTCTGAAGTTGTGCACAGTCTGTAGTAATAAGCACTTAATGTGTGTTGTTTTATTTTTAATTTTCTAAAGGTGAAAGCAGCTGCAAAATATGTTGACGTCCCCGTAAGTACAACCCTTTTAATACATTTTTCTAGTGTTCATAATAATTCAAAAAACAGGGGTTTTCTTAGCTCACATTTTTTATTGTTGACATTTTACTTTCCTACAGAGATTCATTATAGCTTTACACAGAGTATTTAAACAGCCACTGCAAACCTCAGAGGGCATTTCATTTCCCCCAAGCAATGAGTAACTCTCAAAGCAAAGCTTGGAAAGGTTATTCTCAATGCACTTTTTCAGTTGTGGAAGAGGGAGGATTGTAACTTAGATACTCTTTTGTAGGAGTCTTTCCATCATTTGGCTAAATAGTTCAAATATATGGGTAAGCAACAAGTAAAAAGCGTCATACTTGAATATCCATTATTTATTGATTTCTTACTTCAGGACCCAATCTTGCATATTTAATCCCTTGCTTGCTAAATCTGTGTTTGATTTGCCATCAAATAGATTTGTTGGAGCTCTTTTATACATAAAAGCAAAATTCAGCTATGAGAAATTTTATTAAAGTATCACAGTAGAATATCTTTTTCAAAAAAAAAAGTTATCAAACATTGTCATTATCATGTTGATAAATGTCCGTTGTTCTCTCACAAGTCTGTTAACATCCCTTTTTAATGTGATTCTGAAACAATTTTCCAAGCATAGCAACAAAAAAATACTATTAATATAGTATATTAATATATATTAATTATAGTATATAATATTTATTATATATAGTATATAAACCATCAGTGGTCCACCCTGGCCTCCAATTGGGAGATTTGGAGACACACCATACATAACGCTGCTGTCTCCTTTGAGAGCACACGTAGAATCAGTCTCGAGGAGAAAAGACAGCGCAGAAAGAACCGTGCCTCGACTATACCACCCAAGGAGACCCTCTGGTGTGCTCTTTGCAACCGGTCTTGCCTATCCCGCATTGGCCTTTTCAGCCATCAACGCGCTTGCAATAAGCGTGGGCAAAGCCCTTCCCAAATCTTCGTCCGCGAAGCCAAGCCATGACATGACATGATATATTATATTAATATATAAAATATATATAATATTAATATATATTATATTAATATAATATATCAATATATTAATATATATTATATATAGTATATGATGTATATTAATTATAGTATATTAATATATAAATTGATATGTTAATGACCTTACAAGAAATAAAACTACAAATACAGAAGAACACTGGAAAAATACCTTTGCCACAAGCTCAGGGGAATATTGCAAGACAGGTCACACAGGGATGCACTGCGAGGGGAAGGGAGAGCAGAGAGGTGGTTCCTGGAGCCCTGTTGCCTTTCTCACAGTCACTGAACAGTGTTGCTTGGTCTGAAGAGACCACCAGATTATAGACAGGCTTTCAGGATCCTTGCATTTTTACAATCCCTTTGCTTTTCAGCTATCCCATACACCTTTCCCACAGCCCAAGACATGACCTGGACTATAGTACTACGGCTACAGGTGTAACGTGTACTTCAGGAAGGCTGTGGATCTGACCAAGCAAACATTTTCCAAATTCTGGAGGACATTTTTCCTGGTTTGAAGGAGCTTGGTAGGCTGGAGTTTGGCTTTGCTTCTTCACATCCTTCCTCTTGCTGTGAAGATGCAGTTGAGGCCAAGAAGAGCTATTATTGTCACAACTGTCAGCGAGTGTTCAGTCTGAATAGGATCTAAAATCACCAGTTGTGGAAGTTACAAATTCAAACTGCAAAAGAAGGCTGTAAGTCATCACATTACAAGGTCATCTCCTGGGCTCACAACTGAAGTGAGAAGTGGAGAAGGGGGCAGCACAGGGTGAGGAATTTATGCCAAGGTCTTGGTCATGTGGTGGTAACCTGGCAAGCCTGCACTGAAGCTAATTAAATGTCTCGTGTGACTGTATTTTGAACTGTTATGGTTTAAAATCTCTTTTTGTCCCTCCTCACCATATAGCTACGTATATGGAAGTGCCCTAAAGATGACCACAGTAGACCCTTTCTTTTGCTATAGTTGCAAATATGTGCCAAATTACACTTTGTTACATGTCCGCATTCTGCCCTTGTGCCCCATCTCCATTCAGGGATCTCATTGGGTCACCTTAGCACTCTCCTTGGGGTCCCTGAAACAGAGCTGTTGATGCTTGGTGGATCTAGGGGAGAAGGAGGTTGGGGTGGGAAAGACCTTTGTGAGTTTTTTGGGTGTGTGAATTCAACAAGAGTTTTTGATCTTTGATTACTAGGCTCAGTATTTGGCAAAGAGGGTAAAATATGCTGGTTTATAGTGAAGTAAGAAGAAACTAACTTAACAAAAGAGATGTTAGAAGAAAATGAAGGTAGTACTGAGTACTGTTTTAGAGAGAGGATGAGAGGTAGTGGAGATAAAAAGGTTGAAAGGTAAATAAAAACAGAAATAATAAAGGTTTCAAAAAGAAGGAGGACATTCTTGGATGATTCTTGGTCATTTTGAGGAAAAGGCTAATTCTTAGTATTGAGAGGGAATGTAGACATTAAATAGGCAGTGGGATGTATGAACTCACAAGGAGCTCTCTTTGCTTTCCCCAGCCATTGAGTATAGGGCTGTATGGACACGGTGTATGTTTTGGTAATTGAAACATCAACAGAAATACTAGGAACAGTGCAAAATAACTCAGACTAAGAAGAGTACCAACAATGATGGCCAAATGATTTCCTAAAAATAATAATGAAAAATTCTGGTTGCCATTATGCTCTTTTTGTTGGTAATTGTCACAGTACGCTAGGCTCTGAACTGAAAGAAATTGTGGCAGCTGTGCACGTGAAAGAACCCAAATGTTCAGGGGAAAATAACACAAGCATCACAAATAGAAGTAGCGCACGAAGGGTGAAATTTGTCCTGTTATTATGTTTTGATGTTTGGGAATGCAAAAGCTGATTTATCTGATTTAAAAGAACTCACTCATATCTGTTATAACTCTTTCTTTGTTTCTCTTAAAGCCCAAGCAAGCCTTAGGAGATGCAGAAGTACAACTGTCTAATTTTTTTCTTTTTTTTTTTTTTTGTTAAATATTCTGTTCACAAAGCCAGTTAATTAATGCAAATATGGAAAGAATGCTATAGAACTGAGGGCAAAAAGTGAATATTGTTAATCTCAAATGATTATTATTTCTCAATCATGTAGATAATTTCATTGTATTCAGTTTCTCATCATGTAAGTCAGTTTTGCACACAAATAATTGTGTCTTTCTCTAGCTAGTCATTTCTACACGCATTTGCCTCATTTACAAATATCACCAGAGCAATTACTCATACAAATTGAGCATCCAGTTACATGCATATGTATATACTGCTTTCTGTTCAGAAAGGTATGTTTAAATCCCTTTGTAGGAGCCAGTAATCTATGCCAGTCATTTAGAGGGCACAGAAGGAACCTAATCCTCTCTCACTTCATGTAGGCCACCTGTCATACCAAGTGCAGAGAGGCCATTTGAAGGACCCAGGGCTGACAGCAGTGCACAGCTCACACAATGCCAGGCCTCTTGCTCCGCTCTTGCCTTTATGTGGGGATCAAAGGTATGAAAAGGGGCCTCACACATGTGCCAGCATTTGACTTATGGGGTCCTGCAGAGGCCAATGTAGAAACTCTGCCTCCTACCAGGCAGATACACATTGGTACCTTCCAGATACCTCCCTTTCCAAATATCACACTTGTACTGCGTGGCCTCATGTAGCTGGTTTTAAGAAGCAAACAACTTTATCTGGGAAATCATTGTTTATTCAGGTGTGGCCATACTGTGACATTAATTTTTTATAATTTTTACTTGGAGACTTCTGCTTAAAAATAAAGAGCACACAACAGTCATTATCCTCATCATGCTCAGGGCTTCTCCTGCCTTTCTCCGCCTCCTCCTCTGTATACTCACACCTGGGAACTGGCCCTTCTGTTTTCAGATCCATAAACAAGCTATTGCAGAGTGGAAGGGAAAGCCCTGCATCATCTGTTTTAAGTCAGCAGTATTTCTGAGATACCTTTTAAATGGAGGAGAAAGATGGCTGATAATTGGTAGGAAAGTTTAAATAACATAGTAGAACATAGTTATTTTGGGGGGAAAGCATATTTTAATACTTGTTTTTTTCATAGTAGCTGTAGCATTCTGAAGACCTTTTGCACCATAGAATCAAGATCCTGGTGGAGACACTTGCATGCCTGTGTTGCCCTGTGAATGTGATGAAACTACACATATATGTAAAAGTGTTTGCGTAAATGCTTGCAGAATCACAGCTTAAGTTCTGCATGGCAATTCTCAAAATACACACCTTTAGCCTTTGCCAAGGTTGCTTTTTCTTCTACAAGTGTTAGAGGCTGGAAAAAGGCGTTGTATTTCTTCATTTAAGCAAAAGACTATTTTTCATAACCATGTGATAATAAAATGTTACCTTTATAATAGACTGATTATACAAATTATGCATCCTCCTGCCTGGCATTATGTATTTTGATTTGTAAGGAATGAAGGGAGTGAGAAACTTGTCATGAGTATGAGTAGTTTCTATTCCAAAATTATTTTAATGATATTTTAATTCAGTCATTCCAAAGCCCAAATGGTGAGCCTTGCAGCATTTAGAGGAGAAATTTCAGGCAGGGAAACTTTCCAACATGCTCTTTCATTTGGTGGTGGACACTGAATAAGGAGCTCCTGCATTTCTCACAATAGCCCCCTCCAGCTCATCACTCCTTTTCATTTCATTGTTACATCCATGCTGTAGTTAAAACGTCTCCCTCCAGTATGCAGGGGAGGGGAAGGGGGTGGAGAGGAGAGCAAACACAAAATGGGATGAAGTATGTTATTATATAGTTAGTCTCTAACATCTATTCTCAATCTTTGAAACATTAATGCTTTGACAGGATAGCAACTTGGTAAAACTAGATTTTTTTTCTTGGTAATACCAAGAATACAAGTTTGTTTAATACTGTCTGATGCTAAGAAAAGTTCTGTGGCAAATGCCAAAGTGAGAATAAACGTAACTCACGTATTTGTAAAGGTACATGGTTTTTACTGAGATTTGTGACAAACTGTTGCATTGCAAAAAGCTGTACAGAAACTTAGGTGTGTCTCTCCTGTAGGAAAAGACCAATACTAGTGGCAGTAGTAGGCTCGTTGCAAACCTTTAGGCAGCAAAATATTTGAATGCCTGGAAATCAAGGCAATGCAACATTACTTTTGAAGAGGTGCCTCAGGCAAATTTTACCAGTGGTAGCGATGTGTGTCAATCATAATATAGCATCTACGTCATCTTGGAAACTGGACTAATGTATTTTTAATTTTGCCTCATTGCTAAATAGACACTACGATAGTGTTTTCCTGTTTAAAGGGGGAAATTTAAGCTGTTTCTTCTTTATCTAACTTTGTTGCTATGAAAAAGTGCCTGTTGATCTGAACCCACCTACTAGCGAATAGTAAAAGAGACAACCTGCACCTGTGGGATTAGGTGCAGCAGCAGGAAGTAAGAGCACTTGCAGTATATAATTAACAAGGATTTTTTTTTTTTTTTCCCCCAAACAGCATGTTCATTTTGCCAGGTTAACTAGTGATTAACCCTAAAAAAGAATGTGCTGAAGCCTACACCCTTGTTTAAACTCATTCACTCACCCATGTATTCAGTTACTTGTGTAACCAACGACAAAGTAACCCTATTTACAACTCTTCATTTCCTGGTATTTTATTTGATGTCTTTGTGTTTCCAGTTTCTCCATTCATGCCTTTGTTTGGTTCTCTTTCATTTTCAGATAGGCAAAACATCTTGTCTGCTGTTCTGAATAAACCAAACATACAATAACTTTTTCTCTATTATAAAAACCCACTTTTTTTCTTGGGGAAGTTTTCAGACAGAATACCCTTTTTTACACTTATCCAGATAAATATACTAGGTTAAATTCTTCTCTCAAAGATGTGCACATAACTCTTTCCCATTAACTTCAGTAGATGTTCTGCCAGAGATTCAGAGGAGCAGAATTTTTTATATTGGGTATGGATGTGGAGACTGAGTTGCTTAAGTCTGTCCAATGTTAGTAATGAAATGCCCCTTGTGACAGTTACTTAAAATATATCTCAGTTTCTATTTGTTTGTCTTTTAAAGTACATCCAATTGCTTAATTGTTGTTTGAGGTTTTTTATTCTACATTAATCTGGGGGTTTTTTTCCGAGGTTTAATAATCCAAAATAGAACAATAGAGGATCATTTAATCAAAGGTTCTCATCTAATACATAATCCCTATTTAAAAAAGTTAAAACACAAAATATATAATACTAAGCCTGTTTTGATGCTTATAATAGCTTTTATTTCTCTTTCACATGTTTAGAGAAAACAAATAACTTCAATGCATGCAATATGGAGAGATAATGAAGTGTTTGATACACTGTTGATTCGTTCAACATTTAATGTGTGTTTTGCCCACCATGAGCAAAGATGGTTAACTTGCAATTATTTTGGTGAGGCTTTAAAACAGGGAGTCATACTGTTGAAGTACTGATAATCTCCCATACCTAGACATACTTCTACTGTAGGCAGGCACTGTTTAAAATGAAAATTAATTTTTTTTTCCACAGCAATTTCAAAGATAATTATCCTGCACACATTAAAGAAGGATGAAGTGTTTTAAAGAACTGTAATTCTAATTGGTAAATGTCACCAGCTGTTGCAGTTACTCTTACTTGTGTATATTCTTTTAATGATTACACTCCTGTGCCACAAGCTACAGGAAAATATATTCACTAGGTGTGAAATTCCCATATGTCACAGCTTCAGGACTAGATAAACATCTCAAAGATGGAGGGGAGAGTTAATGCTGATGGGAAATGATATTTTTCTAGCTTTGGCTGTCTGCAAGAGGAACACTTTTTATTGAACTTTGTAAAAGAAAAAAATGCATGAATTGGAGAACCGTTAGTTTTTAACATTCAGTGGAAGATTAGTTTATACATTTGATTATATATCTCCAAGACCTATAATAAGCCTTTCATTTGTTAGTTTATCTCCTTCACCCATACCTGGAGATTTCAAAATATTTCCCCATTATCCCTCCAAGTTAAAACTCGTCCAATTCCTATAAATTGCCTATCAGACTTTAGAAAGTACATAGGGTTTCAAAGCTAGTTGTATTCTTTTGTACCATCACAAATGAATATACTAAGGTGAGCTGTGGAGCTTTCCATTTTACATCCTCGTCACTTTTTGATTTAGTTCAATTTTAAAACATTTCTGTCACATTTTAATGAAAGTACATTTTTATGAAGGAAATCTATTGATTTGTATGAACCAGGTTTTTCAACAGAAAACTGTTTTATCTATTGTAGTCTTACATTTTTATTTCTATGCTTAGGATCAAGGTGAGTAACTCAGGTGTAAATATAAATGCCCTGCTTTCCTCTTAAGAGTTTCATGTAGGCATGTATATATGTGATAAGGTTTTGAAATGAGCATTCATTTTCTCTGGAATGACCAATCCAGATGTGCAGGAGATATTTCCATTTTTCAGTGTGAGTTTTGAAGATGCTAAGTGTGTTAAACCAGGCTATCGTTCCAGATTTTAACTATTACTTTTAAGAAATGAAACTGCCATTCATGCACGTGTATAAATGAAAAATAGAATCTTCTTATTTTGTATCATATTTCTATATGTGTGCACGGTAGAGTCAGGAAAAAAAGAGATAAAACTCATGATCCAGGAAGTTTCAGTTGCTGCAGTTTTGAAGTGAGAGTCCTCTCATCCTATTATTGTAACAGCAGTTTCTGGACAGTTATTAGTTTGGGCATGTTGCACCTTTCCTTCCCTCTTGTACTCAGACCTGTTACATACAAGATAATAAGGAAAGAGAAAAAAATAAAAGATATCCACTTGTAGACTAGAAAGGAAGCGCTAATATAAAATTATAGGTAAATATTTTAACTATGTGAGTATGTTTATGTATGCAAGCCTTTAAAATGTGCTAAACATTTTACTCACACAACATTGTGCATATGCTGTTTTCAGACAGTAACAGCTTCTGAGCAATAGAGATGACTTATGACTGGGAATTCAGGGACAGCGTATAGCTGCTTTGGTCCTCCTTCCCTAGAGCTGTTAATTATTTAGCCATATCTCATCATGGCTTGGCTTCGCGGACGAAGATTTGGGAAGGGCTTTGCCCACGCTTATTGCAAGCGCGTTGATGGCTGAAAAGGCCAATGCGGGATAGGCAAGACCGGTTGCAAAGAGCACACCGGAGGGTCTCCTTGGGTGGTATAGTCGAGGCACGGTTCTTTCTGCGCTGTCTTTTCTCCTCGAGCTTGATTCTACGCGTGCTTTAGCCATATCTGAATCCTTTATAAATAGCTTTGTGCTAAGGCCTCCTGTAAAATGTTATAACACTTGGCCTTCTTTTGCATGCCATGAACTTTAAAAACTATTATTTGGGAGCTAAGTGATAAAAGTGATACTTTTACAAACTTACTCACACAGAAGGCATTTACAGAGGACTTTCTGAAGTGCTTACATTCATTCTCTGTTCGTGTCAGAGAATGGTGAGCTCCTGACCAGCTCTGCGTATGCTGCCAGGAAAGGGAGTGTTGCAGGCTGTTAGGGGATTTAGTGTGGAACAACATTTTGTGGCTACAGAGGTCCACAAGTCCCAGATGGGTAGGAGAGAGAGCAGTTTCAGCTGCTGCTCTGGCTGGCCTGACATAGTATCAACATAGGCGTGACCTATCCTGGCCTGTCCCATGTTTGGGAGTGTGAAAATGAAAATTTTGCCTATGAAAATTATGCCTACTCTGCTCTTCATACAGAACATAGATCGGTACAAGATGGGAAACATTTCAGCCCTTGCTCTTTCCCCCGTCATCATCTGAGCTGATTGTAGGAGTGCAAGAGTTTCAGAAAAATAGGAGTATAGGTCTACTCTCATACCGATCTTTTTATGCTATTGCTGTCCAGGAAATGCTTGAACTTGGTTTGAACGGAATTAGTAGAAGCTAACCTCGAACACAAAATTCAGCTGTACATTGGAATCACAATTAATCTGAGGCAATGCAAAAGGAACTGAATGCTTTTTTTAACCATTTTCCGAATGTGATAACAGGATCTGGACCTTGAGGGTGGAGTAACTATGAGAGCCTCACTAACAAAAAAGGGGAAAATGTCCAAGTTTGCCATTGATGTTACCAGAGCCAAGACTTCATTCCATTACATGTGACAGTATAGAGTTATGACTCAAAGCATCCATAAATTATAACACTGAGAACTTTATTAATAGTGAACCCTTCTGAACTTGGTAACTCACCCAGAATTCACAGCGGAATCAGTAAATACATTCTATACATGTGTAAACATTGTAACAAAATCTCAGTTTTCATTACATTTAAGTATAACTTCTCCTAAGTCTCAGTTCTTGAGTGATCGCTCTCTTTCCCTTCCCACTACTTCTCCCTTTACTTTATGTCTCCACAGAAACCAGGGATGGATCTAGCAGACACCTACATTATGTTTGTTCGACAAAACCAGGATATACTTCGAGAAAAGGTCAATGAGGAAATGTACATTGAGAAGTTATTTGATGTAAGTAACTACCCTTGCAAAGCTTGCTGGTATCACTACTACATCAGGAGGAGGGATAAGATGCATGTTGATGATATTCAACAGGTCTTTCAGATGTTCTTCCCTGTTGATCTTTTTTTCTTTTGCTTTTTTTATTTACCATCTTCAGCTGTCCAGGGTGACCTTTCTTTAAACATTTTCTGCATGAAACTTTTAAGTGCTAGAAGGCATCAATAAAATTGGTAGAAGATTGTTATTTGAAATAGTCATTTTTCTGCTGTGAGTAGTCCAATTATATTCCATCTTTTGATTTTGTATGTGTTAATGGAGAGAATTGGATTGGTGTGGTTTATGGACTCCACTGCAGAACTGATTTCCCTAAATTAAAAACTCGTACATATCAGTGTCTGCTCGAATACGGTAAGAGGCCAGTTACGCCAGGGACATCTATGGGTTTGACTGGTACTTTCATGGAATGACTTAGAGAATTTTGTTCTGTGGATTTTTAGTTTAGTACTTATAATTTCTTAAAGTTGACCAAACATTTATTGAATTGTCAAACTCATTTTCAAAATTCCAATCCTGCTTCTGCAAGTTCAGAGTAATCCTCGTTCTCATCCTCAAGGCCCACACGTTGCTAGCCAGCCCATATCTTCACAATAATGCCCCTCAGCTTCGATACTGGCTTCCGCAGCCTACCTCCACTCATTCCTTTGCCCTGATCCCTCCTCTTCTTGTCAGAAATGTTCACCTACTCGACCAAAATTTTCCTCATGTGAGGCCCTCCTGTAAGGTCCCTAGCAACACTCTTGGGCATATTTCTGCTCGTTCCAATTCTGACCACTAATTTATGTCTAGTATGTCCCTTTCTGAGGTGTGTGAAGGAGAAGCTGTAGGCAGCTGAAATTAGACCTTCTGTATAAATTCAAAGCACTACAACATGTAAAATATGACTAAAATAGAAGTTATTTTATTATAAACTCGGATCAATTTACATCACAATGATGTCAGTCATTTATAATTATGTAGGAATCTGAACAGGAAAAGAAATAATCTCTGGCACTGCGCAATGCATTTTATTGCAAAACAAATTCCAGAACATAATACAGACTGAAATGTATTTATTTGCATGTCATCTCCTAAGCATTTTAGAAAGCTTTGCTGGCAGTTTCGTTTAATTATGCAAGTTACAGCAAATGTTTTCATAACAGCAATTCACAGCCTTTACTGTGACACTACAGTTGTGGCAGTCACAGAAGGACCCATAACATAGACTCTCAGCCATGGTATGTCATGTCAGTGTTTGTAGTTTGTTAGACTAGGTGGTCAAAATGAGACTTATCTCTCAGATTTTATATTTCCAGGCACTCCCAAGCAGCTTTACGAAGAAAAGTATCATCTGTTTTAATAAGCTAAGTGCTAATATGTGTGAAAAGAATTATTTTATAAAAGCTTTGATGCCCTGCAGGGGTAGAAAAATTATCATCCATCCAGCTGGCACCTTCACAAAGTACTAAAACCATATTAGCAACTTCTGCTTCAGTTTGCTTTTGCACTGAATCTGCAAGCATATGTTTCATTTTCAAGTTTCTATTTTTTGTTTTTCTTTGGGGTTATTTTTGCTTATGTTGTAATTTGCTGAATATTAATAAAATTAAGTGCCTAAGGCCAAGTCTAACTCTCATTGGAGAGACCACATTGACTTGTCAATGTGGGCTTGAACCAAGCCTTAGGCTGTGTCCATAGCGGTAGACTGATCAGGGTCTGGACACAGGCCTGAGAACTAGCAAGTGATCATCCATACCATTAAGTCATCAGCATGGTTCCTGGTGTGATTGTGGCTTAGGCCAACTAGCAGTAACCCAAGGACAGGGCCTCATTATGACTGGGTTAGCATGGGTCAAGGACCTCTTCCAAGTTTGATTTCAGCAATCAAGCTTTTCGGCACAAAAAAGGTGTCTACTGTATGTATGCAAGTCAAGACATAGCACTTCCCATTGAGGGACCATTCCTGTCCCCTTTTACTCAGTCGTATGCGTTGTTTGCTATCATGGCCAATGCTTGTAGCTGTAAGGAAAGAAAAAAGATGTACATGGTAAGTATGCTGTGTATCAAATACCTATTTGTGTGTTTATTTTTCTTTATGTATGGCAGTATCACATTTCTGCATAACATCACACTAGGACATAAAACCAATTGTACAGATTTAGATAAATGCATTCACAAATTTGTAAGCTCGTAGCACAGAAATTTAAAACAAAGGCATCTCCCTGTGTTAACTCACCCTTCCTGAGATTAATTCAGATTTAGAACAGCACGATTGAGAGAGGTTTTGCCCATGATTTTTGGAAGTGGTTTTTAAATTAATGATATAGCAAAACCTAACTACTGTTTATAAATTCAATTCTATTGAGTTATATTTCAACAGAAAGAATAATATATATTCATATTTCTATGCAAACATACTTCAAGCCATTCGACTGGCTACAGTTCTAGATTACAGATGATTTCCCCTTAAAATACGTTGTATTTGTATCAGATAAGAAATCCTTGGCCAAGTAAAATAGGAAAAGTTCATGTCTGTGCTTCAGCCAGGGAAACACCTGATCCAGAATAACAAAAAGCCCCAGACTGTTCTGTGTGCTGGAGGTGTTAGTTATAACTGTAAACAAGATGAAGCCTCAGACACTATTTTAATCCCCAAAAAATGTATAATTACCAACTATTTATGCACAGATTTCATTGACTTGATTCAGGTCTGCTACATAGTAAGTCGCTCTGAAAGTAATGCCTCCTATTTACAACATATTTCCGTGGAAACTACAACAGATACAAGGAGCACAATAACACTGTTTGATAGAGCAAATTCTCAGCTACAAAACAGTTTTTTGATACAGTCACCCCCCCTCCCATTGGCAATGCATTTTTGCCAGTGGTGAACAAGATCCTGCGTGCCACTCTCGTAAAAACCTGCACCAGCTGGGGGGTCCCACCATCACTGTCACCACTGCTGGAATGTGCCACCCATCACCTCACTGTGCTGACAGCCACAGTTTGGTCTCCGTAAATGTTCAGCAGTGTCGGTGAATGTCAATGGGTGCCAATTTTTCTGCATGGAGGAATTCAATGACACACCTTTGCTTCATGCGCACTGACATGTCAGACTGCCCCTCTGCTGCCATCTGTCACACGGCAACAAAATTTAACGCAATATTGGCAGGAAGCTTCAACCTCTACTGCCGTACCACCAACATCCACCTCTGACATCGTGGACCAACATAATAAAATAGGAGGCATTACTTTTGGAGCAGCCCTTTTACTAACAACTATTACAGTGACAAAGAGAATGGGATGTCTATCATATGAAGTAATGCACATAACAAAGAAGATCATTTAAATTTAAGAATAGTATTGATACAAGTACAAATGTCTGCCAGTGAGTCACAGTCTGTTAAGACTAGAAGCTGGAAAATTTTCTATCTACCTGAGAAGTCTCAAACAAAAAATGTTTTATGGTGGTGCTTATTAAGCCTGGAAAAAGCACTGCCATGCTGTACAAAATGTAAAAACCAGGATAATAGAATTTAAGCTTGTGATATGAATCCTTACATATGAGAGAGGCTCAAATCTCCAGGGGTCTTTGACAGAAGGCTAGGCTGCTAGGTTATTCTGCACCATTTTTAAACCATGTAAATCCCGTGCTTCAGTACCTCTGCTGCTCATGCAGCACAACCAAGGTGGTTATTTTTTCCCTTCCTTTTCTCTGAAAAATTGGCTTCTGGGTGCATTTCATTCTTAACTCCTCTGGAAGTGGTATAGACAGCATGGAGAACAATATGGCTTGGTGCTCCTGGTAGCACCAGTCTCTCCCATGTCAGTGTGCCATCATCTTGTTCTCAAAATTAACCACCAGATTTGGAGTTACAAAGAATTTTTGCATGGACAGTTTGTCAGACACACTTAGGACTTTTTGTCTTCCTTTGAGGTGTGGGACATGGTCTTCTTCCTAAGGTCAGCTGGGAATTTTACCTATCAAATTTCTTCCTGTTCAGAGGAACTCAGGATATTTATCTCCTACTCTCATGCTGTAGTAGCTTATAGTGGCAGGGCCAGGGGGGTTGGTTGGTTGTTTTCAACACCACAGATCTTAAAGAGCACTGGAAAGGCTTTTTAATGCGTTGTACATATGGATGGTCTGCAGTAGCTCTGGGTTAAATGTCTGCTCCATGTTCATGATTCCAGAAAGCTTAATTCAATGAATGATTGATATGCCTCCTACCAATCTCTTCCAATCCCATACTCCACTGAAGTAATCTAAGACAATGAAGTTTCCTCCTAATAAACTCAAATAAAACAAACTTTTCTACCATTAATGCCACAGTGACTCAGGTAGATCTAATGTGTAACAACTAAATCATGAAGACAGGCACTACAGGGTTTTAGTGATTACACATTTTTATTATGATTAAAAGCATCACCCACAGAAAATCTTTTAAAGTTTAATCACTTAAACCAAGAACTCATTTTATAAGATGTTTAGTAAAATGTTTTAGAAACAAAGTTGTACTTTTTTTATTTATTTATTTTTTGAGTGTTTGAAAAATACTTATTTTCAGAAGAGGATGTAAAATTAACAGTTGATGAATAGGAAAATGAAATCTTTAGAATAAAATTACACAAACCTAGAATAAATCTAAAATATTAATAATTATTATTAAAGGCTCTTTTATTTATAATCTGCTTGATGGATAATGTAAGAACATTTGTGCAGCCTATCAAACAAGATTGCTGTGTATCTGATCACAAAACTAGCAGATGTAAAATATATCCAACTATGAAATTCCCATGGGGACTGATTCTACACTATCAAAATCAATGAGAGTTTTACCGTTAGCTTTAGTAAACGCAGTGCTGTTTCTATGAACATGCCAGGTTATCATTACTGACCAGACAGAGATTCATGTTTCTACCTGATTTTTTTAAGATGGGATTAATAAGTCTTGAACCCCCAAGCATTTTAAATTACACTGGACTTAGAAATTAAAAACTGTTTCCTTTAAAACAAAAAAGATAAGTCATTCTGCATAAAACAGTGTTTAACACATTGCTGCAATACTTTCTGTAGTAATGTATGGTTCCTAAGTGCCACTTGGGTGGATTCTCACTTTCTTACACCTGTTAATTGCATGTGAAATACAGATATTCTTGTCTGAACACAGAAGAGAATCATTTCAAACGTTTTCCCTTCAAAACCCTTCGTAGTTTATTTGCCATTGAGAGCATTATCTTATTGGTTATCTTTGTATTGGATGTCTTATGAAAAACTTATAGTGTAAACAGAGGTATGATTCCAATTTTATTAAGACTATATATGCAATGAAATCTTTATGCAGTAATTGAGTGCTGCTTTGAGAAATAAAGACTTAACGAGAACAGTTTTAACACATCAATGTTTAGCCATTGATACAACTTAAAGGTTTTCCAGTTATTTTAGGCTTTAATTTCTGAGAAACCTGTGCACAAGTGTACCATAAACACATAAAATAGAGTGCACATCCTGGAAAGGTCAGCGTTGGCAAGCAGGGTCTGTCATGATCTTGTACAAGACGACACCTGTTAGCAGATGTTGACTTTGGCCCTGATCACCCATCTCTTCTGGGTATTCAACTGGTACGGTGTGACTGAGTAGTCCTGTTGACTTCACAGGAGCTACTCGTGCAGGAGGATGTCCTTGGGGTTGCGACCTCGTGCAGGGTAACAATTCAACAAGCAGTGTAAGAGAAGTAAATGGCAGGGAACTCATACAACTTTCTTTGGAGTGCAGAAAGACTGAGCGTCTTTATGAGTAGTATAAATGCTTAAGCACTCCAGACTTAACGTAGCTGGTTTTGGCATTTGTATTTCAAAAGTTCAGATGTAATGTGATATTCTTTTTCTGTCTGTAAAACGCTTGTATTTTGTCTGGAATGTGATTTAAATGCTAGCAGTGTTCCTATAGCACAACCATTATTTTACTTTTCCATCAGTAGCAGGCATGGACAAGCTAAGTTCAATGAGGTACTTGAGGTTATTTGAGTCAGTAATTATTCTCCAAAGATTACTATGTCATGTACTTCATTCTATGCCTAAGTGGAGGTACAAAGTACTCATCTGATTTGTTTGCCATCGTATCTGCAAGTACATTTTCAGCAAATGCTTTATTTAATTGCATAATTTCTGTAAGTTTTCTGACCTTTTACCAAAAAAAAAGTGTTAAAAATGTGCAAATGCTTTTCCCTGGCAAATGAGTTAATCTTCAGCTGGGGTTACATAGCTAAGAGGAACATTTATTTTAAATGTGAATTTTCTGTAGTACTAACTCCTTTTGCTGTCCATGCCTACCTCAAAAGCACCATTACTGTAGTATTCAGTATTCAATGTTTTTCTAGAAAACTTCAATTGTGATTTTTTTCTCATTCTCAAATTGCTTCCTGTCACATTAATTGTAATGAATAATCTTCACTTCTGTTGTTATGTAATTGTTTGCAAGTGTGTGATTTGACAAAAAGTCTACTTTTTGATCTAGATTATATGCCAAGGCAACTTCAGCAAGTTGAGGCTAGGTAGGACTGGTTAAAGGCCACATTCGAATCAAAAGCTGTGTTTGTATTCACCTCTGAGAAACATGAGAGGACCGTGCCTAATTACTTAAAAGAGAATCCACAAAAATGGATTGTAGCTTGTTGATCTTCTTATTTCTTTGATAGCTCAGAATAATCTTCAAGAAATATGTGGGCTTCTCTCGCAGATTCTTGAAATTTGATCACAGTGCAAAATTGTCCTTTGGCTCAAACCCAGAAATACACATCTTTGCATGATGCACCTGGACATATGTGGCAGGTCTGGTAGAATCAGCTAATTAACAACACAGGCTTAAACAGGCACCTCATCTGGCAGCGTAGTTAGTTGCCTGATGGTGCTCAGCAGGATTTGGTAGTGCTTTTTATTTTTCTATCCTAATGGTCTGCTGCCCACCTAATTTTGCCTTATTGTCAGCCACTACTTACCACAGCTTGAGGCCCTCCCAGGAGGCTAAATTATTATCAAAGGATTAGGGAGATGTAGCCTTGCAGCTCTGACATTTCTGATTACTTGTCTATGCCAGAACACTAATTAGCTGTGACTAATTAAGAAAAATGTTCCTGCCATAGAAAACCATTTAAAAGAACTGAGAAGTAGAAAAGCAATTGAAAAGCTGAGCAGTGAGTGCTCAAATTTGCCGATGCTCTTTAGATTTTCACCAAAGTCTTAACTCACTTTAATTACATCTAATATTTTATAGGGAAAATAGGAAACTCTTGATATGAGAACCACTCTGCACTTTTCTCTTGATCTGAAGACATTCCTGTAATTTTAAAACAGTTGGTTGTGTCTTTTTTGGTAGAAGAGTTTTAGGGAAAACTGTAGGCAGTGTTACCAAATGTGGACTGAAAAAGTTAATTATATTAACACGCTCAAATATATGTAACGCTTCTGCAAGATGGAAGCAACATCTTGCAAATTTACTATTCAAAGTCTTTTCAAAGTTTACAAAATTATTCAAGTAGTTTCACTTCATTTCTGGGAATAGAAATCTCTATAAAAGAACAACAGTTCATTAGAAAGCTGAAAAATATAACCTCCATCAGATTTCATGTAGTATATAAGTTTTCTTTTTTTTTTTTTTTTGCTGAATTATGCTGAGAAAAGGAGTGTCCACTCTTGGAGAGTGCTGATTATGCTGCTGTGAATCCAGTAAAACTCAGTACGGTTGAAATCAATAGGACTACAACACACTTCAAGCAAAGCATGTGCTTCAGTTTGCTGCTTCAGGATCAGAATATTCAGCACTTTGTAAGCTGTTTTACCCTGTAGCTGAGAGTGTTTTCTCTAGAGGAAACCCTGGTTTTGATATGATTCATTTCCCAACTTCTTAATTTTTTATACCATTTTTAATTTCTGAATTTCCATCTTGTTGGGTACCAAACAGCCCAAAAAGATACAAAAAGGGTTTTCTGAAGGCATTATGTATCCCATAGTCCAGTCTGTATTTAGTATTCATGGAGTGGATGTCTGACACCTTTTTCACACTAATTCAATCATATTATTTAAATCTTCCCAGTGGGAGAGTAAGAAACTATGAAATACATATTCTGATATCGTGCTAAAAGAGCTCTTTGGGTATAAAAGGGAAATAGAGAATTATTTTTCAGGGCACTAAATCTCCTGATATTCAGAAATTCTTATGTTGTCCTACCCCCTAATTTCCCTGACTTGAGAAGCTCACTTTTTTTTTTCCCCCGGGGTGGGGGGAGAAGAAAAAAAGTATAAACAGCTATAAAAAGGCAATTTAAAATGTGCATCATGAGTCAAAAGAGGAAAAAAATAGAAGAAATCCCAAACTCAAGATTTTAAAGCCCATCTGATTTTTTTTTTTTTTTCCTGGGGGAATTTTATCAATCAGGAGTGGAACTACGAGGATCTTTTGCTTAGTTTTTGGAGGAGGCGCTATAACATTGGGAGCTTCCAGTACAGTTTCCCCATAGATGTTTCTGGTCTATACTGTTCATTCATTTACTTAACGTAGTTAAATGCATCTATCCATCACTCACAGTATCCATTCACTAAAAACAATAACAATTCTATGAAGTAAAAGAGAACTCCTTCCAACATTCAGGCATAATTTAGTCCTTTAACCTTTTTATCCTGCTAGGCACAAAGTAGCAGCATCTCATTCCAGGCACTGCATTTTTTTTTTTCCTTATCTAGATGGCTTGAAATGTGTCTAGCAACTTAATGGAATCAATTGAGCGTGAACAACTATAAAAATATAAAATAGCACTGAAACTTTAGATGAGTCTGTCAGTAAGTGTTAACTGTGGCTGCAGCTTTCACATTCTACACAGTCAAGAGAAATCAATAAGGATTGTACCATTTATATTGTCTTACCTAATGTTTGTTCACCATGAAGTGCCAGGCACAAGCACCATCTAGGGAATATTGATTTCCTGATGTACTGTAATTCACACATGTACAAACAGCAGGAGGACCTTGTGGCTTCTCAAACCTTACTTGTGGGTTTGATATTTATACTTCTATTTCATTCAGGTCAAGCTTAGTTTAAAAATGAAAATCAAGCAAAGCTCTGTGTTAACTGATCGCAAATGGACACACAACCACATTGTTGATCGTATTACAAGAAAAATAGTGCCAGAAAGCATAAGAATAATCTAGTTGTACTATAACGAGTCTGGAGTAACAGAAAGAATTTGCTGTGCTGTAAATCAAAATAGTACCAGGTGAGGATGCCACAGAGTGCTCTGACTAAGTCAGTGATTCTTCAGTGGAAAGAGCTTCTTAACCCATTTGATCATGTGGAACTGAAGCTTTAGTGCTGATTTAAATGTGTAAAAGCGTTGACCTATGTAGAGATGATTTCCTTTAAACAATTTGCAAATGTTTCATCATGTATATTCTCTTAATTTACACTGCATTGACTATCCTTTACATTATACTGTACTAAAAGTGTTTGCAACGTGCAAGAAAACCAATGCCCATAATGATTAGAAAAATCAGCTCAAAAAAGAAAGCAACACAGCTGCAAAATCTGCATAGCTGAAAGAGTGCGCATGGGCAATAGGGTCAGAGATGGAAAGGGGCAAACCAGTCACCTGTCCAATCCAAGGCCGCTTTCTCCAAAGAGATGAGGGGAGGAGAGAAGCAAGAGGGAGGCAGGCGGCTGGACCGCTGCTCCCCATTAGCACGGCTCAGTGTGGTGCCCAGTCAATGCGGTGTAGGACAGGAGTGGCTCCACCACTGTGCAACTCCCTATCAAGTTCACAGCTGCATCCAACCCCGTCATATGCAACTACAATAACATGCAGAGTAAACGGATGATGAGTCAAGATTACTGAGGTGGAAAGAAATGAACTGCCCGTAAATATTCACCGAGAGGAACCCAGGATGTTTTAAATACTCAAAGTATGTACTTGACCTCATTTCACATGGAGCATGGAGTCTAAATAGAAGACTCTAGGTCAAGAACTACTCATTTGAGTGTAAAAGCTGCAACACAGATGTTGGCCCAACTTCAGTCCACCTCAGTTTTGATATGTTATACAGAGATTATGAATATACTCGCCTTAAGAAAGAGATGCAGCTCACTGGAGAATTCTGGCACCTCCCTGACATCACCCTTTGCTGATGCCTCACTCCAGGGACTCCCCGGAGAGAACCAGATGACTGAGCAAAAGCAGACATAAGTATCTCAGTGACATAACTCACAGGCAGAGTGAACCTGGACCTTGACCCTTCCTAATGTTACACATGCAGTTAAGAAGACTGCTT
The DNA here is from genome assembly GCA_009769605.1 of Bucorvus abyssinicus. Lineage (NCBI taxonomy): Eukaryota > Metazoa > Chordata > Aves > Bucerotiformes > Bucorvidae > Bucorvus > Bucorvus abyssinicus. Next base: position 24,501,962 of record CM020025.1, read on the forward strand.
ACCATTTGAGCAGCAAAGTTTGTTCATAGGGTTTTGTTAGGGGTTGAGCCTCCAAGTAGAACTCAAGGTCCCTAACGCTCCTTAAATCCCTTACTGATATAGGGAAAAGGGAAAACAAAACTCAAATCTCAGAATATATGGATGGGAAACTGAAACAAACTTTTAATAAAAATTCTAAAGTACTATCATATCACACAACTATACATTAAATGCAAAACAAGAAAACAATACAGTAAGAGTTAAAACACTGCAAAGGGAGGAAAGAAACTACAATTATGGCCGATTGGCCACAGGCCAGGAGATGACGTGACGCGAGGATGGTAGCTCAGAAGACGGCGTCTATCCAAAATGGCGGCGGGCCAAGTGATTAAAAGTTTTTAACAGCTTAGAGAAGTATTTTAACGAGTTCGCGGGAAGAACTCTTTCCAGTGTCTGTAAAAGAAAAACTTCAAGGACACTCCTGACCGAAGCGGCTTCAAATGCAGATAAGAAGCCCTCGCGGCCGGAACGCGAAGGGGGATGAGCTTCCCCCACGTCCGAATCCAGCGGTAGATTCTCGCCGAGTGAAAAAATATCTCTTCTCTTACCCGGTACGAGAGAGAGAAATGCTGACTGAGTCCCACAACAATTCACAGTAGAGCTGGACGCCGATAGACAGAAACAGTTCTGAGTTAGGCCCCGGGTGGGGGGGCGGGCCGCAGGCTTTTGGCCTGGACGGCAGCCGGCCCTCTCTCTGTGGCTCTTTCTCCGAAGCTGTCTGGTGTCCGAAGAGGAGGAGACTCCTCCTGGCTGCAGGTTTTAAGGAGTATCTGCCGGAAGAAATCTTTTGACCTGCACTCTTAGCCAATGGGATGCCGGGTTTATGGAGCTTGTATGAAATAATCCCGATCCTCTATTGGGCACATTTCCAAAACAAGGAAGTCTTGGCTCAAACCGTGACAGGTTTGTAAAACAGGAGCCATATAGCAAGAGGCCAGTGTTATGATGGGTAACAACTTGGTCATTTCGCTCTATGTTCATTTGTATTTTGAGGATCCAAGCTGTCTTTTGTTTCAAGGTCACGCAAGTGATGTTCCCCCTTCTGTGCCTCGGAGGATGATTGCAGATGTACCCAAGTTACAGCACAGCACACAGTGCAGCAAGCCTGACGGTGTTTGCTCCAGAAAGTTTTAGCACCAGAAAAACCTAGGGAAGTGCTGTGCACAGATGTGCTGCGTATCCAGAGGGGAGCAGGGAAACTGTTTGTGCTGATAGTCTCTCGCAGTCATGAGCATTATGTTAGTACCTAGTGTTTAAAATCAGAACAGCAACATTACATATGTCCAAGTACAGAGGGAAGTTACCTGTGTCTAATTTTGCAAACTTCCAGTTTCCAAGCGCACCTACCATATGTGAAGAAGCCAGGAAAAAACGAAGGTCAAAAACATGATAAAGTAGCATAAATATTATAAATTGCTGTTTAGCAACCAGTATACAATGCAGGGAGATGTGAGTACTGTATATTTGGTATTTAAAGTGTGTGTTTATTTGTGAATTGGCAGCAGTTCCATAGCAACTAGCCAGCTTCTAATTACAGGCCTAAAATATGAAAAATTGACTTTCCTCCTAAAAGATAAGCTTTTCATATGTTAGATGTCCTTTGCTATTTCAGAACAATATCCTTTTTGCCTAGAAGTTTCAAAGATTATTAATATGCTTTTAAGTGAGCCCCATTCTCTCTTCTCATTACTTGTTTCTGAAAACTAGCCTGCCTAATTTCTGTCCTTGTATCACCAAAATATCTCATCCTGCTGAATGGGTTCTTTCTGTCAGATTTGGGCTCCTTTTTCTGTTGAGCTCCTTTCCATTTTCTCCTGATTGCTTTAAGAGTGACAGTGGGAATCCTGCCTTCAAATAGGCAGGGAGGAGACTGACTAGAGACTGAAGTGTTTTTTTCATCAATTAGTCATTCTTAAGAAAAACAAAATGTTTTTTGAGCTCCCTGAGAGGTTCATTGGAGTAATGTCACAAAAAAGGCAGAGGGAAACCAATGGAAGAATCCCACTGGAAGGAATAAAACCTTTCTTCCCTGGCCAAGTAAAGGTGCAAGAGGCAGGTTAATAAATCTGCTACAATCATATACACACCACACACACAAAAAAAAAAAAAAAAAAAATGAAAACAAAAAGGAAGATGTGGTTTGTACCCAGAGTTTGTAATTTGAAATGACCCAGGTATAGAAACCCTGGTCCTAATCCCTGTATCAAGAAGGGACATACAAGAAGGACAAGTGTGGAAGCAGACAGTATTTTATGTGGTTTCTTTCTCACTTTTCCTTTCCTGGTACATGTAGCTGTAATTTAGGCTGTGAACACTTTTTAACATTCCCAAGCTGAAGTTCAAAATTTGGTTTAGCATTTCAGGCTGAGAGGAGGAGGCAAAACACAGAAGCTGGATAAAAGCCTTAAGTGTTTCCAGGAAGATGCCTTGATAAGTGGTACCAGGCATTAGAAGCATAAGACACTGGTGGGGTGGAAGAGCTGTGCGTCAGGGGCTCTGTGCAAAGTGGGAGCGTGTGAGGGAACACAGGGCTTGGGAGCATTAGAGCTGAAATGAGTGATACAGCAATAGGAGGACTTTTGGACTGGTCCTTGAAGGAAAATGTGGGAAGGAATGGAAGCAAAATGGGGAGCAGAGATAAATGCATTTTTTTTCATATTACGCTTGATACCAATTTAATCATTTGCATTTTCTAGATGAAGGGCTTTTAAACATCTGATATTCAGTGTAGGGGAAAGGTTCCACTGGTACTGCCCACTAACCCCACAGTTCCAACAAGGCTAACTCCATGGATTTTCCACTCATGCTTAGTTTAATCTTAATTTCTTTCAGTTTTTTTAAACTAGAATTCCTACAGGGAAAAATGCAAAGAGAATAAAAATAGTGGCATCATGGTGATCTCCTAAACTAGTATTATTCTCCTTGAACTTTGTGAACATTGAGCAAAATGCAAAATTAAGCCACCAAACTTTCCAAATCTGATGTCTGCATCTTAATGGATATATACTATTATTGGATGAAAGCTAAAGTATGTTCAAATATCCTTTCAGGTTTATATTTGTACTGACTGTATTTTATATGTTGTAAATAGCAATAAAAGTAATGTGTCCTGAAATAGTAAATACACAGGAAGCGAACATGTAGGTAAGTAGAGCTGGATCAGTGCCCATGAGGTGGAGATACAATTCTAACTCTCAATGCAGCAGTAATGTCAACTGTCTCCCTCTATATTCATTTTGCTGTGAAACTCATGCCACAATTTTTTTTCCCCTAGTCATAGCAGTGCTTTGAATCAAAAGGTGGAGATTTTTTCATTTTTCAGAGAAGTAATGTAAACTTCTTTGATGTTCTGAACAGAAAGGTTACTATCTTGCCAAAAAACAAACAGCCGGAAGCATTAGGGTAGCTGTTGGAATATCCAGGCTACGAGCGTACTTGAAAATTTTATTTTATCTAGAGATGGTATAATTTTTATTTCTACACTCAGAGCTAGCTTCTGCCAATGGAATCTTACTGTCTGTAACGTAGGAGCACATCTCAATAACATAAAATTCTGTCGATTCATAACAATAACATTCACACACACACACAAATACCATCTTTGTATGGGCTTCCCACAAAGGCAACATTCTGAATTTTGGTGAGACTATTTCTTCAGGGATGTCACTGTAAACTTGAGTGCTTAGGGTCAAACATCGCTCAACATTGTATGTTGTGACACTATGAGGCCTTGTATAATGAGAAACAACATTCTTGTGGAGCTGGATGATCTATCGCAGATGGGGAATGTCTGTCACCATGAAGCTCGATGGAGCTGATAGTGGGATGGGAAAGCTCTTGCATGAGAGCTTTCTCTTCTCTGAGGTTTCCTCAGCTTCTGTTCCTTCATTTTCCTGGTCACTGACACACTCTAATTGTAAGTAACTGGAAGTACCTCACAGTCCACCACATCTATGATGAGCACAATCTAGATAAGAAGAGTCACTAGGGAGAAAATTTGTTCCTCCCAGGGCTGTGATGATAGGGCAGGGAGTGGTGGGAGGGTGCTACATCACTAGTCGGGAAGTTCTGGTCTCCTGCCAGCAGAGGAAATGGATATTTTGACCAGATCATAAGATGCTTGTTTTGGGAATCAGAATTAATAGGACAGGAAGAGAGCACAAACAAAATATCTAGATGATGATCCATGAATTTTTCTTGTATAAGTCTACCTGCAGTTGCCTCAACCTTCAAAGGTTTCTCAGGCTTTCCTAATCAAAAGCCTACCTAAACCTGAGAGAAAAGCATAAACATCTTATGCAAAGTTACTTCATTGTTGCTTTTAGTTTGCAACTAAATATTTTTCATTTCTGAAAAAAATATATTTAATTACTTCTCCTGACTTGATTTCTTACTTTGGTGTTCCTGTGTGTATTTACAAGATGCAGAGGACCTTCTGATGTGTCATGGTGACCCACAAGCTAAGAAATCCTTCTCCAGGTGGTTTTTTTTTTTTAAAGGGTTACCAAGGCTTTCCAGCCTTCAGAAGAGTCTATGGACTCTTCTCTGCTCAGGTAAAAATCCTCATTAAGGTGGGTGATGTCTACACCTAAACTTGAAAATACAGCCATAGTTTCTAAACCTCAGAAGGTTGAGAAACCTTCAAAGGCACTACAAGTAACACTTGGTTCCCTCTTTATCATTAACATTCAACAAAGGAGGTCAGTATGTTTATTCATATTTTACAAAGATGGAAACAAATTATGAAACTTAAATTAGGATCTTTTTTCCTAACTTTTGCTGTTTGCATTTTTAAGGAATAACTTATTTATTCTTTCATCATTTAACGTATTTTAAATGTTCTAGACGTTCCTTGGCACACTACTAGTGTAGCTATCAAAAACTTGAAACTATATAATCGCATTGCCTTTTAATAAAAACTAGGCATTTTAGTACGTAATGTTTCTCACTCTCAGAGTATTTCTATGCGTTTTAGCTTATGCTGCCTTTGACGTACAATCTCTTCAGTGAGAAGAATACTTTTTGTTGTTGTTCCTCACAGAAAAAGTAGAGCTGGAGGAAATAAAAACATCCCATTGTTGTCTGAGCGACTCGATTCCTGATATATAGTGTGATAAAGGCTTCTGTAGAAAGATAAAATGTGGTTCCTAGAAAAGCTGTTCCCCCTGCCAAGTTCAGCAGAAAAAGCATTTTGACAGTGCCCATTTATCAAGAGCAGGCAAGATAGAGAAGCTCGACGGGGTCTTGTGTCTCAGGCGTTAGGGATACCAGCCCTAGAAGGACTAAAGCATTGTGTATTAGTATGTATTGAGCCTCCTTCCAGGTGGCAAACAGCTGCACCTTTTTATAAAACTTCAAAAATAAATCTGAAGTGCTTGCTTTCAGCCGTTAAGTGTTATATTTAATTGAACCGTCCTGCGAATGCTATAGCTCAGGCACCCAGAAAGATGGTGAATATTTAATATATTTGTTTTGTATTTCCACCAGTCAACAGAATAATGAAATTCCTTAACTACTTCTCTTTAACTTGCCTGAAGAAAGCACGGTATGTTGCTAAATCGCTTTTCACTGGCCCTGCCGAGAAACAACTTTAATCCTTGTTAGAAAATTGCAGAGTCTGGGCCTGACAAAGAGCTCATGCCTGGCGCATTGTGAGCGCTGGGAGCGGGGCGAGGGGAGCCCTTTACAGCTGCGTGCCTCCAGCCCGCCTCAGCTGGACTATTTAGGCGAGGAGGTTTGTCAATTCCTCCCGACAATGGAGCGAGTTTTTCAGTGCCTGTAGCTGCGCCGAGCCCCGTTGGGGATCAATGCTGGCCATTCAAGCTGCACCCTCTTTCATTGCTTTGGTTTGTTAATTTAAGACTAAAGGTCCGCTGAGGGGGTTTAGGGTGTTTAAGAAAGCTGATGAACTGTTTAAGAAATCTGATGAACTGAGAGCGTTTATAGCCCTGGTGTGGCAACTATTGGCACTGAGGGAGCTGTGTCCTTGTTGACCCTCTTGTTATTAAAAATGCACAAGTGCTGCGCTTCTCAATATTTCAACACTCTTTCATTGTCAATACCACCTTCTGAGCCCTTCAGCTTGTTGCTTGCTCTAAAGATCTTCTTAGATTGGGTTTGAAAACTTCACCTTAAACACTAGATTAGACTGATGTTCTGTTTTCCGTGCTCCTGTTGATTTGTTGAACCTTCCCAGGGCTGGAAAGCAAGTAGCAGCTTGATGGGGAGACGGGCTGCTAATATGATTTACCAGTCTACAGTCATGCACAATAAGTGTGAATAAATACAGGGGTCTCACAGAGTCAAGCCTAGCCTTTCCTTTTCTCTTATTTTTTACTTTAAAAGAAGGATCTCAGGAAAATGAAGTGAGTAATGCATGCCCTTACAGGAGCTGGGTGAGCTATGAATAAGAAGAGGGGGGGAAACAGGGAGAAAAACATATTTTTTTTTTTAAGTGTTTGGCTGCTATTATGTGCTGATGTGGAAAAAAAATACATAATAAACACTTACTGCTTTATTCTTCCATAGACAACAGCAAAGAATATGCCACTAATACCATATAATTGACATCTGCAAGAGTCACATTGTCCTTTCAGTGCTATTGTTACTAGTAGGAAAGTGACTTTTTCTTAAAACTAGTTAGAAGGATTTTTTTTTTTTAAATTATTATTACTTAAAAACTGTATAATCTCAGGACCATTATCAAATCACTGAAGCTTTTGAGTTTGCAGTTGATTCCCGTAAGTCACAGTAGCTGCATCCCTACCTCTATAACATGCTCATGGTTCTCAAAATGTGTGGCTGGCCTTGGATTCCACCTCTGAGAGGCATTTGCAGTGCTGTGCATTTTAACAGGCTCCAAAAGAAGCGATAGGGAAATATTTACTTTTCTTCTTAAGAAGTCCAGCAGATTTATGTTTATGCAGCTTCAGCCTATACTAAATGCTCAAAGCTAGTGGGTATAAGGCCAGTAGTGAACAGGAATCCTATCCACAAGTACCTCTAGGAGGACCCTGAAAAAATACAGGATGTGATTTTTATTAAAAATACTGTGACAATGCAAAATAAGAAAACGTCTTTTTCTAATAGGACAGCAGTTGTATTTTTTCTGAACAAGGTATGTTGACAGCGGAGCAAGTACCATAGTAACATTTCACAATCGCCAAATTAAACATTTCTACTGAAAGTTTGACCTATCAAAACTAGTCAGGAAAAAATACTGTATTGTTTTCATTCACAAATTTAAGTAGCAAAATTAATTCTGTCCAATTTCTTAGCTTTGTTTTCAGTTCATATAAGCATGTCACAGATATGTATGGAGAGTCTAATTTTTACTGCACCCATCTCAGTTAAGTTATCTAGCTGGGCTTTAAAACACACATTTTGCCAGAAAACTGGAACTGGCTCCATTCTCAGTGATCTGGCACCATTGAGTGGTGTTGCATGGGGAAACGGATCACAGAATTTTCCATCCCATCTGTAGTTTGTTCGTGTGAGCAAGTTTGAGCCCCTCCTGCTTTCTACTTGTTAGAGTAGACACCGTGGATATGCTATTGGCTTTTTTTTTGTGGAAGAATGTCAGTTTTGAGAAAACTCCACTACTAAAATCATTCTGTCTACCATGATTAAGTTAAACAATTAATAGAGTCTGTGTGATAATATAATAATAGAGTTCATCCTATTGCAAATAACAGTAGATACTCTGGGTAAAATGCTTGGCATATAAATTCTTAGATCAATAGAGTTCCCCAGGTGAATAAGCTCAACTGTATTTTATTTTCTAGACATCTGTATACCTACCACACCTGTCATACAGTTTACAGCTGCCACTTAGTAACAACTCTGCCACATTAAAAGTATTTTACAAGAACCTATAAAGGAAATCAAAACCAGCATCCATGTTTGGGGTGAAATAATGTAAATAGTGTAAGAATGTCATTCAGTGATTAAAAAAAAAAACAGGATTCTATGGATACCAAATCAGACCCACATTTTACTGAAAAATTCAAGCTTCTTCTATGAAATGGCAGCTATCTTCATTTTGTGTGGTGTGGTTGTTCACTCCTGTAAAATAGTAAATTAATAGGAGAAACTCTTAAAAAGTATTTTAAAAATATTTCCAATGATTTATAAATAAAATACATTTGTTAAAAACAAAAAAATTAAAATAAATGGAAGCCATTATTGTATGAAAGTGTTATTTCAAACTTATCTTAAAACTCATAGTTTCAATGAGATGAGACTCTTTCCTGTAAGGAAAAAGTATTTACATACATTTAGTGTATGTCTCTAAAGTTTTTTCCAGAAAGCTTACATTTTGATGAAAGAATTCTATTTCTGTCTTTTGCTACATCCAGTAGTCAGTAATTTGTCTTCATTTTTTAATATATATATTTTATTCTATTTGTTAATGTAGCGGTGGCAAATGAGACATGTTCGATCTTTCCTTTGAATTACTTCATGCTGTATACCTTGCCTAACATGCTGCATTTTAAAACATGCACACTGTTTCCTCTCTTTCCATATCCATGTGTTTTGTAAAGACACGGAAAATTACATTAGAAAAGAATTTAAACCTTTTCCCTGTGGGGAAAGAGACTAGAAACAGAGCTACGACACAAACTCTTTTAATTCTCACTGCTAAAATGAAAAAAAAAATCCATTCCTTTTTACAGTTTGACTAAATGACATCTGGTTGGTACTTTACAGGAGGGGGAGGAAAACTGCGACAACTATGTTTAGTAAAATCTCTTTTAATCCAGTTAATGTGAAAGAACTATTATAGTAGCTATTTGGATCTGAGCATTTTTTCACGGTAACATAGACACCAACAGCAGAGAGCTAATTCTTACCCCATCCATTTGTGAAGCTTTGAGTGAAAACATACCCGTGCCTAGGACATAAAAAGGAAGTAAGGTAGGCTGTAATTACCATAAGTAATTAACGTAAAACAAAACCTTAACGTAGTTATTTTGGGAGGGGTGGAGTGGTATTTTGATCATACTTAAATACAGTTTCTGTGGATTTATGAATTTTTTTTACTTAATAAAGAAATGATTTAAAAGAAAAAAAAAAACCCAAACAAACCCAGGCAGATTCCATATTCTATGTTTGACGCTGTTTTCCCATTTGGATTGGAAAATGTACGTATTGCAAATTCTCTCTCAAGATACCCTCCCTGTTTTTTCCCTTGCTGTTATAGCTGTCAATTCTCTCATGTCATTGTGGATTTAATAGCCATTCTTACTGATGGATAGCAAAGCGCGTAATGCTATTTTGCTTGAAAATGTTGTAACTGAAAGATAAAATGGCAGTTGCTAATTCATGTAAAGAACATTCTAGGTCAAGTTATTTGATTTCCTGCCGACCCATGCAATTTTCTTAACGGGAAATTATATCATTGTTGACTTCAAGTGCTGATCTGTGATCATTTCAAAGTGTTTCATTACCACTCATTACCAAATATGTTCAATGAATACTGCAGGGTTGTTTGGTGTTGTGTTTTGTTTTGTTTTTCATCTTCCTTTCAGCAATGGTATAGCAGCTCCATGAAAGCCATATGCATGTGGTTGGCTGATAGATTAGACCTTCAGCTTCACATCTACCAGCTGAAGACTCTCATCAAGATAGTGAAGGTAAATAAAATGTGTCTGTGTTAGACTGCATAGTAAAGAGAGAAAAGTGATAAAGTATTAACATGGATAAGTATAGATCGCCCCAAAAGTTTAAAAATGTGGAATAAAGTTTTGAACTTACATAGTTTCAGGTTGGGATTTTTTTTTCCCCACAGTTGTGGCAAATTTCAGAAAAAAAACAATTTATTAAAGCCTCTAATGTTAATTATATGTGCACTAGTATTTGTCATCCATTTTGGACTCAGTGACAATTAAAATTGTTCCAAGGAATTCTAACAGATTTCAGCTAGCTGTACAGCAATGCTGTATGGTATTACTCATAAATTGTTATTTGTCATATTACTGATTTTTTTTGTTTTGTCTTAATAATCTGAATAGCATTCTTTCTCTATTTTTCTCACTCTTCTGAAAAAGAACTCTTTTCTTTTTTATGTGTATGTCGTTACTACATTCAACTGGAAAACAATATTCAATATATTATATAACATTTTCTAATCTTTCCTACTCCAGGATAAGTATCAATAGAAATACCAATCCCTCCAGTCCAGTCCTCAGTCATTTACACTGGCCAATGTCAAATGCTTCCGAGCGAAGTGTAAAATACCTTGCAATAGGCAATTATGGGCTAACCTACCATAAAAGAAAGTTTCCTCCTAAATCCCTTTCAGATCTTAGTTAATACCATTAGGCAAGAGACAGAAAGCCATTTCAGATTTTTTTCCTTTTAATTCTTTCGTATTTAACTCTGAACATTCTTATTACCTGTATAAATGTGGAGTAAGAAGCACCTGTTGTCAGTGGTGACCTTGATTGATTACTTCAGAATATTTTCTCATGAAGTTCCTGCAAGACTGTAAAGTCAGAAGCATTTTAACTCGTGGACACCAGAATTGCAACTGCAATTTTGCGAATTCACTAGCTAAAAGGAAAAAAACAGATAGATGCAGGAAAACACACATAGTAATGGTGGCATCATGGTTCCCTGAACCACCCAAGCTTAGCTTTGCTATTTCTGACCTTAACAGGATTTAGCTTTTCATTGTATTATATTCCAAAATGCCAAAAGCAGTTTGCTGTTTGTGGTTGAAAGGAATGGTTCTTGAGAGAGGTTTAAAGCTCTTCTCAAATGAAGGTAATCATCCTCCGGGGGAAAAAAAAAGAAGTGTTAGCATCTAAAACCTCTGCCCAGGGACATCTAAGAATGGGCAGGCTAAATTATACCAGTTAAATATCACCCAGAGATTAAAGGAGGAAGCTGTTACAAAACTGAAGTTCAGGTGAGTGGGCAGCACTGCCAATCAGCCTTCCGTTTGCAGCCTGACACAATGAACTGAACACTTGTTCAAAAGAAGTGGGCTCCCAGTAGCAACGGGAACACACTGGTTAGTCTGGTAGCCTTTCTGTGCCCGTACACCTGATTTGCTTTGCACGTAAATTCCAAGTGTGTTATTCTATGGCACCTTCTGTAGATACGGAAAATTGAAGATGATGTCAATCATAAAGGTTCTGGTCAATGTACTGGAAGATAGAATATCTTGTCCACCTGTGTTTTGGTGGGTGAAGAAGACAGAACTGGTAAAATAGGAACTCAGCAAACAGGAGGCTGCTGGGAAATAAGAAAGAATGGTTCAAGAGGAGTATCATAAGAAGCTTTCACTGCTGCAGCCCAGCTGGGGAGAGGCACATGCGGAGGCACCATTCCTCCAAACTCTAGAGTGAGTGAAGGCACTTTTCTGTTTGCTTTTGGAAAAAACTGGGAGCCTGTGCTGTCCCTGTCAGCTCTTGAAAACGTTCCAAAAAAGAAGTAGGAGGTAGTTTTTAAGGGACATGGGATGAGCAAGCAGTAGATGATTCTTTCATGTTTGGATGCAGCAAAAGTAGTGGCGTTAATGAGAATGACCAGAAAAAAACATTGCTTGTTGCCATTAAAGCCAAGACTGAGGGGTGATGGCATAAAGATATTGTTAGATGTCTGAGACACGTGCAAGAGGGGCGTGACTAAAAAAGGATGAAGGACCAAGAGGAAAGTTAGGGAGAAATGAAAAATTAAGCTTGGAAGTGAACATTGTTATCCTGCAAAAGTATGTCAAGAGAAGAGCAATGACTAAACTCCAGAGTGCTGGTCTGAGGATGGGATGAATACAATGTAAAACTGAAAGTAATTGCTGTAGGACCTGTTAACAGCATAAAAGGAAATTGAATGCACAGTGTTATAAACAGGGAATGCAGTGGTGACACTTGAAAAAGACCAGGCAGGGTACTCGCAGGAGTGTGTGAGCAAAACATAAGCTGCATCCATTGACTCTGAAGCTGACCGATGAAAGCCAAATAAATCTCATTTGCAGTGATTCAGACAAGGTTTAAATAATCATCATGAATTATGTCAGAAAAAATTCTCCCAGCTGAATGTTACCCATTTTGAGAGGTGTCTTTTCCAGTTCTCTGAACTATTGAGTGAAACAAGATCAGCTCTTTTCTCTTACTTTTCTCTAAGGGTTGTGCACAGTCTCCTCCGGCAGAGGAACAGGCCTGATAGCCCTTAATTATTTTCCGTTTTCTTATTTGCATAGTGTCTTCCATAAACATCGGCAACTCATAGTAATGGCACACACAAAATAAAAAACTGCCTAGATCAAGGTGTCCTTCTTAAGCTTTTTAGGCTAACTTCAGGAAAGGTTATTTCAAATATGTTAAACTTAAAAATAAGGAAGACAGAGTACATGACTTTCCATATGTTCACTTGACCATAACAGCAATGAATAAACCAATTTCACACAGAATTATTTCTATCAAGTAAGCCAAAGAAAAAGTCATATCTGCTGGTTCATAGGAAGGCTGGGTTCCAGGGAAGCAAAACCTTGTCAAGTGGAAAAAAAAAAAAAAAAATAGATTGAGTCGAAATGGGGTAGACTTAGAATTTCAATTAATTGACTGAAGTAGTCTCCTGAGAAACAGTCACACTATAGAATATAGATCATAATCTAAAACTTACTTTATTTTTCCACATTTGGCATATAAATGTAAAGATAAATGCAATTAAAGTCATGTTATGGGGAAAGACTCAGACACATTTTCTGTGAAATGACAGAACTACCTGTAGCCAAATTCACATTTCAATATCCAGTAAGAAAAATTCTTTGTTGGTTTCTTATTGAATAAATGAGAGACATGGAAGTTACTGAGAAATCTGCATGCAGTTACAGAAATGTAGTGCAAAACACAGTCTCTTAAAGGAACGACTATTGAAATGTGGTTTGTGGACTCTCTAGAGTTTACAGAAACTAAGACCACAAAATCTTCAGCAGACCCTAGATGATAGGTCCCCAACTGCAGGAGGAACGAAGCTGTTCCACTGGCGTGCTAGAAGCAGCCAGTGTATAGTGGAAGACTGCTCAAACTTGCTCAAGTCCAACTCAGGATTTATTTTTGCTGCAGAAAACCTACCGAGACTTCAGGTTGCAAGGTGTGCTGGAGGGAACGCTGAACAGTAAAACCTACGATACCATTCACAGCCGTCTGACCGTAGAGGAGGCCACCGTCTCAGTCACGGATGCAGGAGGACTTCAGGGCATTACAATGAAAGACAGTGATGAAGAGGAAGGGTGATATTATTTCACCAAGCGTTTGGGGTTCTGAGGTGATAGTCTGAGGGTGGGGGTTGGCTTGGGGTTTTTTCAGTAACTTGTCCTTGTAGTTGCATTTATAGTTTTGCCTTATGATATAGGTGCAGAAATGTAATTCGCCCCATTTTTGAAAAAATGGAAAGTAAGATTATCAGAGGAAAAGTGCCAAGGACTTTTTGAGAACAATGGTTGTAGCATATTTTAACGCATAGCTTTGCTTAGGGCTGCGAGAACACTGGCATGGAGTGTGAGTTCCACTTGTGATTATGTTTCTTTCTCTTTTGTTTGTTACCATTCATTCTTGTATCTCCATCAGATATTGATGTCCTGTGCAGAAAACAAAATGTGTGCCTCACTTAAAAGACATCTATACAGGAAATCATTCTTGAAATAAGTCAGTGCCCTAGGTAAAAAAAAGAATAGTGTATTTTCAGGATTACACTTTGTTTACCTTTTTTTTTTTTGTGCTTAATTTTACATTATTTGTGATGTGCATTAAAAATTTTAATCTCGGTTCTTTGTATTTTGAGGTTGGTATATAAGTAGTAGGACTTCGAGGACAGTCAAACACATACAAACTGTTTAGGAGTGTTGTTGTGTCTATTCATTTTGCAAGTTTAAAGATACCTCATCCTGTTAGATGTCAGTAAGCTTGCCATCAATGTTTCTATTTCTGTGAAAAATTTCAGGCAATAAGAACACATTTTGTCGTGACCACTTCTGTATCTACCGAAGTTTGTATAGAATTCTACAATTAAAAGACTATTTCAATATTACAAACCATTTCAACTGTTGTATGATTCCTCATGAGAACAAGGGTTTTGTGAAAGATTATGATGTTCTGTTTATGTAGCAATTTACAGTGAATATGTATCTGCTCTTCAAAAATATAGCAAACAAATATTCAAGGACACAATACCTCAATAAAGAAAAAAAGCAAGCAAAAACCCCTCACTGGCAGACAGTGCCTGCTGCCAGTTTTCCTATGCCTTCAAAATGAGCTGCAAAGAATTCAAATTTTCATCAGTCCAAACTCGCACAACTTAGGAAAAATGTAGGGTTTGTTTTTTTATTTTGGGGGGGGGGGTTGTTGGGTTGGGGGGGGTTGGGTTGGTTTGCCTTTTTTGTTGTTGTTGTAATGTGACTAATTCATGGGTTTGTATAGACAAAATTGGAAAGAAGACAAAACAGAAAAATGATATCCTAGGAAGTAAGAAAGGTTGCTGAGGTTCTTGTTGAGCCTTAGTGTTACACTTGAAGAGCTTTGCTGATGGACTGTTGAGGATTGGCAAGGCTAGTGTGAAGTTTCCCTGCAAGAACAGGCCGTGGGACTTCAGGAATCTGTCGCAAGTGCATGAAGCTGCAGGAACTGAGAATTAGAGCTGTGAGGAAAGTCTTCTGAAGCACATTTGGAAGCTTGGCCCAACAGGAAAGGGCAAGTTATGCTTCTTCAGAGCTCATCTAGGCAGAAACCCAGAGTGGCAATTTTTTTTGTGCAGGAAACCAGCCTTCTCATCTGCACGTGAGTTGAGGCAAATTCAGTGAAAAGTAAGAAATGGGAGCTGGTGAGGAAGACCATTCTTCGCAGTTCTTCATACCCCAAATGATTTCTCACCCAGCGGTGCCCAGGAAGGCTGGGAGGGCTGGGGTGTGGGCACCCTCCGTCCCAGGGTGCGTGCAGGTGCAGGGACATGCATGTTTCGGGGAGCAGCAGGGTGGGACGTGGCTGCTGCGGGGCAGGGTGCCAGAGGGGTGGGCAGGGTCCGTTCAGTATGCTCCCCATCATCATTTTGCATTCATGTTACCATCTCTGCTGGGCTCGGTGCTGGAGGGAACCTCAACAGTATATTCCACCATTCCTAGGCTCCCAGCTGAGTTTGCCATTTGGGGCTTTGACAGCACTATACCCCTTTCCCGTGTCTCACCCTCATGCCAGTGCATGGAAGCTGACGGCGTTTGAAGGGGCAAGTGGGTCTCTGGCTGAAACCCAGGCTTGATAAGGGGTAGTCTGCCAAGCCAGGAGCTGCAGCCTCAGCCCCAGTCTGGCTGTGGCAGGCAGTGGGGTACGGAGGAAGCCAGGCTGCCAAACGTTAACACCCAGCTCCCAAACCCAATGAAGCAGAGAGATCAGTGCTGGTCAGGCCCAGAGGGAGCTTGTCTCTGCAAACTTCCCCCTGCTTGCCCTATCCCCACCGTTTTCACATTCCTGAGCCCCTGTGAAGGTGACTGTGGAGGAGTCAGTTGGAAACATGTGAAGGCAGGTGTCACCAGGATGGCCCTGTGGTACCTGCTGAGGCTTTCCAGTGTAGACACATACCAGGTCCATGCAAGGCTCTCCTGAGAAGGCAGCATTAGGAAATTTTTAAGGTTCTGAGATGACACAAGGGTAGGAAGCGATAACAAAACTGGATTTTGTGCCTAGCAAGTCACTAACAGTGTGGAGGCCTGGAGTGGGAACTAGAAACACTGGGACACAAGTGGCTGTCACCAGCACAGCCCAGGAGGTGATGGGTCCAGCTCCCCTTCAGTGGAAGCCAACCTGGCAGTAACCCATCTGCCTAGCCCAGCTAGCCAAAAGCCCTGTGGGAAACACACTGATTTACATTCACCTCCCCTGTGGCCTTGTCTTCTGTCCCAAGTTGGCCCCACACTGAGAAGGGTTTCCTGGTTAGGCAAAGAGCTCTCTGTATCAATTTGGACAGAGTAGATTGTAGTAATTTCACCTGTCAGGGCCTCAAGAGGACTCACAGGCCATCATGGTCCTGATGGGCCTTCACTTGGGACCCCCACCCACAGCCTCTGCCCAGGGACTCTATCTCAAACTTCTTGATCATCACAAACGTGTCAATGATCTGGACTCTGTGTTGCCAACACCTCTCCCCCTGCCCTGCTCCCTGGCTGGGGGTCATGGAACCAGCCCTGGTTGGTGGGGCTCTGCCCTGCTGGCTCGGAGAGTCTCCTCAGCTCCCTGTTCCCGAGGGAGCAGTCAACCCTTTCTATGCCATGACATAATTACAAAAAAAAAAAAAAAAAAAAGGAATTCTTGCAGCTTGAAGTGGTTCCAAGCTATTCAAATTTCATGACGCATATATACATACACCCCACATGTTGAGCACTTTGCTATGCATTTCATCTGCACGCAGTACTTGCACGACATCTGTCAGTAAGATCAAGATGAGTAAGGAAATAAAAAAAAAAAAAGGCGATGTAATCATGAAGAAGTTACAAGATATTTGTGATTTCAGAGAAATTAACTCAGACACAAAGCATGTGATAAGTTATTATTAGAAAGGCAGCACAGCAGACATCACAGGTACAGAAGCAGGTACAGAAATGACAGCGCTCCAAAGGTCATTCCATTTCTTATTAATTCACATATTTTCTTAGTAACTAGATTTGTGAAACCATGAACCAGCGCCAAGCTTGAGAAGGCCAGTGAGGATCTGTGTGACAGCTCTGGAGACAGGCAATGCCGCCGCCAGCAGCCGCGGCAAAACCCCGCTGACATGGAAGCAAGGTCCGCCTTTACATTTTAATGCACGCGTTTAAATCCTCGGCACACTCCGGGAGGTGTGTGCCCGTCGAGGGGAGCCGAGCATCACCTCTCGCTGTAGTCTTCGTGCGCGGCAGCCAGCGGCGCTCCCGCCGCTCTGTCACGGGGCTCCGCGGGAGTCACTGCCCCAGCCGCCGGCCCCACCGCGGCCCCCGATTTCCTACGCGGGTGCGGAGCACAGGGAGCCCTTAGCAAAGGGGCAGGAGGGGTCTCGTTTAATTCACCCCCATGCGTCTTTGTGGCATAAAGGGGCTGTGGAAGCCGAACCAAGGAAAGGCACGGCCGGGCGCGCGCCCCGTGCTAGGGGCGGCGATCAGGGCCGGAGCGGGAGGGCGGTGCTTCCCCTGCCGGCTCGCCCGCCGTCGTGGCACGGGGGTGCCCGGGGCCAAGAGCTCTCCCTCTTGGCCCCTTCCCCGGTCCAAGGAGGCGATGGACAAGGCATGGCAAGGCAGAGACCGGGGGAACCGCCACGGCAGCAGCGCGGGTCCTGAGCACAGAGCCCCCACCTCATCCCTCCACCGCCGCTGAGGCCGAGAGGGAAGAGCGCGGCGGGCCCGTCCCGGGCCCTGCAGCTCCCCGCAGCTCTCCGCTGCACTGGCCCGCGTCTGCGTCTGCCTCTGCCCGCCACGGCTCCGCCACGGCCGGCCCCGCCCGCGGGGGCAGCACGTCTCCCGCTTGCGCCGTTCGTGCCCGCACCGGGCGTGTTTTAGAGCCACCCCGCGCTTTAAATCCGATCCCGAGCAGAGACCGGGCAGTCCCCGTCGCAGGAATGGCTCAGCCTTGTCGGGAGCGCTATAGCGAGGGGAGCGATGGGCTCCTGGAGGATCGGTTGCTCATCAAGGCGCCCAAAGGAGAGGACTCACTCCTTGGTCCTGGGAACGCGGCACCCACCCAACGCTTCCTGATGTCCCGAAGGGGATCTCGGGTCAGGTTCCGGGTGTTTCCAGGCTTGTGGGGGGCCACAGCTCCTCCTGGGACGCACCAAACCCTCGGCGCGGAGGGCACACGGGGCATTCCTGCGGGGGCAGCAAGTGCGGCCCCACGATGGCCAGGGCAATGAGCGCGGGGTGTCGAGGAGGGAGTGTAAAGCTGTGGGGTGGGTTGCTGGTGAGTATTCCTGCACAGAGAGTACCCATTATGCACCTTCCAAAGGGGTTTTGACTCAGACGTTTGACAGCAAACGAGCGCGTAGCAGACGGCGAGAGCCGCAGGGCAGCAGCCGGAGAGTCCCTTGCAGACGGGGACCTGGATCCGTTCTGCGAGAAAGGGACAGACCCTGGGACCCCCGTGAGACCCGCAAAGACATCTCGGCCTGCCTGGGTTGCCCAGCGCAGCCCCCGATCCCACCGGGTTCCCACCGGCACAGGCACACTTTTTTCGAACAGCGACTTAAAAAAAAAAACAAACCAACCACAAACAAACAAGCAAACCAAAAACAAACCCCAACGGCTGCTCGGTTGTCCCGCCCTCCTTGTCCGTGCCCGGGTGGAGGGGTGCCGGGCGAGCAGCCGGAGGCGGCGGGGAGCCGTCTCCGGGCGCCGTCCAGCAGCGGCCGCGATGGGGGCATGGCTCCTGCTTTTGTTCTTATTTTTCGTGTTTTTCGCTTGGCTTCTCCCTCCCTCTCAGCAGCGGCACACCGAAACGGACGCCGCCGCAAGAGGACGGGGTTTCGTCCCGGCTCCGTGCCTGGCAGCCTGTGGATGGCGTGCACCTTCTCCCCGCCGTCAAGGCGAGCCCGGCGTACTCCGGTGCCGGCAATGCAGCACACAGGCGCCCACGCAGCCGGCCAGCTCTTTGCTTTGCTCCAGGTTAGCTCCCAGTACGCTGGGAGAAAATAGAAACAAAAATAAGTTAATTGCTCCTGATCCTATTCAGGAATCTTAAAAACAAATCGCTTCCCCGAGCCAAAGAGCGCAAGGCGTTCATTTAGCAGCAACAGGGCTAAACATTTGTTGAGCTGGGAAAGGAACAAATGAGAAAGTGTCATTCATGGCTCCAGCTGCCGCTGGCCTCTCCCAGCCACTTCCACCAAGGGCCCTTTGGAGTTGATGACACCGCTGGGTCCCCTCACAGGCGGACTGATTAGATTAGACGTGATTGCTGCCGTTCACGTTCGTAGCTGGCACACTTAGACAAATCGCTTGCATGAATTACGGGAGGGCCGGGAGCGCTGCTTTAGAGGGTCACTTGTAATTTCGATTATATGTGATTAAAGGCTTTATACGTGAAAAGACTTAATTTGCACCCATTTGGTTTTTCGATTTAGAGGGGTCTGTACGAGACTGTACCGTACTGTCAAACTTTGTTTTACCTCCGGGAACACTTGTGTTTAGCGGGTCAGTGTCAACTGTTTTTCTTTTGTGATGGATTCTGTTAAAAATAGCAATACTTTATTCTTTTCTTGCGGTGGAACTGTTATAGAGGGATGCCAACAGGTACTCGCTGTATGGGGAGACTATACGTGATCTCAGAAGGTATATGCACACACGGATCCATATTTTTTTCCCGGAGAAAATATCGGTAGAGAAAATTCCCAAGTGCTACAACTTAAAACAACACGTCAAAGTCCAGGAGACTTTGCCCGCGTTCCTGAAGCAGCAGAGCCCTAGGCTGCTGCCCGCTGTGCCCGGGCTCTGTTGCCACCCCCGCCTCACCTCGCCTCGCCGGCGTCGGTGGGGCCGGGGAGCCCCGTCTCAGCAGCCAAGGCTGAGGCGGCAGCAGGTTCCCACCGAAAAGGACGGCGGCGCTGGAACTCTCCCAACGCCGGCTGATAACCGGGGACCGCAGGTGGCCCACTACCCTGGTAGTCCCGGGGTCTGCTATCCCCCGCTTTAACTCTTTCCCCTGTTTATATTTTGACTTCCCTTCAAAAGACAGTGAACGATAAGCCCTGAGTGGGAATGAACAGCGAGCCCAGCAGCCAGGGGTTAATTCCGGGTTTTAACAAGCCAGGGTCGATGCGTTTCGCTGCGTCGGGGTCTGCCGGCCGGCGGGCAGCGAGGAGAAAAGGCGCTTCTCGGCCAAGGGCACGGCGGGGCTGCGGAGCGGAGGAAGCTCTCCTCCCGTGTAATTCGCCTCTCCACAAAGCCGGCGGCTCGGGAGGGGACGGCGAGGACTGGTATATAGTGAGATAAAACCCCAAGTTTTCCGGCGAATCTCGATTAATGATGATTATTCCATTAATAATAACAGCAATCAGTCTCTGACCGGGCGCCGTCGGGTCCGCTGGTGCCGCGGCCAGAAGCGTTTTCCGTACTCTTCCCGTTCCCCTCGTGTTAAGATCGACCAGACCCAGCGCCCCGGGCCCCGGGTGGTCGGTATCTTCCCTCCCCAGCCGAGGGGAGCTTGCTCGGGGCAGCCGGAGGGAGCTCGCTGCGAGAGGCAGCCTGCTCGGGCAGGAGGGCTGCCGTGAAACACTTCCAAGAAAAAATTAATACACGCAACAGAAGGTTAGCGGAGTTATTATCCTTTTCAATTCATTTTTTACTTAAAAACGCAATGGAATTATTCATTTTATTAAGGAGGAAGAAATTAAAGATTAGGCTTTAGGCGGTATTTTACCTCCCTCTAATCGCCTCTGGGATCGGATTGGAGTAATCCTGACTACGAGATGAATTCGCCGGTGACTGGGATTTTGAGTGCACGTAGAGATACGTTATGATAATAATGCAAGTGAGCAATATCAAGAACATAGCTTAGGAGCGAATGAAACACAAAACCGATTACGGGGAAAAAGAGAACAGCAGCTTTTCCGGGCAGAACACGAAATCAACTCCAGGCAAAACTTTTGCCCTTAATTGCTCCGACGGTTTTTAACTCTGGGAGGCCGGCGGACCTCGCTCCTTGCCCCGCTGGCCTCTTCACCGGGCTCGGTACGTGCCGCCAGCCTGGAGACAAGTTCGGATCCGCGGAGGCTGGCCCAGCCTGCCGTGCCCCTGCGGAAAGCAACCGGCCACGAGGTTTCTTATCGCCACCCTCAGAGCCAGTAAATCTCTCTGCCTTGGGAAAAAAACCTCCCTGCACCGTCACGGCCACAGGATACTTGCAGCTCGGCAGAGATGTAACATGGCTAAAAAAATGCCATCCGAGCACCAGGCAAAACGCGTGACGGGACTAAAAAAACACATCGACATTGATTTTAAATAAATCTATCTATATTGCGGGCTACTCCAGCACTAACAAGGCTCCATCTCTGAGGTGGAACAGAATGATTTCCCCAAAAAAGAAAAATAATTTAAAAAAACTGAACGTGGCTTTTAGATCGCTATTTAGTAATTAGTATGAACATAAAATTTCGTATGAGGTACGGAAAGAAAGAGAGCCATATCCGTAAAGAAGTAACGAATAATAAAGGTCCCGCTTCTGCAAGAGTGTATCTCCGTATTGAGGAGGCCAGTATAATTGTAACGGCAGGGCTGTAATTGTTGCTTTCGGATATTTACCCTGCTCAGATAACACTACATATTTTACTTTCAAACACATGTCAAAAAGTCAATCCCAAAAAGACCAGTTAATAGCAAGCTGTTAACATATTAAGTACACGGGATTTGAAGCCTCTAAAACCCACTCAACAATAATTCCCTTCTTCAGCACCAATCAAGAGGAAATTTGCCTAGATGATTGAATTAAATGTAAATTGCTCTGAAGGAGGAAACTCTCCTCCGGCAGACGCAAAATAAGCGAGAGACACTGACACTCCGGAGCAGCGGGAAGCCCCGGGGCAGCTGTCCCACATGGCTCTGGCGGGGACACGGCTCCGGCCCCCACCCCGGGTCGCCGCGGGCTCTCCCCACCCCACCGGCTCGGTGACACCGTCCGAGCCGGGGCTGGCGGTGCCGGTGCGGGAAGCAGCAGGTAAGAGACGGGCGGCTGCGGCAACTCGATCCGGGGAAGCAATTACGGTCTTAACGCCGCGACCCATCTGCCGGGAGGGAGGCGGCAGCTGCGCCCCGGCCGGCGGCTCCCACCCCGGCCGAGGGAAAGCGGGGAGCGGCGCTGGAGCAGAGCATCGCGGCCGGGGACCCCGCACGGCACGGAGCGGCTCGGTTCCTTCCTCTGCTCTGCACTTGTCCGTAAGGCTGTGTCCATCCAGGCACGCCCCCGGGGTCAGCCCCAGGTCCCGTCGCCTGCCTGCGTTCCGGGACACCGAGGGGACCAGGCGGACACGCAGGTCACAGGGCGTGCAGGACGAGTCCTCCGCAGCGAGGGATGCCCGGGCCCCTGACCGCTATCGGACGCCTATGTCGGGAACCTCCGTCCCCCACATCTCCCCGGTGCTCGCACGGCAGCTCCCCGACTGTGGATACCGTCGTGCAACAGCCGCTGCCTTGTCCTTCTCAAACGGGGCCGAGGTGACCTAGGGCGGCACCGGCCCGGTCACAGAGCTGAGGACAAGGACACCTGGCTCCATCCTTCCTTCCCCGGGGCCCCAGCCCTTCCTCCCTGCTCCCGCTTCCCCACAAGTGGGTTGTCCTCGGTCGGGGGGGGGGGGGCGTGGGGGGGGGAGACACAGCCTTTTGCAGGCTCCCCAGCTGGTACCCGAGCAGAGGGGGCCGGACCTCCCTGCCTCGCTGGAGGCTTCTCTCCACTAGCAAGACCCAGGACCTCCTTCCTCCGTCCCCCGGCCCTGGACAAGGGCAATGCTGGGCGGCGAGAGTGGAGGCCGCCCCGTGGGTCCCTCCGCCGGGTGTAATGGCCGGGCTTTGCCCCGCGATGCCCCACTGTCCGTCCGCTCCCGGGGGGTGGCACACGGAACCCTTGGCTGCTCCCGGGGACTTCAGTAGCGGCCTCTTAGTCACCAGCCAAGTGAACCCCAGGCCGACGGGTGGGGAGGAAGAAGAATAAGCTTGTTCAGACCCCGAACTGTCGGGCAGTGGGACAAGGGTGAGTACAGAAAGTCCCTTGTACACCGCTGTCCCTCTCCTCTCCCCGATCCCCCACCACTGTTAAGTACAAACACTCGGGGCGTTGGAGCTACCCATCCGGAACAGGGCTGCCAAGCTTCGCTTAAATACAGGGGGAGCGCATCTGTTCAGGTGCACATATACCTATAGGCTGTGTGTGCTGTATATTTCTTCGCATATCTATACCCATCCTGAGTTTTCGGTATTTGTGTTGTGCATGTATTATTTAAGGGCAGAGAAGCTGTACCTAGTGTATATGCAGGTTACTTTACATATATATCTAAATAGTACTTCAGATTTAAAAAGCGCTCCCTCTTCCTACCTCCTTTTCCTTCTCTCCCCCAGGCCCAGGTTTTGATCATCCTTTCGCTCACAAGCACTCGTTGAATTTGGCCCTGGTGGTTCCTGCATCCCCACGCGTTGCTCTCTCCGTCTGCTTGTCGCAGGTCCCCGCTCATTTGTTTACTGTGTTTTCCAAATGCTCACCACCACCTGACCTTGCTCTTTAAAGCAGCGAGCAGACCATGAGCAGTCCCAGGAGCAGAGCAGCCATCTCCCTCCCTCCTTCCCTCCCTCAGACACACACACACCCACGCACAAAGAGAGCTCGGGCTGGGAAGTGGCAAGGAAACAAACAGCTTCCCCTCCAGCCGCTTCTTCTGCAGCACCTCGTTTGACAAATACCTTGGCGCTTGCCCTTGAATTGGGTCTCGCATCCCTATTTAGCACTTGGACAATGATTTTAGATGATGTCACTTAAAGCCAAACAAGAAAATTGATCTCGGATTTGCTTGGCCTCTAAAGCCTGGTTAAGCAGATTGCAAATAGTAATAATAAAAGAGAGAGAGAGAGAGAGAGACAGAGACAGAGACAGAGACAGAGAGAGAGAGGGGAGAGAGGCAAGCAGGGAGAGACACCTCCTTCCCTGGGCGGGGGAGGCGCAGGCGCCAATGAAAAGTAGCCGCTTACTGGGGGGGGTGAAAACTTTTCCTGTTGACTGTTGGAAGCGAATTGAGCAATTATCTAGTTTACCTTCTCCTCTTGGAAGTTAACGATTGGCGAGATCTTGGCTGCGTTATTGACACAACACTTTCTATTGACAGAAATAAGTAGCGATTGTCCCGAGTCATTGGTGCGCCAAAGTAAACTGTGATGGGCTGGCATGAGTCCACTGGACTGAGAAGGCTGGTTCCGCCGGCGGAGGCTGTGGCGATGGTGGCGACGGCGACGCTGATCTCCCTCCTTGCAGATCAGTGACAAGAAAAGGGGCAGAAAGAGAGAAAGAGAGAGAGGGGAGAGGAGAAAAGGGAAAAAAAAAAAAAAAAAGAGGCGTCTACCAAAGCGGCTCAAACCAGGCGAACAAATGCAATCCAGCCATGGACAATAGTGGCCACCACACGGCGACCAAAATCCTAGCGACTCCTTCGGCCAGAGAAAGCCTGTCTGCCAGGAGCAACATGATCAGCACGCCCAAGCCCCTCGCCTTCTCCATTGAGCGCATCATGGCGCGGACGCCAGAGCCCCGCTCCATCCCCTTCCCGCAGCTCCTCCACGGCTCCGTGGCCAAAGGCGACCCCAAGCACCCGCTGCACCTCAACTCCTCCATCCCCTGCATGATCCCCTTTGTCCCGGTGGCGTACGACCCCCTGCCCAAAGCGGCAGTGGCCGGAGCGGAACCCAGGAAGGCTCATTTAGACTCCTCTTCCTCGCCGTCCTTTAGCTGCGGCGATCTCTTGAACTGTGCCCTGAGCTTGAAAGGAGATTTCCCCCGCGATGCCCTGCCCTTGCAGCAGTACAAACTGGTAAGACCCCGAGTGGTCAATCACTCCTCCTTCCACGCCATGGGAGCCCTGTGCTATTTCAACCGAGGCGACAGCCCTTGTCACCCGTCCTCCAGTGTCAACATCCACCCGGTGGCTTCTTATTTCCTCAGCTCTCCCTTGCACCCGCAGCCCAAGGCTTACCTGGCGGAGCGCAACAAGCTGGTGCTGCCGGCCGTGGACAAGTACCCGGCGGGGGTGGCCTTTAAGGACTTGTCGCAGGCTCAGCTGCAGCATTACATGAAAGAAAGTGCTCAGATCCTCTCGGAAAAAATCGCCTACAAGACCTCGGAGTTCAGCCGCGGCTCCCCGAGCAGCAAGCCCAAAGTTTTCACGTGTGAAGTTTGTGGAAAGGCAAGTAGAGCCGCAACCCACCTCCCTTCCCGCTGCTTCCCCAGCCTCCTACCTCCGTCCCCCTGTCCGCCGGGTTGTCGGTCGCTTGCTTGCTTTATTTTTAAACTACCGTTTCCCCTCGGCCTTCTCGCTTTCTAATCGCATTTTTTTTTAATCTGATTTCACTCTCAAGGTATTTAATGCACATTATAACTTAACTCGCCATATGCCGGTGCATACAGGAGCCAGACCCTTTGTTTGCAAAGTTTGCGGGAAAGGCTTCAGACAGGCGAGCACGCTTTGCCGGCACAAGATCATCCACACCCAGGTAAGCCTCCATCCTTTCTTCCCTTCCTTCCTCCCTCCTTCCCCGAGACCACCCCCCCCCCCCCCCGCTCACGCTTTTTGGGGAGCCGGCGTTGACCGGCCGCTCCGAGGCAGCGGCGCGATGCGGGGGGTGGCTGAGCCGGAGCCATTGGGGATTTCGTTTGCCCCAAGCGCGCTGGGGTACCGGGGGGTGCCCCGCATTGGGAGCGGGGCGAGGCGATGGCGAGCCGTCAGCTAACACACTAACCCTGCTAACCACCCTGCAAGCCGTGACTTGGCGTTTGTTTCCCTCCAGGAAAAGCCACACAAGTGCAACCAGTGCGGCAAAGCCTTTAACCGGAGCTCGACCCTGAACACACACACGCGAATACACGCCGGCTACAAACCTTTTGTCTGTGAATTTTGTGGCAAAGGATTTCATCAGAAAGGTACCAGTTTCCGGCGCCCTCTCCCTTGCCCGGGGCACCCCTAGGGCCAGGTTAAGCGTCGGGAAGGTTTGTGACAGGGGGTGCGTGGGGAAGAGTTGATTTTGGTTTTGATTTCTGTTATTAGAGATTTAGGTTAATTTTAAGACTCACTAGCCCCTACAAATTTCCTATGGCACGGCCCACGGAGCAGGGCAGGGCTTTCATTTTTGGGGGAGCGCTGGGCAGCCTTTCTCCGGGCAGCCTTTCCCTGGGCAGCGTCCCTTTTCCGCGCACTGTAATGCGCAGCGTTCAGCGCAGTTCGGCAAACGAGTCCACTGCCTTTTTCCCCCCCCCTCCGAGTGCAGGAGTTTGGTTAGTTTTTCTCCTCCTGTTGCTGGGAAGGCTAAACCCAGGGGTCTTATTTCTGCATTTGATGTGATTTTGGTTTATTCGATAATTCCCTTCTCGTCTGTCAAAAGAACAGCCGCGAGGAGGATGGGAAGAAGGCAGGAGTTTGCTAAGAGATCGGCAGTCATTTTCGGCTAAACCCGAGCTCTGGGGATGGGACAGGGTTTGGGGCTTTTTTTTTTGGTTTGTTTTCTCCTCTTTGCCGAGTCCAGTTCTCAGCCCCAGGTCCCTTTGCCCTTCTGGTCTCGTTCCCAGGCAATTACAAAAACCACAAGCTGACTCACAGCGGGGAGAAGCAGTTCAAGTGCAATATCTGCAACAAGGCTTTCCACCAGGTGTACAACCTGACCTTCCACATGCACACCCACAACGACAAGAAGCCCTTCACCTGCCCCACATGCGGCAAAGGCTTCTGCAGGAACTTTGACCTCAAGAAGCACGTCCGCAAGCTTCATGACAGCACCCTGGGACTGCCCCGGGCCCCCGCCGAGCTGGGGGGGCCCGACCAGCCGCCCCCGCCGGGCCCGCCGCTGCAGGGACCGCCGCCGCTCCAGCCCTGAGCGCCGCTTCGCCGGGGCCCGCTCCCGCAGCCGCCCGCCTCTTTGCATGCACCTGTTACGCGGTTTTGTGTATTATGCTCTATATCGCCACTAACGTTTATGGGACTGATTGCTTCCTATTTTTATTTCTAGTTTTATTTTGTTTGTTTATTTTTTAAATACTTTTTTTTTTTTTTGCTCGTTGCATCTCAGGTGGAGAGATGGTTTTAAAAAACAGAAAAAGCGCCAAGCCGATTTCTGCTGTATTTATTTGGGATCTGTATTACCCGAGCTGGGAACGCTGCACCACTTTAATTATTTCGATGTATATATATTTCCATTGTGTTGATCCTGCCCTGCCTCCGCTACCTGTTGGTTATCTCCCCCTTCTTGGTTTCCTCTTCTCCCTTTCCTCCCTGAATATCGTATCTATATGGACAGAGCTGGTTCGCTATGTACGGATTTGAATTTCGGTTTGATTCTTGCACGTGAGAAAAAAAAAAAAAACCAACAGAAAGAAAGGAAGAATGCGTTGACCTGGTGGAAATAAATGTTTGAACACGGGGGTCTGCGGCGGCGGTGCTGGCGCTGCCGGCCGGGGGCTGCGGCTCGGCCGGGCGGGCGGGCGGGGAGCGCGGCGCTGTCTAACGACAAACGTCTCCCGCTTCCTTGCCAAAACACTGAAACAACCGCTAAAGACTTTAATTAAGAGGGGTAATTAGTTCGGATTGATCAAAGCCGGGTTGTTATGTTATTAGCTGCTCGGTAGACTCTGCCAAGCTGAGCCTTGAAAGCGGAGCGCGCTCGTCGGTGGGCGCCTGAGGAGCGGCGGGCGGGGGCGGCTGCATTCGTAACGCTCCCGGGGGTAACCGAAACAGGCATGAAAAACGGGTGCTGCGCCCCGGGAAGCGCAGACGTTCTCGCTCACCTCCCGCTTCCCGCACAGGGCCGTGCCCGCGGACCCCGCCTCGGGCTCGGGGTCCTTTCCGGGCAGGGAGGGCCGCGCCGGGACCCCGCGGGCGGTCCTTCTCTCCGGGTGAGCGCCCGGTGGCGGCGCCGGCGCCGCCGGAGGAGTCCGGGGAGAAGCGCGGTGGGTCCCGCGGGCGCTGAGCGTGTGTCCCGCTCTCGGGAGACCTGGCGGTCACGCCTGCGGGAGCGCTCCGGAGTGGGGCCCTCGCAAACAGGTGATTTAGTCCCGCGGGGCATCCCTGCTCTTGTCTAGGTTTTGCAGCACCTGGAGCCCTCCCTGTGCCTCGGCTGTACGGGAAGGAGCGAGGCGCGATGGTTATAACCGTGCCTAAAGCCTACACCCAGGAGAGGGATATCCTTTTGCAGGCGGCGCTCCCGCCCCCTCCCCGGGCCGCCCCTCTCAGGGGTGTCTGCAACCCGCAGGTCTGGCCTTAACGTTTAGGCCGGCGGCACTTGTCTCATCGTGCACCTTTGAAAGTGGCTGAGAGGGGAAGCGAGTCCTCCTCCTTTCACACATCTCGGATTACTGAATTAATCCTCTGAAGGACGGCTGTACTTGTAAAAAGCAAAGCAACAGGTCGGATCGACTGCTCAGCCAGACCCCCGCGGCACCTCGGCAGGGCTCAGTCCCTCACGGAGCCTGGGAGAACCCGGGGGACGCGCCGTTTCCCTCCCGGCTCTCGGGGAAAGCAGTCTGGAGCCTGGCTGGTGGATTGGGTGGAGGGACTTCAGCGCAGCCCACCGACACGCGTGGCATGTACAGCGGCGTGGGGACCCGCCACCGAGAGGAGCTTCACTTCCGAGACCTCGGGGAAACGGGAAGCCGCTCCCCACTTTTCCACGCTGGTTTGCGGCGGCAGGGGCAGGCGTGGCTGGTGGGAGGTAGCGGGACGCGGGAGGCGAGCGACCAGCTGGAGTGACCCCGGGTATACTGGGAGGTAGGCTGGAAAGGGGCAGAGAGGAGAAGGTCCCGCTGAGCCGTGGGGACAGCCTGGAATTCCCCTGAGGATCAGTCCCTGTAGCCACATCTCTTCCAGCTGTGCCCGGTTCCTGAGGCCAGAAGACGGTCATTTGGGCCTCAACCAGGGATAAATTCCTCCCAAAAGAGGTGACCCCAGCGCATTGCTAGTTCCTATTCTTTCCTTGTTTGCCAGAGGCAAACTTTTGCAACACGTAATGAAAGGTAACATGTCCCAAAGATCCCACAGAAATTATGTGGGTGTGCCATTTCTGTGAGCCTCTGCTTGAGTGAAATAAATCGAAACAGAAATCCAAATTACTTTTCTTATTGCTCAGCAAGTGTGATAGCACAAGATACTGCGACTATCTTAGCAAGGTGCTAAGTGTCTTCATTTTATAACTTTTAAACAGTTCAAAACTATTCAAACACTGCAGGTATACTGGAACAGTCACCGAAGTATTTCATATCATGATTAAAGGATATGAATGTAAATATATGGTGAAATAAAAGGGGAATCTAATCTGGCCACCTTGTGATGAGCATGTAACATCAGTCTCAAATCAAACATCTACATGAGGCCTGAAAGCACCACAGAAGACTGTATGCTCTGGTTACCCAGATGCCTGGCAATTCTTTGCTCTAACTTGTTTCTCCAGAGTATTTTCTAACTGCTGGGAGAAATGAGGGCTCAGGCTTCCCCAGGCAGCAGCAGTTAATTTATTCCTTTTAGAGAGGGAGAGAGAATTTTCGACACTGTTTCACAGTAAACCATTTACAGGTTTATAAACAGTAATTGGTATTTTGCCTTCCCTCCCGTAAAAGATCTGCAATCATTGCATAATGTGGGTTCTTCTGAGTCCTCCTGATTTTGTTTAGGAACTCGTGGGCAGGAGTGACCGCATTTTGAAATGGAGTGCTAATGAGGCACCCTAGTTTTATTCCAAGGTGAAGTAGAGAAAGTCAGCGATGGGCATGGATAAGAGTTTCTCCTTCCTAGACTTCTTGAGGTAAACACTACAGACATGGGACTTCCCAAGGAAATAAGGATAGCTCATTTGTTATTTCACTATGTAAACCCATGTTTGTGTCAAAGGTTGGGATTAATACATGTCTCAGAAGGCCTCCGCAGCATTACCTTTCATTTCCTGCCTTTCAATATTAATCTCAGGTTAAGTGAGTTTCTAGTTAATGGTCAGAGTCAATTCCAAGCTGGTGAAATCATCAAAAGAGACAAAAGCTATAATTTTGTAGGTGTCTAAAGCTTAGAGCTGTTAACAGACCATAGACAAGATTAATACTTTTAATCTTTAAAAAAAAAAAACTATTGTGAATAATTTTGATAGGATTAATGGAGTCATTTGTACCTAAAGGAAAGGTTGTATGATCTGGTTCCTGCGTGCCAGTCAGCATCTTTTTTATATTATCCATATCCTGTATGACAACTGGTCAGCCTTATTCTACATGTCCCTTGAGAGGAAGGTTGGTGTGTCTGGATCTGCTAAAACAGAGCTGCAGAGTTGAGCATTAGCGTCCTGATGATGCTGGACCCACCCCCTATCAATCACAACGGCTTCACTTTAGGACTGAATAAAAGGAAGACAGGGCTGGTGCCTATGGGGACTTCGGAGTAGGGAGCCCTTGTAAAGGAGGAGCTCTTGCCCTCTACCCTCTGTCCCTGCCCAGTATTTCTCAGATGGGACTGAATTTCTTTTGTGCTTGTCAGATGCTACAGTTCTGGTAACATGTCAATGCTGAAAGTGCCATATATCTGAAAGAGCTACCAGAACCACCAAAGCTGCCATGGATCGCTGTAGAAATAAAATACAGCAACAGCAGGATCTTCTCACAGAAACAAAGTTCTTTCTGAAGCTGAAATGGTATTGGCTTTGCTTTACTACTGCTTTATTGGTGATCAGACATGCCCCAACAAAACAAACGAAAAGAAAAGGGTGGGGGGCAAAGAGACAAAGATATTAATAATGGCCTTTGGGGATTTTAGTGGGTTGTGGGTTTCTTTGTTTGCTCCTTGTTATTGTTTTTTTCTAAAAAGAAAAATCCATACATGTCAAAATGTAAACTAAACACAAAGTTTTCAGTAGCTACTCAAAGCCATGCTCTACTTCACAGATAGTTGAATAGAAATCCAACATAATCTCAAGGTACCCAAAATAGATATTGGACAATATTTATTCAAGTGAGCATTTTGTTTTTAATTAGTGGTGAAAATAGAGGGACTAAACAAAGCATCACAAATTCATCTGGAGCTAGCTCAAACGAAGGCATGTGGGTCACAGCCCAGAACAGCTTAATTGGACAGTGCTTGCAAACGA
The DNA here is from genome assembly GCA_009769605.1 of Bucorvus abyssinicus. Taxonomy (NCBI): domain Eukaryota; kingdom Metazoa; phylum Chordata; class Aves; order Bucerotiformes; family Bucorvidae; genus Bucorvus; species Bucorvus abyssinicus. The sequence continues at coordinate 24,532,809 of CM020025.1, forward strand.
TAAATTAGAAAGCTCCTAGTATGCACCTCATGTGCCATACTTAGAATGGGACAGTCACCCTTTTGTTCTTTGGCACTTGGTAAAGAAAATAGGGACCTAATTTGCACCTGGCATTTTGACATGCTATATATCAAACAATTATAAGTCTGTAGGTATGTAAACCTGTCCACCCACTGGCTGTTTGGCTGCCGGTTTGCTCAGGTACCATCCTCACAGAGGGAGAATGGCATTGTACCCTGCTGGGAACTGTAGTAGTAACAATTCAGTAGCAACTCCCACCTCTCCTCTAAAAGTAGTGGCAGTTTTAGCTCCGGTAAGAGCAGTGGTAGCTCCAGCTCCACTCCATGCTGGGTCCCCCTTCTCCTCCCAGTCCGAGGCTGTAGGCTGGATTACTTTTGGATGACCAATTAGGGGCTGCATACTGCAACCCCCTGCAACAGCTGGTTGGACTCACCATTAGTCCCACAGGTTTGCAGAAAGTTGTCATTTTGATTCAGTAATCTGCGACTGAAACAATACTAAACTTCTGATTTTGAAACCTCCGGTGGTATTAGAAAGTACGAGCAGCATCTATCCTCAGTCCTCCTTTGAAGCTTTCATGGAAGTTCCTTAATGGCTTCATTGTTCACTCCCTCTGTTGTAATCAAATCCTTACATATTTGATTAGGCATAGTGTTAAATGCAATAACCACGCCTGTGGAAATACAAAAACTCCTCCCTTTCTGCCTTTGAGATGGCTAATATTCGAGCACCATTATCATGTGATTTCTAAGAAATCATCTTCAGTTATCATCATCATGGCTTGGCTTCGCGGATGAAGATTTGGGAAGGGCTTTGCCCACGCTTATTGCAAGCGCGCTGATGGCTGAAAAGGCCAATGCGGGATAGGCAAGACCGGTTGCAAAGAGCACACCGGAGGGTCTCCTTGGGTGGTATAGTCGAGGCACGGTTCTTTCTGCGCTGTCTTTTCTCCTTGAGCCTGATTCTACGCGTGCTCTCAAAGGAGACAGCAGCGTTATGTATGGTGTGTCTCCAAATCTCCCGATTGGAGGCCAGGGTGGACCACTGATGGTGGTCAATATGGCCTAGGCTGAGTGCATAAACTGTTTTTCTAATTTTTTTTCTTAATTAATCTAAGAAAAAACAATACATAATATTTTTGGTGGAAAATGAAAGAATGATACTTTGCAAATGTAAGCATGAGCAGCTTATCTGCAACTGCACACGTAGGTTAAACGTTTATTTTCAGGGATAGGACAGTTGCAGACTGATGCACGTAAGAGAAACCTTGATTCAGGGTACTTTATCTTAGAGGGATTAAATAGAGCTGATAGCACAAAATAAACTTTTCCCAAATATTTCAAAACTCCTGTTAACCTCTTGATATTACCATGAAGTATCTAAAGAGTTTGTACCTCCACATAAAAACCTTGCCTAACTCAGATTTAAAAGAAATAATCTTGAACAAGAAGTCTCTTTCTAAATAGTAATAATGAAAAACCCTTGGATGATAAATATGTTCTGATAAATATTTTTTCTGGACAAGCAAGAACTTGTAAAAGTAATCTTTGCTGAAGGAGTTAAACAAAATCTGAACCAGATATGTTCAGAAAAACAATCCTTTAGCTTTAACTAGAAAAGGCTTTGATTGATTGTTTCTTTTCTTGTGTTCATCAGAAAATAAAAAAGATACAGCAATCTTATTTTTTAACCTACTATATTTTAAAAGAAAAATATGTTGGCTCTTAAAACAAATAATAAAAAATGATAATGAGGAATGCAGAAACCACATAATCTGTTTTTCTTTTATGTTTGCCAGCAAATACATTGATCTGCATATAATAAATATGAATACATCTTAAAAAACACTTTGGGCTACTTTAGTTGAATACTAGAAGCTGAGGGCCAACACTTGCTTATCTCCAGTAATGCTTTTCATTCCTTGAGCTTGTTAAGTGTAAGAGAGAGAGAGAAATTAGATGACATATTCCAATTTGTGGGAACATTCAGTTTGAAGAGCTACAGTAGAACTGGCTAGAACAGTTAGGTAAAGACCAAAACAAATTCATAAGCACTTTTGTGGACAACCTGTAATTATTACGATTACACATAATAAAGTCACGGACTGTTTTGATTTGCTACTCCTAATAAGCAGAGACACCCTTCCCTACAAACAGTGTTTCTTCTGTTCTTGTGGAACGTGCTGGTTCCCTAGGTACGTTCTCCTCACATACCCTTAGAAAGGCAGTGTAGGGTTACATTTTTTTTTGGTGAAAATATTAAAATACTTAAGGTTTATAATTTCAGCAGAGACTGTTACTCCCAAATGGATCTGTCACACGACAGGCAGTGCAAAACTCCTATTTCTTGAAAAAGCAGTCAGAAATTGTTCTAAATCCTGCCTGATGCTGAATGTTACCGTACACCAGACTGACTCGTAATGGAAGTTACAGCAGGCAAAGAGCTACTTTAATTTATGCAAGTGAAGGAGTACATCACAGCTGAGTTGCATTTTACTGTATTTAATTTATATCTGTTTCTAAACTAATTACAGAGGGTGCTACTTTGTACATTTTTTTTCCTGAATCTTTTCACAGAAATTTCTTTGACAAATCAGCATTTATAACTGTAGAAGTTTACAAATAGATTTTGATAAAACATTAGTATAAAACCTTGTATTTGGAGGAATCTGCTTGAAACCAGAGATAACCAGCTTAAGGGTAAGGAAGAGTGTGCTGGGTTGGGTTCTTGTCTGAGGAGGTCACGCTCACATTCAAACATCCCTTCTGCTTCATGGGCTTCCAAGAATCCTGGCAGTGCCTGTCCTGTGCTATAGAATCAGTGTGTCTTTTTTTTTCTCTTTCCTTGGACCCCTTCTCTTCACATAAATGACAAACACTCATAGGATCAGAGAGAGAGTTGGAGATTGGACTTGGGTCCCAGATATGCAGCATGTGATTGACTCAATTGCAGGTGTTCAGTACCAATATTTTGCAAGAGAACTGCCTTTTAAAATCTGGATTAATTAAAAATGACCTTACTATGCTTAAGCAACTCATAAGCAGATAGAAATCATTTAAATGTGGATGTCAGGTGTCCCAGGAGTATTCCCCAGTCCACAGGCTGATTCTATTGCAGATTCTGGTAATTCAGTTTTCATTCTGTGAGTGTCAGAAAAGGGTTGTTGATTATTCAGGATGGGGCTGCAACACTTTTGAAAGGTCTTGGTATCACCCTCATGTGCAGTGAAGATAAATTCCGGAATTATGAGATTATTCACTAACTGGCATTCTTGCTTTCCCAGCCAGTTTTGTCAGTCATGCTCTTTGTATGAGCTGTCTGCTTCTTTTCTAGAGCTCTTAGCCTGGTGTTTTGGTTTTTTCCCATTTCTTAAGTGTTGTGAAGCACCAACCTGTAAAGTATCCCATAATCTTATCAAAGGGTTAAATATAGATATCCCCTCCCTCTTTTTTTTTTTTCAGTCAAGCAGTTGCCAAACATCACACGGAGTAATTTGGTTATGAATCATTTATTTTCTGGGTTCAAGGCATGAGTCAAACCAGCCTGTCTAGCTCGGCCAATGCTTACATCAAAATTTTGGGTATCTTAACAGGAAGCAAATGAACATAAATAACTGTATTTTCTACACTACTGTTTTCAATGGAGCGACAGAAGTGCCTCTAGAAGCATGAAAAAGAGACTCAGTCCCTCCTGAGTTAGGTACTGCCTTTGCTGCAGATGATAGTTCGCAGTTCTTGTAGCAGCCTCCTGAAGGAATCCAGTTACTGAAGCTTTCCTCTTGTCCTTAAGGACCTCTGGGAGGACAAGAGGAAATCACAGAAAATTGTGCTAGAGACCCCTTTTTGCAAAATAATTTGGTAGTAAGGTTGCTTATCCACAGGTTGAGGATGGGCAGATTTGCTGCTTTGCTGGGCTGACTCACACCACCACCATCTGTATCCTAGGAGACCATCCTAGTACTCAGGCCATGGAGCACACTGAGTGAAAGCACTCTCTAAGCCTCCTAGCTTGCTTTGCATCTGACATGAAAATATTGATGGGACCAACAAGACAGTAAGCAAAAAAGGACTCCTTCTCCCATCCTTCTGGGTCAGACTTTCAGAGGGGACAGAGCTGCTGTTCTAGCTGGGTGCCCTGGACCGCATGGGATGTTTTCAAGCATCCTTGGAAGCAGAGATGAAATCCCAGCCCTGCTGCCTTGCAAGTGCGTGCTGTAATCACTGGTTGCCCTATGTCTTGCATGCCTGGCTGAGCCATGTCTCAATTTAAAGAACAGAGATGAAAAATGCTCTCAGGTAAGATACTGTGTGGGTTGCTTGTTTTCAACTTTCCCCTTGGATTTGGGTATGGTCCATCTTGTGTTGTGCAGATTAAGGACTTTTTCATGCTGAAGTCTGACAATTGTTAGATTCTATTATCAAACTTAACTCTTGTTTGCACCTGGTAGATTTTAAGAAACTCCCATCAGTGCAAGCTGGAATGACTCTTTCTGGAGCTCAGGGCTTTGTCCATATTCAACAGTGAAGACATTACAGCCAGCAAAGTGCCTGGGCAGATTGGCTGGAACTGCTGCAGCTGCTGTTCCCGGAACAGAACAGAAAGGTTCTGGATCTTTCAGGGAAGAAAAATTAAACTCATAGGTGACTTCTCCTGTCTCTTCAAGAAATACTTCAAAATTAAATTCTATTTATTGAGTTGTTAAAACTTTGCAACTATTTGGAATTATCAGGAAACCTGATTTGTCCTTTGTTTGCTTTTGAAAAAAGCTTTTCCTTGGAGGGGAATTTCTTCTGGATATCTGTACATTTCCAACGAAAATAGTATTTGCAAATAATATAATTGGAGAATGAGTGCATTTACCTAACAAAGGCTAGCATAAGCAAATCTGACTGTATAAACCTCCCCATATTTCCCACTCACATATCATGGTTTGGGTTGTATGAAAGGGAGTGATTCTTGCTTTCTGTGATACATTTGCAACAAGCCCAGACAACCTTCTTGATGCTTGGACACCTATCAACGTCTTCAAATATTTGAGAGCCGTCATACCCATACCTTATACCTGGGGAGCCACGAGGAGAGAAAGCACTAGAAGGAGTCTCACAGTGGTCTCGAGACTGCTGGGGCTGGATCAAATGTGAAGCTGAGACCTAGATGATCTGGTGGCGATGAGTGCAGACACACTCCTTCTTTCTTGCCTCTTCCCCCCACTGGGGACCTGAATTAACAGGCAGCCTATGAGCCAGCATGAACTCGATGCAAGCCATTTGACATGTCCTCAGTGTGGCAGCTGCACTTGTAGGGTGTGCGATCCATTTGCAAAGAAGGACTGCAGTTTGGAGACCCTTGAACTCCAGCACTGGGGCTTCTGCCAGGCTGTAATTCTGAAGAGCTATCATAAAATTATACTGTTCTGACCACACCGAAGGTCTCTGGAGTTTGGGTGAGGGGTTTTTTGTGGGGTTTTTTTGGGTTTTTTTTTGTTGTTGTTGTTTTGTTTTTTATTGAAAGCGGAATTTAGATTCTATTAAAGTATGGAAAAAACCTTTCTCCTTTGGGTCTGATTTTTCAGATAAGACAATTTTTGGCAGGCAATTATCCTGTGTTACCAGTTTATGGTAACTTAGTGTGTAACTAATAATTTTCCATGGGGCTTTCCTACCTGTTAGGAACACCATATCCTAATTGATCTGGATATTCTCAAGTATCTTAGAGTTTTATTTTGTTACTGTTTTTAAAATTCTGGTGATATACCATAGTATTCTGTTCTGGCAAAAATTAATTCTTCAGTATGAGTAGTAGAAAATTGTTGCAATTTAGATACAGATTTTTTGAATCCACTTCTCAAGGTTTATCTAATGATGAAAACTGCTTTGTAATTTTTAATAAAATAACTTATTTTTATGAGGAGCTTAGACAAAAGCTTCTTAGAACCTAGATTTTGCCACCAACTTCAGCAAGACCAGCATGAGATATGGGTATTTGAAAGATGATAATATTAATATGCTGAAATGTTATCCACTTTGGTATCTAATTGCTCTGTGAAGATCTTATGTTAAAATCCAAATACAAGCGTTTGGAAGATAGAAAGGTAGGAAGAAGGAAGTGTATCCCAAAATCTAAAGATTCTGTTTATATCTGTAAAAATGTTTGGACCTCAGCAATGGTGGGTATCATAAGCAAGGCAGACAATATTTTTCTCTCACAAAATGTTACCATGCTATAGCCCATTTCAAAATGTGCCGCTGAATAAATATTTATAGACAATCCTGCATTTTTGGAGTTAGAAGTCTGATCTCAATAGATAATCTGGGCAGTGTCATTCTGCTGCTGACATACACCATGCAATCAGCCTTATACTCACAGTGGGATACTGCTGCTAATTGCAACAGTTGTAGCTCAGAATAAGGTAGCAGCTTCTCAGTGAGATCTAAACAAATTAAGGTTAAATTTAAATGAATCAATCAGGAAAAAAAACCAAACCCAACAACCAACTGCCTCTTGCTTTCATAATTCATTAGCTATTAACACTAATAGCACTGTAAAGAGATTGCTAATTTCCTTGTGATATATTGTATAGGCTATTATCCAGTAGAAGGAGTAGGTTTCAAATGTAACTTGATAGCTTAGGATTCTAACTCAGGACTTCTGTGAGCTCTCTGAGGATAGATCCCTCAGTATTCAGACTTTTTGGTGGGCACAGCCAGGACTGAGCTCTTGTGGGATCCTTGTGAGGGAATACCACGTCCATTTGCTTTGTTTCTTTGTTTTCCCAGGCCAGGAGACTTTCCTGGTCTTTGTCTTAAGGAAGGATGAAAGGGTTCAGTATCTAAGATTTGAGAAGGTTTTGTTATTGGCTCCTTCTGTCCTGAACCTTCATCATACCAGTGAGGGAACCTGTTGTCAAGGAAGACAGATGGAATTCAAAATTGTGTTTTGTTTTGTTTTTTAAATCCCAATCTGACCACTAATGCCATCATTTTGTATATAAAACTCTGTAATATGTAACAGATCCCTTCCCGCTCTGAAGAAACAGTCTGAGTTAGGCTTTTGCACTGGAATTACACTGATCATGTCTAAGACTGTAGCTAAGCACAAAGAAACTTGGTGTTTAAGACCAGACATAGGAGAAAATCTTCATTGTTAAAGTCACTGACAGATCCTGTCATCTCTGTGAAATCCAATTGAACTAAATCTTTGCTTGATGATTCAGCTGTGAAGGGCAGAGATTTAAGCAATTGTTTTCCGTGGCTGGTAATTGAAAGCAATCAGTGGAAATTCAAGGAGAGGTTTTTGTGAAAACCCAAGATTAGCAACTTGTTTTTCCCATAATTTCTCTTTATATAAGTAGTTAATTCTTTCTCCCCACCCCTCTCTCTCCCTCACACACGCATATAGAAGAAAAAGGTACTTTATGTGTACTTATTCAAACCTGTCACTGTATACTCATTTTGTGGCTGGGGCTTTACGAATTCCTGTAGACAGCAAGTTCCTGTGTCTTTCTCACCATCCCAGCCTGAATCCCTTGTTCTGTGAGGGACCCCTGCACATGAGCATCTGGCTTGTATGAAGTCCTCCTATTCCATGCAGCATCAGAATGGAAACTGCTCATAAATAACACAGTCATGGAGACATAAACTCTGCTTTACCAAAACAAAAACTGTCCAGGTCCTGCCACACAAACATATGACTGGTTATATTGGCTAATTCCAAAATAGTTGATTTAATAGAGCCAAGAAATCCTCTTAGGCACTGAAACTCAGTTGTCCATCCTATCAAACTAGTTAGCCCAGTCATTAGCAAGGTTTAGTGTGGGCCAGCCAAAACAATCCCCAGGCATGGTTAAGGGATTAGTATTGGCCAGAGACCATTGCCGATGGGCAGGTTGGATGCATCCACTCTATTTCTAAAGAGTAAGGAAGTTGAATAATAAAGAGGTTGGTTTTGTGCCACCTAGGTTTAAGTGCCTGCGCCCAGTGCAGTGTGTGTTTTATTTACCAATACAGAGGCAGCTATTGGGTATGCTTGTGCTTACGCAGTTCAGGTGTGTTTCCATGGAAGGGCTGGATTAATTGCATGTCTACAGGGAAAAAAACCCTATGCTGGGTACGTAGAGCATGTCCAAGCCAGCAGTCCACTCCCTCATTTTCTGAGGAGTGCTGAAGGGACTGAAAACTTTAAGCTTTTAAACTGAAAGCTTCAAGAAGCTTCCAGGGCTTCTTCAACCATATGGTCCACTCATATGTGGGACCATGTTTTTGGTGCTGTCTGGTGTGGTGACACCGGCCTGAAGCAGCATTTAGAAGATTGTTGTATACATTCTTCTATGCTCTCAATGTTGCCACTTCCCAGTATTTAGTGTCACTGATTCTATAAAAAGTGATGAGCCTGATTTAACGTTATCCTGGGTCAAAGTGCTCACAGCAAGGGCAAATGATCTAGAAATCTTCAAACTAAGCAAGCGTTAGAAGCAAGGCTTCAAAATACATGCATTTTTTTCAGTCCAACAGATACAGAGAATTATTGGAAAGCACTTCTTTTGGTGCTTTGTCTGACATAAATCTTCGCTAACAAGAGTTGTTCACAGTTTAACTGTCTACCAATGATCTACCTGTCCAGACTTCCAGATTCTCTCTCATTGGAGAGAAATAAGCATTTTCTCTTAAACTGGTTGCATGAACTGTGATTTAGATGTGGGGCTTTTTTCTATTTTTTTTTCATTGAGTATAGAAGGAGTAGTGATAATCAGCTTGGGGTATATGCCCATAGTCGTATGCACCCAGTGCTAAGTTGGCTGAATAACGCCTTTCTGGTAGGCACATGGCAAATGCATCAGTTACCTTATTCCACCCACACACTATGCATTCTTCAGAAAACAGATGGCATTCAGAAATGCCACGACCTGCCATTCTTCTTAATAGCAGCAATATCCTGTGTTTTCAATCTTTTTTCCCATTTCCTCAGCTGTGAGATGTCCTTTACCAGTAGAAGTTTTAGCAAATGTATCAGCCTTCACGTGCTCCATTTGCAGGCATGTCCTCCTCCATGGAAAACAAGACTGATGTATTTCCTCTGGTTGTGGTCTGAGTAGTCTCCTTCTGTGCCTTCCGCATTGCATATCCTGTTAATCATACTTCCTGAAAGATAATACTCTCATGGTATGGGCTAAACTTTATCTACTTTATTTCTCAAAAGATGCTGCTTATTTGCATTTCAATGTCCATTTTAAATGTTGCTTTTTTTTTTTTCTGGATCTGTTTAGATATTTGCACATGCTTTACCACAATTCAGTTCCTAGTTTGTACAGTAGCCAAAAGGAAGAGGTTTCACTGCTGATACATTACTTTTTCGGAGGTGTTCTTCAGCTGTGTGACCTGTACGACCTGTTTCTCCTGTTTGTCTGCGCAGGACGCTAATGTAAAATGTTTGCTTTGTGTCACTTGGTATATAACTTTCCTAATGATACACATTCCTTTCCTGCATGATATAATCCACGTCTCCTAAAAACTGGTAACATCTTTGTCTTTGCTACATGCTTCTGTTTCTAAGCTGGAGCGTCTTGTGCCATAATGCTGCATTTTGTCTATGTGTTATTATTTGCTGGTCCTACTTCTCTGTTTTATAACATGGATGTCACTGGTGCTAGTGAACATTCCTCTCTGCTCTTCTGAGTAGCTTGTTCTGGCTTTCTAATGATTTTTTCTAATAGGAAGTTGTCCTATGTTAGCGATTTCTTTTGTACCTCCTTTGAGTGTTATCCTCTTGTGACCTTTATCGTCATCATGTCACATTTATCAGTGAAATAGCTATCTTGTATTAATAGGTATAACTGGGTTACCCACTCACTAGCTGCCCCTGTGGGTTCCTGATTTCTCTCATAGAAAACAATTCTTTGTACAAAGGCTCTTTTTCTCAACAAAACAGTAAGACTCAAATGGCATAAACAACCGATCTAATTTTTTTTTCCCTCTCTGCTTCAGTGAGCTTGCCACTTGAAACCCTTGCTCTGCTAATATCTCTCTCTTTTTGACCAATACTATTCGGAAATGAGCAGCTTCCTGGATTGCAGACCACTTAGCTGCTTCAGATCCCGCACAGATTAATACCATTAATTCCTTCCACTTAGTTCAGGTCTCTACAACAGCCTCTCATTTCTAAAGTCCTTGCAGAACACATTTCTGGCATTAGTCTACACAACAGCCATGGTCAGTTAATTTTTTTCAGCTGATATTATGCCATCTTGGTGAGACTGCTTACAGCAATGAAGAACTGCAGGTGAATGCACTAAAAAGCCTGTGAATAAACAGAAAGTTGAGTATGTATTCTTGTACCCTGGATCATGCCTGTCTTGTTACGTCAGGGCTTACAGTCTTACTGGAGCCCCAAGTCCCAGCTTATTCCTACTGCCCACAGGTTAGGAATCTTCTACATCTGCCTTGGAGAGGGTCAGCTGGCTTCCCATCTGGGAAAGATAAACCATGTGGGGATCCTGGGTCATGCCTGAGATATTCCACTACAATTCATATGGATGCAAAATGTCATGGACCACATGTCTCTGAAAACTTAGGCTAGCGTGTGCCACCTAGACTTGGGCGTGGTTACTAATACCACGTCAGAAATACCATTAAACAGAAAGTGAGCAAAGGACTATCTTACAGCCAGAATCATAGAGAATCTGAGAAGAGAGACAGTAATTTCCTAACAACTTCATAATATCAACCATAATTAAACAAAAAGCTTGCGTCACAGAAAAAAAAAACAAACCAGAAGCAAAAGTATATGGGTAGGATGCTTGCAGAATTATTTGGCATTGGCGTGCATCTTTTCTCTTTGCTCCATGACTATTTCGAATATAAAATAATTTTCAGTAATAAAAATGAGGGGATGCAGAATTTGTGGGGAACAGCAGTAAATGATTGCTAAAACATGAGAGCTAAATCATGGGTACGGTGTCAGGAAACTACTCAGGCAAAAGTAGTTGTTGGAACATGGGAGGGGAAAGAGTAATTAAAAGAGGGTTTTTTTGTGGCATTAGTAACTTCTGGTTTAATTGTGAGTTAAGACTAACATGACCAAACTCTATTGAATAGAGAAAATGAAGGGTTTAAGTGAGATTAACTTGCCCATGAAAAATTAATTTTGTTGTCAGACCTCTGTCCTAGGGGAATTACATCTGCAAATTAAACCCCATATAGTTCAGCAGAACGGCAGCAGTGGAGTGTGTGCTAGGGTTGGTGTGCCTTGGCAGGATCTCTGCTCCCGGAGAAGCAGCTTCAGGCTGGACTCTAGGTAGCTGAAGTTGTTGGGAAGATGCTATGATGCCAGGAGTTTTCTTCCTCTGTGTGAAGAAAAGACAAATATTGCTCCCAGCTGCTATTTTTCATTTCTAATAAAGCTCTGGCGAGTAACATTCACTTTTTGTATTTTCCAGACCCAGAAAGAAGGATCATGCTCTTTTCACAGGCTCTCGGATTTCCTCACCAATTTTTTTCAGGTTCTAACAGAAAATGAAACACCATAAATGTCATGTAGTAACTGAATGACAGCAATGTGCAGGGAAAAAAATGACAGAATAGTGTAGAGTCAAATTAAAAGCTTCTTTTTGATAGTTAGTTGCAATGAGTCATGCTATTAGAAATTATAAAACATGACTTGTTTAATACAATATTTGAATTTCAATGAAGAGCGCTGTCATTACACATTCATAGCACTGGACTTTCTTCCATGCTGTTCTAAAGAGGAAAGGAGGAAAGCCAGCCTATGAGAGACACTGATCTCAATGACTGAGTTCAGTTCCTGGTCCAAGAACCCCAGGTACTTGACATGTTCACATCCTCAAAGAGAGAGTTTTGACCTCAGAAGTTGGACTCAAATGGAGCTAAGATTCTGTGAAAATCTTACTGATGGGAACCAGAGAGTTGAAAGATACTTCTGAAGAAGACACAATATCAGTCTGATCATAGATTTGTGAACTGGAGGTCGATGAACAGGTTGCATTGGATAATCCTTTTAAACTTATGGATCAGAGGAGTCCTTTAGACATGGACTCAGGACTCAACATGAAAGTTTGGACCTCAAGGGCAGGAAAAGACAGCAGGTGACAGAAGGGGAGGGTGATTTGAGGAAACTACCTGTACCTAGGCTTTTTGAAAGAAGTCCTCTTTCCTGTAAGTTGAGTGACACTTTTGGACATCTAGAAGCCTGGTCACGGCAGTGACAGTAGCTCCAATCATGCTGCCTATCTGAGCATCTAAGTGACAGTGCATATGCATGCACAGAGAATGTCTGTCATGGACACACAATAAACATGACGTTATCCTGCTTTGCACATACTTGGTTTGCACCTGCACAGTAAAACCAGCACATCCTAAGCGTTTGTCTGCTGCACATGTACACGATGTTTGTACAGAACATGCATTGCAGAGTCTACTCCTCCAGGGGCCAGACAAAAATTATCTGTAGCAGAAGACTTCTGGTATTACCTTTTACCTTGAAAACCCCTAACTGGTGCCCTAATTTTGGGTTAGGACATACAGAGGATTGATCTGTCCTTGCTTCCCAGTCCTCTCCCGGTCCAGGACTACATCCCTCATCCTTCCAAACACCAATGCTGCACTTCATTCTCTGTTTTGTGGACATAAATGTGACAGAACTCATTATACATGGCTAAAATGCTAGTTTGCAGTTGTAGAACCTCAACAGACGGTTCTGTACATCGTTTGTATCACTGTAGTATCTGGGAGGCTTAGTCATGAACCTTGTCATCCTCCCGCCCCCATACAGGTACTGCGCTTACACAAGACTCTGCTTTGCCTTACCCAGCTTATTGCTGAAAGAGGAGAAAAAAAGAAAAAAAGGATATGTACAGTAATTTAATATGATCCAGTACATAATCTATTACTATCTGGTATATTGTACATGATGCTGACCATTGTCTAATGCTTGTGAAATCTCCAAGAACTGAACAACTATTTAAAATGCAGTTTTGCTTGTTCACACTTTTAGTGCCTAAACAAAACACACAAGGTTTAAAAGTTATTTTTTAAGTAGTTAAAGCTACTGGAGAATTACTACTCAGTAACTGCTACTAATAAGCAACAGGTAATTTAGGGTGAGAATCAAGACTGATACTCAGCCCCTTAAAAATTTTGCCTTTCATTTTTAAAACAAGAACACACATGATGAGTTTCAAGTATGGGGCTTTTTTTTTTTTTTTTTTTTTTGCATGATTCGGCCACAGTCAGGATCTGACTCTTATAACAATATGATAACACTATCTTTACTTCACTGAAAGGAGGTACTCACTGAGCAGTGAGAAAAAAACCAGGCAGTTTGAATGACTATATGGTCATGACCAAATTGAAGAGACAAAGCCACTGTAACAAATCCACTGTATTCCTTATAAATGACTCCAGATTTTTAAGAAACAACTGCTACTTTGGGCTTTTGGAGGGCAGACTTTGGTCTGTTTAGGGGCCTGATTGAGAGAGTCTCCTGGGAGGCAGTCCTGAAGGGCAAAGGAGTCCAGAGCGGCGGGACATTCTTCAAGAAGGAAATCTTAAAGGTGCAGGAGCAGGCTGTTCCCATGTGCAGGTGGGGAGAAGACTGGCCTGGCTGAACAGAGAGATTTTTTGTTTTCAGGAAAAAAGAGACAGTTTATGACCTTTGGAAGAAGGGGCAGGCAACTGTGGAGGACTGCATGGATGCCATGAGGTTATGCAGGGAGAAAATCAGAAGGGCCAAAGACCAACTAGAACTTAATTTGGCTATGGCCATAAAAAACAATAAAAAATGTTTCTGTAAATAACATCAACAGCTGTCAAGGGTTAGGGCTGGGCTGGCCACTAGAGGAATGACAGATGCTCTCTATTAACCCCTCTCCCTTCCCAAAGGGCAAGAGAAAAGGAATACGAGAGGGAGACTTATGGATTGGAAAAGAAAACTAAAACTGCTTTAATGAAAATAGTAATAATAAAATGAAATATATACAAATATATACAAAACCAATACTGAACCCAACTCCCCTGACAGCAACCACGTCACTATCACCACTGATGCTGCGGGGCAGACACTGGGGTAGTCCCAGACTGGATCCGTGGCAGATGGGAAATGGATTCAGGAGCTGCAGTTCAGAATTGGATTCAGGAATGCACAGATTGGGATCAAAGGCAGAACAGACAGAGTCCGCCTTGGACACCAGCCATTGAAGAAGAGAACTTAACCCTCAGCTTTATACCAAATATGACGTCTATGGGATGGAACACCTTGTTGGTCAGTTTAGGGTCACCTGTCCTGTCCGCTCCTCCCTGCTGGTGTGGCCTCTAACTCACTGCACCCCCAATGTGGCACACAGGATTTAGCAGTGAGCAGGTATAAGCAGGGATAGTTATTGCTCCTTGCACAGGAACAGTATAAGCAAGAGCCTTTCTGCACACCAATCCCAGGTAGTAACTGTACACTTCAAGTGTTATTACTTGTCAAAGCAGACACTCTCTGCAAAAACATGCCGTTAACTTCAGAAAGTGCAGTTAGTTAGCAGAGACTGAGCTGAAAATAAAATCATTGAACAGAATGAGATCTGTTCTAACTCAAACCAGGACAACAGCAAAAGGATTGAATGAGGGGGGAAACACAGTGAAAAAGGATGACAAAAAGGATGCCTTCTTTTCCTCGGTCTTTAACAGTAAGACCGGTTGGTCTCTGGGTCCCCAGCCCTCTGAGCTGGAAGACAGGGAGCAGAATGAAGCCCCCATAATCCAAGGGGAAATGGTTAGCAACCTGCTGCACCACTTAGACACATGCAAGTCTATGGGGCCAGATGGGATCTATCCAAGGATACTAAGGGAGTTGGCAGAAGTGCTCACCAAGCCACTTTCCTTCAGTAATCATCAATCCTGACTAACTGAGGTGGTCCCAGTTGACTGGAGGTTAGCAAATGTGACACCAATCTACAAGAAGGGCTGGAAGGAGGACCCAGGGAACTACAGGCCTGTCAGTCTGATGTTGGTGCCAGGGCAGGTTATGGAGCAGATCATCTTGAGTGCCACCATGTGTCACATGCAGGAGAACTAGTCAGTCAGACCCAGTCAGCACGGGTTTATGAAAGGCAGGTGCTGCTTGACTAACCTGATCTCCTGCTACAACAAAGTGACCTGCTTAGTGGATGACGGAAGGGCAGTGGATATTGTCTACCTAGACTTTAGTAAAGCCTTTGACACTGTTTCCCACAGCATTCTCCTGGAGAAACTGGCTGCTCATGGCTTGGACGGGGGTAAGCTTCGCTGGGTAAAAAACTCGCTGGATGACTGGGCCCAGTGAGTGGTGGTGAATGGAGTTCAATCCAGTTGGTGGCCGGTCACAGGTGGTATTCCCCAGGACTCAGTATTGGGGGTAGTTCTGTTTAACATCTTTATCAATGATCTGGATGAGGGGATTGAGTGCACCCTCTGTAAGTTTGCAGATGACACCAAGTTGGGTGAGAGTGTTGATGTGCTTGAGGGTAGGGACGCTCTACACAGGGATCTGGACAGGCTGGATTGATGGGCCAAGACCAACGGTATGAGGTTCAACAAGGCCAAGTGCCAGGTCCTGCACTTGGGTCAAAACAACCCTCTGCAACGCTACAGGGTTGGGGAAGAGTGGCTGGAAAGCTGCTTGACAGAAAAGGACCTGGGGGGGGTTGGTCAACAGCTGGCTGAATATGAGCCAGCAGTGTGCCCAGGTGGCCAAGAAGGCCAACGGCATCCAGGCTTGTATCAGAAATAGTGTGGCCAGCAGGAGTAGGGAAGTGATCTTCGGTACTCGGCACTGGTGAGGCCACACCTTAAATTCTCTGTCCAGTTTTGGGCCCCTCACTTCAAGAAGGACATTGAGGTGCTGGAGCTTGTCCAGAGAAAGGCAACAAAGCCGGTGAAGGGTCCAGAGCACAAGTCCTATGAGCAGTGGTTGAGGGAACAAGGGTTGTTTAGCCTGGAGGAAAGGAGGCTCAGGAGAGACCTCATTGCTCTCTACAACTACCTGAAAGGAGGTTGTAGTGAGGTGGGGGTTGGACTCTTCTCCCAGGTAACAAGCAACAGGACAAGAGGAACTGGCCTCAAGTTGCGCTAGGGGAGGTTTAGGCTGGATATTACAAAAAATTTCTTTGCAGAGAGGATTGTCAAGCATTGATTGGAACAGTCTGCCCAGGGAGTAACAGAGTGACCATCACTAGAGGTATTTAAAAGACATGTGGATGTGGCACTTAGGGAAACATCTTATTGGTTAAGTGGTGGACTTGGCAGTGTTAGGTTAATGGTTGGACATGAAGATGTTCCAACCTAAACAATTCTATATTTCTAAGAAAAGTAATGTGCTCAGAAAAAAAAAGCATGTTTTTTTCCTGATAATCTCCTCAGAACTCAGCATGTCTTTTGCTAGAGAATTGAGTTTTTTTAAAAAAAAATAAAATTTGGTGCCATCAAGTGGAAATATCCTGTATTGCTGAGAAGATCTGGCGAAGTGGCAGCGCAGGGATTTCATTAGGTATATCAGCACTGTTGCAGTGTGGATGTGTTTTCTCCAAGGTACACATTATTTCCTGGTCTAAAATTGGCAAGA
Organism: Bucorvus abyssinicus; assembly: GCA_009769605.1. NCBI lineage: Eukaryota > Metazoa > Chordata > Aves > Bucerotiformes > Bucorvidae > Bucorvus > Bucorvus abyssinicus. The sequence goes on from CM020025.1 coordinate 24,549,426, forward strand.
AATCCCTCTTGTTCACACAGTTTAGGAACTAACATCATTCCCTTGGTACACATGGCAAACATATCTTGGTTTTTGACAAGTCACATTTACGGTTGTCATTAAAGACTATTCCTAGCACTATTTGTGATTTCCCCGCTGTTGATGTTGCAATGTGTTTCCATTCCAGGAATGTTGCCTATTGGCAGATCCCCATTCAAGAGCACAGTGGTCCCTCTGAAGGAGCTCTGTCACAGAGCCAGCCAGCGGTCCATGATTTATGTTTCATTTGTTCCAAAGTGCAGGGATTAAAACTCACATTCCTTTGCATTTCTAAATTTCTGATGGCAAACACTTTTTTTCTTTAATGCAGGATCACCTGACAGGAGGGATACTCATTCTGGTAAGTCCCTTTGCAGCAGTCCAAGAAGCCCCTTAGTGTTTCACCTGTTTTGGAAGTATCCTACTTCCACACTGGAACTGGCAGAGCGTAACAGCACTTGGAGACGGGTAATGCTTGACACTGCCTAAGCTGCTTGTTCAATGAATGTTGATCAAATCCCTCGGCTTTATGTTACAGAAGAATCGTATGGGATAATCTTCAGCTCAACAGAAATTATAGTGATGAGTTTCAGAGACCTGTGCCACTTAAAAAATACACTTCCTGCCCTCTGGAGGCTTCTTTTTCAATATCACAATATCTGGATTAACCTAAACAACTCAGGACTTTGTGTTATTTTTACCAACTTTTTCCATGGCTATCCAAATGTTTTAAAAACAAACATTTAGATATTTGTTATTTTAAAACCTTTTATTTATAAACTGAAGTATTTTTATTTTGCAATGTTAATAATAATTCAAAATAAAAGAATAACTCATTTTTGCTGCACCAAGATTCTCCAGTTTGAACTGAATGATCAAAATCTTTGAACCCTTGTTAAGTGAAATATTGGAAAAACCCTTCATTTTGGACACTTCTGATATTTTTTTTTAATTTCTGAACTGTTATTACACCAAAGTATATTTAGCCAGATCCCTCTTGCCATCAGATACCACATAAAATGTATTAGCAATGGTTGAACTTGATGATCTTAAGGGTCTTTTCCAAACTAAATGATTCTATGATTCTATGATCAACTACTGTACTTTCTTCTAGGAAAGAAAAATTGGTAGATTGTATTATTTTGATTAAATTCAGACAATGGTTTCTCTGTATATGAACACATGCATGCACACACTATAGACAGACACACACACACACACACGTATGTATGTATTTATAAAAGAATTCTCTCCACGGTTTGGCACCTCTGGCAAAGCACCCTCCTGAAGCATTACAATATTCAGTCAGATTTAGACCAAAACACTGTATTATACTCTGCTCTGAAAAACAGTTGTGAAGGTGTGACAAACTCTAGCATGTCACTGCCATGTTTTCAACCTCTCAGACACATAGTGGAAAGGTCTGACTTGTGAATAAAGTATCCATGACGCTTTTGTCATTGTAAGGTTTGATTCCTGCTTTTTTTCCTCAGTGATCATTCAGGATGCTGTAAATGCATGAAGGACTCTGTCTGAGGCCTGGAAACCAGAGCGTAGTTCTAGATCACTGAACGCCGAACACACTCCTGGCATGCTCCTGTGCCACCTAGCATCTCCTGCTCTGCCTCCTGGCACAGGGCTCTGGGAAGAGGGATGCTCTGGAGCCCTATCCCAGTACTATACCAGAAAAAGAAACTTCTTAGACAAAGGTTATTCTCAGAGGGGCTGTTTATACACATTTGAAGGGTTTTTAGAAGCCTACTACATTGCAAAGTGCTTAAAAGGATATAAATATAACTGAGAATAGGGCCCCTTGGATCTCAAGGGAAAACTATGACTGTACTTGAAATCCTAATTTACTTAAGCATTTTCGAGTGTTGTATCTGGAGGAGAGACTAACTGTAATACATATGTGGGTATTTTAGGAAAAAGAGCAGATAGGACAAGGCCAAATGCTTCAAGGATCTCCTATGAAGTATATTAAACTAGGCATTTATTACATATCTTTGCTTTCAGTGTCTTACCTCTCGAAGTCCTCAGAGATATTGCTGTGAGGAAATCATGTAGTTATTTTTTATGCATATGGAAACGAATATGTAAATTGTATTACCTCACATGAGAGGAACAGTGTACTCTTGTTAACAGGAATGGGAAGTTTGTTATTTAATTCCTTGGAAACGTGGTTTGGTTTCTAATATTTGAAAGAGAGCAAATAGTTCTATAATCACTTTAAATAACAGGATAATTTTTCTTAGTTTGTTATCGGCCACTAACAAATGGAGTTGCACCCTGTGCCTTGATTTTGATCGTTTACTAGAACCTCTTTAAGTAGCAAAAACATTTGCTTTTAAGTCAGTTAATACATGCTGCTGTTCTCCATCTTCATCTCTCAAATAAGTGGACCCTTTCTTGTGTTTTGCTGAATAGCGTCAGAGCCATCAGTGATTTGAATTCTACATCAATGTTAAAGCAATATCTGGATCACTAAAAATTGCTGAGGTGGGTCAAAGACTTTATAATTGTGTAAACAATATTGAATTTGTGAACCCAAAGGCAGCCTTACTTGATTAATTCTAATGTCCTTCTTTTCAATGATAAAAACATTTTAATTTTCTGATTTAATAGATCCTCTGAACAAGCCTATTTAAATCATTGCTATTATCTCAGGTTTAGTGCTGGTATTTCTGGTTTTTGTGTTCTTTCTGTTCAAGAATCGAAATCAAGGTAATGGTTTAGTGGTAGACTTTTGTTGCTATGGAACTATTCATTATCTTACGAAATGGGATGCACAGAGCAGAGACAAAAAGATTTGATTTCATAACACAATATGAAGCTTTTAAATAAACCTTTAACTCTTACTGAGCAATTTATGTGGCACTCTAGTTTTCAGTACATTTTTTTATTCTCCAAATGTGTGCTCTGGATGTATTTTAAATGCTTTCTCAAAGAAGATGAAGATATAGAGTATGAGTATACACACATGCCTGTATTTGTATGTGCGTGTGTGCATGCAGGTAAATGTGTTCACATATATTCATGTGGTGGGTTTGAACTTTTTCCTATAGTGTTTTTAAACATATCAGTTTTAAAATCTAAATATTGGACATCACACAGAAAGATAATGTGTCTTGGTTAATGGTATGATGTTTAAGAGGTATGTACAGGGTAGCATGAAAGAAATATTTCACGCGTCAGGCACCCGGGCAGATTCCTGGGTAGGTGGAATCGACTGCGAGGCAAAAGGAACCAGATCATAAAATTCACATAGCAAAATAGGGGGATTAAAAAGATAGAAAAATCTTCATGGCAGTAGATTTTTTAGTCTAGGTTCTGCTCGTGGCCCTCATATTCCCTCTGTGGAGAGCTGTTTTTCTCCTGCACTGCACTCTTCCAGATGGAGTGAAAGGAATCTCCATAGCTACATGGATGGGAAGGTAGAGCAGGCTTTGGCCCATTTACAAGAATATTCAGGCTCCTACCCTCATGTACCACAGTTTAGAGTTAATCATCATGTAAGAACATTTCCTGTTTTGGAGAAAAACAAGGAAAAATTAGATTTCAGTCCAGGCTTCATCAGCTAACAAATTTTGGGGTGGAAAGTTCACATTGTGAAGAAAGGAGATGAGATTAGTATGATGTATTTATTAATTTATGTTGGTATCTACCTCAGCTTGAAAATACCGTTCTGATAAATAAAAATATACTGTAAGGCAGAGCAAGGAGGAAACAAAACAATGCCAGGGATAAGATCTCACCAGGGAAAAATACTAAGAGCCTTTAGTGAATAATGGAGGAGCTATTAATTGGAAAGCCAGGCCTGCTTCCTGTCCTGTGAGCTTGAGAGGGAGTGTGTGTGCATGTCTGTGAGTGTGTTTCTGTGGGAGATCTCAAATGAAACTTGCACTTCAGCTGTTGTAGGCTGGCAACACCAGGCGTGAGACAAAAGTTTCACTGAAAAAGAAATACTGCCCAAACCAGCAAAGAGAGTTGGGGATCCCTCTGGACAGAAAAAGAGGATGCACAGAAAAGACAAATTATTTGATGCAGTGTGTGTAGACATGTGAAGAAATAGAGGCTAGACTCAAAAAAATCTAAACAAGGTTCAGGTAATCATTATGCTGTATCAAGATCAGCAAGCAGGCAATCATACGAATTGTGACAAAGACCAAAGCTTGTTGGTGAGAAGTAGTAGGCAGGGGTCACACTAGCCAGTGGTATCAGAGGAGGAAAATACTGAAAGCAACTGTAGTAGTAAGCTGGTGGAACATACCAGCTGGCCCTGTCTGTGAGAGCTTGCCTTAAACTAAATCCCAAACCTGGCAAAAAAAACCCCTCTTGCTTGAGTCAGAAAATCTGCTGTTCCCAAGTGGCTGAAACTGAAAAAGTTTGATGACTGAAACAAACCAACAAAGGAGACCCAGCTGCAATAGACCTTATTATGCAGGGCAATGACACACCAGGTATCTCTGACATTTTTTGGAGGGCAGTGATGCTGAGGAAAGGTGCGGCTGCAATGTTCTGTCTATCTGTAGAAAGTGCAGGGCTACCACAGTTGTCACTAGTAGAACAGAAGAGACATTGACAGATTTGCAACTGTCAAAATGCCTGCATTTTTCTGCTTCTGATCTTACAAAGGCGCATGGAAGGACTTGCAAGTAGGCTTCAAGCAGTATTCCACTGTTCTGAACAACTTTCTGAATTCCTCGTTTCATCTTGTGGATTCACAGTTCTAGCTGTCTCCTCTGACTCTGGAGGTACCATAGCATACATGAATATATTTTTGTCCAGTCATAGGAGGAAGCATGTGGCTAATGCTGAAAAGTGCTCAAAATCTTTAAAGATTCTGAGCTGGTAGAGAAGAGTGAAGTAGTTGCAACATGCTAGAGTGGAGTTTTGTTCTCCATAATTCTATCTCAAAGATGATTCCAGCAGAAGTATTGCCATTATGCTCTGCCCACGACATAGGGATTAAAACTCTCTGCACTTCCTTTACTCACATGGTTCTCCCCATTAACAGGGCAAAAGGTAGGAGCGAGGATGATACTTTATCCCTTTTCGGACTATCAGATCTTCTTCCTCATAGTAGTTTGATTCTACTGGACTACACAGAATTACCAGAGCTGTTAGAGGCCTCAGACAAATGAAAGACAGCAAAGACCTCACTTCATAAAGAAGTACCAATAATAGAACTGGTAATTGTGAAATGGCAAATAACATACTTACATCCCGCATAGCAAATCTGTTTCCTCATTCCTCCTTCACGATGCCAGAGCTGAGGATCAAAAGGCTGTAACTGGATATTTACCTCTCCAGCAGACAGCATCAGGTTTCAGATGCTGGAGTTGATATTTTGACCAGAAGAGAATTGTGATCAGGGGTTTGGTCTCCCTGATAGAGGTGTAAGCAGCTGCCTGCAGAGAGCTTTGTAAAACTTGGGAAAAAAGGTTTAATTAGATGTGGATATTTGTAACCCATCTGTTCTTGCTATGGACCTTTGCATGAATAAACTGTGTGTTACACTTAGAGAATCAGTTTTGATTTTAAACAATCATAAAGAAATTTCCTTGTGTAGGCCAAAATGCAGTTGCCCTTCTTGTGCTCTAGGGAAGCTGCAACTCCAAAATTGAGTGGAAGCAGCCTTTTCCTTGAAGGGATGAAGATAACTTCAATTACATGTGATGGGTAATCTCAGTAGATTCATTTTTAACTGCTTCTGGTCTCAAAGAAGAATTTTGTTCAGAATATGGGAAAATCTGATGGCAACTGGATCCTCATCTCCATTTTCCAATAAGATTATAAACTAGCTAAAATAAACCCAATCAGTTATGTGCTGTAACCATGATTATAGGCAGGATCACTTTGGGGACCTAGTTTGGTACAGCTGGTTGTTACTCCTGGATAAAATTTTGGTTACACCCTGTGCTTCAGGACCTGCTCCAACATGTGCTTCTCAATGGAAGCCAAGCCTCAGCATATTGAGGCAATAGTCTAACATGCATTTTTTTTACATCAGCAATCCTGGCTTTAAGCAGACATCTTCTTTCCCTCCTCCCATCCCTGTCTCACTTTGTTCCTGTGCCTGCACACATCTTCAGTTGTTTGAGCCTGCTGATTTGTACTGGAGAATGAAAAGAATCCTCATTAAAAAAATAGCTATTTTTTTTTAAGCCAGCTCAGTTCTCTTTTACTACATGGCTACAGAGATAGTTGTGCCAGTCTAGAACCTGTCACCATTGATGTTACATACTTCCTACTATTTTCATGGCTTTTCTGAAATAATTTTAAAATCTCTGATTTTTAAAAGCCCATAAAGAATCAAGAACTATTGCAAAAAAAATTAGTCAAGAAGACCAGAACTTCTGTTCTGACACTGATCTGCATGTGAATCGTGGGCTGAACCGTAATTTCTGTGTCATTTTTGCCAGCTTTAAAATGTGAATAATACACATTCTCTTACTGCCACTTTGATAAAGACATTAGCGGTACAAAAATGAAAAGCGCAAAATAAATGCAAAAAGCTGCTGGTTTTTTTGTTGTGATTTTTTCAGAAGGTCAGCACTTTCTGACAGAGACAAACTGCTGTTGGAGGAGCTAAGGCAGGGACAACCATTATTTGCTGAAGGAGCCTCAGAAGCAAGGTTGCACTTTTAATGCAGCTATGGCATAATTGCTTTAATGGACTCTTTAAGTGCTAAACCCTGATTCTCTCAAAAGAAGGCCCCAGTTTTGATTTTATTCACACTATGGATCCATACTTAGTGGTAGATTGTTATTGACTTGAAAGCCCTACTGGTGTGAGCATCGGTAAGTCTAATTAATAGACTCAATGAAGATTCTTATGGAAGTATATTTCAGACAGATTATTTTAGCTGAGCTGCTGCAGTTTCTTGCAATGAACCTGGTACTTGTCTTCTAATGAGTCAATTCACTAATTTGATATCAGAGGCTGTAATTTTGTGTGTTTAGATTTATTTGCACAGCAATTTTAAAATACTTATGTGGGGTCTTAGGAACTATGAGAATGACTTAAAAGGGCACCTCAGTTTGATGGAGCAGTCTGAGTATGCACTGGAAATGCAAAAGTACCAAGTTTTACAGTGAAGGTGGACATATATGATGCCACTGTGAATTGTAGAGTGTACAAATGTGAAAAGATATAACCTCTGTCTTAGGTGTGACTAGAAGTAGAAGGTCTTTCTTTGCAGCTGCCTGACAGATGGCAATTTCCCCTACTGGGCAATAGGAATGTAAATATACTCTCTACATGACTGTAGAGAGCACAACACTCTGTGCTGTTCAGTGATGTCGAGTACTCTGCTGTGAGGTCAGTATTCACAGTGGCAGTCAACAGCCACTGCAGGTAGTGGCTTTTGAATAAAAGGTCATGTTTTTCAATAGCCTCATTCTGACTGAAAGTCTGAAAGCTTCTTGGAACTTCTTGATCTCTGCAGCATAAATTGTAAATTAAACGAGAAACAGAGTTCGACAGGTAGATACACAGTCTGCAAAAATCTCTTCAGGATGCCAATTTCCCTGTTCATTTGAGACGTAGGGAGAAACTCCAGCCCAGCCAAAGTTGGTGTGAGTTTTTCGTTGACTTCAATGGATTCAAGATTTATCCTTGATATTCTAAGAATAAAATCTATGAAGTCCACCTCTCTCTAGGTGCTCTGGGAGTTTATTGTTACTGTAATGGAAGACATCACTCCCCCCACAGTGCTGAGTACAAAGCGCTCCAGCTGGGTAAGAATTAGACCATACACTTCGGGATTGTCAGACAGATGGACTCAGGGTCCACCCAGAACAGGAAGTATTTATTACAGAAAACAGCTCCAGTTCCATATTAGCATGTTTTGTAAAACCTGAATTCCAGATTTGTTTTATCCTTTTTAAGCAATTCTGCCTTCTCCGTCTGGAACACAGTACAGTGCAGGTGGGAATCGTCTTACAAGGCTTTACAGCGCCACAGCATGAGTCCATGCTGGTTACTTAGGCTGCCTTTTTTGCTATGGAGCACAATAGGCACTTCTGGAATCCAGTTCACTGATCTGTTTGAGATGCAGGAAGAGACATAAACGGTGCTAATAAAATCATCCATCTCCCTTCAGAGAGATGGCAAATCTGTAGCAGAAATCAACTCTCTGATAGCCATTTTGGCAGAGTATCTCATTCACGCCCTTACCTGTTCTGATCCTCCTGCTTGCACTTGAAGTTCTGCTGCTGGATACAGCCGGAGCCACCAAGTAGATCTCTGTGAATAGAGTGGGATGGATCATTGGTTTGCTGACTGTTTTGGTGCAGCCTGCAACTTCTTTTCTCTAAAACAACTTTCTAAAAGGATCAGTAAAATAAAATGTACAAACCCCAGTAATTTCAAATTATACAAAAGATACTTTGACCCCAAGTGAAGTGGCATATATAGATTTTTAGCTAAAAGTGAAGTCTCTTTTATAGATACAAAGGAATCTCAAAATAAAGAGTTCTTTCAAACAGTTTTGTTTTGAAAGTGATATGCTTTGGTGTTAAAAAAAAGGTCTTAGCTGTTCTTTTTTAAAATCCAGTTCTGCGCCTTCAGGGCTGACTAGAGCTTCCTTCCTGCATATATTCCTGTAACGCTTTCAAATTAGAAATCAACCTAACCTTCTCATCTACATGAGCCTATCCAGTAGGTGTCTAGATCATATCATGGCCTCCACAAAGGACAGTGGGAACTTGTAAAAAATTTTTCATTACCATCACAGTAGTTAAGAACTCATTCAGTGGTGACCTAGATATAAGACCCTTCAGTTATAAGTAGCTATTTACACATGGTATCTTCCAATGTAAAAAGTTGAAAGAAGCCCACCTTAGAAACCTCACTTTTCTAGTGCTTATACTACAGACACATGCTTTTAAGCGAATGTTTGAATGACACTGCTACTTTGAAAACAGCCTTAACTTTCTAGAGGAGTGCTCTAAGCATTCCTCTACTGGCCAGACCACAGCATGTAAGACAAGGGAGGCTATCTGTGTAATGTTACCTTTGGAAAGGCAGATATGGCCTGGCGAAGATGCTGAGCTCCTGGGGAGGGTTCACAGTGGACAGCTCTTAGCAAAAGAAGTCAGCTCCTTTCTGAGTAGCATTAGGTTCAGGCACAGTGCCTCCTCCTGACATGCTCCGCTGAGTTGCCAGGATGGCTGCCACTCAGTTTCTGTAAATACCTTTCTCCACCCATTTCCTTGTAGCGCAGAGGCTGAGCTTGGTAACTCCAGTGCAGGACGGAGCATGTTGTGGGTTTCACCCTTCACACTTCTCTGGGTTCAGATTCCTATCTGCAAAAGTTAAGAGTACTGAGACATAAATCGGCACTAAACCTATAAGAAATGGTTGTAGACAGTCTTGAAATAACACTTTACTCAAATAAAGAAATTCCAAAAAAACCTGAAAATTTAGAAAAAAGTAATATAAAAAAATCTTCAAGTAGATTTGGTGAGGTCTACTTACTGTTACAAATTCGTATTGGTTTAGTTCCCAATTCATTCCATGAACAAAGCAGCTTCTAAAAACCTTTCATTAATTTAATCAAAGACAGACTATGTAGGGGTATAAGGATGGATTCAGCCATGCACTTTCTACTTGTTTATAGTATGAAGTAATCAATATGATGAAATGACACAAAATTATGAGGGACCATCAGTATTGTGTCTTTTTCAGTGTCACAGTTGAATTAAATCCTATAACCACCAAATAATTACATGCTTTTGCAGGAACAGTCATGTTTCAGTTGATTTAAGAGAATGAGTAAAGATAAGAACAATCAGTTTTGAAAATACCAACAACTCCATTCTTGTCAAAGTCCATATTTGCATTTAATCATAAAGCAAAAAAAAAAAACACCACTGAAGAATCAGTTCTTATGAGTAGTTTAGAATCATTGAGAATGGCATAATTCTTATCACTTTCTATTTAGTTTGCACTTTCTGCAGTTCAACTGAATTTGCCTCCAATGAAGCAGCTTTGCCAAGTTTTATCAATAAAAAAGAAAAAAAGATACAATTTCTAAAAGGCATGAATATATTTATACTCAACACATGTAACTTATAGAACTGTATGTGCTTTATTAAGCCCACAAAGCAGAAATCAGACACTAGGGGCCTTGCACAACGCCCTTGTGCAATAGCCAGATTTCCCAGAGTAAAGTCTTTGGGGTCAAGAAAAACCTCATTGTGTCTCAGTTTCTTGGGCCCTAAGGGAGCATCAGACTCTTCATGTCTCTTACTGCTTGACAGACAAATTTAACCCAATCCTTTTGGGTCCTCAGTGTTCAGACGAAACTGATTCATATGTTTTAACAGTATTATATGTAGGAGCTGGTTTTGGAGCCTTGGCTCCCTGACCAAGCTGATCTCTGTAGGGTGGTTGAGAGGTATGGTTTCCTCCTCTGACCCCAAGCAAGGGGACAGTTTGCAATCCACAGTACGTTCACAGACTGTATCTTGACAACCGGTCTTCTGATCTAGAAAGTCTTTGTTGTTGTTATTATAGCTTTTTAATTTACTTCTATTTGGTTGGAAACCAAAAGCAGTTACTGCCCTTATTCTCATGGCAGAAGGATTCCCAAATCCTTGCTCTTCCTTTTAGCCAGCTTTTCTCTACAACTTCTTCCCACCTATGGACCCAGGCCCTACCTAGTGCAATGGACATCTTCCCAAGAAAAGCAGAAAGATGGACAGGAGCTTCTGCAGGGCTGGGTGTGCAGTAGATCTCATACCTCAGAGAGATGGGGAAAAGAAGGGTCCAGCAAGGAAAGGAAAGGGATGAAGATCCTGCAGGAAGATGAGGCAGATTGTAGAAAGTTCTGGACATTGAGGTTGGACAGGGAAGAATAAGAGTTTGTGCATGGAGACAAAGACTTTGTACTTGTACAGTACCCCTAAACCCCACTGATTCTGTCCATTCTGCTGAGACTTTAAATGCTTAAAATCTCTGTTGATCCATTCCAGGTCTCACTCCCTAAAGTTCATCTCCCAGTCTCTGAAACGATACAATCCAGGTCTTCCCCTTCAGTCCTTATCCTTTCATCCCCAAAATCTCTGCTGATCCATTCTGAGACTCGTTCCCTGACCCTCACATCCCCATACAGTTTGTATTACAGTAGCAAACCTGAAGCGCAGGTCAAGCCTTGATGCTCTTTTCCATCCCTCCTGTCCTGCCCTGGTGAGTTTGGAAAATACTTGGATCTAAACCAGGGAACTGAAGTCACAGGTTACTGTTAGTCGAATGCTGTCTCCAGAAGCAGAAGGTGGAAGAGAGGGTAAAGTTCAGGGTCATATCACGAAAAAGGGCATTTTAAAGAAAAGTAAGAAAACTATAAGGAGAAAGTAATCTATGAAGAGGTACCTCTAAAGCCATGTAGTGGCAGCACTGTCAAAATTTAACTCTCTCTTAAAGAAGAGGTCAAGTGGTGGTGGCCAGTACAGCTGGAGCAGGCTGTGCCACAGCTCCAACTTCTCCCTCATCACAGCGAAATCTCGCTGTGGCAAAGTGGGAACCTTTAGTCCTTGTGGCTTCTGCTGAGTGCAGTGATGATGCCTCACATTCTTGCATTCTGTAGCCATGTCCTCACATCTGATAACAGAGGCTGGTAACAGCAACTACATCTCCCTGTTGGAGACTCGCCAAGGTGTACTTTCCACCACGCGCAGCCTGCCTTTCTCTGATAGAAGAGCTCTCGCCCTGCCCAAGCCGAATGCATGACTCTGGTTTTGCTTTGGTTTCTTATACCTCATAATTTTCAGGATTCATAGCTACAACATACCATTATAATTTGTGATAAGCCAACTTAGCGGTTGAGGCCCACGCAAGGACCGAGTTCCAGCGGAAAACTGGCAACAACATACATTACAAATCATGTATGATTTCTATCTGGCAGACAAAATAACTTTTACTGTTTCCCATTAACCATGTTCAAGACACTTGAAAGGAACAACGTGACTGAGCGTACACAAACGAATTGAGCCGATGTGCAGTAGGAAAACAGTCTGCGCAGGGCTCTGCGGGGAGGACAGGGCTGTGACACGTCAGGTGCGGCCTGTGCTCGGTCTTGCTCCGGGCAGGCGAGGGGAGGCCGGGGCGCCGGCGATTGTATCCGCGGGGGCGTTGCGGGGGGGTCGTTGTGTCGGTGCAGGGAGCCTGCAGGGCCTCGCGTGGGGCCGCGGCACTGCCCGCGGCACTGCCCGCGGCACTGCCCGCGGCGCAGGGGGCTCCGCAGGCCGCGGCGCTGCCCGCTCCCGCCCGCTCAGGCCGCCGCGGGAGCGGGGCGGGAGGGGAGCGAGAGGGGGGCACTGGGCCTTCCAGGAACTGGGGGCGCTGAGGGGGCGGGCGGTGTCCTCCGTGACGCCGCGGCCAGGCCCCCTCTCCATTGGCGGGCAGCGAAGGGTGTATCCCGAGGGCGGCTCGCGGTTGGCTGCCGCCCGGGGCGTCGGCGGTGCGCTGGACGTCTGCCGGAGGAGGGAGCCGGTAAGAGCAGCTGTGAGTGCCCCGCTGCCCCGCTCGCCGTGAGGTAGGTACGGCACGCCACGGCACTGCCCTGCCCGCCTCCCCGCTGGGGCCCCCAGCGCTCCCCGTGGCAGCGAGGGCAGCCTGGTGCCCCCCGTGCGGGCAGCGCCGCCGGCAAGGCGGCCGGTCCGCCCCGGCCTCCCGCGGCCGGTGCCGCCCGCTCGTTTCACTTCTCCCCGTGCCCGCCCGCCTGCACCTCCCTGCCGCTCTTAACGGGCATTTATTTTCCTTCGGTGCGTCTCCCCTCCTCAGAGGAGGCGGGAGGGGCCCTGTGAGACCCACAGCCGCAGGGTCGGGGGGGAGAAAGGTGCTGGCAGCGCCGGGCGCTTTAGTTTGACAGGGTCTGAAGTACTTAAGTGGTGGCACAAGTTGCCCGTGTGAGTGTTTTCGACTCGCTCTAGAAGCAGGATCGCATTCGAATTGTGTGCGGTAATCAGATGCATAGCTGGGATTTTTTTTTTTTTTTCCTTTGCTACGTTACTCTGTGGTATTTTAGTCTCAGCGAAACTCAGAGCGGTGTAGAAGAGCTGCCACAGCATGGGTGATGAAGAACCGGGTGATGGAGAACCCGAGCTGTTTGGCTCCCTCGCTCAGCCAGTGTGCGGAGGAGGGCAGGGAGGGTTCACCAGTTCTGCAGGCTTTGAGTGCTAAAGTTACTTTCACTTCTACGACGGGATTTCATATCTCTGTGGCTAAGCCTGAGCATACACAGGGAGGTATGTGTGTGAGCTTCTGGCCTGCCAGAGGTCACAGGAGTGTTTGCTTACTGCCCTGTTTCCACCTCACGTGCTGTACGTGCAGGGCAGCTCACTCCCTCTTGAAAGTGGCAGTTTTCTTCTTGTAGGACTCCTCCATGTGAGGGAAATTAGCTTCAATGTAGGCTTGGGTATAAGGTACGATGCATTGGTGTGAACTGCTCTCATTGATATATTTTGGTGTGCAGTAACAGTGGCATTGTGTGACAAGACTTCCTCTGTTTTTGAGAGGTACTGTCATGCTCTCTGAGGATCCTCTTAGCATGCTGGAGAGCAGTGTCATAAAATAACTCCAACTTCTATACAGTGACTTATGCTGGTGGACCAATTTAGCGATGTTGGGAAGACTATACTTGGACCTGAGGTAGAGGACTGTGTCCTTCTGTTCATGCCTTCCTTCATGTGCTAGTGTTTGTGTTAAAGCAAGCCTGGAGTTAACTAGGACCGCTTAAGGCTTCAGGCATATAGAGCTTTTACAAGATTGAGGCATGAGGGCAAACAGGATTTTCCAAGTGGTTCGGATAGAGAGTCATGTAATTATCAGTTAAAATTGCTTTGGAAACAAAGTTCATATCTTCGAAGCCCCTGTCTTTGAGATCCACGTCTTCTAATTGCATAAATACCTGAAGTCCTTATGCTCCTGGATATTTGGTGCTGAACCTGTGCAGAGCCCTTGCCATTCACAGCAGAGCTAAGCAGACGTAATGTATTCTTCACTGGGAGTGAAGAAGAGGAGAGAGAAAGTAAAGGGATAATCCTCTGCAGTGGGAATCTGTGTTAATGAAGCTTTTCCACCTTGCTTAAAATTTTAGTTAGGAAGAAAACCTGTTGCTCCTGGCCATGCTTATGCTGACTGCTAAGCAGTAGTTAAGGTCTTATCTTCCGTTTTTGGCTTGTATAAGAATTAGTTATGTAAAAATAATTAGCATTGGTCTTGCATACTGGGTTTTCTCTTTTAATCAACTGCTTGCAATATAGCCTCTGTTCGTTCTTTCTGTGTGTTTGTTACTTCTTACTGGTCCTGATGCAAGCTTTGGTAAGAGCTTGGTCTTTGCATGTTTGTGCTGGCAAATTAATTTTAACTGATATCTTTAACTTTCCAGCATTCTTTTTAAAGGCATGTCATTAAAAACTTGGTACACTGAAAGCATTAAAAGCCTTCCTTTACAGTAGTATAATTTGTTTCTGTAGCAACACCCCAATAAACTGAGAAGCAATAAAGTATGCTGAAAGTAAAATTCATGTCTCACAAAAGCAGGAAGTAAGTAGAGTATAATGAAGTATCCGGTTTGTGTTTTACAGCAGATGTTAAAGGAGACCAGAACTTTTGCACAAACAATATTTGAAGCATACATGTACAAGTATTATTTTACTACTTTGTCTTTGCTGCCATCAGGCTTTACCATGCTCCGAGCCTTTAGGCACCCAAATGGTAGGTGTGCTGTCCACCACACCAAGTGTTGGCATCATCGTAAGTCTGTGCTGGCAATCCGGAGAGAAGATGTTAATGCATGGGAAAGAAGAGCACCGCTAGCCCCAAGGCACATTAAGGAATTGACACAGATGGGGTACAAGGTCTTGGTGCAGCCCTCAAACCGGAGAGCATTCCATGAAAAGGTAAGGTCCCATTTTGAGTTAGATAAGCAAAACCATAGTTCAGTTATTAACCCTAGCACAGGAAAAATCATATTCAAAGGATATCTATGAAAAAACATGTTATTAATTTTGTTGTTAAATGAAAAGTCATTGTGCCCTACTGGTGGGTTTTTGGATTTGTTTTTATAGTTGTCTTGCCCTTTCATATGTCTCTGAAGAAATTCTAGGTGTTCTTGGAATATAAACTTGGGAATTCATTTAACATTGGTGGTTTTGTCTTCAGTTTGTATGGAGGCAACACCCTCAAGAGCAAGCATGTTAAAGAAAAGAAAAGAGGAGGGATGAATCTGGCAAATCCTGTTCCTGCTTCAATTCCATTCCTCATGTAGCATGAGGAGAGGGGCTGTGAGCTTCAGGGCTGAGCGCTTTTACAGTTTCTGTAGCAGCAGTAATACTCTGCTATAAGGTATCTGAGCCAACAGATAAAAGCTGAAACATAAGTAAGGAATTAGTGATGGTTTGCACGTATCACCTTTTAGTTAAGGCACAGTGCTGGTTTTCACCAAAGCACATTAGCTACACAACTGTGATATTGAAAGCTGGAATTTTAATATGTTTTTGAGATAATGGAGAACGAAAATAAGTTTTTATTTGGAAAAGCATTCTTTTAGAAGTTGCTCTTCAGCTTGGAGTTAGTCTTGTACAATTTTATAAAATCACATGTCGTCAGTCTCTAATTTTTCAGATTTCTCTAAACTTATTTCCAAGTATTTCAAGACATTTCAAGACCTTATTGGAATACTATAAGGTACTTTAAAGGTAGTAAAATATCCTTTTGTAGTCCGTGAATTTCAGAGGAAGGATTCTACTAATCTGTAGTTGTGTTTTTGCCCTGTATAATAGGATATTAGCATGGAAATTCAGTTTGATATTTGATGCTCCTTTTGATAAAGAAGTTTATGAACCTATCACGTGCAGTAATCGTTTCTGCTTCATAGAATTATCTATTTGTCCTCTCTTCTAGTTGCTTATGTGCTGAGGTCTGAATATGAAAAAAAACCTCACAAAAATTTACTTTGATTTTTGTCTTTCATAGGATTACATCAAAGCAGGTGGCATTATTCAAGAAGATATTTCCGAGGCTTCTCTGATAATAGGTGTGAAGAGACCTCCAGAGGACAAATTAATCCCTAAAAAGAACTATGCCTTCTTCTCTCACACTATTAAAGCCCAAGAGGCAAACATGCCCCTTTTGGATGAGATTCTAAGACAGGTAAATTGTGTCATAGCGAAGATAATTGGCTGTTCTCACAGGGCAATAACTGAACTGAATGCTGAAGTGTGATTGAAGGCTTGCTGCCTAGTGTGGTTACTTTCAGCATGCATATTTGTAGATAGCTAATGAGGACTGTGTTCAGTATCCTTTCCTGGAGCTCAGTATTTCTTGCTCAGAGCATCTCACGCTTGCAGTGCTACTCTGGTTGTGTGTATACGGCAGGTGAGTCGTGAGCATGGTATGCTCAAGAGAGGTTCATGCTGTGTGAACATGAAGGCTTGCTGGAAAGTTATTAAGCTAGAGTGTGTATTGGTTGTTACAGAGGGAGGCAGCCAGTTCACTCAGAAATAAGCAACCTCTTGGCAGAGGTTGTGAACGGGTCTGCAGCAGTTGGAGTGGCCTGTTGGGGAGCTCTGTGCCAAGACTGCACAGGCAGTGCAGAGACTTTTCAAAGCAGGAATTCAATGCAACCTTTAGATTGTTATTTTTATTCTCAAATATTGTTATGAATTATTTGCCTTTCTCATATATGCCCATCAGCCTCTATCATGAAGGATGACGAAGCCAGATGAAAAGGTAGTTCCTAGGAGAGCAACGTGCCACTGACTGCACTCACTGAAAATTTTAATACTCAGTTTGCTATGTATTTTCAGGAAATTCGACTGTTTGACTATGAAAAAATGGTTGATCATAAAGGAATGCGAGTTGTGGCCTTTGGAAAGTGGGCTGGTGTAGCAGGTATAGTGCATAAAGTAAAGGCAGGCTTGCGACAAGTAACTTCTCATAATACTTCTGGTCATCTGCGTTTCCTGAAAGTTGAGGCTTGCAATGCATTAACTGCATTTTTAACTCTTGCTTTTAAGAGCTTTTTTCCATTCTGTTTTGTGCTCCCTAATTTTGAAGAGACGACATGTCAAATAGTCCTGTGGATTCCTGGCAAATCTGCTACTTTATGTTGTCTTGAAGATCCATTGTCTATTCAACTAATCTGAGGAAGACTAAATATCAAGAGATCAACTGAATAGGCTTTTGAAAGAAATGGCTGCTGTCAGTCCTGCGAGTTTAAACATCTGTTTGTCACTCCGTTATCCATTTACACTGATTTTCATGAGACGTGGTTCTCATTCCTTTCTGCTGAACTTCAACTCTGTGTCTTCAGGAGACTTCTCTTTATTATCTCCTTCTTTGGAATCTGGTGATGTGGATGCATCTCATAAAAGGATATCCGAGTATTAAATAGCACTGAAATGCGTAATGTGGGCCAAGAGCAGGTTTAAGGTCATGGCCTGCCACTGAATTTCTCCTTCCCTGGTTTTATATAGACTCTTTAGAATTAAAGTATCAATATTAAAACACAAGCAAAATGATCCAGGATTATTTTAGACAGTCTCTGCAGTTTCTAACTGTGCATGTTCACAATTAAAACTGATGGTCTGATTTTTCTTTTTTTTTTTTAACAAAAGGAATGATCAACATTCTACATGGATTGGGATTACGATTTTTAGCTCTGGGACATCACACTCCCTTCATGGTAAGAGTATATGCGTATGTATTTTTCTTTAGCAAAATGACATTTGGGCATCTGCTGATTATCTGCATTTGAATTTGGAAAATATCTTGATGGTTCTGTGCCTTTGATTTCAGCACATTGGGATGGCACATAACTACAGGAATAGCAGTCAGGCTGTGCAGGCAGTACGGGATGCTGGGTATGAAATTTCACTGGGATTGATGCCAAAGTCAATTGGGCCCTTAACGTTTGTGTTTACAGGCACTGGTAATGTTTCTAAGGTAAGAATTCTGTCTTCAAGATGAAATGCTGTATTATTTTTAATGGAACTTCTTGGCATTTGATACACATCTGGTTAAATAGGTTGATGGGTTTATTTTGTTTGCTTGGACTATAGGTTTTCCTTTGCCATTAAGAATTTTTAAGTACTTTAAACTTATGTCTTTAAGATGAGTTCATGCCTGACAAGGCTGACCACAGTAACTTCTTGCCATGAAAAATGGATTAAGTCTTACTGCTCCTCTTTCATTTCTTACCTGCATGCTTTTTGTCTCCTTCTCTTCCCTCTGTTGACTCTGGGCTCACAAGGTACACTGAATCATCCCATTAAAGTATGGGGGGAAAAATTATTTTTTCTAATACTTACTGAGTTTTTCTATCTGTTTTTGAAGCATTGACTTGGCTTACAAGTGCTGGATTTTAGAGCTATTTTCTACAACATAGTGAAAGGGCTTACTCCTGGTTTTGGCAACAAAGATCAGTTAACTAGGCTCCGGCTATAATGTGAAATCACTGTCTGTGTAAATGTGTGCTTTCTAGACAAAGGGATGATGTGTCTGTAAGGCCTATGTTCTATAATCACAGCACATTGGGAAAGTCATCTTGGAGTTTTTTGCCTTTAGAACAGCCTGGATGGTGAGCAGTGGCTTCAGGGGTCTTCCCTAAAGAGAAACCGCTCCTCAGAGTGGCAGCAAACCTATCTGTTCTGGCTGAGCGGAGACCTCACTGCTCTGCTCTTAGAAACATAAACTGGGCATTGGATTGTGAGTCAGACATTCTGCAGAAATGGGAAGTAGTGTAAATTCCTTGTACATAGAGCCTGGGCAGCTTTGTTTTGGGTCAGCAGGGGTATGTGTGAAATAGTTTGTGTATCTCTGAATATGTTCTCTGGCAAGACTGTCAGGTTGTGTGTGGCAGTTTTGTGTTTGTTTTCACACACCAAATGAGCAGTGTTACACTACCTTTATATTCTCTGTTCATTCTAAATCCTACTTCATGGTTTATAGGGTGCTCAAGAAATGTTCAATGCCCTCCCATGTGAGTTTGTGGAACCACACGAGTTAAAGGAAGTTTCCAGATCTGGAGGTATGCTGTGACAATAAAGTGATTGAAAGCACTGGAACTCTTTTTGTACAAGTATAACAGCTATTTTTTTAATATTTTGTTTTTTAACCTCAGACCTCAGAAAAGTCTATGGGACAGTGTTAAGTCGTCACCATCATCTTGTAAGGAAACGTGATGGACTATATGATCCAGTAGACTACGATAAACATCCAGAACTTTACACTTCTCGCTTTAACACTGATGTGAGTATCACTTCTATTCTTTTATGAAGGGTTTTTCACTGAGTGTTGGTAGTTACAACACCTTTGCATATCCATTGATTGAGAGAGCATTCATTTGAAGCACCAGACCATGTGCTTTCAGCTTCTTAAAGTACTAGAGGAGAACATCAGGCATCTGTAACTTTCTTTGCAGGTCGCACCCTACACAACTTGTTTAATTAATGGCATATACTGGGAACAACATACTCCTCGCTTGTTAAGTCGACAGGATGCTCAAAACCTGCTGGTGCCAATTAGATCTGCTGCTGGTTCAACAGAGGGCTGTCCTCAGTTACCACACAAGTAAGACACCACGGTTCACTCATAACACTCCTGATCAGCATGATGAAGTCATAGTGTTGGGCAATTTCACCACAATATCTACCAAAAGGTTCTGTTTCCTGTGTTGTTCCTCTTGCATGTCCCAGTGCAAGAACTATGCCCCATTGGTTCTGCTTTTGTTCTTCTGTGCTTTGCAGTTTTGTTTTCACAGTTTGGAGTTTTTGAAAATGCTGCAGTACAAATGATTGACAGGTATTGGCTGTCTTTCTGCAAAGGTAGTCCTGCCATTGATCCTTGTGCAGAATCCTATACAGTGTGACATCTGGGAAATGTACCTACTGCACCGTTATTGCTAGAAGTTTCTATACCTGAGCAGACTTTGTTGGTTAAGTTCTTCCTACCCTGTCATTTGGCTTGTGCAAGTTCAATACAAGTTCAACACCTCTGATTTGCGCAGGTAGCGGAAATGCTTCACAGCCTTGAATAGCTTTAAGGATGGGGTGCACATCCAGGGTTCGTCTTCTTTCAGTGTGGGTGGGAGCCACCCTTTCCCTAATAGCCCTTTGTAATAGTTCTCTGGGAGACTGGCCTGGGGATGGGTTTGAGGAGGATATGCAATGTATCCTAGTGAGGAAGAAAGTCTTTGTCTCTTCCCTGCCCACTCTTACGACTTTTCTTTCTCTCGCAAGACAAGTAACTAACTCAAACCAGGACAATGGATAATGAATGGAAGGTGTTGGCAGCACATGGAGTACAGAGCAGTAAAAGTTGATAGATGAGTGGATTCTCCTGGTCTTTTAGAAGTTACACATGGTAGATGGATCCTGTAAATGTGAATGGAAACCTTAGGACTACAGTAGGGCCAGATTTCTGGATGTCATTGTGTTGTGTTAACTTATAAATTGCTTAAGATGAATGAAACTACAAGTCTGATAGATCTTCTCACATTTTTTAAAATTTCCTGTTCGCTTGTGATCTTTTATACCTAAGTTTCTTGTATGGATGATGCTCTATTCCTTTGTCTTTTTTGTTTAATTGCTTTAGACTTTTGGCAATATGTGACATTTCAGCAGACACTGGAGGATCTATAGAATTTATGACAGAATGCACAACAATTGACAGTCCATTTTGTATGTATGATGCTGACCAGCATATTATTCATGACAGGTGGGAGATCCTTTAATTTTTCCTCTGAAATTTGTACAGTGAAACATTATATTGAAAAATCATGTGTTTAAAACACTTCTGAAAGCTGGTACCTTTCAGGTACCAAGGGGAAGTAGTTTAGAAGAGCTATGTTCTCTCTTTCAGTGTTGAAGGCTCTGGGATTCTAATGTGTTCCATCGATAATCTGCCAGCACAGCTTCCTATAGAAGCAACAGAGTACTTTGGCGATATGCTTTTCCCATATATTGAAGAGATGGTAAGGTCTTATGTGTCCAACAAGAAGGTAAAAGACTTGGACTTTGGTCTGTTTGTTGCTTTTCTGGTCTCCTGTATACATTCAAAAGGAATCTGCTGTAGAACATAACCGACTTCGTACTTGGAAAAAAAAAAAAGAAAAAAATCTTTCTAAGTCTTGAGGCAATACTTTGAAAAAACAACATGTGAATGAGACATCCGTGACCTGTATGTCTTAGGGATTTGTCAAGAACACTCTGTAGGCAGGAAACAGGCCTTGGCAGGTAGTTCGTTGCTACTGGACCCTGCAGAAGATATCTAAATCTGATTTTCTCAACTACCACTCACAATCAGACTGCGGTTTGAATTTCTATTTTAATAAAAATCAAATAACATTGAACAGGGCCAGGATTTCAGATCTACAAGATATTGGTATTGTCGCATGCATTTACATGTTGCTCAAAACTTTGAAGTTTTACTCTGAAAAAAATTATGGGAAATCAAATGACCTGAGTTGAAATAACTTATCTCCATAGCTGTTATCAGATGGCTCAGAACCTCTTGAAAGCCAGAATTACTCACCTGTTGTTCGAAATGTAAGTTTTGCAATTTGGCACTCTGCTCGTCTTCCTCTGCTTTAAAACATACAAAAAACCCTCAAAATTTGTTTCCTGTGTTTGTAGGCAGTGATTGCATCCAATGGCTTGCTGACAGCTAAGTATCAATATATCCAGAAATTGAGGGAGAGCAGGTAATATATAGCTTCTTAAAGTTTGTTTGGTTCAGGATTTTTAAAAAATCTTGTCTGCATTCTATGTCCTCTTTTGCTTTTATTTACTCCTGTGTTTTGGTGGAATACTGCTATATTGCACTGTGTCTAAATGTCTCCTGTATTGATTTCCTTCTTATGCACATTGCCAAAATCATTAACGTATGTTAGTAACTTATATTGAAGTGGAGAAAGTTGTAATTTTTCTCTTTCTTACATTATGAAGACTGTTTTACCAGAGGCAGAAACAGCCCCATGCCAGTGCTACTCAGTTAATCCTTGCCCTTTTAAAGTGGATGTAACATACAGTCCTTTGAAAGGAATGGCTGGAGGGAAAAGGCTCTCTGATAGACCTTGAATCTAGTTTCCTCTAGTATGGCTCAAATGCTGTGCTACATAGCATTGTTCTGTGACTGGATGTATTCAGGAGCCTCTGTGAGACACTCAGACTTTTCATTATATTCCTGTAGCTACAGCTTTAGCTATGACCTCATCCAGACCCTATCTAAGTAGTTTCACACCAGTGGTAACATGAAAGAAGTAGCATTGAGTGGATTAAGCTAACAAAAATATAAATAACCCTTCCCTTCCCCTTGCTCCCTATTATTAACCAACACCTGTAGTTTACATATGAAAAATGTGAACTTGACACTAAATGTTCATGGTCAGTGCTGGCTGCACTGTACATCATACAAAAGTTGAAATTGGTCTGACCACGAGCGCTGTGTGCACCATGCACTACAAGCATGATGTATTGAGTTTTGCTTGCCAAACTTTCCCAATTTCCTTTGGCAACTGTGGGAGTTCTGGTTATGAACTTGTGCATGATGAACTTGTGCGTTTTCCACCCCAACTAACATGCTGTTTGCCTCTCAAAGACTTCAACTCACAGTGATTTTTGTTGTCTGCTGTTTGGCAGACCACCTCAAGAGGCTGTCTCGGTAACCAGTTTTCTTATTCCTCACACAGCATGACAATGGGGTTTCTTTCACTTTCTCCATAATTGCTTGCATGGTCTTGTGTGGACTACTCTGAGAATCTGGAGATTTCTACCCACAAAAACCCTCTTGGGAATGATGTTTGATATTTCTGCAGACCTGTGTGTTGCATGTGATGTTCAGTTGTTCATTGGTGTTACTCACTTGGATGTCAGGAAAGCAAGACTAGCTAGCAATACCCTCCCTTACTTTGAACACTTTGGAGATAATGCAAATGAAAGCAGGGATTTTACTGATTAAGGTGTGATGGTTTAGCTAGATATAGGCTCTTGTTTAGAGCCTATAGGAGTGGTGTGGTTTGTGTTATTACTGCAACAAAGTTTTATGCTGTGTCTAGTTTAGTTTCCAAAGGCTCCATTTAGACTAATTGCTTATACCCTTTGAAAGCCATAAACATTTCAGACAGGATAGCCAGACTGTATGAGCTGAACTGTCTTGGGTGCCATTATAGAATACAGAAGCAGTTTCATTTACTGTACTTAGCTCCATCTTTTCACCTTTACTTGCTTTGTACCTGCTACTAGTTGCTCATCCACAGCTGCAATGGCATAAGGATGTGTGCCTCTAAGTATTACTGTTATTTGTTCGTAGATTAACTGAAATATTTAAACTTGTATGTAGAGAATAAGCATAATCTGAAATGTTCTTTTCTGGGACTGTGTAGATTCTGTTCCCACTCTTGAGGGGTCATTTGGCAGCTCATGTTTGTTCTTGTTCTAAAGCAGACATGCTATGCTTGATCCAAGTGTGACGTCCTTCTAGATGCTGGAAAAGTTTTTAATAAATACGGTGAGAAGTTTGATTGCAAAATCCAGCTTGCTTTCATATAGGAAGTCTCCCCTTCATCAACACTGTTGCTCCAAGCTGCTGCCTACCACTGCTGCCCACTATAAGTAAAAGGTGGAGAGGAATTCTTTCTCTTCCCTTGCCTGTGAGGGTGTAGCTGTGGAAGAAGATGTTCTATTAGAATTGATAGGAGGAATATCTGTGGGTTTGTCATATGAAAGGGTATGATGGGTTTAGGAGGCTTTCTGTGAACGGATTAAATAATGATTTAACTTTTTTTAAAAAATCAAATCTGTAAAACTTGTATGAAGGTCAAAATATACAGTAATCTATAGTAATAATTTAGATAGATTAGAGAGGTGATACATTAGTACCTGCCATTCAGATTTAATGAATTGAAAAGAATGATTTTTTTAAAAAAAATTAATTAAGCCTGAAAGTAGAGGAAAGGAGGATGGAATGTCTGGAATTTTGGAGGGTAATTCAAACTTTACAAATACACGGACACAGTTAGTAGGCTGGAATGTACTTCAGACAGATGATGTAGGTGTATTTGGTGTTGATTTAACTCTCTTCACTCAGGGTAGTCTTTTAACGCTATTCTTTGAGGCCTCGTTCTCCCAAACGTACTTGGGTACTTCATGCCATGCTTGAGATCATGCAATACTGCTCTTGTTGTGCTCTTTGGTATTGCACTGGCAGGCTGCAACACCATCCATCATTATTATAGCCATTTTTGAACTGAAAAAAACACAACCAAAAATTGACTTATGAATTGCATGTGGAGCCCCAAAAAGGTCTGAACCAAACGTCATTTAGTAGACATATGGTTCATCCTTTTCGAAGGACAATAGCTTTAAGCAAGGTGGACATGCGCTTGTCAGCTAGAGGTCACAATTCTTTCTGTGGCATAATCCACGGTGCAGTATATACCTGTGTAAACTCTTAGTAGATAAAGGGGAAATTGAGGAACTTGCTTATACACTTATGAAGTTTCCTCTAAGTTTGTGTCTATGAAGGTCCTACCTGTTTATTGAAATTTGTTTTCAGGATATGCGATAAGAACAGCCAAACCTCAATCTCTGTTAATTAGGTTAAACAATAGAGCAATGAACAGCTTCCTTTACCTCAACGTTAAAAAGTGCTTTAAGAACATCTTTTATATTTCCTAAATAGTTTTTATTGCATTTTTATGATACTTTAGACAAATAGTTTTACAGTGCTAATTTTCCAACTGAATGCACAGACACTATTAAAAGGAAAACTAAATGGAAAAATACACCAAAATGTGTTTTCCTACTGTATTTTATACATTTATGAGAGCATATTTAAACAACTGTTGAACTACGTTATTCTGGTTGGCAAAAAAAAGGAAATGCAAAATCTGATGTGAATATGTTTTATATTGCAAGTCAACAGGAGAGCTACTTCTTAAATTTATTTACATGAGTAGTGGAAGCTTGGTTGAAACGCTCTGTGATGGTTTTCAAATCTGAGTTCTTGTATGAAAACAGGATTTCTTAATTGGGCATTCGCTTTTATTTGACTTTTATTGAGTATCATGTTCCTATGATGTACTAATATGAACCTAGTATAACTTACCTAAAATACCCTTTCACCAACATGGTTTTATGTACTTTAGCAGTTACCTGTGGTGTAGAGGGAGCAAGGCAGAGCCTGGAATCCCTTTCTGACAGCCTAAAATGACATAGCTTGGTGGTCCTCACGTGATCAGGTTACTGTAATTTGCCATTGGGAGAAACATAGTGACAACTGAAGAAAAATTTGAACAGCCAGTAGCAATTAGAGAAGCAGTGGAGATATTGATGGATTTGGTCATGTTTATATGAGAATAAAGAAACTAGAAGTTCTGCAGCAGAAGAATGAAGGCAGCACTAGACAGTCTCGAGTTAGATAGCCAGGAACTTGACTCTTGGTCTGAATAGAGCTCTTGGTTTGTAGAGTTACTAAAACATACTTATTCTGTTAGCTTTAGCAGTTTACAGGTTCCTTCTTCTGTGTGGATTTTAATTGTGCCTATAACACCTCCTAGGGAGCATGCTCAGTCGCTGAAGATGGGTAATAAGAAGAGAGTTTTAGTGCTTGGATCTGGATATGTTTCTGGCCCTGTACTTGAATATCTCACTAGAGATTCTAACATTGACATCACAGTTGGTATGTAAGACTTTGCTTGTTTTTAATTTAAAAATTATGTCTTATTTAAACCTGCTAGCGTGGCAGAACTTTACTCATAAGTAATAAGTGGGTCTGGCTCTGAGAACAGATAAAGAAAATCCATGTTATTATGGACAGCAGAAAAGGATTTTATAGCTTTCTGAGCATTTTGAGTTTATATAATCAATTTAAAAATTACATAGCCACATTAAAAGTTACTGTTTACATGTGTAATCTATAGGTAAATTAGAAATACTTTTCCTTCTAACCTGCTTTGGGCTTTGGATTGGTTTTGTAGCTAGTCAGTCAGTTTTGAGGGTGCTTGGCTGTGTTTTCAGCTTCATACAACAACAAGATGTTTTTATAGACATTTGTATGAGTGAAACCTCTGCTGTTGTTGTAACCAGTATGGTGGTGGTAAACCTTCAGACCCTGACCTTCCCATCAGCCCCACATGCCTGCTCATTTATTCTTCTTGTTTGGTTTTATCTCTAGCATATTTCAGGCTGGGCATCTCAGAAACACTTTTCTGTACCCTTCATGATGACTTTACCCTGATATTGTGATTTCAGATTTAAGACCTTGGCTGTATTGCCTGAAAGATACTTTCCTTTAAAGCTTAGTGCTGTATTTCTGTTGATTTGTTGTTGTTATTGCTGTTGCTTTGGTTTGTTTTTTCCCTTCATGCTGCTTTTGTACTTGGCTGCTTTTGTGACTCTTTGCAGTGATAACCATAGTACTTTTAATCCCTGGGAAAAGATATACTAGGAAGAAGAGGATAACTCTGAGGAAGCTGCTCCCTTGTTAGTAGCACTGCCTGATGCAGAGAATAGGGAAGGATTACAGCAATGTGCAGTGTCCATCTCCTATCAGTACGGAGGATACATCTAGTCCCAGCAATACAGTAGCAGTTAGGGAAACTAGGTGAACTTGAAAATCTGTTTTGCCAAGCACTGAGCAAACATAGCAGGTGCCTCTTACCTGGGTAGCTTAAAAACATGCAGTTTCTACAGCACAGATGGGAAAAAGCTCAGAAGGAAAGAGGCAGAAAAATGTTACTTGTCTGATATTTGACAGCAGGCAGGTAGATGAAGAAAGCCTAAAATGCACTTCGCAGTGCACATTTGGTTCCCTACTGTTAGGCTACACCACTTTAAGTCAAAATTATGAAAATCTTAATTGGGAAACCTTCATGTAATCTACTTTTTTGGGTTTGAATGTGTAGGTGATTTTGTCTAGCTCCTTTCTCTTGGCACAAGTAGGTTAGTGGAGTACAGAGAATGACCTTCTGGCAACGTTTATTTCCCATTGATTGTGGAAGGGTCATAAGGAACTAAGGCCCTAAGTTAGAGGCATAGATGCTTTTAGTTCTCTGTAAGCCTGTGCCCCACCTGCTGCCTTCATTGCCCACTCCTTTCTCCTGACAGTCCCATTGCCGTCATTATGCTGGCAGCATGCTGAACCAGGGTGGGAAACCAATTCACTTTCAGTCAGATGTGGCAAGTACTGGTTGCTTTAACCTGGATCTCTTTTTCAGTTCTGCTTTCCTTACAATGGTAAGTGCTGATGGCAGTAGGGGCAAGATAATAGGAAGGAAGCAGGCGGAGACTGGATATCTCCATTTTAGTGCTACTATTAGCATATGCAGGATTGGTATGACTAAGCCATAGGTAAATATTGAAACTAGTCAGATTGAATCTGGGCCTTTAGTTGTATTTGGCCTAAGCAAAAGCTTAATGTTTTTATCTTTGTTATGTTAAAAATAGAGAACAATGTGAATTGTTTTTGTTTTAAACTGTTAAGCTGTTCTTGGCTATAAAGATGAATTCTGTTAAAATGTATTGAAACAGAGTTTTGAAAGATTTCTGTTTTAACCAATTTATTTATATATGTGTGGCTACATAGAGTCAGAGATGGGGTAAGCTTTACTGGGCATGTGTTTGTTTACTAAATCTTTCAGTTGTGTTGGACCTGCGTGTTCATCAAGACTCTAAAACTAGTTAAGGTTTTCCTGTCTCACTTAAACCAAGCACAGCCTGAAAAAGAAAAACAAATTTTCCTCTTTGGACTTTTCCCCTCCTGGGCTTCTAGTCAGCCTCTTGCTTTTCAGTGAAGTAGTCTGTGCTTTTGTGGAAATAACTACAACCATCAAAAACTGATTGAATACTTCATCTCTGCATTTATTTGGCCAGGTTAGAGAAGTGACCATTTTTAAAACCAGGTGAAAATATGTATGGCATAGTGACCTAGAGTACTTTAGGCCTCAAGATAAACTGTTGCACTAATTGAGAGTGCTTTTTTTTTTTTTTTTTTTTTCAGCAGGGTGATCCTAATCCATAACCAGCTTCCTTTTAAAATGCATTGGGCATACAACTTTTCCATTGCAATCTTCCCTCGAGGGTGAGTGCAATGCAGTACTTCATTAAATTGGGAAGCACCACGCAGGCCTTCTCTGTATTTCCACGTGAAAGTCAAAGCAAGAACAAAACCTCTGCCTGTTTCAATGCTATTTAATTATTCTGTTTCTCATGAGGTTGTAAACCTGCAAGGATTTCCAAGGATCTGCAAGGACTGGGCATAGTAGAGCTGGTTACATTTTCCTGCGGATCATCTTTATGTTATTTTCCCCAGACCTTGCATGGTAGGATTTTTGTTCTAGTTTAGATGAGCCACCTTCTATGGCAGTAGAAGTGTTTACTACAGCTCTGGCTGCTTTCTTGCCATCTTTCTCTAAAACTTTTCTCAAGCCTGAACGTACACATCCAAGCGCCCCTCTTGTGTGACTGCTATTTGCATTCTTCATCAAACACTTTCTTTAATTGATCTGCTTCTAGATCCAAGATATCAGAATCACAGAATCATTTTGGTTGGAAGAGACCTTAAAGATCTTCGAGACCAACCGTTCACCCTGCGCTGCCAGGGTCCCTCAACCATGTCCCTCAGCACCACATCCACATGTCTTTTGAACGCTTCCAGGGATGGGGACTCCACCACCTCCTTGGGCAGCCTGTTCCAATGGTTCACAACACTCTCTGTGAATAAATTATTCCTAATACCCAACCTAAATCTCCCCATGCGCAGCTTAAGGCCATTTCCCCTCATTCTATCACTTGTTACATGGAAGAAGAAACCAACACCCACCTGGCTACAACCTCCTTTCAGGTAGTTGTAGAGAGCAATAAGATCTCCCCTGAGTCTCCTCCAGGCTAAACAACGCCAGTTCCCTCAGCCACTCCTCATAGAACTTGCTCTCTAAACCCTTCACCAGCTTCGTTGCCCTTCTCTGGGTATGCTCCAGCACCTCAGTGTTCTTCTTGAAGTGAGGGGCCCAAAACTGGACACAGTATTTGAGGTGTGGCCTCATCAGTGCCGAGTACAGAGGACAATCACTTCCCAAGTCCTGCTGGCCACGCTATTTCTGATACAAGCCAGGATGCTGTTGACCTTCTTGGCCACCTGGGCACACTGCTGGCTCATATTCAGCCGGCTGTCAACCAGCACCCAGCAGTACATTTCTAAGGTTTCCAAAATAACCTGTTTTTCTCCTTCTGTCAGTGGTTTGGTCACTTGTTCTTTGAAAAGTTTGTAATGTCTTTTTCAGTGCACTTGGACACTTAGCAAAGGGTGGCAGGTGTTCATCTGAGATATCAGACTCAACCTCCAGTATGCGTATTTTTTAAAACCTAGACTATACCTTGCCCCAGGTTTTAATGAGGGGTCAGAGTTAAAGATATGGGAGTATGCTTTTGGGGTGGATCATAACCCTGCATATCTTATAATAAAAGCGATGGGGTTTTGTAACTAATTAATGACACTTTTGAGACACATTTCTGCATAGAGATGCATTCATTCAGCAGACTTTTTTTCTCTCTTTCTGAAGAACACTTAGGTATAAATGTGTGCTTCTTTCTCTTTAGTTTATCTGTTTTCCTATCACGTGCGTACTCAGTCACCTGGCAAGTGCAGACAGTCCTGCTGTAGAAAACCATGCTGGGAGGACATGTGCACATGATGCAAAAGAGCACATGGGTTCTGTTCTGCCCTACTGCACAAAGATATACTTTGCAGTCCTTTATCTCGTGTTCTGGACCTTCTTCATAGAGTGGAAAAGAAGGGAGATGGCTTCTAATTTTGCATAAATAATTTGTGTTGACATCGTCTGCTGATAGGAAAACTGCAGTTACAACTTTTAATAATTTTAAGTACACGTTTCTAATTAGTTAAAAGTCTGTTCTCATTACACAATTTAGCAGTGAGTAGCTCCTTATTTCTGAGAGTAATTATTCTTTGTAGATTCTTGTTCTCGAGTTATAGCTGCTATGGCTTGACACTGGCAGTTGATAATAAAATTGACTACTTGAGGGAAGTAAGGGGCTTTATGCCTGATTTGTCTTGAACTGTTAGGGAAGGAAAACATCCATGCAACTGTTTTTCTTTGGGAAGAAGGAGGTGTGAGTAAAGCACAATATATACATGGGAGTGCTTTGGATTTAC
The DNA here is from genome assembly GCA_009769605.1 of Bucorvus abyssinicus. Lineage (NCBI taxonomy): Eukaryota > Metazoa > Chordata > Aves > Bucerotiformes > Bucorvidae > Bucorvus > Bucorvus abyssinicus. Next base: position 24,579,628 of record CM020025.1, read on the forward strand.
CTTCATCTTTAGGTAAAAGGTGATTTGTTTTGCATTTAAAACAGCATCTGTCATGAAGGAACAGCTTGAACAACTGACGAAAAAATACGGCAATGTTACTGCAATTCATATGGATGTCATTAAGCACGAGGATAAGCTGTCCTCTTTGGTGAAGAAACACGACCTCGTGATCAGGTCAGAATTCCGTGTAAAACATGGTAGGCTCCACCCTAAGTCATGCTGCTTCTTTCTTCTAGTTCACTGACCTGAATCAACATGGTAACTTTTCTTTTAACACCCAAGAAACAGGGTCATATTTGTGCATGTAAATAGTTACAACTGGCCACTGCCTTCTCACTTAGCGGGGCACCAGGACTTTCAAAAGGACTTTGACTGCAGCGTCTCTTTAGAAGTGTTCACCAATTAAATGGACAGCCTTTTTAGCATGAGAGGCCAGTTGCGTCCACCAGTGTATGTGTTCCTGGGATGAAATTTGCATGTTCACAAGAGGAGGCAAAATTCTAACATCTTGGTCATTTCTCCTGAATATCCCATTAAGAAACATCTCTTTTCAGGTATTGAAACAGGGGAGGAAATGACTTTATAGTCCTTGCCATTTTGTCCCTTTTGCCACGCATGTCATGAGTGTTCTTTCCTTTCCACGTCAAGCATGCTTTTCTCAAAGTACTTCAACTAGATCATTGTAATGTAGGCTTTCTCAAGGATGGTTTTACAGTTTTGCATCTTCTAAACCTCCAGCATGCCTGTTTAGAAGGTGGCCTTGAAAAGAGGTCAGTGGTTTGTTTTTCACAAAGGGAAGTGTGACAAAAGATGCTGGCTAAAGAATGACAATGACTCCCCTATTGTACTGCGCTGTGTTCTGAGTGCATACAACAGTGCTCTTCTGATAAGGTGGCATTTCACTTATGTAGGTATGAAATTGCTCAGGGCAAGGCGGGTATGACTGTTGCATTTACTTGAGCTCTTTCGTAGGCAATCAAAAAACATTTGTGTCGTCCCAGTGACAGCATAAGTAACCGTTTGGATATTGATGTTGCTTAATTCTTCATTTGTAGTTTGCTGCCATATTCAGCACATCCTTTGGTTGCTAAGAAATGTATTGACAACAAAGTGAACTTGGTAACAGCCAGCTACTTAACACCAGCTATGAAAGAGCTCCAGGAGAGGTAGGTATGAGAGTAGCATCTCCCTAGTGTTGCTTCCTTCTTTTAGTGCAGTATTTTGCAGTGCATTACACCTGTAATGCTTATTGTGAATCGCTGTTTTCTGCATTCTTTCTCCTTCCCTTTCTATGACAGAGGACTAAGTGCCTTTCTCCAAAGCTGTGTGTGGAGGCTGTGGTAGAGCATAGAAATGAGTGCATACCCCAGTCTGGTCAGACTAGTGCTTTAAACACTGGAACATGCTTTTCTGCATGCCCCATCTTATTCCATGTTAATGTGCCCTCCTGTCAAACCTATTAGGATGTTTGAGCTGGGATGATATTCAAGCTGAGAGGCTGGGCTGCCCTGTTCTAGCAGTGACAGCAAGCTCGTTTGTCATCATTCACATTCCCATAATAAAAACTCATTCTTAGCTTATTTTATCTACAGTAATATCCTCCTTCATGCCACTTTCTTTTGGACAGGCCCACTGTATTAGTCTCAAATGGTGCCAGTTCTAACTATTGTAATGTTTCTGTTGTCCTCCTCCTTATATGACTGGAGCTTCATCTAGATGCTCCCCTCAGTCATGGTACTGGAAATTCTGAGGTGAATTCAAGTGAGTGAGATGAGAATTGTACATGCTGTGTCTCTACAAAACAGAGAAAGTTAGATAGCTAGAGAACCAGTGTTGCAGACAATGAGGGAGACTTTAGGGGCCTCTCCTCTGCTTCTTACTGTCATGCTCTCAAAAAAAAAAAAAAGATACTTATTTGTCAAAACACAAAGTGATTTTGAAAATAAAATAAGTCACCTCAGTTTGTGGTCATAAGTGAGCTGCTCTGGGTGGGAGTGTAGGCAACTGTTAAAAAAAGAAACACCAAATGCTTGTAATTTGGGAAAGAGGCCTTTCAATCTCTTGCTCCTGCAGGGAGCTGTTTAGTGTAATTATGATTAGCTCTGTGCTGTCCTCTGCATTACTGCGTTCCTGCGTTGTAGCACTGTCCAGGAGAATGTGGGATATGGAGTAGCTGGGAGGAATTTCAACCAGCCCCTAGATGTTGCAGCAAAGTAAAAGAAACCAGGGTTACAGTGATTCTTAGACAGTTGTCACTGTTCAGGTTTTAACATCTGCTTCTGTTTTTTTCCACAAGCTGCAAACAGAGCCCAGAATTTACCATGTTGGGGGAAGAGCACTGGGCCTTTGTTGGACAAATGTCCTGAAAAAAAGGCCGGTAGTAGTGAATGTTCTGAAAGCTCTGCATTTCTGTTATTTTTAGCGTAGAAGCTGCTGGTATTACAGTTATCAGCGAAATGGGTTTGGATCCTGGTCTTGACCATATGTTGGCGAAGGAGTGTATTGACAAGGCAAAAGAAGTTGGTGCTACGGTAAGGTTGACAGGTAGTGCATAGTTCTGCCAAGATTTTATTAGTAAAGTTGTTCCTTTAACACCAGCCAGTTTGGGGGCTTGTGACTGATGTGTAACGGACTCTGGACACCTTACTTTTTCTCATGCTTGAAATTTGGTGCCAACTAATGCAATTGGTAAGACCATCAACTAAGACAGCTTTGCCCCAGTGTATGTTTTGGTTTCCTCTCCTTTGTGGACGGTGCCTGCAGTGTGACAGCTTGACACTGTTGTTCAGTGAAATTCTTTTGGTTTCCTCTGTCCACTGTAGATCTGATTTGGCCCATTTAGGAAGTAACATCAACAGAAGGTTTAAGAACTAATGGAGATCCTGCATGGCAGCTCTATTTTGTTTGCATCCTTCTCTTCATTGTTTCTGTCCTGTGGATAAATGTGACAGGTCGTATCCTACACTTCTTTCTGCGGTGGCCTACCAGCTCCAGAGCACTCTGACAATCCTCTGAGATACAAGTTCAGTTGGAGCCCACAAGGAGTGTTGCTGAATACAGTTCAGTCTGCTACGTATTTAAAAAATGGAGAGGTGAAGTACTCCTAACGTTTCAATTTAAAGCCAGATAAAGAGGGTGGTCTTGGGTTAAGGAGGATATTAGCATTTGTAAGGTGCTGTGTTTACTTTCAAGCCAGTGACAGTCAGTTGCCTAAATAAGTTGCATACATCACTTAATCCTGTGTTTGGAGTATGACAGTGCCTGGCTGCTGCCAGCTTAATTCTTTCTTGTTATATGGAAACTGATCGCAAAGAAGGAGCATGTTCCTAAAGCACTAAAGCACTGAATTGAGGTTGGTGTTCTGGGTTCAGCTTTCACTTCTGTTGTTTGTTGCTTTCGCCACTTAATTGCCCTGTCTTTGGCTCTGCAAAACAAAGATGAGTGTGCAACCTTCTGCTTGCTTTTCTGTCTAGTCATGTTTATAAGCCAAACGGCTTCATTCTGTACTTGCACAATGTATAGCAGAACTCTTGATTTTCTTTTAGTGCAATCTGTAATACCAATAATGCACTGAGTGGGTTTTGTGAAAGTTTGCAGTGCTTTCTGATGTGTTTTTCTATAAGCTCTGTTTTGCTGTTGTGCAGGAGTCATTAGACTTAACCTAGCAAATGTCACCGCATCTGTTTTATGGAAAGATCATAACTGATTTGTGCAAAGCTATTGCAAGCCATTATAATGCTACTGCTTCCCAGTCCTATCTGATCACTGCCACTTACTCAGAGTAGTAACTGTGCAGGGACTCTTCAAATGTCAAGGAGACTGCCTTGTATAACCACTGTAAAGTTTAGCTAATTATCTAAACTTTTTGATCTGCAAAACAGAAATCTTTTGAGATGTTTTATCATGACACTTGTGGTGCTCTAGTGCTCTTTATTGCAGTAAGAAAGGAGAAATTCAGTGATTGTACATTGGATCATTATTTAAAAAGCAAGAACACATGGTTATGAGTTTCAGATGAAAGGCTCTCTGGGAGAATGTGAAAATGTTTCTTATTTAAGTCTGACCTGGTTCACCCATTTCTAGGAAAAATTAGATCATGCATATGAATGATTCATTATGAAAGCACTACGTGAGCTTGTCAGTAAATTGTGCAATTTTTTCTCCTTGCCACTAAATCCTTCGCTGCCTTTGACTCTTGTTCAGGATTCTTCCACACTAGTGTCTTGTCTGACAAACAGAATAAGATCTTCTGGCATTGCTGCAGATTCATTGCTTTAGTCCTTCTACAAGGAAACCTTGCCCCTTTGCTCAGAAGTCACAAAATAAGTTTGTATTGATGCTGCATAGCAGATCTGTGCATCAGCTGCTTGAAGGAAGCAGAGTTCAGGGCTCTGGTTGGGATTGGTAATAGAACTAGTCAACCTTATTTTGTTTTCCTTCAATGATACATTCTCTCTGAGCTTTATAGCTGCAAGCAAAGATACACATAGGCAGCAATTTTATATCAGTTTGAAATTACCGGATTTATTTTAATCGTTAAAAAAAAAGAAACAAAACCCCATCTTTGTCTTTGCATTTGCGTTCTCCTCCCTCATAAAGGAAGAGAATAAAAAAACCTCAACCGAAAAGCAGGGAGCCTGTGGGCAGAATGCCCTTTCACACTGGTGTAGTTTGGGGAGGTCCTCCAAAATCACACTAGTGTAAGTGAAATGGGAACCTGCCACCTTCATATAAATGCAGCAGGAATTAGCAGTGTGTGTTGAAACGATGTGGCTTGATTTAACCCTTTGATCCGTAATGGCTGATACAGCACATGCTCCTCCATCACAGCATATACTTAAATGGCTTGTGCACCTGCTTTATGTAGATTTGGTCTTTGTTTGCATCAGAAACACTAAGCATATTGTTCCTATTTTGAGCATACTTCATCTTTTCTGTTGTAAAATAAATTAAATAACAGTGCACCTAAGTAATACTGCTGTTCTTTCACAAAATTTAGATTATCAATATTCCAGCTGGAGGAGCATTACTTGACTCTGTTACTCCAATGGATTTTTTCCCAGGATTAAATCTTGAAGGTTTTCCTAACAGAGACAGTACAAAATACGCTGAACCATATGGTATTCAGACAGCTCACACTTTATTGAGGGGCACCTTAAGATACAAAGTAAGTTGTTGTTATTTTTATTAAGTATTGTTTTCCTCAAGAGTTAAATGTTGTCATTTCAAGAAAACCATGTATTTAAAAGTCAACATTTTATAGCTCTGTACTTGCTATTTATGAGCTCTCCACTATCTGAATCAAGAAATAACTGAAAGCACTTCTCTCTTTTTTTTTTTTTTAAATGTAGCTTTATGTGGTTTATTTATCAGGTGTTTGTTGCAAAACAGGAAAATAGTTTGACTTGGTTTAGGCAGCTGGTCAGTTAGCTTGCATAGTCTGGATCTGTGTTTCTGGTTTTTCTCTGGCTCTATACATGGTGTCAGATCAATAGAAGACACACAAAAAAATCTGACAAGTTTGTATGATGGATATTGCTGTTATGTATCTTTTCAAAGCAGAATGAAAACACAATATTTTTTATTTTAGATTTTTTTATTATTTTGTTGGTCAGTGTATTTTAAGAAGAAATAAACCTAAAACCATATTGAAGGTTTGAAAGAAGCTTTTATGGATGTTGTGATACATCTATTGAGTTAGGGTGTATGTCAAGGCTTAAGTTATTGTTGTTTTGTACATGGCTTGAGGAATGTGTATGTCCTTTCCCTCTTAATTCCTCTGTTGCAACACAACAGGATTTTTTTTCTTTATTTCTGTGAGGGAGGCTTGCTTAGCAAAAGAAGATGGGAGGCCATTGTGGGGGAATAAAGGCTACAAATTGCAATAGCTCTCTTTTTGTCAGTCTAGATACGACCTCTTGTTCAGAAGCTAAAAATATGTGGAAGTCATCTATCTTGTCATGAAGTCTTAATATGACAGTATCTACTCTTCCATTTGGTTCCTGGTAAAATTTTCTTCTTCTGTATACATGTTAGCACAAGGAAAGCAAAAATGTCAGGGTGACATGAGGAGTTGTTATCAGTGTGATGCAGGAATGATGTTTCTGTGGTTAGGGATGGTTTTTTAACCCCCAAAGCAGGCCCATCACTTTGGGTTGGGTGATGTTGGTAGGGCTTCATGGAATGGCTTGCCATATCCTCTACCTGCATGGTACCTACATGCCAGGTCACAGTGCTGAGCAGGGCAGAAGTTAATGTTGACCCTTTGCACATGCTGCTCTGTTGCAGAGCAGAAAGCAGTCTGTTCAGCACGGAGGCTGGCATCTCCTCAGAGTGCCTTTTATAGACTGAGTTCAGATAGCTAATGGATGGTTTAAAAAGAGGTGTCACAGAAGGATCTCACCGCAGGGCCATGTGAGCTGATAACCTAGTGCTGTCGGAGGATGCTCCTAATTATAATTAGCCCTCCTTCAGAGTGCTTTACTTCCACCATTCTGCTTGTGTGGAGTGTTTCTAGTCACTTGCATGTAAGTGTTTTCAGGTATTCAGCAGCTGTGTGGCAGTGTTAACAGGATACAAACAAAAATGAGCAGAAACCAGTTGAGACTTCTTTTGTCATGCAGCCTGTCGCAGCCTTTGCAGTTCCTTTTAAATACCATTCCACTGCTCTCCTGGTTTTGTCTCTGATATTCCTGAAGGAAAGTTACAAACACACAGGATTCTTATCTCTAAAATCAGTTTATCTGATGTCCATACAATCTCCCTGGTGTAAAATTGGGGTGAGCTGAGTTCAGCGTTTGGCTCTGTGTATTCAGTAGTTTGTTTATGGACCAGCTGGCTGATAGAACCCCATCTGTAATGATGTGCTGGAGTTTGAACTAGTGCTGGCCAGCTTAGCTCTTTGATCTCGTGAACCAATGCTACTTGCCGTGGAAGTATTGATGGCAGACTAATAAGTCATCATTAAAGAGGGTATTGAACAAGTAGGGGGAGGGGTGGAGAGGGGCTGAGGAAGATACTGCTCTGTAGCAGGAACGCCATTGCCATCATGTTACTGTGACTGTCTTCCCATGGGAATAATGCTTAACACTACCACGGTTGTGTCCACCACTGCATTCAAACCAAGCAGAAATATTCATCTCAGTTTCAAGTGATCATTGTTTTTAACCATGTTATTCTTTTATTTCAGGGATACTCTAAAACTATGGGAGGCTTTGTAAAACTAGGGTTAATAAACCCAGATCCTTATCCTCTGCTGAGCTCAACCACACCACCTCTAACCTGGGTAAGTTACTCTGATTAGTTTGCCTCTTTCCTCTGTTTTATTGATGTTTTTCCTATTGCTAAGCTTGAGTGTGCTTAGCAATGGGAATCTTGTATCGCGTCTCTGCTTTTCGTTCCTGAAAATTAGGAATATTTTCTTCAGCAGAGAAGTAATACAGTGCTGGAACAGGTTCTCCAGAAAGACTCTGGAGTCTCTGACATTGGAGGCTTTCAGGACTCAGCTAGACAAAGCCACAGCTGACTTGAGTGCTGGTGGTACTCTGGCTTCAAGTAGAGAGTTGGGCTAGATGACCCTCAGAGCTCTCGTACAATATTTTTATGAGTTGTGTTAAATTTTCTGCTAGTCAGAATCCAGCCCTCAGTGCTGTGAGTTTGCGGTGTCCATATTCATCATCATACTCCATCATCTTCAGTATAAAAGTATTTTTTTAGGGCATCAAGAAGTAAGAGATCGTGCCTAAATGAATATATTAAAATCTTTTTTTCTGTTAAAGCTCTTTACAAGCATTTTTTTGTTGTTATTGTTCTGTTATGCTGCTTCTCTGTCTTGCTAACTGATGCCCACTTAATCTCAGCCAAGGTATGACTCCTATGATGTGCTGCTGTTACATTTGACAGTCAATGCTTCACTTGTCTCTGTGGGCAAATCAGGGAGTTTCATATTTTGGTATGGTGTCAAGAGAGCTGAACGGACAAACAGCTTATTAATTGTCAGGTTGGTCTGTCTGTCTTGTAAGAAATTTTTGTTCCATTTTGCAAACCCCTGAGAGAGTAACTTCTATTACTCAGATGAACAAAATTCAGATGTGTCTCCTGTTTCCTTCCTTGTGCTTTTATCAGCATTATTCTGGAAGAAGACACTGGGCTTATGCTGTGTGGTGGTCAGTAATTTTCTGATGATGCCATTATTTCAAGTTAAGAATGTTCTGAGTGTTCTCAAAACTAAGAAAGCAAAAGGTGAAGAGGCCCAGTCTTGTTTGACTAACATACAGCGCTGCTTATCTTCCTAAACTCCAGGAGTTTTTAGGCTGCTGCATGGGATTTTTTTTTTTTGGTGATCATTTTTGTCCACTTTAAATTTTAGGGTTGATATCTTCAAGTTTTCTTTGCAAAGATGGCTAAAATTTCTAGTCCTTGTAGCCTCAGTAAGTAAGTGTCATGTATTCGGCAAAAATAACTGTAAACTCATTAATCTCACTGCAAACCTTGTCTCAGCAATGTTGTTACATCTCAATACTTCACCTACTCTGCCTGGGAAGCAGAGGCGATAGGCTAACCAGAGCTTCTAAACAGACTCTGCAGTTCTTGCTTGATTCAGATCTTGTTCATAGCTCCATTTATTATCTGTATTGCTGTGAATGAAGCAAGCAGTAATTAGCATCTAGATAGCACAAAATGGCCTTCAGATATACACAAAAATCTTCAGAAATCTTTTTGGTAATATTCCAAGGATTGACAGAGCCTTATTTCTCATCAGTGTGTTTCCTTCCTTTTGAAAGTCACATGCTCCATTTCTAGAGCAGCTGAATGATACCCTCAAGTTCCTGACTCTCTGGCAGTCTCCACGTGGCTTTTCTTTCACCCTAACACCCGCCCAGTGTTCCCTTGTTTGTGCGGGTTTCTGTGTTCTTTCTTCACTGCCAGAGGAAGGGATAAGACTAAAAAGTAGAGGGAAGCAGCTGAGCAATGGGGTACCAAGTGTTTTAGGAAAAGATGACCCCTATTCTCACTTGTTGCGATTAAAAATCTCAAACTACCTCACTTTCCCTGTACGCATAACCAGCTTTCCCAGAAGTCCTGGATATTAACTGAGCTTATGGAGCAGTGGGTTTTGAAACCGTGACTGAAAAGGAGTGGGAGCAGATCTCAGGCCTTCAGAAGCTTTTTTTTCTTTTCTTTTAATACAGAAAGAGCTCATGTGCAAACTGATTGGAATTAAGCTGCCTGCTGAGTACCATGTTCTTAAAGAAGCTGTGTTTAGCAAGCTGGAAAAGGACAAAAGTCAGCTGGAGGCAGTGGAATGGTAAAAAGGGGAATTTTGCAGTTCTACCCATTTTGGTCCATGTTGAGACTGTTTAACTAGTATGCTGAGCAAGCTGGAAGTTACAGAGCTGAGCTAAGCTGTTGATAGGCAATGATAGAAGCCTGTCTCATTTCTTCTGCCAGGCTAGGTTTACTGGGAGATGAACCAGTTCCAGCAGCAGATTCCATTGTGGGGGCTCTTGCAAAGCACATGGAGAAGAAGCTGCCCTTTGGTATGTGAGAAACTCTTTTTCATGGCTTTGAGTGGAACAAATCAATAGCTCTTATCGGCCTTAATTGGATTAGTTTGTTCACCTTCATTAATAAACCTTCATGTTAGGTTTTTTTTATGTCCTGTGATGTTCTCTACTCACTCAGTTTATCCTTTTCTTTCCCTGTTACATTTTAAATTTCATCTTCATATTCTGTCCTCCTTAATAGTCCCTCTCTGAAGTCACTTGCCTGACACATGTGCTGTGTATGTATAGTGCCTTGCTCACCAGGAGCCTCATCTTGATATGACTGACATACAAGTAATGAATAGTTTGTGTGCTTTTCTCTTAGGCGCTGGGGAGAGAGATATGATTGTGATGAGAAATGAAATAAGTCTCAGGCATCCTTCTGGTCATTTGGAAGACAAATTTATTGATCTGGTTGTATATGGTGATAACAAAGGATATTCTGCAATGGCTAAAACAGTAGGATATCCCACTGCTATTGCTGCTAAGATGGTTCTAGATGGTAAGTGCTGTTCAGACTTCAGTAACAGTATTTCAACCCTCTATCTTCCTGCCTGTAGGATGCAGACATATAGTGTTTCTGAAGTGTATATATGTATATTTTTTTAAATTTATCAAATTTTTACTATCTTCTTTATTGGAATTTTTAATCTGCATGTTTGGATGTTTCAGTGACAGCTCTTAATTTATTACTTAATATACAGAGATTTTTAGTCACTTAGATGTTTCACTGGTGTAGAGGAGACCTTTAGCATGCGAAATTACAATCGGTTGTGCCGCAGTGAAGTGGGCTAACATATACCTGTGCTGAACAAACTAGAGGCTTCCACTACTACTTCCTGGATTGATGAAGTTTGAGGCCTGGGGCATATTACCTGATCATGTTGTGTGTATACAAACAGGCAGACTCTACCTAGTCATCACCGTGTTTAAGGAAATCCTGTGATGTCCCATTGCTTAGAACTTCATTCTTCTCCTGGCTAACTGAAATGAGCAAAAGCTGTTGCTTTTTGTTGTTGTTGTTATTTAAAAAAACCAACCCAAACTTTTGAAGTCTAGATGCTTTTTGCCCAGCTGCAGTTTCACAGCTCTGTGAATTAAATTCAAGCTGTGTCTGCTACTGTGTGTTTCAGATGTTTGTCCTTGTTCTTTGATACAGTACTGACGCTGTATGAGAACATAGTGCCAGCGTTGACATATCTGCATATATATATATGTAAAAATATAAAAATGAGAATTTATATAACTGCAAATTGCATTTGTGGTTGGTTGACCTTGGCTGGCTGCCAGACACCCTGTTGCTCTCTCACTCTTCCTTCTCAACCACACAGGAGAAGAAAACAGGATGAAAAAGCTTATAAGTTGAGATAAAAATAGGGAGATCAGGGAAATTTCTGCTCTGGTGCCTGGATCACCTCCTTCCCTTGTCCTTCTCTGACACTGGTGTCATGGGCTGTTTTGCACACTTTTTTCCTCACTCCTGTGCAGCGTTTTGCTCATTCTGAGCTTCGTTTTCCCAGAGGTGCCTCCCTCTTGGCTGAGGGGCTCAGCCGTGCTCTGCGCTGGGTTGGTGAGCAGCCCCAGCCTTTCCTCACAGAAGGCACCCTGCAGCCCTCCTGTTACCAAAGCCTTGCTGAGTAAAGCCAGCAGACCACTCAACACTTTCTTCCCCTACTTTTATTTCAGGTGAAATAGATGCCAAAGGCATGGTTATACCATTGACAAAGAACGTTTATGGACCAATACTTGAACGTGTTCGGGCAGAAGGCATTGTGTACAGTACTCGCAGCGTTATCAAACACTAACTGGAAGCAGTGGATTCAACTGGGTTTTGGCTTTGTTTGGTTCCCCGTCCCCCCCACTTTAAGAATCTCAGTTTGGACCAGGTGAAGGCTGCTGTTTCACACTCAAATGATGCCTTTCCTAAAACTGGTCACCTGACTGATGTAGAAACTGTAGATACCCAGATGCATGAATTGTGGTATTTTCCTCTTAAAACTGTTATGCTTCCATGTGCATTGTTTAGCATCAATCAGATCTTTCCTTACGTCTTTCTTAAAATATCTTGGGAGGATGGGGTTTGGGTTTTTTTTTTTTGATTAATAGAGTTTATCTTCAAAGTATATAGGGTTATTATTGAGAAAAATTTAAGCTGAAAGAAAAATCTATTAGTGGATTCTTTCGTGGTGGAAAAGTCTGGTTAATGAATTCCAATGATCAAGTTTAATTGTTCACATGGTCAAAATAATTTATCAGAATAACAGAGATGAAAGGGATACTTAAAGTTTAAATCTTGTGGTCCCTTTCCCTTTAACAGTATTTGTGAATGTTTTCACAATAACAATGTGCAAGAAATAGTTTAGAAATTCTGCTCTACTAACAGATAAGATCCTGTTAAATCTTGAAAATGTTCAGTTGTTAAATATATGAAATCTACATCTTAATATTTTTGAAATCCCTTTCTTACAAATGTAAAAAAATAATTGGAGGGGGCTGAAGTTTAAAGCAAGCCTGCCCCCCATTACAAAGTGGAAGCTAGTTGCAATATATTGAAAAACCTGCTCTTACGTGTTGCCTTGGGTTGTGGAGAGAGCACATTAGCATTTATCTCCGCAACTAGGAAAGGCATTCTGAAATACAGCGCAGTTAATGGGCTTAGAAGCTGCTCCAAATGACCTGTTTACTCTTCCCACTTACACTGTGTGCCTCCTCCAGGTTAAGTACTGTTACAAAGGGAATAGACTGCGTAGTAAAAGCAGCTTCGATATGTGGTAGGCTTAGAGGTTTAAATCTCTACTTTTTGAGTTAGCTTCTGTCCTTTTGCTATCGTGCTTTTGAGAGTTCCTTTGGGAGCTTATCCATACCACTCAGTACAGTGACACTTTAGACTGGTGAGACTTTGCCCCTGTACCAGCTCATTTGATGCTAAGTGCTTTGCTGTGCAGACGTGCCAGCCTGGCTCTAGTGGCACTTTAGTCGCATCAGCCCAGAATTGAACTTTAGCCTGACTGCAGCTTCTCTCTGACAAAACAGTAGTTGCCTCCTTCCAGTTCAGGGCTGCTTCTGTGGCTTTTGATTTCTACACCGGCTTGCAAAGCAAGCATGGCTTAGCCTTCACCAGTTAGGTCTGCGAGATGTAATGCTGCAGGCATTTGCACTGGTACCTGGGCAGCTGCCTGGAGCTCCCCTTTTCTAAAGCTGAATAGTGATGCTCGAAGCTGTCTGCTTTCAACTTTGCTCACAAGCGCACTTTGTTGATAAACGCACAGCCTTTTACCTCCTGAGAAGCATAGTGCCATTATCATGGTCCTGAGTGGCTGGAATTCCAGGTATTGCTCTGCCCAGTAGGAAAAATAGCCATGAACAGGAGCTGAAGTTTTGATCTTCAAGTCTTGCTACCTAGGATTTGGATTTTCTTTGTGCATATGCAATGAAATTGCAATTGTGATGAAGAGGAAGGTGAAAGGAGCCAAAGGGAGAAGGAAGACTGAAGGGCAGAGCATTACTGTCAAAGACAGGAGCTTTTTATACTGAACCACTAAATACTTTTGTACTGTCAAATTTGGATTCTGCTACAGTGCCATGCACGTTCTGAGTATAGGATGAAATCCTGGCTCCACAAAGTTGCTTCGCTTCTCACTGACCTTACAGGCTTTTGGTTTGTTGTATGGCTGGTACATGCAGCTGAGTTAAGGACGGAGCCTGCAATGAACGTTCTGCTCTCTGATGCATCCTCCTTCCCCCAGTAGATTTTTAACAACTAAGGGTTAAAATTAGACTTGTATCTGCTGGTCCATTCCAGTCCAGTGCTTGGTGAGACCAGGATTTCACTCAGGAAGTCTCTGTTCCCTCCTTTACACAACCATGGAGGTGTGATTCTGTGTATATGCATGCACCTTGCTTGCTTTTCTGTCTAGAAAATGCAGTGTGCAAAGAGAATTAGAATTTTTTAAAAGTATGTAATCTCATTGGAGCACAAAAAGAGCGAGCACTACAGAGTGTTTTCTTCAAGAAAGACTGCTACTATTTTTGAAACATTTTGTATCAGAATATATTTCTGTTTCCCAGTGCAATGCTGCTTTTTGTTTTCTAAGTTTAGACTTAAATGAATTTATTCCTCAGCTTTTGTATGAAGAATAGACTTCTCAGTTTTCTTCGCATATTACTGAAAAAATAATTGTATCTTATACACAAGATATTGCTTGAAAAATAAATCTGAAAACCTGTGTTTCATTGTTGTGTCATCTTTACTGTCTAATGAGATATAGATGAACAGGATTTTTTTTTTTTACATAGATGGTTATATTGAAAAGGTGTGTAGACATGGAATTCTCTGTGTACATGAAATACCTTTCCATACTTCTTGCTAGACTCACAAGAGAAGACTCTTCAAGCATTGGTTAAGAACCCACATCTAACACCCATATATATTTATATAGGTGTATATATATGTGTACCTTCAGCTATGATCTTAAGACATGCAATTTGTTTAGCACGTTTTGTGCTTGGGCACAGGGACAACTACTTAAGTGGAAAGCTACAGCACAGTATATGTATAATGTCTCCCTGTGCCCAGGAAGAAATGAAAGCTTGGTGTCTCACTGCCTGTCTCAGCTTGAGGGCCTTGCTTGGCTGAATACATGGTTTGGTTTCTGCTATCACTGCCTGGGCTGAAAGGCTCTGAAGCTGTTTGTTCACATCAGGTTGGGAGGAACAGATTGTCACTGTGTGTCTCTTATTTTCTTATTTTAGAATTTAGTGCCATCTCCCCATGATAGATAGATCTCAGTTTCTTTCTGAGATGGAGGTACTCAAGCTCCATTACACTTAGACTCCCTTTCTTGTTTCACACTCTCTCCGCACCAGATATTCCTGAGGATGAGAATTACATCCCTTTTCAGGGGCTGAGGCACAAGAGTGTAACTGCCAGATAGAGGGCATGTGCTGATAGTACAATGGCTGTTTAAGGGGAGGAAAATCTGGGGTACAGTAGTTGTGATTAGGCTGGAAAACTAACGAGGAGGGAAAATAAAAAAGAAATTTAGCTCTGAGTTCCAGCAGAATTTATCAAGGCAAATCAGACCATCTCAAATACACTCTTGACTAAATTACAGTGTGCAGGTCGTGACTTTACTGAAACAAGGGAATTCATTCTGTAAGCCAGAAGGGTTTTTTAAACCCACTTCTGTCTCTGAAAGGAAAGAATGCAATTTGGAAATGGGAATCAGAGGTAAAGTGGTCAAAGTCCTGAGAGAGGACTTTGAAAGTCCCTAATCCACCAAAGCACAAATCTTGGAAACAGAAATGGATGGTCAAACCTTAGTCCTGCTGCAGGGAGACAGGGAACACCAAGACTGTAACCTAGGACACCTTAGATTTACAGTTGTCCCTGTTTCTGGTTTTAATCCCAAGAAGACAGCATGGCTCCTCTCTTCCCCAGCCCTGCTTTGCTTATGCTTCAGAATGAGTAGAGAGAGAAATGAGTTTAACCCTGTTAAACTCATCTTGAAGTAAGCATTTACCACAGAAAATTTCAACCTGTCTGGAATAACACGTTATCCTTGGACATCACGGTGGACTGTGCCAGATAAAACATTGCAAGAAAACATTGCTAACTAACTTAGTCAACTAATTTTCAAAGTCCACACCAAGGTCTTTAACTAATATGCTGTTGTACTGATAGCTATGAGTCTGTATGACTTCTAGTCATCATTTGTTACTGACTTCTGTAAAGCTTTTCCATAGGTAATTAAATCACTAAAAAGTTGGTGATGTTAGTGAATTACTTAAGTTTTTTTAACTCCCTACTCACCTATGATTTTGTAGGAGGAAGCTCACTAATCAAGTTTTCTTTGGCACACACAACTTACAGCTTTGTAAAAAAAAGAAAAAAATCTTAAACTGACATTTTTTATTAACATCCTACTTCTTGCAGGAGATACATAACATCTTTTCTACACTTGACCCAGTTTGAAAAGGCAGGCTATATGTCTTTTGAGTCTGTAGCTTGGATTACAAGAAAAAAATTAATTAGAATATGGCCTTTGTCTGAGAGAGGAACTGACACGCATTTATTAAAATCTGTAATCCATCACAGTTGAAGATTATAGAAGATTTTTTTATGATTCTTATTTTTTTTTCTAGATCAGAACCAATATGTGTGAGTAAAGAGATTATCCTAAGCACTTATGTTTTAAATAACTTGTCAGCATGCTCAGATGATGAATGTGATTACAAACATCTCTGGAAGAAATCTTGAACGACAGCTGATTCCTTGGATTATCATTTTAGAATGTCTGCAAAACATTTAGGTTGAAAGGAACAGTTATATCAAGATGGGATTTTAGAAAGGAGGATTCCTTTTTCACCTTTGGTCCATAGAGGCTTCAGAAACACAGTAGAATTAATTGGCCTCAAAAAGACTTTGTATATACAACTATATGAAAATGTAAATACCTTAATAGAAGGTATCAAAAAGCATGAAGTTAGGTGAGGCTACATGCTGGAGTTCCTAAGGAAAAGGCTGGTTGTGCACTAATGCGGTGAAGAGCAGAAGTGTATGGTAAGAAGATTATGGAATATGGTTTGCAAATGGCCATAAGATCACAATTAACCTTTCTCGTACAGGCACACCTAGAGATTAAGAAAGGAAAAATTATGTCTATGATTTTGGAATAGGAGGGGGAAATTATATAATACCACCATCCTCATTAGCCTAGATGTGCAAGTGGAGGGTGTTGGTCAACCCGGGAGCTTTAGAGGAAGTCGTAAGGAACCTTGAGGCCACCTGGAAAAACAAGATGTTCCCTTCCTCAAAGAGCAATCATTGCACACCTTTGAGTACACCAACTCTATGCCTGAAAGCTGTCAATGAAGTGCATGTGTAATTCAGCAGTGTTATAAAAATGTGTATCATGAGGGACAATGAGCCCGTTCTGTACGTTTCTAACTCTTATCACCTCCAAAACACATAATAAAAAAAAAATCTAGATCCTGTTCTTCAAAGGTGTTTTACTTGGCTAGGGATGCATTGTAAGTTTTCTTGTACTTAGAAGTCATCTCTCAGTGCAATTCTTCCCAGATTTCAGAATTAGCAAATATGCAGGTATGACAAGGACCACCGGGGGTGGTGGTGGGAAGCGTAAAATGTAAAGATTTGGTTCAGAAAAGTAGGTTCCCTCATTTCTGAATTACTCAATATCGACTAGTTATGGCTGTGAACCGAAGTGGCAAGTACTAGTATCTGCAGGCATGTGGCTGCACCCCTGGCCCGAGGCTGAGATACCTGAACAGATCCTGAGAAACTGCTGGGCATGAGAGGGGAAACTGCTGAAGAGAGCAGGAGCGAGCATCTGAGAGGTGTCACAGAGTGCCTTGAGCCTGGCCGCGTTTCACTGGAGGCTGGTGGGGAGTTCTGTGAGGGAAGGCCAAACTGGTGGAAACCGTTTGGAAAGAAAAGCTTGCAAGGTCAGAAGTACCAAGGTAACCGTGCTGGTAATGCCATGTATGGCTGAGAGCTGATGTAAGTGGCAGCATCAGAGGTTTCACGTTTGGTTATGGCTGTAACAAAACTGAGGCCCTTGAAGAAGAGGTAATTAGATTGTTTATCTGCAAAGAGACAGACCAGAGTGGAGAAAGAGAGGGATCAAAGTGGATAGGGAAAGAATAAGCAAGGGAAAATGGAGAGAAGAGGGGTAACGGGCTGTGTGTAAGTAAGCAGGCTGCTGGGAATCTCGCCCATCTGTGCCCTGTGCCTGACTACTGCCCTCTGTCCCGCCACCTTCTTAAACCTTACTCCTATCCTGTGTGTGATAACTCCTGTTTCTACCGCTGTGTGTGTGGAACACGTGCCCTGCGTAGTCCTCAGCTGATGCTGCAAAGGGGAATTGAGCTGATACAGGACACTCATCCTGCATTTGTCCCTGGTGGACAGGGAAGGGGAAGCCCCCGGGGGCCGAAGCCCAGTGGGTTCAGCTGCTCCATAACCTCTGGGACTGCCCTGCTGGGCTTATAAAGAGAAGTCATCAGTTGTAGAAGAGAATGCCAGTGCGTTAACATGTTAAATCAATTTTACAAAACAAACTATAAATTGTTTTGATTACTTTGTCTATATGATCTGTTTTTAAAGAAGATACAAGGTCAAGAAAAAGTCTGCTTTACTGCTAGCTATTCTGTCCTTCTGTGCCATTCTGCCTCCTGGTCTAGCACCTTCTTGCTCATTTCATGTACAAGTAGTATGAGGATTGTTTGAAGTTTCCCCTGTTTAGATTCCTCTAAACCTAGATTTGTTTGGGCTGTGTGGCAGCTCCACCTGTCCTCGATCCTGCGCTGCTGCAGGGGTCTAGCTCTATCTGCTGACGCACTGAGATCCCTCACACACTCTTGCCTTAGGAAGCAGTGAACTCCAGCCTCCAAGCCCACATTCAGTTCCACCTTCTCCTATCCTTAATTTTCAGCCAAGACAGTGTCCATTAGTTTCTGTGGCATTCTAGTCCAGAACAGTAACTCTGCTCTCAGTATTTCTATGTACCAGAAGAACACACCGAAGTGCGAAAACAGTTCCTCTCACGTGTCTCTGTTAGTTTTAAACAAGGATCTATCCTGCTCCAGGCTCCTCCACCCTCCCCAGTGATTCAGTACAATCAGTATCTTGTCTTGCTAGTTCCGAAGGTCACAGAGAATAATTGAGTGGCCAAGATTAAAAATTTTGCTTTAGTTCTTGCAGAGGTTACTTGCTTTATTACTTCCCAAAGTTTGGCTTTTGCTTTGCCAACGGCAGCAGCAAAGAATGAATGATCGGAAGCAAAGCCAGTCTGGGGAAGTCTTGCGAGGGGACAATTTAGGCAATTCGGAGGTCTGGGACAGCCCATTAGCCTGTGGGCGATCAGACTGGAGACCTGCAAGAGGCAGCTAAAAGAAGGACCTGATGTGGACACTGTGGGTGTGGGTGGAAGTGGAGTAGAGATTAAATAACAGAAAAGTTTTCCAAAAGCGTCCTCTGAACTCACAGATTCCACAGGAAGAGCACCCATCTCCAGGTCAGCCTTGAGTCCTTATTCTTGTGAGTAAAAGCTCTCCTACATGATGGTGAAGACTGTTTACTGCACGCTAAGCACAGACTGGAATATTTATATTTATTTTTGCAGTGCCATAAAAACAATTTAACAATGCCGAGTACAGGTGTTATTTTCATAAAAACTTCTCGTTTCAAAACAAATGATTTCTATTTCCCACAAAAAGTTAAAATCACATGCAGCTATATGAAGGTTAATTGCTTAAGATGCACAATTACGTATCATAAGACTTTGTTAAAATAAAAACATACGGGACTACATCATTTTAACAAGGCAATTACACAGAACTAGAAAACTGACTCTGTAGTAAAATATAAAAATCTACAATTATAAATATAAATTTGGTCCATGGATCACTACAGAAGTAGCAGTATTTACAGTAAGTATCAGATTACTATTCTAAATGTCTAATTGAAGTTTTAAAATGTTGAATGTTATGGAGAACAGTATTTTATTTACATTCTACTATAGTAAAAGTTACATTTCTAGCAAATGTAAATTGTTATAAATACAGCAAATCAAATACTAAACCCATGACATGTTTGTAATTGAGAATCCCCTAACATCTATAAATATGATAATTTTAAGTTAAAAGCCAGATAAATCAAAAACTAATACTGAAAAAACATACCACAATTCAATTCTTAGAAACACTGTAAAAGTCAATCAAGTTAGTCCAGACGTAACAACGTATTACAAGAAATCTTTCAAGAAAAGGCACACATTGTTAATGATGAAAGTTCCACAGTAAAGTCATATGTAACAGAAGTGACTGTTTGTTTGAGCCATGGTTGGGATCTGATTATATATATAGTGACTGGACAGATTTCCTCCCCCCCCCCCCCCCCCAAGTATAAAACTGAAAATAATGGTAAACTCCAGGATTAACTGGTGTGATGTAGGTATGTGTGTGTGTTTAATCTGATGTTTTAATTAAACTAAGGATTCTAAACTTTCAGCTGCATTTCCATCGGGTAAAGCTGAGCCGTTACTGTCCATAGATGCTGATGGGTTTTCTTCTTGCCGTGTGCTGACGAGGCTGAGAATAGCTTTGTACAGAAACTGGTATTGTTCCTGGAGAGGAAAAGAGGATATAGTCAGTGTGTTGTCAGAAGCAGTAGCACTAGATTAGCTTGTAACACTGTTACTCAAAATTAATTAACGGTGGATGTGTCAGTCTGTTAACGTACTGTGCTCTACGATTCATTGTGTTACTTAGCAGCTTTACTAATTTTCTGACTAATGGCTCCCCCTGTACACAATGTAAAACACAACATCAAGGAGCACAGTAGAGGTAGGGGAGAAAATCCTATGTTAGAAGAAATATTATGAGCTGAATTTGATCCTTGTTAAAGTCAATTGCAAAGTTCCCAGTGACTGAATGGGGTCAGTGTTAGGGCTAGTTTGTCTGTTGCCTTTTTTCCCCCCTTGAACATGTTTTCATTTTTTGTCCTCTGAATTCTATCCAAGCAGATTTTTTTTCTTATTTTTGGTACTTGCAGTTACTGTTTATGTTTTTGAAAACCCTGCCAGGAAAAGGAGGTCAGAAGAGAGACGAGACTTTGTGGGAAGATTCACTGAGGAGGCCGCTGCCTAGAGGGAGCGGAGGGTCTCAGCTGGGTGCAGCGGGAAATGGGGAGTGCCAGAAGCCAGCTGGACTGCAGTGTGGGCTGGGAAGGGGAAAACAGCTGGATGCTCTATGCAAGGTAACCTGTGCTGTACCCGGTAACAATAGATGCTCTGAAAGGGCAGAGGAATATTTTGGCTTCTAGGATGGATATATGAGGATAAAGAATTTATATGATGGAAGGAGTGAGGAGCAGTAAGATACACTAAATAGAGTGGTGTTTGGGGTCTGGACTACTAGGTTGGACTGAGAGATACGACGTAGAAAGAGCAATGAATTTGAAAATCTGCAATAAGAGGAAGGGAAACTAAAAATCTGAGATAAAGGGCCCAGGTATTTGCTTGAAGCTTTTGGGGCAACAGGAGTAAAAGTCTTGACGATGCTGATGAGATGGGAAGAGTTTCTGTCTGCTGGACTCCTCAGTCTGGGCTAGCTGGGCAGGGCAAGGAGCAGATACATCTGTCAATCCTGTGTCATGTCTTGGTTTTGCTGTCAAAAATGTGATAACGCTAACCCTAACATTTCACTCGTAAACTGTTCTCCTTATTACTCTCATTGTAGCTCTACAGCAGTCAGATTTGTAGTGGTATGGCTACAGGGGCAGGATTTGTACTTTTTCATTTCTGCGACTAATTTTCATTTGTATGACAGTGACTTAGTAACTAATTCTTATTTGTTATATTTTTTCATTTTTTTTCTTTCTGTAAGCACACTACAATGGTGTCAAGTGACCATTCAATGGATCATGAAAGATCAAAGTCCATCCTGAAATGGAAAAAGAGGGTAACTACTTCAGGGTCTACTTGGAGTACAAATTTATTCTTGATGAATTAAAACCATTTACATGACAACAGTGCAGATTTTATAATGATGTTGGCAGCTCTGCACATTTTGAATATGAACGCTTGCTAACCACATAACAAGCTTTCATGGGAAACGTTTTGTTTTGGAATAAGCAGCAAGTACACTACAGGACCTCTGGAAGACAGTTTTGATTAACTCACGCAGAAATGAAGATGCCAATGGTTCAGTAATGTTGCCCTAACATCTAAGCATGCTAATAATACCACACATATAGCAAAAAAAAAATGGGCACACATTTTACTTATTACTTACAATGTCTGTAAAGACTCCAGGCCTCATCAAATTTATCATCTTTGCTACCTGGTAAACATCCACTGAATTCTCATTTTCCAGTTGATGCATCAGTGTTGTTAATGCACAGAAAGTGCCTGCTGTCACCCCTCCATGCCTTTGTAAAGTAAAAAAAAAGAAAAAAACAAAACAGAACAAAAAGTCTCTAGAAACTGGATCAAATTTCTACAGCTGGAGAAAATACAAAATCCAGGGTAAACCAATAAGATCAATTTCTGCCGTGTGATCTTTACACTTTCTGAAATAACACAACCTTCACAGCACCTGGCCACAACTTCTGGAGAGTCTTTAAAAGCCAGACTTAGAGTTACTTCCCTACTGTCCTCTACTAACCAAATCCTGAAGGCCTCAGGTCCTTCAGTATTTCAATGTTTCAGTATTTTTGGCCATTATTAAACACCTGGAGAAGGGTAAGGTGCCTCATCTAAACAGTCTTACTTCTTTCAATAATGGACAATGAAGCCCTGACTGATTTCCTCTCCAGTGCCCTACTTGACAATCATCTGGAGTATCAAAACGATAGAATTGAAAAAAGAACATTGAAGTGGGATAGAAATGTTTCTCTTGTCGAGGCAGCTGAAACAGAAGCTGCAGCACTATTGTTATGTGCAGACTTCATGCCTTGTTTCAGCGGCTTTCACTCCAAAGGAGATGAAAGGATGGTTCTTCAGAAAAGCATCAAAACAAAACTGCAGTTCTTACTCGTCATGTACAATCATGGGTCCATCACGGCTGGAAGTTTCCTCTTTGATGATGCTGATCAGTTCAAAAGTTTTACTTATAGGACTATCAGGATTTGGCCATTTTGGGCACTGAAAATGCCTCACTTCAAGTACATAGTCATCCTAAAATAGGAAGGAAAAAACATAAATCAATTTGATAAAAGATTGACTGTCTTTATTCTTACCTTTCACCCTGTTTCAGTCCAGCTCCAGCTTCCAGATACAGAATCCTGCCACTGTGGAGGTTGGACTATCCTATTCCCAACCAAACCACCTAGAGAGGCCACTCTCTCTTTGGGTTTTTTACCACTAATTTTCCAGAGAAAATATAACAAAATGTAGGCATTACCTTTAACAAATCAAGTCCTGAGTTACAGGTTTATGACAGTGTTACCTGTGTAGCTTCTAAAATAAAGTCTTGGATTATGAGCTTCTCCTCGTTAGACAGACACTTGTGTTCTTCAGCAATCATAGTAACTTTGAAACTCTCACAGTTTATAGGCTCATCTTTGTTTGGCCAGTACACAAATTCATCTTCAGCCTCCAGGAAAAGAAAAAAACCCCAAATATAAAAGTAATTAAGTTGAACTCTTAAAATAAAGCTTAATTGAACATAATAAATAATGTGCTGTGTATGTAATCAGTGCAGCCAGGTAGGTTTAAATTGACAAATCAAAATTTGAGGAGGATTACAAACACCACAAGTGATGGTTTTCAGACACCTCTATAGAGATCCTGACCCCTATGTATATCTCTATAGAGATCACTGTATCCCGTGGAGGCAGCAACCCATATAACAGTCAACATGAGCTGTGCTGCACTGTGCCACATGCTCAGCCTGGCCTTCAGGCTGTGTTTTGCTGCCCATAGCCCATGGCCACAGGATAAACTTAGCTGGTGGATTGTAAAATTAGTGGTGGATTGTAGCAGGCAGTTCCCACTCAATACCAGCAATTATGCTGCCTGCATGGCCTTGGAATTATCTAAAAGTGCAGCAAAAAGTTCTCATGAGAATATCCTTCCTGTTTGACAGCAGAAGTGATGAACAGAGTTGTTTTCTTTTAAGAAAATCCTGTAATAGCTTGAACGACCAAAATGCAGGGTAAACCTTCCATGGATGGGAGCTGCATGGCACGATGTACCTTGATCAAAGGCATGTTCAATGCTGCACAACTCGGGGTTCCCAGCATCTGAAGGGATGTAAGATTACCTATACTACCCCATCCTTTATAGTGTTAATTCTAACAAATAGCATTTTAAATGGTGCTTTACAGAGTCTGAGTGCCTTTCTTACTGGGATGATAATGAACAAGCATCTCCCGGTAAAACAGCCTCTCTTATTACAAAGGCTAACTTAAAAATCCATCTGTTTCATAGGAAGTGTAACATTGATAAAACATTTGATGAGAAGAAAAACAACAAACATTGTCTCAGTTGTACATGGTTTTCCAATCATGCAAGACTTTCCCAAGCATTTACATGGCTTTCCTCCAAACTCATTACCAAACACCATGCCCTCTCACACCTCAAGATTTTTCTAAGTACCAGCCTAAAAGCTCACAGGTATTCTTCCATTTCTAGTAACTGAAAAACATATTCCATTTGTTATTCAATTACACATGCAGGATGAACACAGGAGCTTCCTTTGCTGTTTAGAGTCAAATTAGCATTAAACATCTTTTTGTAAGTTTAGGAGATAAGTAAGAAGAACAACCTCAGATTTCTCCCATTACTTAATAATGGCTGAATAAGCCATATTACAGCTAAAGTCCTGGAGTGAACGGTTGCATAGTATGCAAGAAACCTTGCATAACCGTTACTTCTGCTGTCTGGCTCTTATAAATTATACCGGAGTGATTCAATACTTTCTCATTCTAGTTGCAATCTGCCCAGATAAGAATCTCCACAGATTTCCACTAGATGATTTGGGGATTTTACACTCAGTACAGTATTATTAATTTTTCATTTTTTTTTTTCAAAATCCAAGACATTGTCTCATGTCTTGCACATTTCTAAATGGTAATACTAATAAAATTCACACATGAACACCTAACAATCACTCATAACTCAAAACTTACCATATTCTGGCTATCAGGAAGCATGACTATTAGCTGGGCATTATGGTCCCATATCATTCTCCAGAAATCCTTGATAGTGTGTAGTAAGGGATGCTGGGTAATAATGAATTCATTACTTTGATAATAACCCTGCAAAAGAAAAATCAACAGACTCAGAGTTGATGTCCAACTATTAACATTTAACGGAAGCTTCTAGTGGAGAGAGCCAGAAGCCTAGAAAATAAATTGCAGACTTGTGCCTCCTTTGGCTTCCTGCAAATGTTAGAAGAATATAAAACTTGCATTGCAGTATTTTCTAGATGAAAAGAATAATACTGATTACATTGAAATAATTTTTAAAACTTAAAGAAATTTTATAAAAAAAGACAAAAAGAATCAGTGGAGACTTTAACAGCCAACTCAGAAGGAAAATACATTAACTCATACACACATGCTGATTGTTCTACATCAGCCAGAAGAGCTGGCAACCTGAAACACATAAAAGAATATTTGAAAGATCTGCCTAAATCCCAAGTAGTGTCTTAATTTGTACAGATGTCCCAGATCGACCTCCTACCACAAAGAAGAGTTCCTTTGCACTAATGCACCTGATGAAGGAACATGCATATGCAGCACTGCAGGGAGCTTTTCCATCTGTCCTGAATGTCCAGGAAGGATTTTGTCCCTCCTCTCAGCTAATGAAGGGGAAAAGAGTTGAAGAAAACCCAGGAAACAGGAAGATCAAGGAAAGCTGATGAGGTATGGTGCCTTGGGCTACGCCAGTTGCAAAAGCTCTGTAAGATGAGCAGGTAGGAAGGCAAACCACAGTTCAGCCATTAAAAACTAACTTGTTAGTTAACACTTTTAGTTCACCTCAAAAGATTTTTCCATAGGTGGCATTTAGCTGTGCTAGTTTTTAAAACTATGATGGGATTTCTGGTTCTATAGATTGTCAAAATGCAATGCACTTAACCAAACTTAAAACCCGTAATAACAGTAATCATACCTCCTGAGGGGAGTAACTCTTTCAGGCAGAATCAATAATGGAAGAAAGGAGCTTTCAAAATCATGACCGTGCCACCCTAACATGGACACATGGCAGCTCAGAAAACAGCTATACAGTGAGACTCTGTTTTTTAGCATCACAGTGAAATGACTTACCATAATGTAGGAAGCATTGATGTAGTCTGTCCCTTCACCAGATAGGGATGAAATACCCACTCTAGATCTTTCCACTGTAAAAAAAAGTCATGAACCAGTACAGTCATCGCAATGACTCATGCAGTTACCTCACGAATCTCACAGTAATGATAACATTAAGACCCATCAATCAAGATAAAGTGTAATCCAGCCATCTATTTTGTTTTCCTTTGTATGTAGTACTGAGACAAATAATTTCTTCACTAAAAGCAGTTTACAAAACATTGCTCCACACCAATGCAGTTGTCTTCAGCTCTTTCTAAGGAAAAGTTAAAAGTTTGACATACACAGTTCGTAAACATTTTGCCCCCCTGAGAAGCCGATTTGAACAAGCTTACCAGGAATGATGGATGAAGTTCGGTTCTTTTCTCTGTTACACTGCTTGAGTGCAGTTGAATAATCACACTGCTGTGTGTTAGACTGGCTCAGTAACTGAAACAATGAAATTTAAAAAAAACCCCAGGTCACCGTACAAAAGTCATTCCTTCATTAGCTGCATTAAACAGAAGGGTGCACATACTGCAGGTTAGCTGTCCCTCTCAATTTTAGGCATCTAGTTATCTGGCTAAACTAGTCAGCAAGTCTCTTTGTATATATTATGTGTTTTACTCTTTCATCTGTGTAGGCAAGGTGGGATGCTTATGTGTTCAGCACATTAGAGCTGAGATAAGAGACCCTACTTTTCCCTAGGAAAAAGCAGGGCAACACTGTTGGATCATTCAAGCCAGGATAGCAGCAAACTGAAATCCTTTGGTATGTTGGTCCTATTCTGTTCTGTATTGTTCATTAACTTGAAGAAATACTAGTTACTGTGCCTATGTGACCAAAATACTTCGGAAAATAAATATATTAATATTTTTCACAGCCTTCTTATCTACTGACATTATCTACGGACTCGCCTGCTTAAGTTTCTTACTTATGATCCAATAGCTAATTACAGAAAGAATACAGATTATCCCATGCAGTCCTCCTTAGAATTAAAATTATCAGAGAGAAAGGTTCTAATAACGGATTTCCTGTTAAATTAGGGAGAACAACATCTGTTTTCCCACATAATCTGGAAAACATTTAAGTCTAATTTTCTTCTTTGGATTCAAATTCCTTTGAAAAGGTAGGGTTTTCTGTGTTTCCTCTCTAAGTGACCCAGCGAGTTCGCTAGACTTCTCATTCTCCCCAGGAGTCACTGAGCTGCTTCTTTCAGAGATTCTGGGCAGTTACCCTGCTGGGTCTGCTCTTTCTCTGGGTGACTAAGCCCCAGGCATGTACACACTGATCTCCACATCCACAAGCACCAAAGTGTTCACTTATTGGCTGCTGAGGTGAAGTCTCTCTTCTAGCCAGTGCTGTACCCTGAGGGGAATATGTTCATTGATCAATACAGCTCACGACATTTTTGCCAGAATGGTATCTTTCCAGGCTGTTGTTTTACCTTTGGGACCTTTGTGCCAAGGCACGTAGTTAGATTTTCCAAAATCTACTTACTGGCTCATGTTGTTGGTTTTTTAAAAGAATTCCTTGTTTCAGAGAGTGCAGATAATTGTTTTTTCCAAACAGACTGCATGCATTTATTAAGTTGCTCTGAATTTAGGCTCAGCTGTTAAATTTTAGATAGAGAAAGCTAAAGAAAGTTGTGTTGAGATACCTACTTTTATGTCATTCAAGATTGCAAGCCTAAAGCTTTTCATGTTACTATTTCAGAAGGCTCACCTTGAATTGTTTCTCCAGCCTGGTCTTTCCTGTCGGTGCAGGTATCAAGAGAGCGTTAACATAGGCATGAATGTGAGTCTCAAGGACTTCTGTTTCTTTACTGAGTATCGCTTCGACCAATGCATCGTGAATGAAGATGTATTGCTCCTGAGAAAATAAAACCAAACATACGAGCTCTATTTATTTTCAGATTCCCCTGGACACCTCTGGCCAAGCTGCCACTTCCGAGGTGGTCAGTATTTTGTCACAGCATGCTGCTGTAGGAGCATTTTCTCAAAAGTGACCCTCTGCAGTGAAAGCTGTCCCTCTGCAGTGGGAGTACAAGCACAACTGAACTACACGTGCAATGTGTATATGACATAACATCAAATCCCCACCACCTGTGGCATCTCAGGTTCGCAGAACAGAGTTAACAATGCAAGCGTAGCCTTGAGCCAAATTTTCAAGTCAGCATGTTATGCAACTTTCCCTGTCTTTTTTGCAATATAGTGATCACTCTCAGTTCCTACTGCTATCCTCTATTTTCTTTCTCACATCCTTTGGAACAAGTGCCCATGCTGTTGTTGATTCCTTTATTTTTTTTTTTTTTATTGAAAGGCACTGGGGAATCCAACCACCTGTTCTTGAAATCTGAAATAGACTTTTAAATGCCCTGATGTTGTCCTTATTGATTTCTTCTGGTCTTTCTCTATTCTATATATAATCTTCAGTTTAAAGCAGCTATCTAAGAAGATTATCTAATCTTCTGTCTGAAACAGCTTTTCTTCCTACATTTTATTGCCTGGTATCAACTGTTTGATCAGGTTCAGTGAAGATCTGAACAGCTAACAATGGTGTTTCCTTAAAAAAAATCCATGACAAAAATGCCAAGGAAGGGCTATTGCGGGAAGCATGGGTTATACACACTTCGTCTCTTCTGAGTCCTCTCTAATAAACAGATAAGAGCCTGCAGATAGGTGATTTCTCAGGCGTTGCTCTAAGAGAGACTAGAAGGCTGCCTGAGTAAAAAGAAGAGAAGCAAAACTGAAAGTCTAGTCTGGTGACTGGTTGCCAGTCTGTCTGGCAGTGCCAAAAAGAGGACTGTCATCTCTCCTCCTGCAAACAGAAATAGTCTGTAATAGTCTCTCGTGATATATATTTTAATCTTACCTCGGTCTGCACCAAGTAGTTCCTTTGGGTACGTATGTGTTTTAAGAATCCGAATATGTTGACTGTCCCTTCATGCTGAATTTGCTGCAGCATGCTGTCTAACACTATGTACGTGCCTGTCCTTCCAACACCAGCACTATAAAATAAAAATGCAGTCTTGAGCCTGAAGTAAAACAGTAATGAAATGAACTGTTTCTTACATAGAGCTTTTTCAACAAACTGCTGTGTAGGGAAGGTTTTCCTCTACAAATCATATTATTATATGATTCTCTTACTCTGCTAAAGCTTCAAGGCTGGTAATGAAGAAAAATCCCACTCATCTCTTTCTCTGAGCACGAACAGATCTAAAGATCATTTTCTCAAATGATTTTTAAAGTACCAATTTTTGAAGTATCAGCTGAAATAGAACTAAGAGGTTTCCTGCAGGTCTGCAATTTTCAGGCTTCTGATGTTCCTCAGGATACTTTGTCAAATATACCTAGAAAGACTGGCATATGTCAGCATTTGGGCACAGTTAATGTCCCCAAATTCTTTTATGTTG
The DNA here is from genome assembly GCA_009769605.1 of Bucorvus abyssinicus. Lineage (NCBI taxonomy): Eukaryota > Metazoa > Chordata > Aves > Bucerotiformes > Bucorvidae > Bucorvus > Bucorvus abyssinicus. The sequence continues at coordinate 24,608,405 of CM020025.1, forward strand.
AAACACCCATCACTTAAGAGGGAAAGTTGCAGTATGCCACCCACTACAGATATAGGAGATTTCAAAGATACCGGCCTGAGGAAAAGCCCAGGAAGTGGCAGAGCTGCTGAAGGTACCTCTAAAACAGAAAAAGCTTAGTCCTCTCCAGATACAGCTAAGAGGGCAAGCAATGGTTGAAATCCTTCTTTAAAAGGGAAGGCACAAAAGAAATGGTTAATCAGCTCACTCCTGATATGAAATCTGACTCATTTAGCACAAAACCAGCTGTATCATAAGATTAAAACCCAACTTCTTCTTTCATAAAATATCTGGGTATGGAGTACCAGGTCAAGAGGTAATTTTTTGTATCTTGTCAAATTCCCCTCTAAGTTATGAGGAAATGTTATATTTAATGGTACATGTAACTTGACAGCAACACTGAGCTGGGTCTGCATGGACCAAACTCGGTCCGTACATGCTAATTCAGTCATCTCATTTATTCCACAGAGGTGGCACAAAGCATGGGTAGTGTGAGCTCTGACTGCTGTAACAAACAGCCTAAATAAATGTAATATAAAACTGAAAGCTCCAGGTTATCAACACGCTATTAGACACAAAAAAGTATAAAGATTACCAGACACCATCTGTACTTGTTATGAGATACGAAACATGAAAAGTACCAAAACGTAAAAATAGCAAAAAAAATTCATGAAGTTCCTTCTATGTGTCCTGCATATAGCCTGTAAAGATAAATAAAAGTTATATTTCTAACATGAGATCCCTCCTTTGAAGTTCCATAGCGCATGACGGCAGGTGAACTAAAATCCAAATAAAACTGCCTTCAGACAGAGATGAGCTATACCTATGACCCAGTGGAGAGGTCTGACTGAAGCCACACAACTTACCACTTTTCACTTTTTAAAAACTCACTTTAATTGGCTTATAATGTGTTACTGATCTCTCAGCCTGCTGGCACAGATCTTGGTATTTTGGGGAAACTCTTATTTTGAACTTCCCAAGAACAGGCAGGATCTAGATAGCAGCAGAACAACCAAAATGTGGAATTTTCATTTCCCAAGCTAAAAACAGATTTCAGTCAGATTAGATCATCCCAGAAAGAAAGTATCTTCATTTGCAGCATTTGTGAGGTGACTTTACCTGTTGGCTTCCTCAGAGTCAGCTCCAGAAGGACAGAATTCATGAGGAGGTTCTCTTTCCAAATGTTCCATCAAAGGTGAGGTACTACAGTGGAAAACCAGAACCTGCTTATATATTTTACAATAACCCGGTCCTCCACGGGCATTGTGAAGTCATTCCAGGCCCTACAAGCCCTTTATAACCCTGAGCTGCCCAGTTTTAGTGAGCACTGACAGAACACCTGCCTGCACACTGCAGCACATGCAGACCTCAAACCGTTCCCCAGAATGCTCCTCCATTGCAAATGACTGCTAGAGCGCAGAGTAATGTTAAAAACAGCAGAGTTGTAGTTCAGCCAGGAATAAAGTGAGTCTTCTTTTAGGAGCTCCTCTTAGGATTACAGAGTATCCCTGCACCAAAGAAAGCATGAGCCAAAAACATCCTAACAATCTATTTGCACACATGAAACAATTACTGATATATATGTATCTGGTAAGCTCATAGGAATCAAGAAAGTAGTATAGAAATGTGCAAAAAAGTGAAAAGAAGAGCATTTTTGCAAAAAAAAGAACATAGTGCAGAGCAGCGTCATCTTGTCTACAGCCATTATGGAGATTTATAGAAGTGGCACAGACAGCTGATTAGTTGGCTTTACCAAGGATAGAAATATCAGCTAAGAAATTAATCTTATTCCATCAAGAATTGCTAAACGTGAGGGTGCAATTTTTCTTAACCCACCACTGAAAAATTCTTTTTTCTGCAAAACAAAAGCAGAGTGAACCTTATAGCGGTAAAAACCACACCTGCAATGAACCACAACAGGCCCGACAGCGTGGCGCTTGGCATGCGATGCCTTCCGCACGAAGGTGAGCACAGGCAGTGTGTATTCTGGAACACCCATGTCAGGCCACTGGGTATAATGGTACTGAGTTACTATACGTCCACTAGACCTCCCTTTCTGGGAACCCTGCAACAGAAAAATAATTCCATATGTAAGCAGCCCACATCTGAACGGCAACTATTCATAACTTTATTTACGTACCTGACAGTTCTTGAATTAGTACTGTCCCCATTTAGTTAATAGCGTGCTACCTAGCTCTGAATATTCCAGCTTTCAAAGAGAAACGGAAGGGCCAGTGCTTCTGACCCATCAGCTTGCCCACTGAATGGAAAAATGACTTGGCACTGTCCCTTAGAAAGTCATAGAGAAAGGTTAAGAGCACTGGAGGCATAACAAATTACAGCTGCTCTTAAGAGTCACCAGCTATTTCTGACACTCTGCTCCTGTGCTGAGGGGACAGAAAGAGTAGGATTCATCTCACCCAACCTCAGTGATCTATAAGGGAAGCAGCCTTGTGCAGGCTGCTTTTCTAAGCTCCCTCCCTCAAAGGCAACTGAGAGGCACAGACACCTTCAGAGAGCCGGTTGTCTCATTCAAAGATCGGTTCTTAAAATAGGCAGGATAAATCACTTGACAGTAAGTGCTGTACAATACGCATTAATTCTACAAAGAGGCTGAAAGACTAGATGTCTAACATTTAGGTCAACATTTAAGTCTAACATTTAGCTTTCAGAATCCCCCTCCAGGTGCCAATGTCACATTTCTGAGCTGAGAGCACGCTGGTTCTGATTACAGTAAAACAAGGTGTGGATTCATCTGTCCTTAAAAAGGCAAATGCATAGCTGAGGTGGATAATTTAATTCATGCCACATTTTCTATTAGCTGCTCTCTTTCCGAGAATGTATCCTCCTGTTCACCAGGCAGGCAAAGTCCACATCAGCTCTCTGATGTGATCATTGCTTTTTCCCTGATGGTCCTGCATCACACCAGAATTACAGGCCAGAGTCTTCTCAGTTTGTTTATCTGTCAAATTGAAGTTGACAAGCACGTTGGCTGGCTGAGACCTACAGGATTCAGCTTCACATACACAACAGAGGAGAGCTGCCAATTGCCTTAAAAAAATATTCTGAGCAACATTTAACACTCCCTTTAGCTTAAATCTGTTTTCAGGATGCCACGAACCTTTTTGATCTTGGTGTTTCTAAGAGTAAAATTCCTCACAGTGTAATAGGCAAGTACATGAACACTCTTCTGAGTAACCAAGAAGTTCCCATATTCTTCACTACCTTCGGCAGGCCAGTACTGGTCACATTTTCTCTGTTAGAAAGCAAATGAAGAAGAACGAAGAAAAAGAGAAAGAAAACAAAATGTCAAACTAGCAAGCTAAAATATTCAAATTTAAGAGCACGGTCAATCAGAAAAACATACCCGGACCATCAATATACCCAGTTTGTAATAGACATGATCTTCTACAAAAGAGAACAAATAATGCTGTAAAGAGAGATAACTGCGCAAAGACATTCTTTATTGGAATACTCAAAAAAAAAAAAAAAGAGAGGTTTAAATCACACCATCAGAGTTACAGCACTCTAGTATTGTGGAACTTGCCATTCTGTAGGCACTCCAAAATCTAAAGAAAATAACGGATAGTCTATACGAATAATAGGAATACATTCAAGTCAGTATAGTCATATGTGGCATTTGGTTGGTTCATAGCACGGGTAGAGTATATACTGTATCTGATCAGAGAGGGTGAGGGTGGCCAGAATATACAGTAGACAGCCATGACGTCCAGGCTTTTGGTTGGGCAGCCATATAACCTTCTCTAAGAGTACTAGAAGAGTACAGGTTTATAGCATGGTATTATAAATGAAGTGGTACTCCCAGTACAGCACTTGTAAGCATTTGTTGTGTCTGTATCATCTGACAGATGCTTAATTGATCACATGACAAGACTTACATGCATTTTAGGCATTGCTGCCAGTGTGTGGCAAGCATGATGCAATGTTTCCTCATGTGACCCCACAGTACATTCATATTCCCATCCATATAACCAGAGAAACAGACATCCTGTGATACAGTTTGATCTAATTTTTCTCACTGGACAAATGTGTATCTAGTCATGTAGTAGGAAAGGAACTGCGGGTCCTACAGGATGTTAATAGAGATCAGCCAGTGAATATCCAGAAAATTGACCTGAACTATGGCCTTCTCCTTTTCAGGGTCTAAGGCACCTCTGAGAAAGAGAATAACAGAGAGAAGACTGGTAGCAGAATGTGGTGTAAGGTCCATAGTCTGGCCACTCCTAAATATATACAAGAAGTTTGTTTTCAGTATAAAACAATTTGTTTCGGAGTTAGAACATGGTATTTTCAAGACTTGTTGTGGACAATTGAGTTTAAATGTTTCCTTTAGTTTCATACTACAAATCCTCAACTTTATACTTCTATAGCCAGTCCCAGTAAAAGCAAATACTACAAACTGTTGCTTGTTGCTCAATAAATGCCTAAACCCAATTTCTAAAAGAGAGAAAGCAGTCTGCTAGAGGTAGTCCATCAACATCAGAGAAATAAGTAATAGACAAAGGTACTCATACCCTTCCTTTCTCAACGAGATTAGTTATCATCACAATAACTTCTACGTTATGTTCCCATATCATTCTCCAGAAATCTTCTGCTGTTGATTTTAGTGGCCCTTGAGCTGCAATGTAGGCTTTTGGCTTGTTGTAGCCCTAAATTGAAATATAACAAATGACACTTGTCAAATCACAGTCCACAAACAAAAGGAGGTTGCGAGGAGTACGTGACATTTTATATATCTATTTTTAAAGAATCTCAAATGCTTTCAAGTACTTTTGAATTTATCACTACCCAAATTGCAGGCACCCTGCGGTGCCAGATGACATATGAATGCAACTGTTATGTCAATGTTTATCATCCCAACAAATAGGATATATGTTCAAGTGCCCATGTTCCAGCAGAATGTTGACACGACAGTGATTATGAGACATCTGTTATGATACAATGAATCACGATCATTCGCATGTAAATTACTGGGTAACGAAAATTGAATAAATGGTACCTCGGTGAGGCTCTCAGCCAAATGGCATCTTCCTCTCATGAGATTATCTCAGACAGAAGAATTAACCACTTACCAAAAATGTATAAAAGAACAAACATTCAGATGTGAAATGCTTCTGAAATGACTCAGATGTGACAGAACATTTTTAGTTTCATTAAGCTCTTCACCAAGTTGCAGCTGCTAGAGTATCAAGACGGGTTCAAAGAAAGAATTGGAGTTTTACCTGTGCTTTAACTTTGTCGGCTTAACTTAGATAATGAAATTGTTTTTCTAACAAAATTTGCAATATTGTGCTATTTTTAAAATATTATTAAATCTATTCACCTTCATATACATACATCAGTATTTACAGAAAAGGCTGACAGATGAATAAGCTGGCAGGTAGAAAAAGCCACTTACATCAACATAGTTGGCATTAATGTAATCAGTCAGTTTTCCATCCTTTTCTGCAAGTTGTGCTAGTTTAACCCTAGTATGATCATCTGTAGTAAAACAAGGGAGAAAATAAGCATAGTTTTCTGCAAGAAATATTCTTTCTGTAAGAAATCCTTTTTAAAAATACTGAAATTGATTTTTACAGTGATAATCACATATGAAACATCCTGTGCTTAGCTATGAATCACATTCAAAATTTCTAGTTTGCAGAAAAATAAACTAATAAATCCAAGGATTCAAGGCATTCTGAATTTATTTGCCTGAACAGTAGCAGCTGGGGTCATTTTACGCACTGTGACATGTTCCCCTATAACCTCCAGTTGCTGCTTGTGAAGGGGCACGGGTCTTCTCTAAGTCCTCTGTCGTGTTTGCCAAGCCTGCACAGTGTCCTGGCTGCCCTGGGATGTCTCAAATCATATTGGCACCAGTGTTTAGGCAGAGTCATTCCAAGTTAAAGAGGACAAAGCCTGGAGCCTGGAAAGTGATGGGACCTTGGGGAAGCTGGTCAGCTGAAGAGCTGAAGCAGGGGCTACCTCAGGGAGAGCTGAAGCTTTCTGCAGCCTGCATTGATCATGTGGACTAGAAACTTGATTCAATTGCACAGAGCAATTCTTGCTCCTTGAGGTGCCTTAAGGTGCTTGAGCACTGCCCTTTGATAACAAAGCCCCTGGGTTGGCACCTTTTGTACAACCAGGTACAGACACAGAGCAGCGGAGGAAAATCCCTGACTTCCCTTCCCTCTGGAGGTACGTTCAGCCAGGTGGAACGGGATTTCTTGCTGATGGTTTACATTGCCTTCTGCCAGATGGGCTGATTCTGCCTCTTTTTCTATTAAGCTCTAGTGACACAGAATGCTGAACGTATATTTAATTTAGAGCTTCCTGTAACCAGAACAAAGTTGAAATACTATAGAGAGTTAAGAAAAATATATCAAGCCAGCAAAATGATCAAGAGCCTAGAGGCAATAGCTTCAAAGAGAGATTAACAAAATTGAATAGATGTGTTGTAGAAAAGAAAAATCTGGTGTAGTGAAGAAGGGCGATGCAATGGGAAAACATGTGTCCTGGCTAATGAAGCTGTTCTATTACATTGTGTCAGGGCACAATACAACATAAACCCAGTACATTTATATTTATATATTGACAGTAAGTATATCCAGGGATTGTGAAGCTCCTAGAGAGGATAAATCATCATTATTTCAGATCAAAGATGGATTAATTTTGGCAATCAAAACACAGCTTCTTTGGGTTTATAATGGCATTATAATGAAATCCCCTAACTCCCTTTGGGTCACCGCAGAAGACACAAATATGTCTTGCTAACACATGCTCATCAAAGCAGCAGAATGCCAGAGGACTAACTGGAAGAGATGTGAAATATCATGCTACTTCTTTCCAAGCATTTTGCTGAACAGTAGCCAGAGCTTTCAGTGTAGAGGTACTCTAATGACATATAAACTCTAATAACAGATAAATCTATGCTTGTCTATAATTACTTCTTAAACAAAACACCAAGTGATGCATTTACTTACAAGCAACAATGTTTATGTATCGATTCTTATTCTTGTTGTCAGGGTGATTAGAGCTGTCTGATGTAATACCTAGATCTACAGTACAGCTCTGGATTTCCTGGAAAAGAAAAAAAAAGCGTGTCATACTTCAGAAAGTATTAAGATACAAAAAATGTCTTAAAATACAGTAAGTCAGCACAAAAAGAACCACAACCTTATACCCAATTATCTATGATATTTTACAACTACATCATTGCTAAAAAAAAAATGCAGTGAAATAATTCCTTACCTGATAAAACTCTTTCAGTGTCTAATGAGGGAATGAATGCAAAAAAAGTAAAAAAAATCAAATTCCACAGCACAGAACAAATGGATAAAAGTGTTTATATAAATTACAATTACTATATGGAAAACAGTTATGGTCATGCAATATTTATCTCCATAATAACAACAAAGCTGAGTATTTTGACATAACTCCCAAAGAAAACAAGAGGTAATTTGCCTGTTAAAACAGTGCTGTCTGTTTTCCTATCTTTAGCTTTAATGTTACACCTTAGCCTGGTGAAAGCTTAGACACGAGCAACACCTCTGACTTTAGCCAGATCACCTGTACATTTAACGATTCATTGGATTTGTTATCGGGCCTTATAACTGCATTAGTTTCTCTGAGGAAGCTCTCGCTCTCTTTGCGCTCAGCTGTAAAACCTTCCCCGGAGCAGGGCAGTGTGCCGCTCTGCCAGCCTCACGGTGCCCTGGTGACAGGCAGCATTCCTGCCCTGGGCCTGCCAGCAGCTTCTCGATGAACCCAGTGTTTTTATAAAGAGAGAGAGAAAGGCTGGAGAAGATAGGCTCCAAGTTTATAAGACTCACAAAATTAATTAATTTTATTTCTTTGATTACTTCAACTGACAGGAAACTGAAGCATTTACAAGTCCCACATTGTTAAGTAGGAAATACTTTGTCATCGCTAAAAGTACTATAATAATGTTTCCCAACACTTTTTAAGATTTATTGAATATTCAGCTATTTAAATATATATACATGTATGAGAAAAGTGATTACCAGTCTGAAAATTAGATTTTAAATATGAGTTGTTTTATAGTAATACAAATAAAAAACCTGAACTACCCCTGTACTCTCCAAAGGTATGCTGACTCTGCAAAGGCAATGACTGTATTTCAATTTTCCCATATCTTCTAAATTCTTTATTGGAAGACAAAAGACCAGGACACTAATTCTGGCGTAGTCTCTATAGCCAAAAAGGATCTCCAAGAATCAATGAGGACACTGAGTCCTTTGTAATAGTTCAATTAAGCACAAAATATTTCAGATGGTGGTGGTGTATCTCAGTGAGATGTAGTATATTTGGTCTTTGGATCAGTGCTGCAATTTATGAAAAAGAACAATTTTAGGAAAAGAACAATTTAGGATGAACAACTTGATTTCTGTATTGCTGTCCTCACTCATGGTGAAAGAACTTTGTTACCGCTGTATTTACATGCACTCCTTCAACAGCTGCTCTCACTAACAGCCAGCCTAGCTGGAGCCCAGTCCTGTCAGTGCATATGCACATGCATAACACGTGAACATATACTGGACATTCACAAGTTTTCATAAGCTTGGTCCCACAATCAGGTGGATATTCTGAATGTAAAATGAATTGGAGAAGAAATACTGATGAAGAAGGTTAGATGAGTGACATGGAATTTTTGGTCCATTAGATCACAATACATTGGCTGGGGAAACAAAAGCAAAACCGAAAGATGCAAAACTATGAATTTTTTAACTTTCAATATTGTTGTTTTTGCAGCAGGAATATTACAATCATATTTTAAATTATTAGAGATAAATAAAAAATCTCATTTCTATCCCAACTGACTGATTTTGCTAGAAATCACGTCAAGAATTTTAATAGCACGGCTTTAATTGTGGAGTTTGGGTTTGTAATGTTTATTTTACGTGACTTAAGTTAGAACATACCTATCTTTAATTGCTTGTAATACATATGAATGTGAAAAACAATGAAGTTCATTAGTTACATACGGTGATAGTAACATTGTATGAGGACAGTCTAGGTTACAAAATTTCGAAATACCTCTTATGAACCATATACTTTAGGAAAGGAACTGTAAAGCTTTCACTACCACATATGAAGACTATATTAGCTCCCCTGTTAATCAGAAGTCTTGCCACGTGTACTCATTATTACTTCCAATTTTTTTCTCTGTAAATGGAACAAGCAAATGTGGGCAGCTTCTGCAAAATTCAATTGGCATTAGCATTGGAAAAGCTTTAGATCTACAACTGTATCTGATAAACCACATAGACAGCATTATTTTTGCGTAGGTTAGTCACACAATCACTTAATATTTTATCACAGTGATAAAACATTCCCATTTGCATCCCAGTCCTGTTAGGTTTTATAAATCTCCCTAATCTTTAAGCATAAAGAGTCCTTACTGGGTTCACAGTATTTATATTTACATGCATTTATGAAATTGGTCCCCAAGTCAGAATGTAATGCCCAGTTCTTTGTTTCCAGGCATTTAAACTTAACATTATCCGTACGTGCTAAGAAGAAAGATGACATCATAGAGCCATACCTCAAATTCTTCAGAAAAACCATTACTTGCATGTAAATCTGCAACATGTTTTGGAAAATGCTTTATTGGAATTGCTCCAACATCATCTTAGGGGTGGGAAAAGACAAAAAATATATTTATGAAGAATAAAAAGCCAGTGACATATAAAGAAGTTTATATGTAGGCAATCCACACAACACCCTGAAATAAAATTTTTGGCGTGAACTTTGGATACAGAACTCCCACAGAAATAAAACCACTCTTTGACACCACCAATATTTCTAAAATCATTTGCTAACACTTATACATTTCTAAATGACTGTTTGGAAAGAAGATACAGAGAATGCCTTGCTAGGTCTTGGTCTGTCTTTTAAGCCCACAAAATCAAGGTGCAGATTCTGCAAGATGCTGAGCTTGTCTGTAAATAGCAGAGCACTCAGAACTCCCTGTGAAGTCAAGGGGAAATGGGAGGATTAGCAGTTTGCTACAAGATGTTCAATGGGCGCAGGTAGGAGCAGAGCTCTGAATAATACTGATAAAGAAAGAGTGATCAGGCAGAACTGTCTGGGTGCTTTAGGCTGGTTAGTGTTGCATTGGGACTCTAATGCAGCATGTGGACTAGCCACATAGTCGTGAGCCTACTAAATTAATGCAGCATTATGCCAGTAATATAACATTAATCGATGCCTGTTCGCATGATAACATGCCAATGCACGTTCGCAGTGGCATCCAAAGGAAACTATAACTATTCTTCATCTCTTGCTACATTAGTGTGTACTTCCAGTAAGGATTTCTCCCCCCATTCTCCCTATGAGTCTATGATTACCTACTGCTAATAATCCTACGTCTGATCCTGGGAGTATTAACTGCAAATTTTCACATCAAGCTTTATACGTCAAGTTTCAAATGAAAGATTTAAGACTTTCTGGATACCCTCAAAGACAATACCTACGTCCTCAACCAATGAATGTGATTCATGCAACTTCTGGGTACTAATACTGAGTCTGAATTTTCTCTCTGATGTTTATATTTCAGGACACCTCCTTTTGACTTTACAGGAATACAGAAAAACACTCTTGTGTAGAACATTCATTTGGGATCATGTTGAAAAACTTTTGGACTTGGAATCTTCTCTTTCCTGCAAATACGCCATGTAAACAAAGTCACTTGTTAATTACCTGTTAAAGGACATGAGCTAGTTTCAGTTCTGAAGAATAATTTTGCTTTGTGTTTTTTAAAAGCCTTTCATGGATTAAAAATATGTTTATTTCACAATTTGTAATTTCATCACTGTTTCACATGAGAAAGCAACATCAAAAACATCAAACGAGGACCTGTTACTTACATCAACAGATGTTCAGCATTTAGGCCACCTAGTAATTTTAGCTTTCAGTTACCAAGAATTTGTTGATTTTATTGAGATCCATCTGGTCTTCCCCTTACATGAATGGATCTGAACACAAAAAGTGAATTTATCCAGTCAAACCTAAGAGAAGCTGAACAAATGTGTAACGCCATCTCCACGCTTCAGAGATGAAACCTGGCATAAAGCGTTTATTCTAATGATATGCAACCACAAAACCAGAAGGGAGGGTAAGTGACCCTAAGAGCAAGCACAGTAAGGAAGAAAGAGATCTCAAGTTTGGTGTCATTACTGTTTTATTTCCTTGTCAGTGCTAATCTCCCAATTCAATCACTTCTGACTCTAGAAATATATTTTACATCTGGATGGCAGGTATCACTTGAAACTACTTAAAGGTTGATAGTGGGTCCTAATACTACCCTGTAATTCATTATTTTTTCTGAATGCATCTTTGAATTATCCTGTGAAGTGCCAGGACATTTTCTGTGAATAAGTGCAATGCTCCTATCTCTGCCAATAAAACCCCACAGATGGAAGCTTAATATGTAATGAGATCTGTGGAGTGTGCTTTTAGTCATAGTCACAAGAAAAAATTAACTTAGCAGGGTCTTCCCACTCTTTGACAGTATTATATCGCAGTTAGTCTCAACTGTTGTAAAACTACACTGCTGAAACACAAAAACGGCTCACTTGACATCTGTTGCATGCAAAATAAGGCAAAAATATTTCCTTGGTGCTTGCAGCTTTTTCCATAAAATATTTTATGTATCTTTCAGTCAGTTAGAAACACTTTTCTATTTAAGTTAGTATTTATCAGTATTTCAGAAGGAAAACATCCAGCATCAAAACACATATTTTAGGCACTCAGAATAACTCTAAGTGCAATTCCGTCTAATGTCAATGGAAAACACTATCTCCCCGAGGTGAGCTGGTCAGGAAAAATTGCAAGAAAATTACTCAGCTGTACTGCAATATAGTTAATGACAGAGAGTAAGAGCAGAGATTTCCTACGATTGCCACTTGACATTCATATATAATCACATGTTTTCTGAAATCAAGCTGTATCCCTGCCTATTAACCATTTAGAAGGTTATGTGTCTCCTAACAATAGCAATCAGTACAAGAAGCATTTAAAGATGCCTACAATTCAGTTACGACAGAAGCCTAATGATTGGGCTTTATTTAATTAAATGTGTTTACTAGTTATCTACACAAGAGTTGATTCTGTTTCCCTTAGTCATTCCAAGGGAACCCATCCCTTTGTGCAATGGCACAGTTTGCAAAAACATTACTTATGGAACAAGATATCCTTTTCTCATGGGTGAAAATGTGGCTCAGGATCTGCTGCAAAATTAATCTATTTAAGGTACTTTTCACTCTGCTCAGATTGAAAAAGCTGGGAGGGCTGCCCATGCTCCTCTGATACTCTGTGAGGAGGAAAAAAAAGAAACAGTTTCTCTGAATAACTGTGGTGGATATGGAACCAGAAGATGCTATTAATATTCTACACTTGTGTATCATTTATATGAGAACTTTTACAGAGAACTTTACCAGTAGTAACTACGCTAGTAAAATCTGTAAGTTAAAGAAAACATTGTAACTGCAAATGAAATGCAGAGAGATGATGCATATGTTGGTCCTGCTGGTAAAAAGAACACGTCATGTTCTATACATAGGTGACAAATCCAATTAAAGGCAGAAATTCAGCAGAATAAGTTGCTGGTATAAACCTCTACTTTGTGACAGTGAACTAGAGCTACTTACTGTAGCTCAGATGGCTACACCTTAAGTGGCTAGAAGGCACAGTGTGCCTTTGAGACAACTCCGTAAGGTAAGGATACTTCTCTTCTGTGTTACTGACAGGAGAGAGTATTACTACACTAGTCTCTGCCTACATCAAGTGCACCTGTGTTCACTCGCACAAAAGGTTACAAATCTCCAGTTTACAGGCGTTACAGTAGGTGAAGAATTCATATGGGCACACACAAAGGAGCATCTCCCAACAGCTAACAGCTATCCGCAGAACAGTTGACCAAAATTACCTGAGACTGGGAAGATTGGAGCTGGGGGAGCAGAAATCACTCGAGGTGATGTATTATCTTCTAAATAAAAGTGAGCAGTCTGGAAACATTTCCTAGAGGGGAAGAAACATAAATAAATATTGCAAAAAATAAAACATTATCTGAGACCTTTTGGAATTCTGGCATTATTGAGTAAGGAAGAAAATCATGGTTTTGATAAACAGTTTTCACGGAGTGTCAAATATACGGCTATAAAATAAATATTCCCCCAAAACACCACCAAATTATGCATACAACTTGAAGATACTACATTAATTCAGCATAAAACACAGTTCATGCATCTTTACCTATGCCAGAAGCAGAAGAAAGAGCACACATCAGACATCGTAAAAGCTGAAAGAGGAACTCTGCACCAGGAGCTACTGTAGATGATGCACAACAACGCCAAGTACTAAAAAATGCTATTGTCTTCCTTGCTAATCCAAATTTGCATATATAATTATTGTTCCCTTTCATGTCATTACACTAGCCTGAAGATGGAGCACTGCACGACATCAGTTTTGGTAATTCATCAATAGATCCTACTGCAGACATGGAAATGCACTAAAAGACAACGCGCTCTGTACCAGACAAAACCGCGGCTCTGCAACTGCTATGACTGGGACTGAAGAATTTTTTCACAGTGTAATCACAACACTGAGGGAAGACTTCCGGAAGTTGACAGACAGAAACAGGGGAATTTATAACTTCAGGAGATGTTAGCTTTGTTGCAAAAACATTGAAGTATGAATACAAATGGAATCAACCTTAACTATGACCCACAACATCATTTGTATCTGCGCTGTAATCCAGATGTGAAGATAACAAGAATAGCATCTGTTAAGAGTCCAAGCTCTTCAAGGGGCTAAATAACCAACTGCTGCTGTAAGCATTGGAAAGCCTCCTTAATTAAAAAATCTCCATATGATTAGACATGCTAATAACAATCTTTACTCTGGGTCACTTAATCTATTTGAAATATCATTCACTAATCATTAATTTTAAAAAGAAATATATGCATCAGGAAATTATTAATCTCATTTTATATTTATAAGATTCTGCTTCTCCAAAGCTGTTGGCTGAAGCTATTGTATGATCATTTGCTATTTTCTGTAATCACTGTTATTTTAAATTCTTCTGTACTGCTCCTGTACCACTGCACTGAAAAAACCCCTGATATAATTGTTATAATCAGAAAGAAATTTTGAAGCTACTTTGGGAAATAGATAGGTAATATGTGGACGTCGTCATTCTTTCCAGAACCGTTAACATAGGTCATAAAGACTTTGGTAAGTTTATTTTAATTAAGCCTTTGGGAAACATGTCCATACTCTCGGAACGTGTTAGAAATTTTCTGTCTGTGTACAATGCATATTCTCTTAAAACACAAGGAAAAGTGAAGAGCTACACCAAAGGGAAAATTGTGGCACGCAAAATAGTTCTGACAATTCACATGACAACTAAATTTGGAGCCCAGCTACAGTCCTCTAAAAACATTCTTGTGATGTTCATAGCTTTGGCTTTGCATGACACGTTTGAACTAAGACTATCCATTACGTACTTAGTTTTACTTAGAAATGGCAATTTTGGATGCAGATGCAGATCAAGAACACATTCAGGATGTTCTTAGGAACATCGTTCTAATTTTTAAAGAGACTCTAACATTAGCACCCCACAAATTCAGTAGCTGCTGAGGTGCGAGAGGCTGTCTCTATGCTAGCATAATACTCCAGAGTTAGTCTCAGGACTGTGCGCGAAACACCTGTGAGAGGCAGGCAACTATCAAAGTACTTCAAACCATTAAACTCTTCTGGAAAGTCTGGCCCTGCTGCTGGGCACAGCGAATGCTGGTGTACTGTGTTTATTAAAACCAGCACAGACCAACCCGACATGTCAACCAACCTGACTTTAAAGCTCTAACACAAAAAAAAAAGTCCTCCCCCTAATGCTAGTTTATGGACTAACATTACAGAGTCTTGTCACATCCTTGCTTCAGAAAAGATTAAGCTAAAAAGAATTTAATTAGCATAATGGCTTTCACATCTAAAGTGGTACTTAAAACGTCCTCATAATATGCCATATATTCACTATCTCTCTGTATCTTTAATCTTTAGCAAGTTAATTGTGGCTGAAAATAAATTACACCCTTAGCACATTTGGGAGATAAATTCATAGCTGTTGACTTAACCTGTAGTAAGACTCATAAATAGGCACTCCATCTGCTTCTGCATCAGCAGTGAAAGCCTTCATGACTAAACCTAATGTTAATAACCATGTCTCGTTAATTATCACTTGTTGTTAATGGAAAAAGTAGATGACAATTTCAAACTTCCAGACAAAGGTCCTGTCGCTCAATGTTAACCTGATTATTTAATTTACACCTTTCATCACAGCATTTAGATCTTCAACCTAAAACTGTAATTTGTAATTTAGACACCGCACTTCTTCGAGCACACACTTTCTACATGGAGGTAGTGCTAAGCCGCTGAATTAATTAAGAGTGTCTGTGTCTGTACAGGAAGGCATGCAGCAGCAGCTCTTCAGTTTACCAGGATGGATACTAGATCTGAACGAACACTTAAACGTGAACTACCTGGGACAGGACTATGCCTCAGACTGCAGAGGACATCGTTTTTCTGGCATGCAGGTGCCTGGACCTTGGCTGAGGATTTGTGCTGTCTACTTCTCCCCTGGCGCAGAGACTGCTCAGAGCTTGACTGGGACTGTCCCCGAGGCAGGCAGCCCAGCACGGTGCTGTGTGTGCCTGTAAGCAGGAGCAGGGGGTTCACTGCTCGTCTATCTGAGGAAGGGAGCTGAACCTCAGAAGTCAGACGCATCTGTGACAGGACGGGTTTGCCCATCCAATGCTAGCCCAGAATGGTCTTAGAGGCATGATTACTTCTTTCTCAGAGAATTTCAGGGTCTTCTGTGCTCATAGGATACCTGACAATAGGTATTCTTGAACACTTATTAGAATTAATTTTGAAATGGTTCCAATCATTTAAAGATCCGATGGATCCAAAGGACCTTTAAATGGATACTCAATGGATACAGTTATTCCAATTACTCCATTTTTAAATGGTTCCAATTAATTTCTAAGTGCTTGTCAGCTGAAATTTTAATTTTCAAATTTTATTAACACTTTTAATTAGTTGAGAAGTTTTTCCTTCATGGATGAATGAGTGTGACCGTTGTAAATTTACATTTGGTTTTAGTGTGTCTCTGTGTGTGCGAGTTTAACTATGCTTAGAGAGGGTTCTCAACTCTGTTCCCATAAAACAAACACCGGACTCAAGGCATGGGTTCAAATCATGGATAACAAAACAAACATTCTTTAACAGCTGTGTTTCAAAGATGCAGGGTGGTAGAGGAAAGTTCAAATTTGACTGACTGCTCAGGGTGTTGCCTGTCATGGGGCTGGTAATTTCTGAAGCATTGCTGTCATGTAACTTCTAAGAGGCTTCATGACAGCTGATATTAGGTATGTCTATAGATACAAACGCAGCTGGAACTCCTTTAGCAGTTTGCTGTTCACATTATTAGAGCTAGTCACTTACTGAGATTCACATATACTGGTTGAAAAAGAATCTTGAATGGTAAAACTCCCACTGACAATTGTTACCATTTTATTATTTTCCAAGCTCTTATGATAGCCTGACATTTCTTCCTATACATCATTTAATCAGGTTTATTTTCACTGATCGCTTCCATGAACTGTTCCAAAACAGTACACACATGCATAAGCAATTTTCAGTATATTATATGACGGCAAAGAGAAACTTTCAATTTCAGTCCCCTTAACGGATACAGTTAATTCAGCAAAATCGGAAGGATGAAGCCATCCAGAAATGAAAGGAACAAAGCAAGAAGGTTCAAATATTCCTGCTGCATCTCTGCTGCAAGAACTCAGATACTGAGAGAGATGGAAAGACTCCAGACTTGGACAGAAAATTGTCTCTAGAGCTGTAAAAATAAAAATCTATGTGGACAACAATGCCATTAAACAGGCAAAAAAATATCCTTGTTTATTCCATTGTAATCTCAATCATGTTGAAGAATGAAAGGAAAATGATATGGCTTGAAAATTCCTTGAATCACAAAAGATTTGATACACAGAACTAGAGCAGTTCAAAATTGTGTATTTTCCTACTGGCAATTAGACAATCTTTAGAAAATATTGCCATTAAAAGTTTTCATCCCCATCAGAGAAATATATTTTATTACAGAAAGATTGAAATTGTGCCTAATGAGGTAGGGAAGAGATCGGGGAATTCACTCAAGTGCTGATTAATAATTTCATGTAAAAAAAAAACAAACCCCAAAACCCAAACAACAGATGGCACAGAATTATTTTTCTGATACAAGTCATTCAAGTGAAGAGCAATATAATTTTTGCCTTTTTATTAACCTTGAGAAACTGGAACTTGTTGCTCTAGGT
Organism: Bucorvus abyssinicus; assembly: GCA_009769605.1. Lineage (NCBI taxonomy): Eukaryota > Metazoa > Chordata > Aves > Bucerotiformes > Bucorvidae > Bucorvus > Bucorvus abyssinicus. Next base: position 24,625,831 of record CM020025.1, read on the forward strand.
AGTTATTTGGTTCTTAAACCAAATAATAACATACTTTTTGCATATTCGAATTAGGAGTTAATTGTGGAAACACCTCAGAGCACTAGTCACTCAAATACCCTGCTAGGATATACCAATGCAATTTTTTGAGTACTGTTGCCAAAGGAATAAACTTCTAATGAATTTTAATAAGTAAAAAGAATTGGCCCACATAAAAAAAAAATTATACAAAGAAACATCGACAGCTTACATCAATTATTTCAAAATAAACTAAATCTAACAATAAAAATTCTGATAGACTTTATACTAATATTTTCCAGACCTAACCAAAATTGCATAACAATGAAGTTAATACTCTGATTTTTCCCAGGGTTTCAAAAGAGGTGAGTGTCTTGGCGCCTTTGAAAGAGGGCCACAAAGGCCCACCCACAATACACGCTGCCTATGTTTCATTCCTCTGAAATAAGAAACATGTTACTGTTGTTATCATAATGCCAAGAAAATTTTCTTGAGGATTAACAAAAAAAGAGCTCCATATTTTATTTTGTAGTACACGAGAAATACAAGGAAAGATTAAATTCAAGTCAAGAAGATATTACTGCTAACGAGATTTTTGTTTTATTTTGAGAGACCTGCGTTGCAGAACTGTTCATTCCCAGAGAAAGAGTACAAAATGAGCACAATCTTATTCGAGAAAAACAAGCTTGTAACGTGTAGGATTACTAGAACTGCACTGTACAATCTGGGTCTTAAAATGGACGGTGTTCTTTGGCAATGAGAAGAGATCTCAAATACTATTTAGCATCAGGGATGAAACCCTTTGGAATTTGAACATTCATGTTGTGTAACACCAAAGACAGGAAAAGGTTCTCAATATGAAAGTGGTTAGCTGGAAATCATGTGATGGACAGCGTAATTATTCAACTAGACATAAACTAAGAAATGAGTTGTGCAATTCTTACAGCAATTAACTACCTCCTTGTGAAGAAAAAGAACTCATTCTGAGAATTCATTGCTCAAAAGCGACTTTAATCATGCCAAAGGCTGTCTGACTCACTAGCACACTTGCCTGGAACAAATGAAGATTGAACTCCATTTCTTAAGCCTAGTCTGCTTAGGGACAGGACGTATTCCATCCTCATGTGCGACATACCTTGCTGGGCTGATAGAAAACCCCTTCTGGACCACCACTGCATTTCCTTCCTGACAACCTGTGCCCTCAAGGAAGTGTTAGGGTTGTGCATGGATTTTGAAAGCCCTAAGAGAACTTCACCAGATGTGTCCCTAGGAAGATTCTCTCCGGCTTTATCTAGAACCAGTGAAACAGAGCCAACGGCTTGAGCACTGCCACATACTGTCACATGGTTAACTAGATTCCTGGTATGCTTTTAGCTCAGGACAACTTGCGCTATTTCACACAACGCTTGACACAGTTTGGGGTTAGCACAGGGCAGAGACCATCCCCAGCAGGCAATGTGAATGCACCCACTCTTTTTAACCCCTGTGAGGGAAGAGGCTTCAGCTGTAGGGAAGAGATCTCTGTGCCATGCCAGCTGCTCTGTTTTATTTCACAGAATAGATAGTCTTTTGTCCTCACTGATTACATTATCATGACTTCTTACAGCTATCACTTCTCTTTAGCCTATTTTCTTTTCTTATTGTCTTATCACAGTCACAGAGAAACCACGAGGGAACCCGAGCCTGTGTGCACACATGAAATGCATCCTTAGTTGCCTGCTGAATGGTTTGAAAGGCTAGGGGGCAAATTTTGGTTTGGTAGAATCACACAGTAGAACAACTTTTTAATCACAGAATATCGTAAGAACTACTCAGTAAGTGGTCTTAAAACATTTGTACTGTTATAGTATCATTAAACTATCCTGTTTCTGTCTTGTACACAATGCAATGTCAGCTACAGCACACTCCTACAGTCCTATATGAATTGCTGACTGACATGGTTCTGCTGAGGACCACAGGTTCTCATCTTAAATTGACAACTAACTTTTTTAACTGTTAAAAGATTGGAAAGATAGGAAACAAACCCATGCCATGTTATTTATTTTTCTTCTCCCTCCTGTTCTTCCCAGCGCTCTGTTAAGTCACTTGGCTTCTAGACATTAACGACCACAAATAATTGTTTACTAAAACCTGTCAATATGGAAATAAACTATCTGCAATGGTTCAACCCTCTGCAACCAAGAAGAACTGTAGTTGAGCATTTTGGACAGAAATCGCCTTTTTTTATCAGCTTTATGTCACTGCGGCACTGGGAACAATACAAAGATACGGTGAGAGACAAGATCCAGTCTCCCTTCCTGTAAACCAACTCAATAATGTCAATAATATTTTTCAAGTCAAAGCTCTTTAGAACTGGAAAAATAAAGACCAACCAAAAAACAACTTACCTCCAGTATATGAGAATACCCACAAGAATCACTAGACAGATAAAAGTCAGGGCTGATACGACCACAAGTGGTATAACTGTCTTCTTCTCTGATTCCAGACTCTCAGCTAGACCGATACGAGACTCATGGCTACTATTACTTGCCTCTGCAGTCAGAGAAAATTGAAACAGTCCATGTTTAAATTCTGAGAAATGCACAGTGGGAGTGAATGTGTCTTATAATGAGCCTACTTAATATCACTTACCTTTGTTTTTTACTATGTACCGCAGAAAGTGTATACATTTGCAAACCAGCTTACAGAAAATAAGCAGAAAGAGGGTAAAGCAAAGTGTTCAAGCTTATGTGACTCAGCGTTCCAGCAGTGGAGACCCCTCTTTGTAAGAATAGCAGACTGTTGTTAAATACAGGAGAAGAAAGTTTTTATTTTCATCTGTTTATTAGCTGAAAGCCAACTGAGTTAAGGAATCTGAATATATAATATTGTAATGTGTAAAGAACATTGTGACATTAAACTGTCACTGATATAATGCTGCTCTGGCTAATAGTTTAATAGGAAAATTTTCTTACAGTAGTCCCTATGTGCTTGCCATATTGCAGTTAAGCCTTCTGTATTTTAATACATTGCCCATTCTGTAACGTGCCTTCTAGATACATCCTGCTTCCTTTGAATCCAATTGCAGTACTTCCTTGCCCAAGTGGAGGGAGGAAGTACCCCCCTATACTGGAGCCAGAATTAAATTTCCTACCTCCATCTTTGCAGGTGAGACGTTGTCTAGATTTCACATTTCTGTCAACCTTGTAATGCTGGATGACAGAAATATTTGGGCATAGGAATCTGTATGAAGATGAAACCAATGTATTTTATAATCATCTCATCAAATAATGGAACACAGTGGTGGATGAGACCAATCTTGGATTTTTAACTTTGGTCTTACCTCAAGAACTAAACAATGTAAAACTGGTTTTGACAGAGAATGACTGATTCTTTTCAATTTGTGCAGTTTACTGTTGTCTGTGACCATTATATGAGTTAAAACACAGATAAGCACTTTTGTACTTGTTAGAATGAAACCCTAGATTTTCTAAGAACATTTTCTGTTTTCGGGAACAGTCCTAATTCAATGAATGTTCTGTACAGGAGCAGAATTTTGTTGTCTAGAAATCAGCTATGCTCCGTTGGAATTTCTTGGGACCAATTCCACATGAATAAAAAGTTTTCAGACAAAAGGGAGGAGGGAATGGAGTTGGATCTGAAAAAAAAAAAATTACAACAAATCCCATGTTCTGAATAGGACATCAAAAACCAAACGACTTTGCACAGTACATATTTCCAGGCAGCTCTCTGCTTGCTTCCATTTTCCTGAGTTTAGGGGCTTTCAAGGCTTTATTTGCCAAAAAGTCTAGGCTCTGATCTTGCAGGCATCTTCTTGGTTTTAGTTCAACACCCAAATCAATCACTACTCTTTAAATCCTGTAGGTCAGTAGGCAAAGTGATTGCAGGCATAAGCTGCTTCTGAAAATTTTGTCCCTGAGTTTCAGTTATTTTGGAAGAAACTATGCATATTGATGAAAGACCAGAATACAATCCCTTCGAAGCTTTCATACTTGCTTATCCAACTCTGGACTAATTCACAGTGTAAAACCCAGTCTTATCTGTGTGATGACAGGGTTCCCTCAAACTGCATGACCAAATCTCATTAGGATTCTTTCTATAAGATATAAAGAGCCGGCTTCGCCTGTAATATGGGGTTTCTCGCCTACTTGGCCATCACTCCAATGATGGTGGCTGAAAAAGAATTGTCATCTACAGTAGATTTCTTTGCTCCCTAACAGTTTACGTGTTTGGATTGTTTGCGTATTTCTTTATATTCATTTCTCTTATAGTTTTCAACTAAAACTGAAAAGTTTAGGTAGCCATAGAGGTCTTATGGAGAAAGCCTTCGTTCAGAACAAACATAATTATGCATCAATAACTACAGATTGTGACTTTTTTTTTTCATGTTCACAACAAGAAGACATTTCATTAATTTCTGGTGAATTCACTATAACGTCACTTCTCATCTGAGAGTTTTTTTTCATTTGGTTTGGTGGTTTTTTGTATCTTCTCTTTATAATTGAATTAAGCAAACATGTCTTTGATTTCCAGGAGACCATGTTAGACATGCTCATATCAAATTTTCAGTTTATTAAAAGACAATATTTGGCATCATTTATTGTAAAAAATAGTGTACATGAAATTATACTGTATAGTGTCTTTCAATAGTAGCTAGAAGACAAACTCTAAGCCTTTTGTACTCCTCCTCCTCCTCCTCCAGTACTGTATAATCCTTTTTGAGTTACTACCAGTAACAATTCAAATGACAGCCATTATGTAAACTGTAAATCTCTTATGGTAACACTCATTCACATTAGTAACACAGACTCTGAAATATTGATGTTCTTTTTGCTGATTTTTAAAGAAATGTTATGCATTTTACACAATGCGGTAACTACTTACCTACTGAATTAATTCACTTATTGATTCAGGTTTATAACACCTACCTTGTTAGGACTCCTACTAACTTCAGTATGTTTTCTATTTTCTTTTAATTTTTATTTTCTATTTCTCCCATTCTTCTAGTCCCAGCTCCACAGAGTGTCAATTTACCACCTTTTCATATTAGTATTCTGTTGCTCATGAGTAATAAGACCTCATGTGATTTAACTGTGTATTTGTAGGTCTGGGCTGAAAATTTCCCATGCTTTGTAGATTCTATCCCTTAGTGGGTTTAGTTGAGTGATACTGCCCTCTACAGATACTGTGAGTACTTAACGGAAATTAAATTTATTTTCTAAAACACCAATTTTGCCTCATTTTTTGCGGTTTTTTTTGAACCTCAGAGATTGTTTTTTACTTTATTCTTGGCTTTTCAATACTCTTAACAAAAGGCAACGCAAATTATGTGTCTACTGACACATATGACTACTTCAGATTTTCCACAATGCATTTTTAAATACAAAGCAAATGCTTTATATTTATCAAGTTTTTACCTAAGTGAGTTTCAGTTTTGCCTTCTGACCTCATCCTTGGACTCACAGATCGCAAAGACTCTTGCTTACTTATAGAGGACTAAATAGGAAAATGACACTAAATATGAACAGGTACAGGAGAATCTGTGGCTCTAAGTGTTTTGGAAATATGCAAATCTGGCACAAAAAGCCTGCATTCCACTGAAATCCGAAGGTGGCATACAGAGTAAGAATGAAAATGAACGTTTTTATGAGTTAAGATGAATCAGAATCAAACTGAAGCATCTTCTTCCTTGCTCAATACAGCTTAGAAAATAGAACATGAAACACGAGGAGGAAATGTGCTGCTCTAAGTTAAAAACCAGAATCTCAGAGGTACGTTTCCTCTGGCAGAGGCATGGTTTCCTCTGGTGTTTTTCCGCAAGGGCAGCGCTTGTCTTTGTAAAAAGAACTTATGTCCCTCTTAAATCTTTAAAACTAAAATTAAACAATTAACATTGCAACAAATTCTGGTTTTAGATTGTGCACCACCCAACTTCTGCTGGCAGCATGCATCTATCCAAAAGCAGAGCATGAATCTTCTTACTGAACATTACTTCCAGTGCCGATTTAAGTAGCCAGAAGTAGCATTCACAAGATAGCCAGCTCAGCATGCACCCACTGCTCCCCAGTGCTTCCTTAATCACACCCACTGGCACTGTCATGTTCTCCTTTTATTAAACGCAGATAAACCTTCTCATTCTCTATGGCACAAAAGTATTCCCTCACAGCTTTCCATGGTATTCATTAGACTTATCCATAACTAACCTGCCTCAGAGATGTTGAATACTGATGAGTGCTCGCTAGCAACAGATGAGTCTGATGACTGTGATGATCCAGGAGTTAATTCTGAGTTACCTGCTTCAACTGCCCCTTCAGTGTCTCTCTCATTAAGGTCAGGAAAACTGAAATCTGTTGAAGTTTCATTATCATTAAGGCTATCTGAGGTACCTTGGCCAGAACCACTTTCTTCATCACTTGTAAAAACAGCCCAAGACTTAGACTCTGACGTGTTTTGCAATGGGATACTACCCATCTGAATGTGGTTCTCCAAAACTGTCGGGTCCTTGTGCTTCATAGGTATCACACTCACTGTCAAAGTCGTTACAGATGTATAATTACGTCTGTCCGTGGCATGGTTTATGTGACTGTCTGATGCAGCAGTCGAAATTTTCTCTTCTTCTTCAGGTTTCTCAGAGTGTGAGCTTACAATTAGGTTACTCTGATCCTTGTCATTATTTACCTTTGGATTTTCTTCCTCTACTACCATATCCTGAGCTTCTCTATAGGAAGTGCATGAGATACAGTTACTTACAGGGAAGCCATCATCATATTCATCGTAGTCATCCTCAACTACAGAAGGCCACAAGTCGGTACTGGACATGATACTGGGAGACAACCCAGAGGATTCTCTAGAAGGAACCAGCAACCTACTCAAAGTTACAGGGATCTCCCTTTGGGAAGGAACAGCCGTAACAGAAATAGGTACATTTGGTAAAGGAAGAGTGTGATGAATGGACACATCAGAATCAGAAACAACTGCAGGCATATCAATAGGATCAAAATCAAGTGTAGAACTTGAAGAGACACTGGTAGCCTCACTTCTTTCAAAAACGCTTGAGGAGATACGGCTGACTGCAGGAGTAGCTACATGTGGTAATGTATCACCTGTTAGGAAGGGAGTTGTTACGGTATTTGCTGCTTGAGGGTGAAAGGCGTTCGTCTTTTCTAAACTGGTCAGCTGGAATGAAACATCGCTACTGTACAATGAAGGCATAACCTGCTGAACATCTTCTCTGTTAAACAAACTGGATGGAACATATTCCTCACTTGCATAAGAGACAGACAAACCTTGAACTGACGCTGTGGGCTTACTAAAAGTGTTTGACAACATATCAGCAACGAAAGGTGCAGATGTAGAATGCAGCATGGTTTCAGTTGTAGCAGAACCCGGTGCCATTTGATGGAATATTTGGTCAAATGTAGAACTATCTTTATGAACCCTGGAGCTTTCAGCCAATATCGGATCACTAGGCACAAGTGCAGCCGTGTTAAGCAGAGCACCATCACCCGAAGACTGGAAGGAGGATTGCAGTAACACTTCATTATTTAATGTAGCTGAGGTCTCAAAAAAGTACGGCTGAGTCGAGGATAACATTTTGCTATAAGCAGGGGCAGAGAGAGCTTGATCTGAGCTTGCACTAAGCACAGGTTTAAGCAAAGTGTCATCAAAGGCTGGAGTTGTAACATGCAAAGGCTGAACAGAAAGGTGATTCTCTGTAAGTTTACTAATATCATGATCAAATATCTTAGTAGTGGGAAAAGCAAGAGAGACTGGAAGGATTCCCTTTGTGCTAGAAACAGGAAGTGGGCTTTCTTGCAGAGACGTATTCTGCTTAATTACATCATTATTAGAAACAGATGTAGAAAGTTCAGGTATCACTTTACTTTCAGCACTGGAAGCCATTTCACTTAAAGAAGAGGGAATTTGCAGTTCTCTCTCATCTCCATATATAACATCTCCTTTTTGAAGCATCTTATTATCATCACTAAACCCAGATGAGTCATATGCAATTTCATCTACAGAACCAGAGGAAGAAACGTTAGGTAGTGTCAAAGTATCTGTATCAGGCAAAAGGGATTCACTACCAGAGTACGCTTCAGACCAATCCATATCACTAGATAGAGAGCGTGTAGGCTGCAGCAAAGTATCAGCTTGTGATATTACAGAAGAAGGTTTATGCACCAGTACATTGTTATAGCTGCTAAATAAAGGATCTTGACGATATACGTCAACAGAATCATGCACAAATTCTGCAGAGTCATAGGAAACAGTAAAGCTCTGGAGGAGGCCCACATTACTAGACAAAGCATAAGGAAGTTCAGACATTGTAGACAGTACATGCATATTTACATCACTGCTGGATGGTTCAACTTGAGAAAATACGTGAGTTCTATTATGACCAAATATCAGTGTCTCTGAAGCAGCATGAGTAGTCTGATGTGACACCACATCAGCATATTGAGCAAGGCTTGGCTGTATTAATGTATCACTCTCTGCCAATGTCAAAGAAGCATGCAGGGACACCTTATCACTTGCAACAGCTGGAGTAGCACTTTGCGGAAACATTTGAGAAACTGTATACAAACGGTGAAACATTTTACTACTGGAGGAAGCAGAGGAAAATGTAAGCAAAGGTACATCATCATAGGAGGACAGGGTGGGTTCAAATGACACACCAACACTGGGAAATACAGGTGTAGCATGCAAGGTCACATCACTATCTGATGTAGCAGGGGTAGTGTCGAGCATCTGAGAGTCAAACAATACAGGGGTGACTAGAGGAAACACTTCACTACTGTAGGAAGGTTGAAGAGGTATCTCACCATTATAGACTGGTTGAGTTGTCTGAGAGAGTACCTCACTGGCAGCAGAAGCAGAACCATATTCTCCAGAGCTTGAAGAGATAGAGTGAGGTGATAATTCAGCAGAGGAGAAAGCAAAGGTAGAATAATGTGGCAATTCTAAATCCGCATCTGAAGTGTCTTGTGAAACCACTGGGCTGCTGAAATAGGCCACTGTAGCTGGCTTTAATCCCTCTACATAAGCATCAGTGTAACTGGTCTGAGACAATTGCCTGCTATCCGACGTATCAACAGATTGAGTTGTCAGATCCGTAGCGTAACGAAACCATAAATTTCCATCAGTGGAAGAAGTATGCTTTGGAGGCTCACCAGAGCTTGAGGGTGCTACACCTTCTGAAATGTACTTAATGGAGCCTTGGGAAAGAACATCATGCATGCTTATATCTGGGCTTCCTGAAGGAAGGGTGTCTTCTTGGGAGGACTCCTCTGTAACCAGCTGTGCTGAAGAAGTAGTAAGAATTGAACTCCAAAACTCATCAGATTCCTGATGAGGTTTAAAAGGAGACAATAAGAAATCTTCATCCCTACGGACAGTAGTGGTTATTCTTGTTGGTTCAGTGCCTGAAGAAAGGTATATGTATTCTTCTTCTATGCCTTTGGTGGAGTCAATGAGTTGAGGAGGAATTCCAGTAATTGCTCGGGATTCCAAAAAAGGTTCTTCCTCTTTTTCAGCAATTTCGCTAACAGGTGGAGAAGTAGGGTAATAAACTGCTTTGAAAACATCATCCTTACCATGCAATTCATCTTCTCTTGTTAAGTAACTATTAGTTTTAGCTTCATTGGGTTTTGTCTCCATTTTTTCTTGACTGTAGCTGGATGTAGTCACCTGGAAATCTTTCCTCATCTGGTTTATTGTACTGTCGGTACTAGTAATCACTGCAGTTTCTTCATCCACCTCTGTTTCCTTTTCATCAACTTCATCCTTTGAAAAAATACCATAGCCGAAGACAATTAAAAATGTTTATAGACACTATTGTACACAAACGAAAACCAAAACTGGAATAGTACATTTTCCTGGCTCTGTAAAAACAAAGAGAGGCAAACCAAGACAACGTTTGAGAAGATTGTTGGTCTTAAAGCAAAATATTTAGCTGCGAGAACAGGTATCCTCTTCTCTCTTGAAAATATTACTTATTTGCAATGCAAACGAAAAAAACCCTGTCGCAAAAACTTCTTAAATATTGTGTTACTTTTCTCTGTTCGAGACACAAAACCTGCTCTTTCCTAATAAAATGCAATTGTACATGCAGTACGTATATGCAATTAAAAAAAGGTTTTGCTATGTCTTAGAAATTTGCACAAATATCCTGACGGTCATTAAATTATCATAGTAATGGAATTTGTAAAACATACTTATGACCTGTCCTTAAATCTGCTGAATCTTCACAGTTTTCTGGAAAAGATTTCAGGATGGTGAGCACGACTGTAACAGTTTCACAAGTATCATGAGTGATACCACCTACTCCCTGTTAGGACCCTTCATTTGCCGAACATGAATAATGATACTTCGTGAAAAATGTGTTAAGAGTTTTGACTTTTAAGGACGGATTGAAAAAGAAAAAAAATTACATGCCTAAGTACAATCAGGATTTAGGCAGTCCTTGAGGATCTGAGTTCAAATCTTTTTGTCCCCTCTCCAACCTTCCCTGCCCCAGATCAAAAATCCTAATGTGGAAGCATCTAACTTGCTCAGCACACATTTTTGTTTTGACACAGCAGCACTCGCAGCTCTGTGCTGTGCCCCCATCTAGAAATGCACCAGAACCAAACCTGCCTGAGCACTACTCTGCAAACTAGATTGAGGGGGACCTTCAGTTTCTGAAGGGACTTGATTGGATAGCCACACATAGCCCTACGAGACACCAGCAGGACAGAGCCTCTCACAAAATACAGCTTGCTTTCGTTTGAAGATCTGCCTATCTGGCTTGGTCATGTGGTGGTAAGACCCACCTGTTTTTATTCAAAAAGCATAATGTTGACAGAAAACACCCAGAAGACTGGGACATGATTATCAGCCCAAGGAAGCCTCAGTTTCCACTGTATTTTAGGCTGAGTAGATCTCCTACTCTGCGCTGAAGTGAATAAGGCACAGCAAGGAGATGTAAAATCAACAGCCTTTCAAAGAGAGTGCCAAGGTGAAGCACTGCTGAATAAACTATTATCCGAGGCACTCAGCTAAAAGTTGTTCGCTTTTATCCAGTCTCGCCAGAGTGAGGTCTTTAACCGCTAGGCTAGAGCTGTGCTTCACTCTGCAGTGCCTTTTTAGTACCAGGAACCTTTAGTGCACCCACACAACATAAGGTGCCTCAGACCTGATCCTCGGGTTTGGATTTCACTCCAGGGGCTAAATACCAAAAATGTAGGGACAGCAGCACCTAGAGTGTGTGTCCTCAAACCTGGACTGCACTGGACAGGCCCTTGTTTCTGAAAATCTACTTCCTGTAGGGCAACGCCTGCACTTTTAAATTTTTTTGGCTCAAGTAAAAGTCAGTTGACATTCACAGGCACTCAGTTACTGTCCTGACAGATGCAATATAATAATCTAGATATGTAGCTGACATCAACAGAGAAATAATTGTATTATTGGTTCCTCAGTGTCCAAAAACACAAGCGAGGATAAATAGATAGACAGGCAAGCATAGGCTGTCTATTTAACAAAGAAGGACTTGCCACTCAGTGAGAATATTGTGGTCACAGACTGAAACTATAAAATAAAAATTCCGAGGGATTACTTGATACAAATGTAGGTCGTACTGAAGGAACTGTCTATGTTGTAAAATTGGTATTAGAGACTGTTAAAAACTTCATTGAGATATTTTCACCTCTCTCCTTGCTGGGACACCAGACACCTAGCTAGCAAATATGAAGTCTGCAGAAGTAATCATAACAACATCCAAAATCACGTAAAATAGAGGTATACTGTAAAGTCTAACTTGAGTTCAAGAAGTAAGAGCAAATGACTCTCCAAGAATTTTGGAAGAACTGTTAAATTCAGCCAACAGCACACTGACAGCAGACATCCATGAATCTCAACCTTCATCACAACTGCCTTCCTCCCTTGCTTTAGTTTACTACATGCTAACACCATGATAAGCAAGCCGAAGTCAGATTTCTCTTTAAACAAACTAAAAAGCCTAACACTGGGGACAGCTTTGATTCTGCTAAACGAACAATTTTGTCAGACTTCACTCAGAGGTGACAGTAACTTGATGCCCCACCTTCAAAAATATGTAGACGTATCCTCCATGTATCTCTGGCCCTAGAGAACTAAATAGTGAGGTACCTCTAGAGTTATCCAGAGAGAAATATAGCTGAAAGTAAAGGCTATATACGCATATATAGTGTGTTTATATAAATGCAGCTAATACAATCGGTTGGTGACATAATTTTGTAAATTTTCACAGAATATCAAATCAATTTAGTTGAAATGTATGTATTTGAAATACTCTTTTAAAAGTAAATGAATGCTATACCTCATATTCTTCGGTTTCATTCAGTTCAGGAATGAGGTCAGCCTCTATAAAACAAAAATACACACCGTATCATCCAACATTTTAAATTCACAGAATTACTAATTCTGCAAGGACTCAACTGACTTGTTAACACACTTATTGAGATCCAGTCTAAGACATCTGGTAAGATTGTGTTTGGAGAAGTGACCAACCACCTGAGTTGAGGACTAGCTCTAAGGGCAGCAATGCTCATCTAGACAGCACGTGTTCAGCCACAACAGATTTGCCCGGCTCTAATTTGATACTGAAGCACATGTTGGATCTGCACTGACGAACCACATCCTGGCCAAGGAGAATCAAGTTTACGAGAATATTTACTGAGAAAGTACAGTTTAATGCAGAAATATGTAAGAGAAAAAAGGTCAGTCTGGGAATTAACCGTTTCTCTACATTTAATCTGAAAGCTCTGAAGATATTCTTGTAAAATAATGTATTCCACAATTTTCATACAGCAAAATCCTTATTTTGTGCACTAGGCTTGGAGTTAAGTACAAGTGCAACAGCCATGCCATCATATTCAGCATGCAGTAGACTGCCTGCCTCCCTCAGGGCAGACCAAGGAGACCCACCCTTCCTAGGGTTCAGCGCTGAATACCTTTTTCAAACTCCCACTCCACTGCATGTAAGGACATGAACCCAGTTGTATCATATCCCACGAAAAGTCCCTAATAAACAGGTACTGGTGAAGAACTACTCTACGGGCTTTTGAGGCTCCCCACTTTTCAGAAATAACTAACAGCTGAAGCAGGATCAGGAAATGAATCTCCTACAGTCCAGGCAAAAATCCTTCTCTCTAAGTTTGGGGATAGTCTCTCACCTGCTTTCTCTCTGTCTTTTTGGCCAGATCCAATACTGTACTTCTGATAGTGGTCGGCCAGAGAGGCTTCAAAGCGGGTTGTAAGAAACCTACAAACCTCTGGCAGGAACTGGCACAGGTCTCCAGTGGTGAAATCTAATAGCCTTTCCACAGTATTATCTCATCTTATTGGTCCACAGAAAGGTCCATTCCCTTCCTGAATCTTTCTAACACTTTCTCCTAAGCAGTGTTCTAGTGCTCTGTCTGTACATCAGCGGTAGCACATGTTTTGAGGGCTGATTTGCACTAAGTGAAACTTAGCCTGGGGAGCAATTCTAACGATAGCATCACACAGAGCTCCATGTCTGCACTTCCTTCATAATTCCCAAATGAAGTTTCCTCAATACACTATCATAAAGATGTCATCTTTATACTTCTCATCTCTGCAAAGTCAGATGGGGATCTATGACTTAATTTGTATTCTCTTTGGTCTGTCTGTATCTACTTTTCAAAACCAATTGAGACGTGTATTAAATGCAACATATCCTAGATAAGGTTTATCAAACTAACAGGCTCGTACAGTTTTATCTGTAGATTATAGCATGCAAATGGATTTTGACTAAGCAATGCTGTATGAAATCTTCATAATTTTTCTTTTGTAGCGAACATTTATTAATTGCCAAGTACTGAATTAAACTTTCATCAACAAGATAGAGAAAAATTATCTTACCTCTGGCTCCTGGAAGCCTAGGAGGCTCTGGGGCAGGGTGGGGAGGGGAGCGGAGGGGAGGAAAGGTTTGGAGGAGATAATGATATTCCCTGGCTTCTCAATGATATAAATCAAATATTGTAGACATTAGTTTGAAAGTCTTCCCACAGTAGACACATACCACGTATTATGTACTTAATAGACTTCTCTGAAAAATGTTCTTAATACAGAAAAATTCTATCTATTCTTTCTGTGGTCGCTATTGACCATAGTCGAGCTTTAATCAGACTCAGTCAAAAAATAAAAGATGCTAATTATGCTAGAGTAAAACAAATTTCACCCACAGAAAACTAGTTTCTTGCTGTTGTGTCCACGGAGAGGCATTAACATACATATATATATAGTATATATCTTAACAACACTAAATCTTCAGACATTTTACAAAGCCTATTCAAATTTAGCTGGTCACAGAAAATGTATTTGTCAAAAGCATTAAAGACACAGGCCTACAGAAGTTCTGTTAATCCTGTTGCTGAGTTTTCGATCTGATGGGAAATTACAGAAATCTTCTACCACCCCCCAATCAAGGAGAAGAAACACACCCTCCAAAAAACAACCCATTGTTGTAGGTTGATGAACAAGCTTGTTTATTTTTTCTGGAACCACATATTGATTATTCTATAGCTTACATTTTAAAATAAAATAATTAAATCATTAGTTAGAAAGTTTTGTAGAGGTCTTTTCACAGTCCATTTTAATGACAGATGAAGAAATGATAGAACAAAGGGGAAAAAAAGGTAATTATTTCCCTACATTTGTTCAATGCAAATCTTTAAAAAAAAATCCTAAAGTAATCTGATTTGTAATTGTAGAATACTGTGCAGAACATAAACGGTTTTCATTTCTGTACTGCCTTATGTAATAAATGTCACGGTGAGAATAGAAGCAAAGCCTGTTTCTTCTGATTAAATTAGTTTTCAGATTTCTACATTTATCAGTAAAAAAATTAGAAAAAAGCATCCCCTAAATGAAACACTTAAGATATGCTTAGTGGGTTTTAGGACAAAAATCACGGAGACAAGTTACAAAGAAATTGCACAGTTAGACCCTCACAAAGCATTGCTGACAGCATGAGCTGCCACGAAGGAGACAGCATTTGAGAGCCATATCCCAGCATGGGTTTTTTTGATAAACACCAACCAAAGTCTACACAAAGGATGATGAGAGGAGAGATATTTTCTTATTTTTCATTTCCTGTGTCAGCAAAAGCACGTAAGTAACACTGGTACTAACTACACAAGAAACTACTGCAGAATTTTGAGAGCTATACAGATGTTATCTAGAGAGTCAAAGCACACATGTAGATAGTTATTCAAAATCCAATTGTAATAGCAAAAGAAAAACTGGTAAATAAAGGTTGGACTTTTATCAAAGCTGACTAAAACACTACACACATGACTGCCTTCTATTTCAATGGAGGTTGTGTAGCTACATCACGTGGGGCCTCCAGTGACTTTTACTAAAGGGAAACTATCTGGAAACAATTTTAATGTGCACACACACTGTATCACGAGACGAAAGGCTGCCATGCTGAACAGTTTAGGAAAACCCCGAAGAGCAGAGGTCTCGACTATGATCATTTGCCCAATATCATATCAGCGCTCCTGAGGTTTCCAGAAACTGAGGCAGAAAGCACGGCCCAAAAGAGGTCCTTCCTCTTACAAAGTGCTGCTGAGAATGAGAGGGTTTAAACCTGGTCTATGGATCACCCCGAGCCTGCCGAGCCCTCACTAACCACATACAAGAGGCACCAGACAGGATGGGGAGAAGGCATGACAAACGCTCTCTCTTGCAAGCATCTCAAAAGGGAAAGGCTAAAACAACGGTCCTGAGTTTTCTGAACACCACATTCGTGTTGCAGCGTACCGAGACTTCCCTCATTAAAAGTGGCCACTCCAAGGGCAGAATTCTTCCCGGAAGAGGGCCCATCTAATGCTTCCACATGACTCATGCCTCACTTTAGCTCTTAACACGAAGATTAATTGATCTAGAGGTGATTGCAGTGAATTTCATCTTAATTAAACTGGCTTACTCAGAGTAATTCTTGAAAATGAAAGTTTTAGCTTATGCTTTATGTGAGTCAATTTTATTTCATGTCTTCATGGTGAAGATAACTTTTCTTTCATAAATTCACAAGCAGGAGCTCCAAGAAATCCCCTTTTGCCTCAAGATCTATAAAGCAGATCACAAAACCAATTTGATGTTACAGTTGCAATCAGCAAGTTGCTCTGAACAAATCTTTCTCATTACATCTACATTCTAATATATCAGTTGTTCAATATTTGCAATATAAAAATATTAAATATGAAAATATTTGCAATATTTGCAACAGTTAATTCAGGTGTAAATAATTAGTAAAAGTAAGTATGCAAATAAACATTAATATTAGAAATGAATGGAAGTTTTTTTTCCTATTTTAAAATTATATCCAGGGTTGAGACAGCATCTATAGAACTTATTTACAGAGCAATGTACACCCATAGAAATCATAATAATTACATGGGAGGGATTTTTCCCTGAATTTTCCTCATCCAACACTTTCAGATAAACCATTATGGAAGTTCAAAGCAAAAGAACACAAAGTATACTTAATGAATTTGTGTCTGTTTCAGATAGAAAACATCCCAAAGAAACAGGTTTTCGAAACACACAAAGTTTTCATTTTGGTATTTCCTTTTTATTTATCAACTTCACTCTCTTTTAAATTTTTTTTTAATGCACAATATCCTTGAAACACTTCATTTGACCTGATATCATCTTCCTCAATTTTGAAGCTTTTGGAAAACTAAATGAAAAACCTTAGGTAGACCTGAAGACAAATTTTCAGAACTGCCTGAAATTTGGGGGGAAAAAAAAAAAGCTTTTATACAGTTCTGATATGCAGATTATTTAAGTCTCCTCTTTTAAAAAACAAGAAAACTCAGGATAATAATAAACTTATATATATTAATTTGCTTTAATGCACATTAAGGAGACGTATTTAAATGTCCAAATGACAGAAACCACAAAAATACTTTTTTCATAGTTAAACTAACCTGTTCATATTTTACATAGATAGATTTAATATATATAAAATATATAATTGTTATGCCTCCTAGCCTAGGTATCCTTGCATTGTGTTTTCTCATTTCTTTAACAAAAAAAAATTGGCGGTGTGTCTGTGTAAAAAGGCTTGAGAATATCAGACCTTCACTCAGAACTGCTAAATATGACACCTACTGCACCAAATTCCCTTGTCTGAGAACACAAATCTCAGAGAAATTTCTGCTGATATGAAGGTGAAATGAGTTTTCCACTATGTATTTCCGAAGCGAGGACCTCATTTTTCCTTGTACTGAAATGAACGCAAAGCCGCTGCTTTGCATGACTTCAGCAGAAATGCCACAGGGATGCTGTGATCAGTGGCTGCATCTGCACCACTGGCCAGCTGCAGACTGCCAAGCGCCTCACCATCCTCCTGCAGAGCTGGTTCCCCAGCAGTATTTGCTCGCACCGCGGGTGCACTGCACAGTGCTGTCTGCAGTGCTGGCTCCATGGTTACCCACTTCCAGCACTCCTGTCTCCCTCCCTGCCTCTGCATCCACCTTTCCTTCCCAAGGGAGCCATGGCACGTAGCTGGGTGGTATGCAACGCATCCTTACAGCAGGGATACAACAGTAGTAGTAGTAGGGCAGTTTATCCTATGGATAATACCTATTTCTATTTTCAGATTTTTTAAAGCTGCGATGGTATCTCTGCACTGACTTGATTTGTTGAACTATTGCTCAGTGACACCATCATGCTGCTTATTTGTCATTCGTGTAGAAATAGATGTGGGGGTATGCAGATGAAGTCACATTTGAGAAAATTCTTCAAAAACAAACCCAACAAATTGTGGAAAGGAGGTGGAGGAATAGTATCTAAGAGGTAGATAAAGGACAAACAGAAAAGTGGTATGTCAGGCAGAATGTCAGAACCGTGTCATGGACTTCCTAGAAAACTGAAGACAAATAGAAAAATTCTGGTAGATACTAGCATAAGGCTCCACAAATGCATTCTTCTTAACACACTGTGTTTGAAAGTTAAACGTTACTGAAGATTTACATGTACTATACTTGAACCTGAGTCCCCCTCCTTCCGACAAAACCACACTATTATAAGCCTATTGGCATTTTGAGTTCCTAATTCATACGGTAGCGATTGTTGAGAATCATATTCTTTCTCACTGTAAAAGTATGTGGTTCTCTTAAAATGAAAAAGTGACCTGTTTTCCCAAGTACATCACAACATTGCTAAGAACTTTGCTGTAGCTAAACAGACTTAATGAAGGGTAAAACTGAACTAGCAGAGTCCGTAAATAAACAATGAGAATCTAGGCCCTTAGATAAAAAATGGTTTCTTGCATTATCAGAAAGTCTTTGATTTTTCCCTATGACTGATTACAGGGTTCCTAATTAAAAACACAGCTCTCCCTGACTTTGATAAGAACTGGGTCTGATGCTAAAACTTCCACAGAATTTAAGGAATTATGAAGTACAAGATCAAGCTTCATGCCATAGTTTCAAATTATTTCATATTTACCAGCAGGCAGAAGAAGTAAATCTGGCTGGGAAATCAGTAAGATGTTTTTGTTAGGCCTTTTGACTTTTTGCCAGGCAGCATTAAGAAGCAAGGGAATTCCATCACCGCAAATCCTTTGAAATCAAACTCCAAGTAATCATAAGAAATCAAATTTCAAAATCAATTGATACAGACTTACAAATGATATATTTGCTTTGTATTACTTGTTTCCTTAATATTTTGGCTGTGTGGATTAATTTTGGGAGGATGCTTGTACCACAGGGAAATAATACCCAATATGGTTTTATTTCCCCACACTGTACTGCCAAAAGATACACTTAGGAGATTTGAAATCAGGTAGGTGTTTTTCGGAGTATTCTTAGAGGTAAATACAATTAACATGCAGTCTTTCATAGGTAATGTTTACAAGTAATGGAGAATTGCATCATGTAAAATATCAGTAGCAGAGAACATGCTGAAGGTTAACTGCAGTGATTTTGAAATTTCATTTTAGCATATTTTGATAGTCATGCATTTTAACTGGTTTGCAAACAAACTACTCCTTCAAATACAGATTTTCAGCTAGAAGTGATCACTAGGCTCAAAAGATGACTTACCTGGGTCCTCTAAAGGCATATCAACAATGACTTGGTCACTGTATTTTCCATATAGACCATTAGAGCAAACAGCAACTATCTGAAGAACATAACTTGTATTGGGCAGCAGATTATTTAGAATAGCCCCCTAAAAGAAAAACCATGTTTAATCATTTACTTGCAAATAAATATCAAATATTTGGAAATGTTAATTTTTTCATAACACATTTTTCATACGAACCATAAAGCTCCTTTCTTCTAGGACTCTAATATATGCTTTTTATATCTTATTGTCACAAATGTTCCTCAGACAACTTTAAAAAAAAACTTACAAATTTTTACATGGAGGATACCAAACTATATAATTATTTAATGCTGAACACTAGTTTAGGCAACATTATCTCTGATCTGAGTCTTTAAAGAAGGTTAGAGGAACAGACCACATTAGTAGAATACCATGAAGGTGTAATCAGTAACAGTATTTACAGCAGTATGATTGTATTGAATCTTACTAGTTGCTTGTGTAGGTCATTCTCTGCACATCAGTGAGCAACGAAGTACAGATCACTGTTAATTGACTAAGGGTTTTACGGCTAAGGAGCTCTGAGATTGATATGGTCATAAGCTTTTGGGGATAATACATGCAAATCAGAACCGCAGTCTGTGAAAGCTTTCTCTCTTCTGGGCAAGAGAGGTTTTTATGGTTTTGTTTTGTTTTTTTTTTAATTGTCTTTGAGGCTTCACAGCCAAAAAACGAAGTACAGCTTCTGTGAGCTGTAGCCAAAGAAGTAATTTTTTATTGAATCAGCTCCCAGCTACTGTTTAATCCCTTAAGGTAAATAACAGTGAGTGGTTTGCGATCACCCCTTTGTATGAAACTTGAAGAGTTTAAAGTTACCAAGTCCTGATACCCATCTGTCAGAAACTCATGCTTTGTCTGGTCTTCTCCATCCAACTGTTGATAAAAGACAGCAAATCTCTCAATTGTGGTGTCATATACGACCCGAGGTCTTTCCCAAGTAACGAGAAGACTAGTATAATTCTTTGGATCAGACTGAACATTTTCAGGTTCTGAGCTGCAAACTGGAAGAAAGTAAAGCAGAAAGAATATGATATTTATTGAATGGTGAAAACGACTCTACTAAGATCTTGAGCCACCTCCTGACAAAATTAATGCAAGTCTTTCATGTGCCTCATTTTTAGCTTTCCACTAAAATACTGTACTGAATTTCCTTTCATATGTAGTGAAAAGGCATATTATTCAGTCTATCGCTTCATTTATTACCTCATTTCTACTGCTTGATTTAATCTATTAGACTTGTCAAAATCACTGATCAGAGTACATGAAGTTTACTTTGAATCTTTCAAAACTTTAATTAAATCTTACGCATTAAAATGATTAGATGGATGTATTTTTATCACAAAACTTTTACCTTGGCTTTTGCACAAGTAATTACATAATCATTACTGACTTGGAATAAAAGAGGAAACGTAATTTTCAAATCTTAGAATCTGTTCAAAACAAACTTTGAGTTTCTATCAAAAGCAAGCAAAATGCACTATCTAGCTAATTAAGAGAACAAGTGTAGAATCACTGGAGTCTTTTAAGGAAGCAAACAGCACGAGACTACAATGCTTCTGCCGAACAATACTGCATTTTGAAATAAAGGAAAAAGCTTTCCTTTAACCTTGCAATTTGCCACTTGAACACAGGAGGGCACTCAAACTCTTGGAAAAACTCCATTCCTTCCACTATGTTCACAGGTGGGAAGTTTTGAGCAGCTCTGGTCCAAGCTAGTCAATGGAAAATAAGCAGAGATTTTTGTTTTCTTTTTTATTTTTTATTTTTTTTTGTGTGTGTGAGCTAATAGTAGAATCATTATTAGTCTGTGTAATTTAGTTGAATTCTGTAGATTGCCCAGCTTTGAATCTACTGTGCTATGTATCTGACACGTCATTTTATCAATTACTTTGAACTCTTTTAATTGATGTAAAGAAAGAGCAAATTAAAAAAAAAAAATCTCCACTTGTATACATTCCATCCCATTACTAAAACTGATCATTCCACCCCGTTTCCTCCAGATGGCAAAAGTATATCATTAGACCAGCAATGATGATTCCCTTCTCAGTTCTAAGCACTAAGGCAGATGACTTAAACTCTGATTTCATTTTTTTAATGAATCAACACATTCTCCAGATATTTCTTTTCAAATGTGTCTAAAATAACTCTTCAAATGCTTTTTCATAGTGTAAGAATCAAGCTTCTCCCTATTCCAAATTCTTGTTTTTCCTTTCATCCTCTTTTTTGTCTTGTGAGTGAATTTGGTTCTGAAATCTGCCTGTATTCAGACTAACTGAGCAGTCTTATAAAACTCTGCTTTCTTTTCCAGATGGTTTATCCAACTAATTTTTTTCAAGGAAAAAAGTTATCTTCCCTTTTGTGCTCCTCTTTTGATGCTTGGTCCTGTTTATCTCAGCAGTGACCTACAATATTCCTACAGGATAGCCATCTGCATATTGTTTTACATCAATTCCTATCAGTTCCTTCCCAAGCTGTTGTCTCTTGCCCTTCTTCTGATGCCTCTTCATCACTCATTGCTCCTGTGCTGTTTCCTTTCCTCTCCTGCCAGTCTTAGTAACACAGAGGTACTTTGCTCCTGCCTTTTCCCATGTTCCCTCTTCAGAGACTGGGTAAATCAAGGAGATCTCCTAACACCTTACCTAATTAAAGAATTCAGCTCTGATACTGACTTAGAAAATCTGGGCAGAAAGACTGCAAGAAAGGGAGCTCTCAAGTCTGTTACTAGTCTGAAGTCACTGATATTCAACTGGATTACCAAGTCTCAAGCAGCAAAAATACTACTCACAGGAAGATAGAGATCTATTCAAGCCCCCGCTGGGTTTGAATTCAGGTCTTTGCTTTCCCCAGGCGAGTACTTCAATGCTGGTTTTGCATATCAGATCATGATAATGCTCCTATCTTATTCTTCTACGGAATAAAATGCTACCCATATAACCTGGAAGTTTTAAATCTAAACTGAAATGCATCATTGGGAAGCACTAGGGTACATTAACCAAGTCATTGTAAAAAACTGCCTGGGCTGTGTTTTTGACAAAAAGGCCTTTATGAGCTGCCCAAATTTGGCTTATTCAATATATATATTATTAAAAAATAAATTACGCATTGATTTGGACTTATCTGAGCTTGACACAGTTGGAATAAAAGTAGGTGTAGTTCTGCGGCACCAGTGGACAACTCAGAGGAATTTTTTTCCAAATTTGTTGCTTGCTTCTACTTTTAGTTGAATCTGGGTTTGAGATTTTTATCTCTTAAATCCAGATTTTGAAGTGTGGAAGCTGTGAAATCACTTCATTTACATTAATACATTCAAGAGCTTTTCCGCTCCCTCCCACAGTGTGTGGCAAAAAGTAGTTCTTCAATACTCCCAGTCTATGTCTATGACGGAAGTGGAGCAGCACAGTAGAGATGTGTGACGGGTTGACCTTAGCTGGCCAACAGGTGGCCACTCAGCTGTCCTCTCACTCCCTCACCTCAGCAGGACAGGGGAAGAAAGTAAAATGAGCAAGCTCATGGGTCAAGATAAAGACAGGGTGATTGCTCACGAATCACTGTCATGGGGAAACAAACCCGACACAGGGAAATGAATTTATCACCAATTAAAATAGTTAGAAACAAAACCAAAACTAAACTACTGTCTCCCCACCCTTCTCTTTTTCCCAGGCTCAACTTCACTTCTGACTCTTCCACCTCTCCTCCTGAGTGGCGCAGGAGGACAGTGAATGGAGATTGAGGTCAGTTCATAAGGCTTTGTTCCTGCTGCTCCTTCCTCCTCATGCTGTGCCCCTGCACCAGTGTGGGGTCCCACACAGGGGATACAGTCCTTCACGATCTTCTCCCTTTCCATGGGCTATGGTCCCCCAGGAAAAGGCTGGAACAGTGTTGGTCCCCCATAGGGACACAGATCCTTCTAGAAGATGTGCTCCTGCATAGGCTCCTCCTGCCAGAAGCCTGCTCCTGCCTGGACCCTCCACGAGCTGCAGCAGGACAACCTGCCTCACCATGGTCTTCTGCACGGGCTGCAGGGGAACCTCTGCTCCAGCACCTGGATCACCTCCTCCCCTCCATCTTCTCTGACACTGGTGTCACAGGGCTCTTTCTCACACTTTTTCTTCCTCGCTCCTCACTGCCATGCAGTGTTATGCCCACTATTAAATTCGTTTTTCCAGAGGTGCTGCTATCTTGGCCAAGGGGCTCAGCTGTGCCCTGCAGTGGGTTGGTTAGAGCCAGCTGGAACTGGCTGTGTCTGGCACAGAGTAACCCTGGCCTCCCACCACAGAGGCCACCCCTACAGCCCCTGCTGCCAGCACCTGGGCACAGATGCCCAGCACATGATGTGAGCAGAAGTGAGAGGAAATATCTTGAGAGAATCTGAGAATGGTTATAGCTAATTTATGTCATGTATGGTATGTGAAATGGTAAGGACGTGAGTCCTTACCCCTGGTCTTGCAAGATAATTTAACTAAAATACCTGCTGAGCTTTACACAGTTACATTTTGTACAAGAAAACAGGTTGAGAAATATTTTCTACCAGTATATAAAAAACCTGTCTGGATGGCCAGACCTAAAGAGTGGTGGTGAATGGAGTTAAATGCAGTTGGCAGCCATTCATAAGTGGTGTTCCCCAGGGCTCGGTACTGGCGCCTGTTCTCTTCAATATCTTTATCAGTGATCTGGATGAGGGGATTGAGTGCACCCTCAGTACATTTGCAGATGACACCAAGTTGTGTGGGAGTGTTCATCTGTTGGAGGGTAGGGATGCTCTACAGAGGGATCTGAACAGGCTGG
Source organism: Bucorvus abyssinicus (assembly GCA_009769605.1). Classification (NCBI taxonomy): domain Eukaryota; kingdom Metazoa; phylum Chordata; class Aves; order Bucerotiformes; family Bucorvidae; genus Bucorvus; species Bucorvus abyssinicus. Next base: position 24,649,768 of record CM020025.1, read on the forward strand.
ATTGATGGGCTGAGGCCAATGGTATGAAGTTCAACAAGGCCAAGTGCCAGGTCCTGCACTTGGGTCACACGAAACCCCGGCAACGTTACAGGCTTGGGAAAGAGCGGCTGGAGAGCTGCTACAGAAAGGGACCTGGGGGTGTTGGTTGACAGGCAGCTGAATATGAGCCAGCAGTGTACCCAGGTGGCCAAGAAGGCCAACAGCATCCTGGCTTGTATCAGAAATAGTGTGGCCAGCAGGAGTAGGGAAGTGATTGTTCCCTGGTACTCAGTACTAGTGAGGCCACACCTGGAATACCGTGCCCAGTTTTGGGCCCCTCACTACAAGATGGACATTGAGGTACTGGAGTGTGTCCAGAGAAGGGCAGCAAAGCAGGTGAAGGGTCCAGAGCACAAGTCCTATGAGGAGCAGCTAGGGAACTGGGGTTGTTTAGCCTGGAGAAAAGGAGGTGGGCAGGAGACTTTATCACCCTCTACAACTACCTGAAAGGACGCTGTAGTGAGGTGGGTGTTGGTTTGTTCTCCCAAGTAACAAGTGATAGGAAACGCTCCAAGAGAAGAAACAGCCTCAAGCTTCAGCAGGGGAGGTTTAGGCTGGACATTAGGAAGAATTTCTTCACTGAAAGAGTTGTCAAGCACTGGAAGAGGCTGCCCAGGGAAGTGGTTGAGTCCCCATTCCTGGAGGTATTTTAAAGATGTGTAGGTATGATGCTTAGGCACATAGTTTAGTGGTGGACTTGGCAGTGTTAGATTTGTGGTTGAACTCCATGACCTTAAGGGTCTTTCCCAATCTAAATTATTCTATGATTCTATATTGTCAGTCTTCAATTTTAAGAACACACTGTTTTTTATATCTTTACTACATCTTGGAAGATTAAAAAGAACCGTGTTCATGCACTTACTCACAGGGCGTTACTAGAGGAGTGGAGTGGATGGGAAGTTATGTAACGGGCCCAGCAGCTACTACAATGGTTCTCAGATTTATAGGAATAAAAAATTATTTCTATTATAACTGGATTTTCATGTCAGCTGAGGTTGGTGGAGATAAACGAGTACAATTTCAAAAAGGCTTTTTGAATTAAGTCCTCAAGTATGACTGTAAGGATTAGCTATTTTAATCTTCTTCTTATATATATACATACATATATGCATACATACATACCACATAGGAAAATTATATGCATCACTAAGCAGGCTTAGGGAATGAAGTATCTCCCACGTCCTCAAGAGGGCAGTGCTTGCACACCAAGAATGTTGAGGTTGTCACTCTGAAAATTTCTGACAATATATTGCTGAAATATTTGTATTTCGATTTATAATTGAATAGAAAGATTCTTTTAGTACCTCTAAGGAAATTTAGCTCCACTTAAGAAATGCCATGTATTAGTAATAGCAATAAATCAAGCACTTAATCCTACAGCCTAACGAGAGTCTAAACAGAATCCGACAGGAGAAAATTTGGATTCTAGGTTTCTCAACACAAAATAATTTTTCAGTTATCTACTTGAGTAAGACCCACTCGTGTCATTTCTCTTGTGTCAGCTAAAGGGATTTCAAAGGTTATGTTTTCACTGTTGACTAGAAGAACTTTCCAGTATTAAATATTAAATACATAAACCTATTTACTCTTGGTGACTTAGACATTCATGTCACGGTTTCTACATCTCAAAATTTAAGTTTAATGATTTCTAGGGCTTTTTTTTATCTTCTCTTAAAATGGATATGAAAATATAAATGCTCCTTTAATGTTGTAAATTAAACAAATCCTATAATTGCATTTGTGTGTGTATATATACATATATGTGCACACAAATATATATGTATGGGTACGTGATTTTGTTGCATTTACTTAGTGCACATAAATATTAACAGGAATGTGAAATATATATACAGGAAGACTTGAAATTTTAGTGATCCCCTTCTGCCACTCCTTGTTTATGGCCGAACCAGAATGTTTAACCTACGATTTGTTAACTTTAAATACCTAGTTTGGAACAAATACTCCACTTGTTTGCTGCCACAGTAACGTGAGTGCAGAACACATTTGTCTTAAACTTAGCAGATGAAACTTGTTTGTTTGGTATTATACAAGTTTACACACAGAGAAATTTTGGATGCTTCGTACAACATATTTTATTATTACTTGAAGCAGAAGGGCCTTCTAATTTTCAATGGTGTGACTCAGTGCAGAAAAGGATCTTAGTATCTTTAGGCTGGACACTCTTTCCTTATCTGTATAGATACCAAACTCAGAGATAAGACAGAAAATTCCTAGCATCTCTCTTTGATATGGTGCAGAAATGAGACTGGTTGGAAGAAGCCTCCTCTGCAGTTTTAATGCACAGACTGATTTGGACAGCACATGGAAAGCTCCTTCTGGTGTCAGCACACAGAGTGAATAGATGAAGCAGGGACCTGTCTTAAACAGTATTCTTGTCAGTCTCTGTGGAAATCTAGATTAGGATGGCACAGCTGAAAGTAGCTTCCTTCTATTACAGTAACTGAGCTCCATGGTCAAGGCCAAGGTCATGGCTGTAGTGCAATCACCTAGGAGGCAAGTGGATTCCAGGTGGCAGAAGTCTCGGTCTCTGTCTTCAAAGGTCCTTTACGTGTGACGTTTATTCACTGTAGATTGATGCCTATTTATAAAGGACTGAGAAGATTCATTTCCTTCTGACAACATGGACGTAAGACAAGGTGGTCTGTATGACAGTGACCTGTCTCCCAGAGACCTTCATTAATCAGGAATTCCCAGAGGGATTTGGGGAAGAATGACATTTCTTTAAGTTAGGCCAAGTCAACAATGTCCATTGTAAGTCTATTTGGAAACAGAAATTTAATTGTGATAATTTGCCTGATTGCTGCAGCTCAATTCCACAATCCTTCTCCAAGCTTCAAAATTTCACATGCTACTTAGTATCTAAAGAAAAGAAACTCCTGCCAGAACAGATATTTCTTGTCTTAGACCAATGCAAAAAATTTCATATCCTGGGCACGCACCTGAGAAGTTCATGAAAAGCTGAGGGCAAAACAGAAGTGTCATGGACTGGTTGTAGAAATGCAGCAGTAAAGCTATCCTGTGCAGCACTGTGGTGAAACAGTGTGATGTACCTGTGTAGAAGCCCCATCCCACCAGCATTTTGGAATGATGAACATCCCCTAGCTTGTACACAAGTTTCAGGCACAGGATCCTTCCAGTAGGAAAAAACTACCCTCCCAACCAAGGTGAATTAAAACGAAACCACATTTCCTTCTAATCTGAAGAACACCTACACCACATGCTTTACTCATCTGTTTATGCATCTAATTAAGCACAGATGAGTGCAACTGAGCTGAAAAATCTATAGGTATCGCCACGCAAGTAGCATCATAATGCTCTCAAATTAGATATATAGTATTTATTCTTCAGTGCTTTTGAGTATAGAAATCATTTACTTCCATATTTAGTGCTAAGATCTTGCTTCCTATTACACAATGTACTGTTTTGATCCTATAACCTTCACAAACTTCCCTGAGGTTTTAGGTAAAACAGAACAGTCTGTCTTCTGGGATTCTCTCCATCTATCACTTTTTCAGCAGACTACGTGAAATGAATTTGGTGACCTTACTTCAGCCTCTGTTGGAAAAGAATCCACATTACACAACAAAGAACCAAATGGGTTTGTAAAACAAAATCCTCTTGCAGCCCCTGAAAAGGCAGTTTTGTTTATGCCTGAAACACATTAAAAGGGCAGTGCAAGAAAGCTTGAACTGACGTGATCGTCACTGAATGTTTGGTCAAGACAAGCATTTAATTTTCCACTCCATTTAATCTGACATGTTTTATGATTGCTAGTTCTTTTCTCTGAAGTGATAGATTTATGAGTAATAATACAGCATGCTACTTTCTACACAATTTAAATTGAACATCTTTGTACTAGGATGAATCTTTTACTGAAAATTGACTTTCAATCTGTGGAGAGAGGAATGACTATTCAGTAAATACCTGCTTCGTGAATTTCTTCTTGTCCAGTGTAAGAGGAAAACACTTGCCCAAAAAACTTATACTGCTGCTCTCTGTAGTTGTTTTGCAGGTAGTCCATCAGCATAACATAGCCAGATTGCTGCATTGTAAGGACTTCGCAGAACACAGCTAACTAGAAGAGGCAAGGAGAAAGGACGTCAGAAGTCTTAACAATTTAACCAGATGCTGCTAACAGGCAAACACCCTGGGGAAAAGATGCTGGGTGAAGTCTCCCAATTGAGCTCTCCCAGGTGGCACTGAACTTTTGTTCCTCTGTACCAGCAGTGTATCTAACGGTTTACTTCACCTGTATTCCTCAACCATTCTGTTCTTGCAGCTATGCTCTGCCCAGTCACCACCATTTAGCTGGGGGAATATGGAAAGAGTGTTTTGCACTCCTCTTTATCTGAGCTAGAAATCCAGACAGCCTGCAGAGTGAGAAAATGTGTTCTTACTCCCCTCTAAGGCAAGAAATTACTCAGAATCTAGTCCTGAACTAAAAAAGGGGAAAACAAACATGCTCAAGTCATATATATTCTTCCTAATTTAATGGCTGTATAAAAAATTTAAAACTAGATAAAATCCAGGTTGCGGGGCTGGCAATGAATGCCATAAACTTTTACCATATACCTGGCAACTGCTTTTCTTTGGTATTATGTGCAAATACACTTTATGTACATTATGTACAATTTATGCACAATTATGTACATTAAACAAATTACCTGGTCTTCAGAAATACTAATGGTATCCTTAAACACAATCCATTCAACTGTTTCAGAGCAGGGAGGAGTCGATAAAGATCCATTGTAAGTGTAATACTTGTCTGTTGCATTCGGCAAAAGGTTCAGCAAAATAAATGGTTCTAAGGCTGATTGTTTTCCTGGAAAAAAAAAAATTAGGTTCAGGTAGTTAAAATACATCAGAAGCAATGAATAAATAGAAATCACAGTCTCCAAAAGAGATACCATTACAGGAACATGCTAATTTTGAGGGTATTCAAAATTTGACCTCCAGAGAGACTAGCATGGAAATAAATTGCTGAGCCTTTTCTATTTATTTTGAATAAGCATTGTTCAAGAACAACTTTGCTTACTTGGGAAGGTGTAATGAATTACTCCCAGTAATAAATAATCAGTACGTTGGTTCATGAGAATTTGTTCACCTGCAAGTTTACTTGTGAATGTCCAAGATGCCAAATCTTTGTCTCATCCGTGAACTTCAAAGAAAAAATACATTAAATCTCAGTTTTTGGTCTCATGACATGGCTTCAAAGTCTCCCTGAATTTGGGGAGGAGGAGGATCTTAACCTGCTGAAAATCACTGACTGGGGAACTGTTGCCATGTTAGACCTGAGAGTTATATTACTTATGGTGTCAGAAGCAGAATTTCTGTGGAACAGGGATTTTTAAAATGGTGATAATACAGTGAAAAATTGTAACAGCTTTACACAAAGCAGAGAAGGATGCAAAGACCACCTCCACGAGGGTATGACCCTTTTATTTATTGCCCTGTGAAAATAACATCACACCTTTCAGGTCAGTAGTTTACCTGGTACCTTGTCAGCTGGGAGCATGCATGAGGAATTGCTGGGAGTCCATCCACAAAAAGCTACGTCCATGTTGGGAAGGCAGTAGGGTCCAGCAACAAAAATCAGGAGAAATGGTACCAACTTCCTCAAGGCAGATTTTTATAATAATATTTGGTTTTTACACCTTGGAATAGTGTAGGTCCGTATACACCTTATTTCAGTCTAAAGTTACTGATTTTAAATTTCTCCCTAATTGATAAGTATTCACTTATGAACACCTAATAAATTTTCAGTCTGTGCATTAACTTGTGTTTTTACAGATATGTTACTTCTTAAGTCCTGTACAGATTTCTGACCTGTCTTTGTTTTCATAATTCCTTACAAATTTGGTGAGAGCAGCAAATGACAATAACGGTTTACTACAAATTGATGCTTTTCTTCTGTACAGTGACTGTTCCACTGAGTTAAGGTTTAAGAGCTGGCTCCTCCCCTCTCTCTTATCCATGTATCACGTAAGCAGAACACGTCTAGCAGCGCTGAGCAAAGCCCATCCTATTTCTCCTGTCAACGTGTTAATCAACCTTCAGACAGAAGCTACCATTGCTGTCTGGTACATGTCTTCTTCCGTCAATAAAAATACATGGCAAATCCATTTTATATAGATGCTTAGGGACATGAAACTTCTCATTTATAGTAAGAACCCTGCAACTTTGCAAGTTTGGGTTTTAAAATGCCCTTTAATGTGACTGACAGCCTATATTCTAAAATCAAAAACCTACAAAGACTGATGAGAAACAGCGAGTTTGTCTGGAAGAAACGGGACTGCTCCTCTGCAGAGCTTGAGCACTCAGCAACTGGGATTCAAATAAGCACAACACAGATATGACCGATAAGGACAGATCATGTACATCGCAGACAAGGGCACATCGTGTGCTATTCACTTTTCTTTGGGAGGAACAACTTGATTTAGTCATGACCTGAATTTTCAGAGCTCATTTGCATTTTATTCAAGAAAATGATATTCTACTCATTGTTGAAGTGCCTTGTAGTGGCTGTAACTTGAATCTTGCTGCTGATAGTTTTACAGCTCCTTCCAAGGCTGTAGGACAGTATCTGCCTTGATGTATTACTTGTTTTCCTCTGTGTTTCACAGAAGATGGCAGACAAAAGTAATGAACGTTAACCGCTTTATATTTCCCCTTCCTCTGTCTTTGAAATTTATGAAAGTTGCTCTCTTTTATATTTGTTGCATGCTGTTTGTTTTCTAGAGAAAAAAAATTGTGATTTTAGTGTCATACTTTTGAAAGCTTTTAAAATAGTGGACTAATAGCTTTTTACACTTTCAACCTAGCGATCTTAAGGGGCTTTATGAAGAACAAGTATCATTACATATAGGAAAACTGAGACAAATTTAGCCTTTTACTTAAGGTCATGGCCATGATGTAAGAAAACACTCCTGTTCAAGCAGTGCTCATTCATATTCATTCTTCTGCAGAGCTATCGCGAAACTGAGTTAGAAATAGAGCCCAGATCTCTTCAGGCATCACCCTGAAGTGCATGTGCTCTGACAAAAAAAACCCACAAGGAATTGTAAAACACCATAGTGTCAACACTTGGTTTGAATAATGATCACACAAATATAATGTAATTGGATTATTTCAGATTTACACAGGAGGTCTCATGCTTGTAAGACACATTTTGGATAGCTGCAACAGGATTACTTGGCTTTCAACCATATATAAAAATCCACAAGTGTATGATTAAGAAAACTCACAGAATAAATTAGGCATTTCTCTTGATTTACCATCTAAAGAGTTGCAAATTCCTCATGATAATTATATTTATTCCTTTACACTTACTGCTGTTGTTACAGATACTCAGACTTCTGGTAAATAAATTATAGAATCATCAAATATCTCAAGTTGCAAGGGATTCACAAGGATTTTTGAGTCCAGCTCTCTGCTTCTCACAGGCCTACCTAAAACTAAACTATATGACTACGAGCATTGTCCAGATGCTTCTTGAACTCTGAGAGGCTTGGTGCCTTGACCATTTCTCTGGGGAGCTGTTCCAGTGACTGACCACCCTCTCAGTGAAGACCCTTTTCCTAAAGTACAATCATCTGAACTTCCCCCGACACAGCTTCATTCCATTTTCTCATGTCCTCTCCTCACCATAGAGAGATCAGCACCTGCCCCTCCACTGCCACCCTTGAGGAAGTTGTAGTCTGTGATGAGGTCACCCCTCAGCCTTCTCTTCTCCAAGCTGAACAAACCAAGTGACTTCAGTCGCTCCTCCTAAGTCTTGCCCTTAAGACTTTTCACCATCTTGGTCGCCCTCCTCTGGACACACCCTCATAGTATCACGTCGTTATATTAAGGCGCCCCAAACTGCACACAGTACTCAGGGTGGGGTTGCACCAGTGCAGTGCCGAGTGAGACAATCGCCTCCCTCAACTGGCCAGCTGTGCTGTGCTTGATGCACCCCAGGACATGGTTGGCCCTCTTTGCTGCCAGGGCACACTGTTGGCTCATATTCAGCTTGCCATCAACCCAAAACCCCAGATCTCTTTCCACAGGGCTGCTCTCCAGCCTCTCGTCCCTCAGTTTGTACAAACAACCAGGATTACCCTGTCCCAGGTGCAGAATCTGGCACTTGCTCTTGTTAAATTCCATACGGTTGGTGATTGCTCAGCTCTCTAGTCTATCCAGATGACTTCTATTGTTTCTAACAAAATAGACGTGGCTGCTCTCTAGAGAAGTGTGCTCCCCAAAGTCTTTAAGGTTTCCTAATTACACTGAAATGCAATTTAATCTAATCAGTAATCAATAAAACATGGAGGCAGACTTACCGAAACGACTAACGCTATCTACTCCATTAATGATTGGATTATAATCCGGATTATCTTCCAGTCCAATCTGTTAAAAAGGAATTGCATTTTTTTAAAAATACTGGCTTCATGAAAAAAAAATTGAAGTTGCAGTTTACCACCAAAATTGTAGATGACTTAGAGCAGAGCATATGAATTCTGCCCATTTGCTTTTCTGTAAGAATAAATTAGAAAGATACACGAGAATTTTTAACTCAGTGATCACACACTGGAACCAGTTAAATTCAGTTTGAATATCTGCCATGTTTCAAAGCTTGTTTAATGACACATAGATATATTTTGTTTACCTCAAACAAAACTGATAAAGCTCTTAACTTTCCATTTCCTTTAATTGCCTCTTCGAAATTTGTAAACTGATCTGCATCATAGCAGTAGATTTGCATCTGCAAATAAAAATATATTTAAATGTTATATATACCAAAAATTAATGAATCAATGCAGTTATTTATATTCTTATTTTGAGAAAAAATGTCCAAGCAATAAATTTAATTACAAATATATGGATTTTTAATCTATGTCACATGCATTATCTGAAGATAGAGAATGGAATTCATCAGCTGTCAGGTATTTTAAAATGACCTCTCCTGGAAAACCACTAAGTATGCAGGAGTTATCCTTTCAAGGAGCACAACATTCTCCGTGAATAATACAGTAAGCTGAGGTAACTTGCTCATACTGGACATCTAACCTGGAGTACTCAGGTGAGATGAATCTTGAAATTGTTGGTAAAACATCAGTAGTAAGGCAGGGTGTCCCTACTGCATTTGTCTTGCAGTAAGTGTAAAGAAGCATTGTTAATAAAAGAACACCAGGTATTTTGTGCACACATTCGACTGCTCTCATGGCATTGGATTTGTTGCACCCCTCCCTCTCTTTCTCTAAATGCAGTTGGGAAAATTCCTCCAGTGCCAGGTCACCATCATGAATGGGGGAGTGTCTCACATCTACTACCTCTTCATGGGATGATGACGGAGGAGAATATACTCTTCGATGCCTTAGCAAGACAGGCAGAGTGTGAGTGGCAATTTTTAAACAGCTAATGAGGTAAAGGAAATGATACTGCCCAGGGAAAGCCCCTGGCTGATCGCTCTCCACCGAGTACAGGACAACCTTGGCTCTGCTGCTTTGCTCTGACACAGAAGTCCAAAGCACTTGAGTGAGGAGCAGCACAGTTGACTGCCACAACTATGTCTTTTTAGCTGGAAAATGATCACAACGCCATGTTGAGGCTTTAAAGTTTGGTCTGCAGAGTTCCCTTGTGGTTCTCAGTGAGAGCTGCTCCTCTCCTACACACAATCCCCATGCTGTTGCAAGCTGTTTTGCCAAACCAGCCAGGGTTTCAGTGACTTGGCTGACATGGCTGCACCCAGGACTGGCTCTCACATGGTGGCTCCTGGCATACCACTGCCAGCTCTCTTTCCAGCCCAGAGACAAAGGCTGCTCTTTGTCTTAGTAAGGTCCAGCAGCACCCACGGGCTCTCAGCAAAGAGCCAGCTTTGAAAAGTTCATTTACATTTGAAACAACCGAATGCAGGGGAATATGATGGGCCAAACTCTCAGGACCTTAACTGTTAGTGTGAGCTTGAGCTTTGTCAGATTAGTAAGCATGACTCCTAATGTCATATTAGAAGATGTGTGTGAAAATGCACAGTTCAGACATCCTCAACATGCCACAGAATAATGTTTTGCACTGCCCTTCTCAAATGCATGATTTAAATATTATTAATTTGGATTTAAGGGAATGATTATATTTGCAAATAGATTTGATAATCAAGTGATAAACAGAAGTGTTTAGTAAACAGTATTATGTCTTGCAGAATGACAAATTATCCAAATCTATTCTGTACTTTACCTCAAGAGGAAATTTTTGTCCTTCTAAACTATGTTCTGATCCTTCTGACGACACATTGCATTTTCCCCAGTGAAAATTGATCTTGCTTGCTTTGAACACAGTGTCTAAGCCACCTCCACTTACATAATAATCATTTGTCAGGTTAATTTCCACTGAACAAAGTGAGAGAGAGGAAAAAAAAGAGTGTGAATACAAAAGCCAGACAAGGTATCTACAACTCTCATACTTCAGTATCAGGTGCAAAAAGGTACATATGATACACTTTTTTCCCTAAAAGCAATTTGACAGGAAATTCGTTAATTTAAAAAAGTAAGAAGTGTGGTAATTCAATATTAGCAAGGAGAAATATATTCCATTTCATGATGCAATTCATAAAACAGTCATCTAGCAAAGTGCACTATTATATTGGCCTCCTGTTGTCTGAAACTAGCCACAGAACTATGCTTAAAAGCTCAGAAAACTGGCTTAGCCACCAATCTGACCATCTAAGAAAAGAAATCCGTGAAATACATAGCTTCCTGAAAGGAAGGACTTGTGTTTTTAACAAAAGGGAAAATACACCCCCTCCCCCCCACCTTACTAGTATCGTAATTCTAGCTACAAATAACGAGGCAACACATGAAAAGAAAATTTTAGCCAGTTCCAAGGAGAACTGTCCTGTCTGTGAGACCCCTTAGCTGCAGAGCAATCTCCCATGGGAGAAGGTGATGACAGGTCTTCAGCTGGACGTAACTGTACACAGACTGTAAATTCCCTCCTCTGGAGGGAATGAGCAGGGTGGAATAGACCCAAGCCCCACACTTGCCTTTCCCACCTCCAGTGATAGTGAATTGTTTGACCTTTTGCTAAAACAGCACTAATGGAGTTCATTTTCATTACATTGCTTTCCTCGAGACCTTGAAAACAGTTTTAACTGCAGAGCTTAACAGTTCCTTTTATACTATCTGAATTGTTGTAGATGAGGAAGAGCTCAGTTCACTTTAATGGATTTTAAAGCATCTCCTCAGATTTCTTGAGAAGACAAATGCACTGTTTATCTATCTCATCTACTAGGGCCAGAGGGAAGTAAATATTTTGTGGAGTAGTATGTAGGAAGTATTTGATGGGGCCAAGAGCAGAAATCAGGAACAATGAAACCAAAATGAAATGAAATGAAATGAAATAACATAAAATAAAAATAAAATAAAATAAAATAATAAAAAATAAAATAAAATAAAATAAAATAAAATAAAATAAAATAAAATAAATAAAATAAAATGGCTGTACTAGAGGTCCCACTGGAACTGGTAGAAGGTCAAAAACAGTTGTTAAGAGATTCCTTCCTCCATACCTGTGCCTGATACAAGAAACAGTACTTCCAACAAGCAGCTTTTAGTTATTGCTATCCTGGATTTATACAGCAAAGTGGGTTGCAAAAAGATTTGTCAGACAATGCAAATGCCACCATAAGCTTCTTTTATAGCTGGGAGAAATAGGTGCTTGGAGGCATAAATCACTTCTTTCTAAAATAGATTTCTAAGACAGGTAAGACAAATGGGACCATAAAAGCATCTATTTCTCTTCTTTGACTGTAGGAAGAAGTCTAAGTGAGTAATTCAGATGCAAGTGTCCACATTATAGGTGTCTATGTGTTGGTGAGATGAATCCCATCCTGAGTTTTTGAGACCACAAGTCATCCGTGAAATGCTTGCAGATATTGTATTCATACTTAAAAAACAAAAATATTATTTTTGTATACTCGTTACAGATTCCAGATATGTAGTAACATTTATCATTATTTCATAGCAAATGCTAAATTACTGTTTAGCTTCAATGAAGTGCTCATGATGGGATGGTAGTAATGGTGTGATTGCTTTGACTCTATCTGCCTGTGCACATAATTCTTATTTGTGTTTTCATGCTTTCTCTATTATGCTTGGCTATTGTCATCACTTTTTTTTTTTTATTCAGAATGCACAAACTAAGAAAAAGTGAAATGAAAATGTTTCATTAAAAGTCCTTGGTTGATTGTCTGTCCTATATCACTTTTCTGACCTCATTTAACTCCAAACGTGATATCTGATTTTTACCTGTTTTGCCAGTGTTGCGAATGAAAGTATCTTCCAAAGTTTCCTTTTCCCATCCATGGAATTTAAGTTTCTTCAGATTCACATTTACTTGGGTAAGATCTTCATCTATATTAATAGGAGATTGCCTGGCACCATTGCAGGCTGAATATTTCTTTCCCCAGTTCTTTTGGTTCAAAGTTCCTAGAAATCAAAACATTTGGGGTAAATAGACTTAAAACGTGAAGTGGTATCAAAGTATTTTTTAATGTGGGAAAGTTAAAACACACTTTGCAACCTGTGACCAGAGCACCTGCCTTTCCTTTAGGCCTCATCTGTAGCAATACTTAGCGCACCTACTATTGCATCCTACCTTCAACAGTTAAGTCAATTTTTGACCATTTTGGACTTCATATACATCCTTGTGAATCCCTAGGGAAAGCGGAAAACATCAAAACCCCCCTCACGCACAATATACAGAAATAATAAATAAATAAAAAGGGGAAAATAAAGCTTTCAAAAACAGGAGGAAAACAAAAGTGAAAGAAATTTGCATTCAAAAAAACTTGGGAATTACTGCAAAACCCTCCTTTCCAAATAACTCTTTTAATACTACAAATGTCATTACCATTCCATCTGCCCAATGCAGTCAGCCATCCAGTAAGATTTTAAAACAAATAATAGCAGCAGGATCTTTAAAAAAGTCATTACACAGAGGGGAAAAGGTAAAGTCCCATGAGGGACATGGTTTAGTGACCCTGGCAGTGCAGGGTGAAAGGTTGGACTCGATGATCTTAAAGGTCTCTTCCAACCAGATGATTCTGTGATTCTGTGTGATACCCAGAAAAAGGTCAGTGATGCCCTGGCTGGAGAGCCTGGCTGTATGACCTGGCTTTGCCCATGCAGGGCCATGTACGCACACTCCGGCCATCTCCCTTTGCAGCTGCTGGACAAGAGCGATCAGGAGGTCCTGTGCTGCCACAGGGCACCTTCTCCAGGGCACACGGGCTGCAGGGCATTTCACTGTGGCCAGTTCAGACGTGGACACAGACAGCATGTTCTTCACCAAAGACTTGAGAAATGCTGAAGTACTCCACAGACCAGTATGAAGGGTTAGCAGCTGCTCTGAGAATCTTTTGTTTATATAATACAGCAATATAAACAATCCAATATTTTGTGTATGTTTATGTGTTTGCATACATACAAATATTTTTTCCTGACAGGGAATTCTCGTAACACTTCAAAGGGCTAATTAAAACCGAGAACTGGCGGCACAGACCTAAGAAAATGTAATTGCTTCAGTTAGCTTCCCACTTACTAGTAGTTCAGAGCTAATATTAGTGCATCCAATGCACACATTTGAATTTATTAGATGTGTTGAAATGAGCCAATGCTCATTTACAGGCTGCTGTGCTACATTCAAGTCTGTCAGCAGAAGAATTGCTATACTGTACCCCAGGCAAGGACAGCCCCCATATTGCACTCAGAAAACTCAGAGAGAGGAGAAGAGATGCAGCCAGTCCTGTAACCATGACAATAGGCAGTAATACAAGGTGCTCATCTGGGTAGCTAGCTACCTAGAAACAAACCTGAGCTAAATTATTCAAGAAGTATCAAGTCAAGCAAGCTACCAATATCACCTTGTCACCTTAGAAGTACTGCAGGTCAGAGGGCATATAAATCCACTTACTTCTTGTAAACAGCAACAGAAGAAACTGTTAGGCACAACAGCCAAGCAAACCAAAATGAGTTCAAGTCACAGGATTATGAATCTGAATATCCTGCAGGTGGGGATGAGAGTCTTGTATCGAGCAGGTAGTGGTCCCCTTAGGAGTGGCATAAGCTTCCAGCTTTGTCGCAAGTCACACTTCTCCTGGACATTAGCTGTCAGTTGCAGTTTATTACTTGGGCAATCAGGCAATAACCCGATCTTCTCTCTCAATAACTTCCCTTAATTTCCTTAATTCTGAGCCCAAGTTAATAAAAACTTGGACATCAATCTGTACAGATCTTCTACAGTGAATTTTCTAACAAATATTGAAGGCTTTTAAAATCAAGAAAGACAATTTTATTTAAATATAAACTAGAATAATTAACTTTTTAAACAGAAAAGCCTCCAAACGTGGTCAGACAGGACAGAAATAACAATTCTCGGCTTTCCCTGCGCATCCTTGACGACAGGTCCTTGTTTTCATGTCTGCTTTCAGCAAGCTCGGTGATTTTCCAAGCTGCAGCAAACTAGAGCCCTTCCTGTCTCTTTTAAAGCCACTGCCAGTTCGGCTGGGCTATCTGCCCATGGCTGCCCCTCAGAACTAGGCTGCGCTCCCTGCTCTGTGCTGTTTCTTTTGCTCCTTCGTTTGTCACAGCCCAACACTTCCCTGGGCTCCTGCTGTTGCCCCTAGGCAGGAGGAATCTCCATTCTCTTTCCACGGACATACCCACTTTCATTGCTCACCTGTAGTCTCTCCTTCAGAAGATCATCATGAATCTTTTCACCACACACATTCCCCTTAATCTGCTCTTTCCACCACTGACATAAAAACTGACTGAAAATCCTACTTTTCTCTCTCCCACAGTGTACTTTTCAGTACTTTCTTCTACACTTCTGATGAATACAGATATCCCGTTTTTGCATCTTCCCTTTAAATTCCTTACTATCCAGCAGCAAGTCAAACTAAAACAAACACATTAAAATCAGAGATACTCTAATCTCCTTCCAACTTCCCTCATTTCGTATTTTGTGGTTTTGTTATGTAGAATGTAAATTCTCTGATTAATAGTTACCTGTGTCACAGTGTCTAATATAACACATTTCTAGCATGAAACTAATGATAACAAGAGTAATCTTAGCTTATCCCAGAAGACAGTGTCATGCCAATACTGCAATCCGTCACAACGTCCTGGGCCAGGGCACGTGGAGTTATGTAGGACTCTGGCTCTAGGCAGTATGGCAGTGCTCTGGCTCGACCAAGGAATCTTGTTCTTTCAGTCTGGATTGAAGCTCTTCATAAGTATTGCCAGAAAGAAATGAGGGAAATTAGAAAGCTTGGTGAGATGAAGAACATTATTTCCTGTCCCCCAGAAAGGACTCAAACCTATGGGATGAGCTTGCTATAAAGATTTGATAATGTTCTGCCTGTTTTCTGTGCAGAAAAAAAGGCAATTCAGTCAAGTAAGTGACTGTAGTAAAAAGATTCCCCTTTCTTAATGAACTTTGCTCTTTACACCTTACTGAAATCTTACAGCACCTATGAATCTTTATGCTCCAAAGAAAGTTTTAGAACAGTGATTTTCATGCAATTACACATTGCCATACACTCCCCAGTGCTCTTGGTGAGAAGCTGATCTATATGTATTACGTATGAAGAAGATGCAAATACTGTTTCAGCTACTCTCTGGTCAACAAAAAGAAAAACATCTATCCTACCTGTATGAATATAAATTTTAAATCACCCAAGGAAAAATGAAAAAAAAGTATTTCATGGTTGCAGAGTACCAGAGATAAGACTTCCAGCTACGACAAATTAACTGAATGCTCCAAATCAATGCTCCTGCTGGCAAATCTGAATAGGTATGTGAACTTTTCATCGGTTTTCTTCTTCGTGGTCCAGCAGCTGGTGTAGCTGAAAAAGCTACATAAGCAAAGGACACCATTGTTGCTTACAATTGCAGAAGTACAAGTGATCGCAGCACTTAGGAACACAGACAATGTGGGAAGATCTTGCTCTAAGGTAAAAATGATACGGAGCTCAGTAATGAGGAACAAGATCTGTGCACATTTTGCATGTCAAGCGGAAAATCACACTTGCGTAACTACTGAGAAGTTGTAGCATTGATCAAAAGCTAAGCGATGAAATACACAGGCAATCAGTGGCAGGCTCCGGTCTGGGGCAGGAACGTGGGGAATTCCAGAAGGAACTGGAGTTTGGTCATGATGATTCAAATTATATTTGAGCAGCAAAATACATGTTTATGCATAAATTCTGCAAATGTTGGAGCAGATAATGGTTGTGTCTACATTAGCAAGTAATGTGGACCAATACGAGGGAATTTATAGAGTGAAACAGTTGGGGTTGAGGATCAGATGTCCATACCATATGTCTTTCAGAAGGTTTTTACCTCAGCTTAGCTCTGTCTGGTCCCATGGGCTGAATGCCCATTGGCTGCTGAAGTGCATCAGGTACATTTCTGCAGCACATCTCCTGTTTACTACCAGCTGAAAAGCACCTGTCACGCACTGTGATACAACTCTCCCTTGCGAACTGAAGCTTGGCAAGTGGCGTGCAGCCAGGAGACTTCCTTCAGAGGTCCACTCCCAAACTGAACTAAAGCATTAATGTAAATGTTTCTGGGCAGCAGGTGGTGAAACTGCTGCAGTTTACGTAACTTGCAGAAAGCCAAAGTAGAACCGAAAGAACCAAATGTTTTTAAACAGGAGCAGATTGTTTTACTGTAGGTATTATGATGGAAATCATAAATGAAAGCCATGCCAACCATTTTGAAAAATATTGTTAAAACCGAGCTTCGAAAATTAATTCCTCCAAACGGTGCTTTGAAAATCTGAGGAGAATAAAAATGTGCACGATGTATCTTGAAGAGTGCACAGAGGAAACAACGTTTGTCAAGGCTGTCAGCTCAGACGATGTAACTGACAATTCACAACGAATGAAAATGAGCCTGAACAAAGCAGATTACAAGTTAAGGAAAGACTGCATATACCATAACCTTTACCACTCTTGCAAAAAGCACGATGTCCAAAGAAAATCTTCCTATCCTTTCTTTCTAGGAAATGTTCATATCTAACTCTGCTCCTCATCCTCAGACCAAATGATACCACCCCTGCAACGAGCATCCAATCCTCCACTTATAACTGCTGCTGTCTTTAGAAGATCTGGCCCACAGGTGGTACTGCACTGCTGTCTTTTGTAAAAACACTTGAAAAGCATCTGTCAGACAGCTCTCTCTGTGTCAGTATGCTATGCAAGCAGAGAGACTGAGCAGGGCTGAAGACAAGCCATGAAACTGAGTGGGCTGTGGTCCTTCCAGCAACTTGCCAGGAGAGGGGTTTCTCAGCGTGCTTACACACTAATACATGCATGTCTGCTGGGCTGTAAACCTTCACTGTGAGTACTGCTGTTTATTGCCATGTATCAGTGCTGGCTGAATGTAACATACAGTTTGTGAAAAATGGAAGATACCTTTTTAAATCACTGGAAAATATATTTAAAGAACTTAAAATGTAAACCTCAAGTCCAATGAATGGGATTCTGAATATGTGAAACAAATACTCTCCATTTCTTCTTAATGAATATCGTCATAGTTTCTGAAGAAATACGGTCTTAAAAAATAATGCTTTGGGCTTTGTGGGATTAATAACAGCATCAGAAAATTGCATTAGTGAGGCGATATGTTTTACGTGGAAAATTCTACTTCCCAGCACTTCACTTTAGTAACTGCTGTTTTGACATTACACTGTTTGCATTTTTAGCACTTACTAGTATCACGTTTCTCGTGAATGGGCATACTCCTAGCGTGTGCCCACTCAGGAACTGTAAGAAGCTCTAGCTTTAATGACAGTTTCAGAAAAAGAAATGCTTTAACTATTGCTGAAGAAGCCATTCTTCCTGCACAAGCGTAAGCTTTGAAACACCGTGAGGTTAGATATCTATTGTTAGATAGAAACAGGGATACAACACAAGACCATGGAAATTTTAGACTCCAACTGGTTACAAATGCTGCTTCTCAGACGGGCAATAATGGGTAGTACAGAAATAATCACAGGTCTGATTCAGGTTTTTCATTGCTCCTACCTCATTTATTATTTCATGATTTAAACTGAAGTGAACCCTAGGGTTTATGTTATAGATGAAAGACAGCAGAAAGGAGAGGTGGATTCTTTACCTCTGCTTAATCTCTTCCTCTCCATTTTTCATCAGCTTTTGCTTTCACAATGGTATCATTACTTCTATAAACACAGTCTGGACACATATAGGAGATGAAGGACATCCCCGCTGTGTGGTCTGCTAATAATGGATTTGCCTTATCAAAAATGTTATTATCGTTTTGAAGTGAAACATGATTTCAAGGGGCTTTTTCTTAGAGCAAACACATTTTATCTAAGATACGAGAAATCAGAAATAAGGCCATGAGAAGATGTGGGTACTTATACTGGGACAGTTTAAATTTGGATGCTGAATCAATACTGCTCTGAACACCAAACTGTAGAGCTGTTTTTTTCCCCTCTTTATTTCTGCTTCACTATTTAGATAGTGCATCCAAACTGGATGAACAGAGGAGATGGAGATCAGGAAACCTCAGGATGTTTTATGCCATTAATAGCTACAGTATTTAGCTTATTACCAAAACTCGTCTCCCTAAGATCGTGTTCTATGGTGAACTTGCCACCAGCTGCCGCAAGAGAAGAGCTCCAAAGAGGAGATATAAGGACTCCCTGAAACAACACCTCAGCCTAGGCCATATTGACCACCATCAGTGGTCCACCCTGGCCTCCAATCGGGAGATTTGGAGACACACCATACATAACGCTGCTGTCTCCTTTGAGAGCACGCGTAGAATCAGGCTCGAGGAGAAAAGACAGCGCAGAAAGAACCGTGCCTCGACTATACCACCCAAGGAGACCCTCCGGTGTGCTCTTTGCAACCGGTCTTGCCTATCCCGCATTGGCCTTTTCAGCCATCAACGCACTTGCAATAAGCGTGGGCAAAGCCCTTCCCAAATCTTCGTCCGCGAAGCCAAGCCATGACCAAAACTCGTGCAATGCAGTCCCTAATCCTCCAAGGCAGAAGAACGATTTCAATTCACATTCTGGATGAGTGCACTACTGGCCCAAAGAGAGAAGTACTGCCAATTCTAATCTTGTGAATGTTACCAGAGCTCATATTACAAACACCATGACATAAGACATTGCAATCTAGGGCAACATTTTGGTCATCAAAAAACCGGAAAGTTTTACATATTACTGCATAGAAGACAACATTTCTGATTCCTCTTGATTTTCATTGTAAAGGTTTTTGAGTTTTTCTCCTCCAAAAGCCCCAGTAACCCCCACAGCCTGTCCACGATCGGGGCCATAAAGTTTATAAAAAATCTCCATATTGAAAAAGCCCAGATTTCAACAGGTGAAATTACTTGTCAGGACAGAGTCACAACTACAGAGAAGGAGTTTTGGCTTCCAGGTCTGGGCTTAGCCAATTATTATGCTCGTCTCAGTGATTTAATTGTTTGTGGGTTTTCCAAGACTGGATTGCTTGCCAATGTCTAGGTCAAGTGTTCAAAAAATGAAATGATACTGATTATGTTAAAGAGAGTCAGCACACAGAGTAACTGGATGGTCACTCCAAAAAACTTTAATAGCATTTAAACCTTCAAAGTTCAACACTAATAAAGTAACTTGCTTTTAAATGAGCAGGGGTCAAATGTATTTATCCCACGGATTTTTTTTTGGCATACATACAGTGACAGAGAAATGAATGCAACACATTTTCTCACTGTAGGGTGTAATATTTCAAATAGAGCAAACAGAATCAGCCAAAAATTCTAGTTGCTACTAGATGCATTCAGACAAGCCACAGCATCTAATCTATTATTCTTTTCAGTGCCTTATTTGTAATTTTTGATTCTAAGTATCAGCATACCTACATTGTATTGTGTGTATGTGCACACAAAAAAAGACAATATGTACTGTATAAACACAAATATGAACTTTTCTTGAGGAGAATACCCTAAAAGACAGCATGGCACTAACCCATCGGGAGCCAAACTGTGGTATATTAATCTTCTCTGTTCCTCACCTAAAATGTTTTGGCCCACTTAGCTCTTATTAAAACCTAACATAGAAGATGAATCAGGAAAATTCTGATGAAACACTTTGTTCTCTTCAGATTATCGGCTCTTTCTTTCATTTTTTGTTTATTTATCTGAAAAGAAACTTTATGCTTCCTTCAAATCTATTGTCACTGAGGCATTGTTCAATAAAATAGCCAAAAACAAATGGAGGAAGAAAAATGTTTTTTCACATTATGCCCATAGAAAAAAAAATCAGACAAAATAAACTACAGTTGTTGAGATACAACAGAAAACTCTAATACAGTGGCTGGCTGGTGATTTTTCTTCCTGGGAGTCATTCTGATGATTCATTGTCAGGCTAAGTGAATTTCTGAGCAAAATGTGTAGGAGGATAAGTGCCAATGGACAGCTTTCAATATAGCAACTCTTTGCTGTTTGTCCCTCTTCTCATTCTTTCATTCCCCGATAAATCTGACCATTGCAGGCTAGTTAGAAAATACATAATCGAACACTTCTATGACAGAGAAACACAGATTATCACCGATGCTCCATTTGCAGAGCACTCAGTGGGACAGCTGTTTAGAGTAGGAGAAGAATTATGGGAGAAAGTCAGTCAACCCTTTATGATACCTCTTTTCTATTATTCTAATACCATTGCTCCTGAATTTGCATATAAGTGCTGCTAGAGAATCATGTAGCAATGTATAATGAAAACTTGCCACGTAATTTTTTACAATTAATGTAGTGTTAAGATCTAAGCTATATTTTTCAAGTAAGTATTAAGGAAGGAAATTTGGTATAGTGCCAAATGGGAAAATGTCCAGTGGAAAAGAAACACATTCTTCCTCCTGCTTTTCTTTAATTTTTGACAATACGTGAAGCCCTAATTGGAAGCCCTGAACATGTCTAAAACTTGCTCTGAGGAATTCAGGTTGGAGCAATGATTTCCTTTACCTTTAGGAATACCTAAGACCTTGAAACTGAAAACAACACTGTTCTTTCAATCACTATTGTGATTTTAAGACCACAAATAATCAGAGCTGGAAACAGAACTGTAATGCAAGGAGCTGACTCACTTTTAGGCTAAGAAATAGGCAATGTCTTTTGGCCAGCCCTGAGGAACATGGCCTATGACTTCATTTCATATACACTACAGTTGCACTTTTTTTTCATGCCAGATATCATAGAATCAGCTGTCAAATTTGTGTTATGGCAACATCAAGGCCTGTTTGGTCTTCTACAAGAATAGGACTCCCCATCTGTTTTTGAGCTCTTTGGCAGACTGCTATCAAGGAAGGATGAATAAAATGGGACCTTCACAGGCTTTGTCCTCCTACAGCCACTCTGAATTGCAAAATAAAAGCAACAGCTTTCCCGCATGGTACAGCCCCATCACAGTCCAGCTGTGCTTCCTGGAAATAAAGCTTACTCCCAAATTTACAGCTACTGCAGAGAACAAGTGGATGTATGTCATCTTCCTGTTGGTGAACATGGGCATAAATGAAGCTTATGGAGCTTACTATACTGTTAAAAATGTAATAGCTGCATATGACAAAAATTGTGTAGGCTCGAACCTTGCACCAATTTTAAACAGACCAAAAAATGCACTTTAAAGAACCATCAGATAGAGCAAAGAAAGAGGAAGCAGTAACCTACTTCAAGTGCAGCATTTCACATCTGTTTGAGAAGTGATAGTTGATGGAGCCCCAGCAGATTAGCACAATGAAACCCATCTCCAACAGCAAGAAACATCATTTTTACCTGATCACCATCTAAGTCTAATGAATGGCGTTATGGCAGTCTTCGCTTTTCACTCCTCCTTACTACAAGGTAGACTTTGCTGAGTTTTAGAAATTATCGCAGGTGATAGAACCAGGCATTCAGTACAGAAACAATACGCGACAATGAATTTTAAAAGAGAGCACGTACTTTCCTCCTTCTCAGCTGCTCAACAGATCAATAAATCTAACAATACTGGCTTTTATGAAGAAAATTAGTATGGTTTCCTTTCCCCTCCTGTCGTGGTGTGACCTCCCTCCTTCCCCTACTCCACTTCTCCCCTTCCCTCTTTCCTTGTTCCTTCTTTTCCTCCCTTTCTTCCCTCTTTCCTCCCTCCCTCCTGGACTATTAAATGTTAATGAGCAGTCTGTTTAGCGCCATGAAAAGTCCTGTGGTGGTATACCATAGGGGCACTTTTTTTCTGTTACTAAACACGTGCATTATTATGCAGCTATCACCTAGGAAAATAACTTCCGTCACTACTAGCCTATCTATAAGAATAATATGTCTCATAAAGACCACAGTCATAAGCTCTGATCCAAAGCCTGCTAAAGTATATAAATAAATCACAAGTAGGTACTCTGGGCTTTGGATCAGATTGGCTGCGCATACATAAAAAATCACTACTAAACAACAGTAGCGGAACTGCGCATGCAAAAATCCCACAAACAGCCATGAAAAAGGTTAGCATTTGCCTTTGAATAGCAAAAAGGCATTTATTTCAACTGTAAAGAATAATAAAAAGATCATGAAAAGCAAGGACTAGACAGAAATAAACTAAAGTGATACAAATACAATGGACTACTGGATTACATCGCTGGCCAGTCAGTCCCAGCAGCTGCCAACAGATAAATTACCCTAATGTGCAAAAGCACATAGACGTAATTCTGGTTTTTTGCTCCCCAGGTTCTCATTTTTACATACGAAGAACATTCTCCAGAACAACATAATACCATAGGAAAGTATGATTTCTTTTTAGTATCTTTTAGCAGGATTTGGTACCACACTTCTATGGGAATTTCAAGACATATTACGTTTGCATAATAGTAAGTGTAAGAGGAGGTGATGGGCAGGAATTTGTTACATAGTAGTATACTGAGCCACATGGATTTCTTACACAGATCCATAGCTGTATGTGTGCTTATCTACAGTTTCTTATCCTGTTTTTTTTTTTTTTTTTTACTTTAGAAAGCCAATTCTAGTTCATAAAATGGCTTTTTAGCAAGGACTTTGACTGCAATAGCAAAAACTTTCCTCCTCAAAATGAAAGAAAATCCTTTGAAAAATGTTAAAAACCACCCACCCCTAACATTCCACAAGCCTTCCGGCACTAATGGTATTACTTTATTTTGACTAAGTATAATTTCAGTGTTACCATTATGTTTTCATTTTGTCCACAGACTTTCAGAACTGCCATAGCAATGTCAGTGGATATATATGACTCTTCATCTGATAATATTCCATGTTAAATTTAAATAATGCTATTACATGATTAGTCTTTTTTGGAGACTATCATATCCTCAAAATCACTCTTTACCAGCTCTTCCACTGAGTGAGGTTTTGCCCAACATTGACGTGGTAACAGCATTATGTAAATTACACAGTAGATCCTTCTTCCAAGTATTTCTTCCACGACACTTGTGCGAATCTCTGGTTTACCTTCGCAGATCTATAAAAAGGCCTAATCAGTTTTTAAAATCTTTCAGTCTTAAGAACTTCCAAAGTCACTTTCAACGCTGAGTAGTTATTCTTAAGGGTGCATAGCTAAAAGTTATTGAGCAGTTAAGTGTCACTCATAGCAGATGGGGAGCTCACTGTCATCAATAGCATTTACCTTCACTTTAGCTTTTCCATTCTATCCTACAGGGGAAACTATTTGAAATGAGGATGGAAGCAGCATTAACTGCTACAGAGGTACACTCTATTCACACATCTCTGGGTAATTGTGGTCTCACATCTGTCTCAGTCGGCCAGTAAGTGCTTGTCCCTCTGTGAGTCTTGTGGTGATAAAGATATAAAATGTCTTGCTGCTCGTAGAAGCACTGCTTTTTCCTTCATTCTTCTGAAACCAAGAACTAATGCATTGCACTGCTTGTACTGATAAATAAATAGAAATTGTTGCCTAACCTACTCCCTCTGAGCCAAGAGATCATAGCGGGGATTTCAGTTTTCATATCAATATTGCTTTAAATTCACTAAACTCTTTAATGGTTTAGTACTTCATTTTTAAAGAAAAAAATCTAGGACTAATACACAGAATAATCAACTTCCATAAAGATTTGTGTCATCATTTTTCTTTTTCTTTTCTCTGTGGAGAAAAAAGTATTTTTCTTCATTTCTACACATAGGAAAGCAGAAGAGGATCAGAGGAGCAGGTTACTTTCTTTCTTCCCATTGTCACCCAGGGATCATATATAGTAGAGTACTTTTTACCACCTGCAAACTCCAAACCTCTCCCCAATGCAGAGGAGCACAGAGTTATGCTATCATGTAAAAGAAATTAGCCAGTCCTAAGAGGGGACTGGATGCACTCAAGTGACTTCAGTACCAAGTAATCTCAAGTATTCAAGAATCCAAACACTTCTGGATTTGTGGAAGGCTTCTATACAAGCAGATGAAGTTTTAGTGCTATCTTATCTATTGCTGCTTCTCCTTTCCTTTTACCTCTTGGTGGAAAGTATCAGTATCAGTGCCTTGAGACACAGTTCGACTAAGTCAAGTAACCAAAATCAAAGCCCACTCTGGATTTACAGACTAGTCATCCTGGACTAGCTATGGTCTCTAGATGCACAGAACTGGCTGGCATGTGCCTAGTGACCCTCAGACTGTGCAGCCAACAGCACCAAGACAAATGCAAAGCCCTGCAGCTGCACCTTCTGCCATTCAAAAACATTCAAGTAGATTCCCATTTTAATACAATATCCCTGCAGCTACAGCCAGGCAGCGTATTTGGGAGAACATGAGCTAAATACCCTCCTCAGCCAAAAAAAAAAAAAAAAAACAAACAACCCCCAAAATTCATGATCCATGTTTTGCATTTCCCAGGACAAGGTCTGAGAATATTGAAAAGGGAAGGAGTTCTTTTCACTCACCCTGCCAGTCCTGTGACATAGTGAGGCTAAAAATTCAAGAATCATCGGGCCATAAGAAGATAGGAGAGGGAAGGCTGATTTTCTAACCCAGCAGCTGGAGCATTCAGCAGAGAAAGGGTAGGGGTGACATGAACAGCCTGAGACAGGCACCTTTCTGCTAATCAGAATTCAGGATTCTGAGGCACGTAACTCCCCCTTGCGTTGTTTAGGTGCTTAACCTTGAATTGTGAACTTCAGAGAAATACACTATTCCAGCACAATGGCTAGTGTACATGATAGGGCATTTAGCGCCAAATAGCACCACATGCATTAAGAGATTTCTGACACAGTTCCATGTCTATTCAGAGAATCACAGAATCATAGAACAGCAGGTTGGAAGGGACCTCGAGGATTATCTGGTCCAACCTTTCCTGGCAAAAGCGCAATCTAGATAAGATGGCCAAGCACCCTGTCCAGCTGAATCTTAAAAGTGTCCAATGTTGGGGAATCCACCACTTTCCTGGGGAGATTATTCCAATGGCTGATTGTTCTCATTGTGAAAATTTTTCCTCTCAGGACCAAAGTCTGTATTAAATGATGATGTCTGATTCCTATAGTCTCAAACAAGAATCTCAGATTGCACGTAAAAAACAATAATCAGGAAAATAAGAGAAGAAAATCTCACTTAGATCATTCAAAGTTATAAACCAACCACTTAGTGCATTAAAACTTTTTTTTTCTTTTTTTTTTTTTTTTCTTTTCTGGAAGAACTTCCCTTGTGCTTACCATGTGCACTCTACACCATTGTGCATGTGTCACAGTCTCCCAGTACTCTCATTCTTTGAGGACCTGTGTAGGACCTCTCCCTAACCAGGCTAGCTGTGGATGACTAATGTAGGCACTGATTGCAATTGGGGTGGAAAGTGTGGCAAAAGCTAATGATGGTTAAAGACGAGATACAAGGCTGGGGTTTCTAGCTAAGGCATATCACATGGGCAAGGCATACTAAAGCCCAAGTACTGAATCTGTATCTCTTGGTATAGTTTTGAAGATATGAAAAGATTAATCTCACTCATGAATAACTTGCATGACATTTACACAGAGATTGCAATCTGAAGGAGCTGATCAAAAAACCCTGAGGGTGAATTATACGATTCTTCTGCATCAGTTCTAAGATGGGGCATAACATATTAGATTAGAAAAAAGTGGGAGCTCAGGGGTCAGAAGCAAGGCAAAAGCACTATGGAAATGAACGTTTCTGGGAAAATGCAGAGACAGCTTCTTGCATATGTAATTGTGAGCTCTTTTTAAAATAATTTCTCTCTGCTGTAGGCAGCAACAACCTTTTGCTTCATGAGAATCAGCTTTATCTTGGAATAATATCCAGAAACTCTTGTTTCCAGTACAGCCTACCTCCCTGTGGAGAAACATCAAATCTAGAAGACTCAGTGAGTGGAGTTTCCATGGAATTGTTTCTGCAAAGAAAAGATGTTTTTGACTTCACAGAAAATACTGCCAGTCTGTGACTGTGAGTCACAGGAGATCTGTTGAAAATGAGCTTTTTTCCTATATTGCTTCTACATTTGCTATTATCCTGTCACACCACAGTTCTGATAAATAATTCTTTGACTGGTGGTTGTCTCTGAAACTTATTCTGTGGAGACATGCCATACAAACTTGTATAGAGACTCACCCTTGCCATCTCTCAGCTTGTCATGTTCACATATTTCCTTCCTTCCTTCTCCAGTTTAGTAATGATCTTACTCAGAATCACAGAAGCAAAGAATGGTTGAGGGTGGAAGGGACCTCTGGAGGTCATTGTACAACACCCCTGCTCAAACAAGGTCATCTACCGCCAGTTGCCCAGGATCATGTCCAGATGGCTTTTGAATATTTCCAAGGATGAAGACTCCACAACTTCCCTGGACAACCTGTGCCAGGGCTCAGTCACCCTCACAGGTAAGAAGTGTTTCCTGATGTTCAGAGGGAAACACTTGTGTTTCAGATTGTGCCCATTGCCTTCACTGGACTCTCTCCAATATGTCCATGACTGTCTTGTACTGAGGAGCCCAGAACAGTACTCCAGGTGTGGCCTGACCAGTATTGAGTAGAAGGGAAGGATTGTTTCCCTTGACCTGCTGGCACCACTCCTAATGCAGCTCGATACCACTAATCTTTTTTTCTTTTTAATACAAAACTTGGGGGTGTGGCTGATACACCGGAAGGCTGTGCTGCCATTCAGTGTGACTTGCACAGGCTGGAGAGTTGGGTGGAGAGGAACATAATGAAGGTCAA
Source organism: Bucorvus abyssinicus (assembly GCA_009769605.1). NCBI lineage: Eukaryota > Metazoa > Chordata > Aves > Bucerotiformes > Bucorvidae > Bucorvus > Bucorvus abyssinicus. The sequence goes on from CM020025.1 coordinate 24,677,036, forward strand.
CAAGGGCAAGTATAGGGTTTTGCACCTCGGGAGGAGTAATCCCATGCAGCAGTACAGGTTAGGGGCTGACCTGCTAGGAAGCAGCTCTGGGGAGAAGGACCTGGAAGCCTTAGTGGAAAACAGATTGACCATGAGCCAGCAGTGTGCTCTTGTGGCCAAGGCAGCCAATAGTATCCTGGGGTGCATTAAGAAAAGCATGACCAGCAGGTCAAGGGACGTTCTCCTCCCCCTCTACTCTACCTTGGTGAGGCCACGACTGAAGTATTGTGCCCAGTTCTGGGCTTTCCAGTTCAAGAGAGACAGGAACTACTGGAGGAAGTCCAGCAGAGGGCTACAAAGATGAAGAACAGACTGGAGCACCTCTCTTATGAGGAAGGGCTGAGAGACCTGGCTCTGTTTAGCCCAGGGAAGAGAAGACTGAGAGGAGATATTATCAATGCTTATTAATATCTAAAGGGTGGGTGTCAGGAGGATGGGCCAGACTCTTCCCAGTGGTGCCCAGAGACAGGACAAGGGGCAACTGGCACAAACTAGAACCCAGGAAGTTCCAACTGAACATGAAGAGAAGCTTCTTTTTTTAGTGCAAGGCACATTGCTGGTTCATGTTCAACTTGGTGTCCACCAGGACTCCCAGGTCCTTTTCTGCAAAGCTGCTTTCCAGCTGGTTGGCCCCGAGTTGTAGTGGTGCCTGGGGTTGTTTCTTCCCAGGTGCAGGACTTCACAATTTCCCTTGAGGAACTTCATGAGGTCCCTGTCAGCCCATTTCACCAGCCTGCTGAGGTCCCTCAGCACTCCTCCCAGTTTTATATCATCATTGGACTTGCTGAGGGTACCCTCTACCCCATCATCTAGGTCACTGACAAAGATATACAGTAATAATATTTTCCCATTATGCCAGACCTTGTAGAGAAAAAAAAAAAAAGGACTTGTGAAGTCAAGCCAGAAAGAAGACCTATTCGCCAGAGCTGCATAAGCCATATCAGAGCTTAGAGCTCCTGGGGCATTACAAGCATTCTGCATGGCCACCCTGGGCACCCTGTCTCATGTATGGGATCCACAAACCTGGGGATCAGTTGAGCATACTACTCCACAGGTTGGAAAATTGTATTTCATGACCACACTGGCAACATCAGTAAATGAAGCCTGAAAAGCGCTGTCCTTGCCAGCCTCTGCATTGTCAACCTGTAATATTGACATCCTGTAATACTGACATCCCACCAAAGCAAAAATAGTGAGGGACTCTGAGGGAGTCATGATACTGGCATTCAGTCTCACATCAAGGAGGGATTTTGTTGACAATTGTGTCCTTGTCTCTCTTCTTAGCTGAGCAGAATTTAATTAAAACACATTTCCTGAGAACATTTGATTGCTGTTCAAATAATCCTCGGCTTGCAGGCACAGTGTACTAAGGGAGCTTTACTCCCTGTCCTTGCCCAGTCTGCATTCCCGTGCCATTTGACTTGACTGCAGCTGTATATCTGCATAAACTCACCCCTTCAGATTAGGTATGACAAGTCCCTGTTCCATAATAAGTAGAGCCCATTGAAAGACTGTAAAGCATGATCTTGCTTTTAATTTGGTACATAATTCAATTTGGTATTAGGACAAACTGATCGTTGCATAAAATAAATATTGCCACAATGGTTCCCTTGCTAATGCTGTTGCTGCATGCTAAAAATCTGGCAGTTGCGTTCCTCCAGATGCGCTACTTAAATGGCCATTTAGGACAGAAAATTTCCACCCTCTGCCTTAAAGTTTTATAGTTCTCATCCTTGTACACGCTGGGCATACATATATAAGATCTTATCCTATTTTAATGGGTTTTGAAAACAAAATGTTACTTTATAGATATTGCAGGAAACAAAGTGACATCAGCAGGATAGTGCTGTCTCTTTTGTATCTGGTCTGGCCTGAAATGGTACCTGACACTGAAAACAAATTTACCAATTTTCAGCTGCATTGCTCTCCTGAGTGCTTAAGTGATACCTTAGGAGAGAGCTAAAGAAAGGAAGAACTTGCATTCAGGAAGGACGATTAGTGTTGTGGGTTCCTGTGAAGCATTAACTTGACAGTCACGCACAAGTCAACAGTATTTTTGTTCTCTTCTCTCTACTGGGGGTATTGTTTCAAAGAGGGTCATCGGTTTGCAAGTCTGGCATCTACTTACATTGTTTAAAAATCTTACAAGACCCCTATTAGAATAACAAGTCCTGACAAATATTTCCTAATTTGCTGTATAACTGCTGTGGACCACTGTAATCACACTCCCGATTGCTGCTTTAAGAAGGAGGTTTTTTAAAAAATTGCTCCATTGATCTGAGATGTAATCTGCATCTGCGATGATATAAACAATATGTCCTGTGGGATGGCAGCATTAATATTTTATTAATAACTCCTCGCACAGCCTACATGAGCCATGGAATGTAAAACCAACATTCACTGAAGCAGAGGATGAAAAATAAGTGGACACATAAATAACTTTTAAGAAGCATGAAGGAGTTATGCCAAGACATTAGGAAAAGGTCTAACCTGTAAAAAAGAGAAGTGGCCGTCCTCTCCAAAAAGTCTGGGCTACTATGGCCTTTGGGCAGCGAGAGATCTCAGCTCTCAAGGCAAAAAGAAGCCGGACTTTCGTCTTGTGATTACAGCATTTAGTGGAGGGAAAGGAAGGCAAGGGAACAGCCTGAAGTTTGGTCTCTCCTTCTAGGTCTGTTTTTTGTCTTTTATTCTGAGACAACCTAATTTGAGAGGTGGGGAAGCTTTATCTGGAACCTCAATTCCATTGAGCTGCACTAATTTGCAGGAAAATGGCAGCATTTGCCAGCATGCTGGCAAAGATGATTTCTCATATTATCATGTTACCATAAAATGTGAATGCTAGTACAAATACAGAGCGTCCACTAGAAGCCGTTAGTCAGGTGAACAGGTGATGCTGTGCAGCTGCATTGCTATGGCAGGACTGCATAAAGGAGGAAGAAATGAGGTGTAGGAGGTCAGATAGAGGAGTTATAGTCCATGTAGCAGCCTGCAACTTTGGAGACTTTACACTGTAAACTTTGGAGTATGGAGACCACAAACAGGTAAAAAGAAAACTGAATATTTCCAAAGAGCATTTTAATGGAAAAGTATTACTGACTGTATAATTAATCTCACATAAACTAATTAATAGCAGTGGATGCTTTGAGAATAAAAAAAAAATACAAGCGATACTTGAGCATGATGAAGATGATGCCCTTATGCAGAGACAGACAGCCCTGCTCCTCATACACACCAGCACTTCTGTGCTCTGCTTCCAGAAAAAAGCCAATGACTTCTGACAACTAGAATAGCCACATCATGGATATAGAAGAATGTCAGTGGGAAGAAGAAAGATGTTTGGGAAGTGACAGAGACATTTTTTTCCTGACTGCATCTCTGTCTTCAAATCAGCCAAGTGAGTAAGACTGTAAATGGCAGTGTCTTCAGTTTCCAGTAACCTCAAGTGATCGCTTAGCTAGAATCAAGTCCTAAATGTGTGTATTATTATATATTAAGTTAAAAGAGCATCTACTTAAATGCACTCCTATAATGTGCCAGTTTATTACAAAGGCATGCACAAAACTTATACAATGATGTCGTTGCTCTGGGCTGCTCAGCAAACACAAAGTGGTTTGTGTTATAAAGAACATACATGAAAGGTTTATGAGAATATGCAAGCCTGACATTCAGAAAAGTGACTTCAACTGTTTTTTCTAGATCTGCTAATGTTGGGTTGGTTTTGTTGGTGACTATTCCATCTCTAGGCATATATTCTGGCTCCATTATTCAGTATCATTATCCTCCCAGAGACATGGATTCATCATACACTACAGTGCAGTCACCTCTGGGAATATGACAAGGAACTCATCAGTTAGGCAGAAAGCAAAAAAGTGTGACATGAAGGAAACTGATTCACCAAGGACAAATGCATGAACACCAGTGATGCACTGTGCTGCTTGAAGGAAGCTGTGGGGTATTCTGAGACAGCATGCTGGCAAAGATGATTTCTCATATTATCATGTTACCATAAAATGTGAATGCTAGTACAAATACAGAGTGTCCACTAGAAGCCGTTAGTTGGGTGAGCAGGTGATGCCGTGCAGCTGCATTGCTATGGCAGGACTGCATAAAGCTTGATGAAACAACAAGCTCTGCTAGTCCACACTGTGTCCGAAATACAAACATGGCTAAAAGCAGTACAACTGCAGAATTTTTTAACCCTCAGGTGGTTCTGACAGGAAAGTCATCAGGTTCCAGCTGCTGACAGCCCAGCTGGTCAGAGCTGCTCAGCAGCACAAGCAAGAAATGGCTGCCAGCCCTCAGTGCTCTACCATAAAGAGCTTTTCCCTCAGACAGAAGCAATGAGCATGCATGACTGCAGGCTTGAAGTAGTCCAAGAGACAGAAAATGACATCAGTTTAATCTCAAATTGTCTGCAATAAATGTCCAAAGAAAAGCAAAACACTTTTCAATGTCCATGCAAAGCAAATGAGTTTGGGTTTCAAAATGGGATCCAATAGCTTTAGAGGAGTAAGTGATTAAGAAAACGCACAAAAATTTATGAACTTAGACTTACAAGAAACCCTCCATGTCAAATTTGAACTGCAGCTGCATATCAGACAAGCCCTAGAAACAACTGTGAGTGGCTTAAGAAATTACTGCCCTTACATAGAAGTTTCTGCTTCACTGGATCCTACTGTATTCCCATTCAAAATAATTACAGTAGATTAAATTACCCAGATAGATAACATTAAATTAATTCAATGTATATTTTATGTCATGTTAAGAGCTCTCCCAAGAAACACTTGCTCTAGACAGAAACTGAGTTGAAAAAGTAAGAGGTACCTCATCCTTCCAGGTCCCAAATGCAAAATGAGGACATATTAGGGCTTTCAGAGAAAAGATGGCCTTTCTTTTATTTCAAAAAAAAGAAGTTATATTTTTCTGGATCTCCTTATAAAACCCACATTTTTCTCTGGAATACTCCCTGCAGTCCTTTCTCCCACAGCCTTAAACGCTCAAAAATGGGGAAATGACCTAGCATAGAAAATCATTTTCTTAGACAAATGGATGGTGTTTAACAAAGTAGTACAGGACTGAAAACCTGGGTAACTTCAGGAGTGGTTGGTAGTATTCTCTATGTCTATGCAACAACATATACACTAGGTGCTCTCTGAAAGATTTTTGAATAGGGTTTTAGATTGCCTCAAAGCATCACATGTGCAAGACTGAAAGGTCACCTGAGTCCTTACCTTCATTAGAGGATCAAGTATCATTAGACTATCCCTCACTAATGCTTGTCTTCCCCATTTTTTGAAAGAACTTCAATAGGAGGGATCCCACAGCCGTCCTAAGCAACCTGAGTATAGGTATTCTCACAGTTAGTTATTCCTAATATGGCACCTAGACCATCTACTTTGCAAAGTAAACTGATTCGGTTCATCCTCATGAGTTCAGTGGAATGGGTAGCAAGTCACCACTTTATAACAGCTTTTAACTATTTGAAGACTACTACCATAAGTCCCTTTTATATATTAACTTATTTCTTCATTCTTTTTTCCAAGGAGTCTGGGCTTTCTTAGACCCCCATCGTTCTTTTTGTTTCTTCTCTGGACCTTCTCTCAATTTGCCATTGTCTTTTCTACAAAAGTGTGGCCCAAGGATGAATACAGTACAGTTGAGACCTTCCTAGTGACAAGTAAAGCAGAATAATTGCCTCCCATGCCTTATACATAATTTCTGTTAATTCACCTCAAAATGGAATTGCCTTTTTTGCAACAATAGCATATTGTTAATTCAGATGCAATTATAGCTAACTGCCATTCAGCCACCTAGCCAGTCCCCATTTTGCATCTATATGCTTGATTTTCTTTCCTGATAGGAGTATTTTGAGTTTACTGTTATCACTTTATCAACAAATTCTATTTGATTGATTTCAGAACATTTCTCCAATTCATCAAGCTCATTTTGAATTCTGATTACGTCACCCAAAATTCTTGCATCTTCCAGCACGCTGCTCTCCATGAATTTGCAAACTCTGCGTCTTCCTTCTGTCAAACGAGATATTAGTGAAAATACTTATACATCCAAGGAGAAGCTTTGTTGGATGTATCTTGATAGCCTCTATGAAATTACTTTCAATTTTTACATTACCATTAATTTTGTAAAAGTCTCCATCATTCTTGGCTGTGCAGAAAAAGTTATACTTGCACACATTTATTTGATCTGGTACTACTATAGACTGAAAGAATAGCTCTGAAAGTATAAACTGAGACATTCATCTTAGTAAGATATTACATATGAAGTTTCAGGACAATTAAATGTCAACATTAATTTTCACTGATAACCAACTTTGTAGAATCAAGCTAATAAGCTTGTTTCTCTTATAATGTGAAATAATGAGGGGTCTGCAGAGGGACAGCTAATTGCCATCGGGTATAATAGAATGATTGGGTATAATAGAATGATTCCTCACCTAACTGCCAAACACTCCTAGTTTTACTATGATAATTTTTCCAATAATTTAATAATTTTTACACACTGAAAGTAGAATAAATGTTCACAATGCACTTCTGAGTATTTTTGCTACCCAATCCATCACTGCTAAAATCCATACATTTAAATTTTAGTTAGAAACATACTCCATTGTTAATGTGATATAAATTAGTCATAACTGTAAGGTAGGACTGATTTGAAGTTCAGTTTTAAGTTAAGGGCTATCTTTTCACTGATTTCAGTTTGCTTTAGTTCAGGCTGTTAGATTAAAGTTTGAAATTTGGATATATGTAGTTAGTTGTGGTTGCAAACTTTAGTACTTACACAGCAATAATTAAAATGTTATTTACAGAGGAATTTATCAAAATGAGATTTATCTGTGGGTGACAGCATAATAAAGCTGCTAACTGGGTATTTAATATTCATATCAGCATTTATTTTAAGACTATAAATCATTGCCATTTAATGATGCTTAAACAGGAAATAAACTTTCAACATAAGCGATATTTCACCTAGGCTACAGTACACTTTATGAGCCAACTTCCTTATACTGACTTATAAAGTCCATGGAGTTAAAACAAGGCTCATTTTGCCTGCAGAATATGAATGAGAACATAGACGGCAGTTTAGCTGGTATCCAAGTTCATATCAAGAAAGAAGGGAGGATGGGAGGGAGGAAGGGAGGAAGGGAGGGAGGCAGGCAGGAAGGAAGGCAGGAAGGAAGGCAGGAAGGAATGAAGGTAGGAAGGAAGGAAGGAAGGAAGGAAGGAAGGAAGGAAGGAAGGAAGGAAGGAAGGAAGGAAGGAAGGAAGGAAGGAAGGAGGGAGGGAAATTATGTAGTTGTGCTGAACCGATCAGTAAATACCCAAGTTGTTACCACAGTATCTAACAAATCAGTACTTTCACTTATTTACTACATATGAAAGAAGAAAAATAGTAAGCATCAGTAAATGGGAGGTACTAGGCTGCGTGTATGCAGGAAGCTCTGGAGTTTCCCAGTTCTGCTAATTACACCTACTAATGACATGATGTGTGAAAACATGCCATCACAAGGAGGTCCAGTATAGCATATGGGAAAAACAGCTGACCTTGAGAAGTGAAGTAGTAAAAATGGCACGAAATTCAACAATGCAATTTGTAAAATCATACATTCAGAGATTACTAGTGGGAGGTTTTGTTACTAATGAGAATCTCACCATAGGAAAAATACGGGGGAGGAGGAGAGTCAGACCATGTCTGACAGTCTCAGAGGACTGTAAACAGACAGTATGATGGAAAAGCAACTGTGTTCTGAAGCTCCAAGCAAGCAGCTCCTGGTAAAGATAGGAAAGTAATGTCTCTGCCAAAGTCCTGGGGACAGTTCACCTGGGACAAGTGCATGAGATGCTGGTCACCCATGTTGGAGACAAAAGAACTTCAGCTGATATGAGTATGACCAAGTTAACCTGAAACAAGTGATTAAACAGAACTTACTGGTACGTTATTATTTGAAGCAAAGGCATTTATTTATATTTATGTTTGAAATCTGGTTATGAAGTGAAAGATATATTTTAGAGACAACAATATGCCTCAGTTGCATAGGATTTCAAAGTGAGCTTTAAAATCTGTCAGCATTTTGAAAAGGATTTTGCTGTTTCAGCTACAAATCTATCTACAGGTTGCTAGCTTAAACCTGAGGTTTAAAAAATAATATTTTGCGATGGCTGGATGCAGGATGTACTTTATTTGCATTGACTTTCACACAAGGAAACCACATCAAAGAAAAGCTTTTTTGCTAATAACAATGTTCTAGATTGAATAATAAATTATGGGAAAATAGAAAGCACCTTCATATCTTTTTATAGAAGGTAGTTAATGAATACAGCGCAGTGAAAATCTCACTGTTCCTCTTCAGCATTTACGTTTATGTACTTACCTGTTGCGTTGGCAAGCTGTCCTGGTTTGAGTTAGAACAGAACTCATTCTGTTCAGTGATTGTAATTTTCAGCCCAGTCTCTTCTAGGTAACTGCACTTTCTGAAGTTAATGGCATATTTTTGCAGACAGTGTCTGCTTCTGGAAGTGATAACGTTTGATGTTTACAGTTACTGCCAGGGACTGGTCTGCAGAAAGGCTCTTGCTTACGCTTGCTCCTGTGCAGACCAAGGTCACTGCTAAATCCTGTGTGCCACATTGGGGTGCAGTGAGTTAGAGGCTGCACCTGCGGGGAGGAGCGGACAGGACAGGTGACCCTAAACTGACCAACAAGGTGTTCCATCCCATAGATGTCATATTCAGTATAAAGCTGAGGGATCACAAGGGTTAAGCTCTCTTCTTCAATGGCCGGTGACTGAGGAAGACTCTGTCCATTCCGCCTTTGATCCCAATCCCTGCATTCCTGATCCAGTTCCAGAATCCAGCTCCTGCATCCGGTACCTGTTTGCTGCTGTGTCCAGTCTGGGACTTCCGCAGCACCTGCCCACAGCATCAGTGGTGATAGTGACATGATTCCCATCAGCTGGGGGTTGGATTTGGTATTGGTATTGTATATATTTGTACGTATTTCATTTTATTGTTATTATTTTCATTAAAGCCATTTTAGTCTTTGTTTCCAATCCGTAAGTCTCCCTCTCTTATTCCCTTTCTCTTGCCCTTTGGGAAGGGAGAGGGGTTAATAGAGAGCATCTGCCATTTGTCTAGTGTCCGGCCCAGCCCTAACCCACGACACAAGCTCACCAGCAGGTTTAATACATGTAACTTGTAACACATCTATAGATACATCAACACTCTCACAAATGGGGGGACAAAGCAAATATTCTTAATTGATTGATTGATTTTTATGGTATCAAATTGGGGCCACTCTTATACAGAATATGCACCAAAAAGCACCTTTTGTTATGTTCTATTTAACTGTGATACAGCAGGTAAGTGCCTGCCCTCATCGCATGTTCCTATAAAACGTGCAGTGGGTGTGCTGGCTTTTGTGAACCCTTGCAGGCATGCCAGCTGAATGCACCATGGTAACCATGCTGGAGAGTGTCCCTGACATTTAGGAAAAGGCAGCTGGGAGAGACTGCAAGATAGTCAAGGAAACACTCAGCCGTCTCTTTCTCCATTAGTTACTTGAGGGGAGAAAGAGTTTGTCCTGGAAACATGGGAGATAAAGTGGAAAACTGACAGTTACTTCGTGCAGCCATTAATGAATGTCAGGGAGAAGTAGGCAACAAAGCCCTATACAATCATTTCATGGTGGGAAAATGAAGAATTTTATACTGCAAAAGGGAAACATGTCATGGCTGCATCATAAGAGAGGAAACAAGCCAATGTGACAAAAAGCGTCAAATGCAAAGGGTAGGAAGATTTCTCTTGAGAAAGGGATGGAGTGAGAAGACACAGGAAGTCATCCAGAAAAGCTCCTTTTGCTCCACAACTTCTCTAGACAAAACAAATGACTTCAAAGGGAACTTCAGATGTGTGATCAAGCCACTGCAACAGATTATCACCAGTTCCTTATATGCAGAGGAGAATGAGGATTGCTCTCATTTGGATCAGATACACATGGTATGGTCACATTGGCAGGGGCAGGTGTACAGATCCCATCTTGGTGGTTAAATGTGTTGCTAAAGATTGGTTATGGTCATGTACTGAATCTGTTTGAAGTGGGTACCTAGAGCTGAAGAAAATGAATGGTTGCATTATTTAAAGCATGTGCCCCCTTACCAAGAAAACATGTTAATATACATATTATCTATTGCTTGTTTGTGCTGGTCAACTTCAATCTGTTCTGGATGCTCTGAAAGCAAGTAAAATACAGATTAAAGAGGTAATGTGCTAGTGCTCCTATTTAGAGAGCTCTGTTCACACATATCACAGCCCTACCGCAAAGTCAGCTTTCAGGAGAATGCATTTGAATAATAAAAATATCTCTTTGCTTGTAATTTTTCACTGACTAGCATTCCAGTTATAAATATTTGCTTTCCTGAAAACTGACAGAAAAAAACTCACTGAAAAAAAAGAGATAGATCATACTGTACTGCATATATGCAAAGTTGTCAGATCATCTACAAGCAGGCAGAAAATACACTCTGTTGTGAAATGGAAGAAAAGAATTTATGGACCATTGACCCAGTATTCCTAAATACTCCAGCAACAGTATTTGCTTGGTTTTTCCCTTTCAGTTACTCAGGCAGGGCAGTGCAAGGTGGGCCTTCTGTTACTGTGTGCTTGTTTGTGCCTTTAACTCAGTAAAAATAATTGTAAGTCTATGACCACGCACACAAGTCCTGAATTGACTCCTTACACAGCCTGGGAAATACCAGAAGTTTGAAAACAAATTTCCAAATCCTTACATGTAAATGATTCTTCTTTCTCTTTTCCAGCACTCAACACATTGTCCCTCTCTTTGCTTTTCCATTGTCCCTCTCTTTGTTTTTCCATTTTTAGTATCTTCATTTTCTGAACTGCCTTTTAAAAATGACTCTGGTTAACACAGTTTTCAATCAGATAAAGCTCACTAACAGAGAATGTGCTGGCAGAGAAACACCACATTCAGAGGGAAAACAGCTTAGCTCTTAAATGCAGCATCTATGATAAAGGTCAGAAGAAGACAGCCAATTTTTTCTGTGGCTCCTAAAATAGGATCAGTGCCAGGAAATATCAGATCAAGCTATAGCTTAATTTCTCATAAAGAAAGCTCTTGGAAGAGAGCAGAAATAGGCCACCACAGGATGGATATGGAGTTTGTTGCAAGCACAACTGTTGAAGCATACTGAGAAGTAGCTAAATAAGTACGCAGTTAGATGCCCTGATGTGGCTTTTCACAAAAAGGACTTTGCGCACCTTTCGCAACTTAAAGAGATGCTCAGAACTGAACTTCTGCAATTCTGACAACCAAATAACGGAGGGAACAGTTCAGATGATAAATCTAGTGGATGCACAGTGCCACAGCCACTGTCCTGTGAGCTGCTGCAAATTAACAGTTGGAGACTTTTGACAGTTTTCAGCAGGACTTTCTCCACAAGAAGGGATGACTTGGAATGTGGAATAGTGGTTGCACATGCACCACAACTGCAGAAAAAAGGCAAAAGGAAGAAAGGCTGTGAAATTCAAGGATGAGTACGGGGCACAGAGCCTTATTTTTGGGTTATGTGCTTTCTCTGGGATCTAACCAGCTTTTTGACATGTCCGCTACTTCTTCAGGTTGGTGTGGAAAGCTTGTTACCCTGGTAGAGAAACAGAACACAGACTTCTTTGGGAAAACTTCCTAGAGTGGATCTTCCCATTGGAAATAATAAGCTGGGTAACACTCCTGTATAACTCAGGTTTCTCAGAACTGTGCTTATGTGCCAATATAAGTCATGACGGTGCATATAAACCAACTGTATATAAATAAACACCGCACATCACCCCTCAGAAACTCTTGACAGAAAGTATTCTGTGTACAAATAAAAATTATTTCTGGCCCTTGCTAATTTACCTTATTTATCGTGAATTACTACCCCTTACAGCAAGCCTGCAGATCAAACTAGCTATTGCTGACACCTGCACAACCGCCTGGCATATGTAAGAGTAAGCAGGCAGAAAGAAATGAAAGGACCACGCTAATGCCTCACAGAGGGTGTGAGTTCCAGTCACCAAGCTACAAACTCGGATGGATCTGACATCAGCTCAGGAGAAGTAGAAGCTTATTTTTACCTCTGAAATGAGAAGGTGACATGCTTTACAGATGACAGGAGCAGACCTGTGGAACTGAAAGTGTCATTTCTACAAGTTAATTGTAGAAAGGTCAGGATTTTTCAGCGGTTTAGTTTTGGGTTTTTTCAGCAAATGCTTATTCATCCAAAATAGAACTACTGATGGGTTTCCCTAGTTTCTCAAATGGAAAAGTTTTGGAAAAATTATTATTTCGTGGGAAAAAAAAGTCATAACATTTGAAAACAACATTCCAGAATACAACACGAAAACGTGGCTTAAGTTAATTCACAGTAAGCTGCCGTAACTTAGCATTCAAAATTTAGAAGTTGAAATAGTATGTGCTGCCCATCCTATGCTCTGCTGAACTAAGTCAGGTGCACTTGCAAAATATGAAGCACGCATCACTGACTGAGCTTGCGGTGTTTGTGGCTTCAGGGCACCTGAGCCTACATGACAGCTTCCTGCTGCCCACGGGGAGGCCACACTCCTCCTGCCCCTCCTTCTCAGGATCCTTCCTCTTAATCTTCATCTTTCTCCTCTCTGACTTTCTAGCCATGCAGAGTTGTCTAACTATGCCTTTTGGAGGATTGCTTTAACCCTTATTGACCCATGGAAGAACTATCTAGAAGGGTTTGGTTTCTATTGAATGAGTTACTTACAGCAAGGTCAGAATGGCTTCAAATTTGTATGTTGTAAGGAATCAGTTATTGCCCTTATTCCAGTACGTTAGCAAACTGTGCATGCTGAAATGAATAGGATTCAAATACATTAGGAGAAAAAATGAAAAACTGTTATAAATACTGTAGAATAGCTTTGGAGTAAAAACATTCATATGAAAGCTCTAAACAAATAGGCTGTAGCAGGTGAGTAAAGCAAGGCCTTCTGTAAACATTAAGCAATGGGAGAATTATTTGCTGGGCTCTAAACTTTACAAATCTAGAAATCATATTGATACAGAGGTCATAATGATCTCAAAGTAATCATCTGTGCATTTTGTAAGCAAGTAGCCCTCAAGAACATGTCCTTCCCACTGCAGCAGAGATTGAATGCACTTGTAATTGAGAAATCATTCAGTAGTATATACATGAGGATACTTTTATGATCACTTTGAAGGGCAAAGAGGCTTAACCAGAGGCTGTAGGCTACTGTCAGATACCCATAATCTGCTTTTTTCATTTTACTTTGGTGTATTCCCGAAGACAGCACTCCTAAAAAAGCTTTTAATTTCTAAACGCATTTACTTAATGGATAGTCTCTACATCTGTCTGACCCCTGGTCAGACCTTACCAAAACAGCAGTGCCACACTACAGAAATACCTCACGCTTTGATTTCCATATACTTTAGAAAGCAACCCTCTTGTGTTTGAATAATCTAGTTGATGCTTAGAATGAGATGCTGTGTGGTTTCTGAAAATGACCCAGCTGTTTCATTGTTTACAGCATTTAAGGAGTGAAATGGGGGAAGAAACATGTCTTATTGGAGTTCCTTATCAGGAAACTCTGGTGAACAGAAAACTTAAATTTTTATTGAAAGAAAAATACTATAATTTTACCAGTGGTGAGCCAAATATGAATACCCACATGCAGTTCTTCATATCTGTCCTACAAGCATCCAATTTTGAACAGTCTATGAATATGGGGTCAAATTCTCTTACCTCCTCCCCAAAACACCCTTGCAACAGTTTTTGACTCAGTTCATCCTACAATTATTGACTGAATCAAAGCTAAATAAATTGCACTTTGCTGCTAGTATCCTTCCACTGCTCAAACATCAGCTCTCCCAACTGAAAAGATGCTTGAAACAGACTCTTCCAAACCATATCACTTCATATGAATTCAAAATTCATAAATATACTGAATAGGTCTCTTATTTGTGTTGAATAACAAGCTTTGTGTTGTTGATTTAGTACAGCGAGATGTGGCCAGCAATGCCAGCATGCAGCTTCCCACTTGAGGATACCTTGCCTCTGATGTGAACAGATGCATAACACTGTAATTTCTGTTGCTGAATCATAAGCTTTCCCAAAACTATAATAATGTAATAGGCTTTTTAATTAATGAGCATGTGAATTTAGTGACAAATCGCTGGAACTATGAGCGACTGTGTGATCTGGAGGATGTAAATACATGTAATGAGCTATTCATGCAAGGAAAGGTATGACAGCCTCTGAAGCATAAGGTCTACTAAAAAAAGACCCTCTGCAGAGCTATTTTTATATGAGTTAATAAAAGAATGCATGCTATTTTGATTTCTTATGCTGCATCCTTTAGAGGAGGAATCAACAGGGCCCAAGAGTATAGGCTTTTCTTTATTACTCACAAATGATACAACACATCAGTCATAATTATACTCAGCGAATAAAAAACACAGTGATTTATTTAACAGGAGGTGATTAAAAAAATCCAGATCTTCTCACAAAGTTATGCTGATTCTGCCATGGCAGTTAGCTAGCAAGAAAAAATTCTAACTTCATTTGGTATGCACCATCTCCCCAGAGTATGGTTTTATCCAGCCAGTGAAGGCAGGAGGTTTCATCAGCTTTTGGCCAGGGCCCTCTTGGAGACATTTCAGTTTGGTCTGGTCTGTTTCAGTTTGCTCCTTTGTCATTCTCCATCCTGTCCTGCAATGGATAGGACCCAGACCCCACACCTCTACCCTCTAGCTCCCTTCACCCTGCTCCTGGAGCTGTCTCATAAGGAACGTGCATGGGTGCCCACATTCACATACTCTTCAGCACAGCTTCTTCCCCACTGCAGCTGCAGGGCAGAAAGCAACACCTGTATGCCTGGCCTTGTCCATCCCCCCACAGATGGCTGATGAACAGGGAGACAAGGCAAGGATGAGGAGAGAGCTTGAAACTTTCCAGTTTACCTGGTTTACCTGGATCAAATTGTGGGGTAATAGAAGCAGCAGGTGTTTTACAGAATAAGTAGATTTAGCTACCAATGTTAAAATCATTCTCTTGAGCCACAGCTAGATAGTGGAGATCCCTTCTCACTTTTTAGGCTGACTGAAAAGCAAATACACATGTAAATTATTATGGATATAAGTAACAACTTACTTTCCCACAGACTTTACAAGCAGTGACTTAGTAGAATCTCCTCAGTACTGAAAGATGATAGAACAACATTTGAAATTAAAATATTAGATTTGTGTGGGTAACAAAGAGAATTACGTTTTCTCAGTACCACCGAAAATAAGGTCATTTTTATTTCTGAGGCAAAATACAGGCATCAACCTTTGAAGCCATCAGTGCAACTTTCCAGGACATAGGGTGGCAAAAAACAGCCCTTCAAATGACAACTAAGGTTTTGTCTGTATAGAGATAGTAATGGGGAGTGATAAACTAGGGGAATATCTCCAGGGGGTGTTGAATCAGACACAGACTGATAATTTTAAGTTTAACAAGATTAGTTCAATGTTCAATGTGGGAGCAAAACCAACGAACCATTACATTTCACCATTGTTACTGTGGAAAGTATTGGTGCAAAGGCCAGAACAGCATCATCAACATACTACCAGGTTTTACTACTGAGATACACCAGATACTAGAAATTATCTGAAAAGATCATAATTAATTATCCTGATGGACAATGAGTTGTGTGTGAGTCAGCAGTGTGCCCTTGCAGCCAGGAAGACCAACAATGTACTGGGCTACATTAGCAAGAGTGCAGCCAGCAGGATGAGGGGAGTGAATATTTCCCCCTACTGCACCCTAGTGAGGTGACATTGAGAACGTGGACTCCAGTTTTGACTTCCTCCCCATTCCAGTATGAGAAGGATATTAAGAAACCAAGGGCCACTGAAATGATCAGGGGCTTGGCAGTGTACAGAGGTAGTGTACAAGGACAGGCTGAGGCACCTCAGTTTGCTGAGGCTGGAGACGACAGGAGGAACCTCGCTGATGTCTACTGCTATGAAAAGGCAATCTACAGAGCAGTGGATAGGGAAAAGGCAAGAGGCAATGGTCACAAGTTGCAGTAAAAGATACTGCAGTTGGGTAAATGAAAAAAATTCTTCAAAATGACAGCAGAACACACTGCCCCAGCTGCAGCATCTCCCTTCTTGGAGATTTTCAATACTCTGCTGAACAAGGTCTGAGCAAGCTTTGAAGTTTGCTCCGCTTCAAAGGGGGTTGGACCAGATGAACTCCAAGAGCCCCTTCAAACCTAAATTATTCTGTGATTCATGACGCTTCCCCCCAGAGAAAAAGGAAAAACTATTCACGTTCTGCTTGCAAAGAGCAACATTGTTCCTTCAATACCCAGAGACCCTCCAGTTTATACTAAAATGACCCTTTCTGCAAGATCAGAATTGCCAGTATTCATAAGGCAATTGTGTACCAGTGTATCCTATAATGAATGGCAGCACAAACTGAACACTCCTGAATGATGAGACAAAGAACACCGAACTGGCTGTGCTATTCATTTACATAGTAAATTCAATTTCTAAAAAATTTAAAAACACTCAGCTTTTGTAATTTCTGGAAGGCTGTTTAGAATTTCTTGCTTTTAACAGAATTCAGCTCTGTTCTTTTTCTCCCTAAACCTCATAACTTGCTTGTTGTGAAAAAGAACCCAAATCACAAGAATAAAAACCCAATAGAAAGAAATTTCACTGGGAAAAAAAAAATCTTCTTTGTGATATAATTGAAGCTCACTTTACTCGCTTTATGGTTTGAAATAATATCTGATTGCCTAGCCTCAGTGTCAGAGCTAAATAATGTCTAAACGATCTTGGGTCATCAATCAGTATGCAACCAATGTGAGGAAATGAACTTCCCCAGTACACTTGTTTCTTCTACAACAAAAATGGTTGGATTCACTTTTAGTATATGACACCATTCAAAAATATTCATCATATCATCAAATTTTTATTTCTATGAAAAATACAATGAAAGTTTGTTAAAATAAAGTCATTTTACTATAAACTAGCCTCAGGAGCCACTTAGTCCCCAAAAAACTGGATGCATCTGTAACAAGCACCTGTGCCCTTCCACTTCTTTAACACTGTATTTGTTTATGCAAATATATGCAAAGCCAGGACACAAAAAAAATAAATTAATGCTTGCAAATGCAGGATTTGTCTATGACTTAAAGTAGAGCCCTTAGAAGTACTATAGAATATTTTCAGTAACATTTATACCTTCATTAGATATATACCTGAGAGTCAAAATCTGTTGATGACTAGCATTAACTTACAGTATGTGAAATTGCTTTTTTATGAAACTTCATCTTCATAAACTCTATTATTTCAGTAGGTAAGATTCAAGATATTTCTCTAGTTCCATTTTACTTTCATCTTGCAGCACCTTCCCAGTAAAGGATTGTATTGACCTGCTGTGGTTAAGGTATTATCTGAAATTTCTTGCGTGATATAGGGAATTACACCTGTTCAAACTCAGATTAGTTTACCAAACCAGTTCTTAGTTATGGTGGACTAAACTCTATGGTTGCAGGATCCCCAGGCCCCCTCATAACACTTCATTGGCACACAGGGGCTCATTTTTCAGGTCTTTCAGTGAGGAAGTTATAAGACAGAAGAATATAAGTGGTATCTGAGAAAAGGATGCACTGACAAAGCATAGGTCATCCATTCAGAAATGTGCATGTTGGTTTATGCCTCAAAACCATCTGAGCTAAACATCAGTACCTGATATCGCTTGTCCTAGGAATAAATTAATGAGAGTAAAATAAACAAACTTTTATAAATGAATGAGATCAATATGCCTCAGCCTCTAGACTTCTGTGCCTCCAGCACATAATGTTAAGATATGTAAATTCTATTCACATTCAGGAAGACTATCTTCTTTTTAAGTGAAAGCTCAATTCATGTATTCTCTTTATGCCATGAACAAATTACCTTGTATTTCAAGAAAGCACCACATAGCACACGGCTCGCAGTACAGTGCCAGCCCTAGACACTGAGCACCTGATTTACACGCAGCCCACTGCCAAAGCTTTGAAAATCCACGTGTGACCACTGTGGAGCCAGCTGTGCTATCGGAGCCCAGGCAGCAGAGGGCCCGGCGAGGCAGCAGGAGCAGGGCTAAGATGCTGCTTGGGCAGGAGCCTGCTTGGGCAGGATGCTGCAGGGGCAGGAGGCTGCTGGGCAGGGCGCACAGTGCTGAGTGGGGCTCCACATGTGCTTGATTATATAGGTCTGGATGGGGATTTTCCAAGTGTAGAGTCACTAGGGCAAGGCACGCAAACTGAGATGACTACACAAAGGGATCTCAGAGGTTAAGGGAGAGAGCTAACAGGCCTGGATGCTCTGGGTTGCATAATCTGTACTGGTTTGCCATCCAAAATACCCAGCAAACGTGACCCGTGGCTGCTGCAGCAGCTGCACAGTGGGTAGGTGCTCTGTGCAGGTTAGGGAAGAGCTCTATGCTCCAATATCGCATGCAAAACCCATTCACTATTCTTTAAAGTAAACTCATAAATTGCCTTCTGGTCACCTGTAATCCTGGAGGCTTTTCCTGTGTTCATCTAAATGCAATATTAAAAAATGGATGGGTTTTGAACATGAAATATTGTATTGATTGATCTTATGCTTGGATTTTGTAGTACAATGTGTGTAAGTGGGAGTTTTCATTATAAATCTCATTTCGAAGGGTTTATGACTAGCCTGTTTCAATTCTTTCTAGGCTCAAAATTTGTTAGATATGTTTTACCCTGGAAGATAAAAACTGTCTCAAAAAAGACAAAGAGAATGAGGGAAAGAAAAAGAGTGATGTAACTTTAACTACAGGAACATATTTTGAACCAAATATATGAAAGACTGAAATTTGACAGTCCTTATTTCTTTTAACAAATCAGTGTTTTTTGAAACAGTAACTTAAATCATTCAAAATTTAAAGGTGTATGCACAACCTCAGGCAGTCACTTCTTACATTCTGGGTAAAATATACCTATCATTTAGGGCAAAATTACCTTTTCAATAATACTGAAAGCGGCTTGACTTTTACAGAATAATCTAGGAGGCTAATTGCGAATTTCCCTTAGTCCTGCGATGAGGCAAAGGTCATACAGAATTTAAGGATATACCTTTCTTAGTTAAGCAAATCAGAGAGCCCAAATGACTGTTTTTTTTAGGAGAATGGGACCTGGAAAGGATGCCCAGGTGCTCAGAAGTGCAGAAATTCATAGGCAGTATATGGTTATGTTCTTACCCACATAATGTGCTGTGCCTTGTTTCAGCCTTTCTGTCTGGTTTTCAAACTTGCCAGATCAGTAATATTCAGATGATAAACAAGCACCTAACGATTTATTGTCTCAGCCTTCATCAAGTAAGCCATGTCGCAGGTTAAGGTTTTAAGGATGAGGACTTTGCAGAAGTAGTAGATGTAAGAAATGAAAATAGTCTCTCCTGTTGTAAAGTTCGTGCAATTTTTCAGATTCCATTTCCTTCATTTTTACTTTAGCAATTGTTTAGGCATATGGTAAGTGACATACAGGACGTAACAGACTCTTGAAGTTACAACTATGAAAATTTCAAAGCAAAATAAGTTCTTCAATAGACAGTTTCGCCTACCTGTATATGACCAATCAATCTCTTCAATCAATTTCCGCTGTTGTCTATAGTATCCGTACACCAAATCTGCAAAATAGAAATGCATTTACAATATAAAAACCAGAAGTCTAACAGAAACAAGAAGTGTGGATGACACAACCCCCTCCAACAAGATAATCACTGATTTAATTACTGATCACTATTTACTTTGTCCTTATCTTGGACCTCAAATGGGTAGCATTGGTTAAACAAAATATAAATACCATCAACATTGTAGCATATAAATGACACAAACAAAGCAAACAGAAGTGCTTTTCAGTCTTTCTTTCCTGCTTTCTCTTTTTTCTTTCTCTTTCTTTCTCTCTTTCTCTTTCTCTCTTTCTTTCTCTCTCTCTCATTACAATCATGATTTCCTTTTTCAAATTAACACAACTCTCCCTTGAAGAAACCATCTTCTGCGATGTCCTTTAGAAAGAACCACCCTAGATGGCTGGGAAGTCAATGCGAGTTAAACTTTTGCTTCAGTGTGGTCAGGACTACGTATTTTCCCTAACTCAGTACTACTGATACCATCTAGAGATAGTGAACACAGTATTCTAAAATGTCATTTCACTGTGTACTATTATCAGCAATATTAGAGCTGAAGTATATGAAGTTACTTGTACCTCCATATGCTTTATGGAGACAGAAGGCTAGATATTAGATACTTTTTAATGACATTATATTTCTCTAGAGAGCAGTATATCACTGTATAAATATTTTAATGAAATGTATTTCTCTAGAGAAAAATTTCTAACTGTATGAATACTCATTGATTTATTCTGACTACTGAATAACCTTCACTGTTACCCTTTTTATGCCACTACAATACTAGCAACACTACTGTTGTGTGCAGATAGATGACTATGCCCCCTAATACTTATTAACATATGTAAATTGCAGATAGAGGTTTTTTGAGACTGTCATTTCAAGAGTCATAATGTTAACTAGCTTCATTAAATACTGTTCTAGAGAAGAACAATATAACCTATTTAAGAAATAATTGCATATGAGCACGTTGAGCACACAAATGGATTGCTTCCTTGAGAAAGTGCCACAGAATTCTGCTCACATTCTGCAATAAATACAATTTAATGAAACAGTTTCATAGTATCCATTTTTTAAATGCAGAACAGTATGTAGTGCTGATTACAGGATGTTAAATCGTAATTGCTATTTGCAAGGTTAGAAATGTTCTCTGTCTTAAAATGACTTTCTGCTACAGATGTGAACTCCATACGTTTTAATAACTTCATCAGAACTTCTGCCTCCTCCATGAAAACGCAACTGCACTTAAATGTTTTTCTTTTCCCTTTATCCCTCTCCACGAAAATACCTCTTGGTATCACTTCACAACACTCACTCATGACTAGGATTTTTACAAAAAGGTCAAACCTCACATGTAAGTAATGGCACTGAAAAGGGATTTACATGCACCAGCATTGTCTTTGGACCACATTTTCACATCAATGTGCACTGTTCCTGCTTCTTTAATTAGTTTTGTCAAAGAAAGCTGTTTAAGTTCTGATTCCCAGGTGTTAGTTGCTGTCTCCAGTTTCCTCCTTTATCTATTGTCTTCCTAATTGTTACTTCAAACAAACCGTTGAGCATTCAGATGCTAACTAAGCAGAGTTTGGGCGTGAGAGTGTCCCACCACTTTTTAAATTCCACAAGGAGGTCTGATGGACAAGGAGTGATAGCCTCAATGAACAAGAAGAAAAGGGGCAAGGTTCACTTTTTTTGGTGCATTACACACTTACAGACCCAGCAAATCTTACAGAAAGTCTTTATAAATGCCAGGAGCCACTGGGAGTTCGAACACCTTCTTCCCTCTGCTATTCACCTATTGTGCTCCCACAGCCCGTTCACAACACTCTCAGCAATGAGCCTTCTCACATCTGCAGGGACTGTCAGTGGTTTTGCTCTTGTTCCTGCCTCTTTTCACTATAATAGGTGGCAAAACTGGGGGGGTGTGGGGGGGTGTGGGTGGGGTGGGGGGCAGGGAAGCAAGTTTCATTTGGGGAAGGAAGTGACTGAAATATCATAGTCTCCTTTGGAGATATTCAAAACCTGCCCGGATGTGATCCTGTGTGACCTGCTTTAGGTGAACCTGCTTTAGAAGGGGGTTGGACTAACTCATCTCCAGAGGTCCCTTCCAACACCCTACCATTCTGTGATTCTGTGATAGTTAGTACAGGGGGCAGAGAAAAGCTGTGTGTGAGTGTATGAGGACAAGTGAATGCAGCAGTCCTTTCCCTGAGCTTCTTTGCAAACTGCCCTGGCAAAACACAATCATTGCTGTGTAAACTGTCGGTGTTGACGAGCCAACAGTGTAGAGTCCAGCAGGAAGGAAATTATTTTAATTTTTAAAAAATTTCATTTAGGGTTAACAAATTAACAACACTTGCTCATGGCATATGACAGCAGGTACTTCTGTTTAAATAGTGTATTTGAATTCCTTACATTTAATTTCAATGAATATAGTAATAATGAGAATATCTTCACAAAAAAGAAGGCAAAACTGTTGTCAAATTCATGGTTTTGTATGTAACTCTATCATACTGATACTTGAGGTTGATCAGCGTGACTCCTGTGACACTGACTGAAATCTCCAGCCAGTGCCCAAAATAGTCTAAATTTTACTGTTTGAGGTGCTGCTTTATGAAGCAAAAAATCCTTAATGTTCTCTTCTGCTTCCTGGAAGCTGTTGAACATGTTTCTGTAGATTGTTGGTTTATTCATAGAACAAAGCTGCTCAGTTTCAGGATAATTTTTTAAACAGTTTTAAACAGGATTGTTTTAAACAGTTGTATGGTGATCTTTCTATGCCTGTCAAGGAGACATGGAAGATATTATTAAATAGTTTTTGTTCCCTTTTTCCATCCTCCTTCAAATCCAAAGTTTTCTGTCTGAGGCTGTGAGACTTGTTTTCTTTTATATTCTGCCCAAACAGTGCGCGCTCCAGTGCCCAAGGCCCATGAAATCAGGAATAATGGTGGCAAATGCTCCCCTGCTCACATGGGGTAGCAAGACTGACTGATTTGTGGCTGACCTTGTCTCATGTTCAGTCACAGGGGCAAACAGAAAAGATGGGTTTCTGGTTAAAGCATAGTGCTGGGAGTAGTAAGATCTTGTAGGTATTTTTTCCTGTTTAAAAAGTATAAATAACCAGATTTTCTTCCTCCTGACAGGAGTCTGACTCTCCTTTTGCACTTACTGGCCTCAGTCGAGTTGCTTTAGATTTACCACTGTGAATGAAACATGCTCAATGTGTGTTTATTCATATGTAAAGGTAAAAAATGAATAGCTCTAATAGAAAGAAATGTCTGTGAGGGAGACCATCTTGATTTGGCACTCTGTGCCAGGAAAACGAGTCAGAGAAGAAATGAGACCTTAAATCTCTGAATTCCATCATGGAAATCCTCTCAGAGATGCTGAGGCAATGAGACCCAAGTATCCACCAGAAACCTCTCTCCTAAGCCCTGGTAAAAAGGGTATTCTGGCAGTGCAGGGTGAACGGTTAGACTCTATGATCTTAAAGGTCTCGTCCAACCAGATGATTCTATGATTCTATGACAGTGCCTGAGACAAAGTATCTTTGGGGATGCTGCACTCAACATGCTGCTTTGCTATGCAGGATGCCAGCTCAGGTGTAATCTGGCACTGTAGTTTATACCAGGATGCTGTAATTCAACCAGCCCTTTTTTGCCTGTACTTTTTGCCACAGCAGTGTCAAGAGATATCAGCTGCTAGACTGCAGAGGACAAAAGGACACCCTCCTTATGGTTCTGTCTCCACTCAGCCTGAACTTGTGAGCTGCACCTGCAGCAAAGCCAGTATTTACAGGACTCTGACATCAGAATGACTTACTTATGGGAACTGGGACACCTTAAGTCACATCTGTGAGATTTTCTGCAAACAGACCACTGATGTTCTGTATGTACAGTAGGGGTAGGCACTATTAACTATGCATTTAGATTGTCAACACAATTTGGTCTTGGGTAGTCAGATGTCACTCAATATTTTCTTCATGTCCCAAAATCTAATTTGAGAGAAAAGAGGATAGATTCCAGTCATAAGTCATTCATCTAGTATAAGTGGATAATGGCAATGTACTACAGTCATGGAGATGAAGGCTGTGTTGGTATTAAAACTGATGGGAAATTCAATTTACATGGGCAGGATTCAACCTGTGGTTCTTACGCCAAGGAACAGCACAAGAACTCTTGGGATGCCAGCAAGGATGTAAGCAATCACTGGAAGTTTTCTCTTTAGGAAATACAGAAGTTCTTGCTTTAAACAAACTGTGTCTCAGGAGATCTCTGCTATGTACACTCGTATTTCTGACTCTGCAGAAAATGGAAGCTGTGAATACCAGAACCTTATACAGGTATGAAAAAGATTTTAAAAATCTGGGTAGGAGAAATCCACAAATACCTCTTAATCACACTGACAACATTTTTGGCTCACTGACTCCACTGATGAAATTGGGAAGATCTTACTGGGAAATTTCTGTAGCATATTTGCCCTATTTTAATGCACTTACCTAGGCATTTGTTATTGGTTACTGTCAGAGGCTGGTTATCAGACATGTGGCTTGAACTAGCAAAGAAGTTTTAAATTTTTTATTCAAATACATATTGTGCTTGCCCAGACGCTCAGTGAACTGTTTAGAAGGACAAAAGACTGTTTACCCAGGTTCAGACTTTACACTACACAAACTGACACAACTCCACTGAAGGCTACCAAGAGGCACCAATTTATGACTAAATGTGAATGTCCTGGATGCTGCTCATTCAAGAAGAGTGAGGTAGCTCTACTTGTACTACTATCTCTGCTCTTCATCAGCACTTTTGTACAGTATAAAACATTTTGAAAGTCATATTTTAGATTAAGACACAAATCTCTTCACTGGTAAATAATTTGGACTTGTAGAACAAATCGAAATGGTATGATAAGAACAATGGTTATACAGGGTAGCTGAAAGAAAATCTGTATGTGGCTAGTGGCTAAGGAGTGGGACACCAGACAAGGTTGCTGCAAATAAGTCAAAGAGAGGAACACAAACTACAAAACTGGCTTAATAATAAATTTTTTTAAAAAAAGAAGCTTCATGTTATTAGCAAAATAGACAATCAGTTCTTTTCAAATACAAAAAGAATACAATTAAATAGATCAGATAGACTTTTATTATGCAGCTTCTACTTCTGAAAGTAAACACAGAGCCTTAAAAATGGCT
The DNA here is from genome assembly GCA_009769605.1 of Bucorvus abyssinicus. Classification (NCBI taxonomy): domain Eukaryota; kingdom Metazoa; phylum Chordata; class Aves; order Bucerotiformes; family Bucorvidae; genus Bucorvus; species Bucorvus abyssinicus. The sequence goes on from CM020025.1 coordinate 24,702,015, forward strand.
AAAACTATGCAAAATCACCTCTGATGAAAAATGGAGTGCTTCTTCAATGATCGTCATTTCCTTATTTTAGATCTTTCCATTGACAGGAAGGTCACAGGACCCACTTCAATGCTTTTCATCCATCTTATGATGGTATAGCTTCATTGTCTCAACTGCAGTAATTCTTGATCTATACTGGCAGAGGAAAAGATTCAGAGCACAACCTGCTAACAGTCTTGAAGTTCTAACTGACAGCAACTATCTATAAACCCATTTGAGAGAATGAGCTACACTTGCCTGAGCAAGGTCTCTCTCTTATGGATTTATTTAATTTTGTAATCTCATCTGTAAAATCCTTAGAACCACTAAAATGCTTTAATAACCCAACTCTACGATTTCATATATTCTTTCTTCCTGAAAACTGAAGTGTCTAAATCTTTTGTCAAGATGGGTCTGAGAATTCTCACAGTCTTAGAGAAAGTTAAAAATCTTTTTTACCCACAGTTCCTTCTGCGTAGTGTTATTTTAGGCATCAAAACATGTTAGGGTATCTATAGAGTCAGTTCCCTTCATTATGCTAGAGCGTAGGCTGCTCATTCCAATAGAGATTGAAAAAGTGAGACTTTCCCTGCACTAAAAATAAAGACAAAATGTAACTCCTCTTACAATTTGACAATTGTTGTATTTACTAATACAAAATGTGTTCAAAAAAAAAAAAAAGGAAGAAAAAGATTTATTGGTTTCATTAAAAAGCAGCTATCATTAACCACCAGTCCCGCTGCTTAACCTGTCACAACTTTACAATGAATAGTGCCATGAATTAAAAGGATAATTCCTACGGTATCAGCTATCACATTTAATTACAATTTTCCAGAGCATTTGTATAAGCAAAAGCAACAAGGACTCCAGTTTGACCAATTCATCTCCTGCCTTATTGGAATTTTACATGCCTCGGGTTTACAGGGCTCCTGAAATTCCTAAGCAGCCAGTGGAAAGTGGGAGGGATCTCAGGATCCCGCTGAGTATAAGCCAATCTGCTTAAGCTAACTGCTACCTTCACTGTGACTATAAGCAAAGTAATAGGAAATATTAGATGTGTCCTTCCATTTACGATCTTGTGCACCTAGACATCACCTGAAGATGGAGCAAAATGGTCTGAGAGACTTCAGCTTCCTACAGAGTCATTAGCAGTCAGTTTAGGCATTCGCTACAGGAAATTTTAAGGATGCTCTGGTGACCAATGCAGCACTCGTGTCTGCTCACTGAAACCAAGCTGACAGTACAGGTTTCAGGTAGGTTCATCTTTCTGGAATGGGTATTTCTGAATATGCACAGGTGAGTGAAATTAAGTGCCTGTGAAGTTCTTGGGCTAAACACAAAGACACCTCAATAATTTAAGAACCTATTGAACTAGGTAACCAAGAAAAACTACATGACTGGCTGGCAGTTGAAGCACCTAGAAAGGTGTCCGAAGTCAAAACCAGATGGGACTTAAGAGGACTGTAATCTCCCCAAAGATGTTACACCATTGTCGCATGTACAAAGTGAGGCAAACTGGTGTTTATGAGAGAAATTGGATCTGCTATTCAAAAAAGCAGGTATCAAGCAGTGATTACTAGGATACAATTTTACAGAACTCTGCTGCTACCCAGATTCCTCTCCCCATACTCAGATAGTCTTTTAATGCAACACATGTAAGTTCATGTAAACTTATAAATAAAAAGTAAATCCAGATCACACATGAACAAACAAATATTCAATCAAGTCAGTGAAATTACAGGCATTTGATTTCAAAACAAATTTACTTCTCTGTTAGCAGTACCAGACAAGTAGGAAAGAAAGAGAGTTGAACAGAACTGGCCTTTGTTTAAGCATACGCAGTAATGGTAACTTCATTTTATTTCCATGATCCTCTTCAACATTCTGGCTATTACACAGAAAAACTTTTATGATTCTGATTTCTAGCAAAACTGTGTGCCAAGAACTGTAATAAATACAGTTAGGATTGAAGAATATGTGCTTAACCTCTTGTATTTAGGACCTAGGTATAATAACATTTACAATCCCCTTTCCAACAAACTAGAGACATTGTGATAAGATATTTCAGAAGTGCAATGAAAAATAAATTAACTCCTATACTCAAAATCTCAAGAGGTCACATTTAACTGGCTCTTCGAAACACTTTCAAATATCTTTACTATGCTTCTCCAATGCCTCTCTGCCTGAATATTAACAACTACAGACCAGTAAAGCTCTACAGTTTTGGTAATATCTATCTAAAACTCTTAAGAGAAACCTTATGCAAGTCATCCAAAGGGAACATTTGCTCTTTAGCACAGTAGGGGCTGTGAAGTCAACCTGTTAGAAACTTTCTCTTTTGTGAACTATATCAATAGTTAAAATTGTGAGCCCTAATGAAGAGCCTTGGACTGAACCTTATGAAGGTGTTGGTGGGGGGAATATTGAGAGAAATATATTCTCTAAAGGAGGAAGTGTTTAATTATTAAATATTTTCCTTTCCCATTTCTCTGATGATGGAACTCTACTTAACCATTATCCCTCCCATCATGTTACAGTAAGCTTCCTGAAAGGTGGCTCTTTAGATAGCAGTATCTTTTTTTGCTTCAGAGAGGTATTTACTAGAAACTCCTTGGTGAAATTCTTTTTTCAATAACAAAGGGGAAAAGAGAGGTTGCTCTGGCAGATTTTTTATAACTATTCATATAAATCTAGGGATTATGTCACATACCTTTTATAAATGTGTACCAAAACCATTCTACTCCCTTGAGGAAGCTCTACACTCACAACATCAAGAATGAAAAATTCCAAAGCTCCTCATGGACATCCAGTATGAATTGCACATCTATAAAAATATGTCTCTATTTGATAAAAAAATAGATGCAAATGGTACCATGAAAAACTTGTAAGCAAATGTTTAACCTGACATTTTTTGACAAATCCTAACATATTATACATATGCATAGGTATGTCTGGATATATGTATATCTATAAGGATTTGTCAAAAAAGGTATATAAATATACACACATACAATTTCTAATGATTGTATCATGTTATAAATCTCATGTTTACTCTTTTCCTTCAGCCATTTCCTTATTGCAACTGATTACATAAACGTATCATTTGGAAAAGAAAATGAAATGTGTCACAATTGCTAGAGACAACAGAGAAAAATGACAAACACTGGCACTAAAAACACACAACAAAGACAAAAAAAAGACACTTGTATAGAGTTTTAAATTTTCTTTTTACTAGAATACAGCAGAATTATTAATATAGTGGGCACAAGGGAGATCACAGATAAAATAATCAGAATAATTGCAATTACTTTTAAATTCATTCATGGCACTGTATTTCAAAATACATAAGATGAGGAACCAAAATCTATGCCCTCTCCCTCCCTACAGCTTCTCCAACTGTGGGACTAGAGATTCATGTGGCCATTTCTGTTTTCTCTCACTCCTCTCAGGTTCCCTTCACCAGCAGCACAGGGCAGTAGCCTCTCTCCTGCTCCTACAGGTAGCTTGCACTGCCAGGGTCCCTAAACCATGTCGCTCTGCACCACATCGACATGTCTTTTAAATACTTCCAGGGATGGGGACTCCACCACCTCCCTGGGCAGCCTGTTCCTATGCTTGACAACCCTTTCTGTAAAGAAATTTTTCCTAAGGTCCAATCAAAATCTCTCCTGGCACAACTTGAGGCCTTTTTCTCTCGTCCTATCACTTGTTACATGGGAGAAGAGACCAACCTCAACCTCACTGTTATTACTCTCCACAACTACCTGATGAAGATTGGTGTCAGTAATACCTTACATGGAGCTTAGCACTACAAATGTGTTTTAACATCTTCTGACAAGGTTTAATTTTGAAAGGGTGCCTGAGAGATGACTAATTTTTTAATTTGGAAGCATATTTTAGATACAAAATCGGCTCAAATCTGCTCCACACTATCCAGACTCAGAAATTCTCAGCAAACTCTAAAGCAGAATTTTAAGCATTTGGAAGACTTTCTGGCAAAGAACGGGGTTATCTATGAAGTCAGGAAACTATTTTTCAGTATTTTCAGAACTTGGTGAACTTTGGGCTTGGGTGCCTGTCTTCTACCTAAGTTGTACTTTTCAATCTGACTCCTACTGTTTAAAATTACAAAAGCCTTTGGAAAACTCACTGTTGAATAGGACAAACCATAACTATTGACTCTAGGTATAGTTCAATACTAAGATTTCACCCTGACATATTTGGAATGTATCTGGAATTTAACCTTTATGGCACAATCTAAAAACACAAATGATTGGGAAAAGAAGCACAAGTCACATCCAGAAAAAAAAAAAACAAGTCCTAGTGCATTCAAGCAGAATTTTTCCCAGATCTTTGAGCTTTGCTCTGAGGTGGTGGCAGTAGGAAGGGGCTGGCTGTTTGCTGGGGGACTGGTGCTGTTGGATGGGGCTGGGGTACCCAAACCACTCCTCCAGACCTTACAGCTACCGAGGACACACAACCCCAAGTTTAATTAGTGAGGCCTCTGCTTTTGGTGTGATAATTCATCATTTTGCTCCAGCAGTTCTGAAGTTGATTGCAAAAATTTGTAAATCAGTATAAACAGATCAAACGACATAGTTTTAGTTTCTTATGACTTCTTTGAGAAAAGAAGTCACATAAGAGTACCAAAAAAAGGGGCTATCTTGAAGTCGTTAAGGAATCCAGATTTAATCCTGCGTTTTATGGAAGGACAGTACCTCCACAGGGAAGTGGATGGTCTGGGCTTTCCTCCATGCTCTGTAAACTCCTGTGCCAGGGGAGAGGAGCGCACCACCACAGCTGTGTTTTCATACAATTCAGGCACTTAGTGCTCACACTACGCTCTTCTAGCCAGCATGTTTTACTCTTGTTTTAAAACGCCAGTGGTCTGTATCTGGTCCTCTGCTTCATCAAACATACACAAATGTGGTATGTTATTCTATAGAACAATATTTCTATTTTCACAGACTGCTGAAAACAAATAGGGGTATTGATTGCTCCTGGTGGTGATTGTTATTGCAGCTAATTACAGCAATATTAACACTGGATTTTTTTCTCCATAAGGTTTAAAAAAAGTAATATAGGAGACATCAAATAAGATAAGGTCATACTAAATTTAAATCCATTTTCTTCACATTTCCGTTCATGACTTCATTTTTATTCTCTTCAGTACCTTGTTATCTAATTGTATCTGACATAGTTTTGAGGTCAAATTGTGTCTCATATTTTATGTATGTCCATGACAGTACCATGAGGGAAACAAGAGTCCCATCCTAGTCCTGTCCCACATCACCCACAAAACTGGAACTTCACAGACAATTTTGGAATTCAGGTACTAATAATATTTGGAAGCAGAGACTCAGACGTTTTGATATTATCTATATTTTGCATTATCTATACAGTCATGTATCTTGCTCATTTGTATTTAATCAATAGGCTCTTCATCTTGGAGATGGAAGGTAAATGTGCCTGGGAAGCTAGGTAAGGCTATGTGAATGCAGACAGACCATAAAACCACTGTATAGGCATACAGCCCTTGCTCACCCATCCTCCTAATGCTTAACTCATCCACATTTTACATGACAGAAATAGGAGACAGAATACAGTTTTGTGATTTCAGAAAAAAAACTCCACAGCACTGTTTCGTGAGTTCATATTCTTTCAGTTCTAAACCCTGTTGAATTCTGACAGCAGACATAAATGTAGTTGAACAAGGTTTGACCCAAAATGTGCAAATAATAGCTCCATAAGATGACCGCTACATGGTTTAATCAATCATTGTAAACATGAAATTTCACCTTACGGCAATAATAATTTCCCCACATAATCCAACCTTTCACTAAGGCAGTAAAAAGCCTTTTCCCATGTCTCAGGTGGTGGTGGCACTCCATGAAAAGCCTTAATTTGTGCACTGAACCACAAAATGGAGGTTCTGACCTCTTGTTACGTGCAATCCTACACTGAGTGTATAATACAGTTTGAACTGAGAATCTCATTGCAGCAATCCTCCAAGGTTCAGATTAGTTCAATACAACTGAAAGTTCATATATTGTAGCAGTCAGCTGTCAACACTCAATAACTAACCGCAAATTGACTGTGACTTTCTAACAGTAAGAAAGTAAATCTTTGAAACAAAAATTGGGATGCTTGACAATGTCTTTGTGATTCATAGACAAATTTTTACTATAAACTAAACAGTGTAACATGAAGAAATTAAAAACAACGTACCTAAGTATTAAATTTGTTTTCAGTTAATTGCAATGACTCATCTACCAAGATTAAATGATTTTCATTGTCAATTAATAAACTAATGAATTGCTCTGTCAATTAACGGCAACAAGAATCAGGGGAAAACATTATCTAAAAATGTATAGCGAGTTACTGGCTTGAGCACACTTACATCTTCTAAGCAAGTTTCAAAGCACCTGTAGTGACTTGTGAACTTACACCAGGACTGATAAAGTAGTTTCCACTGGGGAATTCACCTGCCTACACTCCTTGCTGGTTTGGATCTCTTCCCAACAGAACTGCGGGGTTTGGGCTCTTAAGTGATGAAGAATTAGTTCTAGAAAGGGATTTTAACTGAACTCCCGTTGCAGGCTCTCAAAATCCTCAGAGCCCTTAATAAGCAGACGTCTGCCCTTGGTCTAGGTGTAGAGCACTAGAACCCTGGGTAAAGGCGTTAATGAGCAGCCTGTGAAGTGTGTCTGCCTGTCTGCCTGTCTCGTATGAATATTTATATAAAGGTTTTACGGTATGGGGAAAAACTTCAATAGGCTGGATTCAGAGGTCTTCTGTGAATGTTTTTTGGGCGCGTAATTAGGACGCTTTGTCCTGAGCCATTTAGACACTTCTGCCATTGTGCTAGAGAGGAAGCCTGACTTACACATCATGCCTAGTAATGCAGAGTTATGAATAGGGGATGGCCTGGAAGTTTACATATAGACTTAAAAGAAGCTCTCTCACTGCCTGTTTTCTTATAAATGCTTCCAATTAAGAGTGCAGGCACAAACAGATGAAATGAAGAGAGTGCTAAAACTCCCTTGAGTGAACAAGGAAGGTTTCAACTTTGAGGTGAAAAGCAAATTGAATTCCTAAGGGGTAGCAAGATGAAACAATCAGCACAATGTAACAAACCAGTAAATTTCAATGACTATATGTAAAATGGGCCAAATGGCCCAACAGGAAAAAGCTCAGACAAACAGCGCAATTTTCTCTGAAAAGTAGCTCTTGAACACAAACTAGCAGAGGCCTTTCTTGAGAGGTGCACAGCAGACAGGTCACAGCTGATGAGCAATTAAAGAGTGATGACTGCAGTATAATTTGAATTGACTTTCAAGGGACAGCAAAGGTGCCAAATCAGTACACTGACCCCAACCTTGGGCAAATAAAATGCACACATTTTTTAAAAGACCTCCAAAATAAACATATTTCTAGTTTTGATAGCAATGCCACTTTTTAGAGCTCTCCAAAATGCCTACTAATTTTCCAGAAAAGAAAACAGTTAAATTAAAAGATTCAAGAGGATATGCCAAAATGTTGTGATGCACTGATTATTTCAGTTATTTAGACTGGATAGGACCATGGTTTCAAGGAAGTTCAGAAAGCAATAAGAAGCAAGGTAAATATGTAATAATGTCAAATATGTTCAGCTTTGACAGATGCAGCAGCAAAAAATAATTGAAAAAAAGGCATTGAGAAAAACTAAACTACTTTCACTTTGTTAGGTTTTCAATTAATTGTATCAGCTGAAAGAAGAGACCAGGGCATCCCTGGACAGCTAAATCAAGATCTCCTTTCAATGCATAGCTGGAGTCCAAGCAGATATTTGGAAATATGTCAGAAATTATGAAGAAAGAGCATTATTGCCCCTTAACACAAATCACCAGTGTGGCTTCATCTGGAAAACTGCATTCTGTGCTGGTGTTGCCTTCTCAGAAAAAATTAAGCACAATAACATCAGTCAGAGGGAACACTGATGAAAGTGACCATGGAGAAGTTCCAAATAAAGGGAGATGGAAAAGGTTAAGAATGATTATTCTGGAAAGAAAACAAATATAAAGACTAATGAGTGTTGCTAAGATGAAGACTGGGAACTTTCGTTCTCCCTCCCTCTAGAAGAACAAGAACACCTAAGGGGATTAATGAGAAGGCTGAATGTAAGAAAACCAGTGAAAGGATACACCTTTTTCTCACATCCAGGTAATTATCACTGCAGGAAACTGCTGAGGGTAAGGGGTAAATGAAGACTGAAATAGCTATAAAGATATCAAGAATATCTGGAGTTATCACAATATATTTAGAAAGGCACCTGGCATAAATGAGACGTATGAGAAAAGACTGGGGAAGTATGTCACTTCTACCTACTGTGCCTGTTCCTCTGAAGCATCGGCACTGGCAATACTGAATTCAGGTATGACGCAACATGGCTATTCCTGCTATTTCCACACTACACATGAATGATCCACAGCATTTGAAACAGTGGTAATACTTGTCCTAGATGAAATGCAGCTACTACCAAAACTTAAAATAGTTCTGTAACAGACACTCTACTTGCATTCAGGTAAGCAACTAAGTTAACTTCAAGAAGTTGGCTGGAGCAACTGATATGACTGATTCTTCCCTTACTTAGATTCAAGGGAATGTGTCACTAGATGCTTTTTAGCAATGTCTCCCTTAACAGTAAGGTCCATCATGGACCTTCATTCACAGCAAAACATGCTTGTGAATTGATATACCTAATAAATACAACAATCTCAGATCCATCAGACGCAGCTTTCTTAGAGAACTGGGGATTATATGACTCTTTTGTATTGCAATATCCACCATGTTCAAAGAGCAAATGCTGTTCTTAGACAGTACTGCCTTTCACTCCCCTTGTAAGTGAATAGGATTGAACAGACTTTGAACTAACCAACACTACAGAGTACATCTTCTATAAATTTGTGGGCAATGATATTTTAAAATGGCACAATTCAGTGATTCCTCACTGTACAGTTCATTCTCAAAACCCAGTTCCTCTACAAAAGCTTATTTTTCTTCTGGACAGTTTCTAGATATTCTGCTTTATCTAATTGTGTTTGACCTGGAGAACCAGAAGAATACCCTGATCTGGCCATTGACCCATGTGTCTCCTGTAAAGGCAAGAGATATTCCTAAACAGTAGGAATTTTTGCAACTGGTAAGAAAATCCTTGCTGCTATTGTCTGCTTCCATGAAAAAAGACAATTTAAATGTCCAGTAAAAAAGCCAGCCACTACAGAACTTACCTACCTGTTCTTTCTCTGTCTCGATCAGACAATATTGCTGCTTACACCGTGATCATCCACCAGTGGTCTTTTCCTTTGGGCCTTCACCAGCTACTGTGTTTCCCATTACAGTTTTAATGACCAAACGTCTCCACTGGTGAACATGCACAGGGCACAGTAGCTCTTACGAAACTAATTCCAGGAACTTAGAGGTCTTAGATTAGATTAGGGACAAGTACCAGCTGTTCTTGCTACCTTAATTCAGCGCTCTGCATTGAAAGACCTGCCTCTTCCCACTGGAAAGCTGTTGGGTAATGCTACTTTCAAGGAAGGCCAGGAAATGTAGTTACAATGCTCTCCAGATGTAGCTTCATGCAGCAATGCAGCAAATCAATTTAGCCAACATCGGAATAAAATGTTCAAGTAGCACCAGACAGACACTGTAAAAAAACTTACATGAAATATAGACACTGAACTTTTTATTTTCTTACATAAACTGTATTTATTATTTTTAGCCTTATCCTCCTCATCATCAAAAGCAAGGCACCCCCAATACAAGTCTACCATTAAACTGTGGAAATATCCTGTCGCAAATTAATTAAGATAAGGAGCAAAAGGATCTTTCACTAGCTGAAGCAGATGAAGCTGAGACAGGCATTATTTAATCTTGCAAATTAAATCTCTGCTGAATAGCCAAATAAACACAGGTTGCCTAATGCTACTCTACCTTGTACTGCAATTCAATTTAAATGCAGGAGAATAAAACAAATGAAGCTGCTACATATGATTTCTTCTGGTAAAGGTAAAGCAGAGTATAGTCTCAATCACTTCCTTCTTACCAAGGTAGCTGTACCAAAAGAACCATCTACGTCTGAGAAAAAGCAAGATGAAGTGTGGGACTAGACCTGAGTTCTTGTTATGTCCTTCTCATTATGAAGGTTAATACAAGACTCTAAATCACCACGTTTGCTCAAGTCCCTTTATGTCTTGCCTCTCAAGTGTGTTGGCCACCCCTGTTCAGGCTGGACTTCCACCACCCGAGACGGAGGTGAGGACTGGTGTCGCTGAGCTTCCAAATAAACACCACATGAATTCACTCAGCTCCCAGTGGCAGAAGGCAGGTCATGAGCCAGGACAACTATGGCATTTTCATGCTCCTGGATGCCCAAGCTGAGGTTGTAAATAACTGCAAGACTTTTTTTTTTCTTTATTTCAAGGATGTATCCATTCTTCAGCTAACTGTTAAAATTTTATGCCCCTTAACAGATAAATGATGTATTTTGACCGTGGCAGGTGACGAGCATATATTCAAAGAGAAACCCTTAAAAAACTGATGTCCAGCTCTGATTAAGTTGACTATCTGAATTCAAAGCATGTCTTGACTGCTTTCCATGAAAACAACTGATCCTTTTCATGGGTTAATGCCATTGTAACTTCCTCTACACATTGAACAGATTACCATGGACACAAATTCAGACTCCTTCCATTCACACAAGGTCCGTAGAAATTTACATAAGTCTGCAGAGAAAACAGGCAGCCAAGCTTTCACTGGCATGAATATTGTGATGAAACTTTCAAACACCACATATTTTTGTCTCCTAAAATACAGTCTACAGTAAAAACCTGAAAATTAGTTAAACAGTAAGGGGGAAAAAGTATTTTAGGTAACTGTTTAACACAGTCTTTTAAAAGAAATAATAACTATCCAACTATCTTAGGTTAATTTGCTGCAAAATGAAAAGAGTTTGGAAATATCCTATACACGACAAAAATGCTATTCTGCTATGCCAAAATAGCGAGCTTTTTTACATAAAAAAAATTACTCTGCAAGTCACAGCAGTGCATCTGCACACATGAAACAAAATGAAAATATCTTCACTTGACCAATAAGGTGTCCTCAATGCAGTATAGCTTTGCTGACCTTTTAAAAAATAACAGGAATTTTGGCATAACCAGGCATTCTCAAACAAAAGGTGGGCAATTCTACTCCTCCCAGACCCATTCTTACCAATTTTGTTTAAAAAATTTCACTGAAATCCGTTTTGGTCCGTAAGACCTCACTGTAATTTTGCATTCAAGGACTTTGAATGAGGAGAGGCCAGGACAGGGTCTCCCAGATAGTGTATTTACTGCAATTATGTTTATATATCATTATTAGCAAGTAAGTTTTAAAAAGATCTTGGGAGATTCTAGTCTTATAAATTCAAATGCTCCTACTGTGCACCGAAATGACATGAAAATGTTTCCCTGAAAAGCAGTAAAACACCTGCTGTTACAAAATGCCTCTTAAGAAAACCAGACCTTTCTGAGGAATCTGGGTCAGTCCTCTTAGGCTAACCTTTTGGTGAAGGGTGTGTTACAGCATGACGGTCAGAGTTTTACTTGGACAGTCTCTTACTCCGAAGGCACCGAGGGATGCATGGCCTGTCCCAAATGTTTTGTCTTACATTTCTGACCTTATTGCCATCCAATCATAGTCTTCCACCCCTTTCAGATCATTTAGGGCTAATCAACGTTGTGTCTTCCCTCCACAAACCCCTCCCTCTGCTGGCTTCCAAACCTTTTTTGGCAGCTTCTGCTCCTGCAAAACTCCTCCTGTGACTCTGCTGTGTACATGCTGAAAGATTTTCCAGCAATGAAATATATGTTTGAAGTTTTTCCTAATAGAATTACATTGAGATTTTAAACTGAAAAACATTTTCATAGTTAAGTCCTTTCCTGCTAACAAAACTCATGGTTTTAATGAAAGGAATTCTGTTTTTTTCTTTACCTGAAGCCTATTTTTACAGCCCATAAAGATAATTACAAATTGAACAGATTTTTACATTTAAGGATGGAAATTTTACAGAGTTCAGAGTTAATTACTAGTTTCTCTGACAAGCTGTGAATTATTTCTAAGTCAGACTAACATGTAACAAAGCTCTTTCTGGCCTCCCTTACACATCCAAGCCTCTTTGTGAGAAAGTGTAGCTTCATTAAAGGAACAGTAAGTTTTGCCACTGATTTTGCAGAGACCATTAACCCGAGATTTGACCTGAGAGTACACAAAACTGGTGAAATTATCTAAAATGCTCTCAATTCAAATAGCTTAAAACACAATTTCCACAAATGAACTGAAAGAAACTTTTCCTTTGCCCTATTCACCTTCGAAGCAAAGTACCCCTTGTGCTTTAAATTATCTGCTCATCCTAATACAGGGTTTAACAATTATTTCCAAACAGCGAAATGCATTTCTTAGTAAAAGAAAACAGAAAATTTAGTAAGAGGCATTGGTTATTCTGAGTAAACTATTCAATCATTTATTCTGTGCATGAGAGAATTCTACATAAGTAAAAATCCCTATGCTGACATCAGTAATCATGCATGCATATTACGTAGTGACCTCTGTCTGGGACTTCAAAGCAAATCTTGAGGCTGTACCTTAAATTCTGCTCTTAAAATGAATCTGGGAAGAAATTTAGCATCCTGACAATCAACTGAAAAAGACACGAATCCTGAGTTTCTATGTGATCTTTGTCCAAGGGCATGTACAGAAGAGATTATAGTTGGGAGAAGAAACTGGAAAAACCTTTCTTCATTCCATAAATACCTACCACTAGCAACAAATGTATTTCATATATCCACAGGGCTTTCTGCCATTCAGCATTCAATACTTCACACAATATTCTCTGGTTCTCCATACCATTACCTTGTTACTTCAGTTTTACCATCAGCTTCAAGGGACTTCCATCAAAATAAGTCTCTCCATAAAAAGGAAATAGCTTTGCTGTGAAGAAGCAATATATAAATTATATGCTGTTTCATTTATGGGAAACGCAAATCTTCCAAGCTACAAGTGTTGATTATTTGAAATTATGTATAATGTGTGATGAAGAATACTGCCTCTTTCCTAACCACAGGTTTCTGCACAAACATACTAAAGCAAAATGGAAGAAGAAAATGAGAAATCAAACACTCTTTTTTTAACTCTAAGAGAATGATACATGGAAGAAAGCAGGAAGTAAATGCTCTTTTTGGAGAAGGAGTAAAGCACACCTCTTGTTGGTGTGCTGGCTATGATCTGTATGAATGGTGCCTTTTGAACGTTCTCACAAGGCATGTATTGCAGGTAACTGAATTCAACAAGAAATAGGTAACTATATCAAAATCTATATTAGAAAAGTTCTAACCTTCATCCCAAAGGGGAAAGATATTTGGTCCTTGAATGGTTAGAATATAAATTAACTCTCCCCTCTCTTATACTCTGAGGCACTATACAGGAAAGAATCACACTGTATCACAGAATTGTTTTTGTTGGAAGAGACCTTTAAGATCATCAAGTCCAACTGCTAACCCAGCACTGCCAGGTTACCACTAAACCAAGTCCCCAAGCACCACATCTGTATGTCTTTGAAACACCTCCAGGAATGGAGACTCCACCACCTCCTTGGGCAGCCTGTTCCAATGCTTTACAACCCTTCCGGTGTGAAAAAATTTTTCCTAATATCCAACCTGAACCTCCCCTGGCACAACTTCAGGCCATTTCGTCTTGTCCTGTCGCTTGTCACATGGGAGAAGAGTCCAACCCCCACCTCGCTACAACCTCCTTTCAGGTAGTTGTAGAGAGTGATATGGTCCTCCCTCAGCCTTCTCTTCTCCAGGCTAAACAACCACAGTTCCTTCAGCCGCTCCTCACAGGACTTGTTCTCTAGACCCTCCACCAGCTTCGTTGCTCTTCTCTGGACACACTCTAGCACCTCAATGTCCTTCTTGAAGTGAGGGCCCCAAAACTGGACACTGTATTCAAAGTGTGGTCTCAACAGTGCTGAGTACAGGTGAACAATCACTTCCCTACTCCTGCTGGCCACACTATTTCTCTGTGGCCACACTACTTGGGCACCTGGGCACACTGATGGCTCATACTTAGTCGGCTGTCAACCAGCATCCTCAGGTCCTTTTCTGCAGCAGCTTTCCAGCTGCTCTTCCCCAAGCCTGTAGCATTGCAAGGGGTTGTTGTGACCCAAGTGCAGGACCCAGCACTTGGCCTTGTTAACCCACGGCAGCATGAATCTCCTACGCATCTTATAGCTGGGATTAGAAAGAAAAAGCTAATAAAGGTCTAGCCTTCTATTGTAAATTCCAACTTTCATATAAATGTATCTTGGCTTTCATTAGGAGAGTGTAGCATTATGAAGTTCTCAGGGGACCATGGCTTTACATAAATACCTGCACACATTCACTTTTAAGATCAATGTGTGGAATACCACAGAGTGTAGATCTGGCTATTTTCATTTCTTTATTGGCAAAACTTAGTGAAGATCAAAATGAAGTCATTACGCCTTTCCAAAACAGATCATAAATGTTTCATCTCTTATTCCAAAAGAAAAGAATTAAAACTGTAGCGCAGTGGAGCAGCAGATCTTGGCACACAGCAAGTTTTCCTGAGGCAGGGGAACACCAGGGCAGTGGAAAGACCCACCAGGAGCTGACAGCTCTCATGGGAGATGCTGATGAGGTCTTAGCATTGCCAGAGCAGTCGTGGCCACCCCCACCCCTTCAAAAAGTGGCCTAGGGAATGCAAGCAACCAGGAGGACCAGCAAACAGAGCAGGCAAACAGCATGGTGTGTCAGCCAGGATGTGGCACCAGCAGTTTGTGTGTTGATTTGTGTGTCAGTTTGTGCACAGGAAGGGTGTAGTCACCATACCAGCTCAAGAAGTCTCCACCATAACGGTGGGCACTCACCTCAGTGTCAAAACCAGTGTTTCTACAAAGAAAGTTTCTGAGACATCTGATGCTTCAACCCACAGGGAACTGGTAAGAAAGGAGAGTTCAGCACAGGCGGTAGGTTGCAATGACTGCCCAGACCCTTTTCCTGCTGAAAAGGTATCTACCTATGCAAAAGATGTGCACAGGTTGATGATCTGTTGCATCAGGTGGCCAAGTTGCAGGGAACAGTTAAAAGGCTGTGCAATATCAGAGGTGCTGAGATGGAGATAGATAAGAGGTTTCAGAATCATGCGTGTGTGGCAGACACCACAGAGAATAAGGCACTTTGGACCCTGGTGACCCACAAATAAAAGGACTCTGCTTCAGTCCTCACCTTCCAAATTAACAACCAAAACCAGATACAAAGCTTTAATATCTGTAAACACCCACAAGCAAGGTCTGCAAGGAAAAACTGTACCAGCAGCACACTGGATACCACAAAAGGAAACAACAAGTGCTCATAGTGGGTGACTCTCTGTTGAGAGGCACTGAGGAGCCCATCTGCCAGCCCAACAGAAGTCACAAGAGGTATGCTGCCTTCCAGGAGCTAAGGTCTGAGATGTTGCCAAGAGGATGCCACAACTTTCAAGAGCACAGACCACTATCAATTTCTGCTTCTTCATGTGGGCATGAATGACACTGCAAGCCAGAACCTGGGCAGAATTAAGGAAGACTACAAAACCCTGGGGGTGCATGTGGAAAGTATTGATGCTGAAGTTATCTTTTCTTCCATTTTACCTGTTGGTGGAAAGGGTGCAGCCACAAATAGACGTATAATGCAAATCAACTTCTGGCTGCATGGCTGGTGCTGTTGTGAGAGTTTTGGTTTTTATGACAATGGGTCATTCTTCAATGACTATAGCCTGGCTACGGAGGGATGAGATCCACCTGTCAAGAACAGGCAAGAGGATCTTTGGCAGCAGGCTGGCCAACTTGATGAGGTGGGCTTTAACATGAAAGACTCAGAGGGTGGGGTCCAAGGTGGCAATGTTCATGTCATTGCAACCAGCTAGGCAATAAGCCAGGCCCATCAGAGCAGCGACAAACATTCCTTAGCTGCCTCCCAAAATGCAAACCAGGAGACCATCCACCTTAAGTGTATGTATATACACACAGCCTGGGGAACAAACAGGAGGAACTGGAGCTCCATGCCCAATCAGAAAGTTATGATATCACAGGAATAACCGAAACATGGTGGGACAACTCACATGACTGGAGGATCATGATGGATGGCTATAGGCTGTTTTGTAAAGACAGGTAGGGAAGATGTGGAGGAGTCATGGTCTATGTTAAGGAGAACCTTGAATGTATAGAATTCAACTGCAACGATTGTGGAAGCCCTATCAAGAGCCTCTGGGTCAAGATCAGGGGTCTCCAAGGGGGTTCTTACTGTAGGCATCTGCTACCAACCTCTAAACCAAGATGATAAGGCCAACAAAGCAACATCTGAGTCACTTAAGCAAGCTTCAGGTCAACAGAATCCAGTTCTCATAGGTGACTTCAACTACCCAGACATTTGTTGGAAGAACAATAGAGCAGCTCACATGTCATGCATCAAGTTCCTGGAATGCATAGAGGACTGCTTCCTCATACAAATGTTAGATGTGCCATCCAGCAGTGAGGCACTGCTGGACTTGCTAGTCACAAATCAAGAAAACCTGCTTTGTTATATCTCAGTTACTGATAGCCTTGGCTACAGTGATGGGATCAAGAGTAGCCTGATGAAGTTTGCCAATGATACAAAACTGAGTGGGGAAGTGGACACTTTGGAAGGGAGAGTCACCCTGCAGGAAGAGCTGGATAGGCTAGAAGAGTGGGCTAACAAGAAGTTTAGCAAAGACAAGTGTAAGGTCTTGCACCTGGGAAAACATAATCCAGGAGTGCAGCACGGGTTGGAATGTACACAGCTGGAGAGCAGCTCTGTAGAAAGGGACCTGGGGGTCCTCGTGGACAACAAGCTCAACATCAGTGAACAGAATGATGCTGCAGCAAAGAAAGCCAACAGGATATTGGGTTGTGTCAACAAAAGCCTCACTAGAAGAGACAAAGAAGTAATTATCCCACTCTACTCAATGCTTGTCAAGGCCACACCTGGAATACTGTGTTCAATTTTGGTCTCTGCTATACAAAAAAGCTGTGGAAAGGCTGGATAGAGTCCAGAGGAGGGCCACAAAGATGATCTAAGGACTGGGAAGCCTGAACATATGAGGACAGTCTGAAAGAACTGGGTTCATTCAGCCTTGAGAAAAGAAGAATTAGGGGAGACATTATCACCATGTTCCAGTATTTAAAGGGTGGCTACAAAGAAGATGGAGTCTCCCTTTTTACAAGCAGTTACATGGAAAGAGACATAGGATAATAAGTACAAGTTACTCCTGGGGAGATCCTGATTGGGCACAGGAGGAAAATTTTTCACAATGAGAATGATCAGCCATTGGAATAATCTTCCCCAGGAAAGTGGTGGATTCCCCAACACTGAACACTGGTAAGATTCAGCTGGACAGGGTGCTTGGCCATTTTATCTAGACCATGCTTTTTCCAAGAAACGTTGGACCAGATGATCCTTGGGGACCCTTCCAACCTGGTATTCTATGATTCTATAGTGTGTATGTGGAGCTTAACGTGAATGTAGAGCTTTTGTTAAAAAAGAAAGAAAAGTTTACTGGAAAAAGTTCTTTGTTAACCCAGAATAGGACCCAAACTTTAATTCTACTCTCTTATAGGTTGTTTTCTTCCTTCTCTCCTTTCTTTCATTCCTAACTTTCCCTTTTCTTTTTGGATGAATTTGGATGGCATTTTATGGCTTGAAAGTTTTCATCTAGTTTTTGCTGACTTTCAGTTGTCCATTTAGCATTCCATATGCACTCCTTTCCAGATTTCTAATGTTTTAATTGCTCTGTTTAACCTGTTTTCAACCACCTTACCATGCAAAAGCCAACCCACTGGGCAGGGCCCATAACTTCACCTGCTGCAAGGGCAGGCACATGTGTCACTGAAGAATCAAGACAGGCAATAGCTGAAACACAGTTGCAGTCATCAAAGCAGTCAGATCATTTTTCCTATGGTCATCTTGGGAGCAGACCAAGAGTTTTTTAATGGTCAAATTGATCGCTCTGGTCTGATCTGCTCTTAGTAGCTACCTCTACCACAGAGTAGGCAGACACCTATTTGTGTGCATGCATGGTGTCTGGTGAGTGCAGTAAGCTCAGTGCAATAGGAATAAGCTTCTCAGCCCTGGCAAACTGACAGATTAGGGCAAACTGCTGCCATAAAATTAACTTCCCAGGGAAAGCAAGCTGCCAGCAATGGGCTGAATGATGGATGAATTGTTCTCTAAGGCTGCATATAACACACGGATCATTGCTTGAACACTCCCTTTCTCTTGTATCAAATTTAAGCTCCCCTTTTCACCCATGTGTTTGTGCCTCAGCCCACATCTCAGACTTGATCTACCCATCATTAACTTCCTAGTCCCAAGGGTCTCATTTGGATTTCATAATTTACCTTTATTTTTATGGTTGTCTTTTCTCAGCATACTTCTCTTATACTGCTGATTCATAGGCTGAGCCATGTCATCACCAGCAAAGCAAACTCCTTCATATCTAAACCATTTCTTCATTAATTGTCAGGCACTTACTTTCTCAAGGCTTGTCATTATTAATTTTGTCATAATTAGATTAAGGGTGAAGGAAGATCTTATCCATGCTGAATGCCAGGTAAATGCAAACTAACACTTTAACATGAGGGTTAAAGTTGAGTAGGTAATGGGGTTTTTTGAGTAAATAATGAAAATTTTATCAGTATTAATTCTAACTACTACGAATGCATGCAATGAAAGAGACATTAGAGTATTAATATGGAGAAATCACATTCTATATTCTCTGTCTAGTGCATGTTTGCTAGTTTGATGTCAACTAATTGTTAAATCAAACGGAGATGAAAGGGTCCCATTTTAATTTACCCAGCAATGCCTGGCTTATTGCCAAATAAATGGGCTCACTGCCCTCATACTGGCAGTATGCTGGTTTATTTATGTTAGGATTAAGTTTTATTCATTCATTAAAATATATCTGGTCTCCTATGAATTCCATATTAGCACTGGAAGGAAAGGAGATGGAAGAATATAACCAGGAAAAAAGGTTCTGTTTGTTTTATCATTGGTATTTTAATGTCTCCTTTTATCTTTGTAACACTTGGGAGGCTACATTGGTGTATGCTGAATAACAGGCAGCTCTCATTCAAGCACTGAATATTCCATTTTGTAGGATATTTTCCTACACTGAAGAAAGCAGATGCTCCTGTATACTTGGAACAAATACTCTTCTTCAAATTTAGTTTGCTATACGGTTATTTACATTAGCAGTTAACTTTTTCTAATTTCTTCCTGAGCATCCGGGTCACTTAAATCCAAGAGTAGCTGTTGGATACTAGTTCTTACCCTAATATTACCTTACTCTTACAAATTTATTTGTTGTGTAATATATGTCAGAAAATCATAATGCCCAATAGATGTACATCAAAAATTTTATGGACACAGTTCAGAGCTCAGTAGAACTTATTTTGATCAGTATTTGCGCTAGTATGCATTTCTCCTGCCAATATCGCTAAATTTTTTTTTTCCTTCCCCATAGGAAATGACTGCTTTTTGCTCTTTTGATTTTTTTTCCCTGTAAAACTACAATATTCATCACAGCCATCATGAAACTCTGGCTTGGAGAGAAAAAAGAATCAAGATCTTCTCCTTAGAGCTGCAAGCAGAACATCAATTTTATTTTCTAGAGTGAATGCAACCCAGTCAAGCACATTTTTCTTCAAGACTAGAGCCTTGGGTGGATTCTTAAAATAGCATTCATTATAGATATTGCATCAAAAAGAATTTAGGGCTGTTTTCTCCAATTAAAATAATTGTGAAATTTAGCTGAAACTTATTTCCAAATACTGTCTCCCTGAAAAAGAAACTTACAGAACTTACATTCCACACCAGCCTCTCTGTTCCCCCTTGCATACTAAAGATTTTCCCAGCCATGGTCCTTACAAGTCCAAGGTTTTTAACTCCTCTTTAGATGTTTCCTCACAAAAACAGGTATTACCAAAGGCCTGTACATTTTGGTGAAAACTCGTAAAGTCCCTGTCTGATCTGTAATGCACAACTATATTATATATTGGCACACAGCTAATTCCATATAGGCAGCAGTATGCCATGCTCAGCAGCAGTGAGTTTTACCATGAAATCTTGGTTTTGCATATTGTGCAAGGAGGCAGCATTAGGTCTGGATGCATTCATTATAAATGAAATGCACTATTCCAACCAAATTACCTTTCAACCAATACACATTTCTCCTTTGAAAATAATAAAGCTCCTTAGTTGTTTTTGGGTTATTCATGGTCATTATATCCTGAATATCACTGTCAGCACTGACTTATTGACAACTATTATTATGATTTATTTGTAATAGTGCCAGAACATTCACAGAACTCTAGTTGCATTAGGACTACATGCTGTATAAACAGAATTTAAATTATAATCTCAGATATGGATGCTTGCCACGGGCAGTGAGTTATACTCAGAATCTGCTTTGCAAGACTCCCTCATCTGTCAGACGTGAACCCTTCTTGCCTTCAGGATTTTCTAAAGGGAAACCTGGGTCACAGTCACATGTGGTGCTGAGGAAGAGAAGCAGTAAAAGGGGAGTACATAAGATCCCCTAGGAGTATGAGAAGAGAGGAGGGGTTGTGGGTCACCCACAGAAGAGAGGCCAAGACAGTGCGGAAGTGAGGGTAAGGGTGCAGAGAGGTGGTGTCTCCTCCAAATCCATCACTGCTCTTCTCGTTGCATCACTTCTCCTTGCAAGTGTCAACAAGTGTCTTCCTATAATCCATTATGTATTTGCTAGAAGTATTACATGCCTATGTATCTTTAGACATCACTGTGGTGATGATGCCAAGGAAGTTATATGAACAATTTCTGTTAAAATCAAATATATAAAGACTCATCACCTCTTGCTCTGAACAATTTTTTTCTCTGTTGGGATGAATGAACATTTCATAAACTGCTCTGCAATAAACGCCACCGGCTGCATTTTTTTTTTAAAAAAAAAGAAGAATTTGATAACATTTCCCTCTTCATTTTCCTCACTATATGGAAGAGCCATTAAAAAACCCTGAGACTGAAAGCTTGGCGTTCAGTCACTTCATTTTATTTCTCTCTAAGTTTGGTGATGTGATACCTGCAAAAGTCACGGCAGGTGTAATTTAACTCACTTCCCCAGTCTCCTTTTCTAGTAGTTACAAAAAACAGAATCACAGAACCATCTAGTTGGAAGAGACCTTTAAGATCATCAAGTCCAACTGCTAACCCAGCACTGCCAGGTTACCACTAAACCAAGTCCCCAAGCACCACATCTGTATGTCTTTGAAACACCTCCAGGAATGGAGACTCCACCACCTCCTTGGGCAGCCTGTTCCAATGCTTTACAACCCTTCCGGTGTGAAAAAATTTTTCCTAATATCCAACCTGAACCTCCCCTGGCACAACTTCAGGCCATTTCATCTTGTCCTGTCGCTTGTCACATGGGAGAAGAGTCCAACCCCCACCTCGCTACAACCTCCTTTCAGGTAGTTGTAGAGAGTGATATGGTCTTCCCTCAGCCTTCTCTTCTCCACGCTTAACAACCATAGTTCCCTCAGCCGCTCCTCACAGGACTTGTGCTCTGGACCCTTCACCTGCTTTGCTGCCCTTCTCTGGACACACTCCAGCACTTCAATGTCCTTCTTGTAGTGAGGGGCCCAAAACTGGACACAGCATTCCAGATGTGGCCTCACCAGTGCTGGTTACAGGGGGACAATCACTTCCCTCCTTCTGCTGGTCACACTGTTTCTCATACAAGCCAGGATGCTGTTGACTTTCTTGGCCACCTGGGCACACTGCTGGCTCATATTCAGTTGGCTGTCAACCAGCATCCCCAGGTACTTTTCTATCAGGCAGCTTTCCAGCCACTCTTCCCCAAGACTGTAGTGTTGTTGTGGCCCAAGTGCAAAACCCAGCATTTGGCTTTATTGAACTTCATACTATTGGCCTCAGCATGAAATAAACAGAAGCTGTACAAGTGTCCCATTTGTAAACTCTTTCCTTCATTCCTCCCTTCTTTCTTCATTCCCTCATTCCCTCCTCCCCCCCCCCCCCCCCCCCCCTTCTTTTTTTTCTCTTCCTTCATTTGCTCTCTTCCTCTCTCTCAATCTCTCTGTGGCATTTCTATGAACTCTGGAATACGGACACTTTTCCTCTTGTCAGTAGGACTCACCACTTTTTTTTTGTTTTTCCACTCATAAGTCATCATTTACTGGAAAACCACTGAAATCTGGAATGGCCCTTTTATTCATTTTAACATATGCTTTCTTTTTTAAGGAGCGAGTCAAAAGAAAGGTAGGATTTTACTCCCTGTTCGCTTGTGCAATTCAAAGCTTTTATCCGCGTCAATATTTGTCCTTATGGTCACAACTTAGAAGTCAACATTTACTTCTGAATTAGGAGCAAAGGACAGAGAGCACCGCCTCCATGAAGTCAGAACTGGAGACAATAATAATGTACCAGGACACTGCAGTGTGGTAACTGGAAATGAACACTGAAGCATGAATGGTGACCCATTTCCCTTTTTACCTGGCAGTATGGAAGGCATGAGAGAAAAACTGTGCCGATTCATTTGGCACCAGGTACCACCTAGAACAATGTGTGTTGCAAGGCTTCATGGAACTGAGACGGCAGCTAATGGAAAATAGCCACCAGCCCTATACCAATGCTCATACGTGCACGTTTGTGGTATGAAGAATGATACATGAAGAAAAATGACACATGAAGAAAAATGACACAGGAATTATTATTCTCATCATCAAACATGACATGTAGACTCAAGCTATACTGACTGCTACACGAGGAAAACCTAAATTTTAGGATGTTACGACTGTCCTCCCAAACTTCTAGGTATATACAGCATGTGAACACTAAATTACAGCAGTTAGGTAAAATAACATCAGTGGTATCCCCATTCAATATACCTGTTTCTTTTGTGAGATGTTAGTGCTTTGTTTTATACAGCGAATGCGCATCAGATTTTGCTACATTTCTCCATGTTGACTTCCAGGCTGGGACCATGAGGTAACAGACCTTGTCACAGTCCATGGTTTCTTGGAACCACTGGGTAAGAATTTCCATTTAGGATTATGATCAGAGAGGATCCACTGTAAGATAAACATTCAGATCAGCAGTTCTGACCCAAGTTGTCAGACATAACTGTACATGCAGCCTCACCTAAGTGAAGCCATACACCATTAGGAAGGCTGTGCTCATGCTGAAAGGACTATCTTGTCATCAGAAACAGCATACCTTGGCTCCTGACGTGTCAGTGTTCACACTGTACTACCTGTGCACCCTACTATTTGCACAGCATTTTTGTTCCTCAACTGACTTCGGAAAGTATGTGGATATTGTCTAAGCTTTGCAGACAGCAGACCGAAGCACAGAAGGTAAAAGGACATGCATGACTTGACACTGTCTGCAAGGTTCAGCTCCCAGGTCTCATGATTTTCAGTTTTGTATTGAGTCACCAGAATCCATTAGATCTCCAGGTGAATGCTTCTCCTCACCTCTAAGTCTTGCCTGGGGCTTACATGGCATGCAAGGGGCTGCGCCAGGGGCTGCCAGTGACTGCAAACCGACCCGCCTGCACACATGCCCTAGGTCCCATCAAGACTGCAAAGGCTACCTGCATACCCTCCTTGCTGGAGGACTCTGCCCTACAACATAAGACTTGGAGCTAATCTTTTTTCTCTCGAAAAACCTTTAGAAATGTGAATATGCTCTTGTTCATACGAAACACCTTTGAGTGAAGTATTACTACATCTACCTTACAGAGGAGGAACTGAGACAGACCCTTTCCATACCTCTTTGAAAAATCTTACACACAGGAATGGCTAGAAAAGACGTGATAGATTGCTGCTTCACCAACTCAACTGCTTTTTATACCAATATATGATTTTTTCTTAGCAGCTCCTCCCATCCTCTCTGTCCTATCAGTTTCTCTTTTTGTAATTTATTTTATTTCTAAATTCCCTTGGGCAGGTGTCACATTCCTGCTCTGTGTTCATGTGGTACCTTATGCAATAAACAAATGACACTTAGATGGTCACTGACAAATGCTCTTAGATGTTGTTGATGCATAAACGATATATGATAGAATTTCCTGATTATATAGCACCTCCAGATCACTTTACCCTTAGACCCCATTTTTATTTAAATATCCAATACGTGTAAAAACTCAGTTAGAGGATTAATCTGTCCATGAAATGAAATAAGTATAATGTGTACTTCTTGAATGTTTGTAAAATTTCTGTGGTACATTGGCATTGCATCAATAGGCACAGTGCTAACACCTAATCCCTCAGTGGAAAGCTTACGGACAAGTAGTGAGATAGATTTTTCCCTTGTTTTACTTGGATGTAACTTTATTTTGTTATTATGATATAAAACCATTTTAATAATACTGTTCCTTCAAAAAGCAGCTTGAAGAGTATTTCTCGCTTCTTCAAACATCTATTGGGGGAATTTATTAAACAATTAATCAAAGTAAATAAAAAGTTTCTGAAGAAGCCTTCAACAGGTACAGATTAATTGCATGTGACAGCACTACACTAGCTTAAAAATATCCATACATCCTTAAAAACAAAGTCTTTCTAGAATGCCTTTTTATTTTCTTAAAATGTTGCTATTTTCTTTCTTCCATCCATCAATAACTGGAAGTTATTTGAGGAAGTGTTGAAAGTTTACAAACCGAAACAACACTGCTTTGTACCAAAGAACCTCTAAAATTTTAATCATCTCATGAAAAATTGAATAAGTTAGGGAAACAGTTTGGTGGATGTCATTGCTGAACCCACAATCAACACTAGTCAAGCAAAGAAGACAGCTTCACATATTTTTCTCTTGGAATAAACGAAGGCAAAATCAAGCTTCTAGACTGTAGTTAGATAGTTTCCTTACAAAATATTCCCACCTTTGAACAGAAAAAAATAGGCTTTCAGACACATTTTTATAATTTTTTAAAAACCTTAAAAAGTACTACTGAAGTATCTGAGTTGGCACATAGGACAGGTCAGAATATTTTCATTAGGTTCATTTCTAGCATTGTATCAGAATGTAGCCTTCTAATTGCATAGAAATTTAAAAAAAAAAAAAAATTAAGAGGGCATGAAAGTAAAATTCTTCAATTAAGTCTTATCTTCATACCGTAAGTACACACAACTGCAGACTTCCTAGAACTTTCACAGTCATTTATGCAATACAGAAATATTGAAATGGCTTCAAATTGAGTTTTGGAAGGAGCAACAGCAAATCTTCCTCTGGCCCTCTGCCATGCCAGCGCATTTAGCAGTTTGCCCCTGTTCTGTCACTGTGTCTCTTCAGTTTAAGTCATGCATTTATTTCCTGCTGTGGAGTGATCAAAGCTTTTCTGTCTAAGACAGAACATTGTAATTGCCAATTTCAAAGGTTTTAGGAAGTTCCTTCATAGATTTAAAATAATTAGCAACAGCCTTAGTGCTCATCTACTGAGTTATATCTTCTAAGTGTTACACAAGTGTTAATTAATTACAGGTTTGACTAAGCCTTTAAGGTTTTGGCTGTACTGGGAGCCGTGTAATACGCTCCACCTCAGCCGAAAGCCCTGGAGGTATGGGGCTTTAGGGAGGCTTAGTGACTCACCGGGGAAATGAATCTGTTGTCTCTATGCCATCTAAAGCAGCTGATTTGCTACAGAAAGGAGTGCATGCTGTATTTTCTCCCAGGACACCGCAGCTGTTGCTCACTCAGTTGCCATACCTGCCTGCGGCAGAAAATCTCCTGCTATTCCAACAGGGCTGGTGCAAATACATACATATCCTACACAGACTAATGATACAGCTACACAGTTTTCTTTTCTGGGAGAGATACAATATACTTTTGTGTCTAACTGGTTTTAAGTTTCTGCAATATAAAAGAAATAGGAACTGGTCCAAGACTGAAAGCTGCACAGACTTAATGGATCCAAGGTTAAGTAGGTGGCTATTCAGAGATGCCTAAATGACCTAGATAAGCAACAGACCGACCCATCCAGGAGATACAGTACCATTCTTTAGCAGGTTTCAAAACTACAGGAGACAACAGAATTCCTGGTGTTTTTAACACTGAAGAGCAGTTAGATAAAAGACAGAAATAATCAAACTGACAGGGACTGGAACCCCCTGTCTCACTCCTTTCACTGAGAGACATAACTCAGCATGGCCCAACTGCTGACCCAAGGCTTTAATCCAGACCACAGTACGTATTTTCTGGCATGTCTCCTATCTCCCCTCGCAGACAGAGTGGCCCTTCCAGCAGTACAGGCTGCCTCTGCAGTCAAATGCCTTTGTCCACATTTGCATCCGTCCCAGCAGAGTTGCACTAGTGCAGCCATAGACAGACAGTAATATGGGGAAATGCTGCTGGATCACCTTATCTCACCCATTAGACTGGAGAGTTAGGTTTACTCTCTCAAACTTTTTTACCGTTTCCGTCTTCAGCCTGGGTACAGTTCAGCACTGTTACCCATTCTCAACTGTTGTGCTCTGTCATCCTGTGGATAACACTGCTCTCCACAGCTGTGGTCGAAAGCCCCATGTAAAGATTGCCTCTCCTCTTTCTTTGGCAAATGTTATACTATTACATGATTATAAGAAGTTTCCAGCATCAACATCTTAGGGCTGTTTTAGGAGTAGTAAGATCAACAACTCTGAATTCTAGGGTGTTTTTTGTGCGGTCTAGCCTTCTAAGCAAAATGTTTCAGCACCGTTATTCACAATATGTCCCCCTAAGAGGCACTTCCCAGTATGTTACTTTTTATATTTTCTTATCTACGCTGATCTTTATTTTACCAGCCAGGCTTGCATGTCCCTCACCTGGACATGCTGGCTGCTATGAACCTCAGACTAGGTGCCTATAACTCTCGTGCTCTGTATATGACAAGCAGGATGCCAAACCCAGCATGTGAGTTGCACTGCAAGGTGACTAAACCTCTTCTTTGATTTAACCATGAAGCTACTCTGAGTATGTCAAATTTCCTGTTGCTTTCAAGGGGCCAGCAGATTTCAGGGAATCAGGGTTTCCTATGTTGAGAAAAGCTCTTGCACATCCAACGAATTCTTTAACTACTGAACAAAAACCCCTCAATAATTACAATTCCATGAAAACCTGGATTAGTTTTATTCAAATGCACTGCTTACAATTGTGATAGAATGTGTAGATCATATTAGAAAAAGCTGTTTAATTCATATTACCTTATTCACCAAAACCAAGACTACATTTTCTGGTTGTTCCACACACATTTTCTTCTATTTCACTCAACTGCATGTAACCCGAAACTATCATGCATCACTGCCTTATTAGCTTCACTGATTTAGCTGAACCTGTCTTCTCCCATTCAGCAGGGCAATAAGAGTATTTTTCATCTGCTCTAAATTGCACTTGCAATTTGTTTTAATATGATGAATTTCTTTTCCTACTGTAAACACTTTAATAGCTGCAAAAGCTAATCAGATCATTTAAGATGAGCACTTATTCCTGATGAACAGTATATACCCGTTCCCGTCATCGTCTTTCCCTTCATGAGTACAGTCACTACTTAAGACAAATCTTCAGCAGAGTTTGAGTCACACCTCACCCAAAAATGACAGAATTTCCCATACAGACAGTGAAGACTACTGCCACATGGAAATATATTCTCTCTGCTGATTTGCGCATTACAAATCCCACACTGGACAGCACAAACCAGAAAAGACTGAAGAATACTCAGATTAAAGGATAGCTTCCCATAAACCTTCCGAAGGATGCATTTTTCACTAAGGGATTGAAACAATTATTTCTAGTCTAAGTATTACTGAATGAATTCCGTTGAATATTGACTTGGTCTCTGCTCAGATACATATATGTATGTTAAATACAGAAACTTGTTTTCTTTCTCTCATCAAGATATAAGAAAGTAAATCTTTGACTGATTAGACAACTGCGCAGAAAATAAAACTCAGAGAAAAAAATAAGGAATTTACATTTTTCATCCACTGTTTGGTTAGTTGTAAAATGTATTATATTGATTTATGTTTTGGGGGTTTTCTACTACACAGATAAACAGTAAGCAAAATATGAATCCCTTATTCTTCATACCAAATAAAAAAGGGGAGAAAGTTAGTAATAAAACAGGAAGAAACAGTGAAGAGGAATTGTGTCAGATATGTAAGAAATACACATTAGAAGGGGGGCCCTTACAAAGTTGCAGGAGTAATTTTACATTCGTAGACTAACGTAACTGCTTGTGTCTTTGGAGAAATGTGCACATGGTGAGCAGAAAGTTCACAGGGTTATCAGGGAGACCAAACCATTTATATAAGAATGTGAGAAGGAGATGAAGAGGGCTAATGAGAAATGGGTGGATGAGCCTGAGAATATGGTCAGAATTCAGCCAGTGTAAAATTTGCACTGAGATACAACAAATTGAAATTTCCTACAGTCATATCATGTAAGAAAGCGAGAGCAGCACGGTTGTCAAAGATCTTCTAATGACCAGTATTTCAGCTAAATCCCTAGCTCCTGAAGTCATACAACCACATAAGATTTCAAATGCTTTTCTTTAAAGGAGGTTTCTTACCTTGTGCTTGTACAAATAATCTTATTTAAAATTGTGAACTGACAACAGCCTCAAAATAGAATGATTAAACCCAAACTGTACATTTTAAAGTCTCCTGACTTTATATTGGACTTTATTTCTTTTCCTGGATAGATTTATACTACTGAGCGCAGTTTGAAAGCTGAGTGGTACTGGAGATACTAAGCGACCAGTCAGTCCCCAGTATCTCATTAATACTGTTTTAATGGTGTTTCAGTGGTGGGCAGCCAGGTGGCACAGCCAGGCGCATGCTGCTCAGTTTTCTTACTTTGTACAGTTGAAACCGTACCATGGTACTCACTGACAGGGACTCTCTAGACCATTGACGGGGTTCTGTCCTATTGCAGGAGCCACAAGATCTTGCAAAAAATATGGTAATCTAATCTTAAAAAAAAAAAAAAGGTTGGCTTTTTGCTCCTACTATTACCAATGGAAAGAGTTGCCAAAAGCCCATTGCTGTAATGGTTAGGAACCTTCTAATTTTCAGCTAAAACTTGCACATTGCCAATTTATATCCGTTTGGTTTTGTGTCAGCCTTATATTAAAACTTAAATAGCTCTTCTGGATCTTTTTCTCCTTGATGTTCACTGAGGATTTATTCATGCACAGTTCCACTGATATGAGCCAGAAGTAGTTCTGCTGTGATCTGTGCATCTACAGTGACACAGGCTTGGGTTTTTTGGTTTTTTTTTTTTTTAAACACAAACCTAAAATGTGTTTTAAAAAAAAAAAAAAATCACACAACAAAACATAACAAACCCCAGAGAGAAACTGGTTCTTTGGGATTTTTCTGCAACATTTCAAGATACATGAAATGCAAAGTTACTGTCCAAAAATCAAAGATTACAAAGAAAGAAGTAGGCACAGACCACAGAGGACACATCCCAAACTCTGTGCAGATCATGGGTGGATGGGTTATGTGGCGAGTGCACCACATAACACGAAATGTTCCACATACCTAACAGCAGCGCTCCAGGGGCTGGTAGATGGAGGCTCCTTAGCATCCCAGGAAGTATCCACCTGCTAGATTTGTTAAATACCATACTTACACACACCTATCAGAATAAGAGTTGCAAAAGGAAATTATAGAAACAACTGACAAATACTTGGAACAAACGGATTTTTCCAAATGGCTAGAAATGGATGAAACAAAGTTGGTCCATTTTGGGGATGGAGCTAGAAGACAAACTGCCTGGAGTAGTATTAGGTCACTCTTTTAAAGCCAGCTGTTAGTCTGATCATGAGCTATTTAGCCTAAGCAAGCAGATGTTTTTCTTTTTGAGAACTTCTGCTGAAATCATGGAGTTCAGCATATAAAGCAATTGAAGAATCAAGTCTTTTTTTAAACACTGATTTTAAAGGCTTAATTTTTCCTCAAAATACTTGCTTTAGCTTTCAAAAAGCTCACAGTTTCTTCAGTTTAAGCTATCCCTGCAGAACACTAAAAATTTTGCTTTTCTAAGGCTTTGACAACTTTGAAAAGTAGCGTAGTATTTAGAAAATTATATTTTGAAGAATTATTCTATAAACCAGTCAAAATCTCAATGAAGTCACTAAATCTTTCCATTTACTTAAGGAAAAATTTGAATTTGGCCTGGATAGCTTCTAAAAAAACCCAGAAAACCTGTCCCAATTAAAGAACATGTCATGATTTCCAAGGAAATTTTAAGTCAGGAATTGTTTGTCAAAATCTGTTAGGGCATTTACAGAAACATCTGTCTTCATTCACTAAGATACATTTGATTTCATTTACTTTTGTGCTGCATCCTTTATTTACAGTATTTGGAAGACCAATTTTGTAATACCATTTCAACACAGTCAGGTTCTCTCAATGTGTCTTATTTCACCCCTTCCGATGTTTAATTGACTCTTTGATGCTTTTACTGTTATCCTATCTCAGCAAACAGATAAATAAGGCAGTGTAGCTGTATACCTCTTCAAGTGCTACCTGCTTTATATTTCAGTCTTCAGGTAATCCAGTATCTAGCAGAAACCTTTCGGCAATGAGGATGACAATTCAGAGCCAAAGTACCAACAGATATATTGCTCATGAAAACTCTTAATGAAAGCTCTCACTAGTCAGGTGAGCAGTCCTAGCATCTTCATTCAGAAATGTACACTGCTGAATGCCATTTGCAAAGTAGATCACATTGTATTTCAACATCACACAGAGAATTTTCTACAGTCTGTAGGTTTAGTGAAACATAAAGGGCTGTGGGAAAAATTATGTTACTTTGTGTGTCTTACCAGATGCTATCAAAATGTAGAGAAGTAAATACTGCTTTTTGTGCACTAAGTGGGCAAGCCATGTCCAGTCCATCTTTTGGCTGCTGAAGCTGAAGGTGCGGTGTTAATGGATTCAGGAGCCCTGTCTTAGAAAAAAGCCCAAATGCAAGATGGCATTTAGCTGGATCACCCGCCTGTTAAACACTAGCAGTACACTTCAGAGCCTTCAAGTTCAGACTTCTACACTGTCTCTAGGTGAGCTAGGCAGCTGAGTGCAACAGCAAGCAACTGGCTCGCCCTAAGAGCATTCAGGTGCCCAGGAGCTGATGGTGAAAACACATCGGAGCTCTGTCCACCTTTGGGAGGCTGGATTCTTCAGAAGCGCAGCCTAGAATCCCCATCTGAAAGTAACTGTAGCTTTCAAAGAAATGAGTAAAAGTTGCTCTTGTTAGAACACAACCAGAGAAAAGGCAGTGGTAGTGATTTATGCATTACAGCCAGCAAGAGGATAATGAAACACTGAGTAGGAGCAGGCATAAGAATTCATGCTGTACTAGCCCATGAATTCAGAGTCCTGCTTCCAAAATCCTGAAGTAGATGCTTAAGTAACAGGAAGAAAAGAGCAAACTTAGGTGATATGCTTGAAAATTTCTTTGCAAACTCAACCAGGCTCTATTTACAGCTCCAAAAATTCCTGAACTGGATGTGGTTTCCATCTGCTTAGTAAGTGAGAAATCTCAGTAGGTTTCTCTTTCAGAAGTTTATCTAGCATCCCCCTCAAAACACTTTGCTCTCAGTGCAACCTACAGCAGTGTCACAATTCCATCACCTGTTGCAGGAAGAACTACTCTTTTATTTTACTTATTTTTAAATCTGTTTCCTACTGCCTTCATTTGCTCTCCCCTTGCTCCTGTATTGGAAGAGTCAGTGAAGAATCTAGTCCCATCACTTGTGACTTTATAATGCTTTAAAGAACAAACTTTTAAGCTGTCTTTATCCTTGACAGGGAGTCCTAGTTTATTTAGTCATTCCTGAAAACAGATAGCCTGTTTCCATTCTCTTACTTTTTCCCAGTCTGCTGCACCCTTTCTGAGATGAGTGGAACATAAGAGTGCACAATATTTAAGAAGTATGAAGAGTCCACTTGTTTAACAAAATCTAATGTTTGGAGACAAAATTAAATCCCTTTAGCTCAGAACAAGTCTCCCCTCTAGACTGCCTTTCCTTGGTAAAGCTTCAATCACTGGGCCACAACATGAGAGGGTGGCATAGCCACCTTGTCCTTTGTCTTAACCAGAAGTAGCAATCGAGACACCTGATCCTGTCTGTCTATGTTCTTACTGTCTAAGGGGTCAGGGAAGGTTTGGATCCCAACTAAACTTAGGAGGAAAAGAGGCACTGAGATGCAGGTAATAGGGTCAGGTAAGGGACATGCAGAAGAGGAATGGTACCTGCCTGAAAGCTTCCCTGGAAGCCTCAAAAGACACTGAGTCAGGGACCCTTTTAATTAAAATCTGGAGTTCAGGCACCTAAGTTCCACCAGTGTCCTATTTTCAGTACTGACCTTTTCTTATCAGATGTAGCATAGTATTTTTGTCATCCATGGGACTTTTACCAGAATAAGGATTTCTGAAATTAGCTAACCCAAACAATAGCTCCTGGATTCTTTGACTAGTAATGAAAAATACTGATTTCTAGGGTGAAATATGTATGGGCAAGAAGTAAAAGGCAATAGGAGCTTCTGAGAGGTATACCTCACCTAGTATAATCCATGACACTCCTATGCAATGTCTGTTTTTCTTAGAAAGTATATTATTTCACCTTAACCAGATATCAGCCAACAATGCAAACTAAGTAAAATAAACCTTCATCTTCTTTCTAAAATCTCTGGTTATTTCCACCTGAGTCTCAAGACTGAATTGACCGACATCAGTAATTTGGATTCAACAAGCAACCTGCACCATACCTTCCTACAAAAGTACTTGCTGCCAGCAGTTCCTCAAGAACCTGATGCAGCGAAGTTTCCTTTACAGTCCCATCCTCTTTGAAAAATTTGCTATCTTTCATTTGGTGGATTTTGTTTATTTAATACTGCAAATCCTTTTCTTCCTGTTGATTTATTATTCCAATGCAGGAGCCTTGACATGTATTCAAAAAGGTAACTTTTGTCTTTATGGGAAAAGAAGCTTATTGAATAGCCAAAGGATGTCTCACACAGGAAAGCCACATAAATGGTGCGCGAAGCTGTGAGAATCAAGCTGTTAAATGGGAGCAGGGGGCTCCGGAACTGCCACAGACTTCCAGGCCCTACTGGGAATACTGAGAAGCACAGCACATTTGAAGAGGAATTGAAATTGTCAGCGAAAGAACAGAATCTGTTCACCCTTAAATTTCTAATTAGAGAACTCATAGTGGGGAGTGACCGCTTAAATGATGACCACCAAAAATTAAGGAAATAGCCTTCCTTAAGAAATAGGCAAGTGTCTGCTTTCATAAATTAACCTCCTGATTTACAATCCCGATTATAATTACAATAGCTTCAAATTACCACCTTATTTTTATATATATTATTTAGTTTCTCACCAGGAATTCAAATAAAAGAGTATATTTAGGGATGAAGTAATGCCAAATACAACATAGAAAGCTCTCCTTATACATTGTACTGATCCAACATTGGAAACTATAGCTTTAACTATTTTAGATATGTCCTACAGACCAGCGTCCTGAATAAATATCAGGTTACACTGACATTAACTTCTAAAATGTCATTCATTTCTGCATAACTTTTCATACCTGCCAGTATAGGAACCTAAAATAAATCCATACTGTATATTTGTAACCATCTAAAAAATACTAAACTAACTATACTAAAATATAAATATACAGTTAGTTTAGTATTTTTTAGATGGTTATAATACGAGCAATTTAAAATAGATGGTTTAACGATCCTAAAATCCTTGTTTTCATTTTAGCTCTTCTGTTTTAGGTATGGCAAGACTAAATTTCTGCATAGGAACTATGTATCATCATCCATAGGAATATGTCATCTTAAGCATAAAATATGCTAAAGTATTAAAATAATATACAGTAACATTACTGTGATGAAATTGAATTTGAAGCATGGGAAGTATCTGGGCTACAAAAATATTGTCAAAATAAGAGGTTAGCACAAAAAAGAAAGATCTGATCCCATAGTTCTTTAACAGTCTGACTTACTGAATCCTAACATGTGGACATGAGAAGGAACGGAAAGTGCGACTGGATTTAGAAAGCTGAGCCAATGCTGTCCTTCATATTCTCATTCTTATTAGTTGGGGCCATCCAGTAAAGAGCGTAGAGAAGCTGCTTTTCGTGTTGGTAGTGAGCTGTATGCCGTCTGCTAGCTTGGAAACACAGTCCTGTCAGTTGTATAATAAAAATTAGAATATTCAGGGAAACATTACTACTTTGGTGTAAATAAAATCATGGTACTGAGATGCCAGAAACAAACTAAAAATGAGAGAGTGATCTTCTCTAGATAGTGAAAAGTTAAAGTGATACACAACTAATTAAACAATTCGTAGTTTAATGAGCTGCATTTTGAAAGGCAAAACCCTGGTATAGATAAGCTAATTTTGAGGAGACCTTTTATATTCTTTACGGAAATTATCTGTACATTTTGCTAGTGAGAACAGAGAATATTTTGTAAGTCTTGTCTAAATATTTACACCTCTTTGATTTAAATTTAGCCACAATTATAATGTAATTTGTTAAAACATGTTCTTTTTTCTATTAACATTTTCTTGCCTACACAGATTCATAAAGAGTCTACTTATTGAAAAGACTCCAGATATTTCTTCCATAAGCACAATGAGACAGCAGCTACAAAAGGGGCACACCCCATTGACTTTCAGGAGGTTATATGGAACGCATCAGTAATCCAGGGCAGAATTTCAAAGAGTATCTTCAGCCTGAAATATATGTGGGCTGAAGATTACAGATTCACACATTTCTCATTTAAAATAAAAACATTAAAAAAGCAAGTGAATTGTCTACAGAGCTTTTTTCCTTTAATTTTAGCAACAGAAAGAACTTCATATGAAATCTCTGTTCTAACTACACAGTAGTGTCCACAAATAATCACACAGGACTTCTCATGTGCCCTTACTTGTGACTGAATAGCATCTCACTCCACAAGTAGTTCCATTGAACTCCACTGAATGGCACTCACTGAGAATACTCAGATAATACCCTGCTCCAGAAATAATTACATCAGTACTTGGCTTCAGTAACACTGTGGAGGAAGGTGCTATTCATATCTCAGCAGGGATATTAGAATCAAGCCCCTGAGCATTTCTTCAATAACACAGAGAACGAACTGTTACTGTCTCGTCATTCCCAAAAGAACTCTTTGCCTCCGTCTGCTCTAATAAGTTTTTCTTCAGTGAGGTTGATTTTGACCATCTTGTCTTTTCTGAACACATCTGAGACTGAGATTTTCCTGCTGAATCTCCCAATGGCAACAGCAAACCTCCCAAACAGACTCATTAGAAAGGACCTCCTATAGAGCTCTGTACGTGATCAGCGGAGAACTCAACAACATTTTTTGAAATTACAAGTGAATCAGGCCAGGATCTACATGTTGCCTACCCTCAAACTAGCAAGCACAGTCAGTCTCCAGATTGCAAAGGCAGACTGTCACGCTCTTCAGCAACATCCTATTCCCAGAGCCCTGGGTCTGGTTTCTTCCATACCAGAAATACCTAATGGAAGAGCCAGCCTGTTTGTCTGACCCAGCCCTCCTCTCTCACCAAGCCCTAGGAACCATACACTGGTCAGTATGCAATCACCTGTTTTATTTTTTTACGAAAAGACAAAAGGAAATAATGTCAAAATTCTAACAAAATATTTACTCCCATGAAGCAACACTATCAGATGACAGCGTACTTAGTTATGGAGAGATACTCAAGAGAAACATACTAAGATGAAATGTCATTAAACCAGTCTATAAACCTGTACAGGATATTAATTCTTGGGAACAGTCATGTTGTTGAACACACTGAACAGTCCAGCTCATGAGTCTTCAGAATGATCCACCACTGAGACCAAATCATCCATCATATCTAAAAAGGGTGTCCCCTTCAGGTCAGGTATGAAAACAACAGCGTATCAGTCCAGAGGGGGGGGGGGGGGGGGGAAAGTAACCACACTTATATGTGGCTCACTCACACTGCAAGAGTGAGTAAAAACCCTTGTTTACCCATCCTATCAGATCTTCTAAATTCATAAATACAGCATGGGCATGCTCACCATGTATCTGAATATTACATTACACAAATCCACCTTATTTCTAAAAAGACATAAAGTTAAACTACTAAAAAATCCATAGGTTTCATTACAAGTTACGTTTGTGTTTTACACTGCTTGCAAAGTGTAAGCATAGATATTAGTCTCCAAAATTGAATTGTGTTGTATTATATTATGAACATATTATGGTATACTTGATCTGTACTCACACACTTTCATATACGTCCACACACGTATACAAACACCTGCTGATTTTCTCCTTTAAATAGTCTTGGGAGTACATCTGATTTTAGGAATAGGTTGGCAGCATAAGCAAGATGTTAGGAAAACTTACCAGAAGTTTTATGACAGGTCATTCTTTGCCAAACTAGCATAAGAGCATTATATTACAATAAGTAATTCTGTTTTCAGAAATAGGTTAGTTCAAAAGTGGCATTAAAATGCCATTGATGCCCTTACAAAGATCGTACATTTTAATTGAAGGTCAGTTACATTCATCACCTTTATAGTTGAATTATTCCACTATACTTTCAGAAAGGAGGTAAAAGTATTTTTCATATGACAAAATTTTAAGAAGTAGTTTCCTCTGACTAGCAGAACTTGGTACGAAATTGCTTTCACTCGGAGTAACCTGACTCCGGTCTTTGTTTATAGAGCTTCACGGTTTCAGAAGCAGCACCATCTATTGGGTGAAAAATGTAGGTTAGTGCCTACTTTATCACGGGAGACCGACTGTAAAACTGGTTTCGTACATAACGAGCTGATGCTCCTAAGTCCTTCATACTTAACTACAAGCAAACAACTAGTATTGTCTAGTGATCTGTTCGATAGAAGCTTATAAATTCTAAACCATCATTCAATAGGACTCAAAACCTACCATATAACCTCCTAATATTTATTTAGCAAAGTATTTAAGACAGCACTTCTAACAGCATCCCCTGTCTCATGCTGGTTATAATAATAATACCACCACCAAATAACTGAGCGAGCATTGCATGATTTTCAGGATGTGCTCCAGTTGCACAGATCTGAACGAGTTGAAAATTAATTTGGTTATGTAAGTAGTCCCACTAAAATCTATATATGAATCCATATTCTGTATGCAGTGTCCCACACGAATGAAATGCACTTTCCTTTTCGAGGCAGCAGTTATACCTTGGTTTAGGGCAATCACTGACATTGCCCGCTCTTGCAGAACGAGTCCTTTTTGGACTGAAATTCTGCACCCACCCCCTGTTCTCTTCGGAACAGTTCATGCGAGAGGCTAAAGTAAAATTTCACATCCCACGTCCACAGAGAAGCCTGATGTCAGGTACTACTTAACAGGGATTTTCTCCCCCTCTCTCCCTCCTGTCACCGGCACACACCCTCTCCCCCGCAGGTGCGGGCTGCCCGCCGAGGCCAGACCCCCGGCAGGGCTCCGCGGGGCGCCGCTATGGGAGCAGCGGCACGGTAGGCTGGCGAGCCCCCGCCCCCCGGAGCAAGCCGCCCGTGCCGGGGGTGGCGTGGGGTACGGCGCATCCGCGGAGCCCGGCAGCAGGAAGCCGCGGTAAAAAGGGGTAGGAGAAACGTTCCCGCCGGTGGCGTTGACAGAGTGGTTTCGCGGTGTGGAACAGCCGATGACTGCGCCCGCAGCTCCAAGCGAAAGGGATCAGAGGGAGAAAAACCCTCCGCAGCCTGGCAAGAAAAGTTGGTTTGAAATCATGCAAATACCACTCACCCACTCTGAGGATACAGACGAGCTGGATGCAGGCAACCAAGCGCCCTAGAATGAGCATGTCCAAATCGTCCTTTGCCTCCTCCCGGCTGCCTGCCTGCCTGCCTGCCCGTCCGACTGCCTCTCAGCCTCCCGCCTGCCTGCCTGCCTCCGCGGGCAGCTGCACCTCTCCCCAGCGGGGAGCCGGCTCCGCGCCGCGGCCGCGCCCGGCGGCCACCCCCACGCCGCGGGCGGGCGGGCGGGCGGGATCAGCGGTGCTGGCTGCTAGCGGGGCCGCGGCTCAGCGCATGGCGGGGGCTCGCCGGGGCCGCCCTCCGCGCCGCGACGAGCGCCCGCGCTACCGGGGGCGCGAGTGCCTGCGGAGGAGCGCGCGGGTGTCTGCGTGTACGTCCGGGCGTGTGCGGGTGTACGCGCGGGTGTGTGCTTGATGTGTATGTCTGTGTGCGCGCGTGTGCGCGGGGGGTGGAGACCGCGCGCTGCTGGGCGGGCGCGCACGTGTGCGCGCGTGTGAGTGTGTTTGCGTGCGTGTGTGAGAGTGTATGCGTGTGCGGGGTGCGTGAGCGAGTGCGGTGGCGCGCGCCCGCGGGCGGGAGGGAGCAGACCCCCACACACATACCCCCGCCCCAAAATGGCAGGAGGGAGGAGGCCGGGGAGGGGGGTTCACGTCGCCGCGGCCAAAGCGTGGCCCCGGGGCCGAGGACCGCGACGCTGCGCCGCGGTGGGGGGAGAACGGCTCCGGGCGGAGCGGCCCCCCGGGACACCGCCACCCCTCCACCGGCGTGCGAAGGAAAAGTTTATTTCGGCGGGCAGGGGGAGTGTGGGGTTTCCGGGGTCTCGAGGGCAGCGCGGTGAGGAGCCTGTCGGTGCGACCCCAGGGCGCGGAGCCTGGCAGCCCCCCGCGGGTGCCGCAGAGCGCGTAGACGGAAGAGCCCCAGCAAAACGCGGTCGCCCCGGGGGCCGGCTTCCAGCGGTGATTCACTCACGGGCCCCATGTTGCAAGCGCTGAGGGCAACCGTGAGAATGATCGCGGGCAGTTCGGCGGGGCTGGTGAGCGCTACTGGCCTGTGAGTAGGTGGCGTTTGCAGGCTGCTCCCCGCGCCGGGAAGCGGCGGAGATACGCGTTCCCTGGGGGCTGGAGCGGGGGAAGGGGGCTGGAGCGGCGGAATATCATTAGCCGCCTTAGAAGTGGGTCAGGGCGCAGGCACTGGCACCGTTTCTTCGGGAAGACAAAACAAAAAAAAAAAAAAAAAAAGGAGGGGCGGGGGGAAACCCAACGAGACTCCAAGCCACCCAAACAAGAAGTGGAAAATTAAGGGAAACAAACAACAGGTCCCGTGTGGGAGGGAAGTGCAGGGTGCTGTCGGTGGGGCGGCGGGGATCCTCGCGGCGGGGTGGCATGCGTGGGGCTGGTGGGGAGACCCGGCCAGACGCCCCGATCCAGAGGGAGCAGGCACTCGGCACCGGACTCTGGGCCTGCCTTCCCCACAGCCTTCCTGCGCTGAGCTGAGCCCTCTGGGGCATCCTGGTGTGAAAAGGTAGGCGGGGGGCTAGAAACACCCCGGACGAACACTCTAGGTTTTGGGAGCGTGAGATCCGCCATCCCAGGTCCGTCCAAGTGCAGCCCAGGAGCCGTATGAATGGTTTCTGTGTTTGCGATACTGTTCCCATCCGAGTGAAACCGTCTACTCAGCATGGATGTGATGCGACTTCTAATGGCGGGCAACTTAAGTGTAGAAACACTTGGTGCTTTTTAGGTGCCCAGCTCTACTGGGCCTCTTAGTCCTCAGGCACCAGAGCCACTTCTGCCAGCTTGTCCTTCAAGGAAAACTCTTGTCAGTTTTTCATTTCAATGTCTACCTGCTCTACCTGTCCCTAGAACAAAAGTTAGAGGAGAAAGTGCCGAGATGCCTAAGCAGTTGGATTGTATTTGGAAAGCGGACTTCAGATGCGTCTTCTCATGCAAGGTCAGCAGCTTTCAGGGTGCTACACAGTTGACGTACAATAGAGGTTGGTTCATTAGGAGAAGGATTAACTTTGAATGGCGGTTCTTGTTAAATGGACTTTGGGTATCACAGGAAGAAACAAGTTCCATGTGCTGCGCTCTACCAATAAAAAACTATTTTAGGATTGCCCTAAGGGAAAATGTGGCTAAAGATTTTAGTCAGCTGATTTTCACGTTGCTGAAAGAACCTAGATGCCAGGAAACAACTGCAGTGATTTCCAAAGCCGTACACGTGCAAACATGCACAAACACACCGACACACAAAATACTAATACCCTCAGATAATATGTTTGAGAAAAACTTCAGCAGCAACTCCGTTCTGCAATCAGCTTAGTTTCTCAGGAGGAATAAGAATTGTACCACGTGCCATAGCAATATGCACTGGTATTACTATAACATAGGGTATAAAGCCAATGCCTGCAGGGCTGCAGTAATGCATGGCTCTCAGGCTGTATCTCCTCCACTTAGCTTTCCTTTCAAGCTGGGAGGTAGACATAACTACGTTGCTTGTGAGTACACCTGAGCTTGTGTCAGCATCACCCTCCACCGGAGTGGGGACCAATTTTTGGTCAATTTGGTGCCTTTTCATCTCCAGGTTCTCAGCTGTGGCCAAAGCTTTGTGACTCAGGAGGCTAAAGGATCACCTCTAACAGCTGCTAACATTTTACCTACTCAGGTAGGTGCTGGAAAAGCTTTAGATAGGTCAGTGTGCTCCCTTTCTTACAGGGTTTCTTTAAGAATCCCCTTTTATTTATACCGTGAACAAGTTACCTGTTGTGAACACATCTACACCAAGGGGTAAGTGTAGCATTCACAGGTGGCACAGCAATTTCCTAGTTACTACATGGAGAGAATCTGATCCTGACATGGTTGTTATGCCAATAGTTAACTTCCACTTCTGGTAGGTAATACACTGATGTTTTACAAGGAGAACGATAAACATTTAGGGCAGATCACCAGTGAATGTGTTAGATTCTCCATCATTTGAAACCTTTTCATCAAGAATTTAGTTTCCTTAAAACATGACCACAAATATCTGCACTAAGTAACTCATCTGCAGTTTTATACCCTGTAATACAGAGATGATAAGGATGGATTAGAAGGTTCATCTCTGGCATTTCAGCATATATGCACAGCTGGTCAGAATAAGAATAAAACAATAATGTCCTGATGTGATAGTCCCTTACACCTGATTTGAACAGGTGTCAGTGGTTTAGAAAAGACACCAGGCCAGAGGCTAATTCCCACAGAACCCATCTGGTTCTTGCATTGAAGAGAGGCTGGTGAACAAGCTCGCTCTATACTCTAGGAAGTACTTGACTGTAGTAGGGTGACACTGTTCACCTTTAGCTGACATCTTGTGATGTTTTAGCTTGTGCTACGTCAAGCCAAATGCACTGAAATTAATTTGGAAATAAGGAAATCTGTTGAGCAAATCAATTCACTAGCTCTACGACATGATTTCTAATACTGTGCTTGCTTTCTTCTAGATGAAATATAAATAACCCACACCATGATAGCAAGCAGACATGAAAAGGACTTGTTAACATTCCAGATTTCTATTTCTTTGAGATTTATTATTCTTCTGATGACTTAACAATGAAATTATGATTTATTTTCCTTGCTATATCCTTTAGTAAATATTTGGTGCATTTATGTAAAGATTTGCTTTCATTTCATAATATTTCTACTTGTCGTTTTATGGAACATTATCAAGTCTTGATGAGAAAGTCGCCCCTCTAGTTTCTGTGTTAACATTTCCTCCTTTTGATAGCCTTTCCCTTTTTTATTTTAATTTTTTAAATTTTTTTTTAAATTTTCAGCCTTCTTTTACTCTTCTCATCTGATATCAAGTATTTTCCTTGAAACTGCTCCTTTTATCCATTGTTAGATTTTTCTCAGTCTAAATGAACCTCTTCTCAGTGTTGATACTGTATTTTCCTTTGTATTATGGCAATCTTGTTATTTTCCAGGGTGAGTCATTCTGTGTCTTCAGCTTTTTTTCAGGCTTGTTTTGAGTGCTTATGGGTTTGGTTTTTTTTTTTTTTGAGAATAATGTCAATTTCTTGTTGCATTTATCTTCTGCTTCTCTTGTGGCAAATGTTTTCCCTTTCAGTGCTGTCTTTGATATTTGTCAAATCTTTTTTTTGCAGCTTTTATTTTCCTTTCTTTCCTGTATGAAAGCTATACCAGCAGCGTGTCTTGATATGTATGGTGCTGTGTGTTAACCAAAAATCTAGTGGACTTCCATCTTTATTTTCTAATTTACTGGAGAAATCAATGTCTAAATTCAAAATATTAAGGAATGTGCAAAAGTCCTGGCAATAGTTACAAGTACCATAATTAGGAATATCATTCAGACACTTAAGATGATACCAAAATCCAAATTCATTA
The DNA here is from genome assembly GCA_009769605.1 of Bucorvus abyssinicus. Taxonomy (NCBI): domain Eukaryota; kingdom Metazoa; phylum Chordata; class Aves; order Bucerotiformes; family Bucorvidae; genus Bucorvus; species Bucorvus abyssinicus. The sequence continues at coordinate 24,744,377 of CM020025.1, forward strand.
AGGGTTATGCTGAAGTCAAATGTGTCAGACCTGTCTGGTTAGAGTACTGGTTTTTTCAGAGAACTTCTTACCATTTAATTTTAAATTAATTAATATTAGATTAATATTACCATTTAATATTAAATGGAGACATATCAGCATAGGATCTCAACCCTTTTTTTTAATATTAAGATACAAAATGAAAGTAAACTCAGTATTTTTGTCTACCTCAAGGTGTTTGATGTGTTAGTTTCAAGATCATTAAAAACTTATTAACAAATAAACAAAGACTATTTTTGCCATATTTTAAGAAAGTTTCATTTTTTGCACTCTTGTGCAAAGTAGTTGTTATTTTCATTTTTGGGATTGGCCTGAGGCATTAATTTCCCAATTTGGTTGTCTCCAACAGCACAGAAAGACAAGAAAAATGGTGACATTGAACCTCTTATTTGGCCCTTTGCTAAACAAAAGATGTAACTAACTCAGCTGCTTTTCAAAGCTAAGCTCAAGGACAGTAGATGGTGTATATTTTCTACTCGGAAAAAGATCAGAACTTGTCAGTTTTGTAACAGTCAGGTGCCATCAGACCCTGGCAAGAGCTAGGTGACAGACAAAGTCTATTCATGTAATCTGGTTTTATTATTTTAGATCTCAGTAAGAACTATGAGAAAAGAGCTGGGCTGTTATGTGCCTGGAGTGAGCACAGTTTAAACCTGTCTTTTTCAGCAGCTACCTGTCTGGCCTAGCTGTGGAAGAGGCTTCAATACTGTGTCTTCTGGCAAAGCAGATGATCTAATGAAAGGTTTGTAGGCTGGAAATCTTAGATATCTGTTTTTTCCAGTTTTATCAACTGATCTTGAAATAAAAAACACATCACTCTAAAAGCTGTCTTTTCTAACAAAGCCAGTCTGTATCTAGCTGAATCCTTCAGTGCCAAAACAGCTGCCCCTTGTTAAATCTGAAGAACAGCCTTCTAACCCCACTGAGCAGAGTATGAGAAACAAGCAATGATGGGCTGAAATGCAAACTTTGAACAGATTGGTTTTATATATATGTACGTGAGCACTGAATCAAATTTGTCTACATTTCCTTCATATCCATTTGTGCTTTTTCAGTCACAATTTACCTCTCGCACTCAACATTATTACTACTACTCAACACACTTCTACTACTGCTCAATACTTGTTTCCAACATTTTCCACAAAGGTTGGTGCTCTTTTTCCACCAGAAACCTATCTATGAAGGAAGTCGTGGCTGACTTTCTGATTATGCTTTCAGTGCTGCAAAAGTCATGGCCATGCTGTAAAATACTTTGACTCCAGTTGCAGACTCCTTCCTATGTTCTAGACAAACGGATATGCCTCTAGGGGCATTTGGTTATTTTCCCTCCTGCTATGCAACAACAGAGAAAATGAAAATAATATTTCACACTCCTATTTAGCATTCCTATTCATTTCTGCTTGGATTATTAATTGGAAAATTTGGAACACAAAGCACAGCTACGACCACACTAGCAAATCATCTTACTGCATAGTTACCTGTTAGCAACACAGTAGTTTCCCACAGAGGCAGATAAGACTAACTCCTGAAATGATAAATGAAGAGTAGGCAGGAGTGAATTATTTAATATCACATTCCTTCCCAGTCCCCAAACGCAGGGTAGCATGACCTTCTGTGAGGTCTTATTTTCGCTCATTTTTCTGTGGAGAGACAGGTAGAAGTAGGTCTGCCTGAATGCTGGGGACAGTGGCAGCCTGGTGCAAAGCCTCTCCCAGCTCCTCTCTCGGCACTGAATTTGGCTCTCCACTTTGAGACACGTAAGAAGCCCACTGTCATCACCCGTGCAGAGAACTGTGTCTAAAATTTCACTTTCCCTCCGGCTCTTACCACCAGTAAAGGTCTCATTACGAAGTGTAAAGAAGCAGTTTCTATCCCAGTGAAGAAGGTTCTTTCAATCCAGTAACTGCAGAATAAGGCACTGTTTTCAGTGGTGTGGATGATTAAAAGGCTCTTTTTCTTCTGCCTTCTTTTTAAAGATAGTGTACATCCTGACAGGAAATTTGGATGAGTAAAACCAATATGTATACTCACAAAACAAGCAAGCCAAAACGGAAAACCCCAGTGCATGCTTAAGCTATGTATTAAAGGCATGCATAGACTCTAACATTTGATCATGCAGAGTAAACAGACAGTTCCTCTGTAGATGGCAGAATTTAACAAAGCCCATTTAATAGTAAATAAATTGATAAATGAATAACTCCTCCCTCCAGTGAGCTATTAAACTGAGATCTGCTAGGTCAGTTCCAGCCAAAATCAAGTTGTTTTGGCTCATTGACAGATCTAATCAAACAGTAGTTTTTGCATTGACATCACATTGAGCAATTCTTCGCTCTTTCATTTGTGAATCTGGTGGCCTTCTTATTACAGCAAGTGCTGACCTACATGCACAATAGATATGAAGTCCCTGCAACAATTTATCATAATCATCATGCTTGGGTAAACATTGTTGATGATGCGGCACAGAGGGTTTTTCAAATAATGCATATTAAGTGGTAAGAACACTTTACTGCTGGAAAATGAAGCACACTTTTTCGGTGTCTTTAATTTAAATCTGTGTTTGTCCTTTTTTTCCTGCCTTTTTTCTCTCTTATAGCAAATCATAGCACTTTTAGAGGGTATGTATCAATTTTAACTGGAACTAAAAGCAACTTACGTTATGGAACTGACCTAACATTTGACTGCTATTATTCTCATTGCTTTTAAATATGTAAGTATTTTTGAAATCCACTGTTCACCTGGGAGTAAAAGTAAATGGCAACAGAATAACGGCAAGGCTATGTTGATATGCCGTAAGCCATCTCAAAAATAGCCGCTATTTGTCACATTCAAGACATTAGCAAAATAAACTATTCACAGCTCATCCTTCTTTTGATAGTACCCCCAGTGTTGTTAGTACATTGACAGGAAAATAGAGGCAGAGATGTTGGCTTCTAGCACATAGAAACAAAGGACACAAGTTTCTCAAGTAAGCTTTTTACTAAGTAAAACCATAATCTTCCTTAACATCTAAAAATACTTAATGCAGTCATTCCATTGTAATGGCTTCTAAGATCTCAGAACATCTATTGCCCCAAAGAGTAACTTGTAAATTTGAACAGAATTTAATCAGAAAACATAGACATATCTCGGTTTGCTATTAAATCTTTAGATCTGCCAACTGTGGCAACTGAAATATATAAAATTTAATATACACAGAGAACAGTATAATGCATGTAGAGAATCCTAGGTTCTAATGGAAAAATATGAGATCTGAAATTACCATTACAACTCAGGAGTAAGACTTGGGGTTATGATCGACAGTTTTATGAAAATATTAGCTCAGTACTTGGTACATGTCCAAAAAAGGCAAAAACATTCTTAATAATTATTAGAAAGTCAATAGAGAACAAAACAGAGAACATTACTTATGCCGCTCTGTAAATCCTCTTATCTTTTGCCACTTCTAACTCAGAGTGAATACAAAGTGATTCTTTCAGATCTCTTCTTTTTTTCTCTCACTACACACATACAAATACCCAAATTTTCTTCTTCTCAGAAAAACAACAAGGGTGATCAAATATGAGGTGGGATGGCTTCTGTATTTAAGGAACAAGGAGGAATATATGTGAGAAAATTGAGGAAAATTAGGAGTCTGGGATTCCTCTGTCTGGAAAAGAGACAACCTATGATCGAGGTCTGTAGAACCAGACCAGACCATGGAGAAGGTAGATGGGGAATGACTGCTCACTTTCCTAGCAGAAGAAACTGCGAGCAGTAAATGAAGCTAGCATGAGACATGTTCAAAAAAGACTCCAAAACCAAAGTTCTTCCTGCGATGAGAGTCAGGCCTATTGAGATCCTTGGCAATGATATTCTGGACTCAGTGAGTTTATGAAAGTTCAAGGGCAGACCTACAAGGGTTTGGAAGAAAGATTCATTAAAGGTTACTAAATGGACACTTGGGGAAAATATTATATACCAGTCCTCTTCCCTAGGGAAGAGGCATCTACTAACCACTGGAGAGAGAATGGTTGCATTTTCTGAGCCAAATGGCACTTTTGGATTACATTGCTAGTGTGCCTTCAGCACAGACAGATGAGACCTTTAAAGGTCTTGTTAATTACAGGTATGGTCCTGGGTGATGACATAAACTAAAAAAAAAAAAGATGACATGTTTGCCATTAAAACATAAAAATATTCTGTCTATAATTAGTGAGCGTGTCATCAGGTTGTGATTTTATCGAATGTCATTTGCCTATTTTAAGATATAACTTGAAAAAATGTAAACGTTTCCATGGAACTAAATTTCAGGAGAAAGCAAATCCCTAAGTTTTATGGTTAGGATAAAGGTAGGGACCAATTAAGCAAAAGGTAAGCAGTAGCCAAGTGTAAGGTATGCAGGGAGATGACTGGGTCCTGTCTCAAGATTCAACTAATTGAACATGACATGAGACATTACGTTGTGGGACGTAGCGAATAGCAGGGTGAAAAGATGTCAAAAGTTACAAATACTACTGTGAAGGCTGGCTGCGTTTCACGGTTAAGGGTGAGTTACGTGAGAGGTGGCTAAATCTCATAATAATTGGAGGGCAATAGTGGCATCTTTTGGGGAGAAGAATTTGCAATGCCAGCAGTACCTAGGTAATAATATCAGTAAAACCATCTAAGGTCAAGATTACCTGGGTAACTGTATCAAAGATACAGGAAAACTGGGACCAATGGGGAAATGTAACGAGGGATTCATTCATTATCTGGAGGGAGACCAGAGTGGTGAAAGGGAAGAGAATAAAGAGGAGGGGGCAATGTGCTTGCGAAAATGTTGATGAGAACCATAAAGGTGTTTGGTCATGTGTGAACAGGTAGTTGGTCAGTGAGTATTTTTTCTTAAATCGACCCGGCTGAAACATTCCCGGTTGGTATTATGAATCAGCAGCAATGTGTGAAGGCCCATCTGACTGCCTGGATTGTCCCTTCTATTGTGATCTTTCACTGCTTTAAAATACTGTGTAATATAATTTGGGCAAATAACCAGGATGATAGTCAATCCTCAGTGTCAGATTATATGATTTCACCCTACCAGAATCAGTAGGCTGCCTTGTTTTGTGGCTGTTCTTGAAAAGTCCAAGCTGAATTCCTGATTCTGTTTTAGATTGTCTCAATGGAGAGGCTATAGTTTGCAAATAAAGATGTAAATACAAGGGCCTCCAAGATGACTATTCTCTCATTATAGCTCATGGAGAACTGGTTAGTGTCTGCTTTGCAGGGTGTGTTGAATAGCTCTCTAAATGCCATAGCATGTCTCAATTTGGATGTTTACTGACTACTGTGAGAACTTAGAAACCTCGCACACGTGGACACGTTTAAGGACTCATTTCAGGTTCCCAAATATAGGCATGTAGTGCTATTTGACCATCTGAGAACATCCATGAAATCACGTTAACAGCACAGTCTAACTGTGCTGTTAGATCTACCTCAGGACTTGGATGAGACCTGAAGCCGTAAGTTGTTGCATGAAACTCATAAGGCATCTTCAAGTGTTTCCAGATGCCTATTCATGGGTACATGCACTCAGTCATCATCTTCAAGCTGAATCTTCTATCTGGTTTGTCACCTTGAGGAAACTGCTAGGAGCTAAATCCACAAAAGGGTGTTGATGCATGGGTTTTTGAGTTTCATGCCATATTGCCTTCAGATGTCTGGCTGTTGGAGTAAGATTCATGGTCCTGAGGTAACTGCTATATGCCTCAGGGGTTAGGGGTTGGCAGGCATTCCCTCTTTCTCCAGATCGGTATCCTCCCTGCAGGACTGACTGGTGCCCAGATGCAATTGGGGTCACAGTCCTTCCCTGTATCTAGGATCATGGATGCTTCTATTTGGCCTCCTCCTTCTTCCCTGGTGGAGATGAGGAAATAACTTTCATCCTGCTGTGATGCTTAGCAGAACAGGATTTGGGTGCTTGTGAGACAGATGAGAGAGCATACAGGTAGGCTGATGTTGCCAGAAATCAGGAGAGTGGAGAGAAAGACAGGATGTTTGCACAACGTGGTTTGGGGACTGACTGTGTAAGTGCTATGGGGAAGGTGGGCTACCCTGTATGAGAGTGCAAAAATAGATCAATAAGATGGCAGAACTGTGCTGGAAAGAAAGGGAAGATGTGGTACTTGCATGGAGGAGGAGGAAGAAATGGGCTGTTCTTGGGCTTGGAGAGGGGAAGCATGAAGTTGGCTGCTTACAGCAGACATGAACAAAGCTGTAGCAGGTCCTACAAACATTTTGGGAAACCGTGGCCGCCAAGGCTCAACTATCTTGGTTTAAATAATTTCTCAAGGTACTGACAATTGGCTCACATGTCAAGCACAGCTGAAGAAGGAAATGGCCACTTTCTCTATACTAGCTGAAGCTCTTACAATAGGCAGTAGAACACTCAGGTCCTCTGCTCACCTCATTTGCAAAGTTCTCTGCTTCTTTTTGCTCCCAGAGTTTGCTTGAAGGTCCTGGGACTCACACGGGGATTTTTGAGATAGGAAGTCTTCAGGCAGCTCAGAAACAGGAGTCTTTCAGACAAACATAGTTCAGCTCCTAATGCAGTTTATGGCACTCCAAGCTCTATTTAGATTCAAGACTTTGTGAAAAGGAAGATTATGATCGAGATCCTATACCTTTATCTAGCATAATTATATATGAAAGTATGAATAACCTTGTTGAAACATCTCATATTTAGCTAAAGTATTATTAATATGAGACAGGGAGGCTTAATAAGGGGGATTAGCACACATGAGTGGCTACATTAATGAACTGTTAGCATAAATGAAATACTTTGAACTTTCATCATGTGGAACAAATAAGCTTGTTCATCTCCTGAGTGATTTTTGAATGTATCAAAAATACCCTCCAACCTTTGATGTGCAAGATAGCTACTTTAACAGCGGAGGGAGGAAAGAAGGGTGGAGGATTGTGTGTGTACGTGTATGTGTGTGTAGTACAGCAAGCTCCCATGCTATTCCTTTTTTATTTTATTTTTTTTAATTTTGTAATCTCAAATTAGCTTTCAGACTCCAGCAAGAGTCAAGAATATGGAAACAAAATACCAAATGAAAGATAAGAACAGAATTGCACAGTTCTTCCGCTACAACCAACTATAGCCAGAGTGGTGTGAGTTGCTTCTGCACTTCAGTTCACTCTGGGCAGTGCTGAGCTGGACAATCAGTCTTGCTAAGGCCTCCCTTATCGACTAAGTGGGCAGCAGTCTTAAAAGTCATGCTCTTTGTAAAGGTATGACAAATTCCATAACTAGAAGAGGTAGGACTTTGAAAAACAGGTCTCTTTTCCACACTTCTAGAGTACATGCTGAAAGCTTCCAATTAAACCGAAGATTGACATAAAACCTGTGGTTTGCTGATTCAACTGCTGAATTCAACAGAAAATTTGCTCCCACATACCAGAAAACAGGCTCACACCTCCAATAATTTTTATTAAGATGAAAGTAAGTATCACCACCGATGTATGATACTGGCAAGCGTGTTTGTCATGAAATTAATGATTTTTTGTAGCTCAAATCTTGTGGTGCTGGATTAAGTCCAATTGTCTCAGGCAACAAATGTGCACTAGCTGTTAAACATCTTGGCTTTTTCCTGAAAGAAGAGTTTCACAGTTTCTTGGTGTACATGGTAAGTAAAGGACTGAATTAGAAATATTTTGCATTCAGTTTCTTCTTACTCAGGGCACTGAACAGCAGAGGGTTTTATTTCCCAAATTTCTGGGGCATACACGACTGCTGTACTTGTCAACTGGCTGTGAAACACTACAGAAACATAAACCATGGTGCTTCAAAATGCCACACTAATACACCTGTCCTTTGTAATAGGTGTACTATGGGTCAGTTCAAAATTTAAACCATAATGTCTTTCATAATTGAACCATTGAACTGTATCCGTCCTACCCCAGGACTTGCTACAAATGATTCTGGAGGCACATAGATTACTCTTTCTCAGAACAGGTGGACTTTATGAAGTGTGTGAAATTAAAAAGCCTGGCTTTAAATGCTGTTGTCCCTCATAGGTCTTTCCCCTAGATGTTAGGTTACTGTTGCTAAAACCAAGCAATCCTTCTGGTGTGGGCTGTAGCTTTACAGTGCTGTCTGTAGGCCAAGCCTGGGATAAGAAGGTCTCTGAAAATATGGATGGCCTTTCTCTTCCTAATATTTCCTACATTATCCTATGTGACCACCCTATAACCACTTCTGTGTGAGGAACATTCTCACAAGGTTCAGGTAGGACAATAACATGGGCAGGATCTGTGCAGATAAGATGCTTCTTGTCCCGTCCTGGGGTTTGTCTGTAAAAATGTGCTGTGTAGAATTTTTGGCGTGGGATTGACAGTGCTGTAGCACTACATCTTCCCACTCTAAATCTGTCTTCATTTCCATTCAGGTAAGAATATCGAGTCCTTTCAGAACAAGGTGCATCATTCCTGTTTATGAAGACAATTCAGGCTCAGATGATATGGAGTAGATGATTTATAAATCTTTTATGAGATGCAATGAAGATGAAATCCTGGCCTCTGCTAGAGTCAGTGCTACAACTTCCCTGTTTACAATGGTTTGTAGTTTAATCTAATCCGCTGTACTTTGTAGCATACATTTGTGTACTACGAGTTCATTTTCTTCAGTACTTAGAGACTGTTGTTCAGCTTTAAAATTGTTAGTAGAATAGGTGCTGCCCTTGTGCTTTTAAATCTTCTTTCTGACTTTGGAGAGTCCAGGTGTGAAACTAAAGTTTTTGAAAACCAGATTTCAGAGGCAGAGAAATAATCTCTCCAGAACAATCAGAGAGGAAGATTCATGTACATAATGAGGCATATTGTTGTTCTTTAACAGCAACGAGTGAGAAAGTGTAGAAAAACCAGTGGTGGAATACTTAAAGTGTGTAGCATCAAACATGTAGGATATATTGCCTAGTCCATCCCTATCCTGATATTTGCATGGTTCTTTTCTCCAGTATCTCTTAAATACCACAGACAAACAATTCTATCAAGGTTGGTGGTTTGGGTTTGGTTTTTTTTTGTTGCTGTTGGTTTTTTTGTTTTGTTTTGTTTTGTTTTTTTAATCTAGAACCATGTCTGTATTATTGATCTTTAGGTACAATTGGATTCTGTCTAAAAACAGCTGCAACTGTACACTGATCTTCCAAAACAATTATGGAAATCCTCAAAGGACAAAATAGTCTTGAATTGTGCTCATGTATTAAAACACAGGATTACTGAAAGAGATGAGGGCCCTGGAAGTTTACCCTGAAATGTTTGACTATCCCAGTACCCATTCAGCCTCTGGTGTGTAATTTGTCTGGCATACGTAATAGCTTCAAGAATATACAGAAAAGTGCTCTTGAATCAGCACCTTCCCTTTCACTGCCAGAGCAGCTTTAAAAAAACATATCTGCATCATGTAATTCTGAAATCCTTGTAAATTTAGGAAGTAACTAATTCTTACTAACACTGAATGAAGAAAAGCCCTCTGTACTTTATGTTAAGAAACAGGGTTTTTTTGCTAGCGCAAACTTACTGAAGGCAGCTTTTGCCCAAGAATATTCAGTTGTTGGTAAGACTTGTGTTATTTCTTGGTATGTAAAAAGGAAATATTTTGGAATACCTGTGAAATTTGTGCACATATCAGAAACTGAATCCAAATCGTAATGAGTTTCAGAAAGATTGGCTTAGCATTCAGGGAAGAAAATGCAGCAGACGGTGACTTTTTTTTTAAACTTAGACTAAAAGTTAAAGTTATATTCTCTAAATTGAACAGGTTTTCACCCCTGCGTACACAAGTGCATAGAAAAACCACGCAGGTAATTTATTTAATTTTCTTTTAGCTGGGTAGTCTGAACAGAATTAGTGAAATGCTTCATCAGAATGTCAACAAAAGTGTATTTTTTAAGCCGCCTATCTCACTAAAGGTTAAAATGTGCGACTCTTTCTTATGCTAATGAGAAGTTGAAGTCAATGGGACTTGAAGTGTAAGTGCTCAGCAACTTCAGTAACGGCTTCATAATCTGGCCCTAAATGCTTTTGCTTTGATAGATCTCTGTCTCTATGTTTTGCTGTCTCCCAGTCTTTTGAAAACAGTTTATCTCTAAGACTTTTGCTGGTGATATACTGTGAGAAGAGAGCTCAGTAGGCTTCTTGCCACTTTTGAAAAACCTGTTAACAGTACATATTAATTGCTATTTGCTCCCAACTTCACTGTGAGTATTATTTTATGCAGATTTACAAGCTCCGTCTGACAGTACTGAGCATGATAATATTGATATCTGCAGCATCCATCAGCGTGACTGACACAAACTAGACAATTGTGCTTTTTATCAGCGAGGTTCCTATCTCTGAAGAGACTCTCAGTGCAGTGCAAAGCCAAATAAAATGCAGATAATAAAGTGTAGTTTACTAAAACGCTGAAAAAAGAGTGCTTCAACATCTTTTTTGGTGTGTTTTTTAAAAATAGACTAACTCTTTGATCTTCTTAAGGAGGATAAATGTTTTAGTGGCTAAGGAGGGTCCTTGAGAGGAGACAGGATCATTCTGGTTCTGGACCTATATGTTCCTTCTGCAGTGATATCTTATCTATGGGCTATACGAGATAGTAATGACTGGAAGAATGAACCCGAGTAAAATTCACACAGTTAGATATCATGACGCTTATTCACTGATGAGACTCTTCCCTTTGGGCACAGAGAAACAAGCCCTACTCTGCTTAGTGAAGGACTAAGACTCAGTCTAACCCACAGGACTGAGACAGTAAAAATTGAAAGGAATTTCACTGATAGAGCCTGCTGCTAACACATGTGCATCCCTCCTTAGCACACAGCTCATGGGCTCATGTTCAGCTAGCAGTGCTGCACCTGTGCACTGGGAGCCTACAGAGGATGTGTTTTATATGTCAAATCATCGGTGGAAAGGCTATCTTTCATTTTACAGGTGACCAATGACATGCATCTGTATTGCATACTCTGCACTGAATGCTTAATGCAAGGACTAAATGGTATTTATGATATCAGGGAGGTACTTTTCACTAAGATGAGTTTCAGTCTAACCTGCAAATGAACTCCAGATTCTTGGCCTCTTTGTTTTTCTCCTTCCTTTGTGGCACATGAAAATGAGAAAAACCAGCTGTGGTTGACCTTGGACTGGGGTCATTGTAGTGCTGTCATTGTCAGTGCTCTACCACCCACTTCATACTATGGAGCAGCAGAAGGGACTCCTACCCATGCTGTGGAGCAGCTCCAGATGCGGTATTCTGTATTTGCTTCAGTAATGGTCTGTTCTTGTACCCTCCCTTCACTGAAAAACAAAGGTGTAGTTATCACCTGTGTCTCCAGCTGTGGTAATCTCTTTCTCAGTCCTGCTGAAGAATGTATGGTCAAGCCCTGCGGACACAGAGCCTGTACAGCAAATATTTGAACATTGCACTGCCAGAGGTGGCCAGGTTCAAAGCGAGACGCGAGCAGGGCTGTAGCTGATGCTCAGCAGATTTTCTAAGCTTATGCCTCTCCCGTGCCACACATCTGCTGCAGGCTGTTGCTGCTGAGGACTGAGGTGTCACACAGCAGTGAGATTTAAGGATTGGTATAAAGTGAGTGTCTGGTCTCTGCCTCAGCAGAGGCTAAACTGTGCTGCTTCCAAACCAATTTGCTGTCCAGCCCAATCATCCACATGTAGTGCTGTGTATGTACAGACATTGATACACCAGCTAAAAAAGAAACATGCATTTTATAGGCTGAATTGCAGATCTGGGTGAAAAGACTTTATAGAAAGAAGAAAAAGTACTGTGGGCCATGATGACTTTCTTCTTTTACAACCAAAACTTCTGGTTTTTGCCAGTTCACTCCCAAAACACTAAATGTTGCTAACTTTATTTCCTCAAATTAAACAAGAAATTACCTCTGTCAGCTCAGAACAGGTGCTTCTTGTGTATTCGTTACTGCAGTTTTAAAGCTCCCTAACTTCACTAAATTTATCAAAGTTTAGCATTACTGACTCACCAGACAGGGCAAGACATCCACTGTTGAAACTCCACCTGCTCAGCACAGCATACTGCCATTCTGTGTTCCAACGTGTATCCCAAGAAGTCCAGCCATCCTTATCCTTTCCCCTGAAAAACCTCAGAAAAGTACTGTTGAACTACAAGGCAGCATATCTGTATTCTATATTTGCATTTCTAATCAGAAGCAGATTAATTACTTTAATAACATGTTAATTTGCCCTGAAGTAACTTCAGTATACTACTACTGAAATCGGTGGATTTACTCCCCATAAAACACCAGCTGAGCTGGCTGCGCAGTTTTATTTAAAGAGGGTTCACGTGTGGAAAAAACACATTAAATTGCAAGCACTTGTAAGAGTCCAATGCCATTCTCAAGAACCTTGTAGACTGTGCAAGCAGTCGATATGAAAATAATGAACCTGGGGGGCGGAAGGTAATTTTTAAATCTAGAAATACAGCATAAATCTAAGGGGCTGTAAATCAGTAATGTTTCAGAACTTAGACAAGAAAGTAAATATCTAGTTCCTATTCATCTTAGGATGCAGAGAGTGCAGGATAGTTCTTTCTTTTAAAATATTTTATTGAAGTGGTAGAGGACAGTCTGTAGCAAGGCACCTGCCTTCATTGTGGGATGAGAAATCCACACCTCTGTTGAGGACACTTTGCATCTTAGACCTAAGTCTTCCACTTCTGTTAGAAAGACCCATTCACTAGGCTACTGTCCTGGGCCAAAGCTGAGACAAGACTGCTCAGCTGTAGAGGCAAAACTGGAAGTTTCTCCAACAAGGATGAAGCACCACACTGCTTCTCCACAGGAGACAGCATAAGAAATGGGCTTGCTGCTCCTGCGGGCAAGGACAGGAGTACAGGAGGTGTCAGTTGCTACCTCTTCCCCTCAAGGTGAAAGCCACTGGCCTGTCCCAGTATAACTTAGCTACTGCCTGAGAAGCAAAAGCAAACTTGGTGTCTTAGAGACAGGAAGAGGAAGCAGCAGAGCTCCATTCATTTGCTGCTCTTGTAATTACCCGTTGCAAAAAACTGGTAACGCTTCCGTTTCCTGAGCTCATGCCAAGGTGAGATGTTCTCTGTTTTGACCAGAAACGTCATTCTGAAACTTGGAAGCCTTTCCAAAGTATATCCTTAAACAAGATAAGGTACCGATAGACTGACAGCCTTGGATGAAAAAGAAAAGGCAAGAAAAACTCCTAAGCAGCACTGATACTTATCTTTACAAGAAAGCAGAAACAGCAATAAAAGCTCTTCTACTCTGTGGGCATTTGTAAAAGTTTGATTAATGTGCGTCAAAAGATATGAGAGTCTGAAATAGGAAAACCTGAATGTCCTTAGCATTGAAGAATAACTCTAATTATTGGGTATTTGAGTCCTCCCAGAGTCAGGATCAATGAGAACTTTGTCTACTTGATAGCTCAGTCTAAAACATCAGAGGTAGAGCCAAATCACAAGATATTTTGATTAGAAGATCACACAAATAAAGTTTGCTTCATCAGATCATTAGTTACAGATCATCAGTTATATTTCATTGGCCATATTATTTCTCCATTGCCTCTAACAAAAAGCTTCATACATTTGGTTTGTGTTTGTAGAAATGAGAGTAATTGCAAAAAGTTTCTGTGAGCCATTGTGAAAATAGTAAAGGTCCAAGGGAATGCCCCCAGAACATGAACTTTGAAGGCATACCATATTTATTTATTAATTTAGCAACTGAACATTTGCATAAAGCTCAGGTAGAGCTATTTCTATGAATAATCTTGCACAATAACATCAGACATCTCTACTAATCCTACAGAACATCAAAAGCAATGCTGGCTGCTATTCAACACTGGGTTCAGTGCCATGACAACAGATGGAATTCATGGCTGAGGGGTAAAAAAAAAAGACTTCTATCCCCCTGTCACTTTTTGTAAGAATCTCTAAAGAGAAAATTATGCAAACTAGTAGAAACTGAATGTAGAAGAGGAATGCCTGTAAATGTGTGCTATCTGCATTTACACAACCCAGCTTATTTGTGAAACAGAATGTAAGTGGTAAAAGTAGATATGGAAATCTTATTTAAATTCTTGCAAGGGCCGAAGAGGAGGAGGAGGGAGAATGGGCTGGTTTTCTCTTCCTCTGAGTTTGGGGAGAGCAGACTGAAATTCATAATATTATGGTCACAGGCAGATGACATGAGAACGATTTTTTGATGTTGTTAAAATGAATGTTCCTATATTTTGTGAAGAGATCACTCTGAGACATTTTAATCTAAATATGTATGTTTTCCAGTAAAATTTTGTTTGGCAATATTGTGATATCTTTAGATTGAACATTTTGGACATTACTGTCCTACAGTATAAGAAAACTATAAATGAAAACCTGAAAGTTAAAATGACTTATTGGTTTACATCATCCATTTACTAGAAAACTGTTGAGATGAATGGGAATTACCAGCGTAAAGGAAAAGACATCTTGGACTAATTTTGTGGTTGTTTTTTTCTCTAGCCAACAGCCCACGGACTTAAAGAGATGAGTCAGATGTGTCTGCTATGCAACTACTAAAGACCACTGTTTGTTCAAAAGACCTGGCAGTCAGGCTTACCAAGTTTACAAGGCAAAATAACCGTACTTTCTGATGCACAAAAAGGTCAAGTAACAAAAGGCTCAGTCTTGCAGGTAGAAATGAGAATTCTGGGAACTGAGATGAAAGTCATAAAAGAAAATGGAGTCTTAAGGGCTGGATCCAGCAAAACATTGATCAAAAGATATTTTTTCCATTTGCTAAGATGTTTGCATGATCTGATAATATGTGTGGAGCAGAATATGGAATAGAAATGGTGACTCTGTAAAGGTACTCTCTGGTTACCTATCCCTGTGTCTAATAGAAAAACAATATTCCCTAAATAGATTTTCTAAAGTGTCTTCACATTTTCCTCAGCAATAAAAATGTGGTTTTGCATGATGCTGTCCATCAGAACCATCTGTAGTACAGAACAGAAGCATGAGTGATTTTTTTCCTGCAAGATGGTAGTCAGAACTAACCATATGGTTCTGCATTAATTTTATTTTGGAATGCTTATTTAGTACCCTGGTTATCGGGTACTGCAAGGAAAAAAAAGGAATGTTTTAACATTTCCTGACCTAAGCAAACTTGCAGTTGTTGGCCATTGCAAGAATACATAAGGAGCAAAAATCCCGGCTAAATATCATGTCTGTATCCTTGACCTTGAAGAAGTTTGGCTCAAGGTCTTCTTGTTTTGTGGCCTGGACAGCATACCACTGAGAATTTTATTTCATTTTCCACATGTGATGAAAAGAAACAGATAGCCTTTCATAACAGCTGCAAAGTCTGTGTCTTACTTTATTTTTCTGCTTATTCTCTGATTTATTTTCCATAGTTATGACTCTGAAACACCACCGTAAATTTTTTTTCTGAGATACCTGTTGTTTGTGTCTGGTTCTTCGATCTGACCTGCAGCAAGGAAGAAGAGCAGATGTGAAAGACTTCTCTGCTCAAGCAGTGTGATCAGATGCTCAGCTGTGCATAGTTGCATTCAAGAGCATTCAGTTGCAAATGTTAGATTTGAAGGGCATTTTGAAAATGTAGTCAAGGTACAAACTATGTGTCAGCCTTGTTTTAGATTCCCAGTGTGTATACTATTCACATTTATTTGGCCTTCAGTAAGGGCTACTCCTTCTCCTGGTGTTTTACATAAAATTTAGTGTATTACTAAACCAGCTGTGTTAAAACTGACCATCAGCCAAGCAAAGACAAAAAATAATCATGGCAGAGTAATAGACCAAGTTAAATCTTTTTAAGGCTAAGGGGAAATCTAATGTGCTCATTAAAAAAAAAAAAAATCACTAACAAAGTTAACATTCTCATACAATGGAAAAATTCCTAATTCCATGATACACAATGGGACATCCAATTTAGAAAGGGTCAGTGAGTTTCAGAGGTCCCTTTCCTCGTTCCTGGAGGGAATACGTTCTTTGGAAACCTACCTTTTGAGGAGAGGGTGGAAGGCAGCAAGACCTATTGAGATGACAATGAGATCAAAAAAGAAGGAGTGATTATTCAAATCCCTCAGAGAAATAAAAGCCTGAAGTAAGAAGAACTGAACCCAAAAGGGAGCAGGCAGGGTGGGGAACAGGCAAAGGGGAATGAGAAGCAGAAGCTGAATGCAGAGGGCAAGGTCTGAATGGGAAGCAGTGAAAGAATTAGGAGTTGAAAAGGGAAGGAGGAGGGGAAAGTAGGGCTGAAGAAGAGAAGAAAGCAGGGAGAGGCATATGGTGGTGAATGAAGCAGAGAAGTAAAGTTTATTGTTCTAAGCCTTTAGCAGCTCTTTTGAATACTTTATATGATGGGTCTAAGATGCTAAAACACAACTTAATCATATTGCTTGTCCTGAGGTCAGATTTGTCAAAGTTTCCATTTTTATGACTGTTGTCAGAGTGGGCCACACTGGTGAGTGACAGGTACTGTAAAGTTTCAGAAGGCCATGAGACAGCACATCCAGTACTCTGCTTGGTTGCTTAGATACACTGATGAATTGTATTAGGAATTTCTCACCTCATATTTGAACTCCCCTATGTTTCAAATATTCCATTTCAGATAACATGAGCAGACTCCAGACATGCAAAAATAAATTCTTTTTTTCTGTGAGAAAAAACCTACTTACAGCAGGTCTGCAACCACAACAAGCATTTTACTGGATTGATTTCCTTATCGTTTTTCTAAAATCTTCCTTCTGCAACCTCTGCTCTTTCCTCTGCATACCCTGTAATAGCCCAATTCTTGACACACTGTATGCTGGAATAGTCTTCAAAACTAAATTAGAGCAGTTTCAAACATACTGAAGGATATATCTGATCATGGGTGCCAAAAAAAGGAGGTGGTGATTAGCCCAGCAAAAACAGCAAAAAGAACAGATGCCTTCAGTGTTCTAGCTAAACCTTATATCAGAGCAGGAAGCACGTAGCAGGGATTTTGTGATATCTCCCTGGAGTGAACTAAGATGTTAGCCTGAAACTATGATCGACAAATGTATTTTACTAGGAGTGTCACAGAAATGCCAAAATATATAAGCTTTTGTGTGTGGAGAAACTCTTAATATGGTCAGAGAAACACAAGCACTCAAGGAGATGAGTTGCTCAGACAATATTGTCTTAAACTCAAAAAAGACAGAGAATCTAATGATATGCACTGATGGGTGAATATTCAGGGGTTTTTTTAACAGTTGCCCCTTAACAAAAATAAATGGATTTATTTGGAACAAGGTAAAGTCAGGTTATCAGTGAACTGGAGACACATTAGTGGTTTTCTTTACAAACAGTTCCTAATTAAGGCAAAATACAGTCCTTACAGTACTTATGTCCAAATTAACTTAAACTTCAAGCTCTTAAAAAATTTCATTGCACCTACTAACTAAAGAAAAGCTAAATTTATCCTATCTCAATTCTCTTCTGCTCTTTGACCCTAATAGTCCAGCTGCAAGTGCAGTTTCCCTTTTACTATTGGCATGTAAATAAGATAGGAGTCAGTGTCATCTCAAAGCATAGGCTGTAGCTTGTAGCGGTCCAAAGGTCAACACAGGTAAGACTTGTGGAGAATTAGCGCCTTTTGCATCATTTTAGCATGTTGCATAATTTGAGTGAGGCTGAGTCTCTTTTTGGTTGCCTAAAGGTCTGTGAGAGTAGGACTTAGACTTTCATGGGTCCTAGACATAAATTGAGTGTAACCTATGTTGAGAAAGAGAAGAAGCAGAGGCTTATGCTGAAGAGGAAGATGGAAGAGGAAGAGGAAAAGAGAAAGAGGAAAAGAGAGAGAAAGAGAAAGAGAGAAAAAAAGAAAGAGAAAGAGAAAGAAAGAAGAAGTAGCTGGGCATTTGTTCCAATGAAGTTTGTCTAAGAAAAGTTATAGAAAAGATAATGGATTATTTGGCAGTGAAAAGCCTCTTCTACACTGAAATGTTTATGGCTTTTTACCTCTCATGAATTCAAGAAAATGAAGAAAGGAACTTAGCATGTTGTGTTCTTATTTATTTATTTATTCATGAAGAACCACCAGTGCTGTGATACTACATAGTAACTAGTTAGACATAGATGTTAAATATATTGAGTAATGTAACTGTGTAAACAATGAGATAAAGTCTCTGATTAAATACAGTCTCTGGATGAATAAGATAACTTGACCATCCTGTTACAATCTCTGATAGGAGGGAAGTTAATAGAAAGTGGTTATTAAAAAAGAAAAACTAATTTACTGTAGGAAGAGCTGGAGTAATAAAATCTCTCACTGAGAAAGTAACTCACAAAGTCAGCTTAGCAAAAGATAATTTTAAATCAGAATAAAATATATTTTGCCACAGGTAACAATAAATTCTCATGTGTTCTGGTTTTTTTTTTCCTCCAAATTTAGTTAAACTGCTTAAAGATATGTTGTACAATCAAATTCTGCAAAGAAATATTGAGAAGCTTGTGCAGGGTTTCTGTCTATTTAGATTTCCAAACATAACAGTGCATGGCTACACCTGCAATTCTTCTGAGTTCAGTTATAGTAAAATGCACATATCAATCTTCTGCAAGGGAAAGTGTGATCCAAAGTGCATCAAAGATTAGCATCTGCAGACTTTCTCCTCCCTGTAAAAGAAGGTGACCTACTGAATAACATTTCCAAAGAAATCGGTGAGTTTCTATTCATTCCCCTTCTCTCCCCATACAAATGTTGTACTGAATGTCCCTGTGTTTCTGTGTGTCCATGAACCCAGAAATGGAGAAGCCTGACAAGGAGTCTAAACTGAGTGTTAACTACTTTTTCTTAATAGCTGACTTTGACGTATGCTTAGAGGCAGCCATAGCTCTCAGCAGAAATTAAAAAGAACATTGCCCAGACCTTTCAAAAAGTATTTTTTTTTTCCTTTTTCCAGCAGTGTGTCTTTACTGTTTGTTTCCTATTGATAGCAGGGTTTAATAAATGAGTAACTAATATTTGCCTCCAAAGAAAAATTCTCCTCAGTAGAATTCCCCAAGGCAGAATTGTTGCATGCCAAACACTCCACTGACATTGTGCATACCATATGTAAGACTGCTGAATGGTCACTCTGCAGTGGCACCAGCCACCTTTGAGAGTATGTATTAATTGGTCTCACAAATCCCTTGAGGCATGATGAGCCCTACACAATGAGGTCCCTTCTCTCTCTTCTGGCTAAAAGATATATACAAAATACTTTAATAAGCCACTCGCTTGGCTTAATATTTGGGCTCTTCCCTGAGCCAGGGAGCAGTTTAACTGATCCAACTTAGAGAGTTTCAGTAAAGGTATTATGACTCAGAGCTTCCACACCCATCATATTACTATATTTAACATTTGACCAATCTCTAGCTGAGTGACAGTAATTGCCTGCATACACGCCCTGAAATAACAGGAAGAAGAGGTTTGAGTTGGATTAGACCACAGTGAAAGAGGGGCAAGCTAAGTTGAAACATCTAATGCTTGCCCCAGGATCAGAGCATGTGTCCTGACTAATACAGCTACCTGACTGACAAGTGAAAACCTGTGCAGGTGAGGTAACCTGTATGTAGATCCAAACCCTCAGAGTATTGTTCTTCAGCTCATTCTTGGCTCTTGGAAAGAATCCTTTGCAACTTCAAAGGATGCTAGGCTGATCGCCTACTCTGACCGCTGAGAGTAGGAGTGGGACTCTGAACATGTAGACCCTGTTCAGCATGTTCATCCTGCCCTGCTCTTGCAGCAAAGAAGAAGGACATTGTGGTCTACAGCAGACCTGGAGTAAATGCAACACAGACAAAACAGGCATCTTGCTCTCCAACTCAGCCAGGCAAAGATACATCCAACTTTCAGAAACTTTCTAATATTGTACAACAATTTCTATCATTTAATTGGATGTGCCTACTAACACTCGCTTCTAAAAAATCTATGGTAAACCCAGTTAGCCTACTTGAGAGGATACACGTAAGTGTTAGCACTCACAAGGAAGTGCTTAACTTCTGTGTGGAGTTTTTAGAGGCTTCACTCAAAACATATGGTTAAGGGTTGAAAAGTATAAAATAATTATCTAATCAATGGGAATTTGCAAACCTAAAAGGAAGGCATCTGAAGACAATCAAGATTTGGGAGAGAAAAAAATTAAGCAAAATTTAGACAGTCATGAAGACAGAATGGTTTGACGAGAAAGAAGACCTCCTGAAGAATGAAGAGCTATTTTCATCCCTGTTATATAAGGTAGACAAGTACATAGGACAAAAAAGAAGATTTTTAAAAAATAGATAGTCCTGGTAGGGTCACCATGTGAATAAGGTGTGTAGCAAGTAATACAGTCTGCCCTTCCTGTGTGACTTCCATAAAATCCATATTCACCAAGTCTTGCTTTCTAGCACACAATGGGACATTCAGTTTATATGTGAGGGGAGAGGGCATTCCAGTGAAAAGAGAGGGCACAGAATGGGAAAGAGAAGCAACATTGGCACAAAAGAGGCAAAGAATGCCAATTCAGAAGGCGAGTGTGAAAGTAAAATCTGCTTCCATGCCTGCTACAGCATATATTACACAACTGGCACTTCCTTGGCAAATCACCCACTCAGGCACTGACCTTGGCAGCATCACAGGGATAACCCCTATGTGAGGAAGGACTGTTCCTCAACAATGTCTCCAAAATGTTTGGCACTGAAGTACTTTTTTAAGAAAGCAAGCATTTCTTCCACTTTGTATTTCAGTTGAAAATGAGCATTTTCTTTTGGCTGAAAAGGAGGCATCCTGTCCGTGACTTTTGGTATATTCCTCATATGGTGTTCCAGATTATTTGATATTGCGTACAAATGCCATTGCACAACCGACCCCTTTTGTGGATGTTCTCATGTTAGAGAGCAATGGGTGTATTCAGAGACTTGCTCTACTTAAATGATCTCCTTGTTAATTACTTGAGGAATTATGACAGACTGCTTGGGGCTGCAATGCCCTGGTAGAAAGTCTACTGAAGGGAAAATGGAAAGCATTCCAAATACTGGAGATGCGTCTCTTCCCCTGACATGCTATTTTGCACACAGTAGTGAAAGAAAAATTGGGGTTATTAGTAAGAGGAGTAGTCTTTTATTCCTTGTAACAGATTAATTCTATTAACTTTAATGGTTTGCTGGAGGTTATATTTTTACATTAGGTACTCAGATCATGTAGAAACTCAGTGCCCAATTCTACAAACATGAGACCGAATGCTATAATTTGTGCAAAGTTAGGAACGTGTTCAAGGCATCACAGTACATACCTTTTGGACGGTTACTTTAAAGAGGGATGGGATCACATAAATCCTAGAATGAGATTGGGTAAGTGTTTCTAAGTACACTCTAAGGATGAAAGCCAGTCTTCTGGATAAGAACCCAAAGCTCTCAAAGAAACTTGGGGTTAATTTTGAACATGAGTGGAATTATGATTGCTATAAAGAAACAAATGTGTTAGTCTTCCAATTTGCAAAGAAGCATGACAGTGAATAGAGGCAGAAATATTTATTACAATGCAGATTAAGTTAATTCCTACAGACCTGATACTGATATGCGTTTGGTCTCTAAAGAAAAACTGAAACTTTTCAGTTAAATTGTATACTAGGGTGTCTCCTTGCTATGCACAACAAATTCAAAGTCTTCAAATCAGGAGAACAAAAGTCACTTACAAACACGTGGGTGTTGTAAGTGATTTACACACTATTCAGTGCCTCCCACAGAAAGTCTGTTTAGGTGGAATATGGGCATTACTTTTAAGTAATGTAGGTGTAAATACTACTGTGAGTTTTAAAAGATAGAGTCATTCTGAGAATTATTCTTGCTAGGAAAGATTGCACTAGTGAACTAGCAGATCTTTGTAGATAAACATTTTAAGAGGTCTAAATAGTGTTTTGCCCATATGCATCCCCATACTTGCTACCAGATGGCATAAAAATGGCATCACATGTTGATCTTCTCAATTTGTTTGCCTTGGAAATGTGAACAAAATTTCTCCTAATGTGGTTCATAGGTCAATACAGAATCTTTGCATTTAAGTGATCTGTCCTTCCGCTGCCAGATGTGACAAAGTCAATACTAGGGAATTGAAAAGTGCCCTTTCCTGTCCAGTGCATAGTAAGCCCTGCTTCTATCTCAAATCTAAGGGTTTTTGCAAAGAGTAATGCTCCTGTGTGCTAGTGCAAACACTACTTGTTGGATAAATCAAAGAGCTTTCTTTCATACAGCTATATTGCTGTGGATTTTAACTCTTGCACAAAGGTCTTAAAGCAGAAGGTTTTTCTCCTTTGCCCAAAATAACCACATTCAGCTTTTTGGATCACAGCTGAGATGATTGCTTCACAACCTAACATCAACAGCAAACACAATTTGATGACAAGAAATTTAACAAAGATTTTTGATGAACAGACATCAGCAAGTAAACATAGATCTGTGAATATGAGCATTTAGTCCTGCTATTTAAAGTTCTTGGACTCCTTTATTTATAGTAATTTCTGTGTCTTGTCACTGTGGTATCTGAGTGGCTCACAAAACACCCATGAGCAAAGCAAAGAATTATCCCAGTTTAGGGAGGGAGGAGAAGAGGAGGCTGAGAGAAGTGGCAGTCACGCAGGGCATTTGCAGAACAGCCAAGATCACGATCCATCCTTCCTCCCCTTTATGAGTTCCCCATCCTTCCTTCCTTTTACTGACTGTTGGCCAAATAAATATGTGCCTCCTATCCAAAGGTCTTTCTCCTGGTTTTATCATCAGGATCGAGCTAATTGGGAGCAGGAGGGTAAATGAGGCATAGCTGATGTCCATGGCATGATGCCCAGCTGATGCTACTATTAAGCTGATGCCGGAAAAGTTAGGAAAGCATGGCCTGGCACTGAATAATAGGCCTATTGCAACTCAAGTGTGGGGCAGAGAGAAATTTTCCTGCAGCTGGCACCTTGTCTACAAGTGGTGTACAAGAGAAAGTAATGAATGACTTGACTCTTTATGCTTCCTACGTTCATTTTATCGCAGTTCATCAGACACCCATGAGTCTGACTCCATGTAAAAAGCAAGTCATTTCCCTTAAGAGAAATGAGTGACAGATGAAGAATATGCTGCAATTATAATCTCCCTTTTCATGGCATAGGTTGGCAATTTAATGGACTGTGCTCTTTAACTGATTTAAGTTCCAGTTCCCTGGTTTTGTATCTGATGTGAATATCTTTAAGTTAAACATGGCTAGTGATGCAGGATAACAGCTAACAGTTAACACCATAAATAAGGAACACTGAAGATAAACTAAACTTCAATTTCAAAATTAATTTGCTCCATCAAGATAAGGTACTTGGCACCTCCTTCAGCACTTTTTCCATTAAAATCCCATGTTTGCCCAAAGGGGAGCATCTGTTATTATCATTGCTGCCACATGGAAGCCATTTCCTATATGTATTACATACAAAGTGAAACAAGGACATAACTTTTTTCGTGACAAATGAAATGCATGTGTTAAGCAAAAGAGAAAAACAGCTATGTGAAAGGCAAACTCTACCTGATAAATATTGGTGGTGAAACTTGCCTTTTACCCCATCTGTAGTGTGATCTTCTCTAAAGATGTTAATCTGCTCTGAGTACCTGACAAAGCTGAGCTTCTTGGATGAGTCAGTCAAATCACCAAAGATTTTTATGAAGCTTCAGAGCTATTAGTGGGTATGTTACTGCTTGGTTGGAGGTGGTGATGATTTACAGGAAACTTGTGGATAATTAAAGGCTGCACAGAGTGGTAGCTGTTAAAAAGCAATTATTTCCTATTGATTAGCATATTATGGTCAGGCTAATTAAGCAGAAGAACAACTTATTCAGTGTTTTGATGGATTTGCCATTGATGGGAATTTTCTTTAAGGTTGGCTGCCTTTCTAAAAGGTATGTGCACATTCAAACAGGAAATTATGGCTAAAATACTCATAGCCTCCTTTTGTAAAGAGTTGTATTTTAATTAGCGCAGTGTTTGCTTCTGTTTTTCCCTTCTATGGTGTTAGAAGCATTGTAGGTTTTTGTATACTGAGAATCAATTGCAACATGGGTGGAACAACCCTCTGGTAAAGGGCTGTTCTTTAATGTTGATCTGCACGTATCTCTCCTTCACCGCAAGCAGGTGCAGTCAGGAGGGATTGAAGAGTGGAGACTGAGAACTGACTCATGCCTCCTTTGCTCTACTGTTGGTTGTGTGTCACATCTAGAACACCTTCTAATTGCAGAGCGGTTCTAATAGGGAACTTCCAGATTAGGTACAGAACTGATTCTTCAAGGTTATTTTCCTGTTATAAGAGTACAGGAGTCATCTTGGGAACGATGGAGGGGCAAGAGACAGAGACATGGCAGAGCCACTTGAGAGGCTCTTTGGAGTCAAAGGAGTCATAAACAAGAAAACAGCCCTATGACCTTGCACCACTCCGCTGAAATGTCTAGCAGTAGTGATTAATCCATGTTCAAAACTCTAGAAAGAATTATAGCTGAATGGGGACTTGCCACACCATCACATTTTTCTATTCCAGGGCTTTTTTAGGGGTTTCCTGTCCCTCAGTCCCTTCCAGCAGCTCCTGCTGCTGTGGATTGGCAGCTGCTCTTTCTCTGTGCACTGTGCTGGCATATGGCACCGTAAATCTCGCTTACTCACCGCAGCTCTGCCTACTCTCCAGTATCCATGGCGTTATTGAATAGTACATGACTTTGTTCTTTGAAGAGAATGTTATGTGTTTTGGCTATTAATCATGAATACAGTGTTTTTGTCCCACAGACCTGAAGGCTTAATTAAAGTGTTACTGATTCTTTTGTTCTAAATCATCACTAATTCGCTGCTGCATATAGGAAGTTTTCCTCTTTACACCCATCCTTACCTGGTCTACAAAGCTCTGATCAGTGGTCAAAAAGATGTCCCCAAATGTGCCATCTCTGGAAAGTACAGTTTTCAACAAAGCATATCCTAGAAAAATATCAGAGATGATTTGTTTAGCTGTGCAGGGAATGTTCACTCAACATGGTGTTCCATGAAATTGAACATCTGTGCAGTAGGTCATCTGGGTTCGTCGTTCACAGTCTATCCATGCATTTGCTCCTGTGATATCGGGGTTCTGTGGGTAGGTTGGTTTATCTGTCTCTGTCTGGGCTTTCAAGCTTTTCTTTAGTACCACAGCATCCAGAACAGAAATTAGCCAGAAATGAGAACGAAAGGAAGGAGAATTTAATTTTTTTTTCTTTTATTCTCCTACCTTTTTGTTATGGTCCCTTTCCTTGTTTGTTGCAAGCACATGAAAAGCTATGAGCTGGAATGACCCCTCATTTCTTCTGTAAAGACCCTCAGTTAACAACACAGCGGGATAATTTGCCTCTCAATGACAAACAACATTGTTCTCGACCTGTCATATCCTTATGCCCTTTTCTAGAAGGAGAAGATAGTGTATAGCTACCCATCAGAGAAATGAAGCCCATTATTGTACTAGAGAATTTCTTGGGCTCATTTAAGTCACCTACTGTAAACTATTTGCTAGGCAGCAAACCCCCTATTAAGCCAAGAGCCACAGGACCACAGGATTGACCAGTTAAACTTTTATAACCAGTATTGCAAGATGTCAACTGATTGCATCTTTGGTTTTGGCTTTGTTGCAATGTGAAGTGCCTCGCACAGAAAACTGGGATGGCGTATGAATAATAAATATTGCTGAGTAACAGCTGGAGTTTCTTAGGGCGTCTGTGTTGCCCTCAGTGAAATGCTTCTCTGTATAATTTACTAGGTGTCTCTCATTAAAGCAGAGATAGTATATACAATTACGGTTAACAAAACGATACCTCTGAACAGAAAGGGTCACTGTTGCCTGGAAACTGTTAGTCTGTCTAAAACTGAGCGCCTGCTGTTGCAGACCCATGTTTCTTGTGCTGCTTGTGAGTAAGAGCGTCTACGAGAACTTAGCCCAAGACTGAGACACTTCTTTGTCCGCAGGAGGAACCCTGCCGTAGCTGTGACGGCTTCCTCACTCCATATGCAGGGTCACCCGGACAGGGCAAATGGCATTTTACTGCACACCGCAATGCTATGGGATGGGGGCAAATCTCAGAGTCTCTGTGTGTGGGAGCCAAGGGACAGCATACATGCTCCTGATCCCGTAAAATACTTCAAGACATAAAGTGTCTGTTGTGACTCTGAACGCTGTTCCCTTCATCAGGGGCATAGCAGCAGCTTCAGGCTCTGAGCAAGAGGCAGGACTTTAGCCTGAGGATAACTTTTGTGCATATATTAATACACTTATTTCTCCGGTTCAGTGGTGGAGGAACATTATGGAATTTTTCCTATGATATAATGTCACAATTAGTTGTGACAGCCACTGAGCCTATTATAACGGACGTTTCATGCAATCATGTTTGCTGAAAAATTTTTCATGCTTGCAAGAACAAGAATATATACTCAATTATTTTTAGAGTGGCAATTTTCTCCATGTGAATTTAATTAGAAAATGAATAACGAGAAAGGAGGGGTTTTCTTGTTTTGCTTTCTTTTTACAAACTCAAGTTTCAGAAAATGAATTGCATAAATGTTGCTGCCTTGGTAGCCTTTAAAATGATAATAATAATAACAACAATAAAATCTTGTTCTCGAAAGGCCAGGAAGGCATTTGATGTAAATAGACTCAGCTCCGTGGAAGCTCATGGCTTTTTGCCAATTGATACCAATTTAGAATCTGTCCTGACCTTTCATTTGGGGATATAAAGTGCCCTCATGGCAACTACAAATTTTGGAAACAGCAGAGTTCTTTTAAGACACGTTTTAAAGAGTAATTGAACCTTGAAAAGAGGAAGATTCAATGACAGAAAGTCTATGATAAGTGTTTTTTAGGGGTGGGGGTGGTTACACAGTGAATCATATTTTCTTGAAGGCCATGACTCTCAGAGTTATGTTAAATTGAATCTCAGTATGTGAGAAGAAACGATTGATTTTGATGGATTTGCTCACAGATCAAGGTGCTTATTCAATGACAGTTAAGTTGACAGAATTGGATCTTGTGATAAATGCAAACACAACTTTTTTGTGAAAGACAGATGAAACGAGGTAGTATCTTTCCAGCTTAGCTGCCTGTCATCTAACCCCTTAGGTACCGCTCTTCCTAGGCATGGCATTGAAGTAAGGCTTGATGAAACCTTCTCGACACTCACCCATTCGTGCTGAGGAGACAGGTAACTATTTCCCACTCTGAACTGCAACCAGCAGTTGTGTCATGTGCATCATATGCTGCCAGTTTAGTGCTCATTCTTGGAATAGGAAAGCCTAAATCCAGGTCTTCTTTACCTGAGGAGGATTTGATTTTATTCAGGCTGTATCGAAGGGTGGCCAGCTCCCCAGCTCTGTGGTGGCCTGGCTAACAACATGCTCAGTTCGTTTGAAGCTGCACCGTGCAAAGGGCAGTGCAATTTGCAGAAGGCAAGGAAAGCCAATGCTCTCCTCTGTATAAGGGGATGGCACCTTTCCGCTTTCAAGCATTTGTCTTCTGCTCCCTCCTGCTGGTGGCAGGCACCCAAAGTGGAAGTGCATCCATGCCTGAATTACATGCCTAAATTGGGTTCATAGTCTGCATTAAAAAGGGGATGGGAATACACTCTGTATCCAAATGTCATGTCATTCCTTACATTGCAGAATTTGAGAGAAGTTGTGAATAGGAAAGAGCTTCATGTTGTTCCCCTGTGTGAGCTGCCATCGCACAGCAACAGAGGTTGATCTCTCTCCCACCTGCTTTGTTATTCTTTCCTGTAGTAAGCCACCTTTGTTCTATTGCTTATTACTTCTGCCTCTGCCTTCACCTGGGAATTTCTCCCTATATATTATCTCCTCCTTAACAGAACATTTTTTATTTGTCCCACTCTGCCAGAGCAATTGAAAACCGCAGCCCTCAGGAGCTGTTTTTGTAGCCATGCTTTGGATACCTCGCTATTCATGGGGTGTCACTTGCCTGATAACCCAGCTCTGTGCTTTGCAAGTTGATTTGACAATAATAGCCAGAGCCACTGCGAAGTTTATCCCATGGATGCATATTTCCATGTCTGTTTCATGTCTCTTCATTTCCCAGTAGTTGTGCTGAGGCTATGCAGCTGGAGTGGGGTAGTCATCAATAAGTCTTATTTTGCTAATCATTCTCATGTCACACGGAGTGAGGAGGCAGGAACACCTCTGGTACAGATCTAGTGATTAACAATTTTCTGATTCCTGGCATGACATATGAGTTATCAAGGACAATAAAATAATGTAAAGCACAAATGACCTTCTTAGTAGGTCTCAAGCTATAAATGCAAAACCTGCAAAGCTGCGTTTGATGGGAAGAGCAGAAGAAAACCAATGGGATATATTGTGTGGTTTGAAGTTGCAAGGGAATTGAAAGCTCCAGAGTTTGGTGTCAAAGAGATGTGTTCATAATAAGACTGAGATGAAGCTGAGTATAGAGAAACCAATTCAGGCAAGATGTTGAGGGATGTTTAAAGGGGAATAAATCTTATAGTACCTAAGCAGATAGACTACAAAAAGTGAGCAGCATTAATTGGAGAAAAATGCATTGGAACGTAAAGGGGCTGTATTACTCTAACAGTAGATACTGCATTACCTTATCTGAAGTATAGGAAATAACGTGGTATGCTAAATACAAAAAATAAAAAAAAAAAAATCACTGTAGTGAAGCTAAAGTATTGGAATAGAGCAGTGTATTCATAGCAAACCAAGCAAGTTAGAGTAAAAAAAATAAAAAATAAAAGATACAAGGAACAATGAATTAGTGTAGTGCTTCATAAGCAAGCATTGATTTAACTGGCTCCATCTTAACTCTGCTCCAGAATTAAAAAAAAAAAAAGACAGAATAGAAAAAGAATCATCTCTTTGCATATGTAGACATGAATGTAATTTAACAAAACAGGCTGAATCATGAATTTAATTACACAGCAAGTGCAAGTAACGCGTGGTTGTAACGCTATTATGGAAATGTGACTGTGATAAACTTGTTCACATTACACTCTGTTGCTAATTCAATTTCCATGCACAAGCCCAAAATGCTGGGTTTAGTTCTGTCACCACAGATATTACAAAAACCAGTATAAAGGAAGCCATGTTTTGTAGCTCCTTCAGTAGTTGGGCATTAAAAAGCTGTGTTTCCCTTCCTGACAAATGTTATACTTAAAATTAAACAAACAAAAGCACAAATTTATAGCCAATCTTTATGTCCAGGAATGATAGATACTGCATTAAAAAAATTGAAGCATCTACAGTAAAATTGTACAGGAAAACTCATGCTGAAAATGAAAGAGGAATAAACCTGAAGAAAATCTTAGTGACATCTCAGAAATCTATGGGGAAAGAAAATTCGCTGTCTGCCTGCCTCCTCTGCTTCCCATCATTACAGCATCCACACTTCACAGCCACAGTTACTAATTCAAATGTTAATAACTTCTTAAAATGAGTCTACATATTCACTCTTTGATTCTATGCACTATATGAACTGCAATCCCTGTCCCTGCCCATCTTGGATTTTTGTACAAGGTGGTGAAAGCTCTGGAAAATGTCTATGCTGTAATGATCTAATATGTTTTAGAGTGGGCAGAAAATTTCATAAGAATACACAATTTTTGCCAAAAGGTAACAAATTTAAGTTCAAAGCTGAGGGTAGGGGTGAACAGTTTGAATGTGCACAACCAGTCAAGCTCCTGCTGGGAAGGGAAGAGCAGTGCTTCACTGTTCCCTGGTAAATATCCCACATGCTCCTTTTTACCCAGTGTTGGTAAGTGTGGAAGAAAGGACTGCAGACTAACTGTGTAGACATGAGAAGCAGCTGATGTTGGTAAGCCCTTTCCCTGAGATAACTTGTCTAATGGTGTGTTGGTCGTACCATTACACCCATCACAGAAACCATCCACAGTCTTGATGAGAAGTTGTAGAAACAACTTAATACCATCATAAAGTTGCTGTTGATGATTTGACTTGCCAGTTTCCTTTATTCGCTTTTGTTCTTCAGGATTCACAGTTTGCTAAATAAAAGCTCTGGTTCCTCAGCAATGATGTGTGTACAGTTCATGGATAGGTGTCTGTGAGGAAAAGGTATCAGTATAAAGCTTCTGACACTATAGTAGCAACAGAAGTATTATGCCAGTATAATGTATAATCTGGTTTGCAAGAAAAGGAAAGAAATTTTAAATGTTTCATTAGGTCTTGAACTTCTCAATATAGTAGCCTAAACCACCTAGTAACTTACCCAGTTGGAGAGCAACAAATGGCCAAGTTCCGCACCAAAAGAAGACATTTTTGACAAATGAAAACATTGAGCCTTTGATTTTTGTTTGATGTTTGGCAATAGATGCCATTCTGGGGAAGTAAACATGACAAAAGTGTGATATTGAAAGTAATTTTTAGAGGAGCCCTGGGAATGCCAAACTGTAGTCATGTGTGGCCCACAAGCCAATTGCATGTGGCTCTCAGAGGGGCTGCCTGTGGTACTGTGCTCATTCCCCAAGGGATCGAGCGATTGCTGAGGCTGGAGTCTCTTCCAGCTGTTTAGAGATTGAAGATTGTGGCTGGACACATGGGATCCAGGGTCCTCAGAGCTCATGGCTGCCTCATCTCAACAAACCACCCACCAGCTGGCTCTCAGAGGGACCCCACACTCCCACCCATGGGTGACTTTCTGTAGTGGTTTGTTAATGGCCATCATGTTGCTGCGGGTGGTGGTGGCAGATTTCTGTCATTTGCCATACAGTCTCCAGCCAATTGGCCAAAGTGGCCTTTTAGGAACAGAATTTTGGGGATCCCTGTGCTTCGTCAATGGGAGACAGCAAGCCAAGAAGAAAGTTTGCCTGATAGTCATGTCAAATAGTTTACTATTTTTGTTATTCTTTCAAAAGGACAGCATTGGCATCACATATTCTAACCTGTGAAACAAGGAGGATCGCTGTTACATCCTTCTGGCTCTAACTGCTGATGTCTTTGTGTCTTGGTTTAGAATTCTCCTTCTTTATCATGTCTGTCTCGATATAGCTGTTGTCCCAAACCTTATCCCAGCTATGCCCTCAAGTGATGATTGACCAAGATACCTTGACAATGAAAACTATTTCTGCTACTTTCCCTGAAACCGAAGTACAACGAGTTGCTCTCACCCTTGAGAGACTGTGTTCCAGAGCAAAGGGACTGATGACACAACTCAGTGAGCACTCTCACTAACTTACAACAATGCCTAAAATGTTAGACCTAAAAGAAAATTCTTGGGGTGCCAATCACATTTTTGAGTTTTCTCTTTATCTTTGTTACGTGTTCTCTGCCCCAATAGGATATAAGCAGCATGGTGAATATTTGATATTTTCATTTGAAGGAGGTGCTTGGAAGTCTAGGTAGAAAATATCTGCTGTTGCTGAGAATAGAAAAGAAAGCTGGCAAAGGTATTCCCTGTGAGTGAAAAAATCAGAATTTTATATGGGTAGAATAAGGTAATGTTTCCTCTGCAGGAGGATATCTCCTGTTCATCTTTGAGAAGATATTTGTGAGACTTCTGAAATTACATTGCCAAAAATGGTTTTTCTTACTATCTATCCTAATCTTCTAGCTTTACAGTGAAAATAGGCTTTCCTCTCTCTTTTTTTTTTTTTTTTTTTTTGTGACTCACTTATACCAGAATTTTGCTGAGAGAGTTTTAACTGTTTAAAATAATTTTACAGTATAGGAGTCATTCTTCTGGGTAAAATAGGGATGTATTTATTTCTGAAAAAAAGAATTTTTCAGTCTAACAATAGGAAAGTATCAGGCAGTGAAGGACATTATCACTCAACCAACCAGTAGATTTTGGGCACATCCTCATAAAAGCTGATATCAAGGTTAGCCTTTGGCTAAGGTGGGAATAAATGTAGTCCAGAGTTAATATCCCTTGAAAAGGCAAGAAAACTGAAGCCCTGTGTGTTTGCCCCAATTTCAAGAGTCATCCAAAAAAGACAAGAAATGAGCACTGTGGCCTGAAAAATTTTACTTTTTTTCCATTCCTTCAAAGCAAATGGCTAGAGAAAGCACAAAAGTGCTTAATCCCCCCTCTTTTTTGTGCACACATTCACCTTAGAAAATGTGTATTGCTTATAATTGGAAGACAGTGTATGAAAAAGCATATAATTACTTACCTTAAGTCCTGCCATTCAGTTTTCCTTTGGATTATTTAGGCTGCTGTATACTCACCACCTCAGCATGTGCATTGCTCAGCCAGTTATGTTTCCAGGACAATCTGTGGGGTTTTTGTGTCTTTTCAGTTCAGAAGAAACTGAAAATTAACTTAAGCAAGCACTAGGATAAAAGGGTTTTTATTATACACCTTATCTCACAGCTAATGTAAAGGAAGTTAAATAAATAAAAGTGAAGTGGAGATCAGATTTTCTTCAAACTAGAGTTTTGAAAACAACATTTTAAATATTTAAACCGGAATACCTAAAGAATTTGTAAATCAAGCCTAATTTGCGTGTATAAATTAATCAGTTGAATGTGCACTTCATCGTTTCACCCTGGTTAAAGGCGAACTGCAGCCAGAGACAGAGATCTCAGAAACAGGCGAACTGATGGACTAATAGAAATAAAACAAAAATAGGTTCAAGACTCTTTATCTAACTTATTTGAGCTTTTAAAAAGGATGAACTCTAGTCATGGTTGTTTCAGGATTCACTTTAATACATATTTGATGAGATTTGAAAGAACTCAGACTTAGAAATTCTCTTTTATTTAGGCCTTTCTAAATACTAAAGCAGAATCAACCTTGGATTTAAAGGAATATTAGCTCTCTCCTCACATATTCTGTCTAGTCTTGTGAGAGCTGCCCATTGTACCCAAACACAACAGTTTCTTTAGCAGTGCTGAATCTTAGACACTAAAGACAGCCTCTCCTCAATGGGGGTTACTACAAGGGGAAAAAGAAATTTTCAGTGCATCAGAGAAGGGACAATCTAATCCTCTTTGCTGGTACATCTGCTCTGGCAGTTTTGCTCTACAAATCAAAAGGCATCCCATTAATTAAAGTTCCTTTTTCTTTCATTTTTATTCAGCTCAATAAATGTGGCCAGTATTAAAAAAAAAAAAAAAGTTTCAGCCCATTTAGTCACAAATATCCACCACCAGAAGTACATGCACTTTGTCTGGTTTCCTCTTTTTTCTGTTTTTCTTTCTTTCTTTCTTTCTTTCTTTCTTTCTTTCTTTCTTTCTTTCTTTCTTTCTTTCTTTCTTTCTTTCTTTCTTTCTTTCTTTCTTTCTTTCTCTCTTACTTTCTATCTCTTTCCTTCTCTCTCTCTCCCTCTTTCTCTCTTTCTCTTTTTATGGAGAACCTTCTCCTTTGGCAAAGTGCAATACATTCAGAGAGTCTTACAAAACAAAGCTCTCAGTTCTTCATCAGCAACAAACTCATCTTTGTTCATGCAGTTCTATTAAGGAAAGAAGGCCAATTTTATGCAGGTTTCTATGGTCTGCAGCACAAAGACATCTATCTGCATGCAAGCTATCTGGCAGGCGCACAGCAGACTATGAGATCATCTATTTTAGCAATCGCCAGCTGCAATGAGGAACTGTAAAAATTATAAACTGATTTATATAGTGCTTTTATTTTTCCAAACAGGCGGCACTACAGATTTATGCATTGTTTTGTGGACAGATAACAAGTGCAGCTAATGGGGTGCCTTCACATCTACATCCCAGGATCTGGTCTGCATTTTCCCTTATGAGCCTAGATATGTTTTCATTGGATACTAATGTCATCTATCTTAAGCAGGAAGTGATGCTCGACTGCTTTATCCCCGGGGTTTTAACTGATGTCTAAGGAATTCTGGCCCTTTATTTGATGGACTTTTACTGTGCTTTTGCAACCATCCCCTATTATTCCACAGTGGGTGGCCAGCTATTTAACACTTGCCAGTTGCATCATACACTGCCCATAAAGACCATGTACTGTAATTTCACAGCACGAGGAAAATGAGAATATTTCAGAATTTCTCCCGATAGAAGAGAAATATGGTTTTAGAAGGGAACTTGAATGGAATTACAAGGGCTTTTATATACAAAAAAATAATCAGCACATTATTCATTCAATTCAGTAGAGTACTACACTGTAACAGGGCAAATCCAGATTTTACTTACTCGTCTGTTGGGCTATCCTAGGCAGGATGCATAATGTGATCTAAAGCACAGTGGAAAGCTCCTCTTGCAATCCAGTTGGCTTTGAACTGGACCTGTGGTGCAGATAGACTTACACAAATGAAGGGGCTGGGCAGCATTTAGGTGCAGAGTTCAATCCAATGGGTTCCTGTGTGTATTATTAGCATAGATAGGGGAGAAATGAGTGTCAGAGTAGAGAAAGAATCAACCAGGAAATGCTTTCCCGCAAGACAGCATTCCCATTACGCACAGTGTCCACCTCATGAGCAGGTGAGCAAGATACCACATAGTAAGGTATAGAGGGAAATTGCATTATGTCTACCTAACCCTCGCAGCAAAACCACCCTGAACTTGTTTTTACTGTGCAGTGACTGGCAGGAAGCTGATGCTTTGTTGAAGGAGAAAGTCACAGGGTTGCTGCACCATGTAGTTAAATTATCACTTCCATAAATTTGAAGGTTAAGCATACATTTGCTGTGTCAGAAACATTCCCCTGAATTTATCAATGTAATTCTAAAATGTCAAACCACAGGATTCAGAATTTGTTTTCTGAAAACATAATTTCCCAGAATGTACCATTTCTTACATTAAAACATAATCCCCTGTAACTTCTGAATATCGTGGCTCTTTTTAAACTGAAATTACCTAAAAAGCATAAAAGAGGGTGGAAGAAAACAGGATGGTAGTCATACTGCATAGGGTATGTGAGATATATTTACCTGTTGAGTAAAAACTACACAAGATGCTTCCTTTCAAGCCTATTTGACTGAGAACTTCAATACAAAGGAATATAAAAGATTCATAAGCTTTTGTTATCCAACACCAGCAGTTTGGAAACAATTAAATTCTGTAAATAGAGAATACTGTGTACTTTTCATTAAAGCAGGGTGTCTGGTTGCAGCTAGTGCCACAGGAAAACTTACCATGTTCATGAAAACAAAATCTGTACATCCAGCATATACTGACCTAACTGGTGTGATCCTGCATTCAGACCAGCGACTCTTCAGCACATGCCTTTTGGATCACAGCACCCATTCTGAGGTACAGAGCAACACATTTAGAACAAATGAATACATCATATTGCAGCAGAGAAGCTCAAGTACTACAAAGGGTGACATTTACTGCTGTAAACAGGTGACCGCCTTCTTTCTGCCTCTCCAGATGGGACCCAGGATTTGCCTTAGCATACACACTTGTAAATGCCCTAAGCATTAGAAATCTATTATTACTTTGTATTATTACTTTATATTATTAGTAATAGCATACTATTAACTTGTACTAACAGTCCTGTTTACTAGCCTCAGCCCACGGTAGCAGATGTTGCATAAGTGCTTTTGAGAACTCTGTGTGTCTTTGAGGAGATTATTTCTCACATTGCTTTCAGCATTTCTCATAAAAGCAAAAAAAATAAGACTTGTTTTGTTCCCAAATATGAAAGAAAATTCTTGCCTTCAGTAACACCTTTATGAGTGGGTGAGAAGTGAGCTATATTTCAAATGAATTATTTAGCCAGTCGCATACAATTTTCTATGGATGATTAACCTGTCAGTGTGTCTTTTCTTAGAGCGTTGTTCACGAGTCGTAGTTTTAACACACACACACACACACACACACACACGCACACGCACACACACACACACATACGTGTGTGCATACACATGCACGCACACACAAAGAAGGCACAAAAACTTGAGCAACCTGGCATAGGTAGAAGAAATAAAAGAACAGAAAGTCACAACAGGCTCTAAGTAAAACATTCTCTTTGGATGAATAGTAAAATGCATGACTGCTCATGACTGCCCAGAGAGGTTGTGGAGGCTCCGTCTCTGGAGATACTCAAAACCTGCCTGGACACGATCCTGTGCAACCTGCTCTACGTGAACCTGCTTTAGCAGAGGAGTTGGACTAGGTGTTTTCCAGAGGTCCCTTCAACCCCTACTATTCTGTGATTCTGTGTGTAAGAGTATTCATAACAATATTTCAGAGTATTGACAATCTGTAGCTATCTCTAAGGATAAGGAAGCAAGCTTGCGTGTGTATTTGGCTAGTAAATAATTGTATTCAGGTATCTATTGAATGAGCCACTGTGGGATTGTTGGAGGAACTTCTGGGTGAAATTCTGTCTAGAACAAGAGTCAAAGACTGCTCATGAGCTGAATTTACATATTCATAATTTCCAAAGTCCCACTGATTTCATTTGCTAATGGCAAGTTACTGCAACTTAATTAACTGCCATGTGTCAGGTAGGCCTTCAGAACAGGCTCTGTGCGCATCACATGGGAAGTAAGAAAAATTTGACTGTACTTAACCTGCAAAGGAAGAGCCACCTAAGCCTCCCTTGCAGAGCTTAGCAGAGTAAGTGAACAGTTATTGCTGCTCAGCTGGTGTGAAGTAACTTATTACGCTATAGTAATCATGAGGCTGAGGCTTCAATGGGATTTATGTTTCTAAGTGCTTCTGTAATTTTTGAAAATGAGACTTCAACAGCTTGAGTAATTTAGGCTCTTTTGAAGATTTTTACCTTAAGCAATGATAATAATGTCTTCCAGCTTTACAGGAGTTAATCTGTCCTGTGCTCTTACATTGTGGTGAAGGATATATTTTGCTATTGGAGCTATATGAAGACCTCATTATAATAACCCGTGTCCTGCTTTGCAATATAGAATCTGGGAATGGAGACAGACTTCTTCAGATAGGAGGAAGGCTTCATTTCTTGGGGAGATCTTGCATGGTGTGTTCAATTCCATGGGAATAGCTAGGCAGCAAAATGGGCACAAAACCCAGGACGTTTAATATTTCTAATTCAGTGTTTCTGTCGGGAGCCCAGAAGTCAGTCCAGTTTGCTCTTTTCTACCTGATCATGGACGCTTTTCAATATTCAACAAAAGGGTGATACCTGTAGCCAGTTGTTCTCTTACCCTGCTAGAGACAAAGATACCATCTGGATATCTAAATGTTGGTATGCCCACCATAGGTTATGTTCAAATAAAAATGAACTTTGAAATTACATAAGAAAACATCCATAAAGCCACTGTAAGAATGCAGAAAGCCAAGATCTGACTTACCAATAAAGGGAGAGGCACCTCCAAGCTCATCGTGTGATTAGGCTTCTGTTGAGGTCTGAAACAACCTGTTAAGTTAGTATTTAACAATCTGTTATCCCTTAGGTGATAGGGATTGATATATATCATGGTGATGCTTGGAGAGCAAAAGTAACGCCTCCAAATGAAATCTTCGTTTACATGAACAATTCTTTGTCCTTTGTTTTCATATATGAAACAATCTGTTCATATCTGGTGTCTAATGTACTACAGCACAGTTTGCCATTGCTTGTTTAACACCTGATGTTCTGTGGTCTTTGAAAAATGTGTAGAGCACAGAATTACCTGTTGCCCTTCAGGCACCATGCAGTTCAAACTGCCTGACCGGGGCAATGCATACTCCTATTTGGTATTCTTTTAGAAAATAATAGCATCTATCTTTTCCCTCACATGGCATTTGCATAAATCTGATGGATTTAAGGAAGCCAGTACGTCTGAAGTCACGAGGAGACCACATCTAAAGATCAAACACTTCCTTCCCAAGTAGAAGAACTAGCAAAAATTCTTCCTCTCAGATCTGCAGTTGACTGAAAGTCCAGCCTTTCAGGGAATGTAGCTAAGTTCAAAAAGAGGCTCTCACAGCATCTCAGTAGACTAGAAGAGCAGTAAGTTCTTTGTTGCTTGACAGAGCTGTTACAAGCAACTGTTATGAGCAGAAATATGATAAAATTCTGCTTTTGAGTGGCGCTGTGGAAGGCTTTTCTGGGCTGCCTTGCTTGTGGGGTTAGTCTTCATGCTCATATCCCATGAGCCAAAAGATGCCTTTGGACACCTGGTTTTTTAAAACCAGGATGGTGATTCTTCAGCTGGTTTTGGCTAAACTGAGTTTCGTAATGCCTTTACAGTAAAACTTCCTCTTTCCCCTATCCACAATACTGTGTTTTGCAATGGTCACATTGCTGATGAACTGTTATTTTGCCAAAATTTCCTTCTTCCTTACTGTCAGACAACAGAGTGCATATTTATACAGCAGCCTGACAGCACAATGGAGGGAGTGGGAGGCTTTGAAGTGCATTTGGAGAATTAAAACTAAAAAGACCTTTTTGATCCTATTAAGGGCTGTTTTCTAGAGTTTTAATTACTACGAGTAAAGCTAGATACAGGAACTGAAACTTTAATTGCAATGAATAGGGTATGATACTTCTATTTTTATTTTCTTGCAGTGAGGACATTACGCTAAAGCAGATCACCATTTGCCACCACTTATCCAAAACGTAACAGAGTTTATGAAGTGAAGGACTTATCCTTAATTTATTTAGCTGCTCAAAAAGAAAATCAAGGCACAACTTAGATATTTATATAGATATATACATACACATTTATGTACACAAGAGGAGATCAGTAGGTGCCATCACAGTCTTTAATCTAACAGGCAAAGGCAGTGTCTGTTAACACAGATAATTAGGTAGAGTTTATATATTTGCAGTATTTGGGTTAGTTGGAACAATACTACTAGGGAAAGAATGTCTGACTCAAACTTTGAGCTTTACCGGTATGTTTGAGACAAATTTATTCAAGATAGTGGTGTCAATGATCTACTGTCTCTCTTGGATCTAAAATAATGGATTATATATAATCCATGATATTACATATTGCTTTGCCTATCCTTAAGTTTCTCACTTACCTCATTCAATGGGTGGAATATCTGTTTGCTATTAGTAAGTTCTCGATCTGGGAGAAGGATCACTAGATAATGTTCTGCAGTCTGTGCTGGGCAGCAAGTCATGCTGTCTTACATGTGTCCTTAGGTCTCAAGATTTCTCAATTACAAAAGTTGGGATTCATCCAGTCTAACTTTAGACATCTATGCTGTTGTGTCTGTGCCTGAAACTAACCATCCGTGGCACAACTTAGGTCAATAAAGGGAAGTAGGTATTTTTAGGATGCAAATCATCTGTAAAACCTATTCTTGAATGAGAATGTAAACAGACAAGTAAATAAAAACTCACAAATTCAAAACATAACGTATAACTGAACTTGCAGAAACAATTGTGCTCGCTGGGAAGTTCTGACATTTGGAATTTTTCAGTTGTAATTTACAGTAAAAATTACTAATGAAATATCATAATTTCTTTAATCTTAAACAATTTGACATCTTGGAATGTACAACTTTAAAGGTCATTGCCACAGGACTTGAAGTGGCTGAACTGAAAATGGGGGCCCTTCATTGAATTCAGTGGTGTTAGAAATGTGTCACAGCATCTGATTTTTGAAACACAGTTTGCACATGCAGCTGCCATCAACTTAAATAAAAGTAACAGTGACACGCACCTCTGAAATCTGGTTGCTATGCTAGAGTGCAGTTATCTTGCTGACACAGCATCTGATATATGAACAAATAGAGTATATTGTTCTTTCTCTTATATCTCACATCATTTAATAAGCAATACCTGTTACACATTAAGATCTTCAATAAAAAGCAAGCAGTTTCTGATTCAAGATTCCTACCATGATGAGCCTTGGAAAATGAGTCATGGTTGGTACTGTTCAATATTTATGATCAGATAAGTCTTCTGTGTTTGTCATCAAATAGTAAGTAAGCTGGGCTTGAAAAGGTTAAGCAATGACAAGCCCTTTGATCTTTCTGTATACGTATGCATATCGACTATTTTTAAAATGGAGATGAGTCATACATTTAACACTATAACATCAGCAGAAGCACATCAGCACATCAGTATGGTTCTAGCAGTAAGGTAAGTCATAAGGCAGTCTTGAATAAATTACAGAAATGTTAGTTTACTTTAAAAGTTCATAGAATTCAGTGCCCAGCTGGTTGCAAACCTTGTGGCAATGTAGTTTCTTCTGAATTTGGTTAGAAAGTATGAAGTTCCTTAAGCTAAATAATTATTAGATCCTTTAGAGCAGAGGACTTGCCATTCCA
The DNA here is from genome assembly GCA_009769605.1 of Bucorvus abyssinicus. Lineage (NCBI taxonomy): Eukaryota > Metazoa > Chordata > Aves > Bucerotiformes > Bucorvidae > Bucorvus > Bucorvus abyssinicus. The sequence continues at coordinate 24,784,576 of CM020025.1, forward strand.
GTAGGGTGGTAAAAAGCCAGACAGAAAGCAGAGCATCTGGAGGTGGTGGTGCATATCTTGGAAAAGTATAGTGGAAATTCTGGGAGCTTTGAGAGAAGATGCAGCAGTGGAGTAGAGGAAGGAAGAAATACTCTCTGAAGGCAATGGAAAAGTCCTAATTGGTTAGGAAGGGATGGAAGATATGTTCCAGGTTGAAGAGAAGCATTGTAAACAATTCTCTGGAGATTTAAAGGCAGGCCATGGGTCCTGGCTCTGGTCTGTGTTAGTATGAAATATTAAAAATAAACCTGTTTTAAATTATTGGAGATAGATACGATTCTGCAGTGGGCTTCCAGTGGCTGTATCACTTAAGCTCTGGCCCTGTGGCTTTCTGATGTGACTAGACCTTCTTCATGGATACAAACTTATACCTTGTGGGGGCTAGTTGTTATAAATGTAATTAGCCTCAGTACATATATAAGCATAGTAGTTTCTCTTCTGTTACACCACTGTCAATTCATTGTTCTAATGGTTTACTGTCAAGTGAAGAGCATGGAACTTAAGCTATGAAGGTCAGAATAAATAAGCAATTTTTAGGAGAACCATATATTCAGAAGCAGTTCTTTAGAACTTACCAGAGTGCAGCATGTGCAGAACTGTTGTAATACTGATGCCATCTAAGTGAGAGTATTCAGAGTTTAGCAGATTGCTGAGGGATCTGGGTTTTTTTCAAATCAAACTACGTGATCAGTACACATGGCATCACAGTGTCATATACTGAGTCAGAGTTGTTTTCCCCAGGAAAAAAGCAAAACGTTCAAAGCAAATATGACCTCATTTGATTGTAAGTAATATGTTTTCCTGCAAAACACTGCAAGCAGTGGTGATCACGAAGCTATGTGTCATTTAATTCATTGGTTGTGTACCTTAAATGCCAAATTTACCTGGGTTTTTGCTCTGAAAAGGAAGTGAGAATGTTTTGTTTCAGGGAAAGAATGGGGGAACTGGCTGCCCCACGTATACACTGAGAACAAGGACAACAATGCCTGTCAGAAGAAAGATGGGGTGCTAGTGAAAGCTGAAAGGTTGAGAGCCATGCTGCTGATGGGTAAAGAGGAAGGATTATTTTAATGCTTCATAATGACAGAGCCCTCATTATAAACTCTGTAAATGTTAACTGCATCACTCTCAGCTCCTGTTTACTGTAAAAGTGGAAACCATTGTCCAGGACATCAAGCCGTCTACCTTCTGTGCTTCCTTTAAAGGCTGAAAGAATACAGTCATTCAAATAGACTGCTCATAGCCCTTAACTGTCAAGTGTGGTGCTAAGAAGTATCAACAAACTCACAACAAAGCTGAGCTGAAGGCCATTATCATATCATGTTTCACCTCACAAACTACTACTACTCACTACTGTGTTATCACGAGCATATTTCTGTTTTCCCATCCTGAGTGGGTAGAAGTGCCTGATAACAAACTGCATTGTGCTCCATCTACAGCTGCCAATGGAGCTGTAGCTCAGTACAGAAATGCACTCTCAAATCCATCCGTTCAGTTGCAGTTTGGAAATGGATGGTCTTAGAACCAATGTATGAACTTTTGAAAGTTTTAAATAAACAATCCAGAAGACACAGTGATTCAGTCCAGATTTGGAACTAAACTAGTGTTGAGGTCAATTTTCCATCCATCAATTTAGAATAAATGCCTCTTCTTCTTCTGGTATTCTTTAAAGGCTTGTAAAGTACCATACATTTATTAAGTAAGGTAATCAATCTTATTTTGCTGCTCTTGGACAGAAAACAACTTTCTAAATGTTCAAACAGCACAGACTAATTTTGAGTTCAAAGTCATGTACAACAATGGTTTGAAATCCTTTTGATGAAGAGTAATAGATTAGGAAACAATCCTGTAAAGATAAGCAGACGGATTTTATGACTTAATATTACTTTCCACATCTAACTTCTGGACAGTTTAAGATTTCCTGCCAATCAGTATAAAATAGCAATGGGCCTTATGTCAGTTGTAGCAATTCTAGAAGTGACAAAGGGATAAGGTGATTTCACTCCATATTGACTTTCTTTCCAGGCACCCAGATTTCCAGTGCGCTAGCCATGGATCGCATAGCGTTGTCAATAGCGGACAGCATAATGAAACTGATCTTTGCTTCTTTGTGGTTTGACGGGTTTCTGTGCATTATTCTGTAGTTCATTCTTTCTATTCTTCTCTTTTGTTCTTAAATCCTGTGAAGCCTTTTTCAGACATTTTATAGTCTATTCCAAATATGGACTGATTTTCCGCTATATTTCTCTCTGTTTCTCTTAGGCTGGTTCACAGCTGGAGAGCTCTCTTTTCCTCCGCACTCCCCAGGCACCACTGGTTTAATTGTCTAAGAGAAGAGTGGCTATGCAGTTGTTAATACAGCAGCAGTTAAAGGCAATTAAATAAGGCTGCTGAATAAAAAAAAAAAGACAAAACCCAACTTTTGACAGCCCACAGTGTCAGTGTGACATTTAGGTGAAAGGTAGAAAACTGCAGGTGCTGAGCATTGAACCTCAGGTGTTCTCAAAATTTATGCCTGTCAGAGGTGAGCTGCTGCACCCTATGTGAGGTGACAATTTTGCCTTGCCTCAGCATCTAGACGCAAGTAGGAGAAATCAAACATATGTGGCTGTGGCTGAGTCTTTCCTAGAGGGTGGGATGTAGGGTTTCAGCCATCAAGGTGTTTTGCCACTTTTTATTATTGGCTGGTGAAGCTCGGAAACTGTTTTGGCAATAAAATCCTAACTGTGCTGATGCTTTTCTATTTCCGTTAACTGCAACTTGTGTATGAGACTATTGTGAAGATCATATTGATCAAACTGTTTCAGCAGCAACAGAGTTGTCCAAATTACAAGAGCCGTAAAGAGCCTTTAAACTCAAGATGGGTCATTTCTGATTCCTTGCATACAGCTTATAATCTAAGAAAGTGAAAAGTCAGGTAACCCCTCAAAGACTGGATCCATTCCATTTTAAATAAATAAGGCCATTCTTTTTGGTAAGTACAGCTATTTTTCCTCATAAAGATTTTGTTCCTGCAAAATTGCCTTTCTTGTGATCACTCCAGTCTTAAAAACAATTGTTTATTATGTTACACTCAGTTAAAAAATGCAAAGTCCTAAATTGCCTTCAGAAAAAAAATAGCCAAAACAAAAGCTATTTTTTTCCAGTAAATGTGAGTTCTGCTTATTTAAATACACCTGATTTTTATAAGAACTACATGGATTAACTGTAGTTTATAATATTTTTGATATTTTTCTCTCCACAATGCTGTGTCTTCCCTATGGCTGTGGGAATGCAAGAAGGAAAACAAAATGCATAACTGGTTCACAAGATTTCTGTCTTGATTTAGAAAAGGCTCTGTATCCATCTGCCTTTTTTCTCCCTAAGAATGGATGTGTGATCTCTCTGCAGGGAGAGATTGTAACTGATATTGATACTAGACTAAGACTAAAAATCCATTGGGGAAGTCAAACGAGACTCAGAGGAACTTTAGAGCAGTTATAAGAACAGTTATGAAGGAAATATATTCTTTAAATTTCTTTTAATCTTCCTTTTAATTGCTCCATTTACACACCAGTGCCTCAACATTTATACTTCTGGGAAATTTTAGACAGAAGGAAGATGTTTTTCATGAGAAGGGATTTAGGTACAGAACTAAGTTTTAAATCAGCTTAGTAAAAAGATCTCCTGTGAAGCTAATTATTGCTGGAAGGTTTTGCTCTTTGGTCTTTGTAACTGGAGTCTGAGATAACATCTAAGTGCTTTGTTTTGAGCGCTTCCATTTAATTGATTTCTCATTACCATTTTCTGAAATTACTGAAAATACCCATAATGGCTTGATCTTTCTGGGGCTTAAATTTATTAGCTTCTCAAGTCATATTAAGAGACTCAGAGAGACGATCCGAATGAAGCACTCGCTCTTCATTTATTTCCATGCAAAAAGCGCAGGACTTTTAATGTCTTCTCAGCAATGATTATTTGAGGAGTCTGTTTGGTTTGTATCACACAGATTTTTTAATGGAGTGCCACAGTTACACAAGTAAAAACATTCAGCCAGATTTTAGAATGAATAATTCTTCACGACTCAGCCAAATGGTTGTAGATGAATTTGAGTAGACTTCAGAGTACTTGAATATTACTTTCCCCCATGAAACTGCTCCAGGCTTCATCTGAATTTCCATTTCTCAAAGAACTCTGAGATATGAAATGGAGTAAGAAGCCAAGCATTTCAAAATTCTAGAGAAATGAAAAATTTTAATCAGTCTTCTTGTGATGTTTCATCTTCATATGCACAGAATGGTCTATTTGGATAAGATTAAATTACTTCCAATATTATGTCTACTTTAAATAAAACACAATAATTGTTTTTAACTTTATGATAAAATAACATTAAGTATAAGACAGTAGACTGAAATGTTGACATGAAAATAATTTTTTTTTGTCTTTGAACAAGACAAAATATATTTCAGGCCTGTTTAGTGAGTATTGTTAGATCATGTTGGAATCATGTTGAAATTAGAGGGGAAAATTAACTGTTTCTGCTACACTGTGGTTAGCTTCCATCTGAGCTACTCTGTTCTTTTTATTGAGATTGCTTGGATGTGTCTTTTACTTGCAAGAAGTGAGTGTTGGTTCCAGAATGGCATTCACATTTGTATGAAATATTTTGCATAAGTCAAAATCAGCATTTTTTGCAAGGAACGTTTTTCCCTATGCAGTCAACTTGGAGCCCTCAGAAGCCACATCAAAAACATTGCTAAGTGAAGTGGAGTGATAATTATAACCATTATGTCAGTAAAAAAAGCATGAGGCAAAATGTTAGAATTGCTCTCTGAGCAGGTGTGGTTCAAGTAAACCAAACAGATCTCTAAACTTTAAACCAACAAAGTTGCAACTGGAGAAAATTGAAACTGCAATTAGCCTATATAATAACACGTTGCATCTGATGAGTCGGGCAGATCCCTGGATCTGGCAATGGAAAGCTGTTTTACCTCAAGGTAAAATTACCTGGGGATAACGACCTTAAACACAGGCATTTACATTATAGACATCTGGAGTGAGGTACAAGAAATTCCATCTGTGGGAGATTTTGCATTTCTTGCTCTTCTTCTTGTCTCCTGAACAAGGGCTGGCAAGGCCTTGGTGCCATTTGCAGCCATGAAGGTGCTTGCCCAGAACCTACCTGGCTGTCAGTGACATCACTTTGCTGCCTCTTCAGAGTCTTTACATATTTCCCTAGTAGATTTTAGTAAAAATGAATACTATAGCTGTGAATGTATGTGATCCTTTTATAGCACGGGTCAGTTAGTTTTTCCCAAAGTTTCCAACACAATTTCAGTGGCTATTACAACTAAAACAACTAATTTGCAAGATTGAACAGAACTGCACTTCCTTTGTCACCCTTACGTTGCTTCCCTGGAGCTTGTAACTTCTGGCTCCTTCACCGAAGAGGACCTCTCCCTGCTTTGGTGAAAAGGTCCACTCTCCTGCCAGGGGATTCCTTTCCAGGAGACAAAGACTCTGGCTGGGGGTGGGCTGTCGGCAATTTGCCTGGGTCGTCACAAGTGCTCTTCAGTCTGTAAATCTGGTGTCCAAGCTTACCTGTAGGTGCTGACCCTGCTCTCATCAGGCCTTGAAGATCATCAGTTACCTCCCCTCTCTGGGGGACAGCTTGGGGCTGAACGTGTCATACAGTGAACTCCCCCAATCCTGTGTAGCTGTCAGAGTAATTTGTTCTTAAAAAACTGTATTTCCTTGATGATTTCCATGGTTTCACTTACACCTTGAATCTTGTCACTCTTTTCCCTACAAACAGTTTTTGTGTGTTAGCTTCAGTTCTACATTTTTCAGGTTTAAGCCCTTTGAGGAGGGAGTGGGAGTTGAATTTACAGGTAGCTGAATTTACAGATAGCAAGATGAACCTCTTAGTTTATGAAGATTTTGCTTGTAGAATAAAATCTTTTTTAGAAAAGAGTCCTGCAAATTAATTATGCTTTTTTCCTACAACGTCAGGCTGTTTGCAAAAAGCCACAGATTTTCATGCTGAAAAAACTTTACCTTTCTACCTTGCATCTTTACCTGCAAAAAATGCTTGCCATCATATTCAAGGATTCAAAGTACAACTGCTTAGAAATGCAGAGCTTATTTTTTGCCAAGATTATTACATACCAGGGAAAAGTTTTTCACTATAGTTGTAGTCAGAACTGGTAGGAAAGGTCTCATTTTCCTTGCCCCGCTGACGTCTTTTCAACCACCATTTTAGAACTCACAGGTATTTTTGTCAGAAATAATCTACTATCTCTTTCAGAGACTCTTGACACTGCTTCTTTTAATGCTGCTGCCATTCATTTATGTATTCCTTTAACGTGTGTTGATTTTCCAGTGAAGGCTATCAGTCTGACAATCTAGAAGTGGAAGAAATATGCTAAACACCTTGGGAAGATACAATTTGTCCTCCTTATGTGATGTCCAGTGAACGTGGCTCAGGCCTTACTTGCAAGGGTGAGTAAAAGTATTAGTGACAGGTCTCTCGTTGGCCTCCTTTCAAAAACTATGTGTGAGGGAGATGAATGGACCCTTTGCAAGGATAGAACCTCCTTGTGCAGCAACTAGACTGGGATCATTATATTTGGGCACTACCAAATGACCGTGAGACAGTGACAGCAGCTGATTATAATGTGATAGTTTTGAATGAGTAGCTTTGATATAAATACAAGTCTTTTTACTTCTGCAAGAAGCTTCAGTTAAATGTTGGCATCCAGCCTTTTGCTCAGGCAGAAGTCTCACAGACGGCTCTTTCCATTTGCTCTAAAATCATGTGACTATATTACTATAAATCTAATGAAGAATTTTAGATTTTGCAGCACCCAGAAATAATGGCCAGGTTCTGACAGTCTAGCTTGCCTAAATTAGTTAGTAGTTCAGATCTAAGCCTGTATGTCTCTAAATTCAATAGCCAATGTAGTTTCAGTCATAGAGTTTAAGAGTTTGGGCTGTCCTACCTGCCACAGTAAAGCTGTTGTGAAAAGAAGGCCATAGATTCATAGGGGGAAGTCACAGCTCTCAGATTAAGACACTTAAACCTAGATGTCCACTTATAAGCCTTAACTAGGTGTTGAAGCTCCCAAAAGAGTTGGTGTAGATTCAGTCAACAGTTTACAGAGACTAGAGTGATTTTAAGCTGATCTATATTTAGTCAGTTGAGATGTTTTCTGTTTTCCACTGTTTGTGTCATCTAGATCTGTAGGATGGGATTCAGTTGTCTAAACACATTTGGGTGTTTATTTTGGGTGTTGTGGAGTGCTGAGCGCCAAACTGCGATAAGTGCTGATTCATATCTGCTAGACCTGTGCAGGCATCTCAAAGATCCAGGGATGTCTCCAATGGCAGTAGGTGTCTATCTTTAGGCTAATGACTATAGCGGGAGCTCAGACAGCTCACAAATAGACATGTACATGTAGACATTTACCACTTAGAGGAGTCTGTGTGGAAAAGAGGCTAAAAGTGAGAGGTGACCTGACTCTATGCTACTACGGTAAAGAGGCTCTGTAAGGAGAGGGAGGGCAAGTCCTGCGCCCTTGTTTCTGTGCCACATGCTACTACTACCTGTGCTGTGTGCGCTTAGTATTTATTGGACAGAATGTGCAAGCAATGTTGGGAATAGAAACTAACTTCTAGGAGCCTCTTCCCTCTAAACACTGCCCTGACTTCATCACAGTCAGGCTACGTCTACCTGCTATTTCATTTCTGTTCCTGTGATTTTTCCACTTAGAGGTCCACTGCAACAGCTGGTGTAGACAGTGGTCAGCCCAGGTTGGGCTGTAACCAAGCTGTTTAAATGCATTGTAAGTGCTCTTTGAAAAACTATTTTGGCAGAAGACGTGGAGGCCAATACCAAATAGGTGATAAATGTCAGCTACATATGCATGAAGACTCTCGTATTGTGGGAAACAAAGATTAGTATCTGTCTTGGTGCTGTGAAGATTTTTGGCAGGGACACAGACCCAGACTTACAGTCTAAGTCAAGCGATGGGACAGAACCGATGGAAATCTGTGGCTTCGCAACGAGCCAGTATGACTCAGCTGGATTAGTCTCTTTCTGCAACCAAGCCAGTTCCTGCAATATTGCATCACCTTCAAAATTTGGGAACATTTAGTTATACAGAGGCACCGCAGCATTGTTTGTTCTGCTCCCTCATGATTGCACATACAAAGAGGTGTGCACACACACGACAGAACCTCCCCTTGATGGATTGTTCCTTTTGCTGGGATTTTAACCTCTGTGCATCAGTGGGACCCCCAAATTTTAAACGGCTGGGGGGAAGTTAGTAAATAACTAGAAGGAAGGGACAAAAGCTGTGCTTCAGCTGGGACTGAGAATGGGGAGGCGTATATTGTCATTTGAATCGCAGCTGAGTCTGAGGCCAGGAACCTGAGCTGAACATAAGCACAGGAGAGCTGCGGGGACCCTCTCTGCTTGGGAGCAGGGACTTCTAGCCTGAGCCTGAACAGAAGGAAAGGAGAAGTAGGAGCTACCTACAGGGCTGGCAGAGCAGATGGCAAGAACTGCCTCATTCCCCAGTCAGAAACTAAGATTTCCTAGTCTGAATACAATGGGGATCCTCCGGAGAGGCCCAGTTTGGCAAGAGCAGTGGCACAGCTCTCAGAAAAGAGGCAGCAGCAGAGGTCAGGATTCTCCAGGAGCAGGTTTTAACAAAGGGGTCTGGATCTGGCTGTGTCTTTAATGTCCTGAATTGAGCTTCCTCTAGCACAGGCAAAATAGGAGGAATTGGTTTTAGTCTTGTCTTTGGCTCCAGTTCACGCATAACCAAAATAAGGAAAAGTGTACAGAAACTGGAAGAATAGCAAGTTGTTTAGGTAACTTGTTGCAGCAGTGTGGCAATCACTATCCTTCTTAAAAAGTCCTGGGAACTGTTGATATAAGTGGCAGCCAAAATTGCTAAAGAAATTTGATTTTTTTTTAATTTTATTTTTGTTCTGTTCCTCAGTTTATTGATTTTACCCAAGTGACAAAGTCAATTTTCCTCATTTGTTGATACAATAAATTACTGGGTTTTGCTCTTCTCCAGTTTTGTTTTTTGTTGTTTTTTTTTTTTCAAGACATTAACTACTGAGGCGATGGCAGGGTGGGAGTGGTCCACAAGTCCTCATCTGCTGAAGGTTTGCACTGTGGGAAAACTCGGGGGTCCTGGTTCATCCAGTTACAAGGGCTGAGAGCTTGACCTGAATCTTCCACAGATCTCATCTAGCCCATATGCGTGGATCTTCTTCACACATTAATTAGGTGGAGACGGTTGTACACAGTCAGGTATCACCTTGAGATAAAACCAATGTGGATCTAGACCTTGGAGATCAGAAGCACCCTGAGGGCTCCTCAGTTCAGGAATCAGTGTGGATTGGGAGATTATAGACTGCCCTCCATCACTTCTCCCTCAGCGTCTGTTGTGGGGACCCACAACAGGACAAACAAGATTTTGGAAAATCTGGAAGAAAATTTACTGTACTTATCACAGACACTGACGTTGGGGAGGGGGAGGTGGGACACAAATGCAGGAGTAAGCTGTTGCTGAAATGATGTTTGGCTAATTTTTTTTTTTTTTTTTTAATTGACCCAGTTTTCAAGAAAGAAATACAAATGCCTTCTCAGGTTCCTTATCACTCAGGACATACACAAGTGCTTTGCTGATTCAGGATGTTGTGAAAGCTACATTGCTTCATTGACATGAGGGTGAAATTAAGTCCAATAACATGAAATTAAGGAAAAAATGTAAAGGCTTTTCACAATGGAGATTGTGCCTACATTCAAATTAGAATGGGGAAAAACCTCATGCGAGAGTAGAGTTTTTAGGTCTACCAAAATAATTTGTGGACTTTACGATTGAATTCCATCAAATCCTATTTCATTTAGAGAAAAAAACAGCTACAAAATCATTTTCATAAAAGTAAAATGTCCTTGAAAATCAAATATTGTTGCTGCTAGTTTTTGTGTTGGCAAAAAGTAAAGAAATCAGTTCAGGGCTGACCTGAAACAAATTAGAAAGTATTTTTTAGGTTCAGCCACCAAACTGAAAAATCAATTATTTGCACATGTCTAATTAGGATTGTAAGAAAAAGCCTTAAAGAAGAGGAGTATGAACTATTTTTCCCAGCTCAGTGTTCTCTTTTTTTTTTTATTTTTGCTGTAGTTGCTCACAGGCATTGCTATAACCTTTCTGTTACAGTTATGCAGGCTCCAGTGCACCTATTCCAATTATTAGCAGTACACAGTATCCAAGCTCTCTCTCCTTTGAGCCCCCTTATTAAGCACAGAAGGGATCTAAGTAGCTCCTTTGCACTGCACTGACAGGAGGTAATTTTGCATGCACGGCTGCCTACTTTCAGTAGGTGTGTGCTTGCTCCATGTATGATAACCTCACTGTGAGTGTGTATTTTATGAGTAAAATTTAGGTTCTGATGTTTCAGTTACACATGCTTAACTCACAAGGTCATGACTTAACGTGAACTGCTCTTTGATTAAAAATATCAGTTTAATATTTTATCAGTTACATTGTCAGGGTACTCAGGTTACTGGAGCTGTTTCCTGAAGCTAATAATCTTGGGCGGTACTTTTTCCTTAATTAGGACCTTTTGGAAGACCTGTAGCTTGGGCACTATTATTTTAAGCTAAGCCTTTTCACTTGTTATACTTCCCATTTCAAGCTGGAATTACCATCTCTTCAGTCCTATGTTCTGCACTTAAATCTCTTCTACAGAAAAGCATGCGTTTCTTTCTGCACAATGGCTTTCCATTTCTTCCAAATAAAGTTGGTTTTCTTGTTTTGACAGTTCTTAGTATCTCTGAAAGACTTTACTTAAAAGTTCTTTCAATGCACTCTGCAGTTTCCTGCAGCCTGGTTTCCACCTGTGTCCCCATGATTTAGAATGGCTGCAGTGTTTATTTTACTGTACAACGTTTCAAATGCCACTTTCTATTTTAAATGCTTTGCCTAAATTGGGATTGAAAAGAGAAAAGCACGTTAAGTACAAACACAAAATATCAGACAAGCTCTTCAGGAGTTTCTCCTTTTGATAGTATTGGTGATATCTGGTTTGAGACTGTCTCAAGTCAAAACATTTTACACCATTGTACATAGAAAATACAGTGTTCATTTTCTAACGCTGCCTTAACATGGGGTTGAATATGCAGACAGTCCCCTTGAGCTCCTTGTAATGAAAAGCACCCTACTCCTGTACGTTTTGTTTCCCATTACAGTGGAGTATAAACATTTTAAAGGACCTGGGTCCATGAGGAGATACGCACGCCTGTATTAGTCTCTTCCAATATATTCTTATCTTTTACATCTCTTGTTTTGTTATCAACCTAAAAAAGAATCCAACAATAGCTATAAAACAATGTCAGTGTAATTGTCACCTATTTTGCAGGAAAAAAGTAGCAACTCTCCCCACATCTTCCTTACCTTTTAAATCTGAGAAGAGGTTTAGGTTGCAGTAAATACTTCTTCACAGGTTTTCACATTCATTATTTATTCCAAGAGCTGCTTGGGCTTCACAGTGAAATGTGAGTACAAATTGGTTGCTCCAAATGTTTCAAACAAACGGCTCTCTACTTTTAACATTACCTGGTTTCTTGCTTTTATTTCTCAACTGTCAGGATTCTTACCTACTTCATCTTATTTGACAAAGAGCCTTGTCAGTTGAGTTTCATGTGGAGCGAGAAAAGACATGGCATTTCACAAACACACTGTCCTACGGTTGGCAGGCAAGAAAATTATATGGGGCATTTTGTATCTTAGAAAAATACACAAACCCCTGCTGAATGGTTTATAACTGGGAGGGGATTATGAGGGGAAGGGGAAAGAGATATAACAGGCAAATGACAAATTCAATCATCATTTGATGAACTGAGTACAGGTCGGTCTGTTGTCTAGCATGGATGTGTCTGGAGAAAGTAAACTGAATCTAAGTACCAGTGTCAGGTAACAGACATCTTGCTTCAGCATTTGTAATACATATTTTTATGGTCTGTATGCTGTTCTTTTATGGAGAATCCCCATGAAAACATTATAGCCTGCTCCTTAGCACTAATGACCTACTCCAAAGCCTGGGTATAGGTTATAAGCAGACTTTCAAGTAGTTCCCCTGAGGCATGCACAGAGAGAAACATTATGGACCGAAGTGATAAAAACCACAGCATGGTTGCAATGCTTCTTGGAGTGAGCAAACTACTTGATACCTTTCGGAATAGATAGAACAGACTGGTATTTTACAGCAGGGATCTCAGGTCAAAGGGTTGACTACAGAACTAATTCTCTGGAAATTGTTAGACTAAAGGAGCTGCCTCTTTTCTTAATTCTGATGAAAACACTTTCTACTGAATAGTTTACAGTAGTAGCAACTTTGCAGAAAGGGTTTGAAAATATTTTTTTCAAACACAATCTCACAAATGGTCCAACATTTTCTATTGGTTAATTTAGTTTCAACCTCTTGCCTGTGCTGAAAGCTGCTGCATTTTCCCTTGAAGCCATGGACTGGATTGAAAGGTTCCCTGGGGGTCTGCTTAGAGGGGTCTCTCTTTGTTACCTGCTCCTGGAAGAAGGGGTGTTCTCTGTGCCTGCCAGGAACAACTTTCTCAATGCAGCACTTGGCACTCCCAGGACCCGGCTGACCCTTCCAGCCTGGCTGAGAGCATTCAGCTCTGTGTCAATGTGCACCTCACGGGGGGGTGGGGGGGGGAACGTTAGACTGACACTTGCATACTTTACCTCCAGTGACAGAATGTGAGTTGAATTTGTCAGCTTCCCTTGGCCTCAACTCTAGCACTGGAAAGATGATGGGGAAAATTAATGCAAGCTTATTTGAAAATCTTAAATTCTTAATATCAGGGTTGGAAACAAAGCGACAAAAGGAAAATGAAAACAGCAAAATGGAATTCTAACTTGCCTCCAGCAAAGCTTTCATGTCTCACATCTCTCTCCATTGATTTCCGGAGAGGAATTTCAAGTGTCAAAAGTCATGCATAGAAGCAGGGTCTTCCTCTTTCCTTACCTCTGTCCCCTTTGTATGCAAATTAGAAATCCATTGCTTCCTTGGAGACATCCCTAAAATTCTTCCAAGGTTGCTGCAACATATCGAGCCTATGATAAAAATCCACAAAGGTTATACCATAAAGAGAATTGTATTTGCAGTCTTGTACACCAATCTCATCCTTATCTTTCAATGCTTCGTTTTGTATTGGAGCTCTGTCATAAGTAGTTCACTCCCATATATTGTTAGTTTGGGGAACTCTCATTCACAAGCTCCAGATTAGTGAGGTTCTTAAGCATGTACTTCAATTTTAAGCACAGAAAGAGTAGTTCTCCCTTGCATTAACTCTCTTTAATAGAGTTAATGTCAAGAAGATCTCACAGCTGCATACCTAAAACCTATCCAGAAATAGCTGTCCTAGCTTGAAAACTCTGCCCTAAAACGTGCCAGATCATGCTGAGACAGAGGACAGGGATGTAAACCTGGACCTCATATGTCGAAAGCCAACATGTACACAATTTGCATGCATGTCAGCATTTTACCACCTACGACTTTGTGAACTATGAAAGAATGGAATTATAAAAATATTTGGAACAGAATTGTTGTCCTGGGGTCAGTTGCTAAAGAATAATTGTGCTGCAGTCAGCATAATGGTTCACAAGGTTAAAAGTAAACATGTGCTTCTGATTCACAAGGAATTAGCCACACCCCTAATAAGAGATGAGAGGAATAATGCTCAGCATGGATGGATGCCGGAGTACCAAAAGGCCAATTTCAAAAGGAGGCAGCCCACTGTTCTTGTGGGGACAGTGTGCCATGGGAAGCATAGCTTTCCTTACCCAGATTACACTGTGAGCACACTGAAGGAAGATGGTGACTCTACTGGGAGAATTTGGTGTTATTTAACCTAACCAAGACACGTAGGCTCAGCAGATTTCTTATCATAAACAAGCCTTAAGTCCTCAGTACCTCTAGGGAGTACAGTATCTGGCAATTTTATCTCCTTTCTGAGATGACAAGAAACAACTTCTGTCCCCCTCTTACTCAATTCCCGTATAAACAGCCTCACGAGTTTGTTAAAACACATATATTTAAAATTTTGAGTCTTTACAATAATGAAACGCAGTGAAGTCCCTGTTTTACAGTTGGTCATATCCCAGGGTGCTGGCTGGCCATCTGCTCCCGTGTACTGCAGGAAGCACAAGTCTGGAAGATGGCATTTCCAGCAGTCCTTGGGGGAGGCTTCACTGTATTGGGGTCAAAGAGCTTTTTTTCTGGCTTCATGCAGAATATGTGTGCTGAGGCATGTCATGTTTCTACTAATTACTGATGCTGTTATCTTTTCTTAAATTACAAGTGTCTGTATGTATGCATACATTGTATTGCCAGTGTGATAATTCTGAAGCCCATGGCTTATAATTAAATTTCTACTTTATATTTTAAGGAGCTATATCCCTCCACTCACATGTAAAGAAGATGTTTTTTCAGGAAGGTGAATTCTCTCTGCCTTTGAGGCCTTGTGCTGGGCATGCAGTGCTACAATATGCCACCCGTTTCCATAATACCATCTTCTGGAAAGTGATCAGTGTCTTCTGTTTGCTGAAGAAATGTTGCTAGCATACTGGTCTTGGTAGCAGAATCACCTCAGGTTTTATCATGGCTCTTCATTTGCCAGGATTTTTCTTTTATCTCTTTTAGTAGGCTTGAGATAGTCCTCTTCAAGTCTGGAGTGGCTTCCTATGAAAACCCTACTCAGGAAGAGGGAGAACTGGATTACCCCACACATCTATACAATCCTTCTCCTCAAAGATCTCAGTGTAACCAGTGAACAAAGACACAAAACCAAAGCAGAATGCTTGATTTTCCTTTCTTTCCACACATTTGTATTCAGCAGAACTTAAAGAAAACACCTCCTAAATCCCTTCTGAATAATTTAGCTTGAAATGTTTACTCTTTGACAAAAGAGCACAAAATAACTAGGAAATACAAAGTCCTGAAACCATTCCCAGAAACCACCGTTGCATGCACTGTCTACTTATTTCAGTTCCTTTATGCCAGGCAAGACCTTAGGCTTTCTGTTCAGCACAGGACACAGGGAAATACAAAAGACGCTCAGCTCTCCTTCCTCATGGGAATGGGAATCTTAACAGAAGAGAAAGAGGAACGGTTCACTGTGCAGGAAGTTACTTCAGCTTACAGTGAAAGTAATTCTCCAGTGCGTGCCGAGAGATGTCCAGCATAGCTGGAGTTCTCTTTTCATTTAAGAAGTGAGTGGCAAAGCAGTACACATTTCGCTATTTACATTTTCAGTATGCTTATGGTTTTATGACGATTAATCACCATGATCTATGGGAACACCTTCTTATGACATAAGAATCTGCTGTTCCTTACACCCTCTTTACATAAGTATCTGAGCAATAGATGAAATAGTAAAGACTGAAAACACGATGTATATAACAATATAATATATCAAAAATGAATATGCTTAATGTGATGCCTTCCAAGAAACCAGAGGCCTATCTGTTGAAAGACCCTGCGGAAGGATAAAAGTAGAAGCAAGCTGTAATGATGCCACTGAGCCAGGAGGCTCAGCTAGTTGAGCACATTATTGCTGTTAAAATTATATTTAAAAAATCAACCGATCGAGAGCATGCGATGGGATGGTTCAGTTTCAGTGGCTAACAAAAGCAAATAGAAAAGAAGAAAAACTTCTAATTGTAACTTAGAAGTAACCAAAAGGCAAAAACAAGAATGCACCCAGTGCTTACCAGGAAAGGGGAGAAAGTAGTGGGTGAAAAAAGGCTGAGAAATTCAAAGCCTTTTTTATTTCAAATTTCACAAAATATGTTTAAAATAATAAGAATGAAAAACAGATGTAAAAAGACAGGCTCAAAAAACTTTGAATATTTTAAATATTCTCAAATTTGGGAGTTCCTGATGAAGCGTCTTTTAGCAACTTCCCACACTACCCAGCAATTTTCTTCAAGAAATCATGGAAGCCAGGGAAACCTGATGGCAAACATATTTCCCATTTTGAAAAGGATAGAATGGAATTATAAAAATATGCAATTTTGATGGCCAGGCAGAATCAAAACCAAGTTATTAAAAACAGTTTGTAAGTATTTAAAGGATAATTATGTTATAAGAAAAGATTACTGTCAAGAATTAAACATATTCTTCCACTGCAATTCCTTTCTTTTCCAGAGAAAATCATACAACATACAGAGAGAGAAGCAGCAGGAGGACGTACTTTGTTTTTTGGCCTTTGAGATCTTTCCACATGGCACTCTCTCAAGAAAGTCCTGTATACATGATGGTTTTGAGAGGTTCACAGCTAAAAGCGCACATCTGCTGCAGAGTGACTTATCAACCGTTTCTCACTATGTCGGATTCTCCAGGCCTCTCTCCTGTGCTCAATATTCTTCAATAGTTTTTAATAGCTTGAATGAAAGAACTTTCATTAAAAACTGAGTGAGTGAAGATGGCAGGCAAGGTTCACTGAAGATGATCTTGACAGTCTGAAGAATCACTTGATATAAAAAAGGCAAATATCAGAAAGGTGAAATTCAATATGCTGCATGTGGGGATTTAATGCAGAATAGAACGTTAACTGATTGGCAGAAATAACACAAAAAGCACCTAGGCATTAGAAAGCTTCACAAACTAACTGTGAATCAATTATGTCATGCTGTTGTAAAAAGGCACATCATTTTGTGTTGTCTGGAAAGGTTGCTCTTCTGCTGTATCTGGCACCGGTGAGGACTTAGCTGGAGTACTATATTTAGTTGGACTATTACGTTTTAAGAAAGATGCAGACAAAGAAAATGTAGAGAAAGCCAGCAAAAAAGAGCTTTGGAAAACAGGACCCATAAAAAGTTTGGAAAGGTGTGGTTACATTCAGCACACATGTAAACAAACTAAATAAGGGAGGACAGACATGAAAAGTCTTCCAATCCTGTAACAGTTCTTTTTTGTTGTTGTTTGGTTTGTTATCAGAATAATTCTGTTTTGTACTCCAAGTCCACAGAGGGAAGGACAATAAGTAAGTAGCTTAATATGCTAAAATTATTATTTTTTTTTAAATTTGGAAATACTTTATTATTCTAAGGTGAGTGAAGAAAAGGTATTCTAAGGGGGTTGTGCAATCTCAGTACCTAGAGGGTTACAGATGTGTTTAAATAAGCCTTTCTCAGGAATGCTTCACGTTCACTTGATCCTATTGTAATGAGGGTTCTCTCAACCTTTGTTTCTTTTCTTTTCATGTTCTGTATATACGAATGGTTACCAGCCAATGTAAAATTACCATACTTCATTCAGCCCTAAGGACAGCCCAATGCCTGCTGGGTGTAGACATGGAGTTTGTGCAGCCAGCTCCCTGTAGGTCATTGCCTTGCTGCAAGCATACTCAGGCTGGCAAATTCAACAGCCAGGAACCCTCTTCTGCCAGCCTCCTTAAGGCCCAGCTGTAACCCCCCTTTTTAATGGGCCACCCACAAGGCTCTTTCATGGCTATTATAGCCCCTTTTGCCAGAAACATATTGTTTCTCATGCCAGCTCTGAGCCTTTCATCCCAATATCCAAGCCACCGAGCCCTCTTTCTGCAGCCAGCTCCCAGTCTATTTAACTTCTCCCTGCTACTCCAAAAGCCACATACCCTCTGGCTCTCTGCAACTGCTGGTGGTACTTCCCTTTCTGTGCTGGAAGAATAGTAAGCTCTCTCACGGATGTGCACCAAAATTGAATTAAATAAGCCTGGTAGCTCACCGCTCATCTTGGTGAGTGATTGCAGGGAAAAATGCTACCCCCCAGATTAGATTTTGGCTGGGTTTAGAAACTGTCCTGGTGGGAAAAAACCTGTCCTTCACCAAATTAGACATCCTAAGCCTGTTCATTGGAAACAATTCTGCCATCCCACAATTGTGACTTCAGCTTTGTAGCA
This sequence comes from Bucorvus abyssinicus, assembly GCA_009769605.1. Classification (NCBI taxonomy): domain Eukaryota; kingdom Metazoa; phylum Chordata; class Aves; order Bucerotiformes; family Bucorvidae; genus Bucorvus; species Bucorvus abyssinicus. The sequence goes on from CM020025.1 coordinate 24,802,577, forward strand.
GATAACTTTTTCTGTCATTTCTTAGGGAAATGGAAACATCTCCTTCATGCATGGAATTGCTCCGAACTTGCAACCAAACCATTCCTTCAAGTACACTTATTATATTAAGTCTACAAATAAATATCATCTTACTTTCACACATTTAGACACATCTGAACCATTTTCTGAGTCTTAAGACAAGAATCACATTTCCCTATATTTCCAAGGTGCCAACAGCTACAACATCACTTGGCAAACAATCAGAATTTCTTGCACTTTTTTAGGTGCAAAGTGAAGGAAACCATATGCCGAATGTAAATTCACATGGAAGCCAGACTTCCTTAAGTAATACATTGAAAAAAAAATCATTGCTTTGGTGTTATAAATATATGGGGGTTTTAGATACTGGTACAAAAAGCACCTTCTTTGGAAACAGACCTTTAGGAAGTCATTCAGATGCTCTAGACAGATAACAGTTCATTGAAGGAACTATCATCTTACAACACAAGTTGCAAGCATGTGTGTTTCGTGACTTGAAGTTAAATGGAAGCTTCATGTAAAAGGCCAGTAAGCAGAAGTGCAAAGCAATGATATTCTGAAAATCTGTCTTTTGTTTGAAAATGGAGGTCCTTGCCTCTCTATAGGGCTTTGTGTGTAAAGATGTCAAAAAGGTAAATATTTGTATTATTTTAAACAAATTTTAGTACTAGTAAATAAATGTGACTATAAAAAGAGAACTAATATACATCCCAGAGATGCTTTTCCACAAAATGAATGTTTTAATGTTATTTTATGGAAAAAAAGAGAACACAAACCAATCAAGAAAACCAGGGTGAGAAGACAGAGAGGGAATAAAGGATTTGTAATTAGAAATAGACCTAGGAGTCAGGAAAATCCTCTGTCAATATGGGTAAGGAAATTATGCTAGTGTTTTCAAACCTTAGTAATTATGATAAAGCACCAAAATAGAAACAGTTTGTTTTTAATCTCTGTGCCTGAGGACTCTGACTCAGGTTTGCAGGAGGAGATAGCTGGGCCAGATCTTATATCAGAGCTTTACTTCTATCCAGCCCAGAGCTTTCCACCCCTGTAGCAAGTATAACCGAATAAGATATTCATCAGCCTCACGGTCCCTGCCATCAGTGGGAAGGCAAAAGTACTAGAAAGCAATCAGCTGTTACTACATTGCCCACTTTTCTCAATTTTTGTTGAAATATTCTGTATACAAAAGCTTGATATCTATTCATCACTGGCCTGAAACAAGGATAACTCCACCAAATCACTGGCATGAGACTCATGTATTTGACGTGGGAAGAAAGCCTAAAATGTCAGAGTGTTTGCATAAATTGCAGGTTATACATGCAGGGCCGAGTAAATAATGAGAGAACAAGAATTTACAAGCCAGCAATGGCTGTTGTAAAGCTTTGAAAATTATTTGGGGAAAAAAGTTGGATGAACTTCTATAATCACAGAATTCCTCTAACCTACTTTCTGTAGCATACAAGCTTTATAGTGTTTAAATCTTTACTCTCACCCAGGGAAAGTAATTCCACCAAATCACATGAGGCGTAACCTACTTGAAAGCTAACAAAGTTCTTTCCAAATGAAATAGCTTCCAACAGGCTACCTCTTCTCACTCTTCTCTGCATGTGAGAACAATTACACATACACTGACACAGACAAAATACTTCTTTTCCTTATTTAACTTGATAATAATTTCTAGTTCTGCTAATGTAATTATGTCTCACCTCTGTCACGTGAGAAGGTATGCAAAACAGAGAAGGGAGAAGGTAACAAGAACTAAGTGGAGTGGTAATTGTGAGCACCTGTGAGCATAAATTTTCTGCAGAGGCTGTGCAAACCATTCATGTTTTACACCTGAAAAAGCAGGAGGACCAATGCTGTCCTTGGCTTCAAAGACCTTGTCTGAGAAGGATACAAGTAGCTCACATCATTAGAGCATGATGATGTCCAGGTTACTGCAAGTTTCACCAAGGCCCTAGAAATTCCATACAACCCAACAGTCAGTCAACTTAGTTGGCTAAGGCAACAGTTAAACCCAGTGCAACAGTTTGATGGCATGACATAATGCAGAACTTAATGATGGACTTAAATTAGCAGTCACAGTTAGGATGAGGTTCACCTCGCGCATACATATATATATGTGGGTATAAAAGTAGATATCATAGGCTAGGCAAAATGAATCTCACTCGTGAAATTTAAATATCTGAAGTTAGGAGAGAGAAATCTCCATCTCAGTTTCTTCCTGGATGTTTTCAAATCACCCAGGCCAGTATCTCCTGCATGAATGCTGAAAGATACTGTGAAAAAATAGTGAGTCCTGAGCTAGTTTGATCGGCATCACCCCACAGCCTCAGGGATTTACACCTGTTAAGAGACATATTGTCTGCTTGGGCCAGGGATGTTACATTGCTATCACTCCTTTCCTGACTGTGGAAAAGGTGTTAGTGACTTTTTTTTTTATTATTATTAACTGAAAAATTTAAAAGGCAGGTAGTGCTACTTAAATACTTCCTTAATATCACCTATATTCCATATCAGAATTGCTGGAATTTTACAGCAAAAGAACACTGGAGTCAAAAGAGGGCAGTCCACAAGACAGTCACTGGACTGAAATATGGTCAGATTCTGGAAAGATTTGAGGGACATTTCTACAAAGGATGGAATAATTAGTTATAAATTCCACAGAAGTAAGGGAGGGGATGTTTTCAAAGAAGAAATATATTTTCTTTCATAGCGGTCATTAAAGAGTTTCAAATAATTGATAAAAAAGCCACATTTGTAACATATGCTATAAGTTATGATATGAAATACTGATTTTGATCGGCAGGAAAATAATATGTTTATCATGTGGTATTGCAAGATTGCATGTTGTCTCTCATTATGTAAGAGAGAAGTCAACCCTTTATACAAGACACGCTGAAACAAAACCAGCCCAACCCAGGAAAACCTGTTGATCACCCTTTAAAAGCAAAATAATAAGGTTGCTTGGGCAGATTATGGGTGTGCTGTTTATCAGCAGAGCCTGCCTGGGTTTACAGATATAAAGCAATGTCTCGCGGAAAAGTATCTGATAAGCAATTATTTTTATTTTAATACAAACTTCTTTAAAAGTGATCATCCTCACAATCAAGTGATAAGCAACTGAAAGAGCTCAACAAGACTTTAGTTTTTCTTTACACACATGTAGTTTGCTAGGAAAGCAATCAATGTCATCATCTGACTGTCTGAAATAACTGCATTATTCCAGTGATAATCTGTTACATTTACAAAGAGTGAACTTTAATCCTATTTAGAATTACTTATAAAAGTATCTCAGATAAAGCTAAAAGTAGCTAATCCTTAGTTAATAATTTGGTTATTTTAGCTTTTTATCATAGTCAAATCACTGGAAAATTATGTATGTTTTTTTCTATTTAAAAATAAAACATTTTTGCAATCCAAATTAATTCGCCAGATATTTCTTGTAAATAATTTTTATGTGTAGACTCTGCTGGAAGGAATATGCAAAATCTGAACTATGCTAGAACATGTTGATCACATGATGTTCCTTTCTTCTCCAAGTTGGATGAGTAAAACTTGGAAATGACTTCCTTCACAAGGAGAAAAATGTACATTTATTTGCTAATGCTTCATTAGAAATGTATTGTTTAAGTGATCATGCCTGTTTGAAACTGTATCCATGGGAAATAAATAAAAGAACGATTAGGCAAAACAGTTTTTAATGAAAATGCGTGATAATGTATGTGCATTTTTGTTCAGCTCTTGTACTGACTTTAGCCAAAAGCAGTGAAAGACAAGAGCTGTCATTTCATTACATTCATGTGGACTTTAGTCACTCCAGTTAATGGCCGCTGTGTTTATTGGGGATGTTTACTATGAAACATTGGACTAAGAAAGTCTCTGTATCCAGTCTGACTCAGTAAAATCACTCTTACAGTCGCTTCTCAAAGGACCTCTGAAGACTGACGTTTGCAAAACCGTGCTCTCCACAGCATCACAGTAATCCACCACTGAGCTATTTTTGTGTGGTATTTCTAATAGATGGGCTGTCATTCATCATACAGAATAGACATGTTTACTAAAAAAACAAACAAACAAACAAAAAAGATGTTAAATGACAGTTTTCAATGTCTATAACTACCTTTTAGTATAACACTACCATAGATGATGCTGTAAGTCCTTCATGCCCGAAAGATTGTATTCCCTTAGTACAGCTATTTCTTCTGTTCTTAACTAGTTTTGAAGTACAATATAACGATGCAGAAGATTAAGTAAGAACATAAAAATAACTTCAGAATCTCTCACTAGATATTTGAGAGGTTTGTTTTGTTTTTTTTTTTCAAATAACATCAGTAGAAGCCAATAAGAAGTCAACATGTATTTTCTGAAAGGGAAGCTCATGATCTTTGACATATCAGCTGAAACACACAAAACCCTGTTATTTTTATGATGTTTTCACAGTGGTCCCAGATGACTCCCTGAGCAATTCAACCTAGGTAATGCTATACCACCTGCAAAGAATTTGCTGTTTAATATATGAAGTAATTATAATTCAGTAAGCAGTTTGATAAAAAATAGTGGCAAAGGTCATCATTAGAATTTATTTTCTGGTGGTGAATAATTTTTAAACTGTGGCAAGCTGAAATGAAGAAACAGAAAAAGATCTCCAGATTTGGAAACTGAATCTAGGATGAATTAGAAACACACAGCCCCCTCTGACCTAACGTGGTCACATGGGCAGCGTAGTCTCAGTTCCCTCAGATCTCTTTGGAGACAGATATTTTCTGTGATCCAGCTGATGTTTTCTTTTTTTGAGTACTATATTTTTTAGCAAGGGTAGTGTTAGTTCAGGCAGGTATCTCCTGACAGTTCAAGAACCCTACACCATTACTTACTGTATTGATTCAGGATAGCTTCCATCTAGCATTAACCCTACTGTCAGCTAAGACAGAATCAGATGTCCTCTTTCAGTGTCTCCATTGTTATCACTGAAGAGGAAAAAAGACTGCAATCTTTTTTCTCATACCTTATTTTGGTCAGTAAAAAAAATTTATAGATTTCTCTCTTCCTGCACCACCTTATTCATGTTTATAGAGGCTTTCAGACAGAAACTTACACTCAAGCTCAGCTATCTCTAGGACTCTGTCTCTGATCTTTTCTAATTGTTCACTGACTTCAGAAGCCCTGAAATAGCTTCAGCACAAGACACTGCTCTGCTAGTCCTTGCAGAGCAATTCTCTGTTACTGTCTCAATCAAAATATTCAAACCAACCTACCAAGCCAGTAGTTCACCATAGATAGTTACAGGTGGTGAGCAATTGCATTGTGCTTCACTTGTCTTTTCTTGGGTTTTATTTATCTCTTTTTGTTATATACCTTTTCGTTACTATTATTATTATTGTATTTTATTATTATTAATATTATTATTTTAATGTTAGTTTAGTTATTAAACTATTCTTATCTCAACCCATGAGTTTTCCTTTTTTTCCCCTCAATTCTCCTCCCCATCCCACTGTGGAGGAGTGAAAAAGCAGTTTTTTCTTAGAGGTGGTGTTTAGTTGCTGGCTGGGGTTAAACCAAGACACTGAGTTGAGGGATTAAAAATGATAAACATGTGCCTTATTGATAATCTACACATAATAACCTTCAGAATATGTCTAAATGCAGATTATATAGTTGATGTGAATTTGGAACTTTCCATGTGTGCCAGGTCCAGATTGCAACCTTGGCTTGAATATGGGGTTCTTTTTTGCTTATGTACCAGAACAAAATCCAAAGGGTCAGTGGATACAGGTCAAAGAAAATTCTTTTGCCCAAGATGGATGAATCAAAGAGAAGAACAGCTTTCTCCAATTGTTCTGCAGTAAACCAGCATCTGAGGTTGCTGGATTTCTCCAAGGGCAGAACATCTGCCCTTGAAAACTACCATAGCTGAAAAGTGGTGAACAAGAGGAGAACTAACACTGACTGAGGAATGCTGGACAGCAGGGAAGGGACACGAATTCATATGACTCAAGTTTATGTCTACAGTTATATTCAAAATCATCCTGAACTACCTGAATCTCATCATTTTCTCTATTTCAGATTTTGCAGCTCCCACTGAAGTGATTCAAAAGATTCCTCTCTACACCTCTAATATTGCAGCCTGATATAGTTCAGGTGGGTTTGCCATTAGCAAATTTTATATGCCCGAAGTTTACACCACATCACTAAGCTCCAGTCTCATGTAGTTAGCTGTAGCTAAGGTGGGAAAAGCCAAAGAAGAAATAAATTTGCTTTCTTGAAAGTGGGAGAGAGGCCATGAGTGTGGTGAGACCTTTCACACCCAGTGTGGAGGATCCTGGATTTCTCAGAGGACCCTGAAGTGTATCCAATGAAGTCAACTGAAGTGGGGAAATTTTGACAGGTGTGTTATTAATTTTTCTCAATATGTGTATGTTTATGATAAACAGAATATAATTATATTTTGGAAACTCTGTAAAGCCTTGTATCTGCTTACTTTCAGTTATCATGGTGTCCTCAAGAATAAACCCTGAGTGGGAGTCTTGGATGAGGAAACATAAAATGTTTCATTCTCTTTATACCAAGAAAGCTTAAGAGCACACGTGACTTTTGTTGAACACAGATGTGTTGTCTAATCAGAGGGATCATTCTGAGCTTTGTAGTTCTGTGTGATGGCAGCATACCACACTAGGCTGCGAAAATATATCAAGGGACTTTTGATACTTGAGGTCTGCCAAGTAGTTTAGGCAGAAAGGTATAAAATCTGGTCTAATGACATCAACACCAAACCACTATCACTTAGTCAGAATGGTAAATCAGTGAAGAATACAAACCAGAAAAATACGTTGATGCAAAAACTTCAGAATTAGGCTTCCATTTATGAAAGGTATCTCTATGTTATAGAGATTACTATAGAGATTGCTTTTCATTACCTGTTATAAAAATCACATTTCATGAGGAGATAACTATATCATGTTAACAATCAAGAGTCATTTCCTTCATGGCACTTCAGCATCGCGTTTAAATGGCACTGAATTACTAACTCAAAACTGATGATTAGTTATCTTTAACAACATTGATAACTGGATTAGCCAGTTGACAAAAAGATGAAAAAATGAAGGAAAACTATTCAAATGTCCTTCAATGCCGTATTTTTGGTATAACACAAGACTTACTCAAGTCTGAGATAGTCAAAGCAGATTCAAGCCCTTTAATCTTTTCTCCAGATAAGATGCTAACTCAAACAAGAGGGTGGAGCTGCTGCAAATTATTAGACAGTGTTTGTATCTTGTATCCAAGATACAAGGGATACTGGGGGAAAAAGCATCACATCCATTCCTGAAGGTCTACACTCGCTCTAGAAGCACTGGATAACTCTGAAAGCAGATATATCTAGGTAAATCTACTTTCTGGAAAGACATGACAGAAGATGAAAGACAGAAAAAGGACTAACGCCACCAGATTTGCATTCCTCTGGAACTTTTATGACCTGCAGAAGTTTACTGAACATCATGGAGAAGTTAACCGTGGTGTAGTATTGGACAGAGTCAAACTATGATTGCAAGGCAGAAAAGCTGAATAACCAACTGAATATCAAATGTCAATTGAACAAGTGTCAGAAGCCATGTGAGCAGGCTCTAATGCTATACTAAACAAGGTCAGAGCACAGCAGTGAGCACTCCATGTTGCTAGCACACTTACGTTGACCTGGGTTTGGTGTAAACAGCAAACACTCCCAGAGTATGGGATAGGTCAGGCCAGCAGCTGTTTCCATTAAGGAGTACAGGGAAGGCCATTGTCTTTCAGAGACAGATGATAGAAATATAATTTAGCTGTACATGTATGATCTATATGGTGCAACTTGTCCTCAGGACCTGAGAATGGGAGTTGTTCCATTCTATTGGATGCAGCTTCAGATACCGGAATGGAAGGTAGGATTCCAATACTGAGATATAGAATAGATGGAACTGCTGGAATGGACTCCAGTCTGTACATATAAAAGCATTATTTTTCAGCTCGAGAATTATAACAGTATTTGGAGTCAGAGGTTTTCCCTTTTCAGAAGTACACCCATCGCTGTACAATTATTCATAAAAGCTGCTCCTCATTTGTTGCTTACAGAACATCACAGGTGTGTTTAGAATTCGTTGTACATAATCTTTAAAGGTCAGTGCACATATTTACAGTTTTGCTGCACAAAGATTTGCTATTGAATGTACTTTTAGGTCACAGAACTTAGAATCACTTCAGCTGAGGTCAGAAAAGAAGAAAAATACACAAGGAGACAAATATAATAAGGAAAAGAGATCATAAAGAAGACAAACTTTGTATTATTTATTTGAGGCAAAACAGAGATGTTGGGTCTGAAAGCAGACTCTTTCAGAACATTATAAACAATTAGGAACAATGTTAACATGGAAATCACTTTGGAAACTTAACTATAGCTGAAGTAATAACAGCATTTTAAAGAATGTTTATAGAAGGAATATTCACTGTAAAATGTAAGTCTTTTCTGCTTGTAAGTCTTTTTCTATGATAAACACAGTGGGTTTAATTTTATTTCATGTTGCATTACAGAGTGCTATTCAACATAGTGCTACAATGTCTATTTAGGCATTGCATTCAAGAACAAGGCACTTAAAGAAGCCATGTGATTGTAATAGTCTCTTAGCTGTAATTTGATAAGTATCTGTATTTTCTTTATATCAACTAAAGAATCTAAATGTCCTTCTGTAATACATTTTTTGTAATTGATAAATAATTTTCTTGCCATTGTAACACTAGTATTCTCAATGTCTAGTTGCATTGTTCCTCATTGTCTTCCACATCTGTATGAAGCACTGTTGTAATTTTAATTTTTGGTGCTTGGATTAAAGGTGACAGGGTATAATAAAAAAGATGTGCCTCATAAATGTAACATGAAAATTACAGAAACACGATGACCTTTTCTACAAAAGAAAGAAGAGTTCATTTGTAAACCACAAAGAAAAAGAAAAATTACTAAATGACAAAGAACAGAAGGACAGTCATTCATGTATGTACTAGCTAAACCCACTACATTAAATTTCTCTCTCTCATTAATATCTATATTAACTAGAACTCCCATCTGTTTTCATGTTAAAGCTATAGGAAAAAATAAAAAGACAAAATAACCACAAAAGAGAACAAAGCTAAAAATCTGTTCAAGTTACATAACAGAAGAATGAGTTGTGTTCATGTCAGAGAAAATATTTGCCATTAGTTTGTGGATCAGATTCTTCAATGATGTTATTCACACTGGTCTAAATGAGAATGGAATTCGATCTTTAATAATTTTCAAAAACTGAATATCAACTCCTGGTCAGTCTTTAGGAAAAGGTATGCTAAAAACCAGATGATTTATCCAAGGATGGATAAGGCTTATGTGGCTCTCTCACTTCCAGGTCAATGATTTTTGCAGTAGCACAGCTCAGTAGGAAAAAACAAATCCTTACCACAATAGCTCTTTGGGCAAAAGGAATTGATGGTCTAGATCTCTGGAAAAAAAAATAGCCACATAAACAAGACTGGAGTGTATACTCCATTAAAACCGGCGTAGACAACTCCAAGAGTATAATTCTTTCTGCTATAGAGATGGACTGCCTATATTAAGCCAGAAGAGGGAAGCGAAGTAGACATATTTTTCAGTCATTGCTCTTTCTCTACATGCAGTTACACATCTTCTGTAAGCGTGAAGGTTTTTTGACTGGGGAAGACCCTACCTTCGGCAGTCTGCCTGCTAGGAGTTCCTATGGCCAGGAATCAGCTGGTTCAGCAATTTATATCAGGTTTCACTTGTCAGTTGTGCACAGGCATGTTTTAACTGATCCTTCAGAATCTGTCTTGAAACAGGAGGGAATCTCCTCTACATGTTTGCAGCCAGGGTGAGCCCTGTGTCGACATCCAGCACATACTCCTGGGTTACAGAAGCCTTTGTGGGTCCAGTCCCTGGGTGACTTCTCCAATGATTTAAAAAGCTTCTGTTAAAGCAGAAACTTAAACCAACAACTGGATCTGCACTCAAAGTTTTGCATTTTGTTCCACCTTGTGAGCCCTGTGTTTCATTAAAAAATACATATAAACCAAAACCTCCTCTTTTTTAAAACTTTGGTGGCTCACTAAATTTGAGGTGTATTTTGTCAGTGGGTCTTTTCACCTCATTGTTAATTTTGTGGCAAATTACCATTTCAGAGGGCATTTAAACAGGCAGTATTTTCTTTCCCCACCCTTTCAGGTTTCCCTGCACTTGTTGTGAAATATGTTCAAGCTGAGAGATGAGACAGGTTCTGCTGCTTAAATATGCTTATATAAAGCACACTTTACTTCTCGGCCATTGTTATGTTCTTTCTGCCTGTTCAGTGATACCTCAGGGTTCGCTCAGTGACAAAGAAGTCTGTGGTCTGGCAGGCTTCTGTTTGAAGAGGGTTAGGTTACTTCAAAAAAGAAGAGGTTGGGAAAGAAAAGCATATGACATGAAAAAGGCTTGTTTCATATAATTAAGTGCAAATAACCAAGACTTTGCATGCATTTGAAAATTATCCTGGATTAAGATGGGATACACATACATACACACATATATATGTATATATATTCAGGACTACTGAATTTAATATAAGTCTAAGCACAGATCTTATTCAGAATTTTCCTGGCATTATCTACTTCCAAAAACACTCTCCTCCTGGAATAAGTGTTTTAATTGGTTGTTTGTGGTGGTTTTTTTTTTAAGGTAAGGAGTCCCAAATAAAGTTGACATAGACAGACATTGTAGATATCTGTTTATGAAAATAATTTTTCTTGATTAGAAACAATGGAATATTATGCATTAGAGTCCAAGAAGCATCAGAGTGAGCAGTATATACAAAAGGTGGAGCATATATGTTTTAAGGGAGATGTTATGGGATAAGTTCAAGGACTGTAAACCAAGAAAATCCATATTTATCTTTAATTGTAAGAGGAATCTAAAGGTGTTAACCTTGATGCTGAAATGTATCCAGGCATTAAACCCAGTTATTGACAATCACTGGTGCTGGGATTTAAGTTGCCTAAATAAAAACACCTAATGCATATGTTTGTAACCATACCTGTATCTATCTACCTGCGCTATATTAATTGTGCACAGGACCTTCCTTTCTGGAACAGCAGCTGGAAGCCAGTGCCTCTCAAGTGGCAATAGGTACCTCTATTTAAGAGACTGAATTCCATCTTTGGTTTAATTGCAGGTATTTTTATTTCTTTTTGTGTAAAAGAAGCTACATTGAAATATTCTAAATAAGAAATTAAAGTACGTAAACCAGTGTATTGATGTAGTCTAGTTTTCTTTGGAAATAAAATACAAGTGATATTGATCCAATCTGATAATGTCGTCTTAGATTTCAGCAGAATGTCTGATTCCTTCAGTCTCTAGTGCTATCTATATTTCTCTGACCAGCTCTGCTGTTCAGGTTGTGGCCTCTCATACCTTCTCACATCACACATCTGCTATCATTTACTGCAGTATAAAGTTACAGTTGATATACACTGGTGAACACATTCTGGCCCAGAGTCCACAAATTACCCTGTGTATCTGCTTTTAAAACCAGTCTTTACTCTCCCTATGAATTCAAATTGTGAAGCTGATTTACATTCAGACTTTATTTCTTTTGTGCAGATAGACACTTTTATTTTGGAAAAATAAAAATATTGATTGATACATGAAAAAAATCAACACGCTCAATAAGTATAATGAAAATTAGCTATGTTGAAGTATTTACACAGCCTGAAGTAGAAGTGTTAGTGTAACTTAAAAATTTGCTATTTTGTTGTAAATCATTATAAAATAGCCTAAAACTCATCCAGTTGTGATGACTGCTGTCATCATAGCTGACCAGAGCTGAAAGCACTATTCTCTGTAACTGGAAGTTTCATTGCTGGTAAAATGAGGCATGTCTATAAGCAGGTTTGTGCATTCAGAGGAAGCTGTGCTCGGACGTGAAAGGAATGATGTGGATGGGGTGAGGGCTGAACAGGCAGGGTCAGCGCCAGTCCCGCACTGCAGACAAAACAGTGTGGGCACAGAGTAGAAGGAACAAGCAGAAGTGATATGTGCAGGCACAAAGTAATGACAAGGCTTTTACACGTTACCAAACCACAGAGCCCAGCATCTGGGAAGAAAACATGGAAATGGAAGGGCCTTAATGAGACCATGATGACCGGTTGTTTACTCAACTACAGAACAAAACTCATTAGTATCAACTGACTGCCCCTGTGGTGTACTGTGAGGGTCCTCACCTAATTGCCTGAGTTCCTGGAGATGAAAGATCTCTTCCCTTGAATAAGCAATGATCTAATTAGTTCATTTCTGCAGCATTTCTAGTTCTATAACTTTCTTGTATTTTGGTACCATGTTATGTGGTATCCAAAGGCAACAGCATTGAACTCTTTGGCCATTTAACATATTGTGTTAGCCTTTAAAGAAAGGTTTTTCAGAGCTGGACAGCCAAGGGAAATTTTAATGAATCAAAGTATAGATTCTATATTCTTCTTTGGCACAAAGGTGTTCAGGAAGCTGAGAATGAAATAGATTTATAGCATAACATTTCTTTGAAAACAGTTGGACTGTTAGACTATTCAGGGAGAATCCTACAAAGAATGTGAAAGAACCACTAAGTTAACTAAAAGAGGTTTTTCTGGTGTACTTGGCTTCTACACAATAGAAGAGTAGAGGAATTTATGAGCTATTACTTAAGAAAGTCAGTGGATGCCCTCAGCAAGACTGCATACAATGAGATTTGGTTGTGAATTCATCAGAGATTCCACAGGTACAGAAATATTATGCGTGATGAAAATGGCAGATGACTGTACTGAACAATTAGTACAGCTTATGTACTAATAGAGAAAGTAGACGATGAACAATGACAATAAAAAGGGCTAAAGGAGAAATGTATTTCAGGTGAAAGTGACTGGCAGGTGATACGTTACATATGCATAGGAAGCTCTTTGTTCAACTTGCTTTGCAACTCTCATCTGAGCTATTCCAGGGATGTTTTATACTCCTGGCTACACCGGTGAGTCATCTGGCCGGTCTGAGCTTCAACTTCTTCATCTATCAAAGTGGAGAATAATACTTCTCTGGCTTGCTGGAGTGTTATGACTTACAGTTCCTAAACCACTGTGAGTTCCAAGGTGGTAAAATACATGTGAATGCAGAGGGTGGTCACTACTTTAATTCTCTCTTCTGTGGGGTTCTTGCTCAGAGACATATCTACCACAGGTATTTCTTTGATAAGCTTGTTTGAAGTGGTATGCCAAAAAGCCTTTCAGTTTGCAAGACACTGTTTGTGTGTGCTTTGGAGCATGCCAGAACATATCTGAAAAGCAAAATGCATTTTCCAGGTCATTTCAGATCACAGAGCATCCATTTAACACATAGCTGCAGTACATACACTACCTTTACACTACCAGCCCAACGGAAGCCTTTATTACCTAACAGCAGGGGGGACATAATGAATCCTGTCCAATCTCCGTGGAGAAACAGACAGGGGAATTGGCTGGTGAGGTCTAACAGATAGAACTTGTGGCTGACTGCTGCTGAAGGCTCTCTACAGCCCCTACGCAGTTCACCCATCACTGTGGTAACTGCTCCATAGCTGGTGAGGGGTAAAGTGCCTGCAGGAGTTGAAGCTGCGTGACGCCCAAATGAAACTTTGAGTATTTTCCCAAGGGCTTTGCTCTTGCCTCTAGGATTGCCTTACACAAATGCAAACCCTTACACTCCTCCCGTATCTGGGTCAGAATATCCCTTATCTCACCTCAAATCTTCTCACTCTTCCATTCAGATTCTCCCCAACAAGCCCTGCCCTTGCTGAATTTGTCACAGGCAGATCTTTGCCAACCAGGCCATTTTTAACAGACCTTCATGCCTACATGAGACTAAGGAGAAGTCCCCATGTCCTGGTTCAACACAAGCCTTCACATATCTTTAAAAGCCTTCTTTTGTGTAAGAGATGGCTTACCTTTGTGAATGTGATTGTGATACTCGGTTGCAGGTAAGTAGTCATCTTCAAAAGAGAACATGTAGAAACAAAGTGAAGGTGTGGTCAGATGAGTGATAGGCTTGAGCAGAAGAACTTAGAGAGCTTTATGGCACAACTAAGTACACTTTCTGTAATAAGCAATAAATTCTGCCAACCCATTAGTAGGCACAACCCTGTATCACTTGTCTTCTGAACTGCCTTTGAGCACTGAGGAAAAAGAAGAAATTGTAAAAGTGCCACAGACACCGAAACATTGACCAGAGTGAGATTATCCAGACTTGAAAGCCTCACAGAATGGATGAGATTCTCATGCTTCGTGCAGAAACAGAATATAAGCCATATTCAGCCAATATGGAGGCATATATGGAGGTAATTCAGTATTACTGAAGTAAGAAAGCAGAGAGAACTGGGAGAAGTTTCTTTCATCTGCTCTTCACCTATTAGCCCCACGCTATTGGTTCAATGACATATACATAAAATCTGGACAACTAGAGACTGCAGTCCTCCTAACCTTGTCATTGCATGTGCTTCTTTCCATTGACCATAAAAACTGACACTGGCTGATTAGTAGTGACTTGAGTTCACATCTCTCTTTGTCATAGGAATAGCAACTAGGAGAGGCCCTCAAACACAGATTTTCAGCAGAGAAGAATGCAGGGGAAAAAAGGGAGGCTACTCTGTCTTTTTTGGCATGTTTGGCCAGACACACTGCACAGTTTTATCCCCCCATCTAGCTCTTCAAATATAAGGCATATGTGATAATGCTGCTAAATGCCATCGTTTCTTTAACGGACAGGTATTTGCAGAAAATTATTTACAGCATGGTTTGTCAAGCACTGGAAATGCTCACAAAATGTTCAGGTTTCTGCAATTAGAAGTACCCATTTCCCAGGCATTTTTCAGCCCCTTCCATAGGGAGAATTGGATCCGAGTGGATTATTCATGGAGTGTTCTCAAAGCATAAAGCTGTGACAGAATGAATGATGGCTAAAAAAGTACAGTGAATTTCTCACAATGAATGGTGGATCTTGGTAACCCATACAGCAACTGGAAAGCTCTGGCTGAGTGATGAGAATTAAAGAAAAATGAGTTTTGTCACTGTGGTGCTTATTGCAGCAAACTACATCTTAAAAATGGCTGGTTATCCTGGAAATGGCTGTGGATTAGTCAGCCTGTAAAGCTGTCAGTTTTATTAAGGTTTGGGCACTGAATTCATGCTTGTTTTCAGTGATGTGAGAAAAATAGAAGACAGTCATCAAAAGTGTCTTCAAAAGGAAATGAGCAGGCTATCGTGTTGAAAATGGCTGTTTCGTCTCTTTGAATTCTGCTCTGAGGAACAAGCTTTCATACTGATTTCAGGTTTGAAGGCACAGGTGATTTAGGGCTGTCAAGATTAGCCTAATTACCTGAGTTGTTCATGTGTCTCAGTGAATAGACTGCCAGTTTACAGGAATGGAAAGCTATGTCTTTGAACCTTTACAATAAAATTGGGCAATGAAAAGGCAAGTGTGACTTAACAGGATCAAAAATTGCTGCTCATTCCCAACCCGGGAATTTTTCCTTACTGAAAATTAATTGAAAAAGTATTCTGACAGCACCAATTACATTGAAGAATAATTGGCCAAATTTGGGAAGTTTAATGAATTTGGTTTTGATAGTATAATTAATGGTTTTGAGTGTGTAGCATTCAGCACAGAATACACAGATGACTTTCCAGGAAAGGAAAAGGAAGGAGCGATTAAATTATGACGTGACAGTGCACTCATACTCAGTCTTAGGGGTGTCCCCAGAGTCTTTTACTGGCAAAAAGAAGAAAGAAATTTGCTGAGATTTAGACGTTGATCATCTTCATACTTTGCATATATTACAAAAATGTGGGGGGTTTTCTTTCTCATATGCCATTTGGAAGGCTACCTATGATATGGCTGTCTAGAATTTGGTGGCAGCAGTTTCATGCTTTACCATAAAGCTTCCTATCTCAGGTGCTTGCCTAGGAAGGAAGAAATCTCAGTCTGACTTCTGAGCTGAAGAGTGGTTTGAGTTCCATATTTCAGGAGGATGTGACTGTACACCTGGAGACCAGTGATCACAGAGCCAAAAGAAGATGAGGCATGAGGAAATATTATTTTAACCTAGTGGTTAGAGCACTCCTGTGGAAGCAGAGCCCTTACATGCTTGTCTTTCCAGAGCAGTAGTTAGTCTGAAACCAGACTCTCTTTAGCTGCATTAGGTGGCTCAGTAGCTGCAGCGGACAATGGATCTACCTTCCACCCATCTCAAAGTTACAGCCTATTTCTGATGGGACCCTTGTTCTGTGCTCATCATTGGAGCCATTGGAAGACACAGCAGGTTACAAAGTCGGGGGTTTTTTTTGCTTATACCGCACCATCGCCCAGTGTCACACCTGCCAAACCTCTGTGCCAAGCTCTATTCTCTGCCTCTGTGGGTTTTTCTGATTTGCCAACATGTGAAAGCTCCTCTGTCTCTACTTGGGAAAGCCAAGCAGTGATAAGAGCAGCAACTCAGCTTGAAGCCTAGCTGGACAGCTGTGGTGAAGCTTGAAGACCTGTGAGTTTTCAGTTTAACATCAGCTATGAATCGTTCATGACTAAAGAGGAAATAGCAAAGGAAAGGAGCTTCGGTCCCCTCACTTCATCACATACCTAGCTATTTAACTTCAATGAAGCAGAATCCTCCTGGTCTGTCACTCTGCTCAGCTCTGAAAGCAAATCACAGTGAGCTCATCCAGCTCGGAAATGCCACTTCCTACCAGCAATGTCCTTGGCTAGGCTTACCTCCCCAAGGAGGCCAGAAGTTCAGAACTGTTTCACTCTCTGGACATGTTGCTCCTACTTTTAACAGACTTCAGAAAGGCACAACATCAATACAGTTTGGTATTTCAGAGGGCTATTTCACTCTGTGCTCTTCACCTGTGTAGATGAGAAAAGACTGTTTTGTTTTTCATAAAATTTGGCCTTTATGCATATTCTTAAAAACTGCCTGTTGCTCTGCTTAAGCATTCTCGGTGCCTTGCAAATGAAAACAGAATAAATAAAAGCACAAAAAGCCCTCTCTTTAATAACTTAATGGAAAACAAAGAGAGTAAGGCTGATGTAATTGTGTGAATGGGATCCAGGATTAACTGACCAGAGGCTCAGGAGGTTCTGTACCGACTTCGTAATGTGAATGTTCTCCCAACTTTCTGCCTAAGTGTATTTCCAAAGAATTTTGGGGATATATCTCAAAAATAAAGTGTATCTTTTCCACCAACCATAAGCAGTGTGAACTCCAGTATTTGAATAAATGACATCACATTTCAGCTTGGACCCAATTACAAGCTTCAAAGACCGTTCAAAGATCCCGAAATCTGTGTTAAGACAAAATCCCTATTTGAAGTCAGTTCCTATAGGGAATTGGAGGATATTTTTATTCCAAAAAACACACTTAAATTATAAAAGGAGTGGCCTATTTTATGATTGAACACAGCTCTTTAGAGAAATCTCTTAATGAATATTTTTCAATCATCTAACAGAGAAAATCAAAGCACAGAGGGCATACTATAAGATTTGCATGGATTGCTAGATACTCTAGTGGACATGTGCACTGCAAATTACATGCCATTAATAGTTTTGTGCTCATTCATCAGCATATGATTTAATAATAATTTCAGTAGTGAATTTCAGTAGCATGTATATTATGAAAGAGAAAAAAATTCATGAAAGTAACGAGCATCTCTGCTGCTCTAAAGCAGCATCTCTGAGACAGTTACATAATTAATGGAAGCATGATTTTTACATATACTAATGATTTTTCAACATCAAAACTCCTTAAATAATCTTTGTCCTCTGATTTATATAGTTTCATTATGTGAATCACACTGCTACAGAATCTGACTCCCCTTCCTCTGTCATCCTGAAATTTATATTTTTTGCTTCATTGAGACTCCAGCTTCAACTGAAAAAGATGGAAGGTGATAATAGTCTGATGACTATTTTCTTGGGAGCTGGGCTCCGTAAGTTTGAATGCTCTCAAGACAAGGGGAACATAGAAGATCTATGAAGGAGTGCCTGACCAATGGGATATTCTATACAGGGCAGCCCCAGGCATTTTCAGAGATACTAGGTATGCATTTGTTTGAATATTTTCTATTTTAGGTGTGCTTATTGCAGGGGGGATCCTGAAGGACATCTATAAGAGAGGACATCTAGGCAAAATGTTCTGAATGTAGAGAAAAGAAAGACCAAGAACATTTTTTAAAGTTCTTAGAGGTTCAGGCTATGTCAGTTTTAGGGGCAACTACATGAGCCCCAACTTTTAGAAACAGCAGTGCTCCTGGAAGCCTCTACTTAGGTACTGTGTGTCATTGTTCATATTTGGAGAATCTAGAAACTGAGACAAAATATACCTCTGCCATAGGGGCCTTTTCATGTTTAGTAATTGGCATGTTCTCAGAGGGAGCGGAACATGAGACTTTATTGTTTGTATTGACCATGACTTCCTATAAAGAAAGTAAAATTTTATGAAGATATGGCAAGAGAACCAAAAAATGTACCAGTGCATACACATATGTGGGTGTGAACCATTACTGTATATCCAGTTTCCCCTTACACAGCTCATGATAAAGATAAATTCAGGCTTCTGTAGAAAACAAGAACTCAATAACTGGTGAACAACATGAGAAGTATAACTGCATGTGTGGGACTGGAAGGGTATGACAGAAGTATATGTTCTCCTATGCACTCTGTTGCTACAGGGAAGAACTAGCCTGTTACCCATGCAGCCAGTACACCGCAGTTAAAACACTAGTAATGGATGATAACTACCCTTCAAATTGATTAACTGGTCAGTTCTCCTTCCTTGTTGACATTTTCCCCTGTGCCACAGCAGAGGGGAAGCCAGGCATAAGGCTGATGTCTTGCTCCAGACAGTTGAGCAGAAGAGTCAGTGAGCACACACATGCTGCTGCTGCACTTTCCTATTGTGCGACTGGGAACATGAGCTATGCCAGTAGGGATGGACGGAGTGCGGAATAACCCTGTTTTCATATCTTTAATCCTTTCTCTCTCCAGTTGGAAGAATAGAAATAAGCATAATTGTACTAAATATGCAGAACAAGTCTATTTCTTCTCCCTCCATGAAATTATTACTAAAAATCTATTAAAAATGACATAGCATTCTACCTTTTAGGGAAAAGTAATATTACTAAAATTATTTTGGCTTCTGTTCTGCTGTTTGCCTTCCCAGTAAACAAACCCAGAGAGTCTCTCACTGAATGATGTCTGGTGGAGTAGAGGAGTGGACAAGTTGTCACAGCATCCCCATCAGGGGCACTTCTCCTCTCTCCCTCTTTGAAAGATCTAAATGCCTACACTAACTTACTTGTGCCTTTCTACTCACATTCAAACCTGTTCTGAATGCTCAGCAAGCTCCTCACGTGGTGTGCAAATCCTTTCTCCCTGCCTCCGCTTCCACTGCCTGGTGCCACTTCTAAGTGTCACATGGTCTCCCAGTCTTGTCTTCCGACATTCTCCAAGGCCACCTGTAGTTGAACTCCTGTCTGATGTCCACCCGCATGCATTATCTCTTCCCCTTAGATACAGTTTTATAAATGCCTACCAGGAGTAGCCTGTTGCAAGAATTATGCTCATTACACAGTTTTTAATCATAAAATGACATCTAAACCACTTTGAGTTGGGTACACCATCTGCTTACTCAGTATATTCAGTGTCTGAGCTGCTCTAGCAAATTTAGGACCTGCCTGGGGTGGGTCATTACTGGGCTCCTGAGGCTATGAGGGCAGGGAGATCACACAGGATAAATCCCCATCAGGCAGTGTAGCAGCATGTAGCGCATCCAAACTGTCTGCAAATGAAATGGCTCAAAAACTGCTAGGGTTATA
The DNA here is from genome assembly GCA_009769605.1 of Bucorvus abyssinicus. Classification (NCBI taxonomy): domain Eukaryota; kingdom Metazoa; phylum Chordata; class Aves; order Bucerotiformes; family Bucorvidae; genus Bucorvus; species Bucorvus abyssinicus. Next base: position 24,822,512 of record CM020025.1, read on the forward strand.
GCCATGTCAGAACAATGCGTCATCCAAACTTGCCCCATGGAAAACTATTAATTTATGTTTCTGGCAACCAAGCTGCAAGACAGTGCACTGCTATTTAAATATATTAAATATATATTCATTTATCTAGCCCTAGTGTGGGGCTGTCGACACAGCACTGCATAAATTGTACAGGTATACAGAGCAGTCTGCTTTGCAGAGCCAGCTTAGCAAAATCTAAGTTTTGTTGTTCAGACGGTGGGAGGCCCGGGACAGGCCACCCCTGTTGCAGGAACGGGAGATTTGGAAAAAGGTGTTGCACTGGAGTTGCTCCCATGTTGCAGTAATCATTAGTTTACCCACCCTACTCCCACTCTCAGCAACAGCACCAGCAGCAGCAAATCCAGACTGCCCTGCAAGCAGTAGACAAAATCTTGGCCATTTTGCAAGCCTAGCAGTCTGCTGCTCTAGACAACTCCCTGCACAGCCTGTGCCTCAAGGTGGCTTTGCTTCTTTCTCAAAAGCCTGTTGTATCCAACATTTTTACTGCATCCCTGGGGGTGGTACTGACCCAAAGGAAAGGGCAAAGCTGGCTTAGCATGCCAGATGTGCAAGCTCTATCTTCGCAAGGAGCACAGCAGCTGGCATGCTCCCAGCCCAGAAAGTGATGCAGTTCTCCACTGCTCTAGGCTCAGGCTGGTCTTAAATTGCATAGTATAAGTTATAGATTGTAGGCTTCATAGGGGAGAGACTGTTTCTGGCTTTTTCTGTTTTGTACAGTGCCAAGAATACCAAAGGCTTTCATAAATAATAATGATAAATAACAGAGTTTCACTGTGACTGCCACATTCTGTGATGTGATTTTGAATGGGATTTTACAGGATAATTAGTTGTGAGTGGTTTTATTTTCTTGCAGAATGAAAGAGATCTTGCAATAAAATAGAAGATAATATATGCCTAATGCTAGTTCCACTCTGCCTGCAGGAAGAAAATTGAATTTGCCATTAAAAAGTTATCTTGAAGGGAAACATCAAGATGTGCACAATTTAGAATAACCATGAGGTTGTGTTCACTTCATTTCCTCTCCTCACACTATTTACTAATCCCATTTCTTGTGACACATCTGAAAAACAGGTTGTGCATAGGGTCAACAGAGATTTTTTCATCCTTTTGCATAGTCAGCAATATTTCCGTGTCACAAACTAAAATGAGAGCTCTGAGCCCAGCAGGCTCTCACCACTTTTGCTTTTACCCAGCAATAAAAGAGAGTCTTCCACTTGGGAACCCACAGGCAGACTTAGCGGGATGCAAACAAGCCTCAGTGCCCTCCCTACCTCTTCCCTGTCTCTCTGTTCCTTGTGGGTACGGCAGGGAGTTTGAACATCCTGGCTCCAAAAGCAGCCAGCAGCATGATTTATGTTGGTGAGGGAAAAAAGGGGAAAATCAGCTTTCAGGACTTTTCAGTTCCAGGCTTTACACGGAAGATGAAACTTTTAGTTTATTTATAAGTGTGGTTGTTTTATTCTGGAAATCATGAAAAATATTGGGGAGGGTGGTTGGCATTCTCGTCAGACTGGATTTTTAAAAAATCTTTGTATTTTTTTATCTCAGTGCAAATCAGGTTTGGCTTTGCTTTTGTCTGTTAAATCTAACAGTCTCTGCTCTGCAAAGGAGAGATCTTATCTTTTGTTGTCATTCTTGCAGACACTATATAAATATGTATATTTCAGAGTTAATACTTCTTTCCTTTATCATATTGCTGTTCTTACCTGTTTAAATTCCTATGCCTATGTAAATATATAATACATATGTAAAATACCTGTATACACACAGACATGCATATACATGCAATCCTGCCTCAGTCAGTATAAATTCAACAAAAATTTTATGCAGCGATAGAGATGGCCAAGTCTGTCCAGCTTATGTGGCCTAAAATCAGGTAACCTGAAAACCATTTCCTCTTTCCATGTAAATACGTGACATTTTCTTATCACTTTTCTTCCATTATTTCAAGCACAAGCTGAAATTCCAAAGTTTTGTGTTGTGATTAACTTTGAAATTTCACTTAGTTTTAATTTGGAGTCAAAACCAGACAATTTGTTTGCTTGTTTCCATTAAACAAGGGATATTCTCCTCACACCCTCTGTATTTTGAAAAGTTTCTTCAGGAAAAAAACCCACCAGAATTCTGGAAATTAATTTCAAACTCTATTGTTTTAAGTTTATGTTTGTGTTATTCCTACATCAATTCACAACAAAGGCAGGAGCACAAGACAGGATGTAGGTGAGATTCTGCATCCCTCCATATCATTCCATGACAACATTTCCAGTAATAACGTTTTAATATTCTGTATTTTGAAAGACTTTAACAGCAGCTCCTAATTATGGCAGATTAATGACAAGAACTTGCAGTGTCTCCTATTATTAAAGAGTTTAATGGTTTTAGCACTTTATTTTGTTTCTGTTGAATGTGTCGTTTTGTCAGAGCATAAATGGGGAACACTCGTGTGGAAAATAATAAGGGCTCTGATTCACAGTCTCTGATGGATTTAACTACAATGGCAAAAGAGGTTACTGCCTCCAGCTGTCCACTCTTTTCCTGCGGGAAGATTAACAACCCACTGCAGGCTCTGTGCTGCACACAGCGTGTCTGCTCCTCACACTCCAAAGCTCCTGGCCAAGCGTACCCATCTAAACTGCCATCAGCTGGGGTCAACCCTCACGCCTGAAGAGGTGCTGAATTTGAGAGGGATTGTGAAACAAAGCTCTCAGGCAGGATTTTCAAATAGCATTAACTGGCAGTGGCCCTTAATGTTTATTAGTATTTTCTGGGCACCTGTACTAAATGCTTAAAGCTGCCTCTAGTTCAGCCTCTTCATTCATCTGCAACCATGAGAAGCGGGCCCATGTGAACCCCATGAGGTTCAACAAAGCCAAGTGCAAGGTCCTGCTCCTGGGCCAGGGCAACGCCTGGTATTAATCCAGGCTGGAGGATGAGGGGATTGAGAGCAACCCTGCCGAGAAGGACTTGGGGGTGTTGGTGGATGAAAAGCTGGACGTGAGCTGGCAATGTCTGCTTGCATCCCAGAAGGCCAACCATATCCTGGGCTGCATCAAATGAATTGTCACCAGCAGGTTGAGGGAAGTGATTCTGCCCCTCTACTCCACTCCGGTGAGCCCTCACCTGGAGTACTGGGTCCAGCTCTAGAGTCCTCAGCACAAAGAATGACATGGACCTGTTGGAGTGGGTCCAGAGTCGGGGCACAAAAATGATCAGAGGGATGGAACAGCTCTCCTACAAAGACAGACTGAGGGAGTCGGGGTTTTTCAGTCTGGAGAAGAGAAGGCTCCAAGGACACCTTATTGCGACCTTTCAGTATTTAAAGGGGGCTTATAAGAAAAATGGGGCCAAACTTTTTAGCAGGGCCTGTTGTGATAGGAGAAGGGGTGATGGTTTTGACCTTTGCAGCCCAAACTAATCTATGATTTAATGATATGCTTCAGTCTGTTTTACAAAAGAGATACAGACAAGTTAAATGACTAAACTAATGTTGTATGGACAGGAAGCCACTGAACTGGGGACACAGGGACCTTTTTCAAAGTGCATGGTAGTGCTGAATCCAGGTGATGCTGCCTGCAAGACAAGATGGTCTCCTGCTCTAGATCTGATAAGAAGCATGCAGTGGGGTGAATTGGACAAAGCCTAATTCTGGACTTCCATTTTGTTGTTACCCAGTTGGTTCCCAGAATGTTGATTTATTTGGGACAATGTTTCCTGTACTCTTGTCAGTTCATGGGTAACAGAGAACTGAGGAAGAGAAGTTGTAGTGAAGAAAGTGTCTATGTAACAGACCAACCAACCAAAATCTTCAGAGGTTTGGTGTTCTGGGTTTGTTTTTTTTTTTCTTCCAAGAAGGAAATAAGCCTCAGGGTAACAATATTAGCCTCAGCTCTGGAAAGCTTTCTGTGTGTCCAAAAGGTACACATCCAGGGCCTGCCATGGATTTCACTTCTGCTCAACAAAAGGTCAGGCAGAGTACAAGCTTGTTACATAAAACGAGCTGTTGACAAAGACTGTGCTTTCTGTTAAACCCTGTCTACATTCACTGCCCTCACTCGAAGAGTAGTTAAATCTGTTAGACAGCATGCAGTAACATTTGCATGCTGGTGGTGATAGCAAATACTTTCTCCTCTTCAGAGTACATGAATTGAGGCTGCCTCTATCTGCCAGAATAAAACCATCGGGCTGGTTTCAAAAGACGTGCGTGTTAGCTTTTGCACCGAATCTCCCCCAGCACTGTTCTAAACCATTTCCGTTACAGGGTTTTGCTGGTGTGCAGTGTGTGTGGCAGAACTTCCCAAGGCATAGGTACTTGGGGAGATCTAAAATGCCCACTTCCCTCCTCCATTATGGTTTTAGGAGGGTCTAGGGCATTTTGGGTATGCAGAAATCTCATCAGAAGGAAGGTGGCTGTGAGCAGTGAGACATCCCTTAGATCACATGCCAATTTCTACCATCCAAAGCAAGTCTATGAATATCATTCACACAAAGCTGCAGTCTTATGGCTTGTTTTGACTTTTAATAAGCCAAGCAAAGAGATTGTCCCCCTTCCTTTTCCCTCAGCTGGTATAACTGCACAAATAATGACTCCCTGACCCAGTTCAGTCAAAATGATCCAGGTTAGCTCACACACTTTAAATAGTAGATGTTTGGTTTTTTTTTTTTTTCCCCCTAACCTGTTTCATTTTGATTGAACTGGGTTAGGGAACAATTATGTACACATATCAGAGGGTGAGCATGGAGAACAGGGGAGTTAACTTTCAGCGAAGACACTGAGAAGCTGCTGGGACTAGGAACATTTTAGATTTAATCACCTGAAGCCAGACATGTGACAGCAACTGAACACTGGCAAAAAAGGGAATTCCTAAGGGATTGGATCTTCACCTGGTGCAAAACATCTTAGTTCCTTTGAAGTTGAGCGTGATATGTTCAATTACAGTACAGGAGATATTATCTCTTGTGTAGTTCTGCAGGGTTGCAAAGTGTTTTACAACCATTCAGACTGACTCTCAGTAGTGAATTTCTTTAAATATTGGAAATATCTGCAAGCAGAAAAGATTCATCTCAGAAAAGGATCCCACCAGTGCGTCTCTGTGGGCTCACTTTTTTCACTCATCGACAAATTCTACTGACAAGGTTTCTTCATTGAAAACAGAGATAAGCTCAGCTTTCCAGGCCACATTATTCTTCATTAACTAAGAAAGAAAAGAAATACAATAAAGGAAGACCAAACAAAACCAAGGAAGGCTTCTCAAGGCTAGGGAATTCAATCCTTTAAGCTTGCTTCTTATCATTTTTTCCACAAAGTCCCTGGTATGAATCAATTTAAATGGACTTGCTAATATTTAAAGAATTTGACTGTATATTTGCGCACTGTTGGCTATGCGCTGGCTACATGATGTTGGTCGTGTGCTGGCCACAAGGATAGAAAAACAGATGAAACAACTGAGAGCTTATGTTTTTATGTGAATAAGCTGGCACAGCTTGGCAGTTTTTGCCTTTCTTGTCTATGGAAAAGAGATGTCTGAACTCTGGATGTTTGTCCACTAAGGCAAGGAGATACTCCTTTCACTCAGTTCACTGAATGCTCTAGGCTTTACCACCTTTGAACGGTAAATTAGAAGGAAGAGCGTTATGAAGAACTGTGCAATTCTTATTTGCGTAGTCAATCACCGTGCTAGAAAAAGGAGAGTTAAGGCAAGCACTCCGCCCTATAGCATCTGCAGTCTACTTTATATTGCTTGATAGGTGTAAAAACCAAGGATATAAACCATCAAGGAATTGATCATGTGTCAGTTGAAGGGGGTTGGGCTGAGGTTGAGGCAAAAGAGAAGAGGGTAGGTTTGTTTTTTTTTCAAAACCCCAAACGTTCACCTGTTTGCAGTATCTGAGTTGCTTAATTATGCTAATATCCTTGGTGTATTTAGCTTTTGGTGAGCAGGAAGAGTGCTGAGATGGGAGTTTTGCTGGAGTGCAGAGGGCTTGGGTGAAAGGAATGAGAGACAGAGAAAGCAAGACATATTTTTAGCTGCTCTGTAGAAGAGCGAGTGTAGAAGGGAGAGAGCAACGTGAACTGCACAGGTGTAACTGGAGATAAAAGGCACAGAAAAAATTACAAAAATGGTTAGTAAAGTTTGTAAGAGATGAGATAGAACTGTGTTGCTGTGCAGAATGGCTATGGAGAATGTAAGACTCCTGTGAAAAGCTTGTGCGATGAAGCTAATAAGGACTAGACAGAAGAGATGACAACGGTGTTAAGAGAATGAGATGAATTCCCTCATCATGAGGGCACAGTCAGCAGGAAACAGTCAAAGCTGCATTTCATATGGGCATGAACAAAGGATGTTTTTTCTGTGGGGAAGACAGGGTAGAGTAAGCTTCAAAGAAAGACTCAACTTTCGAGAGAGCTTCCACATAATGGAATTGACGGGGATAAAAAGAGCAGGGATGGGAAAATAGAGCCTTATGGTCAAATCATGACAGCTAGATGTGGCTTCCACACCCACTTTATGCTTTCAGAGTAGGAAATTATCAGGTCCAGCCCAGCTTGTTCTCCATCATTAACTGATCTCATTAATCCATACTGCTGTCAGTAGGAGTTTTTATTTTGTCAACAAATCCCACTCACTTATAGGGCAGAGGTGCTCAGGGACCTCAGAATAATTCTGTGACCTTTCATCACACTGCAAGGAATGGTGGAAACATTGCTAGAACGAGTTACAGAGGTCTTTAGATCAGGCATGCTGCACTAAGGGATAATATGATCCAAAATGTCTTTCCCAAAATTTCTTTCTTTCCCAAATGTCAGCACAACCTCATGTGTACAACGCTGACAAAAGTATTTAGACTTGCATGGCCTCAGGCTCCTCCTCTAAACGCAGTCCAGATAAAATTAGGTATGCTTGTCTTATAATTATGTCTCTGATACTGACTTTCTCCACTGACTTCCCTACCCTTTCTGTCTTTCATGTTTAGAAACAGATACAGTAATACATACCTGCTTGGCTTTGAGGCATTTTTCAGAGATGAATGAGTGGCTGCTCATGAAACTATTTGAGTATGAAAATATTACGTACATACTAAATAATAGTTCCCCGGGTGTGATATAACAGCTGACTATTCATATTCATTTGCACAGCATTACATTTTGGAACTATTTGCACACTATAGACAAGGTTGTATACAAAATGAATGCTGTAATTTTAGTTGTGAATGCTCACACAACTGTACACTGCTTAACTGTTTCACATGTAAGACCTTAACTGAGCTTCTAAAATCTCTGTGAAGAAAGCAGAAGGAATACATGAAACTTTCTAGGGGAAAATATGTTAGGAGGGATCTGACTTACAGATCTGGAGGCATATATTTTCATGGTAAAGTCAGAGATGAGGAAGACTTCCCTAGTAAGCTTTTCAGAGCTAAAATTTGTTTAACTGACATCTTTATCAAAATGAACTGACTTCAAAAGTTTCTTTGAGACACCCAGAAATTTCTTCTAGTCTTCTGCCTAATTATGAGGCAGAAATATATTTTTTTTAAATCTCGATCCATTAAGAAGAGCTCAATTGCTTCTTCTAAGCCAGTATTCTGTTTCCAGTGGTGGGTGTGAGCAGCTATCTAGGGAAGAGTGAGAATGGGACAGGCTTTTGCAGTACCCTTCTTCCGTCACACTTAGCCTCCTGACCACTTTCAGTCCAGGAGGCTTCCTGAGCAGATTTTGAGGTCTGTAATGGACTTCTCCTCAAGTACTTGTCCCTCCCAGAGCCCAAATAAACTTCTCGTATCTTTTGCCACACTGAAAAGAACATCTTTTCCTTTCACTAGCATTGTCCCGGTGACAATCCAGCCATTGCTGCGCTGCTTTTCCCCATTAGCCTTACATAAGCAAAAAGCTTTAAAAAAGAGGAAAAGGTGGGGAAAGCACAAGAGGAATCCACCCGTAAGTCAGTTTCTCTGCATTTTCCCATAATTTTTCTGTTAAAGTAAACGGGCTATTCAGAGTGACAGCAGGCAACAGTTGAGCCCTGTGGATGTTCGAAAAATCCTCCTTGTAAAAAAATTTCTTTTCATCTTTCCTTTCTGCTGCCTGTCTTTTAAGATAAATGTATCTTGTAGGAAATTATTTTATTTTTCTTGACACTCATCACTAATCCCACATTTTATGGCATTATAACTTCAATATAAATATTGAATTTGGCAAATAATGCATGAATCAGGATCCATTTTGTTCACTGATCCTAAACTGAGTAAATGGAAATTGCATAGCTTTGCAGAATTCAAAAAGATTTGTGTAATTTCATAATTAATAGGGAAAAAAGTCTGGATTTATCAGTTATTTGCTGTATTACTCTTGCACACCAGCTTCAGTAATTGAGGCATTGACTCTTGTGCTCCGTCACCCCAGAGTGAAAACAAACAAGTACCCTGATAACAGCTTCCATCCGGTGTTTCCTGCGTGCTTTTCTTTCTGCTAATGCACTGTGTTATTAGTGCAGTACTAATGAAATCCATTTATAGCTTGTGTTGTCCAAACAGTTGCCTGAGCTTTTCGCATTCTATTCAGCTATATATCTATGAGATTGATGGTATGTTAATCAGAGTGATACCCTCCATCTGCATGAAAAAACCAGAGAGCTTCTAGATCACAACTAGCTGCAGAGTTTAGCTAAACCACAACAGTCATGAGATGTCCATCTTCCCAGTCTTAATGGAAAGAAAGGTAAGAGAATGAGGAAAATGAAGATAAAGGGATGCCTGAAGAACAATAGATAGCCAGAAAGGATTCTTCATCGTGTCAATTTTTTTCAGGAGAATCTGATATATGAAATAATGTAAGAAAAGTATGTTCCCAGCAGAATGTGACTATATTTTCACAGGGATAAGTCACCTGACTTCACTCCTCACGATCACAGAATAGTTTGATCATGATGCATACTGCAAAATAGGCATTTCCATTCTTTCTTAGCCAATTCGTTTGTTCCATGGCCAGATGGGAACGTGCTTCCCCCAGGTTCTGAATCCATGCCATTTAAAAAGTTACGTTGAACCCTTTATGCTTAATTTAAGTAATTTCCTGTGACTTCCTGAGGAATTTAGGCAACTTTAAGGGATGATTCAGATTGTTGATGTTAGCTATCTGCCACTTAAGTTGCCGTATACTCCTGCTCTTTGGAGGCTGTTAACTTTAATGGAGCTGTGTGATACCATTGGTATTTATATTTATTGTAATAGCCTAATGATTAATGAAACTGCTCAGAGAGCAGGATGACTTAGGTGATGGGTCTGTGCTCCCCCAGTCTGAAGAGGATTGAGCCTACAGAATTCCTGAATTAATGGCATTCCATGGTCTAAAAATTAGGGCATCCTCTGCCCCTCTGTTAAAGCTGAGCCCCATGCTGCTGGGGGCAAAAGCCAGAGGAAAGCAGTCAAGTAAAAGCCTGGCTTTGGCTTCATGGTTATGGCACCTGCCTACAAGACACAACCTTACTTTCAGCGTTGGTTTTGTTTTGAAGCAACAGTCCTCTTCTTGGAAAATGCAGAACCCCAGTGGCAGGAGGCAGGAGATTTTTCTCCCCACTAGGCAAGGAGATGGCTTCCCATTGCCCATGGGCTTGTGATTTTTGCTGTATTTCTCAAATGAAGAGAGACCAGCACCCAAACCAGTCCCTTTTCCATGACCCCCTCAAACATCCTTATAAAGGTGAGTGAGGAAAGGGAAAAGAGCACCACTAGGTCAGGAGAAGTTAGCTGCTAGATTTGAGCACAACTAACTTTCCAGGCTGCTGTCAGGACTTAAATGCTGCCTATCTGAACGAACTAGCAGGCAGTAAAGCCTCAGGTCGGAAACAAACATTCCCCTTCCAAAATCAGGGTGAGAGTATCTAAGAGCTTTCATGCTAAATAATGATGCATACACTGAAGTTAGGCTCCTCCAGAAGTAGGCAGGTGATGGTGGAAAGTAGCTGGATTTAGCCAGGCTGAACCCCTTTCTCTCAGGAGTTTTGTTAGATTCCCTAAGACACCTCCATTTCATTCCTAACTGGGAGTTGAGCCAGTTTATCTTAGTGTCTTCGCATGAACGTTAGAAAGCCAGAATGTTTTGATGTATTTTCCTTTTTGAGATACTTAAATGTATTTGTTTATTCTAAAAGTGTCCCTAAAGAAAGACATGCAGCTGCTGCAGGTATTAATTATTCAATAAGGGATAGAATTAAAGTAATATCATAATGAACGACTATGGAACTGATGGAGGCCAGATATATTTTCTTGTAAAAATCTACAGCCTTCCTGCCAAATCAAATATTCATGAAGATTCATCCAAATTATTTTAATGGATTGGTATTGCAGATCACTCTAAAGCAACTAGAAATCCATTGCAAATTATGGAGCAGATTCTGCGGAGAGAAATACCATACAGCAGGTAATTATGGGAAACGTATTTTAAAAGCTGCAGATTAAACAAAATTGCCGTTTTCAGTTTGGAAGAGACAACCAACCAAAACAATTGAGTTAGCAGAGAACTGAGCTGACATTCAAAATGCTACCTGTAAAGAGACAATAATTCAAAACTGTCAAGGATTCAAAGAAGGATTGGGGATTTCCAGCCTGTTTCACTAAGAATAGATATACAGTAGCTGCTGCCAATTTGGTAGCATGTCTTTCAAACACTGCTGCACACAAAAGGTCCCATTATTTTCAACAATACAAATCAAACTTTGTAAAGTACTGCACATCGAAAATGTCTGAGGAACAAAAACCTTTAAGAGTCATCTGTTTGGCTGATAGATAGTACTCAAGTGTTTGTTATTGTTTTCCTTAAAACCTATCCTGGCTTCACATGTGCCAGAAGTATGTGATTTATTTTAAAAGTAGTCCCTTTGATGCCAAGTTTAACTTAATCACTGGGTAACAAGTGCCGCCAAACTAACATTAGAAATAATGAAATAAGTCCACTGCTAGACATGAAAATAAAGGGCTCTAAAGTAATAAATTGAGCATTAACTTAAAAATATGTTTCAATTCTGTAATCTCTTGTCCGAGAGACACAGACCCTTCACACTCATCCATAGCATTAAGGCTCATCCTTTCAATTTTTTCTCTTTAAATAAACTAGAGCTGTTCCTTCATTTTGGGAACTTAAAACTTTCCAGGTTCAATGACTTTCTCCAGATACAGCAAAACACAAGTGGAAAGACTTTCAGGATGACTACCTTGACTACTTGATCTTTGGATTTTAGTTTCATGGATAATTTAATATTATGTGGAGAAAGCCAGGGTTTAGTCATCTAGAGAGTGGGCTAGTAAAAAAAGAATCTGGAAGAAATACTGTCCTGCTTCTAATGAAATATTGGACACAATTTCCTTTCCTGAAGAAATACAAGGCTTGAAATTGCTTGCAAAGACTTTGTTTGGGGGAATTTTTTCTCATAAAACTGCAGTAATTGTATACTGAAAATTTCTGACAAGTTTCAACAAGGTCTTTGATTTACATTTATAGTACTTTTCTGAAGCATCCACTTTCTCTTAGTTTTTCTAGATGAGAAAACGTAAACCAATTCAGCTCTGATTCTTCTGATGTAAGTCACACCAATGTTAGGCACAGCACTGTGGCTATGCTCACAGTTACCGGTCTTTCATTTCGACTAGCTTCTCTGCTTCTGCAGGCAGATGTTATTTAGGTGAGCAAACAGATATGCTAGGCTGATCTTAGTGATTATTCAGTGACATTTGGCTGACAATAAATGAGACTGAGTAACAATTTAGCAGTGGCTGAATTTAAAACCATACTGGAAGAATATCTTGAATGTGCACTTCTGTTACCTTTGTCATGAGATTTTCATCACCCTGCCATAAACCGCAAACTGTTGCAAATCCTCTCTGAGGCAAGTGTTGGCTCTGTGTTTCAGCCATGTGCCTGTCTCAGAGCTCTACAAGCAGGTGAAAGAGAGAGTCTGCAGCTTCCCTGGTCCCTTTTGAAGAATCAAGTGTTTTGATTAAGAAATAAGCCATAATCCTCTAGCTGGCTACCAGCAGAGATCCATGCCATGGCTTGAAGGTCAACCACTTTGAAATCAATTTTAAATATCTTTTCTAAGTTGTATTAAGCGGGTTCAAGCATCCTTGGCTGAATTTTCTGGGGAACTCTTCTGCGTAGAAGTTCAATACATTGTAGCTGTACCGGTAACATTAAAACACTTCTGTTACAGAAAAAAAAAAGCTGTAACCTTGGTCTGTTTGTATGTCTCAAAGACAATCAAGTGTCTTTTCCTGAAATGACTGTCCCTCTCCATGTGAAATATTTAACTATTACGGAGTTTTTAGCAGTAATGTCTAACATCCCTAATGGTGCTCAGCCTGGCTAAGAACTAAAGAAGCTTATTTTTATTATTTTTTTGAGTCCCTGTGAGATCTCTTTCAAAAGTTCTCATTACACCTTCATATTCCTACCCACTTGTGGGCAGTCGAAGGTAATTCTCAGAAAGTAAAGCTAGCATACCAGCACAGAGTCCATCTGCTTGGACAGATTCATGGATGATTTCTAGAGAAGGTAAAATTTCGTATTTCATGTTGTCTAGTTTCTGATTTTCATGTTTTATTATACTTCCATGGCTTTTAAAAATATCTTATTATTTCAGAAATGCTTCTTGATTTGCAGTCTTATTGCTATGCCTGGTAAGAACCTGCTGTATGACACTTTTATGATCTGGCTGGACAAGATGCTGGGCCATCTGTGCTTTTGCCAAGATGGACCAGATGATCCTTGAGGTCCCTTTCCACCTGGTGTTCTATAATTCTGAAGGTATTATAACACTGCCCAGAAGTTTTGACTCCGTTATTTCACTACCGGTGATGGTTTCCTTCCCCAGTTCAGAATTTACATTGTGAACTTTCTTACCTGAAAATTTTATGGAGAGTTTAAATGAATGAGCTTTTGAGTCCCATGTCTTCAACTTCCCTTCCATAGTGAGCATCCCAAAGACGAATAAAAGGACTTTTAAATACAAAAGGCAGCATTTATTATATGAGCTAATCTAATTTACTAAACAGAGAAAATACAAAATGAATGGGCCAAGAAGAACAGGAGAAAAAATGGGAGTTATATCCACTTCTTCTCCTACCCATGGTGTCCCTGAAGGCAAGTTCTTCCAGATTTGGTTTTAGTTGAGTCGGTGACTTTGCAAGTTTTAACAATTCTTCTCAGGAAGCCCTTCCCATGCCTTCTGAGACTGGCTGGCTACTTCCAGCTCTTGGATCAGCCTCTCTGCGCAAGCTTTATGCTGGTTCTTTTCTGCTACGTGCTGCTGCCTGGAGCCTTCAGTGTGCATACATGTAAAACTTGTGCAATGATGGAAAAAAAAAATCAGTAAACTTTATATTGAAGGAGGGGTTTGTGCTTTCTAAATGTTCTTTATCAATTTTTTAGCTTGTTTTTTTAGTCTCTATTCAGAAGAATGATGTGAGGGAAAGGCAGTAACCTCCAACAAGGAAAGGTCCAGATGGCAATAGGGAAATGAATAGGTTTTTCCCCTTTCCCCACGGTAGGAAGATGCTCACAGAAATCCCACCTAAGCAGGAAGACGTGTGAACACTTGTTTTCATTAGAGTTGAAATACTCAAATCAAGGTTATTGTCCACGAACTTTATGGAAGAGTAGGTGAGGAAATCAGATCAAATCAGAACAAAAATGAATTGAGGTGAAACTCATGAATTTGTGGGGAATTAGACTTCTCATCCTTGCTCAGTTCAGGTTATCCACATAGTTGATTGTGGAGTCTTAAAGTCAGCAGCAGTTTGCATTCTTGCAATATGCTTTTCTCATTTTTAATCACACATATTTGAACTTACCTCATTTTAGTGTTTTAGAAGTGGAGGGGATTTCACTTTAACTTTCTTATTGTCCCATTCCTCAGAGATCACTGCCACTACCAGACAGCATGGTCCCTGTGAGAGCCAAGGCTTTGGGGCTGCCCTCATCACAGGCTGAGTCCAGAAGTACTTTGAGTCAGGGGCTTTAACTTGTGGAGAAAGGAACTTGAATTAGTTACAGAAAATGTTCCGGAATAATTTAATATGCATCAAGCTCAAGAGAAGGAAATGTATCTTGGGCTGTCTTCTTTCCCAGGGGATTTTGCAGGACTAAAGGGGAACTAATGGCCTCTTCTATTCTAAAAGTAAAAGGTTATTGCTGTTGCTTTTACTAACGGCTTGATAATTTTTAAAAATCTTATTCTAGTACACAAGGAGATTTCTATTCAGTGAAGTCTCCTTGAAGATACTGAATGTTGTTGTGGCAGTAGAGTTCTCCTTGTATCAATGTGTTTAGTGTAAAACTAGAACTGTTGGGTTTGTAGCTAAAGCTAAGCTACCTTGGGTACCTAAAGGATTTGAAAGGGTAAAGGAGTGCTATTGTCTAAATAACATTCTGGTTTACTGCCCATCAGTGACGGATAGGAATTTCTCTTGCCTTTAACCATTTTGTGGTTCCTTTAACTCCTTTGCTCAAAAATAAGTATTTCTGCTGTAAGAAAGGTGGCTTTCACTCCCACTGGCTCTGAGCAGTAACTACAGCGTGCACTGCCCTTCTCCCTGGTGCTTGCTGGCATGTTTGTGAGGGAGTTTCTGCTGCAGGTTAAGACAGTTTAGGGTTGAGCTTCATCTTGAGATTAAGACAGATAAATTTTATAAATATCTAGATTCATATTCAGCTGGCTAACCATAAATATCTAGTGTTATGCATGTCCCTAGACTAACCCACCTGCCCTCCAGCTACCAATCTGAAAGGGCATGGTTCTCCTTTAGATCTTGCAACAGACATGCAAGCTCCATGGAGGTACCTTAGTTATCCTAGGGCATCTGAGGTATTAGCTGACATCCGCTCAGTTCTTGCCTAAGTCTCTCTTGATTGCAATAGAGGTTCAGACACCCTGAAAGGGGCTCACCTTTAAACTTCAGCACTGGAGACAAGTACACTTAGGAGTCTGAATTGAAACCTATCCTATGTTGCTATGCGGTCAGGGGACTGATCTGGAGTAAAACTAACCTGGGTTTTGTTTTCTTGAGGAGGACACACAACACAGAAGGGGTGGGTGGGTTGTTTGATTGTTTGGATTGTTTGTTTCTGCTTTACTTCTAATCAGATTGATTCCCTGATCCTGTATACTCACTCCACAGACACACGAGGCAAGGTCTGCTATAGGACAGGTGGTTATATTTGGTATCATGCTGACCTGTGCTGTCCTGAAGTGCTTTTGGAACATCAGACTAACTGAAAAGATTCATGATGTAATTTTGGATCCAAACCCCTCATATCTGAGGAGGGGATGTTTACTTTTCCTAGCTTTACTGTGTCATCTAGTACTGGAAAAAATTTCAAACCTGGAATTTCATTCACATGTTTATATTGTTTAAAAAAATAAAACAGTGAAAGGTAGTTTAACCATATTCCCTTCAGTGCTTGTTAAAACTTGATCCTGTCTGCAAAGTGAAATGTAAGACTAGATTGAAACAAAACAATAACCTGAAGGTCTATGCTCATCACCACAGAAGAATAAAATGCAAAAACTTTGCCAGCAGCAGGAGTGTAAAACTCTATTTTTCAGACTGATTCACTTTTAATAATGTGGCATTATTCACAATGCTGTAAAGGTTATGCGTAAAAGCTGGTTTTGCATTAGCATTACTTAAACATACCCTTTAAGAGTATGATATGAAAGAAAAATCAGGTTTGTTCTTTCTTCCAACACCTCAATGTTTTTAATTAAATAATAATTGTAATAAGCCATTAGTAGCTGGCAACAGATCAGTTTGAAAAGACCTCACTGTTCATTTTTTAATGCATTAATTGCTCCAGTTGCAGTTACAGACCAGCTTCAAAGAAGGATTCTGATTTTTCCATGCCAACAGTTAGGTATCTTGTTCTTTGGGCAGTGTTTAATAGTCCTGAGTGAATTTCATATGCAATGAATGGAGGACTAGTAGCATAGAAATCAAGATTTCTAGTGGTCACAGCAGCCCTCCTGCAAGCGTGGGAAGAGACTTGTCTTTCAGGCCTGGCACGGGCACCTGAAGAGAGTCAGACCCACAGATCAAACATCCTGGGCAAGTTTGCTAACCACTGAGTTGTGGGCAAGGCTGGTGTCTCCCATGCTGAGGATGGGATATGGTAAAAGGGAGCACAAGCCCTGTGAGTGTAGTGGGTTTGCTTTGGGAAGGGATCCAGTGGCTGGAGTCCTCCTGTAGCTTATGGCTGCACATGGACAGGAGCAAAATCTTACAGGAAAACTCAAAATTCAAAGGAGAAAGGAAATTTCACAGCACTGAACCATGTTTACAGAGAAATATAGTGCGTAATTTGAGCAGTATTTGCACCTTAAAAGCTTTCGTTCTGCTCTTCTTCTTCCTCTATAAATTAAGCGTATAATCTTGAGTGCAGAAGTATTCTACTGTCAGGCAGAAGTTGTAGAGAAACAGTAAAGGTGCCTTGATTATTTTTTCCTGTAAACAAGTTATAAATGAACCAAGAGCAGTCCCTTGACTGATACGAGCTGGCTAATTCCGTATGTTATCACCATTCTTACTTCAGACCCAATTGCCTAACGTAAGAAAAATAATCAAGTCTGAGTGGTAAGTACCTATATTGTTGAGTTCTTACAGGAAATATTTTCAATCACATATTGTAAATTTTATATAGTATCAAAAAATGTGTTAGGTGTTGTACCGATAAAGGGTATCGTTCCTACTCCCAAGTATTTATAAGGCTTGATTATTCAGGACTGACCAAGCCAAAAAGCAGAAGAATTTTGGGAAGGACAAAGAGAATCAAGCCCAAAATAATATGTCGAAATGTTTCTTTTTCTTTTCCTTCAAGGTCTTACTAGTTCAGGCATTGTGCATACCTGTGTGTGTATTTTGTTTTAGAATATATATATACACATAAATAATTGAGATACAGATAAAAATAGAAGAAAAAACAATGTAAGGGCAAGAAGGCGTGTGTCTGCATAAGGTACAGCAGTAGAGAAAACAAAAGGCAAAACAAAATGAGAAGAGAGAAAGCAATGAACAAAACAAGGAAAGATTAAGGAACTGATGCCAGGTTGTAAGTCTGACTATACAAAAGACTTGGCAGTAAGGGAATGATGGGAAGATGTCACTTACAAGTAAGTCTGTTATGCAAATTACTTCCAAAGAGAGAGTTCAAAGAGATCCCAGAGGTGATTGTTAGTAGTTATCTCAAAAAACACAATTTTTGTCAATTTTTTTTTCAAAAAACCAACTGTACTCTAACAACACGACCAATACAACATATGTGGAAGGTCAAAGTAATACCACAGAAATGATGGAAGAACAGCTGGAAGAGACCAAACTGTGACATCCCTTCTCTTGCTGAAGGTGTTTTGCTCCCAAGTTAGCAAATTAAACTGAAGTTGAGAGTTTGCATTATGAAGCTGATGGAAGCTATAAAGTATGGAGTCTTTTCAGCACTGGCTAGTCAAAGGAGAATAGGACCAGATGGACATTTAAGAAGGTTATCCTAATGGTGTCAACCCCATAAAGAACTGGAAGGAACAGGTGCCAGTGCTAGGGCATGGATTCTCAATAGCACAGGTCCTGATGGACCTTGCATTTGCTTCCAGTGCCATTGCTTTGCTGGTTCAGTGCATATACTCTAAGACTTTCCCATCATAATGCAGAAGAATTTACATTTTCCAACAGTTATTTCCGAATTACCAATTTTTTTCAGCTAAATATTTATTACTTGACATACCATTCCTAACAGGACATCTTTTTGGTCATATATTCAGCGTACTCTAGACCTTAGCAATATGCTTTTAGACTGCCCACACTAATTCATTAATTATTACAACTCTTTATTAAATATTGAACACAGCTGCCATATGCTACTTTTGATGATACACTCTCCATATGCACATAAAATGGCCATCTCTTCATTTGGCTGCTGCACTTTTCTTACACAACCAAACTACTTTTGCAAGGAGTCAGCCAGTTGGCATGACAATACCTGCCTTGTCAGAACAGTTCACCACAAGAAGTTCAAATAACCAATTAATCACTGCATCTGCTTCAAACTCCCCTTAGAGACTTGCATTGTCTGAGCCAATTGCCCTTTAAGAGTTTCTCTTTATCCCTAGGCACTTACGACTTCATTTGATCTGAATCTAATTAGGTGCAGAAGAATATGAAAGCAAGTCGTTAAGACAAAGAAACACAATTCTCAACACTAGATTTTGTAGGAGCACCTTTAGCAGTATTATCTTCAGAATTTTGGAGAGTAGGCTAAACCCCACATGCTGTGTTATAGAGATAGTATTTTCAAAGCTAAGCACCCTTCTCTAGAGAGTAAGTGGGACTTTCCAATGTCTCACTACCTGGCTGTAGAAAGCTACTTGAAATTTGAATTCCTGAAAAAGGGACTTCGGACTGCAGTCTGAAATAAAAATGGGATAGGTATATTGTGGTTTTGGGTCAACTGCCCCAATTCCTGCCTAGTATTTCAAAGAAAGAATTGTGGGGCATATAAGTCACAGCTTGGTGTTTGCCATAGGCCACCCTTGAGGCTGCAAAGAGTTTCCCTTTGGATCAGCACTGGGTCTGCCTCTGAAAACATTACAGAGTGCTTACGCACAAGAGAGTGTAGTATGCCTGGCTGCCATGGCTGCTACAAATTTCTTCTTTCTTCTGATTGTTTCTTTTATTTTTAAAATAATAACATGAATACCAAGACAGGGTTTACACAATTCTGCTTGCACCAGAAGTAAGTAGTACCTACACCTAGACTCATAGATACCTTGGCTAGACTCCCTTCTAGCTGCAAGTCTCTTCAAGCTGGAATGATGACTGCAAAGTGAAAAATATTTCTCTGTAAGCACTGCTTCACAGTTTCAGACTGACTACCAAGATTTTAATCCATTCTAGGTTTTCTAAAAAATTTATGCACTACGTTTTCAAACTCATGTGTGGTCTTTTAATTCTAATGACTGCTTTCCTCCTGTCTGTTGCTGAGGAGAGAGGCAAAGGTGTCTGATTTTATAGGACTTTAGCAGAACTCATGAAACTAAAATCCCATGCAATCTTTAAAAATGTCACAGACTTGGGAGTGAGTAAGCGCTCCAATCTCTAAGCAGTCATGCTGACAATTAATAATTTTATCTTCCAGTTCATTAAATCATGCCTCTCAGCATTTTGTACAAAATGCATATTAAAAGTCCATCAAATCCAGAGTGACACAACGTAAAATTCAAACAACCAAATGTTGAGTATTAACATTGTTGTCTAAAATGCTACTCTTCATCATCAGCCTCCTTCATCAGAAGCAAAATGAAGTGGAAGGCATTTCAGCATGGTCTGGAAATTAAGAGCTCCAGGGCACTTATCAAGGGTTAAGGCAGGTGCTAGTCAAATGCCCCTCCTTGAGACCACCATGCCACCAAGACTCAGAAGTTTCAACTGATGTAGGGTTCTGCTTGGCCTCTCAGACAAACTCAGTAGTTGTGATGGAGACCAAAAAGGCATATGTGTGTGGGAAGGGGGTGGGGGGAGGAGAGGAATTCTAGACTTTTGATCCAAATTTATGTGAGGCTTTTGTACCATTATTTGAGTTCATATAAGAGTCCTTTCAGAGCCAATGTTCTACCGCTGATGTCACAATAAGCATCACCATTAACCTCAGAGAGAGTAGCAACAAATTCTAAAACCACCGAAGAGAAAGGCGTGTGTCACTCCACAGGCTACGTCTGACCATGGGTTATGAATGACCTGGGAGGCAGAGTACCCTGTGCAATACAGTGTGCTGCATGTCTTTGGAGATATGCTGAGGAAAGAGCAGGCAGCTGCCTTCTGCATTGTGAACCAGATGAAATCTGTCAATAGTCTTCAAACGGAGATCATGCACAATGCAGTCACTAAGCCAGGAAAACACAGACTGGCACATACAGCTTTATTCCCCCGTGTATTTAAAGCTACGTACAGTCTCTGTCCGCTGGGCTGGAGTTTGAGCTGGATGTACCCATTCTGCCTAGGAGGGAAAAACCAGTGCATGAGGCAGATCTAGTCTGGACATGAGTTTGCCTGCCTGGAAAGCCAGTCGTCTCATTGCAGACGTGAGTCAGAGACGAACAGATATGTGGGCTCTATGCTCATGTGAGACCCCAGGCCAGGAACTAAGACGACAGTCATTAACTCTACCAGAGTTGAGTCTTTTTCATTAATTTCTGTTCCTGGCCCTTGCAGAAATGTCTTTAGCCATATTTACAACTTTCTTCACCTGGGTGATGTCCATGAGATTTGAGTGAAATTGTAGAGGTCTCAAATTCATAAGCCACATTTACAAAGGGTGATTTTAGGTTTGCAGTTATCTCACACTGCTGAAGCTTTTTAAGGAATGTCTCTGTTTGCAGAGTCCAGCAATATTATATATATATACAAAACCAAATAAAACTGCCATGCATAGTCAGCCTTAAGCATGCAAAACCTTGGTAATTATTAAAAAGAGAACTAGAAATTTGTTATATTAATAGAAAACTAATAATATTCTCCAATTTTCCAATGTATAAAGACAACCACTTGCTGTGGTGAAACATACAATTTATTTCTAGACATGAGAGTGACCTAGTTCTGATTTCCTGATGTTGTTCACCTCAGAGTCAACTTCCATTTCAGAAATCTCATCATTCAGTGCAGGAACGTTCTTGTGCTGAGTACAGTGGTTTTCCTTTCACCTAGGCTCAGTTACATAGACTGAACTTCTTCACTTGTGAGGGAATATGAGGTCCATTTTACAGTGGCAAACAAGAAATAAAGTGATCTCACTGTTTTGCTCCTCATAGGATGTGGGTAAACACTGCACTGTCCAGATTAGAAAGACAAATTCTGTTCACCTGGATTGATGCTGCTGAGGGAATCACAGCAGCCATGGAGTAGATTAAGCCTAATGATGCTCTAAGGCATATGAAAAACCAAAGGCACTGGAGAGCAGTGTGTGACATACTGAGTATGTCTTTTGCTCTTGGCAGGGTTCTACTTCTCACTGCAAACTTTAGCCCTTATGTTTTAAAGAGGTCCATGACACACCTCCGTGTTGGCTCAAAATGTTTGTAACTGTTATTGCGGCCTTAAAAAATGGTGGACATTTATTGCCTTTTTTTTTAATTCAGATTTGACTTTTGTGTATTTAATTTTTTTCAGCTAGTGTGAGGGTGTACGAGGGACTGTCCTAGAGAGATCAGGCAGTTCAGGGGGAATCAGAGAAACCTGTGGGAGGTGGCCCCAGCTCCCGCTGTAGGTACACCAGCAGAGCCCTCTTGTGGAGATGCAATGTGGAGCAGCATCAGGAGGGGTTTCTTCTTAACCATGCAGCTGGCATAGAATCACAGAATCAGAGAATCACAGAATCACACAATTGTTTTGGTTGGAAGAGACCTTTAAGATCAAGTCCAACCATATATCCTATACTGCCAGGGTCCCTAAACCAAGTCGCTCAGTGTCACACCTACACATCTTTTAAACACTTCCAGGAATGGGGACTCCACCACCTCTCTGGGCAGACTGTTCCAGTGCTTCACAACCCTTTCTGTAAAAAAATTTTTCTTAACATCCAACCTGAACCTCCCCTGGCACAACTTAAGGCCATTTCCTCTAGTCCTGTCACTTGTCACATGCGAAAAGAGCCCAATCCCCACCTCTTTACAACCTCCTTTCAGGTAGTTGTAGAGAGCAATAAGGTCTCCCCTCAGCCTCCTCTTCTCCAGGCTAAACAGCCCCAGTTCCCTCAGCCACTCCTGGTAAGCCTTGCTCTCTAGACCCTCCACCAGCTTTGTTGCCCTTCTCTGGACATATTCCAGCACCTCAATGTCCTTCTTGAAGTGAGGGGCCCAAAACTGGACACAGTACTCAAGGTGTGGCCTCACTAAGTGCCAAGTACAGGGGGACAATCACTTCCCTACTCCTCCTGGTCACGGTATTTCTGACACAAGCCAGGATGCTGTTGGCCTTCTTGGCCACCTGGGTACACTGCTGGCTCATATTCAGCTGCCTGTCAGCCAACATCCCCAGGTCCCTTTCTGCAGCAGCTTTCCAGCCACTCTTCCCCACGCCTGTAGCATTGCAGGGGTTCGTGTGACCCAAGTGCAGGACCCAGCACTTGGCCTTATTGAACTTCATGCTATTGGCTTTGGTCAAATAGTTTTCCTCAAAGAGCTAAACAAAGTGAAAAAAATCCCTACTCTTCATTTGACAGGTCTACAGGTGGCATTTGGTGGTGTAACCAAATTGCTTAGGGAAGGATGCTGTCTTAGCTATCCTTGTAAAAGCTTGTATGTATTTGGCTCATGATCCTCAAGATACACTGATAGAGGGTTCAGCTGTACCAAATATTGCCCTCATAGGGAGTGTGAACAAATCATATCCTCTGTTAAACATGCTTCTGCCAGCAAAACTGTTTATGTAGATGGAAACAGGCTGATGGAGGAGTGCTTTCATTGGCAAAGTTAACATCACTAAGTATGATGGTGTGTTTGTCTCAAGGAAAAACGTTTTTCTTCAGTTACTGCTTGTGCTTTCCTCAGGGGGAATCAGTCAGAAAAAGCTCTGACATATGGATATTGACTCTGAACAACAATGAACTAAAACGAAGCTCAGACTGTGCCAGTGGTGTTTTAGGGTTAGACTGTACCACGAGCATTAAGCCGTGAACGTCTTTGCCGGCCAGTTTTTCTATTAGGTTCAGTACTTTGTATGCTCTGGATCGGTGGAGTAAAACCACTTCTTCTGTGAAGAAATGGCCATAGCGGTGGAAGGACAGCTATGAAAGCATAACTGTTTCTGCAATAGAGTTTCTGCCATACAGCAGGCAGTCCTGAAGCATAGACTTGGTCTGATTGTAATCTTCTAGGGGTTTTTCACTTGCTGCCTCTCAAGGAAGAATAGCACTAATGAAATTATTGACATTTGCATTTATCACTCTCTGATTACATTTTAATACCACTTACTTTGTTCTTCATCTCACTTGGTTTAATTATCAGTTCAAGGATGTGCTGAAAAGTCAATAGGTACTTTCATCAGGTCACCCCTGGTCCTTGCTAGGACTATTTTTCCCAGTATTCCCATGAGAACTGCCAAAGACTGCACTCTGAACACTGCCAGATGCTTTCTACAGGCTCATCTGTGTTATATTAGACATGTAATTCTTAGGAGTTTGAAAAAAAACCAAAGCAGCACAGGTAAATGTCCTGCTGATAGATACCATGTTAGAACAGAGATGTGCTACAGGATAGTGAACTTCATGCTTTCTGACCCTTCATTTGCTGCCATCTTTCACTGGGATTTAGTCTTTGTGATGAATTATTCCTCCGCTAACCTATAAATCTGCCTGACATCTTGTACTTTCATCTCCTTTTTCATAACATTAGTTCTTGATCTCCCCTTCTACAGCCCGTGGCAAGGCAATTCACTTCCATGGCACTAGCGAAAAAGAAGCTGAAAGACCATATGGCAGCTAAGCCTCCTCAGTCACCAGAGAAAGTGATCCCATTAAAGCTATATTTAGCTGGCACTAGTCCAGCCTTGTGAGCTGTAACAACATTTCTGTGGCTGTCAAGGCAGCAGAAACAGATGTGGGGCTTGCAGCACGTCTGTAGCCTGTACCTCACAGCAAGCTGAGTTTGAGAGATCGGAAATCCACTGGACAAAAGAAATAAACAGCCATAAACTGATGCAGCTGATCTATTGACTGGACTGTTATGTTCCCTCAAGAGGTTGTAATATGAGAACAAAGAGAAGATTAACCATGGAATAATAGAAAACATGAGCAACATCGAAACAGCCTCAGTGATAGCTGATGTTTGTATCTTGATACAGTCTCATATCAGGGTGCTGAAGGGGGTCTTTGGACCTTGTGCCTTTCACTGCTACTTGTCATAGAGTTTTCTTGGCTCCTACCTAGTCAGAGTTTCAGATCATCATTGATTATACAGGATAGGGGATCCTAAGAGAGCTAAGACTTTGAAGGTCTTAAGACTGCAGGAAAAAACATAGTCATAATTCTGTGCATGCCCACTTGTAGTGTTCAATTTCCTCAGAGGAATGGAGTCCAGAGCCTATAGCATGTATTAGAAGCAGAGAACAAATTCAGGTTTAACTCTATAACTCCCCAGAGGTTCTGCCTCATGCTGTGCATGCTAAACTATCCATCCTCTAACATTCCTGATCCTGAAAGCACCTAATGTGAATGTTGCTGTCTGTCACTTCCTTATTTAGCACAGTTCTGTGGAGACGAGCAGAGTATGTGCCGAAGTGGTTTTGTCAGCCATCTCTCTCTTACTAATATTCTGCTTCTGTGACAAAGCTTTCTAGGTTTTTTGCATCCAGGGGCAAACGTAGTACAATGCTGGCGTAAAAAGTGAATTTGGCTCAGAGTAAACTGAGGAGTAAACTTAAAGGACATCTTCTTCAGTGACTTGACTCTGTGAATCTGAAATCTTTTCGGGAGAGCTGCTTAAACTACGAAGTGACAAAAGCCTAGGAGGGGAAAAGGGTGCTAAAAAGGTGATTCTGTTGTGAGACATTCAGTGTGGCCAATTGTATGGGCATCCTGTCTAGCAGAATTCCCCAGGTAAAATAGGGGGATATGGGAGCAATGTTTAGCTCTCCTTGGCAGAGGCTTGTCATGTAGATTCCAAGTTGGTGTGGGGTCATTTTAGTATGGATGCCCTCATCCAGGTCTTTGGATGATTCAGATTTAGATGGTCTTTTCCAGAGGTAGGGAAGCTTATTCTCATTTCTGAATACTTCCTAATCCTACCAACCCTAACCCTGTCCTGTCTCCACCTCACTCTCTGTAGGAAGAAAACTGTATTTTGGAGAAGACTCGTTCAGGAGCCACTGAGGGGTATGGCAGCAGGTCCTGTCTTAAGGGACACAAAGAAAAGCAACCTTCCTCTGCCATAAGAGAAAAGAACAAGTGCATGAGGGAAAAGCTAACACAGATTTTTACCCTGAAATTACCAGCGACATACTTTTCTCTGGAACAGATGAGAGGTGCTTAATAGACTGAGTAAAACACAGCTACTGAAAACCTGTGAAAGATCAGTGCCTTTCTGGATCATCAGCTAGTGGCAAAGTGGGATACCATAGAGCATCTCAAATAGCTTTTGATTGGGGTGGGCATCTAAACTAGCCCATGAAATTTGTTGTCTTTCTTCTCCCAGGACAGAGAGAATGGGGTAGTCCATCATGTAAGCTATTTCATTTGCTTCTTTTATGTCATATAAGGCCTACTTAGACCATGGATTTGAGAAGGGCGGCAATGAGTGTTTTGTGCTCATCACTTCTTGCAAGCAAGTGCCCTAATGACCCTCTTACTGGAGGCTGAAGCCAAGGCAAAGAGTGTGTACTGAATTATATGCTTGAGCCACAGAAATCTCCAACAAAAATCAGGAACTCTTTTAGATATTACAGCTACACTCAGGGCTGAGACCAAAGACATTTGCAATGTGATTTGTAAGGTGAGGTAACAAACAGTAAAAGAAAATATAAACAACGAAAAAAGGAATGAAAGCTCCCATAGGTGAAAACACCCATTATTGTAATACAATAATTTTGGCCACATGGACATCCCAGGATAAGCTCTGCATGCATGGGAAGCTAGAGAGGAAGAGACATAAGGAGCTGGAGGGAGCACGTGGGAATGTCACAGGTGGGGAGGATAGAACACTCAGTTCACAGCAGTCATGGAGCATCAGAAGGAGGAGGAATGAAAGGAAACATTTCAGTTACCTTATGATTGGCAGATGGGTGTAATGTTAATCTGACAACTGCTTTACAAGTCTTGTTCAAGCTGTTTCAGGCTCCTTCAGGCTGTTCAGTGCTTGTAAATACACGCAGCTTGATCCTGTACATCCTGTACAATGTGGGAGTGCTATGTTGATCCCAAGTACTAGTTAATGTCTGGTGTTCCCGGAAGCTCAGTGCTTTATTCACTTGGTTTTACTGTTAACATAAAACACTAAATGCCACAGGCTCCCATGCCAGTCAGTAATGGTTGATGCTTATAGGAGTGTCCACTAACAAAGTTACCACTATTATTATTAAAATGTTTAAATTTAAAATTTGAATAGAAAAATAAGGAGCAATTGCCTTGCTTGATAAAAAAGTCTTAAAATCAACAGATTTTTAGGGCTACAGGTAAAATTTTTTTACAGAAGTCCAAGGAGACATCTTCTAGAGGGAAGGTGCTATTATCCTATAATATTTAGGAACACAGTCCAACGTACCAACTAGTCCTTCATATTGAGTCCATCTAATTCCTTTTTTCCTAAAGGCCAATTAAAATTTTAAAGCATAAAGTGCACCTCTTGCCTTAAGCATGACATTAGGCCCATGTGTAATCATAGATGACTCATTTAATTATCATGGTGATTGCTATAATTTTTATAATACACCATGTTTAAAGCTCTAATTGGCTAAGAACTATAGTTTAATGAACGGTCCAATTCCACTATAGGCACAACTCTTAATGATGCCTGTAATTCATGCAACTTCTTTTGATTATACGATCCTTTCTTCAGATGCCAAATCTGAAGTCTTTAATCATATGTCCAGTCTTGATAGTTACCTAAAGCAATTATTTTTAATTTTAGTTTGAGGGGTCCAGTAATTTCCAAAAGTGAGTTCAGAAATTGCAACGTGCCATTTTAACCCGAAAATCTCCTCCATCCCAATGCTTCAGGACAAGTAATTAATATTGGAGGTTCATTCATTCTTGCTAATGCACCCATGAAGACCCAGTGAAAATCTGCCTTACAGGTGCACACAACCTTGAGAGCTGTCAAGCAGTGTTGAGTTTCCTAACGTGTATCAATGATGTGGGCCAATTTTTTGTACTAATGAAAGTTCAAAGCCAGGTTTATTGTCTACGCAATGTGATAACAGTCTAGGTAAGGATGTGGCTGAAGTGTTAACTGAGAGGAGGCAGGTAAGCAATGCCAGAAAGCCCTCTTCTCATCCTGTAACACCGAGCAGTGCTAAGGCACTGTAGTACCCTTTCTTGGCTATATGCATTCCTGCCAGGAATGCCTGAGGGAGTAAGGGTCTCTGCTAACAGATTTAGGTAGCACAACCTGGCTGTAACAAATTAAGGGGGTCCTTCAGCAGCAGGACAAATTCTATTCCTTTCCAATCTCATGACTCAAGTGACATGATTTAATTAATTTCTATTGATCTGATTTGTAATAGTAAGAAGACTCTGGCATTTGCTAAATAGAAAAATAATATTATTCTGTTCCTCCTTTTGTCCAGGATGCCTAAACTACTCGGCACTATTTAGAACAATACAATTAGGACAGTTGATTAAGCACAAGTTATTATTTTCTGTGTGGGTGCACTTCTACTGTAAGACAGTGTAGGTGGGAACCAAGGGACGCCAAAGCTGAACAGGGTGTTCAGGACTTCCCCTGATCTTCAGATGCTGGAAGCATAAAAGTGAGCAGGACGCTCCACAGTCACCACTGAAATTATCCCTTATGCACGCTGGTAATGTGCACTTCAAAAATCTTTTCCTCTTCCCAAACCAACATTCTTCCCTGATTTCTTCTGTTTGCAGTGCAGAAAGAAAATAAGCAGACACAGTTGTTTGGAAGATTATAAGTGTTAGGAGCGTACTATGCAACCTCCTAATTAGTTTCATTTCCCCAGTGTGCACTCAATAGTCCATTTAACATGAATGTTATTAGAAGATTTTTCTATCCATCCTGCTTCTGCTGTAGTCTTTTTCAGACAAGCGACTTCACAGTCACATGAGCTTTCTGACACTTCCTTTTCCTAGTTTCAATATTTCAGTTCTTCAAACAAGTGGGACATTTTTTTCCCTCTCAGTGTATGTAGTATTAGGTTATGGGTTGCTTGAATGCTTTTAGCAAAATATTTTAAGGATGTCAGGAGAACCTGCATGTGCAGCAAAAGGAGGCTCTTTCATATAAAAGGAGTCTGATTCAGTAGCGTTGAGATATTAAAATAAGTCTTCAAACTCTTAATACATGCTAAAACCAATCTTTATGATGACACCTAAGTACAATCCAATACTGAATGCTGAAAACTAGCCATACATGGGGTTACTTTTTTCTTTGGTAGCTGAGCAATATAATGTTTGAAACCAGGAACTAGGAGAAAATTCTATATTCTGGTGAAATTCCTTTAATACACAAAAACTTGAGCTGAAAAACACTGAACTCATTTCAATTGCTAGGGCAATAGATACACTGTGTATGGGGAAAATTAAAAGCTGCATTGTTCCCTTTTAGATTATATTTGCTGTGACAGATTTTAATTATGTTAGCAGCAGTGCTTTCATGGATGGATGAACCTGCTGCTCTGGGGGCTGAAGTTTATTTCCTCACCTTAGAAGCTGCATATACAACAGAACCAATTGCTTAGTGGTACTTCATATCAAAAGCAGATTGTGAGTGAAGGTCTAACCTTTGTCTCTTTGAACTCTAACCCCAACCCTTAACCTGTCATGAGCTCTAGTCTTGGCCTGAACCTTAGCCTCAAACAGGTATCTGTCTAAGAACTAGACCTTATTTTGATCACCACAGTTTGTCAGCTTTAAAATTTGTCTCTCTCCTAGCCCTAACTGGCAGAGTGGGCTGAGCCTTAGCCAAGATCCATAGCCAGACTTCAGAATAAAAAGTGTGAATTTGTGGAATGGAGGGGTATGTGAGTTTAATTCTGTGCATATTATGTTGTCAGATCTGATGGGTTTTTTGGGGGTTTTTTTGTCCGGTTGTTAAGGTTATCTACATGTCTACACAGTTCTGATTTCTCTCTGTACCATTCTTATATTCCAAGTTTATGTTCTCAGCAAATTGCTTTAACAAAGGTTTTTTTTTTGTGCCCAGATTACTAATGAAAATGTTGAAAACTCACTGACAATGATCTTTAAAAGCCTCTGTTACTAACCTCTCTACAACTCAAGAATTCCTCCTTCAGCACAACTCACAGTGTTCCACCCATGAGATCACTTCTTACCCACCTTAATTAAATAATCGTCTTAAGGTCACTAACCCTTTTGAGTTTTGCTTCTTTCTTGATTATGATTGTTTCCATGCTTATGGAAATGCATGCCTTGTTTCCATGCTTATATCCTCATCTCCAGTGACTAGATTGGTTGTCTTTGTCACTAGGAAGAGAGGAAAACAAGCTGGAACATGGTAAATTGTGATTCATCACAACAATCTTACTTCTTTTTAAACATGAGGTCAGTCCAAAGCTGTGTGCCCATAAATGCTGTGGAATCTCCATCCTTGGACATGCTAAAGAATCAATGGGACATGGCCCTGAGCAATCTGCTCTGATTAGATCTGGTTTGAATCGGTGGGGCAGAGTGTGGACAGTAGACTAGATGACCTCTGAAAGCCCATTTCAAATGTAATTATTCCATGATTCTATTTTTAACATCATGATCCATACTGAAATCAGAAGCTAATGCATCTCTAGATGATCTTTTACTTCTGTCTTGTTCTCCCACCATAGTTATTGTCAATCTTCTCTT
This sequence comes from Bucorvus abyssinicus, assembly GCA_009769605.1. NCBI lineage: Eukaryota > Metazoa > Chordata > Aves > Bucerotiformes > Bucorvidae > Bucorvus > Bucorvus abyssinicus. Next base: position 24,852,111 of record CM020025.1, read on the forward strand.
GTTCTCCTTCATATGATTGAAGTGCTTGTACAAGCACATTGTAAGCATATTTTTTATTTTTAAATACTCAAATACAAATACATTGGCATTGTGTGTGCATAAAACAGTACTGTCTTGCTAACAAAGTAACAGCAAAAGATTGATTTATGAGACCAGAACTCGAACCATCAAAATGAGAAAGACAGTAACCATTGAAATAATTAACAGAAAGATAAGGCTTAAGGTAAAAAACTATAGAAAATCAGTTTTGTATCTCTATGTAAGTCTCATTTATTCTTTGCACAAAGATATGCAGAAATTCATAAAATACGCTAAAATGCTTCTGTAGAAAACAGCAATATTTAATTGGGCCCATCTATTGTCCCAGCCCAAAAGATACTAAGTAAACAAGTCTTACAAAACATGGCACTTATTAAATCCTGAAGTTTTTTTCCAGAAAGTGACTGACTGTGATTCTTCAGGCTGCAGGGGGAGCAGAAATGAAGTCGGTGACTAAGTAAATCCCCGAGTAAATTTTCTTTTGATCAAAAGTAGAGAACAAACTTAGGGGTTATTGAGATAGTCTGATAACGATAAATGACAACTATTTTTATTAACGTCCTGGCAAAAAGTCCCAGCATACTGCTGAACTTTCAGGATCAGTGCTGAATACCCGACTCTGGCCCTGTCTTGTGAATCACTTCCTATAATTCATTCTCTAGTCTAATTCCTCCTCTGATTATCCCTCTTTGTAGCAAAATGATGCCTCGGAAGATTTGCACCTGAATCTCACTGTACTTCAAGACCTACAAATACTGTGCCATCACCACGTGGACTTACACAAAGGTGGCTGCTCTGCTGCTATTTCGTGAACTGATGGTTTGACATCATTGCAACCAGCAGAAACCATCGAAGACAATGAACGAAAGCTGAGAATGCAACAGAGACATTCAACTTGTTTTAAATTACCTACTAGCTTTAAAGGGATTGGGCCAAAATGTATTTCTTGCACAACATATCCTTCTAAACTTTTAACTATATTGATTTTAAAAATGAGCATATGTTTACCGAGCATCGATCACTGCCAAGAATCAAGTCTTGGAGAAACTGAATTTTTCTTGTCACTTCTTACTTGGATTGCACTTTAACTATGAGCGATTTCATAGCTCCAGGGAAAATTCTCTTCAAGCTGCATGACAAATTACAAATATTTACTAGCAGTTTCATCTTGCTATAGCCTTCTAATCATATGAATTCTCCTCCACCTTTGCTCTTCAGCTTGACTTATATCCTAGAACATTCTTTCACTTCCAGTCAAAATCTTGCCATCCTTTCAAATTCCTCTAAAAAACTATGTCATGTCACAGAAAGATATTAGAAGATCTCAGAAGGGCCCTCAAACTACCATGGGCAGATACAGACACGTGTTTAAGGCCCTTACAGAACTATAAAACATCATCTATTTCTGAATATATTTTTGCCCCATTAATCTGAGTTGTTAGTTCATGATCAGGCATTTGCAAGATAAATTGTGAGGAGAGAGACAAATGGTGGGGATTGGATTGCTTTTCCTGCAATTCTGCTTGTTTACAAGGGGTGTGCACATAGGTGTTTTCATATAGGATACAGGCAATTTCTTTGCTTTCAAATGCCATATCTGAACCTTCTGTCCGTTCTGGGGCAGAGAAGCTCTAGTTTTTTGCTGCTTCTTGAAACGCTTCTATTTTCTGTCTGATTGTACCATTGCCTTGTGCCTCAAATGCATCAGAATATCCAAAAATGTTGTGTCCTAGCTTCTGATCAGGTCCTTTCATGACCCCATTGCCTTGAGTGGTGTTTTGAGTTATTCTTCGTGGACAGACTTGATGGCTCGTTCCATGGACCTAGCGTAGCCACCATCTGTAAATTAGCCTGCTATTTTGTATTAAGCAAAATACCCACTTCATGGAATCTGCTAGTACCTTTCAACAACATTTCAGAAAACACATTACTTAGCCACTGCTGTTACGATTAACTTATTCAAAATGTCTCTTTACCTGACCTCAGTTTATTGAAACTTCTGTAAACAGCAAGATAGATTGAATGAGTCACTGCAGTTTAATCCCTCCTGTGAAATTTTGCACCTCTGTGCTAATTGTTATGAATAATTTATTTCAGCTTTCTTTATGCATCCAGTCACCAATATTTCAACAGATACTGAAATCCACTGCAAACTAGAATGAATCTGCATTGTAAAAATTCTTTCTGTATCTCCGGTAAATTAATCCAAATTCTGGAATTAGCAGAAAGAGCTAAAAAAGAAAGAATTATTGCCCACGATGGCCAAACCTCTTATGCTTGTAGACTGATCAAAATTCATTAGTTACCCAAATATGTTTTACCAGTTACTTCCTTCCTTCCTTCACTTGCACCAGGTATGATTTCTTAGTTGTTCCAGGCAGTGTAATACTTTTATTTGCCAGTATTTAAACAGCCCGCTAAAGATGGTTCATCTAACTTGACATCTTTACTGAGGGCTTTAACCTGACCCATCCTGATGTGTGATGGCCAGCTATTACTCCACACATCCCAGGATTTATTCAAGGAGGCTGACATTTTTATTTCAAATGTGCCTTTCAACAATATTTTCTCATGCTTCATCTAGTTATCCTACAAAGACCATTACACATCTTCATTTCTTTTTTTAAAGATTGGAGACCTTTTCTTTCCCCTCCTTCATCTATTACAGAATTTCTAGAGGCCATGAGGATTTTTAGAAATAAATGTATATAACTGTGTAAACAATAGCTGTCTTACACTCAGTAGATCAGAAAAGTTCCTTATTTCGTTATATAGTTTAAGAGAAAAGGTTGAAATTGATTTTTTTTGCCCTCTCCCTTCCATCACTTGCTAATAACAAACAATTATTTTAAAAATATTTTTTCCAGAAATATAATATTTTTCATCTCAAAATAAAATGCATTTATTCCTCATAATGGCCACAGTGTCAGAAATCTGAGTATGTTACTATGGCACAGACAGTTTGTGGTAGGCACTAAGCTGAGTGCTGGGTGTAACCTCTTAAGTACAACTGTACAGTAGAGTAATGGGGTATAGAAGCTGCAGACAAGTCATCAGTGGAGCAAATGCTAGAAAGGTCTCACCAGGGTCAGCACAAGGTCCTGGGGGATAGGCTGAGGGCACCTGTCCTGTCATACAGCACAGGCATAACAAATCCCACTCCACATTTGTTGTCTATGGTAATTTGTGTGGTCCTGGGATGTGCTGGGATGTGCTGGATAGTCCCTTTTATGGTTGCAATAAGAACATTGCTCTGAGGAGCACTCAACGGCAATGTACACCACGGTCATTTACGGGCACAGTAAGGCCCCTAGTTACCAAAGCTATCAGCAAACTACTGTCAGCATAAACTTGCCTGTACCTCAGGTCTGTAGGAGTTTGTTGTGACCAGAAGAACATGCCTATCCACTTCTAAACCCAGAAGTAGTTTTGGTCTGTGGTAGGTGTCTGCTGTGGGATGGAATGGTGGGGTGGACTAAAGGAGGGGCTGACAGCAAGCTCATGTACAGTTGTTTGCTGATGGATACAGATTGCCTCTGGCAGCTGCTACTTGTTGGCTCCTCTAGGATGGACTGCCTCTGGATGCAGGCATGTTGCTACTTAGGGTAATGACATTGTTAATAGCCTTAACACAGCTGACAGTATGAAACAGTGTGTTAGAGGTCCTTTTGAAAAAGGAGGTTCAGAGCAATGCAAATATGACAAATCATGTGTCCTTGGACATCAGAAGCTGAAGGGCAACCGAATTCTCCCCTTCCAGCTAAGTCAAACTTTCTCAGAGCCGTAGTTGTGCACATCAAGGACTTCTCAGCCATGCACCTTTCACTGATGTGGATATGCTTCTCCCTACATTTAGCAACTCCTATTCTTGCCATGGACACCCAGCACAAGTGGTTATGTAGTGCCACAGAAGCGGCAGGCAGCAATGGAGCACTATTCTGAGAGAGAGAAGGCAACCAGCCTCTTTGGAACTTATTTCTCTAAACCAAGAGAAGAATGCCTTAAAAACGTCTGCAGCATCACATGCATGAAAACAGGAATATGTTGTCACTGTGAACTATGCCTTTTACATTAACTGCTCCTTAAGACTTTCATAAACGTTGTACTGTTGGCACATAGAGCAAAGGTATTAGAGGTCAGGTACTGTGTGGGAAGCAGAATTATTGATCTCTGAAGTGCTTTAGCACAATACTGTTGCTGACATTCAAATATTAGCAGAAACTGAGATGCATTGTGCTGTATCAAAATTGTTCAGTGAAGAAATTCTAACCTTTACCTCAATTAATGTAACACTCTTGTCTGTCCCAATTTCCTGAGAAGCAAGATTACTTTCCCATTTTTACTCAAGAATGACATTTTTATTGGTATTTTAGTGGTAGAAAATCATAGCCCTGGAGCCTTAAAGTCCCTCTTAGCTCCTATATACTTTTCTGCCCTGAAGGCTGAGTAAACTCTGAGTACAGATAAGTTATTAAAAAAGAGAGGTATATAATCACTATTATTATTAAATTTTAAATTATTAAATTTTAAATTATTAAATTTTAAATTATTAAATTATTACATTTTAAGGATTCTCTGGTGAGCTTTAGTGCAGCTGGTGTAAATGGAAACCTTTCTGCTGACGATGGCGTGATCCAGGCAGGATGCCAACCCAAATCTTTCTCCCAGTGAGAGTTTTACCAATATGGTATCAAAACTGGTCTCTACACAAGTGAAGGCTTCAGCAACAATTCCATCTCTGAGTTGAAATGTGACTATTAGTTTTGCCCGCAAAGCTCAGCTGCGAAGTGATATGGAATAAAAAAAGATTAAAAACTCTTTTTCCTGTTGACTGCTCGCATGCCACAGATTAAAAGGCAGCCAGGCAGACAGTAAATTTGACATTCAGCTGCAAGTCTCAGTGACCTGACAGTCACTGATAGGATTTCCCCTCCCTTGTTCTGCTTCATTTCCATAAATCTCTACCCTCTTGGCTGTGCCGAATCAAACGTCCTTGTTCTAGCTGATGGGACAGGAACAAGCTGCAAGAGAAAAAGGAGTATGGAAGCCACATAAAACAGCAGTAATAAAAGGTTTACTCGTTAACACCATAAAAACACAAATGAGAAGCTAGTTAGCACTTAACAGTCCTAAACAAGACAGAAATAACTACTCATGAAAAAGAAAAAAAAAATTATCTGGTGTGTGTCTGAATTGAGAGGACAGTTGCTCTCAGTATAAAATATTTGCAGATATTATTAATATTTATATTAAATTTAATACTTTAAATATTATTAAATCAATCTTATATTGACATATAAGATATGGTCAAGACTCAAGATTCACTTGGCTCAGGGAATGGATTTCTGAATAACCCATGGAGGATTCTATACATGTTAAACCAAACAGGTCGGTTCATGGTTGTTCACATGGTTTAATTACTCGGTGTTCCTGGGAACAACTGTGATCCATTTCAGGCGCTGTGCATAGTGCTAACATGAGCCAAGGACTGTTCTGAAGGGGAAGTGTATGAGACCACCTTGGCTATGGAAGGAAAGAGGACAACAATTTAGTAGTGTGAATTCAAGCAGTATGTCATCACTCGCTCTTGGGATCAAGGATTGGTTCCTTGTCCCCCAGGACTGCAATTTGGATATCATGGACTTAGTGCATCTCCAGGGTCTATGGTCAATTCTCACTTTAACACCATTTTAAATAGGTTTATTTGCTGAATCAAAAGTATATTCTTTTCAGTGTTTTTAATTACCATGTGGGTGGTGGTTGAAATGCATTTTAGACAAGCAGACTGTGTTGATACAAATTCACCAAATCAGATATCACAGACGATTCTTGTAATGTTGCTAAATACATCTGACAAATTCAAGCCTGCCATTTTTTCTAAAGTCTCAACAACTTTGTGAATGTCACCATGTATCTTATTCGTATTGTTTTCAAGACACAAAGTTTTGCTTATTGTCCATCAAATAGGAACTTTTTCATCAAACATTGACCATTCTAAACACATAAAACCAAAAGAAGTCCCACATCTTCCAATTAATTTACAATATTTATTTTCAGCAATAATTTTGAGCACAAAGTCCCTAAATGGTCTGCACCATCCCTGAGGGCCCTCTCACTTGCCAAGAATTATTCCAGTCATTAAGACCAGGGCTGCATCTACACAGGAGATTTTTAACAGTAGGACCCTGAATCAACCCAGCTTAGTTTAGACATTTTCCTGAGATGGTTAGGTCAGGAACATGCCCTGGTTGTATGCTCCCTCGACAGTCAATGGTTAAAAATAGGCACTTCCAAAAGGTGGACCAGTAGATTTCTGGTATGAATCACTGCCTGGACCATTGGCTATTGCACCCTGACATCCTCAATTACAATTAAAGTCCTAAAGGTATCCGACATGGAACTGGACTTTGGTACCTAATGGTGCCCCCAAGGGAGTTATACGTAAAGGACCTGCCTTTCACATGGACAAGAAGAGTGAGATAAAACCTTACTCCGGAGAACCTGTCATGCTGAACTGAAAGACTCTAAGCTAGCAGCTAAGCACATCAATACCAGTAGAAGGAGGAGTGCACTAAAGTCACCAGGATTAAACACATGAACCTTCATTACAAAAATATTCCTGTTTTGAATTATGTTGTATAGTCTTCAAAATTCTTCTGAAGATAAGTGAGTGAATAAGTCCTTTCTTACAAAATGTTACGGGATGAATAATTCTGTTCTTATCATGTGGATCAGTGGTTGTAGACTTTGTCCAGGTTATAGTAGAATTAGGTTTGATTTCTTCCTTTTCCGGAACAGCTTTGAGTCAGGTTATTGTGTAATGCAGTGCCCATCTTTAAGTCATAAAGTCTTTTAGAATGAAACTCTCTTTCCTGCCCCATCCCATGTTTCACTGGGCCAGACAGATAATAAGCTATAGATAGTCTAGCAGTTCACCTAACAGAGAGAAGAGACTATTTTCAGTTCAGTCCTTAAGTCTTTTTTCATTTAAGCTTTCCCTGAACTCCAGACTGAAAGCAAGACTCCCTTCTTCTAAACGAGCTATCAAACAACTAGATTTGAGAATTATGTTTGTTATTCTCTTTCTCTCTGTCTCATGGAAAGTGATTGAGCAGGACTTCCAGTTTCAACAAAGACGTGAAGAGTCCCACGTCTAGGAGTTACCTCATGCAACAGTACAGGCTGGGCACCAACTGGCAGCTTTGCAGAAAAGGAACTGCAAATCCTGGGGTACAGCAAGCTGAACATGGGTCAGCAATGTTGTCCCTTTCAGTGAAGAAGACCCAATTGAATACTGAGTGTATTTAGGAAGAAAATAGTGAACACATCAAGGGAAATAATTATTCCCCTCTATCGGCACTTGTGAGACCACATCTGGAGAACTGTGTCCAGCTTTAGGGCCCTCTACAGAAGAAAGGCAGTGACATACTAGAGCAATTCCAGCAAAGGGTCATCAATGTCACTGGGAGATGAAGGACAGGACAGAACAAGAAGAAAATGAACAGGCTGAGTTCCAGTCTTAAGCAGAAAAGCCTGAAAGGACATCTAAATGCTATCTACACATATCTGATTGAAAGGTATGGAGAAGATGGATCCAGACCCTTTTCAAAGGTACAGACAGTGACAACACAGGAAGCAGAGGACACAAGTTGAAAGAGATGAAATACCAGTTAGATTTAAAGGTAAATTTTTTCACCCTGAGTATGGTCAAACACTGGAACAGGTTACCAGGGAGGTTCTAGATTGTCCATCCTTGGTGACATTCAAAACTTGATTTATATTCAGAACTCAGCACAAGGCCCTGAACAGTGTGACCTAACTGAATCTGCTCTGAGCAGGGGGTTAGATGAGATGACATTGAAAGATCCTTTCTAAATAAAATATTTTATAATTCTGTGATTTTATGAACTATGACAAGCCATTTGAAGTGCATAATAGTACGTCTTCGCTCAACTCTGGGTCCATGGGTGATGTAAACTCTGAAACATGTATGCTAGCAATCTATTTATACTAATTAAATCAGTTACATTAGAAAAAAAGTATCTGTGTAGCCTTTGTCTAAACTACATGGGGCAAATTTGGCTGGGTTAAGCAGATTTAAACCTACTGAGGCCGGCAAAATTGTATTTGATAAAATTTGTGGAAGTATTGTACAGTTATCCAGGCTTTTTCTAGTCTCTTGGTATGGTACAGAGTTGACGTCTGTCTATTTAAAATTAAATTATATAAGCACTCTAATAGTTCTGATTTTCCACTATATTATGGTCAGAGGCTCTTTCTCACTCATTTTCATGCTCTGTTCTCCATCACCTCTTCACAGCTCACTGAATTACAGCTGGTTCTCTCACTTTTAACATTTAATATGTTTTCTCCCAATAAGCTGTCTCTTGAATAGACTCCTTGCTATCAAGAGGCTATCTTGACCCTTAACCTTTTGCCAGTCAGCAGAATTATCTAGTCTTCCATAGCTACCTTTTTTGTATTTCTTGAAAAAATACCGGTAATGAAAACAGATATAAGATGTAACGGTCTCAAAACCATATTGTCTTTTATTCCTAGGTTCTGCACACTCTGGCAGTAGAATTTCCAAAACCTAATTGAGGCCCTAGGAACTGACTGCTGGCTTGTTTGCATATAGTTTCATTTTGACCAGGTTCATGGTTAAGGGGTAAGAATTAATGGCAAATTCATGGTTAAGTGGGCTACAGCTGGCCACAACTTGAGATCAGTTACAAGTGGGTATTTTGGGGCTTATACTCGTTTGTGTCCAGAGGCAGAAGTTTGGATAAATGAATCAAAGGTGCTAACAGTATGAGGTTCAGTTTAACTCTTCCCATGAAAATATTCTTCCTCTGAAAATATTCTTCCCCTTTCTGCCTCCCTTGTCTCTCTGTGCTTTCTATTTGTGCCAAATCAACCACTCAGAGACATTCTAAAAAATCAGGTGATTTAAGTAATTTGGATTAACTAATCCAGCCGCTCACAAATATTTTTTAGAATTTACACAGGATCAAACATGCTGTTTCCAGTGGAATCTTGTTTACTGCTTATAGAAAGATGCATAAAATAGTATTTCTCAAACACACCTTCCAAAACCTTCCAGTACCTCTGTCGTACCATGAGTCAGGGATTCATTCTGGGAGAGAGCAATTCCTTGCCCAAGTATGAATAGATCTTGAGAGCTGTAAATGAGTACTAAAGTAATCACTTTGGGCACAACTTGTGGGAGTCATCTGAAATTTGTATTTCAGTTTTTAATACCTACAACAGAAAATATCTGAGATTAAATCAGTTCTTCAGCGTTAGCCTTTGGAAGGAAGACAGAGTTAACAGCAAACTAATACTGTTTATCCTCTTTACTGTTTAATACAAGTCCTTTCGATAGGACTTGGGTATAAGGAGCTCGTTGGAAACCTCATTTTAGTCAGATAATTGAATGGTAAAAATTGAGAAGCACTGAGCTGAAACTCTTTAAACCATAATTGTACTTTCTTGTGCCATTTATGCTTTCATCAGTTGTTGGGTTTTAAGCTGTTTAAATGTACTGTCTTTAGCCTATCTGATAGCATATTTCAGTGCTTCATGGCAATAATGTTGAAAACAAAATAAAACAAAGATTGTTGGTCCCCTATTCTGCCAAATTGTTATTTTTGGATAGAAATGTTTTCCGTCAATTACTCTTAACACGTAACTGCCAGAAATTTTCTTTAACAGAGGGAGAAACCATAGGTTTAAGAGCCAGAGGGCAACAGGCAGAAGGAATCATCATAGTAAGCAGATTAAAAAAGGAATTAAAATGTATTTAATGATGACAATGTGAGTAAGAAGAGTGAAGAAAAAAGAGATGGAGACACGAAAGAAAATGAAAAAAGGGAGAATGTATTGTTAGAGGTCGGCATAGAGAGCAATATATAAATATTTAAGAAAGATGAAGGCCTGAGGCCATCTCTGCTTTTATTACATTGCCTTTTCTTAGTCTTTTCATGACTATTTTCTACTGTGATCTGCTGCAAATTCCTTCTTACATCTTCTTAAATGCTGCTGTAAAGACACAAGAAAAAATTCCTATACACATTTTGGTATGAAAAAGATTGGAATCATTTTCCCACTTAACAAGAAAGTGCCAGCCAATCGGTAGATTACAAAGATCTCTGCCTCTGGCCCTTTTTGGTCTTTGGGGCTACCTCTGTACTAGTAAAGCAAAGAGGGTAAGGGCAGGCCACCAGCAGTGACGTATGAGTGCCCGTGCCATGCGGTCACTGGCATGCTCTCAGGAACTGTTGTGGGCTGTGTTAGCTACTTTCCCCAGAGGATGGCACAGGCCATTAGGGTGCTGCTAAGTGGAAAAGGTAAGGCCACGCTGTTTTCAACGAAATAATCGAGTCCTTGGAAGTGCTCTGTGCCTTGCTGCTTGCCTTCACTGGGGAGAGGCAGCAGCCCCTGCCCCTTTTATTTACCAGTTTAGACGTAGGCGGAAGAAACTCCACATCTTCTACTCTTAGACTATGGGCATCATCTGCTTAGCGCTATGTCAACCAAACGTTGACACCTGCGTTTCCTTCTTTCCCAAGAAAGCTTCTCTATCTTGTCCAATTTCTGAAGCAAAGCACTAGATTAAAAATATAAATGTTTAGTGAAGTCACAGTCTTGCCTATCTCATATCCCCTGCTCTTACATTTATTTAATTACAGGCTTAGTTAAGAATTATTTTCCTCTGAACTTGCAGGAAAGAAAACAGGATGGACATACATGCTGATGGGAAACTCACACCTCACCAGTGTCTAAAATGAACAATATTCCTTTAGGAAATGGCTATTAGTACCACTTGCTCCCTCAAACACACCTGCTTGTTTCTATACCTCTTTTCCCTGTGGACATTGCTTTTCTTGCCACAAGTTACCCAGTAGAGGCAGGCAAATGTGGATGCTTCATCTGCATCAGCATGAAACCAGTGATCCTAGCTTAAACCTTCAGTCAGTCTACAGACCTTCCCTGAGTATGTGCAACGTACCTTAAGATTAATGGATTTTACTCACAATAAAAATGGCATATTCATAAATCAAAAATGCAGGTCTGTTTGGAGGATGCCAAGTTAAAAATGCTGTTTCTCTCCATTTACTCTACTACCCCCAAAGCACTGCATTTTAATTAATAGATCCTAGTCAGTAGCTGCTGGAGAGATGCCTTCAAGTGCTTCTGTCAGCAAAACCTTTACAATCATGTCTAATCATGGCCTTTGAAGTCTTGTGGGTCTCTGGGGAACCCCTTCCAGGATAGGCTGAGCTGATACTGTCAATGACTTGCAGCATTTCAGGCAGCAAACAAGGCAACACGAATAGGTAAAAAGAATAACTACGAGAGACCTGCCAATAAATGAAGAAGGGGCCTCCCTATTTGCATCGCTTTTACTCACAGCTACCAAAGTTGGTGGCTAATTTTCTCCCAAAAAAGAATTGCTCCAACATCTTCTTTAACACTTTTACTAAGAATGTTATTAAAAATATCTTCTTTTCAGTGGTTTATCATCTCTATGAGAGAGCTGTGTGAACAGTGACAAATACCAGCGTACACCTAACATAGTGATTCACCTGATCATTGATATTCTTTCCTCCATCTTTCTCTCTCTGTTTCTAATCCTCATGGAACTCAACACAGTATGAAATATTGCATTCTGCCTATTTCCCTTTGCCATTTACAGTAAGATTTCAATTAAAGATAGAGAGAATCCTTAGGAAAGATGCTGAATCTATTCTGGTCTTGCATGCACTGAAGTTACTAACATTAAACTGATGAAAAAAGTAAGGTTGTCACTGAATTGCTTAGTATATTTAAACTGAAATTATTTTAAGAGTGTTCTTCACTTACATTTGATAGGGGACCTCCATAATCAAAATAAATATTGAAGAAAAATGAAGGGACATAAAAAAATTCTTTAAAACAGTCATTTTACTTGTCCCAAACTGTTTTGGTAAACCAGATTTCAACCTATCCAGTGAATTGGTTTTCAGTTGCACTTCGAGTCCTACAAATCTTTTTCTGGGAAGGTTTTCTCTTTAATTCCTGATCTGGAAATATTAGCTCCAAACGGATAGATGAGATGAGTGTGTCACACTGTGCCACGCAGTGTGACGGCCATCATTCACTTAGCATTAAGCAACCACTTACACTTCCTACATGCAGAAAAAAGCTCCTATTTTGTCTCTGCAAGGGAGCTAAATGAGAGCTTTAATCCTCTTCTGCTTTAGTGCAACAGTAGTAGTTATTTATAGAACCGCTCTGGCGATGGGTGGGCATTGCAGATGGCTCTGTCTTACCACAGAGCTAAATTAAGTAATTTGTTTCTGAAGGGAGGTTTATTTATTGACCTCAATAAAGTTAATCTTGCTTTTTTGCCTAGAGCTCGACACACAAGTATAATCCAGCGGGTTTGTTTCACTTACTCTTTGATTTTTCAATCTTTAAACACCTGGGTTTGTTTCTTTTTACATCCTTTGTTTTAATGTATCTCTCATTTCGGACTCCACCACTTTAGGCATATCTTCTGGTGTCATTTTGTGTGAATGTTTTGATTTAACCTGCTGCCTGGGGGCCCGTGCTCAGCCATTAATATGGTGTGAAGTCAAAAACCTATGGAAGTCATGGAAACAGCCTCATGGCTGGGCTTCTTTCACAAGAGAGCAGGGTCAAAGCGGTCCTGCCACCACGGCAGACCTCCAGCAGTGTCCTCTCCTACTGATGGCTTTGCTGGATCGCACCCTCACAGTGACACTGGGATGGCCACAAGCCCGAGCTGTCCCCTTGTGCCCTGACCTGGGGACATGCCACAGTGCTTCAGAAGAGATGCACTAAACCAGGCCTCCCTGCAGAGATCAAACCCTGCATTTTTGATTTTCCTGTTGCTAACAAAGGTGCTGTGCCTTTGGGTGTTTCTTCCGAACTGAACCATGGTTACTTTTGTGAGCAAACGCTGCTGAAGCTGCTATTGCAAGGTGACACTGGCGCAGCCAGGCTTTCTCCTGCCCTGCTGAAGCAGGCAAATCCAACCATTCCCATCACTTCAGGATCCTGACATGTCATGGGGTTTGTTCATGGCGCTGCCTTGCATACTCCTAGGGTTTCTCTTATGTAACCTGTTATCCCTAGGAACAAAAAAAATACAAATTATTCCTGAGGCCCTATGCAGAATGGCACATCTTCTTATCATTCAACATCATGAGCTAAAATCCATAAACAAAGGGAGTTAGAGAAGGAAAAAAAAACCCCATCCTGTCGAAATTCCTCACAGTATGTATCCCTTAACACCAAGCTACAGGTAAATCAGCTGCTGGACTGACTGCAATTTTTTTGTACCAAATCTCAGGAAAGTCCTTACGACAGTGAATATGCCTTGATGAAACAGCAGAGCCTCGCTGACGGCAGGTGTTTGTACGGTCTTGATATGACCATGACAGCTTCATAATCCAAGATAATGTGGTTTGCAATCAGTTGCTTCTAGAGTAAATAAAAAAGTGAATTTCATGTCTCAACAGAACTACCAGAAGTGCTATCTTCTTCGAGAAAATAAATTTCATTAGAAAATTCCTTGCAGGCTGATCTGAAGCTGTGAGATGTACCTATACCATGCAGAAACTTCACCCCTTCATCTAGTCTGCTAACAAAATACTGCAGTTGTTTAGTGCCTGGAGAAATTAATTTCTGTAGGTAATCTTCCAGTACACATCTGCATATATGTATTTAAGCTATTTCTGCTTTTTTCCCCATCTTTTTCCTTTTGGGGGAGAATTTGTACCGAAGGTGCTAAATTCTGTAATCTTGCCTCACACACTGAATGCTTTCTTTTAGTTTTGTAATAGTTTGTCAGATCTTTTGTTCACTATAAGATTTAATTCATGGCCCAGTTTAATGTTTAAAGGTGTAGTAAAGAAAATGGACAGTTTCTTTCAGAAGTACTGTGACGCCTGGATCTAGTTCTTATCTCCTGTGGAAAATGATTCTAGTATTCTCATGGCACCCAACAGCATTTGCAGGAAATTGAATTTTGGCTTATTTTCAAATCTGTAAAACAGCAGCAATACTTTTTATTTTGGTGGAAATTCTGTGACACACTGGGCAAAACTAGGATTGGAGAAATTTCAGCCCAGGAATTCTCCATGTTATCAGTGATCTACTTATGTCTGCCCAGAACAGGTATGATCCCAAGTCCATTTCATTTTTTCCAAAACCCAGGAAGTTTCTAGTACATAGAATAAGATTCATCTGCCCGTTTCAGGAGAAGAAAAGTTACTCTATGAAGGTGCCTGTTTCTCTGCATTGGGTACGAAAAGGAACCTGTAGCCCTTTGCTCAGCCTTAAACAACTAACTTCTAGAAGACTGAACTACATCAGAAAAATCTGTCCCTAAGAGCAGAACAACACAGCTCTTCCATGAGCCAAGAGGAATTCCATGTGTGTGCTTACACAGAAACACATGCCTTTTGTATTTTTCTACATTTTAGTTCTGTATTTTATCTGCCACCTGATGCACTTGACAAAACAAACTGCAAAATACTTTCTAGTTGTTGGAAATAAACATTCTCACTCTTTGGACTGTTAATGGTAATTGTAGTACTGCATATAGTACTGTATATAAGAAACATACCTGGTTTTTTCAAATTTTATATTAACCAATCGCTGCATTGCTATGAAAGGTGCCGGTGTGTTCAGATGTGCTCTGGATGACAAAGAGCAAACAACCTCCATTGCATCTGTTGTATAAGGTTAATCACTAATCTTCAAGCTAATTCCAGACAGCCCTCATACCTTCACTTAATTTCTAAAGAAGGCGTGTTATACGTGATTCAGTTATAAAATGATAATATGGTTTAGATATTATAATTCTTCGAATGTTTTGCTGTAGTGTTGGCTTGATACTGCTATACTAGAATGATGTACTACCAGAATTTCATGCTACATTAATAAACAGATAATTTCATATCAGTTTCCACTTAAAAATTATTTCTATTAATTCTATACCACAGGCCATAATTTTTCCAGGTACACAGTTAGTTCCTATTGAGTATGCAGGAGGTGTTTTACATCCAGAAATGCAATGTGGACAATGAAAACAGAGAGAGTGTTTCTGAGTGTACATATTTTATTTTATTAAATGGGATTTTTTCAGTTCTGAAGATCACATTTGCTCATCTTCATCTAAGACTGCCCTGACCTCTTATGTAATAGCATAAAGACATTTTTCGCCAGAGGAAAAATGAATCAATGCTCTGTTTCACTTATTAATTTTAGTCATACTCATGCTGTCCTATAAAACACTGTGACAATCAACGTCACTTATATTGTGATTGTTTAAGTGGAATCCACTTAACACTGCCAGTGATTTTTAGTCATAGTCTAGCTACTGCAGTACAAATTCCCTGAAAAGTGAAATGTTGTCTTCATCATGTGTAATCAGCATAATTTTTTCTTATAAATTTTGGATACCCATAGAAGATTACTTGAGCAAAATACGTATCCTTGAAGATTTTTTAGGTTTTGTAGATTAATTAGGTGCAGAGATATGTTGAAGAGAAGCAAAATATCTCAGAGGTAAACTTAAATACTAGCATTGGCAATCAGCTGCATATGCATTTCAGCGGCTTTTCCTAATGACATTCACTAAACACTAAATACATTCATAGTCTGCAAAATGAGGTAATCCTAAACCTGTTCTTTTCTAAAAGTCAGGGTGAGGTTTGCTGTTGGTTTCAGCAGCAATAAGCAAGAGCCTGAGAAGAGGAGGATTTGCTTGGAGCTTCGGTCACAGAAGTGAGGTCTGATGCTCGAAAACTTACTGTCCTCAGATTTTGTCAGTAAATGGAATCCCTGGATGGGATATAATGATACAGTACCTCTGCCTTGCAGGATTTACCCAGCCCTTCATCTGGTCTCCAAGGGTTTTGTTAGTCCTGCACAATTCCACAAAGTCCATGTTTTGCTCACAGTCAAAAAAGTTGTGCTTGGCCAGTAGAAGCACAGTTCAGACATGGACAGCCTTGAGTGGGACCTGTCACTATCTGCTCATCGCTATTTGTTATGATCCTCATGAGAAGGATTTTTCTGCTGAAAAGGAAAAGAAGGAAGCCAGACTATCAGGTAACAGATGTGATTCCCACATTTTCTGAGTACCAAGATACGGATAAGTAGATTGTGCCTGGGAGGCATTAATTAAACTCCTGTGGTAGGTGCCATGGTTTTACTCAGTGCTTCACTCTCTATTTATTTATTTATTTGTTCTAAACTTCCTAGTTAAGGCTCCAACACTTTTTCTATAATCCTCTTGTGAATAATTACATACTAATGGATAATTCAAGAGCAAATTCTGGTCCCACAGCTTTCACTCATAAAAATTAGGTCAATTGCCTTTATTATCAGAAAGACAAGTTAAAACAGCCTGAGCCCTGAGCTCCTGACCTGCCTTTAAATATGCTTTTAACATCTCAATATGTACAGTACTTTCTATCTACACCAGCATCAAGTAACAACTGAAGGTAAGTTTTGCTATTCAGGTGTGAGACCCAAGTGACACCCAGCAATCCAGTATGTACTCAGACCTGCACATCAGATCTGCCAGAGCTCCTTGTCAGCGGATCCTTATGGAAGAAAACTTGAGAAAGTGAAGGCAAGAGATAAATTGCAGGATTTTTAGTGGGATTTGCATCTTTGTATACTGGATTTTATATCTAATACTTTGCATTCCCACAACAAAAACTTGTTCATACAAGCTTTAGAGGATAAATGAGTTCCCAGAAGTGGAGGAGAGTAACAGTACTGGCTATTTAAATGCACTTCTGTTCAATTTTTCTTTAAAAACTAGGAAATACGAAACACTACCAGATTATTCACATATTCATCAAGCTTTTTACTTACCTGATGATTGCAAGGCTTGACTTTAAAAACAAGGGGAAAAAAGGCTCAGCACGACAGGCATTACAGAATGATTTCAAAATGTATGTTCCTGGTAGGAAGCCTGCATCAATAAGAGATGTAGCATTCTTGATTGTTTACATGTATGTTATTTACAGCTGTGATATTTATACATGTACCACACTTCATCTATAATAAACACTGGGAAGTGCAACCGTCCTTCTCAATAATAAGCAAATCAAAATCATATTAGGTTGTTATGGAAACTTAGATATACGATCCCTGTCCCCTTAAAGATTAATATGCACTTTATCTATCTTATCTCCAAAATCAACATTTACTGGGGACATTAAAAGATTATGTCCCCATAATCCATGGCAAACAATTTTCCTGCAAGCACCCTCTACTGTCAGATGCAGTATAATCCTCCCTCCACTCTATCAAATATAATCCTACTTCTTCATCAGATACCAAAACACAGCTGCTGCTGCTGCGGCGGCTGCTGCTGCTAGGACACAACTTCCTTCCCCCACCTTCTCCACGTGACAAAACCTTCCTTCAGCTGTGGCACAGGTTAACTCTGCAGCCCACATTGCAGATCTATCAGTTGGAGAAGCTCCAAGCAAAACAGATCAAGGTGGTAACACGTTTATTTTCATTTTAATGAACGAGAGGTAGGTTCCTCTCCGTTATTACTGTCCCAAACTATCTGGTTTGTTCTTGTGCAGAGGATTCCATCTTTTATTGTACTATTTGTGTTTTGGATTTTTTTTCTTGATGTAAATTACAGTAAAGAGTGCATGATTGAAAACATATGCTCTCCTGTAATTTAATATGAGGGGTTTGTTGTCATTCACGAACCACTTAAGTTGGATTCACTGTATTAGCAGGTCATCAAAACTCTCTACATTGCATTACCATCCAATATTCAATTTTCTATCTTGAGTTATTCTTTATTAAAATATGAAGTGAATCACTGCACAGCAGGCACCTTGCCAGGAAAAAAGTTATTAAATCAAATGCAAGAGACATTGGTTTGGCTGAAAAAAAGTATTAGTGGCTGCCTCATTTCTGCTCTGATTAGTGGTGAGATTTGTCAGAACACCTGCTTTACCTTCTCCTGTGACTTACAGCCCAAAATGCTCTCAGCTGCTCAGTAAGGATTTATAAAGACATCTGCTTTTCAAAGTCATCTGATTTCTCTCTTTTTTCATTTTTTTTTTTTTTTTTTTTGCTCGGGACCACCTGCAAGAGTCCTGTGCTGCATTAAATTTCATGTACAGAAATGGCAACCACCTTCAGTGGTGTCAAAAAGAATCAATTAAATATTCCATGTCTGACTCAATACTTGGCTATGATCAAAGGGTTTCTTACTACTTAACTACTTGGAATTTTAGATGAGGATCCCATTAGGTGCTCAGCCTGCAAAAGAAAAATGGCATGGAGTGTTTTTCTTTCTCAGGAAAATGTGATTACATTATCCACAACTTGACATCACTGAAACCATTTTCTCTAATCAGAACAGCCATTTCTGTCCTTATATTGTATCTGTTCCTCTTGACTTTAGACACTGCAGGCCAGAAAGTGCCTCATGCGTTACTAGTGGGCCTTGTGAATACTGCAAACTAGTCATTCAGTAATCCAGGCATGTCTCATGTATAATAGATGCTAACACTTAAGAGGCAAACCATGACCCGGGCAACAGTAGACTGACAGGTGCAATGTGATAGCAGTAGGAGGATCTCCTTCTGTCCTTTGAAGTCAAAGGAGGTTCATCAGTGAGACATCCATGTTAGGAAAGGGAGACAAAAGGCACCAGCGGGGTTTCTGAGACTGAGAGATGCAGCCAGGCTATGAAACCCTCTACATCAAGTAGACATGGGAAGACAGCTGAGAAGAGCAGGGGGTGAATGAAGACAAGACTCAAGGTGACGGAAGAAGAGGAAATACAAGTTGTGATCATCGTGTGACGTACTTGTATAATGCTGATACCAGTGTCACGCTGCACAGGGCACACCCTGAAGTCACAGAAAGGCAACACAGAGCTCCCGCTGTACTATCACAATGCTAAACCACCACCAGACTACACCGAGGAGCCTGGGCACTGAAGCTACCATGGTATCATGGTCCCCAGAACTAGCTTTGTGCCATGTTTTGCATAGTCCATTCTGCTCTTTTCAGCAGCTTTCTCTGTTCAGAAGGGAAGTGCAGAGTTGTCATGAACGAGCTATGGGCAGAGCACCTTGGGTCGCAGTGAGGTAAGGAGGGAGGAGAGCCTCCCTTAACACAGAAAGGTGGAGGAGAAGCAGTCCCAACACCTTCCTCTGCATCAGGAGACGAAGTCCCCCACGGGGAGCTTGCAGCAGCAGGGAGGTTAGCAGGTCTCCCCGCCCAAAAATCCCACTGGGTCCTTTCTCCAAAAACGTTGACAGTTCTGTTGCACTTGGC
The DNA here is from genome assembly GCA_009769605.1 of Bucorvus abyssinicus. Lineage (NCBI taxonomy): Eukaryota > Metazoa > Chordata > Aves > Bucerotiformes > Bucorvidae > Bucorvus > Bucorvus abyssinicus. Next base: position 24,871,497 of record CM020025.1, read on the forward strand.
AGTAAGCATGATCCTCTTTGGTATTATGTGCTGTGATATAGAGTCTGATGATACCACCTGTCACAACTGCAGGTACATCTTGTCACCGATCATGTTTTAGGAAAGAAGCAGATATGGTCTCTTCCCCCACCCCTCCCTCTCCTCCTCCTGAACCAGAGATACTGCACTTGCTTCAAAGGTTATGAAAGAAGAGCTAGCCTTTCCGAAAGCTTGACCTAGATTTCTGCTAGCTTTAAAGGTCAAGACAGACCCTTTGACACTGATGTAAGACTGGAGGCATTTGATGCCCCTAGTGCTGCTGGGCTGCACTGCCTTGGTGCTGTGTAATTCAGGCACTAAATTTTATTTCGATTTCCACTTGGTGTTGTAGATCAGCTGGGAATTGCAATAATTTAGCACACATTGGAATGAGAAAGACCACATCTGAGATGAAGGAATACAATCCCTTCACGTCAGAGATAAAATAAGCTCTTTTGAGTCATGGTTGTTGTCTTGGAAGCTAGAAATAGAAAGTCATCAGGGCTGGTTTTTTTGTCATCATGTCATAGGGGAGATTTGCCGAATGATTGGAAATGCTTCTCCAATATACTTTGGGACTCTGAGCTCCAATTTATCTAATACTCAGCTAGCCTAAGCATGCAGGGCTGTGGATGAAATTTAGGTCTACAACATGAATAATTATTCTAAATCATCAAACACATTTCTGTCAAAGACAGTGGCTCCGACAGTGAAATGGGAGTGAAGATGTTGTGCAAATTTTTACAAAAAAACCTCAGTACAAGTTGTTTTATGTTAATGTTGAGCATTGACTCAGGTTGTGGCTTTGCTTCTCTTGTGAATTCATCTGGCAGGTGAAAGATGCATAAACATCTAGTAAATTCCCCCTGCTCTCGCAGTTTGCCTTCTTCAGTGGTGGAACCCTGCGGCCCATCAGTGAGGTTTAGGTGATCCAGGGGGAAATTGGTGGTCTTTCCAGCAAGTTTTCTATATTAAGCGGTCCCCTCCCCACAAAGTATTTATGAAATGAGTTCTTCTTCACTGCCATGTTTAAGCAGATTGGGCTGAACTACAGTTTAAATATAATCGAGAAAGTAAGCTCTTCCTTGTTGATTTATTTTTTTTCCCCCGCCAAAACCCAATTGCATAGTTTGCACAGGTTTTCTAGAGGGTGTCTCCACACAAAGAGGTTCTGACTCCCCAAACGCCTCTCCTGCCCTGCAGAAGTCATAGGCACGTTGGCTCAGCTCACCTCCCAGGCATGCAGGCAAGAACTCCATCCGTTCTGAGCAGGGGCAGAGCAAACCTGCACCCACCATCCAGACAGAGCCACTTTTAGTATTTATTATCAGTATTCCAAAAACTAGTTTTGCCATTTGCTTAGTATACCCACCTGAGTGCAGTTGTAGTCTGGATTTGGACAGTGTGCATTGCTGAGACAGGAATTCATGTTTCATATATGCTTTATTCTCAGTCAGTAAAGGATTATTTACATCTAACTAAGGCCTGAAGATAGACTGGAATATTATTAATATTTCAGAAATTACCTGGTTTAAATTCAGACTCTGTGAAATTACAGTCTGAACTGGTCAATAAAGAGCTTTCAGATTCTGAGGAAAAAAAGTTAAAGTTGAAATAAATTCCTCTTTCCCATGTTAAAATTAAGGATTTTCAGCAATTCACAAGAAAACCTAGAGAGAGGTATATAGCAAAACCAGTCATTATATGCAGTAAAGACAGACCTTGAACAAATAAACATGAATGTCACTAATAAAGGCTGTAACCTCAGGGTTAATTTAGGGTTGAATGTGGAAGATAAATTCCTTACCTATGGTTTGGACCGTAAAAGTTTATCTGATAACTTTTTCTTCAGTTAAGTCTTTCAACAAACCAAACTTTTTCAAGGTGTCTGTGTGAGAATCAGGAACCCAGAAAAGATGCAGGGCCAGAACTGCAGGTCACAAAGTTAGCAGGTGGCTTTTGTCTCCTGCTTTATCAGGTCACCAAGCATATCTGTCACTAGCTTGCATTTTAGATAGTTCAAATCTGGCAGCTTTAGTAACTTTAACTGATTTTTGCATTTAATTTAAATTGGATTCACCATTTTTTCTGTCTTTTAGAAAGACCGCTGTAATTACTGCCATGTTTCCCCACCAGAGGTGTCTGCATTTCAGAGTTCAATATGCTGCATTCTAGAAGCAAATCTGACCAATGTGTATGTGATTTATGATATTATCCATGCACAGCAGAATTTAAAGAGTCACTTATATGAAAAAATGTAGTATTGCTAATCTGGGAGAGCTTTTTATTATAGGTTAGATTCACAACGTGTATTTAATGCTGTGAAAACAGCTACATTTCAATTCCACCCCAGCATCACTAGATGGCACTAAGAGCCCCAGCAAGTCTTGGTCACCGAATGCAGTTACTAAACCAAATGCCTTAGGCTTCATCGTGTCAATGTCTAATATTTATAAAAAATTTTTACTGAAAGCAAAGCAGTTTTGGACACCCGTTTATAATATCATGTCACATGCGCACTTCTGATGGATACTGATTTCTAATTTTCTCAAACATCAATATACTAAATAAATAATTCATATGTAGAAAGGATGTGTATCATTCTTGCACTTACTGAAAGCTGGCTCTAGTTTTCAAGTACATCCCTTAGATTCTTGGATTATAAGCTTGTTTTATAATTGTGGTATGTAGTAACATGATAGTTTGATTAATAGAATAGTTTAACAAAGATAGGATCAAACTTAAATGCAAGCAAAGAAAATGCTGAGCACAGTCTAAATGGTGTCTTTCAAATGTATCCCTGTACTGAGTGTGCCAGCTGCCAAGGGCCCAGCGAGGGGACTCTGATCAGGATCCAGGTCCAGCTTTTTTATCTCTTAGCCACCCACACGAAGTCACCAAAGGAGATGATCTGACCTTGGAAGCTTTTCTCTGAGTATCTCCATAGATGCAGGGTTCGGATAAGCTGAAACTAAGACACAGGCTCCTTTTTATCATCTTTTGATTTTCCCGAGCCAGAAGTTCACTCATTTCTTGCTCATCTCTAGCACATTACTCCCCAGAGTTTTGTTGACTTGACCTATGCAATTCATGCTGACTTCTTGTCCATTAAATAGTAAGAAACATTGAGTATTTGGGGAAAGTTTCACAAAACACCTAGGGGCTAGTGTAAATAAAGGGCGCTGGCAGATATTTGTCAATACTCAGCTTTAAATTATTTTCTGAAAGATCAGCTAATGTGCAGAGGAACTTGTGAGTAACTAATAGGTGAGTCTGGGGAGTATTCTTGCAGTTTAAACAGCCATGGGACTTCAAACCAGGAAAAAACATCCCTTAAACCAGATTGGGCGAGGAGAGTTTCTTCCTTTACGTGATGGAAACACGAAGCATTTCCTAAGATCCTAACAAACTCCCTGATGGTCCCGTGGCCTTGGTCTCTCCTACTCTGTTTCTGTGTAATTTTTACACTTCTGGCTTATTATATGCAAATACTTGAAATTTGCTCATTACAGGAACCGTTGTGCAGTTTCCAGTATACTGCGGCTGTGTTGGACAGGCTTTTCTGGCCTTTCTGAATCTCCTGAGAGTGTTTGGAGGCCTTTGTGATTGCTGTCATTGAATGACTACCTGCAATTTCAACGTACAAGCTTTAAAGATTCCTTTTAAGACTATGCTCCTATTTTCACTCACTATAGATAATAATATACAATTATTATACTGCAACACTAGGAGCTGTTGTTGATAACAATAATAATAATTTCTCCCTCACAAATGACATAAAACTCTCTTTTGCTAAAAACCCACTACTTCCACATCCCCCCAAAGCGGGATGACTAAAACATGACTCAAAAATTACCAGAACAGCTTGACTGTGATGAGGGGAAGGATATAAAATTCATAACATAGAATTTCTTTCTTTGAAAAGAAGTGACTTTATTTAAAATGTTGCATTTTTATCATTATCTTATAAATCTTGGCTTTTTTTCCCAGTGGGTGTTAATGTGAAAGAGCACATCACATTGATGCTCCAGAGATGTAATTTAGCTCAGAGTCCCCTTCCTGATGGGCAGAATCGGACCCATCACGTCACAGCTGCTGAGCAGCCTCAGAAAGCTTAGTCGTAGTCTCCTGAAGGAATAGAAGGGGTTGATGAGGAGAAGCAAGAGGATGAGATATATTAATAAGCATTTCAACATATACCCTCCAAGAAAACTATTGTCTATGGAAAAAACCCGGATTCCAAAGTAGAGTTTTTGGTGGAAAATTTAACGTAATCCAAACCTCCTACCAGGTATCTAGTAGAAACTATATCAAATTATTTATGTGTATCATATGAAAGTAATTAACATTACTGAAGTAAGAAAATGACTTTGTGCTGGAAGGTGCTGCTGAATATTATAGACCTACTATGGAAAATTTCATACTAAGCTGTAAACATGTCTCTGAAGCTTTTAGTCTCTCTGAATCATGAAGGGTATGTTTTGGAGTGTGGACTGCAAAGGAATCATTCTCAGCACTTTGGATAAATGACACATACTTCCCTCTAGCCATAGAGGATAAATTATATCAGTTCTTTTTTCTCTGTTATATCTTTCCTGCAGAGGAAATCACAGAGAAATCCTTTAAGTTTAAATTCAGTTCACAGTAAGTAGAGCTACAATATGTACTACATACACAGCCTTGTACATAATTGCAAGTATCACTTTACTGGTGAAAAGTGAAGCATTCATAAAATGAGAGTGACCCGTTTACATGTAGCTCTCACATGACTGTAACATCCGCAAGAGGAAAAAGAAAAAAGAAAATTTACAGTTCCCACGAGGCAAAGTAATTACAAGGAGAAGTGCTAAAATGTAATTTCACTACTTGCCCTGCAACATGCCAAACACCTGCCAGCTCCACAATGCTGGTTCCTGCAGGAGCTGAGTCAATTTGGCATTCTCAAGTGTTCAGCCTGTTTCAGAAGAGCACCTTGCTGAGCCTGATACTGCATATGAATAGGCGAAATCACCAGTGATTGCAATCTCTGAAGGGAAATATTGCCTTCCATTGTATCTAGATTTTATCACTTAAAGTGGGTGCAATTTGAAAAGATGCAAGTGCATGTAATCAGCTTGGAATGTGCATTGTGCAATTCTTGAATTGGACTTGCAGCCCCAACATCTAGTTAAACTACATTACTGAAGCCATAAAAACTGTTTGAATCAAAGGAAAATGGCATGTGCAATCATATGAAAATTTTGAATCTTAAGGTTTCTTTGGGGAAATCTTTTCCCTGTCAGCCTTTTTCTCCCATAATTAAACTTTTGTGCAAACCTTCAAAGCAACTTCTATTAGTGAGCCATTAATAACCAATAAGCACCAGAGACACAAACCAGACATAAACCAAAAAGATTTTCCCACATTCTATGAGCTGCTCTTTCTGTTTTTCTTCTCCTTTTATAATTCTTAAATCCTTTTAATAGCTTTTGCTAGAAAGCTGAGATTCCACTCTCACCCTCAAAGATGGAATCTCCTGTTTTTATCAGGAAAAGATGAGCAAATGTTTATTTGAATATTATCATTTTTATTATAAGCCACAAATATTGCGCAAACAGGCAAAGACTGACCAGTGTAGTTTGGAGGACTGTAGTAGCCCAGTCAGAGGTCAGATAATGAAACTTCAGGAAATTTCTCCTTCTCCATAGATCCCTACTCCCAGTCTCTGTATACGACTCAGCTAATCTCTGGGACCTGTGTGCTATTTATAACTGTACTTCCTTTTGTTACCGATTCAAATACAATACTGTTAATGCCATGTGAAGGACTAGCAGCTACTCCCAATAGTATTTTATTTATACTTTTCTATAACAAAGGTTTGTTTTGTTCATTAAGAAATTCTCCTCCAGTAGAATTTGGTGGAACTTTTCACACTACCTTCAGCGAGACCAAGATACTACCCAGTATATTTTTTTCCCCACATATTTTTAAAAAAACTTTTGGTGAATTCATTGTTTCACTGAAGTGATAAAATTCCATATGATTTGTTTGGGGACAGGACATTAGCATACGTGTTTATTTTGCATATAGTAGGACCAGACTTTCCCAGGACCAGAATTTCATAGATGACAGCAGCCAATACACACAGGCATCTGTTTCTTTTCTTTGTTGATTCTGAGTTTTCTTTTTATTTTTTTATCTTCTCTTATCTTTGTATTTGGACATTTCTATCAGTTGGGATGCTATTTACAGTCCTGAGAAAGAGTAGTTTCTAGTTCTGTAGCATCCGGTTCTCCCACTCGAAAAATGAGCAGCATATGTGTCCCTCTCTTCCTCTCCTGTTTTCACATAACTGAAGTTTGAACTTTTCAAAACAAAGAGATGCATTTAGAAAGAATACAATAACATTGCATACTATTATCTGAGCCAAGCAGTAAGACCTTCCTTCAGGCTGAATCAGTTGCCCCAATGTAAGGGAGCAGTCTACAACGTCTGAAGAAATGAGCTCAGTGGACAGGTAGCCAAGTGGGCTAATCTTTAAAAAACTTCCCTTCTTTCTGAAATTTAGCTGCCTTAATCAGGGCACCACTAAAGAGCTTCCACCTGTCCTATCTTCATAGCTTTCTTCTAGAGTCATGACTGGAAAGGAGATGTTAGTAATGTTAGTGTCTTCATTATTCGTCTCCATGAAGGGGTTCATACTCCTTCCTGGGTCCTCAAATTCACAGCTCATGGTTTGGACTGTACCGGTGTCCTGCCTTCAGCTAGGATATGATTAATTTCCACAGGCAGGACAGCCGGACTGAACTAGACAATGGGATTCAATACCATATTGACGTCATCCCAGAATATATAAGGGGCAGGGGACTGTAGGGGGCGTACAGTTTAAAGCAGTGCTGGGACACTATGCTGGGACACATGCAGCTCAGCATGGCGTAGAGGCAGCAAGCACTGCATTATGCATCACTCTTTTTATTATTGTTATTACTATTGTTTCCTCTCTGTTTGCATTGTTCCAATAAACTCTCCTTATCTTAACCCGTGTGGCTTTACTTTTGCCTTTTTCTGCCCACAGCCCCCTGGCGGTAGGAAGGAGTGAGTGAGCAGCTGCGTGGTGCTCAGCTGCCAGCCATGGTCAAACCGTGACAACCTGTTAGAAGGTGCCAGTTCCAGTAGACTATTTCAGGCGAAGCTGCCACAGCTTCATGGCCCCTGGTCCAGCCAGTAGTGAGGCTGAGCATGTATGCCCAATAGGCACACACACATCATCATCATCATCATGGCTTGGCTTCGCGGACGAAGATTTGGGAAGGGCTTTGCCCATGCTTATTGCAAGCGCGTTGATGGCTGAAAAGGCCAACGCGGGATAGGCAAGACTGGTTGCAAAGAGCACACCGGAGGGTCTCCTTGAGTGGTATAGTCGAGGCACGGTTCTTTCTGCGCTGTCTTTTCTCCTCGAGCTTGATTCTACGCGTGCTCTCAAAGGAGACAGCAGCGTTATGTATGGTGTGTCTCCAAATCTCCCGATTGGAGGCCATGGTGGACCACTGATGGTGGTCAATATGGCCTAGGCTGAGGTGTTGTTTCAGGGAGTCCTTATATCTCCTCTTTGGAGCTCTTCTCTTGCGGCAGCCGGTGGCAAGTTCACCATAGAACACGATCTTAGAGAGGCGGTGATCCGCCATCCTGGAGACGTGCCCTGCCCAACGCAGCTGCGTTTTCAGCAACATGGCCTCAATACTGGTGACGTCTGCCTGTTCAAGGACAGCAACGTTAGTCACGTAGTACACCCTTCAAGCCTGCGCGGTGGATTTTTTAGGTGAGGCGCAGCGTGCACGAGACTGGCCCCACCCTTTACAGCTGAGGTTCATCTGCCAGGGCCTAGCGAGCTTGGACGGTGACAGCGAAGTCCTCAGGTCGTAGGTTTGGTTAGAGTATCACACACATGCACACCATACATATACACATATATGCACATACACACATGCAAATATATTTACACGTGTACATGGCTGGCCACACAGACAGAAAACAGCACTTAAACAAGCACAGCACGAAAGATCTGATCCTGTTGCCCTCATTGGCTGATCAGGATGAAAGCCCATTAATGGAAAATATGTGTATTTATATATACGTGTATGACGAGTAGCTGCCCCTGGATCCCAATCTCCGCTATTGCTGGCACTGGGACATAGGCATCCCCTGGCTGCTGCCTCAATCCAGTTGCTGCTACTCTGACCTGGACACACATGCACACACAAACACAGAGGCACGCAGGCACACACCACCCCCCCAGTAGGCACACTGACTGTGGGCATCAGGCACACGGCATTGCCACGCACAACATCCGGTTTACACATTTTATCCCCTTTCCCCTCTATTTTTCCACGCTTGTTACTCCTCAAATGACCTTGATGCCTGGCTTTGCCCCACCTTTGGTTCCTCCCGTAAACATCCCATAATAAGTCTCTTACATGCCCAGAATGCACTTCCCAGCATACCACACCCTTGGAAGCAGGAACTCCCTCCTTCAGTCTGTAAGGTGATCCACGGAGACCCTCCCAGGCAGCTGAAGCTGATCGCTCCCCTGTGGCAATCCAGACAGCAGGTGTGCTTGGCTGGCACCAGTCTGGTTACTGGGTTCCTCTGCCTTACATTGCTCCCCTACTTGTTCATGTTTATGGAGATCAGCCTTAAACCACATAACCTACAAGTTCCACTTTGCACAGAAATCAGTACTCACTAAGCTACAGTGAGTATCAGTCAATGGTCTTGCTCTTAGCTGTTGCCCAAGAGAAACCTAGGTCTTCTAGCAGCATGGTGATGCCAGATAAAACAAACCTGTGGTTTCATTAGACCCTTACAGGTAAGCAGGACAGTCTCTGCTCTCATTAATGCTTTGTGTATGGGTTAGAGCACAAACCAAAAACCAGATCTACTTGCAGGTGCCTGAATCATCAGATCAGTGACTCATTCTCACAACCCCCATTTGTTGCACCCACTGCTTTGATGAAACCACAATCTCCAGTATATGGGCACTTCTGCATACACAGAAAATCTGGATGCTCTCCTGAGAGTTTAGGCTTGCAGCTTCCAACACCCTTCAGAAGAAGAAGAGGCAGAACTCAAATTTTTTTCCTTCTGAATGCTAATCCTTGAACATCTGCACAAAAAGTAGCACTGCCAACACACTGTCCAGACATGTATTTGGGAGAGATCTATTTAGTCATTACAATATAAATGCCTACTGGGCTGAGTTCCTGTATGAGAAACACCACTTTACAAATCATTATGTACATGGCTTAATTTGACATAGTTGCTGAGATTTTGTTGATGCCAAAACTCACATGGAAAAAAATTCCAATACCTGGGCAATACTTGACATTGGAAACATGAATACCTGTGGACTTAAAGCACCTTGAGGGTTAGATGCCAATTTTTTAAGAGCTGAATTTTCTGTGTCTACCAAATTTGGAACAAAGTGACTGAGACGACCAACCCTTTTGTACCTGCAAAACATAGCTGGCATCTACATTTATTGTGGGTCTACCTTGTAAGCCTGATAGGTTGTCTGGGCCTTATCTTTTCAGTCTAAATATAGGTCCCAAGCACATGCAGAAACATCCTACTTGGAGATGCCAGACCTGCGAGCTTTCACACCCCTGCTCAGTGCATATGTGGACACATCTCCAAAGAGCGCAGATAAAAGCATGTGTGCCTGACAACGGTTCCAAGAGACAACCACAGCCTCAGATAGTGAGTCATGCAGCATTGTTTTACTTTATGACATTCAACACTTCCAACTATAATGCTTCTCTAGCTTTGCAATCATCTCATGCAATAGCCCACTCTATATTGTATCAATTCCTTAGAAAACGTGTAAGAAGAATAGCGTAAGGTTACAAGCATATGAAGAACATAAGTTTTATTTTGGATAACAAATCAAGACTTCTGTCACCAAAAGAAAAATAATCTGGGTGTCTCCTTGGAAAGACTAAATGATCCTAGAAGTTCTGCTCCTATAGACTGACATTAAAAACAAAATCTCCAGCTAATGTGAGCACACTGACAGTTAATATTATTTTTTTCTGCCCAAGGTTCCCAGGGCTTTTTGCAGCCATTATTCAATAACAGCTTCCTCACAGCCTTGTGAGAAAGACAAGCATTACTCTCCCCACTTTCTGTACAAATAAACAAGCTCAAGCAAGGATAAATGACACCAGGTAACTCAGGAAAGCTTCAACCCTAAATTACTGCAGTATCTGCTCCATTGGAAGATAAGGCTGGTATCAGAAAATCTCATTGCTATTTTACAGACAAAATGCATGGTGACCTGTCTGTGGATTCATCATTAACATACAGAGTATCTTTCCTCCTACAGACAGCAAACCTATGTCATTAACCTGAGGTTCATTTATGATGCATTTTTAAGGATCAGGAGGTGGAGAAGATGAACTTTCCTCTTTCCCATTAACCAGGCTGTCCTAAGGAAGATACAATGGGCAGTGTCACAGCCGTGCGTAAGCACTCTGCACTAGGAGTCAAGATTATTTCACCTGCAGTTTAACAAGCTACTGGTAATTGATTGGAGGTTCTCACTGCAAATGTGATGTAAAATGTACCAGCTCAGACTTCAGGCTAGGTTAATAAGAGAAAAAAATGTTCTCCCTGACATTTGCCAGAGAAGGAGCAAGGACCTTGGCAGTCATCTGCCTCAGCTGATGTGCAGTAACTTATTAAGGTTCAGAAACCCACTAGTGTGCCTGAACCATTAGAGACAAAACAACATATCACCCTAATTAAAATGCAGCTCTGGAAGCTGCCCTTCAGGAGTAATGGTATGTGCAATGCTGGTTCCATTCTGTTTCATACAGAAGGAAGAGTGATTATATGCGGAGTCATGAGTTCACTTTATGGATGAAGGAATAATATTAATGATGGAGCTCTTGGAAACACAGAAGCATATGCAAAGCTTTCCTTGTAGGACAGGAGATTATACTGCCAGTGCTGAAAAAAAAGCTTGTAATGTACTAAAGGTTTTATTTCTAGTGGACATTTTTAATGCTTTTTTTTCTGCATTAAGCTGCACCTACTGTTAAGTATTACAAGAACTTATATTGCTTGTCATTTCTAATATTGTTTTTCCTCAGAAAACAAGCACTGGCATTGGGTTGACAGCAGGTTGTGGGAGACTTTAAGGAGCAACAGGACTTGTTGCTGTCAGATTTGTAAACAAGGATGGACATGAACGGACAAGTACGGACGTGTACTCAGAGTGAAGCTAACTAGCCAATTATAGTGTTAGAATAGGCGCGTGAATTTCACTAACGAGCCAATTAACTGTAACCTTGAAGCGCGTGATCAGTGCATGTACGGAAACTCTGTGCCTATAAATATAACTCTGCCGCACTTAATAAACGGAGCTTTCTGCACACCATATTGGTGTCTGGGTCTGCTCCGTTCCGGCACGAGGATTGTGTAAATTGCAGCGACAGCAGGTGAATCCCCTCTGTTCCACCTTATTTCGGGACTGCTTCAAGGCAGAGGTCAACAGGCAGCTGGATAGGGCTGGCAGAGAGGAAGAGGAGAAGGCAGGAGTGTCATATCCTGGCAGCCACCTTGCTTAGGCAAGACCAATGGGAAACCAGGCCACCTACTGCTCTGGCTGTCAGCAGGAGGGCAAGGGGTTGTGAGCTGGTTGTTGTTGCAGGACAAGCAGCTCTGACACACATTGTGTTTACCCCTCTGTCCATCCCTTCATACACCACAGATGAACAGGGGCTGCAAGCCCAGCTTTTCTGGGCTCTTCCCTCAGCTATCCATCCTGCCCTCTGTCCTTCTGCACCTTGTTTGTGGTAGAAATGGCCAATTTACTCTGGGGTGGCAAAATTCAGCCTGCTTGCACTGCAGAGAAGCCCAGGTTGAATGTACAGGATTCTCCATGCACTGGTCTTTCTTCTCAGCTACTGTGACTGTGCTAACCTAGCTCACAAACATTCCCACACTGAACTAGTCATCAGGATGAAAGAGGCCTTCAGTCTACCCTGCATTTAGCTTTGACTCCTGGAAAGTGAAAGAAACTTTATTTTGGAGCATGCTATAAATAAGTACCTAATAAACCAGAGAGCAAAGGCAAACACTATAGTGAAGGAGGATTAATAGATCCATTCCATGTTCTTTCTCCTGTATTAATCTACAGAAATTGTCCTATGTAAGCAGGAGGGGATCAGGTAGCTTTGGGGAAGCAGAACATGCTGAGGAATTGCAGCCTTACAACTGGAAGCCAATCTTGAAGGAGTCTGATGCTACATAGCAGAACCCTTTTGCTTTCTGTGCTCGCAGGAGAAGTGCTAGAGAGAGAAGTGCAAGCAGGCTGCATCCTAGGGTGATCCTCAGGGAATTATACAGCCAGCAGTAGGCAGGGGCCCAAGAAATGCATCACAAGCACTTTGCAAAACCTTTGTTCAGCCTACCACTGGAGATGGTGTTTTGCTTTGTAGCAGAGATTTTTTTTTTTAAGGCAAAGTTCAATAATCATTCATCCCAAGGTTTCTGCCAGCAATCAGCTTCATTCAGTGCTTGGGCTCTAACTGATAAACAACATAATCTAAAACCCCAGAAACAGACTAAAACCAGCAGCTGTTGGATTTTCATTCTCTTGAGCCAAAAATTAACATGATTAGCCACCACCTTGCTCCATTAATCTTCTTCCTCTTCACTGTTGACTAATATAGTACTGAGAAGGTATATCATTAGCATTCACATGCAAAATGCAAGAAGGTGAACATCCTGTAATGGATTTCAGAAGCATCCTTGAACTAGAAGCATGAAGAAGCAGAGACACTGAAATGCACTCTGAATTTAAAGAGACACTTCTAAAGTCATCTCTATTCATGGCTAATATTGTGTGGGCAGTTCACTAAAAGTAACGGCCCAAAGAAATGTCTTCTATGTGGAAATAAGCAGAAAACCAGCCACAGAAACAAGGAAAGCACAATCCTGTGAGGACAATCGCCTTCCATTTCAAAACCCCTGCTTCTCCCAGGTGTTCCTGCATTGTCACTGAATATAATGGCAGTCCAGCTGTGCCTGCTTTTCCTTGCATAAGGAGTTACTTTTAATTCAGACTGGGTGCAGCAAGAACAGTGGCAGCAATGAATGTTTCTGAATGAAAGGGGAAGACCAGACATCAAGTACTGCAGCATGTGACCTAAACAAATCCAGAGATCAACCTCTCTTGACAATAATCAAGAGCATTCAATAAGGTCACACTGAATAAAATGACAGAATGTCAGGGTATTCTTTGCAAATAAAATAGCTGGGGATTTTGGGGGGTTTTCCTCTCTGTGGATGATCTGTGGTATGAATTTCACCCCGGTAGCTGCAGTGGTGCTGACTATAATTATTCATTGTCCATATATGCAGCTAGTTTTTTGTCCAGCACCCACTCGCACACTGTGAACTTCAGCAAAGAATACCTTGTGAGTAGATCTGGCTGTGTGCAGGCCAGGCTCTTCTGGGTGGTGCATAGATCTTGTCAGCAGTTTTCAAAAGGACATTCAGTCAGAGCAAGCAATCGCCAAGAATAGGGAATAATTAGTATGTCAGCCAGACCACTCTGGAAAAGCAGGTTTCCAAAACAAATCTGCCCTGATTTGCAGCATTAGGACATGGCTTTGCCCTAAGCAATGGTCGGAGCAGCCAGTCTGTTCCTTCTGGAAAATGCGTGAGCCGGCATCCTACCCTGGGAAGAGACAAAAAAGGTGATGCCACACTCAGGTCTTCCTCCCTGCAAGGCAGCCACGTTCCCAGGTCTCACTTTGCCTAGAGGTTCTCACCATAAAAAGCCAGATATGTTAGCTCACAGTTTTGCCACCGCTAGTCTCATGGCAGCTGGCATTTATTTCCATCTTAGAAATAAGTATTTAGAAAGATGTCTCCTTGCCTTTGCACACCACTAAGTGCACTGAGAGAGGAACTGCTCAGACTTTCTGAGGGTGTTTCCAGCTGGGCGCTCCCTGTAGTTCTCTCTTCTCTCTGCCCAGGAAGGACCGACTGAGGCATCCAGCTGTATTCACTGATTAAATGAGTGCGCAACAAAATACAACAGTGAGTTCATTTTTCTCTGACTTTTGCCACAACTTCCCCGTGATCAAACAGGTAATCAAGCCTGACAGTCTGTCCTAGAGACAGTTTTGTCTGGATGCAGCTTCATGGACCCCTCCAACTCTGCCCTCTGATGCAATGCAGAGATTTATTACTGTGAAAATATCTTTTGTGAAATTGCATCTTTTTGAGTACTGAGAGCCAAATGTGGCAAAAAGAAGGCAAATGAGAACATCTTAGCAGGTAATAAATGGACGATCAAGCTTATGGCTTTTCTCAGAAGGGTTACTTGGCTTGTGGTCAAATGATTTTGGATAGTAATCTGCTAAAAATAATGTGGTGTCTTGCATTCCAATGACAGGATTGTTATTGTACAGGCTGTACTTCAGGCTTCATGAGAGAATGTGGTTTAGTAGGTCATGCCCTTGAGGGATTTTTTTAATGGGAAATAAATTTTATAAAACCAAGAATGAGTTAGAAAGATACTAATTTCTCACACACTTCTGCAGTGAGAACACTCAAAGACACACTGACATCACTTGGCAATTTTTTTATTTTGTAAGCATAATTTTGAATCATGCTTAAGCCTAAATTAGTTCACAGCATCTTCTTACACATCGTATTTTTGTAGACATTAACTGTCTGATTGACTCTGGTGTTCCACTGGAGATAATGTGCCTCATACCATAGGTCTCCATTGCAGCATCTAGACTCGTAGGAGTATCCTGACCACCAGTGGCATGCTCTGATTATTGCTGTGTGAATCAACTGGTTGCATAAAAAAGCAAGTGTGTGATAATCGTAAAAATGCCACACATGAGAATTACCCAAGGCTGAAAATGATAAAAGCATCATTAGCCCTGAAGGCTAAAGCTCACAGATGGAGAGAGCTCTCTGATGCCATCTACAGAGGACACACATGAGGGAATGAAATGGGCAGGCAGCTTCTGCATTTCAGGCCAGGCCAAGCAGCATGGGGCTTGGCCAGAAATCCTTTGAATTCACGGTGTAAAGGCAGTGAGCCCTCTTGTCTGACCCAGTGTGGTCCAACTGGCAACCTGTAGTCAAATCTGGCATACAGAACACTTCCATCTGGTCTTCTTCCCTGGAGGAGATGGGATAGCTATTCAAGTATGAATGACACTTGAAGAGACAAATGCCTCCTCCAGAGGCTATAAATGTGCTGCCATAGCATGGCTGCTGCCTCTGGCAGGCAGGGACAGGACACAGTCTTTCCAGCCATTGCTGCCTTCTCCCCCTGCTATGGCAACAGCGGATCTACCAGAGGCAGGCATGGGATGCACCTGATACCGCTCTTGGTGGCAAGAAATTGAGGTAGCAACAGTTTCCAGGAGGTGAGAGGGGCTAGTGGGAAAAGGAGAGAAGGATATATATATATATATAAATGGTGAGTCTTTAAAGCGCCCTGAGTGAACGCTCTGTCTTATTCAAACTCTCAGTCCAGGAACTCAGGCCAGGGCAAGGTTTGAGATGTCTTCTCAAGCGGAAGGATATCCCTGGTGCTCAGACATTTCTCAAGTGTCCTCACACAGCTGAAACCCAGGCTTTGGTTTGAGGACTTGCTCTCTCCTTTGGACTGCACTAACCAGAAACCATCCTAGATGTGGACCACCATCCTGCCTCAGCCAGTCCTTGCCTGGGGAAATGGACAACACAAATGGGAAGAGCACTACCCTTAGAGCTACTGGGGTAGATAAGAGAGTCTTTATGCTGAGTGGACTGAGCACAGTGCCAGTATGACATGGACAAGGAAACAATAAAGCAGAAACACCGTGACTGCTGCCAGCAATACTGCAGCTACAGGGGACAGTACCAAGCCAGGAACACCTCCAAGGCTCCTTTACAGAAAGCAGGAAACGGATCTGTCTGAAAACAGCCCTGGGCCCAGGAACTTCACTAATTCAATTATGGCTGGAGAGCTGGTTTTGCCTAGCATTATGTGTGGTCAAAGCAGCTGGCTGCTTCATAAATGCTTTTAGGGAACATTCCAGCATTTGAGGAAAAAAATGCCAGGTTTGAGTGTTTATATTCCAAAGAGATCATGTACTGGTGTTCTTTCATAATGACTATTTCTATTGTACCAGATGACTGATGGAACGTTAATCAGCTTATCTGATGGCTTCTGTGTGCTAGAGCGACATTTTCTCACGCCATTGCTATTGATCCGTTACCATCCCAGTAGCTTGCAGAATTGACTTATGGAGCACTTTAGACACAGGAAGAGCAGTTACAACACAATAGTGCCTTCTATTTTTATTAATGCACTAGAGCTAAATTCTCAAGGGTTGGCTTGACACCACTGATATAATAGAAACTTTAACCTATCTGCCACTTAGCCTTGTAGGTATGTGATACATCTGCATCTCCTCGTGGAGCTAGTGCTGACCTGAAATAGGATGTGCATTGCTTGTAATAATGTCTTTCCATTGAATATTAACAGATCAACTTTCTACAGGATTATGAAAAGATAACCCGAAGTATAAGTACCCTGTGTTCTAACTTCAACAATATTTACAGTTCTCAGCAAGACACTCCCATTATTGACATCAAATGCCTCTGTTCACTGTCATTCAGGCTCTAGCAATCACAATGATAAAGATGGTTTTTACACAACCTACTTTGGACAAAAAATGTGGGAAGGAAAAAAGTAATTTAGAGCCACCGAAATTTTCCAAATGCTATTTTTGGTTTCAGTAGACACATAATTCAGAATCTTTTTCACTCTCATGTTCTCATGTCTGGAGCCTGAAGATACTCTCACTGAAGACAGGTTAAAAAAATTCCACTGATCTCCCAGGAGGATGATCAATCCTTATAGCTCACTCTTCTGCAAGGACCAAAATAAACGCCTTTCATAGGCAGGACTGGCTTTGAGAAGAGGTGAAGTAGATAATTGCAGAAAATCTATGCTGGCTGAGCAACAGTGGCAAAATGGCTCTCACATGGCCCCATTTGCTCTGAATGGTTCAAAGCGCAGAGACGAAGCAAGCTCCGCAGTCCCTGTAGGACACAGCTATCTGCTGCTGCCTGCACCGCAGCCCTTGCTCTGTGTCTGCCTCTGCACCTTGTGCAGAGAGCAGCCACGCTAGTAGGAGGCTTCCCAAGCACGGGGCTGAGAGAAAAGAGGAAACCCAGCAGTGGGCAACCTGTAGTACTGCCTTGTCTACCTTTTCACTGGGCAGTGGCATGGTATCGCCTGAGGAGGGCTGGGCACAGGAGATGGGAGCGAAAAGAGAGGTTGGCAC
Organism: Bucorvus abyssinicus; assembly: GCA_009769605.1. Classification (NCBI taxonomy): domain Eukaryota; kingdom Metazoa; phylum Chordata; class Aves; order Bucerotiformes; family Bucorvidae; genus Bucorvus; species Bucorvus abyssinicus. The sequence continues at coordinate 24,888,866 of CM020025.1, forward strand.
TTCCTGGATCTGAGCATGGAGGTAGCAGAGCTGTGACCGCCCCTGCTGAGAAGGGGATTTGCCCAGCCTCAGGGCTCCAAGCTGGTTGTGGAAGATGATGCTTTAGTGAGTGGGTTTGCGGCTGCCATGAAATTGAATTTTTTATGACCCAGTATGAGGACAAAAGCATATATTTAATCTTTTTCAACTATGGGGCAGAAAAACGCTTTGATCTGCTTCACTAAGTTCATGGAGCCTACCTTACTGTCTGGGGCTGGAATGGATGAAACAGCTTTGTGCAATGCAGTGTGATGGAAAGCCAAAGAGATATCTCGAGAAGACCAAGAAGAAGGTGGCTCTGTCATGTCTGCCCCAGATGCACGCAGCACATTTGAATCACCCTTTTCCTGCATCTCAGGCAGTCATGTACACCAATGCAGTTAACTGCTAGCAAGGCAATTTACAGTCATTCCAGACATGAGAAAAATAAACAGTGCATAGTGCACAGCGGTGGTGAATCCCACCCAAAAGAGAAAACCTGAGATGTGACTGATACCTCTGTTAACAAGTTAAATGAAATAGACTCCAACTCCACATTCTCTCTCTCAGCCAGATACACATATCACAGAGTTTATCTTAGGAAGAGATTAGAGTTTGGTTCTTAATTTAGCCACAAGCTGCAAATAGAAAATTTACCAGAACCTTAGTGAGTATGTTCTATATTTCAGGAGTCACAGGTCCTGTACGGGCTTCTGAGATAAGGCTCAGTTTCTCTCAAAATGAATAGTGCTAACAAACAGGCTTTATTCTTGACTGCTTCCTACGTCTTGCATCAATTACCAACAAACGGTTCTGAATACGACCCTCTTTTACAGTAAAAATGACTGCAGGTGGTTCCCAGAAATTGACTCTCATGGATAATGAATCTCTCCCTTTTTCACTGGGTAGGGATCTCCCAGATTTGGGAAACTGCTGCAGCAAAGACTCTAAAAAGCAGTAGTCTGAAAAAATAGGCCTGGGACAAATTTGCATGAAAATGGATCTTAATAACGTGGCTTTGGGGAACAGTTAAAGAAAATAGAATGAATTTTGTAAACTGATTATACTTTGTCCTTAGCTTTAGCAGTGTCTCTCCATAATTCGTTTAATTCCTTGCACTCTTGGAAAAACGTATTTTCCTTTACGGAGATCATTCATATTAAACTAATAATTGCTTTGCACTGTTGCTTCAGTTTTTATTTAATACATAATTCATTGGCAACTTCTACATTCTCTCCAGATTTTATGAATTATAAACCATACATTAAATCTATTTTACTTCAAACAACAGATTTTCTCTTTCAAAAGATAGGAGCTCTTCAGCATTATAAGAAGTCAGCAATATCTAATCAGGCAGACAATAATTATCCTGTTTCTTTATCATGCCTGTGAATCTAATGCACACTAATTGGAGCTTTGCATGCAACTCTGAGTAAAACCTCATTCTTCAAGGTGCTGGAACAGCTTGCCTAACACCTGGAGGTGGTAAGCACCACTTCGAGGTGTCAAGCTCCTGTAAGAACTGAGGGCCCCTGTTATAACCCCAAGGCTTCTCCAGCTCCTAACAGTTTGATGCATCCATTATAAACACCATCTCAGAGTGAGAAATCCTTTTATATTTATCTGTCTCATCTTTGTGTTTCACTCTTGGCAATTGAGACTTGAAAGAGAACTGTGAATGTTGTCACACTTCTAGGGATGGCAGCTGAGTTTGCAATCATCTTTATTTAATTTTTTAAACTAATATATATAAATGTATTAATATAATGTAATAATAAGCATATATATGGTAACTGCATGTCATATAGAAAAGTATTAGATCAAAATCTCACACTCTAAAACCTTTATCTAGCTAAACTCTTTAATGACTTGGCTAAAGCTGGAAGTAGGGTTTATTTTTCTTTTGAACAGTAGATCTCTGTATTTCTGTATTTGCTGTTGCTGTTCCACGCCCTGATGCACTGTATAACCAAGGACAGGAGAGAATTGTCTGAGATACAATGTCATGACTGTAATGATACCATCCAGGACTCAGTCACTTTTTTTAAGTAGTTATTGTCCTATCTTATGTAATTTCTTGTCTTTCTGACAAGTGCACTGAAGACATTTTGTGTCTGACACATGATAAATACTTGTCAAAAGGTTGTATGCCCAGACAAACAAAACTTCAGATAAGTTTTTAACCCTGGTAGTGTTGTCGTAAGCTGTTTGTCTTTAAAATACTACCAATTCTGTCCATTGAGCAGTCTCCCTGACCAACAGCCTTCTGCTGTAGCATTTCAATTTCCTAAGGATGCCACTACACATCATCTGCATTTCTGCTCTCACAGCAATTCAATTTCCTAATAGCGTACATAAACCATCATACTCTTTACATAGATGACTTAAGACTGAAGTTCTCAAGATAGGATCTAGGACACCTGGGCTACTTCTCGCATTATTACAAGAGAAGACCTAATTTTCACAGCTATTTTAATGGTGCAGATTTTTGAAGTAGCATTCTGCTTATTTTTATCATTGTATGGTACTTAAAGAAACCAGAAGATACGGGGTTTCTATTCAAAAAAGGAGATATTAGAGATTTGAAGCCTGCTTTTAAAAGTTAGGAGCTAGAGAGTGCAATCCTTTCTTTAATTCTATGACAATTTTCTGCTTGTGTCTGTTGTGCATCAGAATGTATTAACAAATTTAGCTGAAATTTGCTGTAGCCCTTTTACTTGATGCAGTGAGTATTTTGCTCATTGATACACAGGAGATTGCTTTTCTGGATTCCACTGTGTAGAGAGGACACAGTTCCAGCACAAAGTCCAAGTCAACATAAAACATGTACATGTCTGCAGCTGGATGCCTGCGAGCTCTGTCGATAAAATTCATCGCTGGGCGAGGTGGCAATCGGAACTACAACTATCACTAGATCCATATCTGGTATTAGCTGTTATCTGAATGTCCTGGAGGAGTGTGAAGCTGGGTGGAGGTCCGGTGGTCTCATTCTTCCATTTTTCTGCCCTGGACAAAACCAGCTGTTACCTCCACGCATAAAGGTGTAAATTGACGGACTTTGTGCCATTAACATAAGCGATAAGCTTGTCTACAGTCATCCCCACACCCATGTCTACACCAATGATGTCATGTAAAAACCTGGGTATAAATATGGCCCCAATTTTGACCTCGAATCGGGATAGGAGAAGACTCGGAACCAGACCGACGGATGGATTGACAAATAGGCTCCCCTCTCCACCCCTACACTTGGGACGCCTCGTGGGTAAGATTCTCCGCCTCACCCTACGCTGAGTGATGCTATTGTATTTTGTGTGGTTATAATCGCGATTTTACTTACTTCTAATGTACTGCTTGTGCATTAGCGGGCTTATTTTACCGCATAGCCGGGCTACAACAGACAGGTTGTGAGCTTTCAGTATCGGACCTATACGGTCTCTCTGGTAAATAAGCCATAGCTCTGCAGTTCGTTTATCAAAGGCAATACCAAAAGAACCTGTAAATGTTGCTCTTGTAAATAAACCATCATTATTCTTGCCACTCCCCCCACCCCCCCGATTTTGCTTGTCTTGCATATTCGGTGTTGGCCTTAAGACTGGTTTTACTTCCCCTCTTTTCACAAAACACTGGACAAGATCTATGGGCTGTTTGACTGGTGTACAGTACCATACAGATGTAAGTGTTACAGAATAATTCCAGATTTACCAGCTTTATCTCTGATGCATTAGAATTTGTTCAGACTTTTGCCTCAGCAACAGAATTTATTTGCTTGAGGAGTGTGACCATATTGTCACGAGTTACTGAGCACTGATTCTTTTTGAAATATGCAGTGCATTGCTCAGTAGTAAAGGGAGGGTTACAGTTTGCTCCCAAGGAGCAATAAATTAGAAGAACATTTTCCCTACAGTTGTTGTGCTATGACTCTTATCAAAACTGATTCTATGTAGTTGTAATTTGTACTTATAATAAACTGATGCAAATACACAGACTGGATAATGTGCTACACAAAACACAGGAATGTCTGCTAGGGCCTGCACTGAAGTGTTGAAAATTCACAGTGAAGTTCTTTCTCCTGGAAAATTTTGTCATTTATGTCTCCCTCATGTGTTCGGAATCTTTAAAAAAAAAAAAAAAAAAAGAAAGAAAGAAATGCCCTAGCGGGTGTCCTTAAAATACAGATTTTTTTCAGTAAATCACCCCCTTCTAAGCTGACTTAATTTTTCTATCTTAATGCTTGGAATTTATGACAGTCTTTAAAATGAAAAGTTAACATCTGCTCACATACCACACAACCATTTAAACTTTTTAATAAATAAAAAGGATAATGAATAATAAGAAATAGGAACAAAAACCTCTAATTGTTATAAAAAGCTGATTTTAACATTAACGTACAAAAATATTGCATAGTTACTCATTCTTTCTAGAACAATGTGGTCCCTCCAGATGAGACAGTTATTGCCATGACTCTCTCAGCCGTTTAAGCGATCTGTTAGATGAAAACTCTGGCTAACTACTCGTCTGATTCAGAGGCAGAATGTAAAAGTTTTAGAAAAGTGCAGTGTACTGTCTTTTTATTTTTTTCCATTCAAATGGATGAATGATTACTTTTGAAGTAAATGAAATGCCTAATATGAGAAGTTGCATTCTGTGGCCCTGCTGGGGCCAAGGAAATCAAAGATGTCTGCAGCTTCACTTCCACTTGACAAATAACTTGTTTTAGGGCGCCCCCCAGGGCTGGGGATGGCCTGAGTTCAAAGTGCCTTTCTGCTTCAGGACAACGCAGCAAACATCATCCAGATGAGTGCTTGAAATCTCCTGAGCCCAGGGACTGTGGGACTTGGATTTTCCAGTCGCTTGTCCTTATTCAGTTCAACTCACCATGAATAACACTGGATATTCACTGGGGACAAAGGGTCTTATTGTCTCACTTGCACTACGTTTGTCTGAGTGGCAGGGGAAGGATAGTCCTGGACTGTGCTTGTGGAGAATATTGCTGCATCCCTACTCGGGGTGGGTGGTATGGGCAATGAGCAACACTATGCAGTATCACAGCTGTGAGGGCAATTCGAAAGGAGCAGAATGACCAGGACCTTATGTGCAGGTGGGGGATACGTGTGGGAGGCCACACCTAACCGTTCAACTAAGGTAACAGGATGAATGAGCCCTGACTAAATGAGGATTACAGGAGGATAAGAAACTGTAAATACACTTAAAGGTAACAAAACGACTAAAGATAGCTGTGCCATCCTGCTGGGGTTAACAGGAAGACAGCAAGTAAAGCAGGATAAGTGAGAGAGTATGGGAAGAAAGAAAAGCTCTGAATTGCTTTGTTTTACAGGTACCAGAAGGAAATTATGCAGTATCCCTTTTTTTTTTTCCTCTATGGTTGTGAATGGGAGAGGGGGGTGAGAAGATTAGTCTCAAGATTATGCTCATCAACAGAGTGAGAAGTCAGGAAAGCAACTCTTGTTTTGTTCTTTATCACTTCTGGTGGGAGGAAGGGAGCTGGTGAGGGAGGAGAGCAGATTTTATTTGCATGTCAGTTGGAGGAGCCGTGAGCAGAGTGGGAGGACAGTAAAACCTTTTGTAAGTTTCTGAGATGAAGAGAGCTATGAAAACTTGAAATGTAGTCTCACTTCATTCGATCATTAGTGTGTAGGTGCAGATTAAAATGAAAAGCCTCCATTTCATTGGTCGAGGGTGTTTCAAAAAGAAATGTGGCATTTATTAATGTTGCAATGGCCTTGTGTTTATTGTACTTACTGTGCTTTGGTATTAGTATTCAACAGGAGTGTAGCGCACAACTAGTATTGTGGTTAATGTTTAATAGGCTGATTCTAAAGGAATAAATAGGAATAGAATGTTTTTATGAGGGAGAGGAAAAAATTCATGAAAGGAAATTCCTTTTGCTTCTCTTTTTTTTTCTTTTTCTTTTTGTATGTGTTCACTATGAGAAGTTTCTCCTTATGTCTCATTTAGTCCATTCAGTCTGTGGGTAAGAATACATGAAACATGCTATTGTAGGACCAGTGAGTCAAACTACCCGTGCCCATACATGGCAATACATGACACTATTTGGAGATAACAGACAAGACCTCTATCTGGAGTCCATTCCCCTTATAGTTCCCAGCATCCAGAAGTCTTGCTTAAAAGATGTCAGAAGGCAACATACATGGCTGCCTGTTCCCTTTAAGGAACTTAAGTTCCCTTTTCAAGTCTCTGATAGCATCTCCCTTTCGTCTATTTTATTCTAACTTCACCAAGTGCTCTCGCTCAAGTGAATTTCACTTCTGCATTGACCTTTTCCACCATCTTCATAATTTTATAAATCTGACTCGTTTTTCCTTTCAGCCTTCTCATTTCCCTAGTGAACAGCTTCAGCCTTTTTTAATCTTTCCTAATAAGGCTGCCATGACATCCCCTCAATCATTTTAGTAGCCTTTTTCTGTACCTCGTCTAACTACTGTGCTCTTCCTGAGGACTCAGAAACTTTAAGTTCACAGGATGAGGTTTTTACGTAGTCACAAAATGATGTTCCCTGTTTTATTCTCAACACCTTTCCTGATGATGATCTACATTTTGCTGGCTTTTTTTTTGGCTGATACTGAACACCAGGCCAATGATTTTTATAAACTGACCATGATATTTCCAAGATCACTTTCCTGAGATGAAGTCACCAATTCTGAAATCTGCATGTACGCACATTTCAGATTCTTCTTCTCTAGGTGCATTGTTTTACATTTAGATAGAGTGAAGCTAATTTGATGCCTTTTTGTGCACTCAGTTTTTTATACTTCTTCTGGAGTTCCTCACTCTCTACTAGAAGAGCTTTGTATCATCTTCAAACTTGAGGATTTTACTGAATTTCCGTTTCCTGGTGAAGATGCTGAACAAAGAGATTTATTCCCAGATTTAGTCCCAACACTAGTCCCTACGAGACTCTAATGCTGATGTTTCTTCACCCTGGTTCAGCAAAACAGTGAACAGTTATTCCCTATTCATCTTCACTATGACACTCATGATTTTATAGGCATCAGGCATATTGTCTCTTAGGGGAACACTCCTGGACAAATAGCCTTGTCTATTAAGCAAATCCTTTCCTTTCTGTTCCATACATTTGATCATCCTTATCCTTCTCTGGACCTCCAGCTGGAGGTTTTTGGTTTTCTTACCCATTATCAAGTCCTTTGCCTAGTTTTAATTGTTTTGTGCACTTTGGGATACTTTTTTGTCTGGAGTATAATGTGCAAAGCAGGGCACCTTGCAAGCCTGTTCGTTTCCTTCCCCAGAGCTCCAAGTTGTTAACATACTCTGGCATGGGGATTTGCAACTCTTTTAAATCATGCGTACCTGTCCCCACTCCCCAAATTCAAAAAGCATCTCGTAATTTCATCTGGTATTTTTAGGAATAAAAATGTGCGTGCACACTACGTAGAGTGCCCATCACTGCTGTTCGCATACAGTTAAACCTTACAGCTGAACTAACTTACTTACTTAGATGCTCATCATCTGCCCGTGGGAAGGACCCTCGCTGGAGCAACAGGAAAGTGTGAGGAGGAAGAAGCAGGAGAGAGGAGCTGTTATGGACCGACCACAGCATCCCATTCCCCTGTGCCACTTGAGGAAGGAGGAGGAGGTAGAAGAGCAGGGAACAAAGGACTGAAATTGAACCCGGAAAGAAGGTTTGGGTGGGGGGAAAGTGTTTTAGTTTTGTCTTTTTTTCCTCACTATCCTACTTTTTCTTTTTCTTTTTTTTTTTTTTTTAAATTGGGAGTAAATTAAATGAAACTTCACCAAGTGAAGTCTGTTTTGCCTATGACAGTGACTGGCAAGCAATCTCCCACTCTTTATCTCTAACCATGAACTTTTGCACCTTATTTTCTCTTCCCATCATGTTGACAGTGAGAGAGTGGCTGGGTGGGTGTCTGGCAGCCAGCCAAGGTCAACCCTATAACACATGGACTATCTGAACTGCAACTGACTCATTGCACACGCAAAGTAGAAGTACAAAGTACTCATTTCTCAGGGCTGCCCAGTGCCTGGGAGCATCAGTCAGAGCAGTAGCGTCCAGTCACATTGTTAGAAATCTGGCAATTCTGGCAAAAACGTGGTAATGGTGTAAAAAGCACAGAAACCCCAGAAATGATAGAGTTGCCCAATCTGTACCAAATAATAAACAAGAAAACATATGAGTTGATTTACAAGAGAAAGTGTTGTGAAGTGTCATCCCCAGTCATGGGCATGGGCACCACCAGAACTGTGTTCTTCCTCTCTCCTTCCCCTCCACACATTCATGAGCTGCAGTCAGCCTCATCTGCTGGGACACCCACCCTGCAGCAGCACTGGGCAGGGTTCTCTGGGGAATGGACTGCCAAGTCTATGGGGGTCTGGGTGCCCTGGTTACACACAGGGCCCCGGGGATGCAGTGTGCACGTGTCACTGCACGCTAACGCAAACCTCCCTCTGCGTGTGTTCAGAGGAGAGTGTACCAGACACAGCCCACGTGGCCCTGATAGCGCGGACTACGCATGTTTGAGAAGGAGGTGGTTTTTTCAACCTTACAGAGTTCTTCATTCAAGTGATAACTTTATTTTTGTATAGTTTGCAGAAATTCTGGGTTTGGTCCAAGCCACACTTGGCATTTTCCCAGCATGCAGGATTGTTGTTGTAGTTTTATTTTCATTGTAGTTGTGGGTATGGTAGGGGTTTGCTAGTTGTAAGTCTTTGCCATGTCCCTTTCTAGCTTTCTGTTTGTACAGCTGTAATCAGAACATTAATGAGCTCCTTGAAAAGCTGCAGTTAGGTAGTGACATTGTCTTCAGGCTTCTGCAGCTTGTTCTCAGGTTCAGCTACTAGAGGCCATATGTTTAAAAATACATAATGATACAAGGAGCACAAAGCACCATTCCGAACGAGTAAGCTCTGTGAAACCACTGTGTTTAGCAGCAAACAGGTAACAACAGTAACACAAAATTGCAGGTGCTGAATTTGCATAGTTCAGGTCAAATGCCAACAAACGTTAGAGCCATCCGGAGACGCTGTCATGCTTGCTGAAATCAGTGGAGAGATCCTCACACATGTCAGCATGAGCTGGATCAGACTCAGGCATCTCAAAGATGACAGTTAATTAACACACAGTGCAAAAGAATGAATTTGCCATATACTGTCCTGTGCCATTAAAAAAAAAACCAAAACCACACGACATTTTCAAATTTGTAATTATTCCTTCTCTTCTTACTCATTTGAGCAGTTGAGTACAAAATAGTTACTGTAAGATTATTTGGATGGCTGATTGCTTTATTACTAAGATCAGTACAATTCCAGCATTCTGACGATCATGCCTTCTCTGGAAACATGTTTGAAATCAGCTTCCTCCCTCGTAATACAAACATTGGAAGCCGTAAGATAGTAAAGCCAAATATTCACAAGCCAGTAAGATGCCCGCCCTTAGTTCCAAACTGGAATCTTAGTTTGTTCTTCCTTGTGCATGAATGTTATGACATCATATTTAGTTGTTGTTAATTACAAGGTATTCCATCTTCACAAAGGGAATGGGTGACACACTGGGACAAATCTGGAGCCTCTGAGGGCTGTAGGAGACCGTGGACTGCTTCCTTTAAAGACATAAGCAGATGTGAGGTAGGTAAGCCAGGGAAGAGCAGGAAGGCAAGTGATGACCTTAAGTCTAGATAGCTGGGTGATTTTCTGGGGAACTGAATCCTAACCTTCCCTCAGCTACAGACTGCTTCTGTGATTCTAGACAATTTTTTTACATTTAACCTGATGTCTTGGCCAATAAGTGAGCCTCATGCTTTGAAAATTGAGGGCTCTGATTTTTTTTTTTTTTTAACAATAGAAATTGTTATATATTTTGTACTGATAATTTTGGCTTTCATTTCTCTGCCTCTGCCTCTAGAATAAGAATAATGATACCACAAAATGTAACAGCTGCATTGTGGCGATAACTATAATAATGGTTTTGAATTACTTAGCTTATTCTATTAACAGCACTTCTAAAACCTCTGTAAAGAAAATGAGATTTATTTTTAATCCAAATCACTGGATGAGGCGAGAACTACTGAAAAATGGCAGTACAGTTTCATATTATTAAAGACAATCACAATGTCTGTGCATCAAAGGAGCAAATTAAAATTGCACAGAGATCCTCAGTTCTGACATACTTTAGGTTTTAAATATCTGAATTTAAAATCTTTTATCTGTTTCAATGTACCAATTTTGAACACAATTTTTAACATTTGACGTTCAGTCCCAGTGCCCACTTAATCATTTGAAGTTCTGGAAAAGCAGATAGTAATAAGAACAGGCTATGCTAGGAAGAGAAAAGTCACAAGTTTGGAAGTTCTTTTCTTACGCTGAGATATACATGTTAGTTATTATAGTCTCTTTACTTCCAATTTCTTTTGCCTGCTGCTTTTCCATTGAGATTATTAATCTTCTACCTCCCTCTTTCCCTCCTAGCTTGCAAAGGCCCTCAATGAACTTTCACATAGCAGTACACTGTTTTGCTGTATTACAGAAAAAGTCATGCTTCATTTCCAGAGCTGAGAATATTTAGAGGTTTAAAATGTTGTTAGGCTTTGGCAAGCATAGCAAATGGTGCTTTCCCAACCCTAATGAAATTCTATGTCAGATTCTTATCTCATTTAGCCCCGTTTCTCAACAAATTCAACCATAATAGGCTCTGAGCATCTAAAATTTAACAAATAAGATACTGAAAAACAAGTACGGCCATTAATAACACTGTGTAATCTTAATAGCTAATGCTGGCAGTCGTGCATGAAGGGACGGCATGAGAGGGAGCTGAAGGAGCTCTTCCTGTTAGGATCCATAGTGGAGGACAATGCAAGGTCCTGCTAAAATTCTGTCCCCACAACATGCTGCAAGGGAGAATCCCTACCTGCACCTGCATAATTACTGATCTGCTGATATGCCTGCACCTATCTTCCCATCTGTTGTGTCGAACTAAAAGCATCTGAAAGGTTTCACTCTTTAGAAGACAGGTAGTGAAATTTTACACAAGCAATCTTTGCTTTGGACTTCCTTTTGGGATTGGTAACTCATGAAACTATAATGTTGTTCTAACATAATATTCTTGACAAAGCAGGATTTTTATATAATACTAGCTAGCCAAAAATGGTCGAGTTGTTGGCTACTCTAGCTAGAAGCAAAAGAGGCTGGCAGGGTGTTTCTTTGTTAATGTTCTCTTTATTTTTGAACATGTACCAAGCTCCTTATATTTGCACTGAAAAAGAGGAAAGAAATAAAAACAGATTATTAATTCATTTTGAGTTTTCCTTCAGTCTACACACACCCCTAAAAGCCCATTAATTTTTCTCTAGCTGAGGTCATATCCCAGAGACACCCTAGGGTCAACCTTTGGCCTCTGTCAACTTCACTGTTCTACCATACTCCTCCTTCTGTTGAATGACCTCAGCTCCACCAATCAGTCTGCTATTAATAGCACCCAGACTGCTCTATGCAGTCACGTCTTTGCATTCCAATAACTAAACCTGATGACAGACATCTTGGTTTTGACTGAGAGTTGACAGAGATGAATCTGGCACATCACATAAATTAGCATAATGTATCTAATAAGTTTCAAAGTCTGATATGTCAAGCTTGCATCTATCTTATGGTAAATGAAGATATAATGGCACTAAAAATAAAACTTGCTAGCATGGAGATTTCACTTTTCTCATAGTCATTAGATTACAAAGGCGCCTTATCGCCTAAATAACTTCCCTTAAGTTGCAGAATCACAGAAATAATAATTTTTATAAGTCAGTCAAATAAATAAAATTAATTTTCCAGAGTAATTAGCCAAGGAGCTATGACTGAGATGAGTGATTTAATTAGAAATTGAATTATGCAGAACTTGTTTATGCTGATATTAAAAAAAAAAAAAAATTGGTCCATCCTTGGAAGTCTGTGGCTTTTGTTGACATTCCTATCAAGACAACTTTAAGAGTAAAGGCTTCATCTCAGGCAAATACACAAATCTATTTCTGAGTAATTATTATCACACTGCAGGTAGTAAATGTTGTAAGCTACGATGCTCCATGCTAAGTGACTGGCTGCTAGAGACATGGAACTAAACCTTTAGAAATGCTTGGCCTGAAGTGCTGTCTGGTTTTGAAATCAATTACAGAGCAGTAATAAAGATCAAGATTAGGATTTTTTTTTTTCCTGTAGATATCCAAGAAGGCAAAATGGTTTCAGAAGACATCCCCTTATACTCTGCCTGTGAAAGGGTGACAGTGCCAGTATTTGTTATCTCTTGAAAAAGTGGTCAGCTCCATTCTAGCAGTACAGAATGGACCACCCCTTCTAGTGTCCCTTCTGCAACCACAGAAGGATACAGAACAGAAAGAAAAAAATATCATTTTCAAGTATAACAGTGCAAACATTTTCTTGGATCTTTGCACAGCTCATCTCAGTTATTTTAGGCTCCTAACTAAAGTTCCTAATTTGTTGCTTAGGATATTACTTTGCAGTGAGTGGTGAGCGATACCTTTAAGAGTGATTCAGTCAAGCTAACTGCAAGTGCCTATCTCTCCATTATTGGTTAGAGAAGGCTTGTTGCACAATTCACTTAAGGAACGAAAGTTTTTCAGAACACGTTTTTGACTTCCAGAGATGTCATAGGGCTGATGGAACTTCATATTGTACACACAGAAGAGTGTAGTGGCTTGTGAGTACAGTCAGCCCACCCCTCTGCTTATTATTTTGCATAGTAGTACTTTTCCAGGGATACAGGTTATTCTTGGTCCTGAAGCAATTATACAAATGAATCTTACCTTATCTCACCTTACTTTATCTTATTATATTATGTTATATTATAAATCTGTAAAACAGATTGACTGTAACTATGCTACTCTACACTATTTCATCCAATGTCATAGCATTAATGTCGCCGGTCGGCTGAGGCAAGCCGAGCACGGGGACGAGTCCTTCCCTATCCCCGAACCCCTCTCCTCCGGGAGAGAAAAGGGTTCAAAAGCAGAGATACGGAAGGAAAAAAAATAAAAGATTTGTGAGACCTCTGAACGTTTGGAAAACTGAAACAAAACTTTATTAAAACTAGAACAATATATATAACATGCAGGAAAAAACCAATACAAAATCTGAGAATCTGTGCAGGATGGAAAGGTGAGGGTTTTAAACACAAGAACAAAGACACAGGGGGACGGGGCCACGTGCAGTCCAGAAAAATGGCACCGGCCACGTGTGTGCTTCCGTGGAGCGAACAAAAGAAACCCGCGGCTATTATGAACGCCGGGCTGAAATGTGGAAATCGCTGTCCCTACCGCTTTCTCGTTGTGCAGTTAAAAGCGGCAACGCTGGCAGGCAGAGAGAATATCAAAGCAGCAGACAAAGAGGGTAAAATCTTACGGCAGCAGAAAAGTCTCCAGGCGAGCCGTCTGTCCCAGGCGGCGTGGCGGGAGCTGCCCCGGTGCACGGTCCACTCCGGCAGCCTGCAAGGTCCCCGGAGCTGGGCTGCAGGGTTTTGGAAAAGCCTCTTTCCCGGAACGGATCTGAGGTCCTGCAGTGACTCCCGCAGAGCGGAGAGTGTCCGGAGCGCCGAGGAGCCGCGAACGAGCTGCGAATGCCCCCCGAAGCAGTCCGGAGAAGCAGCCCCGCAAGTCCCGAACTAGCCCCGGAAGTCCCCGAGTAGCCGAATGGCCCCGAAGCCCTCCGGAAGGCAGCCAGGAAGTCCTGAGTAGCCCCCCGGCCGCCCGAGCCCGCAGCTTCTTAAAGGGGCAGTGCCCTCTCGAGAAAACTTTTCTCATCCCATAAGATGGGCAAACCGTAACATGGAAGGGAATAATTCAATTAATCAGTTTACACCAAAAGCCTTCGGGCAGGTTTTTTTTTCTTCAACCTGTCACATTCCACCCCTTTATTCCATACCATGTACGTTATGCGCATCTCATTTACATTGTATTATACAGAAATTAACAGCATGAGACTCTGGTTCAGGGTGTTTCAGCCAGGGTTAACTTCCCCTGTGGTACACAGTGGACTTCACCATCCTCCTGCATTACCCACCAGGTGTGTCCAGGGCCTTGGGCTGAGACAACACCACGGATGGGTCTGTCTGGAGTTGCAGCAGGGGAAACCCAGACAGCTTTTCCCAGCAGATTACTTTCACATACCACAGGAACTCTATCCCCCTCTATGGTATGTAAAAGGTCTGATTGGGCAGGGCCGGCTCGATTGATTGATCCCCTCGTGTTCACTTGCCAGGTGGCTTCTGCCAGATGTTTATCCCAATTTCTGAAAGTTCCACCACCCAATGCTTTCAGGGTGGTTTTCAGCAAGCCATTATAGCGTTCTATTTTACCGGAGGCTGGTGCATGGTATGGAATGTGATAAATCCATTCGATACCATGTTCTTTGGCCCAATTGGCCACCAGATTGTTTTTGAAATGAGTCCCATTATCAGACTCAATTCTTCCTGGAGTCCCATGCCGCCACAAAATCTGCCTTTCAAGGCCCAGAATAGTATTACGGGCAGTGGCATGAGGCACGGAATAGGTTTCAAGCCATCCGGTGCTTGCTTCCACCATTGTCAAAACATAGCACTTACCCTGGCGAGTTCGAGGGAGAGTGATGTAATCAATCTGCCAGGCCTCTCCGTACTTGTACTTCGACCACCGTCCACTGTACCATAAAGGTTTTAACCTTTTGGCCTGTTTAATTGCAGCACAAATCTTACAGTCATGGATAACCTGGGTAATTGCATCCATGGTTAAATCCACCCCTCGGTCACGAGCCCATCGATAGGTTGCATCTCTTCCCTGGTGACCGGAAGAGTCATGGGCCCACCGAGCAAGGAATAGTTCACCTTTGTGTTCCCAGTCCAGATCTATCTGGAACACTCTGGCTGCTTTGTCAACTTGGTGGTTATTTCTATGCTCCTCAGTGGCTCTGCTTTTTGGGACATGGGCATCTACATGCCTTACCTTTACAGCTAACCTTTTCAGGCGGGCAGCAATATCTTGCCACAAAGTGGCAGCCCAAATAGGCTTACCTTTACGCTGCCAATTATCTTTCTGCCACCTCTCCAGCCAACCCCACAAGGCATTTGCCACCATCCAGGAGTCTGTATACAGGTACAGCCGTGGCCAGTTCTCCCTTTCAGCAATGTCCATGGCCACCTGGATGGCTTTGACCTCTGCAAATTGACTCGATTCACCTTCTCCTTCCGCTGCTTCTGCAACTTGGCGCATAGGACTCCATACGGCAGCTTTCCACTTCCGTTGGTTTCCTATGAGGCGGCAGGATCCATCGGTGAAGAGAGCATATTTCTTCTCCTGGTCTGAGAGGTCTTTATATGGGGGTGCTTCATCAGGACGAGCGACTATCTCGTTCGGTGGCATCCCAAAATCTTCTCCTGCAGGCCAGTCTGTAATAGCTTCCACAATTCCTGGGCGACCAGAGTTACCTATCCTAGCTCTCTGTACAATCAGGGCAGTCCACTTACTCCAGGTAGCATCTGTGACATGGTGGGTAGATGCTATCTTCCCTTTGAACATCCAGCCTAGGACTGGCAGTCGGGGGACTAGGAGGAGCTGTGCTTCAGTGCCAATTACTTCTGAGGCAGCTCGGACTCCCTCATAGGCAGCCAATATCTCCTGCTCAGTGGGAGTATAATTGGCCTCTGAGCCTTTATATCCACGACTCCAAAATCCTAGGGGACGACCACGGGTTTCTCCTGGTGCCTTCTGCCAAAGGCTCCAGGTAGGACCACAGTCCCCAGCTGAAGTGTACAGAATGTTTTTAATCTCTGGTCCTGTTCGCACAGGTCCCAGGGCCATAGCATGTGCTATTTCCCTTTTGATTAAGTCAAAGGCATGCTGCTGATCAGAGCCCCATGTGAAATCATTTTCTTCCGGGTAACAGTATAGAGAGGTTTAACAATCTGACTATACCCAGGAATATGCATTCTCCAGAAGCCTATGACTCCCAAGAAAGACTGGGTCTCTTTCTTGTTGGTAGGCGGAGACATAGCTGTGATCTTGTTGATCACATCTGTGGGGATGTGGCGGCGTCCATCCTGCCACTTAACCCCCAGGAACTGAATCTCTCGGGCAGGTCCCTTGACCTTACTTCTCTTAATGGAGAAACCAGCATCCACCAAAATGCGGATTATCTTCCTACCTTTCTCATAGACTTCTTCTGCGGTATCACCCCATACAATGATGTCATCGATGTACTGAAGATGTTCAGGAGCACCACCTTTCTCCAGGGTAGCCTGGATCAGTCCATGGCAGATGGTCGGGCTGTGCTTCCACCCCTGGGGCAATCGATTCCAGGTATACTGGATACCCCTCCAGGTGAAGGCAAACTGTGGCCTACACTCTGGTGCTATGGGAATGGAAAAGAAAGCGTTAGCAATGTCTATCGTGGCATACCACTTTGCTGCCTTGGACTCCAGTTCGTACTGAAGCTCCAGGATATCAGGAAGAGCAGCACTCATCGGTGGTGTCACTTCATTCAGCCCACGATAGTCCACTGTCAGTCTCCATTCCCCGTTGGTCTTTTGCACAGGCCATATAGGACTGTTGAAAGGTGAGCGAGCTCTGCTGATGACATCTCGTCTCTCCAACTCTCGAATCATTTTCTCTAAGGGGCGCAGAGAGTCTCGGTTGGTTCGGTATTGCCGGCGGTGAACTGTGGAGGATGCAGTAGGCAATTTTTGATCTTCCACCTTCATTCTGCTAACGACAAAAGGGTCATCCGAAAGTTCGACCGATGTGGACAACCGGATAATGCCATCGGCTCCCACGGTTGCTATCCCAAAGGCCCATTTATAACCTTTCGGGTCCTTAAAATACCCTTTCCGGAGGAAGTCTATGCCTAAAATGCATGGAGCATCTGGGCCAGTCACAATTCTGTGAGTTTCCCAGTTATGCCCAGTGAGGCTGACCTCAGCTTCTACCAAGGTAAGCTCTTGTGATCCTCCTGTCACACCCGAGATCATGATAGTCTCAGTTCCTTGATGATCCGATGGTAGCAAGGTACACTGGGCGCCTGTATCTACCAGGGCCTTGTACCTCTGTGGTTCTAATGTGCCAGGCCATCGAATCCACACAGTCCAGTATACTCTGTTATCCCTTTCCTCCACCTGGCTAGAGGCAGGGCCCCTCTAATGCCTAGGGTGTGGTCCACAATCAGTGGAAGGGTCTATCCGGCTTGTGGTACCTTCATCATAGGAGTTGCTCCTTGAGCTGCAGCACTGTTCGCCAAAGACTGGAGCGACAATTCTTCGATTGCAGTCGTCATGTTGGTGTGGTCTGCTCTGCAGCTCATGTGCTGGTACCCCGTGGTTAGCGGCAGGTCGTTGTTCCCATCTCCTCGTGTCTTCACGACCTCTCGAGCAGCACTGGCGGTCACATCGTGGCCTGTCCTGTCTGTTGCGCCTTGCTCTGGGAGGACGATTTCTCCTAACAGCTGACACGTGGGTATACACAGGAGAGGAAACGGTTCTTTGCTCTAACCTGTTAATAGAGTCCAATATTTTCTCTGTCATTTTGTCTGTCACTTTCTCCACTGCTGCAATGAAGGCAGAGGTATGAGAAAGGCTGTCCTCATACTGGCGAATCCTGTTAGACACCTGTTCTATGGTGAGTGGCCGATTTTCACCCTCTCTTTCCCACAGCATTGTGGCCAATGTATGGGCATATGACTGGGGTGCACTCTGCACAAATTTGCGCAGCAAAGGCTCGTTACTGTGCACCTGGTCCGGGTTGACATTAACATTCCAGTCACCATAGATGACCTCTTTCATAGCCAGCTCTCTCAGGTAGTTAGTACCTTTGCTCAGGACAGTCCATTTAGTAGGGCGGCATTCTATGTCATCTCTGAAAGGGTATCTGCTCTTCACAGCAGTCAGAAGCCGTTTCCAGAGACTGCACTGTTTTGCCTTTTTGCCCATTGCCCTATCAATAGCACCTTCCCGGGCCACATTTCCTAACTGTCTGGCTTCTTTGCTAGTTAAATCAATGTTATCAGCCCCATTGTCCCAGCAGCGAAGCAACCATACCATTAGTGACTCACCATCATGCCTGCTAAATTCCTTTCTAATGCTTCTCAGGTCCTTCCTGGACTGAGGCTGGGTGTTTACCTCTTGGTCTGATGACTCATCCCGTGATGAGGATCCTTGGGAGGGCGGTGCTGGTGGAGTCGCTGAGGCAGTATTCCCTGAAGGCTTTCCTGGACGCTTTTGAGAGGTGCTTGGTCCTGCATCGTCATCAGAGCTATCTGTTGCATAATTAGTCTTTTTCTGGTGTTTAGCACCAGAGGGCTTATTTTTCTTTTTCACAGGGGCAACCTGTGCTTGTTTGGGTGGAGAGGCAGCAGCAGATTTGGTGGGTGTAGTGCCCATGTGATACTTATTCTTGATAATTATCCACCCCTGGACCATGTTACAGATAACTGATAACAAAGTTATCAAATACAGGAAAATAATACCATTTGCAGAATATCCAGTTTCAATTGCCATCGATCCAGTACCAAATGGAGAAGTGTTATTTCCCATCATCCATTTGCTAGACGAATCATAAGCAGCCACTATCATGTACTGTGCAAAATACACTGGGAGCATTATAAACTGACTGAGTACAGACCAAAACACCGAAATTACACACGCCAGGGTGAACACCTTCTTTGCTAAGTGCCCCAGACCAGCAAACCATAAACCAGTACCAATTAGAAACAGGTAATTTGACATCACAGTTGGTGTGCCAGGCACCAGATCATAGAGCATTTTTAAACCGTACTGCTTAAGAGCTTCAAACAAAAGCTCGCTTAGCACCATCCTGGAAAACCTTGTTTGTTTCAGTTTCCAAACTTTAATATGAATATTAAATTATTCAGAAGTGCCCACCCAGGGACGCCAATTATGTCGCCGGTCGGCTGAGGCAAGCCGAGCACGGGGACGAGTCCTTCCCTATCCCCGAACCCCTCTCCTCCGGGAGAGAAAAGGGTTCAAAAGCAGAGATACGGAAGGAAAAAAAATAAAAGATTTGTGAGACCTCTGAACGTTTGGAAAACTGAAACAAAACTTTATTAAAACTAGAACAATATATATAACATGCAGGAAAAAACCAATACAAAATCTGAGAATCTGTGCAGGATGGAAAGGTGAGGGTTTTAAACACAAGAACAAAGACACAGGGGGACGGGGCCACGTGCAGTCCAGAAAAATGGCACCGGCCACGTGTGTGCTTCCGTGGAGCGAACAAAAGAAACCCGCGGCTATTATGAACGCCGGGCTGAAATGTGGAAATCGCTGTCCCTACCGCTTTCTCGTTGTGCAGTTAAAAGCGGCAACGCTGGCAGGCAGAGAGAATATCAAAGCAGCAGACAAAGAGGGTAAAATCTTACGGCAGCAGAAAAGTCTCCAGGCGAGCCGTCTGTCCCAGGCGGCGTGGCGGGAGCTGCCCCGGTGCACGGTCCACTCCGGCAGCCTGCAAGGTCCCCGGAGCTGGGCTGCAGGGTTTTGGAAAAGCCTCTTTCCCGGAACGGATCTGAGGTCCTGCAGTGACTCCCGCAGAGCGGAGAGTGTCCGGAGCGCCGAGGAGCCGCGAACGAGCTGCGAATGCCCCCCGAAGCAGTCCGGAGAAGCAGCCCCGCAAGTCCCGAACTAGCCCCGGAAGTCCCCGAGTAGCCGAATGGCCCCGAAGCCCTCCGGAAGGCAGCCAGGAAGTCCTGAGTAGCCCCCCGGCCGCCCGAGCCCGCAGCTTCTTAAAGGGGCAGTGCCCTCTCGAGAAAACTTTTCTCATCCCATAAGATGGGCAAACCGTAACATGGAAGGGAATAATTCAATTAATCAGTTTACACCAAAAGCCTTCGGGCAGGTTTTTTTTTCTTCAACCTGTCACAATTAAGTGTAATTCTTCTAGAAGAAACAACCCTTCTATGTTACAGTACTTTTGCATAGCAAGTCATATACACAGAAATTACAATGATGCAAGTAGAATACTTAAGAGTTGCTTTTAAGACAGAAACTGCTGAATTAAATTAGTATCTCAACTATATTCCAGCATCATGCATTGTACTGAATGTTTAGAAAGTGGCTTGATACTTTCTGACCATCTGTGCAGGTTCAAAGGCACCACTGGTACAAGAAGGTTCAACTCCATTTGCTTCACAAGCATTCTATTTGTTTGCCCGTAAAACAGTTATTTCAAAAGGTTAAGAGACCACCAGCAGAGCAGAGCATGAACAACTTCTTCTTTTTATTATTGCAATTATTATTATTATTATATCCCTATCATATATGACAAATATTTTCCATAATACAGTCATGACACTTCATGGTATGATAATAACTCACTGTGGACAAAAGTTGCCACTGAAGTCTTTCTTTGCCAGTACTTGCTGTTCGATATCATCTTGGATACCACAATATCTCTGACTATTTTAAGGGAGAAATGCAATTGCTGAGGTACTCTACTGCACAAATTGAGTCTTCTTTATTCTGATCTGTCGCCGGTTGGCTGAGGCAAGCCAATCATGGGGACGAGTCCTCTCCTATCTCTAAACCCCTTTTTCCCCAACCAGGAGAGAAAGGGTTAAAAAGCAGAGATACGAAAAGGAAAAGAAAGATTTTGTGAGACCTCTGAACGTTTGGAAAACTGAAACAAAGTTTAATAACACCAGAACAAAATATATAATATGCAGGGAAAAACCAATGCAAAATCTGAGGGTTTGTACAGGATGGAGCAGCGAGGGTTAAACGGGAGTGAGAGAGAAAGGGGGACGGCACTGCGCGGAGTCCAAAATGGCACCGCCACGTGTGCACGCTCGTGGAGTAAACAAAGGATCCGCGGCTGTTACGAACGCCGGGCTCCAACGTGCAAAGCGCTGTTCCTACCAGTCTGGTCGTGCGGTTTGTAGAATCAAAGCAGCAAAAGGCGGCAGCGCTGGCGGCAGAGAGAGAGACACAGCCCCGAGGTGCGGGTCTCCAGCGGCCAGAGCAGTCTGTCCCAGGCGGCGCGGCGGGCGGCTTCCCCGGCACACAGCTCCGCTCCGCTCCGGCAGCACGGGGGGAGCCGTAGCCGCAAGCAGGCAGGCGGGCAGGGTCCGAGCCGAGGAGAGACAGCCTGTAAGGTCCCCGGAGCCAAGCCGCGAGTCTGGAGAAGCCTCTTCCCGGAGCGAAGCTGCAAGGTCCGCGGCGCCCCTCGCAGTGCAAAGCTGGAAGTGTCCCCGAGAGCGGAAAAAGCCGAAAGCCCAAAAGCCGCGAAAAAGCAGCTGCTCTTAAAGGGGCAGACGCGCGCGAGAAACTTTTTCAACCAATGAGAGTGCTAAACGTAACATGGAAGGGAATAGTCCAATTGGTCAGTTTAAAACAAAAGCTTCCAAGCAGTTTTTTCCTCAAACTGCCACATGATCTTTGTATTATTTTTCCCCTGTGGACTGTGAGACACAGAAACCTTTTGCACACTTGGAGATCTACTTGTTCACTGTGGCTCTCTTGGCAAGCCTAAAGCCTTAACCACTGTAGTAACTAAGCAAGTAATAAGAAATAGGAGGCAACATTGTAGTTACAGTAAATCAATGCATGCACACAGAACACCACACCAACCCCACTGTGAAACAAGAAGAACAGGCCACAGGCTAAAACTTTCATACAGAGGATCACAAATAAAACACACAGGCTCAGCCAAAGAGCAATGGGGAGATAGACAAACTGACCTCTAACTCATACAGGGCTGTTCTGCGGCTGTGGCCATTATCAGTGAACATGCTCGAAGGGCAAGGGCAAGGCAGAACTGATTACCTGGTCCTTCCCAGCACACTGATGGATGTGAATGTGTCTAATAAAAGCACCTCATCTGCCATCCAGTTCTGTGTCTGTTCTTGGGGAATCGAATTAAGCAACAAGCTGTCAAAAATCACTGTGGCTGAGAAACAGTGCCAAGAAAATATGACTACATATAGCAACAGGAATAGATATGGTAATGCCTTTTCAAAAATGCAGTTAAAACTCCTCTTCTTTTTTTGAATCTGTTGCTCATCTGAATCCAGTAAGGCTCATGGTGACTGAAAGAGGTTGTAATACAGTCTGCTGAAGTAAGTCCTGCAAAGTAAGTTGGGCGGATTTCACCCAGCTCCCAAGAGCTTCATCATAAATTCATCACTGCTCCTGCCACTAATTGGCATCTGTGCTGGCAATTTCAACAGAAAAGCTGAAAGCACTGCCAGAGGACAGAGAATGAAATCTTTACTGCTCCTTACGGATTGTCATTTGGGACAGGCATAAGATACAGTCACAGGAGCAGAGAGCAGTGTGTCTCTGCACTTAACTGCCTGAGAGCCTGCAGCTCACCCTAAGTCCAATTTATGGCCACTTAACTACCCCTATTATATATGGCTTTCATCACGCAATTACTTGAGCAACGTGTGTGTGTGTTTGTCTCATATTTTGTGATGTACCAAAGTGTTCCTTCCCTTTTTCCTTCAAATGGATAAAGAACAGAGGTGAACATGCTCAATGACTTACCAGCACATATAAAAAAGTTACTACTCAAAGCAGTTTCTTGAGGCTTGTTTCAGGAATGTTTGACTTTCACCTGAGGTGAGCACAGGTCTTCAACTTCCAGGCTTGTTGATGTGATATAGTTTATAGGTTTGATATTTTATATGTGTTATTTTTTAAGAAAGAATAACACAATATGAAGCGCTTAGTATATTCCAGGTATATAGGCAGGAACCCTCTTCTATTGCTTAAATATGACAATACCAGGTATGTAATACTGTCATTATTTGTGATCAGTGCTTTGTTCATCCACTTCTTATTCTTTTGAGATTTAATTCAAGATGACTACAGCCAGTTTAATGAGTCATTAAACTGGCATTTCTGCCCTTACTAGGAAAATTCAAGTGAGTGAATATACTGAAGAGACAATGATAAACTGCTGTTCTCAGAAATAACTACAGATGGACTTGTGTAGGCTGTCCCTGAGAAGCAGTCTTGGCCAAGGTTAACCCTGAGCAGTTCAGAATGTTCCTTGTTCAAACTAGATGTTATTAGGCCTTACTTAAAATCAAAATTTAAATGCTCCCATGTGGTGCGGCAAAATACGGGTAGAGAAGTGCAGTGTATAATGAACACATAATAAAAAAGCTCTGCAGGTGTTTTTGTAATGCACTAGATTTACCATATTTCTTATTATTCCTGTGGAAAAAAAAAATAATTGTAACACAAGAATTAGAGAAATAATTCCTAATTTGCCATGTTTCTTCTACTTGTCAGGGTAAAATTCCTACTGAGACTTATATCAGCACCAACTTCTAGCTCTCGAAAGCAAAATGACTCAGATGTTTCCTATTGTACAAGTATCATTGCAAAAGGAATTGTACTGAGGTTGGGTACAAAGGTGCACAATGTGAACTCTGTGAAGTTCTCCGTCTTTTCACCTGTTTGCTTTATTTTGACCGGCATGTTTCAAAAATAGTCTGCTTGAAAAATACAAGGAGTGTTTTACATACAATCCTGGCAAAAAAAAAAAAAATGTTTGTGAATAAAAAGCATTTATTCCAGTGAGTCTACAAGCCTTTGTCCCCAAAATATTATGCATTCGAGTAAATATCAAAAAAGTCTCAAATCTTGTCCTGGAGCTTATAACAAATTATGTGACAACTTTATAGTAGCATTTGAACTAATTTATTTTGTAATCTATAGTTTAAAGTGAAAATTGATGCAATTTTCTCACACAAGCTCTGCATTTCCATCACAAAAATCCTCAGCGCTGTCCGTTTCAGTTCAGCCCAGCCTCAGGAACAGAACAGCTTACAAGGTCTGTGTCATGGCTGAAGAATTTTGGCAAAACAATGTGGAAAAACCTGTACCTCTACAGCCTTTCATACCCTGAGCCACTGCAGTTAGGATCAAATTGATGATGGTTCCTAGCTTCCTTTACAAGCTAACAGGGAAAATATTACGCTATTTACCGATGTTGCAATAGCTACATTTTGCAAGAGAACGTATTACATCCGAGTACAGGTGTGGTCGTGAGCACCCCTACTGAACTCACAGGCCTGTGGCAGTAAAAAGGGAGAAGTAAGAAGCAGTAAGTACACCAGTTTGTGGTAAGACCCTCTACTATTGTTCGGCTTGTTCAAAACTAGTCCCTCTACAAAATGGAAATGCCTACAGTGGAAATTTACTGTACCATACATAAGCATGCGCAGCCTGCTCAGACTCAGGAAGCTCCGTGGGCAAGTTTAGTGGTTTTCTTGCACATGAACAAAAATACTTTTTGTTCTTAGCAGCTTACAGTAGCACTAGCTGTCTGTCCGTCTGCTTTCAGCAACGACATCTGATTTTTTGGTTTGGTTTATTGAGCTGCTACCTGACCTACAGGTTTACGTTTTATTCCTTGCTTTGTGCTGCATGAGAGAGCTCTCAAAGCACTAGGAGAAAAGGTTGGCACCGTGTCCTTATAGGAGGCAGAGTTCTACTTATGAGAAAGTTTCCTACACACTTGCCATTAAGTAGGTAAGGCAGATAGCCACAGTGCTGTCTCTCCATACATCTTATCTTTGTCATTCTGACCGTGTGGCAGATGTCCATCTTGGCCAGCCAGGCTGAGGGGGAGGTCATGCAGCACTACCACAGGCTTTAATGAAGTAACAACTCATGCATAGCCATGAATTCTGAATCCATTACCATTAAGTTTCACATAGGCTTTACCAAGGTATGAGGCTGAGATAAGAATACTTCTTGTTCTCTTCCTTAGCTATGAGCACACTGGCCATCTGGGGGAAGGATCTGTGTTGTCTGAAACCAGTGATGCTACAGGCATGTTTTGGACATTCTGCTAGTGAGTCCAATGAAGTCAGAAAAAGACCATCATCTTTTCAACCCTGCATACTCTACCCCTGTAATCTTCTTTCAGACTAACACAGCTCATATATATTTGCATGTGCCTGAAGCCTGATGTATCCCAGATGCATGAGAGCTGTTGTGCACATGCAGATTGAACTTCAATGCATGTCCTGCAAAATCACTGTTCGAAATGTGTCTTACTTTCAGGGCATGTGAAAATCAGTTGCACAGTGGTCCCCATATGTTTCAAACCTCTCATGCTGTGCCTATACACTATAGCACAAGTAAGCACTTGAGAAGCGGCTGTATATCCTGGATTTGTGGACATGCAGACACTCAGGAATACTTGACAAGTGGCAAAAAAAGCAGTAGTTCAGAAAGGTGAGTCATAAAAGCAGCAGCCTAATGCTAAAATGCATAAAGTAAAAGCGTGCATGCCTGGCAGAGCAGCACTGCAGGCTAGTTTTCCAATGTGGTCACAATGTCAGTTCAGTTGTAATGCCAGATATAGTGTAATTGGGGTGTGATGACCATTTACTTTACAAATAAACTGATTTAGGGACCTAAATTATTTCAGACAGCTTGGAAGCTATTTAGGCAGTGTATAAGCTAAACTGTGAATAGAATGTCTGAGGGAATATATTGGACTGGAAATCCATGTCAGAAATCATGCGCATAGATAACACCAATCTTAAACTGGTATCTCTGGCTTCTCTGGGAGGGGTTCTCCACTCTGTGCCACATTGACCTGTACTTTACATATTCAGCTGTGTTTTTCTGGGTTGGGTACTCAAC
This sequence comes from Bucorvus abyssinicus, assembly GCA_009769605.1. Taxonomy (NCBI): domain Eukaryota; kingdom Metazoa; phylum Chordata; class Aves; order Bucerotiformes; family Bucorvidae; genus Bucorvus; species Bucorvus abyssinicus. The sequence goes on from CM020025.1 coordinate 24,914,538, forward strand.
AGAGTGAAGTAGAAGACTCAAGAATGTTAACTACTCTTGCTCTTGCATCCAATATTTCTTTCTTGTTTCCTTGAGAAGTGTTAGGTTACAAGGCTGAAAAATGCTATCAAAGAGCAAGACTAGTTACCAATGGAGTTCCCAAGCACTGCAACATACAGAGAATTGAGAACTGTCAAGGAAAGCCAAGACAAATAGTAGCAGGTGCTCAAAGATACATAAATTTCAGAATGAGTCAAAACTAACCAGAGGTTTTGTATAACTAAAACTTTGTAATTTCATTTAAAAGTATCCCATTAAATACAAAATATTGCAATACTGTAGATGAAAGCGTATTCACCGAGTGAGTGAAATTTCTCGTTTCAAAGTCAATGAGAGCAAAATTGAGGACCCAGTACTTTGGAAAGGAAAACAAGGAATAAGATCAGTCTTGAGGCAAGAAACTTGAGTGTGGGTTAGCCTAAGAATGCTGTAACAGACAGAAAGAAGATCCTGAGCTTTGAGATAGGCTCAGACATGAGCTCTTCATCTGTTGCTCAGCCAGTCTGTGTTTTCCACCTATAGCGTAGTAGTTGTTAACCTGTAACATGACTGGATTTTTGATGAAGCGCTAAATAAAGTTTAATCACTACATAAGAGATAATTTAATCTTAGATACAAATCTGTCATCAACTCTTGCTCACATTTCGTAAAATTTCATTTCATGTGCCTCACACAGTCGTGTTCATACAAGGTGTTGGTCAATAAAAACAATGAGAAGTTTGCCATGACTTCAAATAAGTCAGTATTTCCCCATACTCATCACATGGCAGTATATTTGGCATGACAGAAGAATAAGGATATTTTAAAACTCATTTATTATGTGCAAAGAGTATTAGGTAAGTAGTCAAAGGTGAATCCATTAAATGCCTCATCTATTTCAACACATATTTATCCCTATACAAGACACACCCTTTTGCTTAGTTTACTTTCTAAAATGCACATACTTCTCAATGTTCAAGTCAAGTGAGTGGTAAATTACCACCGTCCCACAGTCTCATAAGTGGGCAGATTAAGACTATCTGCTTGAAATCCTGCTCCACTGAAATCAATGGAAAACTTTCACAGATGTTGCATAGCGCTAGAATTTCCTGCTCCTTCAGAGGCAGTATCTGAATATACCGTGTCTACAGGCTGTAACTGTTGACTGGAAGACGTTCAGACTTTTTATTACCTTCAGCAAATGTTTACATTCTAGAAATGTGGAAAAAGCCATTATACTTTTCTTTAGGAATCTGGAACTGGTATTTTTCAATCTAACAGCCCTTTTAGCTCTGTATCTGACAGCAGTTAGTACTATACACATGGGGAAAAATGTTAGGAAAAATCATGAGCACAACATAATAGGGTCTGTTCACAGTATGTCTTACCCTGATATCCTGTTTATTTGCAATAAAGAAACTTCAAGAAATCTTGGTTTCAGCTACACAATTGTGTTTAATGTTAATAAAATATAATTTTAGAAAATATAATTTTAATGTATTCATAGAAATGTTGGTTAGAAAGGACTTATGGTTGACTGGTCCATCCTCCCACTTAAAGCAGGACTACAGGAACATTAAATCAGGTCAGCCAGATTTTGCCTAGTCAGAACTGGCAAACCTGCAAGGACAGAGATTCCAGAGTCTCCCTGGGTGACCAGTTTCTCTGCTGAGCCATTCTCCTAGAGATGAAGCTATTCCTCATGTCCAAACAGAACCTCCCAATTGACATTTTGTGGCTGTCAGTCCTTGTCAAGCTATCTGTCACTACTGAGAAGAGTTCAGATCTGTTGTCTTTGTCTTTCAAGTGGTTGTAGGCTGCTATCAGATCATGCCCAAGATTCCTCTTCTCCAGAGGGAACAAGCTTGAATCTGAAAAGCTGTGGTTTATAGGATAAACTAAGCCTAACCAGCTAGCTGATAAGCCAGGGCTTATCAGTCAAGCATCTCAAGACCTTGACTGTATTGTGGGTCCTATCCAGTTCCTGGCATTCTTCTTCAATTGGTAATTCTTAACCCGCACATAGCATTCCAGAGACAGCTTCGCCAGTGCTGAAAAAGGATGATAAGAGCTGACCAGTGTCTTTCTGAGAGAGCCCAGTATCCAGTTTATTTTACTCACCATGAGAGCAGTTACAGAAGCATGGAATAATTTAGATTCGAAAAGTCTGCTCTAGATCACCTGGTACAACCTAATGTGGAAAGCAGGGCTGGCTTCAAACTAAGATTAAGATGCTCAGGGCTTTCTCCAGCCAGGCTTTGAGTCTTCTCAAGGACAGAGATTCCACAGCCTCTGCTGGCAATCTCTCCCACTGTGGCAGTTTGAGGAAAAAACCTGTTCGGGAGGTTTTGTTTTAAACTGACCAGTTGGACTATTCCCTTCCATGTTACATTTAGCACCTTTTCATTGGTTGTAAAAGTTTCTCACGAGCATACTGTCCCTTTAAAAGGCGTGTACGGCGCGGCTCTCAGGTCTTTTCGCTCTCCGGGACCTCCGGGACACTTCCTGCTTTGCACTCTGAGGGGCACCATGGACTTGCAGTTTCTCTCCGGGAAGACTCGCGGCTTGGCTCTGGGGACCTTACAGGCTGTGTCCCCTAGGCTCGAAACTCTGCCTGCCTGCCTGCCTGCCTGTGGCTGCCGCTCCCCCGTGCTGCCGGAGTGGAGCGGAGCTGTGTGCCGGGGAAGCCCCCCCGCACCGCCTGGGACTGGAGACGCCGCGCCTCGGGGTTGCCCTCTCCCCGCCGCCAGCGCTGCCACCTTATGCCGCTTTGCTTCCTTTAATTCGCACGACCAGATTGGTAGGAACAGCGTAGCTCGGGTTTTGCACGTTGGACCCCTGCGTTTGTAATAGCCGCGGTTTCCTTTGTTTACTCCACGAAAGCATCCACGTGGCTGGTGCCATTTTGGACCCCACGCGGTGCCGTCCCCCTTTCTCTCTCACTCCCGTTTAACCCTCGCTGCTCCATCCCATATAAACCCTCAGATTTTGCATTGGTTTTTCCCTACATATAATATATTTTGTTCTAGTTTTATTAAACTTTGTTTCAGTTTTCCAAACGTTCAGAGGTCTCACAAAATCTTTTCTTCCTTTTCCTATCTCTGCTTTTTAACCCTTTCTCTCCTGGTGCAGGGGAAAAGGGGTTTTAAAGATAGGAGAGGGCACGTCCCCGTGATTGGCTTGCCTCAGCCAACCGGTGACACCCACTGTGCTTAATCTCTCTCACTGTGGGCTTTGCATCTCTCTATCTGGTTGAAATCTTCCTTGCTGCAGATTTTGAATGTGGACTCTTGTCCACACTCTGTGCAACTCTGAGAAGACTAACTCTGTCTAATCTTTAAAATCTCCCTCCCTCATTAGACACTTTCTAACAGCAATTAGATTAATCTTTTGGCTTTCTCTTCAGGCTGAACAAGCTCCCTCAGGCTTTGTACATCACATGCTCCTACGCCCTCACAATGTTAGTCGCTCATATTCAACTTAGCATCCAACGTGACCCCCACTACCAGCCTTTTTCATTGGTGCTGCTACTCAGCCAGTTAATTCTCAGTGCATGTTAACCTGCTCCAGGTGCAGAACTTTGCACCTCCCCTGTTACATCTTCATGAGGTTTCTGTTGGCCCAATCATCAAGTTTCCAAAGGTCTTTCTGGACTGAAGATCTACTATTTGGCAGGCCATACATTACCCTTAATTTAGCTGATTGTTAGTAGTTTCCATTTAATTTAGTAATTCTAATTGTATATTTTTATATATTTGATATTGTGCATCATGAAAGGGATATTGGAACTTTTTCCAAACCATTTTAGTGTGGGAATGCCAAACAACCATGAATAACATGAATAGGAAGCAGCCTTTTTGGAAAAATCTTGGGTGGCTTTTAAGTCACTACCATCCCCACAGCTGTTTTCCACTGTCCTTTTTTAGTAGATCCCCAAAGCAACAGCAGAATCAGTACATAGGTCAGCTGCCACGTTAGGCTAAGTTTGAGACAGAGCCAATGCCATCACATGGAAGTGAATAAGGAACAGTCACATGTTCCTTCTGTGAGCTGAGCTGTAAGGGCAGTAGGTCCCTTGATTGTAAGACTAGCATGTGAAAAATGAAAAGAGAAAAGAGAAAAGTGAAAGGAACAGGCAGGGAAGGTGTTGTTTTCATTGGCTGAAGACAGAACTGGATGATTATTTAAGGCACAAAAGAAGATATTTCATTTTATCTAATACTCTTAACAGATTATGCTGGACTGTGCAACAGTAAACACGATTATATTGATATCTGTTGTGGTTCTGAGCAAGCCAGTAACATTTCCATGTCAGTTTTTTGCCTCTGAAATGGAATTTTACTTATTAGTACTTCAAAGGTATATTGGAAGAACTAATCAGCTGTTAAGACTGTGAAGAAAAGCAATAAGTAGTAGCAGTGGTGTGCAACCACATTACCATGGGCACCACTGCCTGATTTATGTCCAGGTGGGACCTTTATCATTTACACGCCTATGTATAGTCTGCCTGGCAGATCCCCATTAGTATCTGTGTAATTTTATACAACAGCTTGTAAAAATAGATATGCACTCTCTTTCAGTATTAAGCTCTGATTGGGAATACAGAGAAGCATGAAGAAATACAGATTTTTTTTTTTTCCAGTATAAGATTTTAATATTGCAAAATCTGGAGTGAAACCAAAGAGTGCTGAGTCTTTTCATGGCATGATGTCACAGCTCTGGGACAGCCTGTCAGCCTCTTCCCCTGCATATCTGGGGAATTGAGATTGCCAAGAAGCCACAGACTGGAGGGTCCTTCCTTCCTAGCTCTCAGCACTCTGTCAGCCCCAAAGTGAAGGAGTCTGTAAGTCCAAGATTCGCTAGAAACAGCCAGAAGAGCTGTTGAGAAGATAGACATGCAAACTGGCAGGCTCGGTTGTCTTGGAAACCTGCCTGGATTCCATTGGAAATTGGTCAAAAATGGAAATTCTCTTGTGGAACATTTTTATTTCAATGGATGGCATATCCTGATGAGGAAATATTTCATCAGAAATTTTCTAGCCAGATTGTTCTCTGCTGGATGTAGACAAAGTTTTTTTATGGATTTTTTTCAGTTTCTTTTTTTTTTTTTTTTTTTTTACACTCTCATATGGTTTGGCATGATCAGATTAATGAGCAAAGCACTCTGAACATTTAATGGCATTTGCTTCTGAGATTTTACTTCAAGAACCCCTCCCTTTGGCTGAAATCTAAGTTCCATCTCCATCATTCAGACCTCTGTAAGGGAAATTGTATCAAGTGACACACACTGCTAGCAGAAGATAACCAATTGCTCTCTACTGCTACATTTCTTATATGCCCGTAAGTGCTCTTAAGTTCAGAACAGCCCTTGCACAATTAATTGAACTAGAGTCCCACCTCTGATTAAAGCTACACATTAATACCAGATTAGTCTTAAATACAGGAAAGGAAGATTTCCTACGGAAATCCTGGTATATGTTTCTGTAAGCAGTTTGTGTTCCCTTAGCTTGTAATAGTGCTACAAGAAACAAAATCTAATCCCCCAAAAGCAGCTTCAAAAAGTGTAGGATTTTCTGATTATTTCAGTTTAAACATGGTAGTATGTAAATAACAAACACTCTGTGACTATAAGTGTGTTTTGCAGTTAGGTGGGCAGATATCATCTAAATGCTGTGAAATCAATGACAATTCTATTAATGTAGAAGAAATGTTACTTCAAATACTGCGAAGACCAAATGTCTTTCCTCAGGTAATCATCAGAGGCCCTGTCATGCTAGAGAAGAACAAAATTATTTAGGTGATCGACTTAACCAAGGTTGCAGATCATGTAGATAGGAGAAAAGCCGTGGATGTCATATACCTTGATTGTAGAAGGGTTGTGGACTCTGCCTTTCATAAGATTTTCAGGAGCAATCTTGGCATACAAGATTTAGCGAAAACTGCTCTGACATGGGTGCAACACTGATGGAAGAAAACCTTCACTCAGCTGTATAATGCCACTATCCCTTTGTGCTGTGCTATCCCCAGTGGTCTGTCCTGGTTCTAGTACTCTCATTAATACTCGAGATGATGGAGTATCTAATTGTTAAATGAGCAGATACACCCAAGCCACAGAAGTCTGTGTTAGAGAACAGGATTAACTTCAAGGAGATCTTGACACATAGCAGAAATGGTATAAAAAAGACAGGCTCCAATTTAGAGTCCAAAAAATCAGCTGCATAAATATAGGACTAGAAACTCTCAGCAGGGTAGCAGTTCCACAGGAGAGGATGTAAGGGTCACAGACATAGCTGAACATCCATGAAGACTGCTGTGGCAAAAATGGAAGAAAAGATCATGTAAGAGCCCTGTGAGCCATAGATAATTTTACGTTGGTAATGGCTAAATAGGAAAGTTGTGTTGATGTTTGGTCACCACGTTTCAAAGAAACTGTAATCCAGAAGGAGACTGGAATTCCGGAAAATGCGATCTGTGAGCAAGAATTAGAGGATGTGTGACGGTTTTGCTTAGGGGAGGCTGAGAGAAAACAGACAAATAAAGTCTGCAAACACATAAAAGGCTAATAGCAGAAGCAAAGCAAATAAATACATGGTTCTCTGCCATCACTGTAGCTGAGAGGAAGAAATGAGCTTGCACTACAGAAATGAAGATTTAGGTTAGACATTAGGAGCAAAAGCATAGTAGGTAATGGTATGGATCACTTATGGAAATTTGATTCTCCATCACCAGATGCAGATAATATAAGGCAACAGTTGTGAGAAAAGGTTCACGATTCTGATGGGAAGTAGAAAGATGGATTAGGTCACCACCAAAAGCCACTTTCAGCTTCTTCCTAATATTCTATGAAACCTATGTGTGACTTTATCTGATCAATCAGTAACAGGTTTGACATATTCTAAAAGGAAATGATTTGGGGATAATCTAAACCAGCATACTGGGAAAAACACCTTCAGTGAATTTTTAACAGAAATACCTTACTTCAAGAAGGAAAGTGTATCAAAAGGATGCTTTGTTACACAAATCTGTTACAGTAACACTTCTGTCTAGTGTAAATCAAGTAGCTTTAGCTTCAATATGTCCTGTCTAGAAAGTAACTGTGCAACAGCAGGACAGACTCTCACGTCTCCAGCATCTACCTCTCCTCTCCTCTCCTCTCCTCTCCTCTCCTCTCCTCTCCTCTCCTCTCCTCTCCTCTCCTCTCCTCTCCTCTCCTCTCCTCCCTCTCCCTCTCCTCTCCTCTCCTCTCCTCTCCTCTCCTCTCCTCTCCTCTCCTCCTCTCCTCTCCTCTCCTCTCCTCTCCTCTCCTCTCTCCTCTCCTCTCCTCTCCTCTCCTCTCCTCTCCTCTCCCTCTCCTCTCCTCTCCTCTCCTCTCCTTTCCTGCTGTTTGTGTTCGCAGGATGAAAGACTGATTGCAAGTAATAAAAGTTTACATTTCAAGTCTTGTCTAGATTATTTTTTTTAAAAAGTACTAAACAGATTATCTTTTTGACAAGCTATGTTGTTAAGAAAGAAAAAAAAAAAAAACCAAGAAAAAGAAAAAAACACATTCCGGCAAATAGAAACGGTAAAAACCAAAATTGCTGTCTTATGCTTTGGGAGTGTTGGTAGAAAGGGCTGGTGGTACTGTATTTAAGAATTGCAAGCCATTTTGCACACTTACACAGGCAGGCACAGGTACAACCTCACATCCTCTAGAACTAGTGAAATTTCCCACAAAGGCATAGGCTCAAAAGACAGTGCATGACCTGCTGTGCAGACCTGATGGGAGAAGTTCATGCTCATTTGAAGAAGCTGTCTTTCCTCGGGAAGACAGGCCACTCTTCATTTTTGGGGGGTGATCTAGGAGATTTTGCTGTCTGGACCATTCGCAGGCTAGTGTTTGAGTTGAGACTTGAACACAAGCCTAACAGATAGGGGGAACTGACTCAGCACAAGCAGAGTAGGAAACACCCCAGCAGCCAAGGGTGCCTGCCTTAAATTACAAGCTGCACCTTCCTTTACTGCAGGAGCACTTTCTTTCTTATGCTGTTTGTACAGCACAATACTATGAAACAGAGCAAGCATTCTCCCAACATCATTATTTGAACTAAAATCTACGTTATCCGTAGTTGTATAGAAATATGTTTTTAAAATTCACTGAAAGCCCTATTGTTCCTTTGTCAGAAAATCTACTGTATCAGCTCGTACAGTATTGAACCCAGCAGCACGCGAAACAGTTAACAGTGCTGCTGTATAAGGCGTGATTGTCCTGCTGCAAACAGGAGGTGTCAGTTCTGACAAGGTATCTTGCACAACGAGACTGTTGTTAAAATTGGCTGCTTCTCATACCATACTCCTCTGGCTATTGAGGTAAGCCTCCCTCAAAGACACCTGAGTTTCAGTGGCTGTGTCAACTCTGTGGTGGGTGGAAATTAATGAGAATTATTTTTTTCCTCCTAAACTGCTGAGCTCAGAAAACCACCATGCTTGTGATCAGATGAACAGAAACTCCCTGCCGCATTTGTTTTACAGCTCAGCAAGGCTGAACCTCTGCCTCAGTTGGACTGTGAAGAGCTTTTGTGACAGGAGTTGGTGAGCTGCAGGCAGAGCAGGAGCCTGCTTGCATTTCACTGTGAATGACACTGTGCTACTTTGAGACTCAGCAATGGCAGAGAGATCCACAGAGGCATAACACCAGCGGGTAGACAGCAAGTGAGAACTATCAGAGGACACAGGGCTTAAGTGAGGAGCTGACACCTCCCAAGTCACCCCAGAAGTTCTCACAGTTCTGGTTTTTTTGACTCACAGCTGCAAAGTAATGCCATCTAACCTCAGTGTCCAAACTCTCACAGCTTCAGTATTTCAGTCTCAAAGTATTCTATTTCCTGGTCCTTGAAGAGATCATTTTTACAGTGTGATCTTATGGTGGGTGAGCCATAAGCTCCACTGGTGTTTGCTCCTGGAGTTTCCACACTTGCCAGGGATCCTTTCCTTAGGGCCGAGCTGCTTGTATTAGCTGAGCAATGATGCAGCCTAGTCTGGTCTCTATCTATATACACCCCTTTGACTTAAAACCAGCTGCATTTTCGCCTGCTTCACACTAGTGTGTTTGCTGTCCGAGTTCTCTTTTTCACTTTCAGTCAGATGCCTCTGTTACCAGTTCTGGAACATCGTGGTTAGAGCTAGAATCCCCTCTTCAGGGATGTGCCCATCAATCTACAGTTAAGAATGCAATTTCTTTCCTGTGGTCTAGCCAAGCATGACGGTAGGGAAGGGGTGATCACCAGTGTCCCTGCACTTTTTATCTTACTCATCACTTGAGGCTTAGAAGGATGGATTCTGGTCATTCCAAGCTGGTGACAACTTTGTGAATTGGCAGAATCCATAGTTATACAGTCTGCTTTCTACTTCTGGATGCATAGGATTTAACATTTTTTCTTATAGTAGCACCTAAGGGCCCAGTACAGGCTCTACCCTCCAGATATTTACTGAGCTGCTTTGTCTTTTTCCCCATCACCCTGGGCATTTCCTCACAAGATGGGATTCTTTCCTTTCCACTAGAAAAGCACAGACATAACAACTACTGACCATGGTTTATATGTTGGTAAGACAGGAAGATCTTGATTAAGCACTAAGGTGTGGGTGGACATGGAGAGACTGTCCATCAACTTCTCTTTCATCATTTGAGTTGGAGTGTGAAAAACAGAGGACAATGCTCCTGCAGTTACATATGTGGGAGGAAAGAAATAATGATGAAGGCTGGAGGCTTGTTCTAGCAACAGGAGGAAGGCTCCTGCTCCATATGCAGATCTGCACCTACAAAACAGACTGAGTGCCCCGGGAGCAGCTGAGGGCTCAGGAGCTCGGTTCAGCAAAGCAGTGGCACTCCTTGAAAACCACCAGAGAAGGGAAAGAAAGGGCTTGGGAGGGGGTGGGGGGGTGGGGCGGTGGTGGTGGACAGATACTGCAGATCACCAGCCAGCATCATGCAGCTGGCATCAATAACAGGGATTTGTTTTTTATGATTATAGGACCTTATACAAGGGTCAACAACTGCTAGGAGGAAACAGTATCCACCTGACAAAGTGGGGCAAAAGCAACTCTGCCAAATGGCTGGCCAACGTGGTGAAGAAATCTTTAAACTAGGAATGACAAGGGAGGGAGACGAAAATCTACAATCAAGTAAGGAAATGGTGGACCAGTTTGGCAAGGAAATGGTGTGGGGTGATGTGTACTCAACAGAACAAGGTACAAGAGGTCAACTTCAGCAAATGCACATCAATAACGAAGTGCCAACAGTATGGCATTATGGGGAAAGCTCTTACACCTTTCCTGGGACATCAGCACAATGGGGTGCACATCTGAAGTGCCTGTACATTAACGCATGCAGCATGGAGAACCACCAGGTGGAATTTGAGGTCTGAACACAGTTGCAGGGCTACAACATCTCACTGGGATCACAGCAATGTTGTGGGATAGCTCACACAACAGGGGTCGTGCAGTGGATGGATACAAGCAACTTGGCGAGGACAGGCTGGGAGGGAGCGGAGGAATCTCTCTTTTTGTGAGAGAGCAGCACGGATGCGTGGAGCTCTGCCTTAGGAAAGGTATAAGCTGGTTGACAGCTTATGGGTCAGAAACAATATCTTGCTGAAATAAAGCATTAATAAACTTGGAAGCAAGCTTTATATGCTTCCTGTGAGGAAGAGTTGTAATTCAAGGAGCTTCATTGTGCAGAAAAGAGCTCTCACGCTACCACAAGATGTTCAGAGTGGCGCTTTCACAGTGAAGTCAAGGACAATACCATCTGTAGCGTGCCTGTCTCAAGGTGTCTACATCTTTCAGATGGTGATGCTTGTCTTGATCTGCATGGATATAATCTTAGTTGGAAGCGTTCCTCAAATGCTCCTCAACTAAAACTGGACTTCTAAAGCTCTTTGGGAGACTGCTGAGATTCCATAGTGTCCTGTGTGGGAACCATAAGATCTCCACATCCACAGAATGGAGGTTTTGCAAAGGTTTGCCATTCTGCTCTTTATTGCTGTGCTCAGATTTTGTGCAGGTCTCCAGCTCATTACACATTGCTTATAAGACCTCAAGCCAACAGTATTTCACTGCATCTGCACTAAGACCTACGTGCCAGATGTTAACACAAATATTTATGAGTCCCATAAAGCAAAATTGCCACCTTCCACTTCTGTCTAAATGACAGAATATCCTGTCCTAATAGACACCGAATTGTCTGATTTTACAAAAAAACATATTTCATAAGGAATTAATAGGATTTCATAGGAATAACCCGTGTAACATTTAAGGTACTTTAACAATCAAGATACAAAATGTATCCTGCATATATAATTTACAGAAGATTTTGGTCTCCACTATTGTCAGTCTGTAAAAGTTAAACAATACTCATAGGGAGGAAAATGAAGTAAGAAACCCTGTGGTTGAAATGTGACATGACTAGCAATTGCAATTATACTGACTCCAGTGAAATTTTTCTCACTTACACACAGATTTCCTTTTATAATCACATGCACTTAACTTGGAATAAACATAGACTTAAAGAAAGGAAAAAAAAACCCCAACCTGAACAATCTGGAAGTTTGGGAATGACCTGAAGTTTAGAAAATGGAGATATCTGTGAAGTATTGATCAGGATTGTTGCATCAGTGACAAGAAAGGTTTGGAGGTGTTCAAATCTGTCCTCTGGACTCGGATTTTTTGATTACTTCCATATCCATTGTTACTTGGTCTTCTCATATCAGAGACCTGGTATTTTGGCTGCTTGCAAATTAACTTCTGATAGCAACAGGGGGACAAGTCCCCAAAATGAGGAGGTGTCTATTTTAAATACCTGCCACTTCATAGGGTGAACACTAAATAATACATTCTTTCAGACACACATCCATGCTGTTTATATAAAGCTTGATAACAAAGCTAACAAAATATCACTTTAAGGAAGATTTTGTCATACATGTTCTCGCGTGTTTGGAACAGGCAGGAGAGGAGAGAGGAGTGGGCTTCATGTTGTGCTTATACATTTTAGTTTCTATTAAAGTTATGCGACTCAACTTGGTGGAAATCACATTTTCCAGTCACTTCAAGGCAAACTGCCTGCAGCATTCTCAAAGTAAATGTCTTATATTCTCTTTCCTTCATTTTTTTCTTTTTTTTTTCATCTAATATTTAAAAGATGGCTCAGGGTTTGCATATTCTTTTAACACAGCACTGTAATACTTATCCTTCAAATGCAAAGATAAGTGTTTCCTATGATTGCGCTACTGTGTTGAGAAAAGCGACTTTTATGCCACAGATACTCCAAGTTTTGGAGAGCTGTGTCTCTGCCAGCAGTCTCAGGCTGGCTCATTCGAAAGATCTGCTGAGGCAGAATTATTAGTTTTTAGCTTACAGGCATGAAGTTTAGGCTTACAGGAAAAAAAGTACCTTTAAAAGCCACCAGGAATTGTTCTGATACCAGAAACAAGAATCAGGAGTGATGACTGATGAGCAGAACATCTGTTACCAGAGGCAATAATCAATACCCTGAAAGGGTTTGCTTCTGTGTTTTACTTTGTCTTCATTTATCCCCATTAGCTCTAGGACGCTAAACAAGGCATGCATCACAATTCACTTTCCTGTGATTACACAAAGAAACTGTTTTCATTTTCAATTAAAAAAACAAAACAAAACACAACAAAGTGCAGTGCTATAATTTCACTTAGTAAAAATTGGTAGTTATGAGAGAGACAAGAAAGTAAGTTCAGGTCAAATGCTAAAGACAACAGAAATGAAACTTGTCAAAGATGCCAGTAAGGCCAACATCATTGTTTAGGCTCAGTGTACCCAAATTAAGACACTTTGGTTTCTGACGTTTGCAGAACAAATAGCTACAGAGTACATTTTTCTTAGAATTTAACAGTGTAACGATAAAAGCAAGCTATTTTGTTGGTTTATTGGTCTAGATAAATATAAGCATTTTAGATTTAAAAACTGTAAACTGAGAACACATTATATCATGAGGAAACATTTAGAACATATGTGGCTATGAAAAACATTCTGCTTTGTACTGAATTTCTTAACCAACTGAAGCAACAATGGTCGGTTCATCACAGGCAATAATAAAAGGAAAATAAACTCCTGTAGGTAGAGGTATTATTTGTTCTTAGGGCAGACCTCCAACACAGTGGCCATAGCCATTTCGTTGTAATGCAAATTCCACAAAAAGGAAATTAGAAAATAGGGAAAAGAGGAACTCTGAGACTTCTGGAGTCGCTGTGGGGGCTGGCACACCCACTCGTCTTCGGGGTCCTACCAGCTGCCACATTTCAAGGGACTGTGACTCTCCACCCCACGTGCGTTGTGGCACCTTTTCAGCCAGGTAAATAACTACCAGGATTTAATAGCAGCTGCTCTCGAGTCTTACTAATTTCTTTGACTTTGATATAGGTGTATTCTGAGGTGTTGGTTATTGTGTAGGTAATATTATTTCTTCTTTTAATAATTTGATACTGCTACTTACGTAATCTTTTTAAAGCCTTCATTTCTATTGCAATCATAGGCTTATCCAAGGAGCCACCCTCCTGTAGCATATTGACCTTATTAGTCTGTTACATGGACAGTGTCACCCAATAAGTAATCAGCAGAACATGGTGAAATTTCATAATTTAAGCACAGAAATGACGGTCAAACTAAGACACAGCTATACCACCACTTAGAATTAAAAGATCTGAAGACGTTTTTCTTAAGCCACGCTCCCACTGTGTACTTGTCCACCTGAAGCTTCAGTGTGAAGTGAGATTTTACCAAAGAAATTATCCAACTGATATCCAAATGGCCATCCTGTACTGATAAGCAGTTGGTATCAAAGTACGTTATTTTAAACCCATTAAAGAAAGATCCATTGGCCAGATGTGGTTAAAATAAGACACAGAAACTTCCTTTTGTCTGCCTGACTTTGCTGATGTGCAATACCCTCTATTTTAGCTGGGGCTTTGTTCTCTGCTAAGAGAAGTGCCATGCTGATTTTGTAAAAATGCTCTTTGTGGTTTGACAGTCGTGCAATGGACTGAACCTGGCTGGTGGCTGCCCCAGCACTTTCTATACCCACCCCAGAAAGAGTCCAGCTAAGGGAGTTAGGCTAACAGAAATCCTCTTCTACATGTTAAAATGGTGCCCTTCCAGCTTATCTCCCTACCTGTGCCAGCTCCTGGTGGGGTTAGAAGAATACCAGTGCCGAAAAAGAAAAAAAAAAAAAAGAAAAAAAGAAGGGAAAAAAAAAGAAAAAAAGAGGAAAAAAGGAAACAGCAGCCAGAGGGCACAGCCAAGGATAAAGAAAGGCAAGGGATGAAAGGGATTTCCTTTTCTTCTTAGGCGGTAACATAGATCAGCTCTGTCCTACTGATCAAAAAGCTTTTTTGAAAAGCCTTTCTGTTCGGTAACAGAAGACAACTTCTGAAAGTGTTTAAAATATGAAAGAAAACAAGCATAAACATTTCAGTTTCCCAGTCCCCCCCGGCCCGGGACACCAGGCTGACTTTTGGGCAAACCCACACGTTCACTTGTGGGTGCGTGGCTGCGGATGTACACACGTCAGCGATTTTTTGACTATCTGCCTTCATTAAATTATCCAAAAAGTTGCAGTCCGAACAGCCCCTCCTACGCGAAGGGCCTGCGCCGTGCTGGCTCGGATGGATCCGTACCCTTCACGGGTCTCTTCACGGCGCCCGAGAGCACGGCCCGGGGCCACCCTGAAGGTGCACCCTCCACGGGTGGTACCTGGGGCCGTGGCAGGAGCCAGCCCCGCCCTGCGGCCCTGAGGGGTCCTGGCGCCCACCCAGCCCAGGCGACCCGCTCAGGGCGCGCAGAAAGACACCGGGGCCAGCGGGACGGGCTGTGCCCCAAGCCGGATCAGACACGCGGGGGACTCGCGTCTGACCGGCACAACCTCTCCCGCTGCGCCGGGAGGAAGGCGGAGGTCAACGGGGCGAGGCCGGGGGCGGGCGGGGGCGCGGCTGTGGGGCGGTGCCTCCGTGGCCCCGGTCCGCCACCGGTAGGGGGCGGGCGCGCCGCCTCCGCGTTTTCCTGTGCCTCTCGCAGCGGCGGCGGCTCCGATCGGTTTCCTGCTCCCTTGCCGGCAGGCAGGCAGGCAGGCTGCGCGGCGCGGCCGCCGAGGGGACGCGGGAGCTCTGCGCGACGTGGCCGTGCCCGCGGCCTCACAGCCCAGGTAGGGGCTCGCGTCCTCCACGGGGCGGTGGGGTAGGGTGGGGGGGGGGTTGTCAGGCGCCTGCGCTCCCTTTCTGGGGCGGCGGGCGGCCCCCGCCCCGCCCGCCGGCGGCTTTGCCGCCCGGGCGCGCATCGCTCTCCGCTCCGCGGGGCAGCCGCGAGAGGGTGGCGGTGGCCGCCTGCCCTTGCCTCCGCTGCCGGCTTCCCCCGGAGATGCAAATTCCCCGGGACGCCTGTCGCTTCCCCCATTCCCTCCCGCCCGGGAGCTGCCATCGGGAGGGGAGAGGCGGGCCGGCGGCCCTGGGTGTGGGTCAGAGCTGGGCTGCACCCCGGTCCTCCGGGGCCCCTCGGAACAGCCGGGCGGCAAGCGGGGCGGGTGTCTTCTTTGCTCCCCGTTCCCCGAGGCGCGGGTCTCCCCTCCCATCTTCCCAGTTCCCTTCCTCTTCGTCGGCCCGGCCCGGTGAGGGGGCTCACGGACAGCCTGGCGGCAGCGGCGCGGCGGCGGCAGCGGCGGCGGCGGCAGCGGCTGCTCCGCGCCCCGTGCTGGGGCGAGCGCTCGGTGCTGTCGGTGTGCTGGCCACGCCGTTGGCAGGGCGAGAAGGAGGAGGTGGCACCGTGTGGTGGCGGCTCTCGGCGAAGCGGGACGCCTCGGTCCAGTGAAATAAGTGTTTGCAGTGTAGGCAGCCTCTTGCTACTGAAACAAAGACGTAGCGCAGTGAAAATGAAACGTTTCTGCTTTTCAGTGGTTTTGTTCGCTTGTCTTTTCCTGTTGAGTACCGGATTATGGACGTTGTTGGCAGAAAAGGCTCAACTCTTGTTTACGTAAACCGCTAAATACACCGTTACAGTGAACAGTCGTGAACTGATGAAGAAGGAGAATGTGCTGCGTATCCAGGTTTGCAGAGAGATACTTGTCGAAGCAGTCTGAGTTCCTTTGTTTTCTGGACTCTAAGTTGCTGAAGTAGGGATAAATATAGTAATTTTTCTAGGCTTTTTTTTAGTTAAGTGCTACTATATCTTAATTACGTTTTTGGCTGAGATGCTGTGTGACTCACCTGATACGTTTATCTTTCCATTTTCTCATATTTAAAAGAGCTTAAATGACAATGTGATAACCCCAGACTTTTGTAAATATCTCTGCATATACCAGATATTCTTTGTAATATTCTGTGTTCCCTGTAATGCTACACAGGCTTACAGCCCATGGTGGTTCTTTGCTGGTGAACCTGGCTGACTAGTCCTCCTCTTTTAACGAAGTATTTATTTAATACTAACAGCAAAAAAAATTTAGGAAGAAAGAACAAACACAAACATAGAAATGGCTGGTTAATGACTGTGTACAACAGTTTTTCTTTTAAAGCCTGTGAAACTAATCAAGATATGAAAGTCTTCATTAGCACATATCCCCCCCCCCCAAGGATTCTTTTAAGTATGAAGAAATCTTTTTCATCTCTTGGTTTGCATAGTTGTCTGTGTGGCAAAACAAGTTTTGTAACTTGCTTTAAACCTGCAGGTAGGCTCTTCACAAGCTAGTAGCTTGGCATTGTGCAATAAACTAATCACTTCGGGATGGAGGAGGCACCTGGTTTGTTGCAGGCCATTGCTTCCATCTCTTTCCAACAGTCCTGAACATTTTACCCAGTAAGAGTGCAGAGTTAATAGTTACGAAAGTTACCTCACGGTACCCACAAGTTACTGCCTGGTCTCTCTAGGTGCACCCCGAGTGCTTCAGGGCATGCGTACTCTACACTTCTCAATGCTTTAAGAAAAGAGTGATAATATAGGCAGAGTATGAGAATTTAGTGGAACATTGGCAAGCTAATCTTTAAAAAGTGTACTCAATGTTTAGTTTCCAGTTTTGTTTGGAATATTAGCATACTATACAGGAAAGGGATTTTTTTTTTTTTCCCCTGTAAGATCATAAGATGGATCAGTACTATGTAAGCTGCAAAAATAGGAATTTGCTTACGGATTATTTTGTAGCCTAAAGATTACATGTCCATAAGGTGACTTCACAGCAGACATGAAGAACCTGTTCCTTAAGATTTAAATTGTTCAAACAGAAGTTGTCATTCAAATAGAACTTAGGTTCTGGTTTTTAAACCTGCAGTCCCAGTGAAGTCAGAGGGTTGTCGAGTGTAAGGGCTGCAAGTCTTACTACTCATATTGGCAATCAGTATCTCCATGACCCCTAATTTAAGTGATACATATGTTCAGTTTCAAATTTTTCACTACAATCTGCTGAGAAAGTGTAAGATTAAGGCATAATTACTGTAAACGTGCATGTTTTCTGTGCCAGAGTGGCCAGCTGCACAACCCTGTGACAATCATTTTGCTGTCAACAGCACTGGAATTATTGTAATTGTTTCACGTTGATCTGAAACCAAGACTGTCCATAAATTCTCTGGATTGCAATTAGAAAAATGTAATCTGCAATAGCATCAGAAATCATAGCGTCTTACAGTGAAACTTCATGAGATGGCCGAGCAAATCTAACAATCTGATGCTTCTCTGTTTTGCCTCCCAACACTCTTAAAGTTATCTGCTAATTTGGCTGAAGTTACATTAATTCTCTTTTACTGAATTAGCTTTCCTTAGTGAGCCAGATCATGTGGCCTGGGCTGGAGCAACCTGGCAAATGAGCTCACCTATCCCATTAATTTTCATGCTTTGTAGTACTATCCAAGCCTGAGGCCCAGGGATGTGAGAACATGGAAGAGCAGTGAGGAGGAAAGAACTTTAAACTGGTATTGCTGCTTCAAACCTCATTTCTTAGCACCAGAATTTTCATCTCGGATAGATGTTAAAACATCTGTAACCTATAAATAGGTGCTTCTGGCTTGCAACATCATCTAAAATGCTGTGTTTAACCATGAATCCAAGAACAGCCTCCTCATGCTTTTCTTAATGGTATATGCATCCTGAGAGGACTTCAGGATTTTTTTTTTTTTTAATTAAAAGAAATAAATATTTTTTCTGGATATTTTGTAGGTCTAATTCTCCCCTGTAATGAGTTTGCATCTGCCTGCATCTCGATGTTGTTCATAAGTTTAAAAAAACTTATCCCTATTCAGTAGTCCAACTCATTGATAACAAATATTATTTTACCCAGGCTTCCTGAAATCCAGTCACACTTAAGTTTTCACGGGTTGTTATCAATAGTTACTCTTTTGGAATTGTTCAACTATTTTTACTCCCTGTATACAGTACCATATTTCTATGATATAAAAATAGTTTGTATCTTCATTTGCAGACAGAGCTGCAACGTAGCTTTTTCCAGCTCTTGTAGGAGCTGGGTGCTAAGAGGATGGGACTTTGTGGGAGAGCTCCGCATTTAATGTGCACTGCTGTTGAGCCAATGTTAGTGGCAGAAAGCTGCATGATGTGTTTATATGCACAAAAGCATGGTAATTCTCAAGAGGATTCGGTTAATATCTTAACATAAAAATAGATGACACTTACAGTCTCCCCCCTATTCATAAGGTTTGCTTTCTTCTTGTGACTGGCTGGCTTCCTTCTCTCCAGTGTTCTTTTATCCTGGGAAAAAGAACCATCTCTCAGTAGCAAAGAGTCTTTTTCTTGACCTGTTTTGGTATCACCAGTTAGTTGAGTCGTCATTTCACAAACATTTAACCTGGTATAAGCTAGTACTACAGCTGCTACAAAGCTGCTGACCGGCTCTCAGACACTTATTTCTGCCTTTGGATCAGCCCAGATATTCTTGCAAGTAGAGGATGAGGTAGTTGAGGGAACTCCCACTGCTGTTTGCTTCTTATTGGTCAGCTGAACTTCAGTTACACCTCAATAGTTTTGGGGCTGCATTTGAGCTGATCCAGGCAGACCTTTATTACAGGAATTTCTGCAATGATTGATGAATTTCTCTTGCAACAGCATGATCCGGAGAAGCATGGCATCAGGAGTTGTTACAGTATACAGTGATTGCATATCAGCATCTTCATGTCAGCTGTGTGTGGAGTCTCAGTGGTAAGCACCCTTCTGTCACTGAGGGAAGCTGTTCCATAAAATTAGTTTATGTGTACTTAAAGTGGCAAATTTTTCCATAGGTGATGACAGGCAGTAACTTGCTATCTCAGACAACTTTAATTTTTCTCACCTATGATGATTCTTACATTTTAAAATCTCTAAGGATAGAAGATTGCTATGTTGCATTTTAGTTATGAGGATGTACCAATTGTTAACTGAATATTGAAGTATACAGAGTATATGTATACATAAAAATAGAAAAATAATACATTGCCCCTAGAATTTTTTTTTACTGTGAAATTAGGTCTTCTCAGATTTGGCTAATGTGTTTGGTGCTTGTTCCTGGAAGATTGCAACTAGCCAGGGGGTAGGTTATGGATCTATGTTCTAATAGCTTCATTCTCAGAAACCAGTCTAGACACTTCTGTGGCAAAACCAGCAGTTTTTGTTGCTGGGTCTTCAGTAGGAAGAAGTGAGTCACTCTAGAGCTGTAAAGGATCATTCAATAGACCAACTTCCTTACAGAATCATAGAATCCTGTAGAGTAGAGAAGATCTTTACAGTCAAGTCCAACTAATAACCCAGCACTGCCAGGTCACTGCTAAGCCATGTCCCTAAGTGCCATATCTACAAGTCCTTTAAATACCTTCAGAGATGGTGAATCCGCCACCTCCCTGGACAGCCTGTACTAATGCTTTACAACCCTTTCAGTGAAGAAATTTTCCTAATATCCAGCCTAAACTTCCCCTGGTGCAACTTGAGGCAGTTTTCTCTTGTCCTATCACTTCTTACTTGGGAGAAGAGACTGACTCCCACCTCACTACAGCCTCCTTTCAGGTCGTTGTAGAGAGCGATGAGGTCTCTGAGCCTCATTTTCTGCAGGATAAACAACCGCAGTTCCCGCAGCTGCTCCTCATAGGACTTGTACTCTAGACTCTTCACCAGCTTTGTGGCCCTTCTTTGGACACACTCCAGCACCTCAATGTCCTTCTGGTAGTGAAAGGCTCAAAACTGGACACAGCATTTGAAATGTGGCCTCACCAGTGCCGAGTACAAGGGGACCATCACTTCCCTCCTCTTGCTGGCCACACTGTTTCTGATACAAAGCAGGTTGCTGTTCGCCTTGGCCACCTGGGCACACTGCGGGCTCCTATTCAGCCAACTGTCGACCAACAGCCTCAGGTCCCATTTCACCAGGCAGCTTGCTAGCCACTGTTCCCCAAGCCTGTAGTGTTGCATGGGGTAATTGTGACCCAAGTGCAGGACCCAGCACTTGGCCTTGTTGAACCTCATACCCTTGGCCTCAGCGCATCGGTACAGATCCCTCTGTAGACCCTACCTACCCTTAAGCAGTTCATCACTGCTGCTTAACTTGGTGTCATCTGCACTTACTGAGGGTGTGCTCAATCCCCTCCTTCAGATCATTGATAAAGGTGTTAAAGAGAACAGGCCCCAGTACTGAGCTCTGGGGAACACCACATGTGATCAGCCACCAACTGGGTTTAACTCCATTGACCCGAATGAATGGAGCTGCCCCTTCACACAGTTTTTTATCCAGTGAAGCACATGCCCATCTGTCACGGTTTTAAGATGGCTTCGGCAGGGGTGAGCTTTTGTTCTTCCCCTTCTCCTTTTCCCCGAAGCACAGGAAAGTTTTCTCCTGACTTTTGGAAAAGAAGCGCCAACCCTCTCGGTTCCCTGATTGGAAGTCGAGATGTTCAGACACGCCTCAGCGAATGAGTGCATAAAAAGCGGAGTTTAAGAAGCTCCCCAGGGGACTAGCCGCGGCACTTTTGATTCTCTGTGCCGCAGGACTGTGAAGCTTCACCAGAGAGAGAAAACCATCCGCGGTTACCTCAATGCCCCTGGAGCAGGAAAAGACTCCTTCTGCGAAGCAGGTAGACCTTTCTGCTCTGCCGGTTACCGGCGGGGGTGGCTTTTGGACTGAGTTCGACCCGATAAGGGGTAAAACTGGCTATAAGCCCCCATATCCTGCGTTGAAGGGACAGAAGCTGCTGACGAGGGGAAAAGCGACGAGGGTTCTAAAGGCTCAACTTGGAGCTCCTGCACGTCACGCGGGAAACCCACAGGCATTCCCTGAGAGTCCGGTCCATATCCCGTTCCGCAGATGGGGAGAGCCAGAAGCCTTGGGGTTTTGACCCTGGTGAACTCAAGTCTTCTCCCAGCTACCCTGGAGGAAGAAGGACTACGTTCCTGCATGAAGGTTTGCTCTAGGAGAAGTTTTTCTCCGACTGAAAACTTTTCGAGGTGATGGACAATGACTTCCTTTCCCCCCCCGGTGGTGCGACCGCGTGGCAGGTTCTTTCTTTGTAAACGGGAGATGTGGGTCGAAACGAGAGACTGTACTATAGCTGTGGATGCCTATTTATATATTTATCAATCTCTCTCTCTGTCTCTTTCCTTACAGTCCTATTTGTATTTAAATGATTGCTTTATGGTTTTAATTGTGTTCACTATTAAAACACTTCTGTTTCTCACCCCACTTAAGTTAAGCCCTGTGTATCACATTCCTTTTCCTTTGCCTAAACAAAGCCTAACGAGCTATGAAGTTCTTTTGTGTAGGTCGTGAAACCTTTTTGGATATAATAGCCTTATAGTTTTAACCCGTGACACCATCCAAGCCATGAGCAGCCAATTTCTCTAGGAGAATGCTGTGGGAAACAATATCAAAGGCTTTACTAAAGTCCAGGTGGACAACATCCACAGCCTTTCCCTTGTCCACTAAGCGGATCACTTTGTCATAGAAGGAGGTGAGGTTAGTCAAGCAGGACCTGCCTTTCATAAACCCATGCTGACTGAGCCTGACCACCAGATTGTCCTGTACGTGCTGCATGATGGCACTCCATAACCTTCCCTGGCACTGAGGTCAGACTGACAGGCCTATAGTTCCCTGGATCCTCCTTCTGGCCCTTCTTCTGGATGGGCGTCACATTGGCTAACCTCCAGTCAACTGGGATCTCCCTGTTTAGCTAGGACTGATGGTAAATGATGGGAAGTGGCTTGGTGAGCACTTCCACCAGCTCCCTCAGTACCCTTGGGTGGATCCCATCTGGCCCTGTAGACTTGTGCATGTCTTAAGTGGTGCAGCAGGTTGCTAATGATTTCCCCTTGAATTATGGGGGTTTCATTCTGCTCCCCATCTCTCAGCTCAAGGGACTGGGCACTTTGAGAGTAACTGGTCTTACCGTTAAAGACTGAGGGGAAGAAAGCATTCAGTACCTGAGCCTTTTCCTCATCCTTGGTCGCTATGTTTGCCCCCACATCTGATAACAGATGGAGATTCTCCTTAGCCCTCCTTTTGTTGCTAATGTATTTATAGAAACATTTTTTTATTGTCCTTCATGGCCATAGCCAGATTAAGTTCTAGTTGGGCTTTGGCCCTTCTGACTTTCTCCCTGCATAACCTCACAACATCCTTGTAGTCCTTCTGAGTTGCCTGCACCTTCTTCCAAAGGTCATTAACTCTCCTTTTTTACCCCGAGTTCCAGCCAAAGCTTTCTGCTCAGCCAGGCTGGTCTTCTACCCTCCAGGCTCATCTTTCAGCACATGGGAATGGCTTGCTCCTGCACCTGTAAGATTTACTTCTTGAAGAATGTTCAGTCTTCCTGGACTCCTTTGGCCTTCAGGACTGCCTCCCAAGGGACTCTATTTCTCTTCATTTCTGTGTATCTTCCATCTCATCACTGACAAATGATAGCCGGTCTAGTGCTAATATGGACCAGTAGCAGTCGTTTGCCTGTACCGCAGGAGCACTGCAATTCTGAGTACATCATACAGCATGGAGGTTATTAGCCACCAACGGTAGTCTCCTATCTGCGATATGATCCTTCTCTGCAGTGTCTGATAGACATAGCATGGCCCCTCTGCATGTTGGGCTTGCTGTGCCACTGCTACCCCTTCTTCTCACAGCTGCTGTGTGATGTTTTCCCTGCTGGATGCTCCACTCAGCCTGTGGCACACTCTATCTTGCAAAAGGTCAAACCCCTGCCAGAGTGCTGCCTCATGCGGGAGATGTGGTGGAGCAGGAGTTTTTGTGTCCTTTAGAACGAGAGAGAGAGATATCAATAGTGCTCTGAGCAGTGGCTGCCACCATGAGTACTTCCCCCAGAAGCACATACCACCTTCCTGGTGAGAACAGCTTGCTACTCAGCAAAGGTTGAAAGTCCTCTCCAACATGCAGCCTCAGATCGTGCTGAGTTTCTGTTAGAGAAGGTTAAATGCTTGGTAGTATCATAGTAGGTTTTTTTGGCAACAGTATTTGGTGATGTCTCTTGCTAATATTGGTACCCTTGATCCTCTCTGCCTCACAAAGTGTATAGGAGCTCTGTGCCTTGCTGTGTCTGTGCTCTCGATGTGCAGCTCTGTGATGAGGTCAATGCGTGGTGGTCTGTGCAGTAGGTGAATCTCAATCCTAAGAAGATGATGTCATTCTGATGTCTTAAAGCTACTATATAGAGTCTATTTGTGCTTGGGGAGAAGAACAGTGAGGAGGAGATTGGTCTTCCTGGAGTAACCTAAAACCTATAGAGGAAGTATTGGTAATGCCACTTTCCTGTTCTGCTTGCTTGGTAACTTTATTTACAATGAGCCCCAGTGTGAAGTGATGTGCTGTAACTGTAGCTTCAAATAAATTTCTGGGGTGGTCATGTGTGGTCACTTTCAAGGTAAAGTGACTATATGTATGTTAATCGTTCTTCAGACCCATAGCTATGTGTGGGGCAGGATAAGGTACATGGTAGTGATGCATTATTCTGATAACAGGCTTGGTATTTTTTTATTAATACAAAGATGTGAAAGCTGTTGTACGTTTGAAACGTGTACTGGATCCTGGCAACACCTTGTTTTGAGTGAGACCTGGTGATTTTGTAGATAAATGCATTGCAAAGCTTTATTTACTCCTTTTGTGGTGGAGAGACTGAACATACTCTGCTGTCTTATGAAATCAAGGTGGTAATTTGTTTCTTGAAAAAACATGACAAAACAAATCGGTGGTTTTGGATTTTTGAACTGGTGGTTATTGCAGCAGTGCTTCAGTTACAAACTAGTTTGTTCTTCTTTTGACAGAAGAAACTGTTAAACCTCACTCTCTTAAATCTCTGTAGTGAGATTTGTGTTCTTCTGTGCTGAAGTTGGAAAACAAGTGGCTGAATGAGGTTCCATAGTTGTCCTTGAGGATTTTATCCGAGTTTCCCTGCGTGATTTTATCCAACGCGGTGAAATACAGGGCTGAGATTCTCTTTAACAGGTACAACAGCAGCAATGGTACAGTTTACTTTATCACATATAAATAGTATGGATTTTAGGGACAGTAAATTAAATCCTGTTTTTAAATGTAGAGACCAGTAAACTTTGTATAATATTTGGGAAGAGTCTTCAAAGGACAAACTGGGCGCTTATGAGGTTTGGGCTTTTTTGTTTGTTTTTCTTGTTGTTGCTTTAATTGCAAGAGGAATGTGGATTGAGTTTCATTCTCAGTGGGAAGAATGCCATAGTACTTTTATCCGGAGCTTCCTAGGATTCAAGAGAATTTTTCTGAGTTTGAAACTGACTAGTCTGTGTTGCCTAAGCTGAAAGTACTGGATTGATGCCACTAGCAAAAGCTTCCATGGTCAGGGATTTGACACATCATTTGGGGAACATTTGTTTTGCCCATCAGGTATCAAAACACTGTCATAAAGCTTCTTGTCACGTACATTTCCTTTCCTGAAAGTGAAACCAAATATCAGTATTTTCAACACAGGACATGCAACAGCAGCTGAACTACCTGTTTTCAGTTTTGGAATAAGGTTGGTTTTCATTTGCTAAGTTTATCTGTGTTTCATTTGCAGTTGATAGAAGTAAAATAAAATGTTGTTTTAAGGAAACACTTTGGATCTGATTCATTGTTGTCAGAACACCAAGCTGAATCTCACACGTATATGGAAGAATACAATTCATATGATATCATTTTCCTAAGTAGTTGGTAATTATACTTCATGGTAGTATGTGTCTCAAAGGAGAGAAAAAATACATATCTGGATCTGTAAGTTGTTAGGTGTGAACAAGCCTTTTGCCTGTGTGGAGTTCTGCCGTAACCACAAGGAATTCGTATGGATATAGGAGTGCCTGTAGGGAACAACTACTAGGGTCACAGCCTGTGTCATCAGAAGACACAAATGGTGCATGATTATACAATAAAATTGAACTACGGTGGTTACTCTTTTAAAGATGTAATTCTTTTCTTTGTGTGCCCTTCATCTGTTTCAAATTAAATGAATTCTGTAAACATAGTGGAAAAACTATGTGTAGTCTAGTAGAAGGGTAAGCAATCATCTGGGTGAGGAAATGCATCTTGTATTTGAATAAAATGATCATATTAGAAGCCTAGATTCCTACTTGAATTTAGACTTGGAATGATTTTGACTGTCTCAGCTGTTTGGTCCATAGCATGTAATTCAGGTTGGCACAACCACCGGTTTAAAACCAAAGCTTGCATAAGAATAGCTAATGTGTCCCTGACATATCTAATTCACTGTGTAATTTTGTATAGAAAACCACCACTGCTCTGAACTGCTTGAAAACAACAGACTGAAGTATCTATTAACAGAGGCTGGATTAAGCAAAATGTTGTTTCACTGATTGCGTTTACCAGGTATGAAAAGGTAAAATGGCTTTCTTTTCAGCTGTTCTTTGATAGGAAAAAAATGCACCTGCTAATCATTGTGGAAGGCGGTTTGTGCTGCAAAAAATAAACACTGTCTTAATCTACTCATGACTCAGAAATAAAAATAAAAGCTCAAGCCTTTTTTTTTTTTTCATTTGGTACTAAGTAATTTTGAATGCTTATCTAATTCTTGTACAGTGCACTTGGTGTGCCATTCATATCAACAGATGGTAAATAGAGTTAAAAACAGGTATAACATTATTTGACCATTTTTGAATGTATTTAAACTTTAAAATCCTGTTTGGGGGAAAAATTTCCCTCTGAACTTAATTCAAAGCATCTCAGACTAATAGGGACTTAGTATTACTTACCTGGATACAGATTTGCATATAATAGTGTAGAAATATGAGATTAATAATGAAGGGGACACTAACTGGTACTTTTAGACTACCTAGGTCAAGAAAACGCATCTCTTGTATTTTTCCAGACTTCATGTGATTTACAGCCTTCTCTTGTATTTCTTGTGTATTTTTGTAGCGGGAAAGTTGTTTTTCTTCAAAATTATAGCTACAAATAGATAAGCAGCAACCGGTGGATATTGAGAACAGTCCACCTCTGCATCTTTTAAAACAATTTTTAAACTACACCTTAGAGGTAAGCGACAAAGGTGTCCATTCCTTACTTCATTGTTTTCACAGTTCCTTGCGAAGCAAACCTGATTCTTTCAGCCCTTAGCTGTTTTATTTAGGTCATGTAATTGTTATCTAGATTCTTCCATTTGGGGATTATGCTTTAAGATAGACTTAGAAAAAGCTACATATGGGTCTCAGTTAAAAGTCTAGATAGCTCATAGAGCAGAGTATTTTTTGTTTGTTTAGGCAGAGCAGAATAATTGCTTTTTGTTTCACACACAGCAGTCCTGTTGGTGAAGTTCACAATGAGCAGTTACACTTGCAGCAGTACCCCATTGTTGACCCCAATATTACAGAGCTGCTGTAATCTCTTGGATCCTTTTCTTCATTACTGCTGCCTGTTTTGCTGCACTTGTTGCCTGTTCGAAGTGTATTACTTTCTGTTTTATTAAATGTCATTGTTGATTTTGGGACCTTTTTCTAATTATCTAAGGTCAGAATTCAGAATTAGCCTGACCTTCTAAATTCTTGCCTCTCATCTTTGCTGGTTTTGTGTCCCCATTTCATAAGTATAATCTATGAGTGCTATCAAATTAATTATGGAAATACTGTTACCCTGGGAAAGTAGTAGACTAATCTGCATGTTTCATTAGTATCCATAAAAACATTTATTACAATTGAATTTGAACCCCCCTTTATAAACAGAAATACATTACAAGTTGACAAAGCTTTCATGCATGGTAAGCAGGACAGAGGCTATGCCTGAGTAACATGTGCCCTACATCATATGTCCCACATCACTGTCCCTGGATAAGTGTTGAGCAAGGCTGTTAATTGATCGAATTGAATTACATTTATTTTGGGACTGTAATCTGGACTTCATTCAGAGTTGAGTCACTGTGGCAGTATTAAAAACTGTTTGTATGTATTTTATCAACTTTGCCTCAATACAGTTTCCTCTTGCACCATGATTCTAGGAAGAAAACTTGCTCAAATTAGTCAGATTTGTGCTGAGTCTGTCATCACCACACAAGTTAGTCAACAAGTGGAGTAGGGGAAAGCCCTTTTCTTTGGGGTTTTTTTTTTTTTTATTATAAGCTGCCGTTTTCTGCTTCTGTTATGTTGCCCTATGTATAGGATTTTGGGCTGTCATGGGAGTTGCTTGGAATGGCTTCAGCACTGAAAATGACAACATCTGGAAATTGCCCTGTCTTGGCAAAAAGTACAATGCACAAAGATGGGTGGAGTAGAAGAAAGCAACCAGTAACCTCAGGTCCCAACTGTCTTTCTGCATACCCACTCCCTCCCTAGTAGTTTGCATCCAGAATAAATAACTCTTTTCATGCAACTCCGTGCAGGGTACTAGATAATGACATGCCAGTGTTCAAAAAGGATTTACATGTAACCTGTTTTCTCTGGTTCAGTGAGCTCGTCTACCTTTTCCTTCCTATTCTTGAGGTACTGGGCTGTGCTGAAAGAGCAATTTCTGAACTTGCTAATATGGCAGCTCCAGCTTCCCACCTGTCTGCTGGTTTTCTCTTTTGTCATTACGCCCATGATGTTCTGCCAGTTCAGAGAACTTTCTGTATCAGCTTAACAAAGCACTCCTTTCTTCTTTGTTTTCTACTATTAAATGTTTTACAGCCTTACGTACTGATATTGTACCATCTCGCTGGACCAGCATGGCTGGCTGGCTGAGCTTGGTCGATGGTTAGCATCGTTGAAGCCTTATAAGGAGAATACCTGCCAGCTACTGACACGAGGTCTGACTCTACCAGCCTGTAGACCACAACCTCTTCATATTTCTGTGCTCTTTATTTAGGATGTGGATACAGCTTACTGTAGTTGAGGTCAGTGGTCTGAATGTCTTGCCGCTGATTGTCCTCCTGAGTGCTGCTTCCTGTGAACCGGTGGTGATAGGCAGTGGATTCAGAAAACTCTTCAACAAATGTGGTCATTTCTGAGAGAAGATGTGTGCACCTTTAGCACTTAATGAGATAATAGGAAAAGGAGAGCCTGCTCCTTCAGCCTCACAAAGAGTTGCACAAGATTCCTTTGACAAATAGGAATATCAGAAGTTTAATCAATTAGCTGAATTTCCCAGTGATGTTCATCTGTGAGCATATGCATGTGCCATAAGCAGATATTTGACTATGTTGATTGTAACTAGAATTTGTTCTAACTTAAAATGCCTTTACTGCTGTTCATGATAGATGTAAACCTGCAGTTCGCCACACCTCTCCTTCCAATAGGCCACTCTGTAGGGAATTTCCTTTCTCTTTACGTACAGGAAAACTAGCATCTGAAGGGACTGGTTTTAGGTTCTTCTGTGAATAGCTTCTTGTTTCAAGGCTCTTGCTGCCGCATGCAAGGGATTTTTTGGTTTCTTTCCACTGCCTAAGTTTTAGACCTTGACTGATAAACCTCTTAAGTTCTGCACCAAGAAAACAATCTGAAAAAAAAGAAAATCCATGTTTCACAATCATACAGCTTCCCAAAACCAGCTGTTTTACTTCGTGAATGGTAGATGTTGATGGTTTCTGTTGCCTGTTTTGTGGTGCTCTCCTTGGCCTTTGTGTCTGTATAGGGTTCTGCAGTATGTATTGGGGGCTGCCTATAGACTGGACTACAGGCTGCGCTTCCTGTCTCAGTCTCTGACTAATAAATGTCTTGTACTGCCTAACAGAGAGAAATTATGTAATAAAGTGATTAACCATATGACTGGACATTCATAACTCCAGAAGATGCTTAGGTTGTACTTCTGCTGCCCGTTTGATGAAATCTTATGTCAATGAGGAGAAAAATAGTGTATGTTTGTTTTTTTTAAAACCAATTCCTAGGCAATCAAAAGACTGTTTGTGCATCTGAGTCCAAGCAAACTCAGTTGTAGTTTTGTGTTCTTTGTTTTTAAATGACACTAAAATACAAGCTATTAGAAATTCCAAATCTGTTTTTATAAGACTTCCGTGCTGATGCTGTCTTTACACTAAAGATGTGCAGTAATGGTCTGTAAGCATTCATAAGGGCTCATGGCCTGTCCTATTTTGTTCCTGTTCTGTCTTGAATGGGGGAAAAAATAATGCTAAGATAATGCTGTGTAGGAGAAAAGGACTTGGTGTTCATAAATTATACTCTTGCAACTGG
Source organism: Bucorvus abyssinicus (assembly GCA_009769605.1). Lineage (NCBI taxonomy): Eukaryota > Metazoa > Chordata > Aves > Bucerotiformes > Bucorvidae > Bucorvus > Bucorvus abyssinicus. The sequence continues at coordinate 24,944,184 of CM020025.1, forward strand.
AAAATGCTGTACAATGTTTATCTGTAGTGTAACAGTCCTGCATTTATTCTCTAGATCAAAACCCACAAATTTTTGGTAGGCTGTAATTTAGGAAAAGAATCTCTAAAACACTTTCAAAATTCCTTTCAAGTTGAGGCATAGTATGGTCATTTTTACTTTTTCTAAATAAAAAATACTTTGCACTTCAGAAAATACATCTTACCTGCTGTCTGTTTGTTGATTGTAACAAATAATGGTCACAGACTGGTGGATGAGGGCATTGGGATGAAGGCATTCTTCAGTCAAGGTTGGATCATGTGAATGTTTCACTTAGTTTTTGCTTTTTGGTTTTGTTTATATTCTTGCTTTCATACTTTGAATTGTTATGTGTTTTTGTTTATAGTAAAACGAAAAAGAGTAAACTTTTTTTTTTCCCCAGCAATGACTTAAAACAAGCTCATGGTTGTTCAAACTAGAAATGGTTTTTATTTTACTGTTGATATATTTCTGGGGGTGGGGAGAGAAAGGAGAGAATAATCTGTTCACAGACTTTGAAATTAATTGAGTTTATCTGCCCTGACAGATTCTTTTTGCCTTTTTATAAGACAGATAAATATTACCCTTTGGCTGAAAGAAGATATTATATGGATATAATATATGTGGCGATAAATATAAAGGATTTACTATGTCCGTAATATACTTTGAGTTTATTACATTTTTTTCAAACTCGGCCTTAGTATAGATGATGCAAGATGATTCAAGAAGATCCTTGAATGACAGTAGTTTTTTCTTTTGCCATGTTAAATGTAAATAGTTATGCAGCAAAATACAAATTCAGAAATAGATTTTTTTTTTTTTAAATCCAGAAGGGAAGTACTGATTACAGACTGTTACTTGTATGAATGCCTCATGTATTTTAGAAAGTAACTGAGGGCTCTTTCTTACTTATGATAAGAAGAAATGAGATAGATCAGTTCAGGAAGCATACTGTTTTCAAGCAAATTCTAATTTTGGTTCATTGAAAATTTTTTTTTACATGCTTAATCTACTTAACTGTTGTAAAACAAATTACTGTACTTCTAGTAGATATGTAGAGTTTCATTAGTGAAGGTTACAATGTTTGCCAAACCTGATTAACATAGATACCATGTCAGTGCTGGAGGTGGAAAGTGGCTGTGCGTGGTCGTCTTTGCTCTGCAGTTCTTGAATCGCAAGTAGGGGGAAACTAGAGACAGATGATGTCCAGGCTCAGTGCAGAGAGCTGAGCATGACCTTGGTGCAGAGCCAGCAGCAGCTGTGGCTCTGCAGACTGAGGGCAGGAGATTTAGTAAACCCCAGGGACAAGGGGTTGCTTGAGGAGGAGGAGGCAGCCTTTGAGAAGAGTCTGTATAGGTTGTGGCCCATTTTGACTTTGTGGTGACAAGCTCTTCTCAAGAAGAAACTTGCAGGTGCATATGTGGTATTTGCTCATAGGCAATGGTTTGCACTTTATTCTGAAAGTCTCAGTTCTAGGGTTGGTGCTTCTGTTGCCACTGACCATCATGTGAATCTTCTGGATGGAGCTCTCAGTGACAAAAACCTTCTTTCAGTTCCAGTGAATGCAGTTTATGCAGTGTCCTAAAGGCCAAAAGCGTAAATCTTTTCTCTCCAAAGCATGGTTTGCTATGTTACATTGTCAGATAACAGCTTGCATCCAAAAGTTGCTAGGACTTTGAAGCAATGCAGATGGAGTTGTTGACCTTTGCCGCGTAGTTTTAGGCAACCAAAGACTGCTTAGATACAGCACTGATAAATACTTAAGTCAGAGATTGAAGGGTTGAAAGTTGAATGGAATTTGTAGTGGATTTGCTGAAATTAAATCAATGTTTTTTCATAACATTTGTTTTGTGGAGTAAGAAATGAAAGCAATAAATCAGAAATCCATTTTAAATCTTCCCTTTACTGTGAGCGTTAAGAATTAGGTATTTAGGACGATCATAGTTACTGTCATTGGCTAGAAAATATATGAGCTTTTTACTGTTAACTCATCACAAAAGTGCTCATTTGGCTGTAATTCCAATGATGTGCTTTTCTTTTTCCCTAGGTGTCTATTTTTAATGCAGTAGTGTCATTAGCTGGGTGAAGACTAAACATGAGAATAGCGGGTAAGTACTCTTAGTAAAATCAGACTTTTGTCACTTGTGAAACAAGTGTTAGTGCTATAGGACAGCACTAACAAGTTGTGACAATAAGGTTTTAAAATAACTAACAGAGCAGGCATTGCTGTTCCATTTACTTGATGTTTAATGAAACTCATTTTGGAATTTGGGATGGTCTAAGATCAAGCAGCTGTTTAAAATGCTTCAGCTGATCTGCAGTGACATACTTTGCCTACTAATTCTGTAAGGTGATGAAGAAATAAGGAAATGGCCAATTGATATCTTAAGCGATTTCTTCCCTGCCTCACACCCCAACCAAAAGTGCTATGCACTGTGTTAGGATAGTGTCTGAAACTTCTTGAATGGTTACTGGGAGTTTGAAAGTAATAAAAGCCTTTTGACAGAGTTAAGTTCCTGTAGTACAGGATTTGGGAAACTCATTATACTTGACAGGAGGTGTAGTGGTTGTAATAGTAAGATCTTTGCCAATATAACACCACAAAAAAACCAATTATTTTAGACATTTCCTTGCAGTAGAATAGCCTGTATGACAATTGAACAGTTTTGAGTTTCCGTTGAGCTTCTGCATTGCACTTCTATCAATAGCTGTAGTGTTAACATTGCAGAAGGAGCAACTGCTGGCCCTTCTGGGAGAGAGCGACACCTTCTTTTCCAAGAGAGTTGCCCATTAACCTTCTTAATGCAGGAAATTAGTCCTGATTTTTCTCAGTACTTCTGAAATTGTTTTATTAATCTCAGTATGTACAACTGGGAGCAACCTTCTAAAGTAAATCTGATAAAGAACTGGAAAATGCTCCAATTCTTAGAAGATGGCGAAATCACCTGGAAAATTACTTTTCCAAACTGCCTTTTTTTCTTTCCATCTAACTACTTGTGTTGCTAAAACCCACAAACAAAGAAGATACAGCAATCCCTGTAGAATGTTTAACCTGTAGCGAACAGGCTGGTTTTTGCTCAAAGTGCTAGAAGAATTTTCTAGGAAATTCCTTGCCTTTCCTTTAGAGGGAGCACTCGCCATTCACTTGAAAGGCTCAGGATATAGAGTTGGGGGGATGGTTAGTGCTCAGACTGTGTTCTTGCTCATCTTGCCCACTATCTACTGAAACAACATGCTATCCAAGTGCCACTTGCTAGCTGACAAATTCCAAAATCTGATACCATCTTGTCTTTTAAAGCAGTGTTACTTTGAAAACCTTTTCTCCACTTCTTAACATATGTTCAGCTCATCTGTTTCCTCTAGTGCTTACACATGGTTCACTTCCCTTCAAGTGCAATAATCTTCGGAGTTCCAACATGATATTTTTAAATTAAGTTTGCATCTTTGTTTTCCTACATAGCATGTATGTGTGACACACATGAAAAGGGAAGGTGGAAGACCAAACTACAAGCAAAGAAAAAAGTTTTATGTCTTTCTTTGTCTTATTTTTCTCTCCCCTTGTCTTTTTTTTTGAGTCTTTCAGAGAGATTGATTAACATCTCTCATCCTTCTGAAGGTTGAGTAATCTGACTATTTTAAGGTTTTCTAAACAGCCCGTTGCAGCAGCAGTCTGAGATCTGCAGGAATATATAGGTTTGGGTTTTTTTTCTGAAGGATTTATTTGGTTAGCAAACTGAGAAATGGAAGCATGCTGTAAGGTTGCTTCTTCCAAACAGTTTGACATACTGGGGTGAGGCTGGCAGGCAGGGTGTTGATCAGATGCCTCCTCACCTAACTTCTCCTCTGTCAAGTAGTATTTTACAATAAGCTAAGAGTGGAGCATTATGTAAGAATCTATTGAAAATTATACTCAAAAATGGCAGGGTTTATGGCAGTACCACATACAGCCAAGTTTCCATTTCAAATGTAAATTGCTGTGACTGTGTGCTTCCAGCTCTTCTCCCAGGAAGTAGTTTGACTGCTCAGCACTGGGGAAAGTTTGGCTTGTGAAAATTCAAGCTACCTGAGGCTTCAACATATTAAAAGGGGGATGGGAGAGATACTGCTTTTGAGTCTTCAAACTTGCTTTTTGAAGGTCAGTAATTTAAGTTTGTTGAAAAGGAGGTGAGAAGTCTTTGGCTGCTTTTTTTTACTGTAGTGCTCAGACCTGACTGACTAAAGCAGCTGAGCTACAGTATGTGAAGAGATCCCTAATCACTCAGTCTTGGCCATACATTAAAATAGAGGCAGCTCAATTGGGGGGCGGGGATGGAAGGAAGTATTAGTGAACAGTGAAGAAACAGGTACACATGACTAAGAACAGGGAAGTGGAATGGAGGAAGGTGGGGAATTTTCCCTTTGGACAGTCACCCATTAGATCAGTTTAGTTCATCTTGTTAAGCTGGATTTACACAGTAAAAGTCCATGGTTTCTGCAGGCTACTGAGCTGAGTTGGTGTAGTGTGGTGTCAGACAAGCATGAGGCTGGAGAAATCTGAGGGCAGGGTATGTAACCTGGTGGACTGGCTCAGTTGCATCCTACGTTATAACGTCCATTTCTTGTGGATTACTTCTGTTTATTGAGTTCCCTCATAATCATCCTGTTTCTGAGTTCCCTTAATGTAATCTGAATCGCATTTCTCATGTAGCTAATTTTTAAAAATTTTTCTCTGCTTCTGAATAGGTGCTGCAAAGTTGGTTGTAGTCGTAGCAATATTTTTATTGACGTTTTATGTCATCTCTCAAGTGTTTGAAATAAAAATGGATGCAAACTTAGGACACATATTTGGTAAGTGATGACTTTGGTTTTGCCAGACATCTGTTAATATTTACTTGAGCCATAATCAAGAATATCATATTCATTTTGCTTTAAGTTTGACTTAGGCTCTTACACAAAAGTTTTGTGTTTGTTTTTATTGTATGTACTTGTTATTTTTTGCACATATTATACATTTATAACATATGTGTATTAAATTATTTTCTGTGTGAAAAATTTAACCTATTCTTCTAATCAGTTTGATTCTTTTGCCCACAAAGTATGCATATTTTTACCTGCTTTTTCTGTTTACTGGTACTTTCAGTCTTGGTCTGGAGTTGTACACTAGGTGTCTTGAATGATGCTTCTGGCAGTCTGCTCTCTACTGTTCCACTGCTTAAGCAATGCAAAATTTGGTTTGGGTGGGCTTCATTGCACAGGTACACTACCATGTACAACTGAATGTGCAGTAATACAAATATTTCAGATGTGTCCAGGTTCTACACAGAAAAGGATTAGCAGCTGAGATGACTTAAATTTCAGAGTCTGTGTTTTGAACCAACTTTAAAGGGGCTTTTCATTACAAAACCCCAAGTTTAGGTACATGGGTAGGGTTCATGTTATTTAACTCCAGATTGCTACTGTGTTGGCTGGTATCTGAACCAGTCACCAGAGGCATCTTTAATAATTGTTGAAGAGACATGGGTGTGATTAAGTGTTACAGATAGATTGTAGATACATGCATGACGAGGTTACTTGTGTCTCTTTCTATCCCAAGAAAGGGAGTCATGAATGGTTGGGTTCAAATACACCTGAGTTGCAGGCTTCCAGTGTTAGGTGAAAGGAATCCCTTCCTGCTGAAGTTGTAAGAAGGGAATTCATTTTACTGTAGTACCCATACCTCCATAAATCTCTGGTGGTTTTGTATCTCCATGGATCTTTGTGTTAATCTGAGAGTCATAAATTAAGGCAGTGCTTCCAAATATGGTTTCTGATCACTTTCTTTCTCATACCATGTAAAGGTTAACAATTTTACGGGAACATAATGTTCAGATATATTTGATACTTCATTTCAACTAACCTGGTTTTATAGGGGGTACAGAAAGGTTTTAAATTTATAGGAGATTTTATAGCAGATGACACTTTAGTAGTAACATCTTGTAAAACTTCTTTTTGCATTTTAGCTAGATCAGCACTGGATGCAGCTGCACGCTGTGAGTATTTATATGCATGTGTTACTGCGGTGACTTGTTTTCACTAATAACAGAAAGACTGTTGAATTTTCATACTTAAGTCTTAATTACACTTTAAATGCAATCAGAAACTGATTTTCCTCTTTTCCTAAATTTTGGTAAAATCTGGTTTTTTGCCAGCTCTTTCAGTTATAATTTTGTCTTGTGGCTTTTGATGACAGTGCTGCAGCAAGCAGCAGGGTGAGAAGTAGAATAATGAGGTACTGCAGGAACATAAATTATTTTAAGCTGCTATGAAACTGCAGATGAGATACTGTTTGTCTTTGCTCTTTTCCTTGAATTCCTTCACAAAACTAACTGGTATTTCTGTTAGCCTGCCTATGGTGCTGTCTCTAAAATACCCTTTTATTTCCTTTGAAAGCTACAAAACCTCCAAGATACAAATGTGGGATCTCTAAAGCTTGTCCTGAAAAGCATTTTGCATTCAAAATGGCAAGTGGAGCAGCAAATGTAGTTGGACCTAAAATTTGTGTAGAAGATAACATGTAAGTGTTTTTACCTGCTGTCTCTAAGCATCTCTTTCAAATACTGTCTTGGATCACTTTGCACACAACTCAGTCGTTTAAATGATCATTTGTAGGTTCTGTTTTGCCAAAGGTTTGACCACATGAAAAAATGATACTGCATTATAACTTGATCTCTGATGAAGCACAGTTAATACTCTGCAGTAAGTTCAGAAATGTATGCTATTTTAATACATGCAAGGTAGCTTACACTTTATTTCAGGTTTACAGACTTAAGGATTATTTAGACTTTGTCAAGTCAGGTGGAAACTTGCCTCCAAGTAACTTGTTCTTGTGCCTCTAATAGTAATTCAGTGACTGATTTATTTTTCAGTAGTTACTCTTGGTGTTTCTGAGTGTCATTAGCAAGAACTGTGGAATTGTCTTTTGCAAGTCATCTTTTCAAACTATCTATTTCCATAGTACTGATGTCAGAACATATTTTCCCCTTTTCTTTAAAGGATAACTTCAGAAGGGAAAAAATACTGCTTTAATGATCATTAGTTATTTGATTGTGTGGATGGTAACTGAAGTAAATAAAATGATTGTGAAATGAGGAAAGGAACTGCTTGAAACAGTTTGATTTTGAGTTAAGTCCTGCCTTTCTCGTAACTGTATTTTTAACACAGTATTGTCAATAATACTGTGCGTAGAGTATTTAACTGAATATCTTTCAGTAATCTCCATAATGGGACTATTAATATTTGGTTTTAGACTTTGTTTATTTGCTGTTAGGTTGTTCCTGCTTGTTGTCACCCAGTGTGCAACTCTGTATAACATAATCTATTCACTCTAATTTTGCATGTCTTATGTCAGAAAAGACATGATGTTGGTATTGTTGGGATATTTTTTTTAGTATCAGTCACTCTTACAAGCCTTTGCCTTCCATTTACATTTAAACTACTCCAGTTTAGCTGTTTCTCAGCCCATGCTGTGTTTGTACAGAGTGGTTCAGAGAGTACATACAGGAGTTAGTGCTAATGATTTCAAGACCAAATGGCAATGCCACCGTGAACAACATAACCCCATGTAATAGAATAAATAGGGTAATTAGAATAAAAAGTAATGGTTTATGTTTTCCATCACTTTACTCTCTAGAGTAACTCTGTAAGATTAGTATTATATGATCTTAAAGAGAAGCCTGTAGTTTTAATGCTGACTCTGGGAATTAAGGTGTAGTGAAGGTGAAACAGGAGCTTCTTCCCTTGAAAACTAAACACATGCAGCTTCTTCACTTTACGTTGTTAGTAGAAACATGAGCACCATGCAAATTTCAAGCTGTTCTTCTGTGAATTGTCATAACTCAAGCTTGCTTGCTTGTGTGGCTGTGCATTTGCAGCAGAGCATCACGGTGCAGTTGGGGAGCATGTGCAAAGTGAGCATGAGCTCACCGTTGGCACATGCTAACTAAAAGCTTCTGGGTTCTGATTTGCATTCTTGTTATTGATTCACGTTGAGACTTTGGCCAGTCTTATCTAATCTCTCTGCATGGTGTTCTTATCGGTGTTAGAAGACTTGCTACCTTCTCATTCCAGTTGCTAGGAAGCTTAATATCTGTGAAGACGTGAAGACGAGGTGGTTCACTGATTAAAAGTTGTGGAAGTGCAAGTAATATTTTTAACTCCACTGTTGTAGGTTTCGGGTTTTTATTTTTTAAATGTCTTGCTTACTGGTTAACTAAGAAGGGACTGATGTTCCTGTCAAAAAAAAAAAAAAATACTGGATATTTCACTCAAAGTGATGAAAAGAAAGTTTTTTACTGGCAAGAAATTCTCTATTCTTTTAATACTAGCATGCCCCTTAGTACACAGCTTTTGGAGTCTTAAGTCCAGTTTTCCTTGTTTAAAAACAATTCTGAATTCCTTCTGAGGAAATAAATGTCCACCAGAAAATTTAATTAAGTTTATATTATCTCCTGCATTGCTCATGTTTGTTTTGTCTTTCAAAAGCTCTCATAACTTGTTGATTGTAATTTGTTGGAAGAATTCTAAAGCTGATGAGTGGCTGCCCTCCTGTGAGAAAACTGTCACATTGCAGCCTGTAGTGTTTGACTTAGTGCACAAACTATCTCAGGTGTGTAAAGTAGTATCTCAGAGCTCTGAGAGAACTTATTTCCTCTTCAGTAGCTCTTTTTTTTTTTTTACTGGTATTTTGTGAACTCACTCCTGCCAAATGCTGTTTTTCTGATTACTTTATATTTTTCTTCATAATTCCAAGACAAGGAAGCAGGGACACGTTTTCAGAATTTGTCAATGATATTCACAACATAGGTTTATTGCTGTGTATTAAAGGTAAGGATGTCACTTAGTTTATGAGAGCACTGAAGGTGCTGTTATAATTCAGAATGCATTGAATTTCTCAACTTTTCTTTTTAATTATAGAGATATTTTGGTGTGAAATATGAATTCTGCTGTGTATAGAAGTTCAGTTATAGCCTTGTTCTATATTGGGAGGACATAATCCAAATTATAAAATAATACTGTAGTCATGATCAAAATATTAAATATTGTAGTTGCTACTTCATGGACTTTTTAGTGGAAGGGGTGATAGTGCTATACTTCTTTACCAGCAACTTTTCCATGCAGTTTTACATCTTCTATTAAGAAGCCAGTAACCTTATAGCAGAATGTTGCACTACATTCCTTTAACTAGTAATTCTTGTATTAATATTTGCAGGGATTTTTTGTTGTCTGAAATTCATTATAAATCCTGTTGTGTGTGTGGATTTTCAGCATCGAATCACCCCAGTATTTGATATTTTTGTTGTGTTTATTTACAGATAATTTTGTAGTTAAAATAAAAGCAAGTTCTTACTCTTTCTGGTAAATAAAATGTCCACTAAATTTCGTACGAGCAAAGGATTGTGTTCAGAACTTCACTGCCTTTTTTTCCATTTATATTTTCAGTCTTTATTTGCCATATGTTTTTATTGTTTAGAACGGATGCTCAGACATGGCATGAAAATCATGTGATAGAGAAGAAATGATTCTCCAGTGGCTAAAATGCTTCTGTAGTTCCGGATTAAGCAGAATTGAATTCTGCATTTCAATAAAAGATTTCACGTCTTCTGTTTCAGAAGTTACTGAATTAGAGTTTTAATTTTAATCAGAATTTTTGGCAGATGGTATAATTCAAAAGACTAAGAGAAGAATACGGAGTTTTTCATCTCTGGAGTGGTCCACCCACCATGGCCCAAGGCAGCACAGCATGCTAGCTAACGGTCTTGATGTTCCCATTAGCTCTTTTTTACAGCTCTGAAGGCTTCCATTTCACAGTGCATCTCTTCTTTCCAGATCGTTTGCTGCTCAGAATTTGGCCAAGAAATTGCTGTCATAGCCTGTGACGGTTTTGTTGGAATGTGTAACTGTACTCCAAGATTACCTTCAACTTCTGTTTAAAGTCTCATCAGTGTATTAACTATTTTTGTTGGATTTAGGTTTCCTGTTACAGGTACAAGTAACTACAAAGGTGACTGCTTTGACTTTCTTGTTTCTCTAGTATGATGCGGCAATACTAATTTTAAATGCCGCTGTTCAGTTAGGTTTTACACTCATTAACACATTTTTGTCATCATGTGCTTACAAAAAAGCTTTAAATGTTGGTCACATGACTATGCTAAGCTCCTCCAATTATTATTTGTTTCAGGCTCTTTAACTGCAAGGAATTTTCTTAGTAGCACTTTTATTTTTTTGTGACACTTTTAATATACACATATACTTTGAACCCAAGATGATTAAGCGATCAAATGAAATGGATACAACTGGGGATATTTGATCTATTGTTCTCAATTCAGTGGTGCTGTAAGAGCACACAGATTAGTTCAAGTTTTTGCTTCTTTTAAGTACTTGTGAACACATGCTCTTTCAATTATGTATCTCTTACAATTTGATCCTATTTAAAAACCAAAAATATTTCACATCAGAAAATTGTCCTATTAAAAATAAAATTGTTTATTTTGTTTCAGTTTAATGAGTGGAGTTAAAAATAATGTTGGCAGAGGAATAAATGTGGCCTTGGTCAACGGTAAGTGACATTTTAAGTGAGCAGATTATCTTAATTTTCAAATTGTTTCCAAAATTTAAGGTGAGATACTAAGGGATGGTGAAAGGCAAGCAGGAGAATAAAAGGAACTATTCAGCGTATTTACACTGAGATAATGTCAGATCTTGACACTTAGACCTTTTCGTTAGAAAGTAGAAAAACTCAGTGCATTTTTGTATCACTCAGCTAGTACTGTGGTAAATGTTTTCACTATACATTTTTAGAAACATCAGATAAATTCAAAATGCATGCATAAAATGGAAAAAGACATGAGATGCTACTTCTTTTGACTTTGTGTGTTGCCACCACTAATAAAACTTTGTAGACTAAATTCTTCTGTTGCTCGCTTTTCAGTGAAACTTATTTAACAATTCTGTTACTACATGAAAAGACCAGCTCATTTCCTAGCTTGAAATCAGTAAATGTGATTAGTCTGTATCTACAGATCTTGTTCCTAAATACATCATGTTATGTAAATGTGTTCAGGATTCTTAACTTTCATTAAAGCCAAACGAATTTACCTGTGTGTCGCCTTGAAAGCTGAACTGAATATCAGTACTGGCAGATTTGTCAACATGTAGGATGCAATTCCTTGTAGCACTGAGATGGCACTTCATCGTTTCACTGCAATATAAATTCACGATATTTTTGGATTGTGCTCAAGTTTATGTCATTTAAACCATGACTTGAACAATGTGCACCTAATCCTGTTCTGCCCTCAAATTGTCTCAATTTGTTCAAATCCAAAATACCCATCTTTGTATTACATAGCTGCCAGTCTTTCTTCCTGTCTTCCAAACTTTAAAAGAATGTATGTATTAAAAACTGCCTTCTAGCAAATGTTGCCTTTGTAGACAGCATAGTTAAAAAAAAAAAAAAAAAAAAAGCTAATGAGATGACTATATTATCCACTTTCTTCTATTCGTTCTGGATGTTTAAATTGACTAAGAATCAATTAGCAAAACATGCAGTGTAATTCTAATCTTTACTTTCCATGTGGCACCAAAGGCAAGCTCTAACTGGACTGTCTATTTTTGCAAAAACTACTTTTAAAAAAAAATAAAAGGCAAATATGTGAAGTGAATTCTCTTTATTGGTTTTAGAGGCTGTGGGCTTTTTGTTTTATATTCCACTTGAAGCAAAAGCAGAAGTTTGCATCTTCTTTTTTCTCTTACCTTTTCCTGCACCATTTTCACAAACTACTGTGCTGTTCAAGGAGCAAGCTTCATAAGAGTTACCACAGTAATTGATTTATATGGTGTCTTCTGCAGCACTTTCAGAGAAAATGTCATTAAGAAGAGTTGGGCATGTTGTCTGTAAAACAATTTTGGCTACGTTTGACAGGAAATATTTCTTTTTCTCCAGGTAAAACAGGAGAACCATTAGACACTAAATTCTTCGACATGTGGGGAGGAGGTAGGTGCAGTTACCTTAGCTGGTTAGAAAGAAACGACTTAAATGCCTCTCTTTTCTTTCCTCCTCCTCCTCCTTTTCTTTCCTCCTCCTCCTCCTCCTCCTTTTCTTTCCTCCTCCTCCTCCTCCTCCTTTTCTTTCCTCCTCCTCCTCCTTTTCTTTCCTCCTCCTCCTCCTTTTCTTGGCTCAATTTGCTGTGGTGGTTTATGGTGATAGTTAAGGGAGTGCTTCACCTCTACCTTTGTAATTGTGAGGATAGTGCAACTTCAAAGGAATGCAAATAGTTGAGGCAGGAGGGGAATGGTATGGTTGATAAAACACACTTGTTCTCCTGAGCAGTTCCCGCTAGTGGTTATATCTTCACACAACATGGATGAAACTTTTCCTATAAAATGAAAGAGTTCTCTCATGCATTTAATCTTTCTCCTGCTTAGCATCTTTTTTTATAAATTTTTAAGTACATTTACAAATGTTCTTAAGAGGGATGTCTTTGCAGGAAGGCATTGCAGGTGTTTAAATATGGACTTGTTACTTGTTATTAAGCAGTTTTGTGTTCTCTTTCTTTTCAGATGTGGCACCATTCATTGAATTTCTAAAGTCCATCCAGGATGGAACAATAGTGTTAATGGCAACATATGATGATGGTGCAACCAAGTATGTAATTGATTTATATAGTAAATATTGCTTAAAGTTTTAAATGCTGTTTTACACTGAAAAAAATGCATTCTTTATTACACAACTGCTTTTGATACAGTTTTGTTCTTTCAAGATAATGAATCTGAAACTATGCTTTCAGTTTGTTAGTTTTATAATGCTGATCTGTTTTGGGGACAGCAAGGATCAAATTCAAACTAAACAGGTATAATGGGTTATGTATATATTTACATAGAGGATTGTTAGTGTATATTTTTCTGATCCCAACAACACAGAAACAATAAGTTAGATACTAAATTAGACCCTTCAACAGAAATATTACAAGTGTTTTAAAATCTGAAGAGGCTAGAGGTTAATAGTTGACTAAGTAGCAGTTGCTATCTCAATACACACGGCTTTTTTTTTTTTTTGCTTCTCTGAGAAAAAATGTTAATGCAAAAAGACAACAATGTAAGGCATATGCTCAGTCAAACTGCTTACTCTTAGCTATGAAGAATATATTTGCATGTCAGGCATTGTAATTTTTTGAACAATACCCTTATCCTCCCTGGTTCCTGAAGACCCTGTAGATTTCTAGCTGCTCTCCTAGAATTTGTCCCCACTTCACTGTTTTGGTTTGGTTTTCTTCTTTTTTTTTTAATGTATGCTGACAAAGATATATGTCTTTTTGTAGCTGTGCTGTTTTTCCTACTGCTGATAGCTCATTCTGTCTTATGCTAGTAAATTCAGATATGTCTAGACATAGGAACTGGCACAGGAACATGAACATATTCTGGTGGAAATTGGTCTGTTCCACCCAGGACTTTTCTCAGCCCAACTTCAAGACAGAATCAGGTGGTTACAGGGGTCCAGAGAGCAGTCCCAAAAGGCATTGCCTGTATCTTTAATTTTGAAGTCTGAGGGGTTACTAGTGTGTGACTAAAACTGTTCAATTTATTAATGTAGACATAGCCTAAGAGGACTTGGTTCTCTTTAAGCATTATCTTCAAATCTTCTCAACTTTGGTCAACTTTAATAGGTACTAAAAATTACTGTAGAATTGTATTGTAATCTACTCTTCATTAAAGTCATCTAGTCCAAAGGATTGCTTTTCACAGTGAAAATTAAGAGGGATTTTTTTCCCCAATTTTTCTCTGTTTTAATATTAAACTTCTTGCTACTGTGTTCTGCGCATTGTTTTTATTCTTAGTTCAATTTGTTGTCCACAACTTGTCTGTATTTTTATATAGAAGAAGCTTTCCTGTTGCAAAGTCCTGAATTTGCAGTGTGCAGTATTTGCAGTAAATAATTCAATGCCTGTATATTCACTGCTTTTAGAAGAAAGCAATTTAATGTTTCTTTATACCAAGGATGGATCTGTTGTTTTATTCACTTGTTTTGTTACTTCTCGTTTTGCTTTTTTCCTGTTCCTTGACGTTTCAGATAAAGCTGCAGTTGGTTTGTTTCAATAATCATGTCACAGCTGTTGTTTTTGAAAGCTTGTGTGTAGATACAGTATCAGCTAAACAAGAAATGAATTGGCCCATTCAAGCTGACAGCCAGGAACTACTGCTTATTAGTGATAACTAGCCAAAAGCTTACCCCTGGTGGTTGATGGTAATCATAAATGCCAGTTCTTGAAAACAATTAAAATTGTGAAGAACCAACATGTTTAAAAGATAATATTTTTTTTTCTTAAATATAAGCTGCCCTAATGCTCTAGAAGCTTGGAATGTGGGTTGTGCAAATAACCTCTAACCTGCTTAATCGTTTTCATAGTTTTAGCTATAGTGAGTCATACAACTATATTTCACTAAGTAGTAACAATCAGAAGTTATGTGTGTTGTTTAGGAATCAGGCAAATACAGTAATTGAAAGAAAGAGCTGTTGTTTAGAGGTTTTGGACTGATAATGTATCATCCTACAGAATCCTTTTCCCATCCATACTAAAATTATCCTACTTGGTCCTGCAGGCACGGAGCTGTGCTGTGGGGCACCATTCTGAATTTTTAATTGACCCAAGCAGGCAAGAGCTTCTTTAATATATTTAGGTCATTCTTCTAATCTAAAATAGCTTTTACTTTATCTAGACTTCAGCTTGAGCCCACAAACAAATGTTTACTTTAAAGGTTGACTTTTTTAGTTGCTTGGAGAATTGCTAACATGACTTGAGTTGTTTGTATAAGTTCTCACAGGAGAGGATTCTTGGCTTTTGGTGTACTGATAGGTTTGTATGCTGGTTCCTTGAGATTATGATATTAAAGAGTAGTGCCCATTTGATCAGGTGATTTCAGAACTAGCCTTATCTGATTTTGAAAGATAAATCTTGCCCAGTATTGACTGACTTCAACTATGTTATCAGATTAAAGCTGAATGGTCCATGGAAGAATGAAAGCTCTAAAGGTGTGTGTTTTATTCACATACTGAACTTCTCTGTTTTGTTCAAGGCTTAATGAGGATGCACGGAAACTGATAGCTGAGTTAGGAAGCACATCTATTACTAACCTTGGCTTTAGAGACAACTGGGTCTTCTGTGGTGGAAAAGGAATTAAGACTAAAAGTCCATTTGAACAGGTCTGTGATTCTATAACTTACTGGAATTTAACAGCTTACATGAATAAAGACATAGCATGTTTTATAAGTATCATGCATGTGTTCAAGGTGGGTATCTACTGCAGTAGTGGCACACAGTCATTTTCAAATTTATTCCTTGACTAGCCTCCTCCTTTTAAACATACCAAAAAGATTCTTTGGTGATTCACAAATAAGAAAAAAAATCCTATATGGGGCAGATCTTATTATCCTAATAACTAGATAATTTATATTTAATGAATCCAATTAAACTGAAGAATTGAAAACTTGCTGCCTGCTGCTTGTATTTCAGATGTAACCTCCAACAGATAAGTGGTGGTTAAGGTGTTGGTGTTCCCAGCTGTTCACTTTGCTCTTCTGGCAAAAATTACTGCTGACATAGCAAAATTTGTGAAATAGAATGTGTTCCCATACTTTAGCTGTTACAATTCAGCATATGTCATTGTTATTTTTAATTATCATTAAAGATAGCTTTGTGCTGGGAGAGTGAGGAAGGCACATTCTCTTCTGCCAGCTCGGTGAGGGAGTGGGAACTAGTGCAGGAGCAGTGGCAAACTCATGGAGGCAGTAATGTCTTAACCTGACCACAGATGGTTGCTTGGTGGAAAAATAAATCTGTAATTTAAAAAAAAAAAATCACACAGTAAATAGTGTTGATTAAAATCTGAGTATTCATTTTCAGTGCCTTTAAAATGTAGTATCCTTGGCTCATGTTTTAATGCAGTTGGTCTTTTTGTTGCTTGTCTCTCTTCCTAAATAAACATCCATAATAAATTTTTAAAATGTTTTCCCAGTATGGTTTAACTGTCTTTAGCATACACTTGTCTGAGTAAGTTACATTAAGTGGTGCATACTGAGAGATTGTTAAATTTGATACAAAGAAGCAGAGGCTAATAGTGATGTCTTCTCTTTGTCCATGGCCTGAAAATAAGTAAATAAAATGTCATTTAAAGCTGTGAGTTAAAGCAAAAGGATAAATGACTTTGAATTAACAGTAGATTGATGTTTTCTATTTGTAGCACATAAAGAACAACAAGGACACAAACAAGTATGAAGGCTGGCCAGAAGTTGTTGAGATGGAAGGCTGTATCCCTCAGAAGCAAGACTAAATGCAAACAAAAGGAAAGGAGAAAGAATATGCAAGAAAATGCACTTTCTGCAATTATTAGGGAGAGGGCTATGAAGGAGACTGTACTGTAAATAATATTTTTAAAGCATGCAACCACCTTGTCAGTGTGTGCATGAGCACTGACATTTTGAATATTGGGATTATTTATTGCTAACACACATAGAAATCCTTTTTGTATATATGTCCAAAATAAAAGAAACATCAAATCATTTCTATGCAGGTTTCTTAAAAGCACAGTATTTAGTTTGTCTGTGGTAAATAATATCTTGTAGGTCAACTGGCTAATAAGTTGCATATGCGGATAATAAACAGATCCTGACAAATGTTGTGCTGTCCTCTTAACAGCGTAATGTTGCTGTATGTAACTTCCATGGAATATTGTAGACTTTAGTGCTAAGTTAATAAAGAGCTTTAATTTTTTTTATCCTCTGCCTTTTTAATGGCAGCATCACTTTTTATTAAAGCTATTTGGTTAATCTAATATGAAGCGCTCCAGAAATTTATTTTGTAATTCCCCATCAAAACTGATTAATCAGCAAAGGAAGAATACACAGTAATGTAACACATGAGAAGCACAATAGATATTATTTTTATTAGGGGAAGGACAAAACTAAATATATAAATAGGGCCGCGTGATACTTAAAAGCAGCTTGGAAGGATTTGTACTTACCTTGGAAATACTGTTTACATTGTAGAAGAGACTTGGCATGTTAAGCAGCCATACTGTGACTAACTAGTTCAGAATTTATTGCCATTCTTACACTGCTGTTTAACCATCAGTTCTACCTACAGCTGTTCAGCTACAGTAGCTAGTCACATACTAAATGTGTGTAATGGAGTAGCTTCCTCTTTTAGTTCTGACATCAGGAATCGTTTTCCTATCACAAAGATCCTGTTAGAAAGCAGTCTGCCTTGTAGGGAGAGTTGTTTTGGAGTACACAATCATGCACCTTTACCACCTATATGCTATATCTAATGTGAACTGAGGCAATTTGTTCTTACAGTGAGATGTCAGAGAAAGCATTGTGTCTTGGGTTATGCAATGCGTGACATTTAAACTTAACTGACAATGTTTCCTTCATCCTTTCTTTTTTTTTTAATGGAAAGAGTGGACCATGTTGAAGTGGCCTTATTCTTTAGCTTGTATCAGAGCTGTGAGAAAACATTGCTGTCTTTGGAAACGTCTGTTTCTTTTAAGTAGGGCCAGCCTGAACTTTTGCTGTAACTAAGTTAGTGTGGTATAACTGGCGGTGTCGGTATTCACAGAACAGGGGCTGACACAGAATTGGGTGTAATCTTTTGGAGCTTTATGTCATGAGTTCTGATATAATCTTCAGAAATGTGTAGCTAGTACCATGGCACAAAAGCCACAAAGGATTTTTCAGGAACCCGCAGTGCAAGCTGAACACAGAGGCACTCAAAATGCTGTTATTGTTGATGTCCTCAGACAAATTTAATTATGTGCACTAAAAATTTCAGGCAATAGTAGGAATCTCCTTCTAAGTCAAATAACTTACCAGAGTAAGACTGGATTCTGAGTTGTTCTGTATGTTTAACTAGTTTGTTAAATAATTTGTTTTCCCTCAAGTTTAATGTAGAACAGCAATAAATGCACCTTATACAGTGAAACTGCTTTTGTTAAATCTTTAAGATTTTTCTTGTGTAGAACATGTCAAAATCCTATATATTGTTTCATCAAAGTGAACCTGCCTGTTTCTATCAGTTGGAAAATAACTTCTATTTCATAACATTAGGCTGTTGTGGAAAACTAATTGTGCAAATTCTGGAATTTTCACAGAAATACAGTTTTGTTGGTGCATTTGCCAGTATTGGTTGTCCTGCTATCCAGAAGAATATAAAAATAATTTTGAAGTTGCTTGGCAGGGGTTTAAGACAAAAATACATTTATCTGCATTAATAGTTTCTCTGGACTGCTTTTGTCTTCATGCTTTTGGTTTTGAATGCCAATGAATATTTCATCTTTCATCAAATTAAAGTTCAAATTTTCTTTACAAATTAAATGGAGAGGAAATATGACTTTTAGCCCTTCCATCTTTCAAATTTGTGCCTTTTATTCAGCAATCTAAATCAAGTAAATATATTATGACCCTTTTAACCTCTTAAAAGTTTCACCTGCCACATATCTTTTAAAAAATGGATTTTAAAGCAATAAAAGAGTGGGATTTTAACTTCTTAAATAATTTGATTCTTGTGATATAGGTGGAAATCTTCCTCTTACTCTCTAACCCATGTCCTCACAGCTGTATCGTATCACATTTAATAAGACTCTCTTCAAGTATATAAAACATTTGCTGGAGTGGCTGTGCAAATGGGGTCTCCTTGGACAGGGTTAGCCTGGTTTGAGTTAGAACAGAACTCAATCTCTTCATTGATTTTACTTTTCAGCTCAGTCTCTTCTAGGTAACTGCACTTTCTGAAGTTAATGGCATATTTTTGCAGACAGTGTCTGCTTTGAGAAGTGATAATGCTGGATGTGCACTGTTACTGCCAGGGGTTGGTGTGCAGAAAGGCTCTTGCTTACACTTGCTCCTGTGCAGACCGAGGTCACTGCTAAATCCTGTGTGCCACGTTGGGGTGCAGTGAGATAGAGGCTGTGCCTGTGAGGAGGAGCAGACAGGACAGGTGACCCTAAACTGACCACCAAGGTGTTCCATCCCATAGACGTCATATTCAGTATAAAGCTGAGGGTCTTGCTCCCTCTTGCTCTCTTCTTCAATGGCTGACATCTGAGGAGGACTCTGTCTGTTCTGCCTTGGATCCCAATCCATGCATTCCTGAATCCAGTTCCAGAATCCAGCTCCTGCATCTGGTTCCCATCTGTTGCTGAGCCCAGCCTTGGTCTTCTCCAGTGTCTGCCCACAGCATCAGGGGTGATGGTGATGGAGTTGCCATCAGGGGGTTGGGTTCAGTATTGGTATTGTATATATTTCATTTTATTATTGTTACTCTCATTAAAGTAGTTTTAGTTTTCCAATCCACAGGTCTCTTTCCTGTCTTTGGGAAGGGGGAGGGGGGCTAATGGAGGGTGTCTGTCATTTGTCTTGTGGTGGGCCCAGCTCTAACCCTTGACAGGGCTCCATAATTGTGGTCTCTGACTTGCCACAAAATCTGCCATCTCTTCTGCCTTGACTGGGCTAGTTACAGTATACGCCTGTTGAGGTAAAGTTTTTGATAATTACTCTTAAGAATTTCTGATAAAGTCTATCTGCATTTCATTTGAGTTATCAAACCCAAAGATTACTTTTCTGGTCTCTCTGACTGTGGTAGGGAGTAAGCAGTTGCAAAGTTGAAGGCATTTTGTACAGGTCACTTCACATGGAAGTACCTGTGTGACAAAAGTCCGAGATGAATATTTTTCTACACAAGATGATAGGAATGTTTGCAGCATCTTGCAGTCTTGTTGAGAACAGAGTAGTGCGGGAAGGAAAGGGAAAGATTGTGGGGGATGTCTACCTCAAAAAGTGCAGCTGTGAGAAGAGGTGGACACAAGAAGGTTGTAATTTCATTTTCACTAAGGAGCACTCAGCTGGGTTTCAAGCCACCTTAGAGGACTTCATTGCAAACCACAGCTCAGTTGCTGTGCTAGTAGTCTTGCTTTATATGGCTAACAGGAGTCTTAAAGAAGCTGAAGGAGGTCTCTGCCTTGACATGCCCTCTACATCTTTCCTAGTGTCTTTCATGATCAAACTTTTTTTTTCTTTTCCTCTGAAAAAAACAGCAGAGCCTTTTACGGCTTTAGTTTCCCGAGAGCTAGTTTGGAAAAAGCTTCCTTTTGCTCAGCATGTTTTCCTGTCCAGATGTCTTACTGTGGCATTTGGTTTCCTCAAACATTAATGTGACTGCTAAATGCTTGATGCATATGTAATGTCTCCTTCACTGTTTGGATTTTCTGTAGTTTAAGTGTTTTCCAAGAATGAGTGTTTTAATAAAATTGAGGCCAGGTGGATAACTTCAGGAGGGGGAATAAAGTAGTAGTCAACACTTAGGGTGGCAGTATTAACTTGCCTGTGTACAAGTGGGAAAGGCTGTAGTCCTGTGCTAAACCCACTTGGGTCATGGCTAAGGTGGAAACCAAGCAAGGGACTTTTTATTGATGAAATACTCTTCAGTTTTACACCTGTACAGGCCAGGCTAAGGCCATATCCTGTCTTCAATGCAAGATGCCTGGCTAAGAAAATTGGAAAAGGAACATGGAAGGCTAGATGGGAGCTTTGAGGGCAGAGCAAGAAGGTGCAAGAATATCTCTCAGCCTTTTTGGTGGTACCATGAGGTGTCAGTGGCCCCTGATGTTGTACTAGGCACATGAGTTACTCTGCTTGCCCTCTGGGCAACGTGTCAAAGGGGCCTGGGCTCAGCCACCTCCCGCTACTGCCTCCCTGGAGGGGAAAAAATGAAGAAAGGCACGAGACAATGTGCTCTACTTGAGATATTTCATTACCTTTCTGATTATCATAACGTTAGCTTAAACCCACTTCTAGTTTCTCCTTGCTGCTCCTGTAGGTAGCCCTTTCAGCCTTACAAGCAAGATCTAATGCATCCTTTATAGACTCAAGTTAAAACAGGTTCTTCAGATGTCTCTTCCTATGCTTAACTATCCATCTAGACAGGTTGTCATCCAAATCTTTGCTGAAAATTAACGTTACTTCGCTGCAAGTTAGAAATTGATGGCTTTCCTCTTAAATGTCTTTTACATTCTTCCTAGTCCTATCTTTTCCTTTCTAGAACATGCAACCCAGTTCCTTCAATCTTACATTTTTCCTTTTTAAATTGCAATAATCTGTAAATCTGTAACCATCTGTTCCCTCAGAAAGGTCTTTTCCTTTCTTAGGGTGTTGTCTGTAGCAGTATATAGCTACAACCTCATTGACATGAAAAAAGGCACTCCCAGCTGAGGAGGAATCATGTCTCCTCTTTGAGTTTGATGAATGGTGGTGGAAGGGAGTGCTGTCTTCTGTGGAATGTAGTCTGCAAAGGTTTTTTTCTTACTAAATGCTGCAGCAATCCTCTCTGACTAATTATCTTCCTCAGCCTTGAATATTTCAGCATTGGCTTTATCAGTACAGCCTCATGTTCCCAGATCTTGGCAGCTGAATCATCCTTCCCACTGGAAAACTTGGTGGATAATGTCTTGATTTACAGCTTTTATATCTTAGCCCTCAAAGGCACCTCAAAAGCACTGAATACACAATGCAGATAACTATACCTTGTGTTAAGTTGTGTAGTGTATTAGTAAACAAAATGAACTTTGTTTATTATCCCTTGAAGTATGTAGAAATGAAAACTTTCTTTCAGGGCTTCAGAATATCTGTGGAGAGAGGTAAGGATCAGCAGAAAGCACTGTAAAAGTCCAGCTACATCGTCTACTGTGTGAAATGCACACAAATCACTCAATCCCCTATGGGAAATTTCCTGTCCCGGGAGGCAGCCCAAACCAGCTGGTTAATTCTGTTCCTCTTGCTGATACCGCGCTGCGATGCAAGAGGTTTGGGGCGGTTTCTTAGCATTGCAATTCTGGGACAATCAGCAAATGGAAAAACCCCAGTGAGCCATTTCAAGGTTATTTAAGTGGTCAAAACTGTATTATGCCAAATATGGTCTCAGCAAAGAGTACGATCCTGTTCTGTCTTGCCTTAGTGCTGTTTAGTTCAGAGTGACCGAAAGCAAGAGGCCTTTTTAAAGAGGTTACCTGCAGGTGTACTGCCATAAAATCATTGATCAATGGAAAATCTGCCTGCCCTGCATCATCAGCCCTTCTTACTGTACATGACTTGCTTGTTTTCCTGACAGGGCTCCTGTGTTAGCACATTGTGAGGGATCATAAAGCTTCTCCAGCAGCTGACTGTAGCATTGGATAATCCCAAAAGTTTGGTTCTACCTGAGTCTCTTACATAGAAATCTCTAACACGGGTGTATTTCACTAGCTGCTTTGTGTGCAGAATTTCTGTCAAATACTCTCCATTCACGCTGTGTGGGTTTTGGTTTTGTTGGTTTGTTTTACGTTAAAAACCTGGAGTTTTCAATGCACATGAAGCATGAAACCATAGTTGGACAATATTCTGATATTGGCAGTGCAGTCAGCTCAAGGAGTTACTAATCCTGGTCACCTCCCTGTGTTCTCACTGCCACGTCCTTGCTGCAGTTTTCTGATCCAAACTGAGCCAAATCTATTGTTTGTGGAGTGTTTCTGTGAATCGTATCGCTAAACCGATTGATGGGCTGGGGTCAGGGTGGGGAGTGGGGAGCCTGAGCAGACACTCAGCCAACCTGGTAAGCAAACCCAGCCTGACTACAGCCTAAAGCTCCAAAATCAGCAACTATAAAATTTAATAACTTAGTTCTCAAAGTTTCAGGTAACTTCTGGGTTTGCTCCTGTTGGCATAATCAGCCAGAACTGACCAGCCAGAATTGTTTTTAAAAAAACCAAATAGCACATCATAAACTGGAATTGAATAGTATCTTGACATTTTGCTCCTCTGCACGTTGATTCTCTTAATGATATATAGACCCTCTAAAAACTCAGTATTTTTAATGTCAAAACATTATTTAGCACATACTGAGACACAATAGAGTGTCAAATTAATTTCTTAGATTATGGGGCAGATTGGTCCCTGCAAAAGAATGGGACATTGTTTCAGTTGTCAGCTGGTTTTGTGCTACTGACTCGAGGCACAATGTACCTTTCAGCACAGAGGGTAAATCATCATCCACGTAAATAATAATGCAGTCTGTTTTTAACCCTAGCATGGTGTCAAGCTTTTCTTAGAAAACAGAAATGCTCCTGAAATGTGTTTCACTCTGCTCCACGATCAAATACAAATTTTCAGGGCTTTCGGGAAAGTGATTATAGAAGTCTTACCAAACAGAAGTTTCAGCATTTTAATTAAGGCATCGTGATACACACAGAACTTGATATTAAAAAAATATGTATATAAAAATGGGATAGTAAGATAATGTTTCTTGAAGTATTAACAAGGAAAATGTGCAGCTCATTTAAAATTGCATTGTATAGTCATAAACATAGCAAGGCTGAGAGGAAAATGAAATGGCCAAACCCTGAGATAGGCTCTGATCTTTTAGCCTGTGACCAGCTGTACTCGTGCGTGCAGGCTCAGGTTCAGCAGAAGGTTTCACAAGGTATGTGTCACTACGCTGTAATGAATCTCTCCATCTTTCTCCAGTTCAATTAGTGCATCTCAACTCCATGTGTGTGTCTGCCTTCACTCTCCCAGACAGTTTATTTGTTGTACCTCTTTGCTGTGCAAACGAAGTGATAGCCCCCCTGCACCAGAGCCCATCCATTTATAGTCAGCCCTGGCATCCACATTCCAGCCTCAGCCAGAGGCATCACCAGTCAGTGTTATCTGCTAGCTGGAAAATGAATTGCAGTCTCATGTTCCTATCTGCCACCACGCTGCCAGCCCTGCAGAGCTGACACAGTGGCCAGAGAGGATTAATTCCCATTTCATTCTCTGCTAAGTAAACCATTAGTTATTTAACAGAACTACCTATGGAATTACACAGAGGTCCATTCAGCGTAACAGCAGACTCTGAGGCAGGCACGGGTACTTTAGCACTAATTATCTGCAGCATTAACATGGAGGTCACAGGCACCATCCCCATCAGGATGAATTTGTCATTTGTGTGGGGGAAAAAAAGCATTTTTACCTTCCAGACATACAAACCGTAGGAGGCCATGTTTAGGAAACGCAATTTTAGACAGCTGATTATTTTAGTCTTTGCCCATCCTCAGAAAACTGTACTGGGCTCTGCAGCAGAGCTTGCCCAGCAATCACGACTTGGATTGTTACGGTACAGTCCTAACCAGCAAACCGTCACTTTCAGACTATGTGGGCTGAGAAACAAATGCAGTAACCAGGTAGCCAAAGCATTAGGTTGATGATCGGGAGACATGCTTATTGCTACCTTATTTTAAACATAGGTTTGCCACTGGTTTTGCAAGTGACTTTGAGCAGGTCATTTCTCTCCAGTTTCCCATTTATAGTCAGAATACTACTACTGTGACTACACTTCTTACTGATGCTCACTGGACGTACGGGTGTGAAGCCCTCTTTCTCAGCTAGGCATTGCTAGATATTGTCTGCCTGTGCTGATTCAGTAACAGCAAAAATTGAAAAACTATGTAAAATCCTAAAAATTGTTTTTGCAAATCCTTGCGTGAAATGAAAAATACAGTCATGGGCTGTATTTTACACACAGTATTCACTGTTACTACTGCTCCTGGATCTGGGCACTCCAGATCACCTGGCAGGACAGACAGAATACAGTCAGGAGAGGAGTCACAATGAACATTTTTGGCAGGTTATCTAGAACTAATAAAAACATTTATTCCACTCTGATACTTCTTGATATTCCACCCTGTGTAATGTCTACCATAAGTTAAAGGGCTCAGACAATGCCTCATTTGGCATGAAGTCTGCCACAGTGGGATGATCCTTTTACATGATTTTAATGAATTTTAGCCAGCAGAGTGAGTTGGTGAGGGTTTGGCACCTTACATGACATAGCCATGACAATTTTGGTCTGTGAGAATCTACCCTAAAATCAAGTTTGCTATCTTGAGAAAACTCACCCTTTGATGAAATCAAGAATCTCATCTCTGTCAGAAACTTCAGCCAAAGTAGATGTCCTTTTAGCATCTTTTCCTCTGAATGACCAATGTTAATTGTCGCTGTTTACTTTATATGTTTCACATGCTTGTCGTTCACTGAAAAGCGCTGCCTAGCACAGAGCCATATTCATAGCAATGGGGACAATCTCCATTTACTAGACATCCTTTGACAAGGGATCTCCAACAGGCGAGGACAAGACAGTGTTCTTCAGCTGCCCATACACGCACAGGCTGGTGTGTTGACAGACATGGCGTAACCCTTCTGAGCATGTCAGCACTTCAGCCAACAACACAACTTGCTCCTAAAATAGGCAGCCAGTACACATGCATTTCTGTTTTCAAAAGAGCATATATAATTTCACTTTCAGGAGAGCTTACAATTATCCTTTCTTCAAAAATAAACTTGTGGCATTTTTCATAGGTTTGCTACTTTTCACAAAACTGCTGCTCCATGGGTACAAGGGCAGTGTGAGGAACTGGACGGAGAGAAGGACCTTTCCCCTACTCAGACTGTGAATTCTTTCCAGTTTTTTCCTAATCTCGCTTGGCTCAGATAAGCACACATGTAGCTGCTTTGAAACAGAAAGGATGTATTATTGCAAAGTTATCCAAAAGTATCATAAAGCTATCTTTTCAAAGTCAACAACCTTGATCCTCCAGTCCCAGTACTGGGAAAACACCCCACCCTATTAAACTGAGTAAATGAAAATTCATCCCAGTGCCATATGCCTACAAAAGTAGCTGAACCACATATGTTGTACGTAGGCTCCTCTTTGAAAGCAGCAACATGCTGTCTTACAGATGGTTCTTCCCTTTGCTCTCACCCAAGTAGAGCTTTGCCAGAGTGTGGAAGGAGGAAAGGCAGTGGAATAAATACTGCAATAGACGTCAGTGAACTTCTTTAGCCCTGATGATACTAACAATATCCAAATCCTGAATTGCTTTTACAGGTGCTGCCCATCCAGGACAAGTTTTGTGGATGTAACTTAGGTAAGTTACAACAGAGCTTAATTAAGCAGCAATTCAATTGTGATAGGTAAAGAGAGGGCTCATGGTCCCGTCTCCTCAAAGTGCCCAGCTTTGCTTTTGCTTCCCCCTCCAATCCCCTGACATCAGTGTAGCAGTGAGCAGCAGCCCCTCAGATTGCACACACTTGCTCTCACCAGTGCTCTGCCCTCGGTGCAGAAAGGGTAAGCCTCTTCCCATGAAAAATAGCTCTCTTCAGCTTCTCAGAGGCAAGATGTGTCCTGCTGCCTTGACGTTGTTTGCTCAGCCATTGTAGCTTTCATAAGCCACGTGTATTGCCGCTTCTCTCCATTGTCTTTTGTCATTCTTTGATAAATTAAATTCTCCTCCCCACCCCAGCCAGAAAAAAATATTTTATTAGCCGTCATTTAAGAACAAAAAGATTTTTTTTTTTTTAACTAGATGACCTCTCAAAATAATGCAGCATCAATACTGTCTAGTCAAGCAAGAGACACCCTGACTCAGCTGACCTGAACCATGACTGCCCTACGTCTCCACGCAATGCAGGGGTGAGTTCCCTTCCCTTTCAAACCCACAGAAAACAGCCCTACTGAGATTTTCTTCCTGGGCAAATAAATACCTGAAGCTGACCTTAGGCCCAGGAGCCCAGGACCATTTTCTCCCCATTTTCTACCCTGCCAGAAGTTAAGGGGTACTGAGAAGTAAATTGGCAATTTTCCTTACTTTTTACAGAGCAGGCGTGGAAGAAACCTTTAGTTCTGGTAAAAGCTAAAGTAGTTCTGAGATGGAGATGGGGGCTGCTTCAAAGAATGTCTTGGTCTCCACGCTGAACTCCCAGGGGCTGGCTCCTGCCAGAGCCCCATACAACAAAATGGTGGTGACCTCAACACTGAACTCAGTGGAGGTACCACTAGGAGCAGTCTCACGTAGGGCATCGAGGCATTATCTCTGCCAGCAGTTTGACATACAGCAGATTCAGAAAGGAGGGGAGGTGGTCTCTACAACACCTTCGTATCAACAGTGACCAGTAGCATGTCCCATTCATGCTGCCAATAGGTGCTGTGGCAGTCTGTGGATTTATTTTCATTGCTGGAAGATGGGAACAACCTGGGCCTCACAACTCTCTCTCAGGGTCTTCCACCAGAATGCATCCTCCCCATCCAAGTTTTCACAGGGAGGATGTGGAATCCTCCTGTCACAGTGCCCGGCACTCTGAGCGCCCTTCCCATAGACAGCAGATTTGTGGCCTCAGGATAATTACCTTCCCAGGACAATGGAGACAGACTGGCCAAATATGGGGGGAAGTTCCAAAAAAGAATTAGCACATAAAGGACTGTTTGCTGAACGGACGTTCCTAAGACACTCCACATAAGGCAGTGGAGTACCACAACACAGAAAACATTGTTTGCTTCTTCCTGACCTACACATACAATAAAGAGCAATGGGGAATCTGGTCACCATCTTTCATGGGAAAATAATTGACAACTAGGAAATTAATTCCTCAAAGTAACTTTGAAAGCCTCAGCTGAACTAAGATGATTTCTTTCTAAAAAGTGCTAGCGTGGAACAAGTTAAGAGATTGCAAACACTTGCAAGTCTTATTGATGTCAGTGGGGGTTCTGCACTTACCACTGAAGCCAGAATTTCACTGTTTGTAAAATGGATTTAAAAGAATAAAAAAGTATACAGAACATTAATAAACTGATCATTCAGAAAATCATAGTGTTTCTCATCAGTGCTCATTAACTGCAATAATTATAACCACCCTGATGGTAAAAAGAAGAACATTTATGTAATTCTCTGACTAATTTCCCCCTGCACATGCAATAAAAATCAATTAAAGGCTACTACAATAGTAACAAATATCTAACCAACAAATGTCAAAGGCTGTAATCTTACCACATTAGTTTGGAAACCTTTTACATAACTTGCATAATTTAAATATTTACAAAATATACTTTCTTGTCTTATCAAAAATAGGTCTTTGCATATTTAAACAACAGAAAAGCTTTTTAAGCCAGACATTAAATCATTGCATAAAAATAAACAACCTTTCACAGATGTAAAATAAAATTGAGCCAACATATGGAGGGGGAGAAAAGGTTATCAATAACAGTCGAAATTTTTTAGTGGTGTGAGCCAATCCATGAATTACATTGTTCATTGATCTTACTTAGGATGCAACCTAATGAAAAGTTCTAGCTGCTGCTTCTATAAGAGAAAGAAATGTTTTAAAAAAATCTTTCACTTTGTGGCAGACTTCCTTGGGCTGAATCTCATATGGTTAGTTGTGAAAATGATAATGAACCACCAGCGAGACAGCTGAACACGGCAGGTTATTGCATACAGCCCAGCAGTGCGGTGACGACCGGCTGACTTGCAAATTGTGTGTTCAGATACTGAGGAAATACCTGCTAAGGATTTTATTTCTTTCAACTGCTGAACTGTTGTCCCTTCTCAGACCTGTCCTTCATGCGTGTGACAGTCAACCTATAAAAAATCCTGAGGCTGCTATTTGGCACACTGTTCATTTTCATCAAGCTGTGCTCTGATCCCTCTACTCTGGACACCACTTGCTCCACATCAATGGACTCTCCTCTTCCACCCAGGCAGTGCCCAGATCTCTGCAGTCATGCATGTTTCTCAGAACTAGATGCTTTTCTGCATATTACGCAGAAGACAGCTTTCCGGACAGTTGCAAAGCAAATGCTTCATGGTCCACAGCAGAAATTTTCCCCTATCTTTGTTTCTTTTCCCAAAGCCTGCAGAAATAAACCATCTAGTGGATCCATCTAGTCTCAGTTTTAAAGATACAGACATAAAGATTATAGCTAACATGTCTTACACACCCACTCAACTCTTCAGTCTCTGGCTAATGAGATCTTGAGTTTCCTCCACTGTAGCTACCGATGACATGGATCTTCAGGACTTTGTCGCTGTTAAAGAGTTGGAAAGTTTAGTAGCTGTTAAAGACTTGGAAAGTTTAGTGTCTGTCCCTGCTCATGGAGTTACATGTTCAAATGTGTCATCAGGAGTCCTTTTCTGTTGTTTTAGCTGTCCCTGTGTGCAGGCTGCTATTCACTCGGTTGCTCTTCCTTACATCATATGGTTGGACTACCCGTTGTTTGGCAATACCTGTTCCCCCCAAGGCTGATCCCCCTGCAATCCCACACGGTAAGAGTAGCTGCAGCCTGTGCGGCAGTTGTGTGTACCAAACAGTGCAGGACAGTTTGGCCATGTTTTCTGTATTTAATCTTACTTGCAGGTGTGTACGTCGGTCATGGTCTCGCACCTCCGGCAGCGCACATAGCAGCACCAGACAAACTTGCACTCACACCTTTCCACATGCCTGACAACATGGGTGTTGTACCCGCGCCCACAGCAGAGGAGGTTGCAGCCATCGGGTCCCTCTGAGGTGCGGTTACATTCCCTCCCCTGAGTCCCAGGGATCCCCAATTTTTGGTCTTCGACGCAGTAATTGGGTGATTTGTTCACATACAGCAGGTCTTCTTTTGAGATCGGTATTTTTCGCTGGCTTTCTCTTTCCTGCGTAGCTTTTTTTTTCAGTCTGTCTGATATTTGTATGCTGTTTTCATACTTATCCTTTAAAAAACGGCCAACCTTTTCAAAGGAGGACATCGTTTTCCAACAAGTTTTCACAGCACAGGACCCAGAAACACCGTGACAACGGCAATCCACTGACATCAGCTTTGCTACAGCCTGAAAGTAAAGGGAGAATGACATTTGGAGGTGGTCTTTCATTCATTGGGAACACTGCCTGACATCAGTAACACGGAGGTCTTGAAGTATTTAATATTACAGGTGTGATTGCCATTTCAGTGAGGGGAAGCCGGAAGGATATGTGTGGGGCCTACAGGAGAGATGGGGAGGAACTGTTTATCAGGGAGTATCATGATAGGACGAGGGGTAATGGTTTTAAACTGAAAGAGGGTAGATTTAGATCATATATTAGGAAGAAATTCTTTACTGCAAGGGTGGTGAGTCACTGGAACAGGTTATCTAGAGAAGCTGAGGATACTCTCCCTGAAATTGTTCAAAGATAGGTTGGATGGGGTTTTGAGCAACCTGATCTGGTAGAACGTGTCCTTACCCATGGGAGGATGGTTGGAACTAGACGATCTTTAAGGTCCCTTCCAACCCAACAATTCTATAATTCTATACTTAGGAATCAGATTTCCAGCTCTGGACCCCCACCGTGAGAAGTCTGATCAGAAGTGCTCTGCTTTTGCACTTTGCAGTGGCAATAACATAGCAATATTGAATCACAATAACGAAAGCTTGTAGTTCTGGGTGGCTTTTCATTCTGGAGGATCCTAAATACCTGAATCTACACATCCTGTGTCACTTCTCCCTCTATTGGAATGGAAACGGTTCTCAAGAGGAATAGCAGGAGAGGAAGCAGGGAAGCTAAGGCACTGTTCCTGTTGTTGGAAGACATCTACTGGGCAGGTCTATATAATCTTTTAAGGGTGCCTCACACCTACCATCAAGATCACTAAACATTTACAACACAGTCTGTAACTAAGGCCAATAAGAATGGCTTGAGGTCCCACAACAGTGTCTGTGCACCCAGGGTGGCTCAGCATCCGAAGCAGCTCAACGTACAGCCTGGAAGTACCTCAAGGCAGACCTGTGTTGGAAGAGCAGAAGGATGCCCATGTCTCTGAGCTCCATGGAAAGTCTATCAAAGGAGCTCCTATAGCTCAGCAGAGGCATCTTCAACTCAGGTATTCTGGAGGAAATCTCAGGTGCCTTTCACGGGATCAAGCCCTGTTCTTGTAATTTAGGCATACTAGTACTGTCATGGGCTTCTAGTGTTTCCAGTTGCATAATGGCTCTACTTAATAAAATTTGATAGTTGCGTTCATATTGTTTTTACAACTTTCAATGTTTTAGCAAAATTTCCACAGTTATTAGCAACATTCAAATACCCTTAGATGGGCTGAGGGCACATCCACGCAGAAGCAAGCACTAGGCTGAACAATAACTGTCTGACTAACCATGGGAATCTGCAGCCTGTGTTAAGCTTTTGCAACACACAAGAATTTTGGCTCAGTTTATAGGAGACCAAGCCTCAAAGAACTGGAATCTGTAAATAAGCAGTAACTTTCTTTATCTGGGACTACAACTCAAATAGTCAGCAGACAATCAATATAATACTTCCTTCTGGAATATCTAACAGTCACAGTAAAAATTATAACAATTAGACTTGTGACACATCTCACATTAGAGTTTGGAAAAGTGCACAGAAAAATCATTGTGTGCATAGACACAGCAAAAGGACAAGCTATCATAAGTTTTGGGTTGTTTTGTTTTACCTTTCCATCAGTGTACTCTCTGGAGCCATCCTATAGACTCATATGGGCTGTTGGTTAATGGTGTGGAAAGCCCGTGTTACTGTCTTCCATTTTACCAACCTTTCCCCCCATATTTAATTTCCACAATCAAAGCAATTGGGAAACATAACAGAAAGCATGAATTTTAAATTAACTCATACTAAGTTTCTCTTGAAACCTCTCATGCAGCAAGGCCAATACAGATTCAACTTATTCCTCTGTGGAGGAATAACTATTTCTGTCAAAATGGGGAAGACAAGCTCTCCCCCAGCCTCCCCAACTTCATGAAGTTTATTAAATTTCTCCCTAAATCTTCACTTACCCCATGGCCCCCACAAATGTTAAAGGCATTCAGTCTAAGTCTTCCTCAAACTGTCTTAGGGAAGTAAAAAAGATAAATCTAACATCCTCCTCTGGTTTCTCCAGAGAAAGTAGTTTCAATTTTGCCTGGTCTTAAGCCTTGATTCTGCAGTAAGATCAGAGCCCTGAAATCCTACTGATCCTATGCAGGACCAGAAATGAACTCAAGTCCTAGACTGCTTATTTGTAACTCAGGCAGCACATATGCCATCCTCAAAGTTTCAGAGCCAGTCAATGCATGAAGCAGATAAAATGAGCTGTTTCTACCTGTGTGTTAAACTGGGACTTTTCATCATGGTGACTGAGGTCACTGAAGTTTGAGATGAGTTCAGTGTGGTTAAATCCATAGATTTCAGTGTGAGCTGAGGCCTCCTGGCATGTTCTGACCCAAAGATATTGACAAAAGTCCAAGTTGGTATTTGCATATAACTCTACAAACATTATTAAAAATACACATGACAAAAGTGTTGCTTGTAGTCACATCTTTGGTGAATGAACAGGACCTATTAGTTGGTGGAGGTCATTACGGAAGCCAAACAAGCAAGACATTCAAAGATCCACTAGCAAGAAAGAGCAGATGTACACCCTGGTCTAGAACAGCTATATAAGCCTCTGCAAACTAAGCCTGGTGAATTGATGCACCAGTACAGGAGATATTTCCAGGTGCTGTGAATTGCTTTTGGGATTGGAGATTTTTTCCCTATCCTGGAACAAATAAGAACATTGCCACAAGAAGACCCTCATCCCAGAGAATACACAGGCTCTTTCAGTGGCAAATCAGCTGGCAGTAATTCTTGTAGATGCTTATCTTCTTTCTGTTTAACAGTCTGTCTGTCTGACAGACTTGACCTTCTGCTTGTATCTCAAGAATCTATCAATAAGGAAATCACTGGGTACTCAGAATATGCATCATTATGATGTAACAGGGATTGAGACAGATGAGAATTTGAGATCCAAGGACAGAAAGTCTTTGTTAGAATACAGATAGCCTAATAAAATGTCAAGAAAAAGAGAAACATGACATCGAAAGATAAATTTTACCCACAATTTACAAACAGAAGGGATTTAATAGTATTTTCTGACTTCTGTTGATTAGTTATTTGTATCAAGGCAAGTAACTTGAATCTCAAAGTACTTTGAAACCAAATTGCTTTTAAATTTATAAGGTTACAGATTTAATCCTTGCTTTCACTGCAGTATGACAAGGTACTAATAGGGAAGAAACAACAGGGGGAAATACACAGTTTGGCTTGGTGAAAGAAGTGTACTTCCAAGGCTGCCAGAATCAGACATAGTAAAATCTGGATGAGGCAGAACAATCCAAATATTGTCAGGGGAAGCACTGGACATGTCTGTTAGGTGCTAAGGGAAGTTATTTCCACGTGGGCAAGTAGCCCAGCAGACAACACTCAGAATCTTTCTCTGAGGATGTATTAATGAAAATTAAAGGGAGACAGAGTTTCTAAACAGGAGAAGAAACTGATGTTGGAGTGTCAGGTTGATATCAAAATATAAAATGCAGCATATATTAGCAGTGTATGGTCGATGAGATGAACGCAAGAACTACAACTGTGATTGGGTGTGGATACACTGAGAACATCCATAGCAGTTTTATTCTGTGTTGCTCAGGATTCTCAAATGAAGCCTTGATGCACTCTGTTTTAGAATGATTTATGGTGTCATCACAATTGTGCAAGACCACAGGCTATTGCTTCCCAGCTGCTAGGATGGACAAGTTTTCTGGTTGGACTCCAACATATTTTGGGTTCTCTCTACTGCCAGCACAGGGACCTAACACCTTGTCTTGGCTGATCACAAAACATGCTGCTGGATCTCAGGCTGCCATGTGAACTTTAATGAACAAACTCCCATAGGTGAATATCTGGCAAAGTTTAGGGACTAGAAATCTTCTTCTTGCAAGCAAACTTAAGATGGTGCCTTCTGGTGGGATGTGGCTGCATCACACACCTTTAATCTCAGCAGCTCACAGAGTCACTGGGAGCATGACTCTGTGCTCAGTTTCACACCTTTAGGTTCACATGGTGAATCTTTTCAGTTATTCATGAAATTGTGAGAGGATTCTCCTTAAGGAAGAAAATTCCATAGAGAACTTTACAGGAGCACTGTTACTCAGAGAAACATGGTGGATAGATATGTCCTTCTGTGTAAGCTGGGACAGGTTTTCAGATTTCTTAGGCTGGTCATGAAACCAAGCGCCTGCTTGTGAGAAATGATCATTATGGAACCGAGCTAGATCCACAAGTGTTGTGTTCAGCCAGAAACCCACCTGAGCAGTTCCTCCTGCCCCTGTTGCCACTTGTTGCCCTCAGCCATGGTGGCACTAGTGCAACAAGAGTGCTGGGTTAAGTGATGAACTCCATACAGTGCTGTGTTAAAAATTAACCTGAGAAAAAGATAATTTTTAAACTTACTTCCTTTCACTGATCCAATGCAATTAACAGAGGGAGCGGCGTGGGGTGGGAATGTGTGGCTAGAACAGGTGGATGGGCAGAAAGCAGAGACTGGTCTGCAGCAAAGGAGAGTGCCAGTGGAATCACAGTGCATATGCCCCTTATTGGCAATTAATGCTTAGTATCTCCAGGCTAAGCTCTCCGTTTGCAGCACTGTTCTCAGCTATGAGACAGGGGCTGCCAGTACTTGTTTTGCAATGGGAACTGATGCCTGTCATCAAACAACCTAATTTAAAACACTAGTAGTAGGGCTATTCATGGAGGCAAGCACATGTCCTACCCAAGGTACAGCGCTTGAGAATAGTTGGAGACTGCTGGTGAGTCTGCTACCAACCCCCAAGTATCAGTAAAAAATAAAATCTCTGATGAGTGAAGCTATTTTAATGTGAGAAGACAAGTCCTGCAGATCAAATACATTTCTACAATTGAAAATGTGAGCAGAATCCTTCCATCAGTAAAAAAATACTAATACAATTATAGTCAACTCATAGTGCCTGACTCCCCTCATCCCTTTATATAAGTGGCAGAGAGGCCCAACTCACATATGCACGTCTAAGCATGCTGAATATTACAATGCTGAAAGATGAGGAACATTTATCTTGTGGCAGAATAAGGAAAGAAATATGGATCTTCTGAGGTTCAGGTTAGTATCTTAAATAGTCAACAACTCAGTCAAAGGATCCTTACTGTTTTAAATTTGATATATCTTGGATTTAACTATGAGAGGTAGAAATGTAAAAGCCCATTTTGTACAGAAATGGGAAAGGAACAAGAGAATTCTGCACATACCACTTCTGTTAGTAACTCCAAACAAACACAGAAGTGTTGTCCCTGGAAGATTCTCTTGCAAGACACTGAACCAGAAACACGATAGCATTTATTACAAAAGGTCATAAGGTACCCAAATATATTGCAAAACATCCTCCTTGTAAACCCCAAAACATGAAGGCAAATATTTTCCAACATCTAGTTAAGGGTTTTGAGATTACAGAAACGAAGAGTTCTGCTAAACTTCATCTAATACTGCTGCTAGAAATCCCCAGTACCAGCAATAATCATTCTCCTTCACTCTGGACAGCGGTCAAAATATTTGCCCTATCCTACATTTTGCCATTAAGTTACAAAATATTTAGGCATGGAAGCTGACTAAATACTCCGCGTATTTTCTTTCCAAGATACGACGTCAGTGAAATAAGGATCTTCTGGCCTTTCAAGCTTGCAGTAGATGGGGTTTTTTTAAAAAACACAGTGTCTTGGAAAAAGAATGAGTGTACGTATTGTGTGCAACAAATAAGCCTGTCACAGCCTATTTTGAGAGCCTTGTTGGAGAGCTAAGTATCATCAAAAGCCTGAAACCCTGAAAGGTCCTCAGGACCTAATGGATCTTGTTGGGCCAGATTCTACCAAATTCCCAGAAACTGAAAGCCTACTCTAAAACTCTGGTTTCACGAAGTTATGTGTAGTAAGAGGTACCACTCAACATGAATAGTAATTGAAGATACTGCAGTTGCATGACACTAAAGATGTGGACTTGGAATCAATTATATTTTCATGCATATAACTGATATCTAAGATAACTTGGATCCTGTCAAAAATACTATTCATGGAAAATGAAGACTTGCTTAACCACATTCTCCAACCCTTTGTAGCTTTTAACGCATTGTTTGACTACAAGTTATCTTCAGCTCTCTTCCCCTTTGCCAGTCAATCCTCTCCCTAGGTCATAGGTGGCCCAACTGTCTGTGTGACTGTGATAAAAGAGATCAGGGAACTGATCCAACTTTAAAGAAAACAACACCAAAAGAAAAGTTTCTCTTTTAGGCTCTGTGTGTGTGTATGGGGGGGGGGTTTATGTGTGTGTGTAGTTTCTTAAAAGCTGAACAGTTCCTTGGTACCATTCTCAGTGCAAGGCCCCTAGACAGTTGTGCTGGCACACCTGTGACAATGAGTGATGAGCACAAGGATGGTAAAAGAAGACCAGAAGTGAACACTGTCATTGAAGACCAAAGGACAGCAAAATACTGCTGCTGCTAACATAAAGCTAAAGGCAGACAAGAGAACAGGATATCAAAGAGAACACCTGTGTTGCTGCCACCTAAACACAGAAATCACATCTCTTTGAAGTTCCTCTGGAGCCTTGCAGTCTTCTTCTCTGCACCTCCAGTGGCACCCTAATTCGAGAAAATGATACTGTCTAATGACAAACAAGTATTAAAATAAAAATTCATATCTGTACTGTATATTAAAAAGAATGAGATTAAGAGAGATAATTTTATGGAGATTATTATCTCCTCCCTTAACTCTCTCTACAAAAACGATAAATGACCCTTTGCTCTTTCCCTAAGGAAATGGTCACTTACTCTTCTCTTGCTCTTATTAATGTCCCCTACTACACAATACCAGCCACCTTTCCTTGGAGGTGATTTAGCTGACTGGCATCTAATTAAACTCACAGTAACTGTTGTCGCATCTACTTAGGTTTGAAATTTGCTTCTTCTACTTTAGCCCTGAAAAAGACCTATGTCCCTGGAAGATTTTCTGGTTTTCCAATTATATAACTTAATTAAATTAAATAATATATCTTATCATGTAAACTGCAAAAAATAGTTTAAATTAAAACAGTTTGCAATGATATCGCCATGGCTCTTACAACAGCTTACTATGGCAGTTCCCTGTCTATGGCAAAGAGGAAAGTTGTTTTCAATAAAACCCTCTGATGTTGCTTCTGGCTACAGGAAATTGCCGAGTTATGATGGACTCCATCAACATGCGTAGTCAAACCCAGAGGGTCTCAATTTCTTTTCTTTAGTTAGAGCTGTGTCAGTGAGCAGAATAGATTTCAAGCATTATGGGCCCAGAGAGAGCCATTAAACACTTCTGAAGGTAAAAACTCCAAGGTAAAGCAGAGAAAGTAATTTTAAAGCAAGAACCAGAACCAAGTCTCTGCCATTCCAGATGTAAGCCCCAAGCACTAGATTACAGACTCACATCTCCCTATACTGACTGTTTCTGTCCCCAGTTAT
This sequence comes from Bucorvus abyssinicus, assembly GCA_009769605.1. Taxonomy (NCBI): domain Eukaryota; kingdom Metazoa; phylum Chordata; class Aves; order Bucerotiformes; family Bucorvidae; genus Bucorvus; species Bucorvus abyssinicus. The sequence goes on from CM020025.1 coordinate 24,981,405, forward strand.
CATCCTCTGCAGAACAGGACAGGAGGAACCAATGTCACAGACACCCCCGCACACACGTTTTGTCTGCAACCATGGGTTTGAAGTCCTTGGAGCTGTAGAAGAGCTACCCAAAGCCAGTCTCAATTCTCTGACAAGTGCCCTAACCAGCAGGACATTTTAAAATAGAGGTGTCATTTCCATCCCATCTTTTAAAAGAAAAGGTTACCTCTTGATTTCCCCTCTGAATGATTTTAGACTTCTGCTCTCAGCTGCAGACCCCAGACTGTGGATGGGTAATGATACCTTGCATCCAGTCTGCCTGCTCATTCAGTAATAGAGAGAATTAAAAACACAGGTCATGATAATAGAATAATCACTGAAAAAACTCCTAATGTATTATGTTGATAGCAAGACTATTTCAAGTTTACTGCAGAATATCTAATAACTATTTAAGATAACTCTGATTAGCACTCAAGACATAATTCTTATTTTGTTTACTGTATTTTAACCCATGGAGTTTAGTTAGTTAAAACCAGCTCTGATTCCTATTTGTTCATGTTGGCTTTGGGGATGTTAGTGCTGTTCTTACCATTGGCCCCATCTGCGCCTGCAGCCAAGGACAGGCCTCGTTTGGTTGATGCCATTTGGTCAATGCAGGTGAACAAGCAATTGCTGCCATTTCTGAGTGGTGGCACATACCTGCCTCCCCGCCTCGTTGTTGTGCAGGTTCATCGCTGCCAGTCCGCTCCTGCTCTTTCCCGTTACATTCTTAATGGGCACATCCAGGAACTTTCTGCTGAACGACATTCCGTAGTGGATATCGTCAGAGCAGCCACCCCAGTGCCAGCCCTCGCTGGCTGAGCCACCGTGCCGCAGGTTCATGTCGCAGGAGCACTCAGTCATGTTTCCTGCGCTGCACGATCGCGTCACCGAATGCACAAGGCCAGCCGATGTCACTGCATATATGAACGCGGTCTCCTTTGTGCCTACAATGCAAGGCATGAATATGTTACTTCATAACCCCCTTTACCTTCCTGGTGGAGCTGCAGAAAGTGATTTTATGAGCCAGACTATTATTAAAAGGAAACAGTTATGAGTTTAAAGTCATCACAGCTTGGTCTGCACAGTTAACTTGTTTAAAGCAGTGGATATTCACATCCAAAAAAGACTTCAGAGCCTCTTCTATGACCATGCTATTAATGGCGCTGTTTCTGGCTGCTTATACCACGAGATTTTTGGTAACTCCTTTCTAAATCTGGTTGGGAACTTTATTTGCCACAGGCACTTAGAAGTCAATTAAGTTTTAAAAATAATAAAATAACCCCCAACAAACTCAAACCAAACCACACCCCAAACCTCTTACTCTCTGCTCTGCTTTTCATTATTCATATTGATTTGAAGAAGAAGGAAAGGTTAGTTCAGATCTCGGAGGAGGAACTTGAAGCTGTCATGACCCCGGGTTTCTTTGGTATAGGGCCAGAACTTACCTCATGCTAAATTTAGCAAATGTTGAGGTTGTTCTAATTCACAAAGGTGGCAAACAGCCCCAAGAATCTTAAACCAGGCAGAAATCAGGATGGCACAAGGATAGTTAGGCCATGTGCTTTTCCTAGAATATGCTGGCCATGGGAAAGACAGCAGTATAAAGAGCTGTTAGCTGTAATACTGTATCTCAGAAGAATCATGGAGGGACCTGCCAGGGCCTCTTAAGCCAGTCCTGTTCTCTGAGTCTTCTGGTATAATGTGGCACAGATCTTTAACCCATGTTAAGCAAGGAAGACTCTCTAAGCAAACTGAACAGCAATGATTGGCCATTAACCGCAGCTAAAATTTCACTGCACTAATTTCCACCATTGTAAAAACTATTTATTATTTCCAGTCTCGCTCACAGGCAGGAAAGTTCCTGTTTGTTCCTCCTGTTCCTATTAGTCTGTGGTACCATCATAAAATACTTCCACAGGACATTCTAGTGAAGCGTTGTGGGTTAGCAGTGCCACTCATTTATGGGTCTGCAGGAATAGCCCTTCCCATTGGACAGAAGGACTAACATACAATACGTATGGCTACATACAGCAGCGTAAACTGCTCTCCACCCCTCACCACCCACCCCCCCCCGCCCTTTATTTTTTACACTTTTGCATTTTGGAATATGTGTCACTTTTTATTGCTCATTTTAAGTTTTCATCATTAATGTCTGGGTTTTTTTCACTGTAGTATTGCATTATAAATTGAAAATTGCACAAACACAAAAGGAAGTTCTACAAAACTGAAGTTTTCACATCACTGGCTGTGCCAAAATCATTGGGCAGAGCGCTCAAAAGCAGCTTGCAGGATCAAGACCTTTGATACTGCCATGTGATGCAAACAAGGTGTCCCTATTTCAGTGTGTATTTCAACAATGCCATTATTAGTTCACGCAAGAAAGCAGTTTTGGTGTGGCTGTGCTGAGCAATACCACCCAGCTGAGCACATACCATTCGTTTTAAAGCAATTCACAGCTCGGTTCACAATATGGTGCCGTGAGCAGATTTTTACCTGCAATCAAGTGACCTTTTCAAAATACTATGTGTCATTACTCCACTCATTTAATAATTATGACATAAGGGGATAAACCCGAAATCAGTCTAAGAATAACAACATTTCAACACGCTTAAGTGGATCTAGTTAAAGGCTCTGTCACCCACGGACGTATTAAGCAAAAACTGCAAAAAGCAACAATAATTTTGGAAAGACAATGGCAGGTTTTGTCTGCCCGGTGCATTTCGTGTACCTGCGTTCGCCTCCCGGGTCAGATGGGGTAACCGCCCGTCCCGGCGGCACTCGTCTGCCCGGCTCTGTCGGCGGGACGGCTGCTTTCTACGCCTGCCCCGCCGGAGCCCCGTCCCGCTGCCCGCCCCGCCGGACTCCTCGCCCGCTGGGGCGAAGCCGGGGGGAGGCCTGCGCCCCTCCCTGCCCCGGCGGCGGGCGCACCTGCGGGCGGCGGCCCCGACGGGGCGGACACTCACCGCTGCTGAGCTGGTGCCCGAAGGCGGCGGCGGCGGCGGTCGGGGCGGCGGCGGCGGGTCCGCGGAGGGCGGCGGGCGGCGGGCGGCAGTCCCAGCGCTCGTGTCGGAACTGGCTGCGGCACTCCTGGAGGCCCAGGCGCGCTCCCTCCCGGATGGCAGGCACCAGCTCCGGCTTCTGCTTGCACAGGTCCTGCTGCCGGCGGCTCAGCGGCGGGCTGGCGCAGCCCGGCTTCTCCGTCCCGCCGGCGGCAGCGATGCCCAGCCACCTGCAGAAGCAGCTCCCCGTCAGCGCCGGACTCCGGCGGACACGACGGGACGGGCGCCGCGTAGCCCTCCCTCCCCCGCCCGGCTACTCACATCCAGGTGCCGCCGGCGGCGGCGGGGCAGAGGGCGAGCAGCAGCGCTGCCCGCAGCAGGCATGGTCCGAGGGGGGCCCCGCTCCCCATGGCCGCCGCATCGAGCCTCGCCGCGCCGCCGCTGCTCGCCACCCGCCCCCCCGGGAAGCAGGGACCGAAGGGGACGGTCGCCAGTGACGTCCCTCTACTGGTCTCTCTCCTCCTTGGTGGAAAGGGGGCAGCTGTCGGGGGAATCCTGGGCCGTCGGAGGGCCCTCCCGGGGAGGATGGGTTGGCGGGGAGAGCGGCAGAAGGGGACGCATTTGAAGCACTCGATTCCCTTCAAGGTGAGAAAGTTGGGTTTGATGTTTTCCCCGGCTCCGTCCCCGGCTCTGCCTCCCCCGGCCGCGCATTGGCCGCCCGGGGCCGGGGCGGGCGGGGGCGGGCCAGGCCGGGGAGCGGCGGGGGCTGCGCCCCGCTCCGCACCCTTCGCACCTCTCCGCGGTGCCCCGGCCGGGATCGGCGCGGCTGCTCGCCAGCCCCTCTGCGGTGCTGCCCCTGTCCTCTGGGATGTGAAGAGCTGAGACGGGCCGCCAGGGATGCTGGCGGGGGCGTGCAGGGCAGAGGAACCTACAGGTTTGCAGTGATTTCACCCACAGTAGGAAGACACAAAATACCGATGATGCTAAAACATAGCATTCCCTACACATTTTATTCACAGTTTATAATGTTTTAGCGGCATTAACTAACCAGCTCCAGAGACAGCATCAGTATTCTTTAGGACAGCATTTGCCTACCCCCGCTCCCCGTCCCGCTCCACCCCACCCCCCGTTAACTTCAGTGAGATGCTTTTACCAACTACTACCTTAAAAATTGTTAGTTACTCATTTTACACATTAAAAGCCAATGAGTCAGCTAGCACCTGATGAAGAGCTGGTGTTGACACTCTGGACTTTCACGTCCTCTTTGATCACGATATATTGCTGCTTCCTTCTGTGTAAGTGAAACACCTGCACTAAAAATAATCTGGATAAAATGGCAGCTCTGTAAAGACTTTGATTTGACACAGTTGTAAATTAGCGAAATAGCTCTTGTTGACTGACAACAGCTCCAAGTGAAGAGCACAATAAATCATCTCAAATGACGGATGTATATTTTTAAGAGTACAATATGTTGAGAAATAATCATATAAATGTGGTGTTTCCCCTGTCTTTTTCCCCATGGATGTGCTGAGATATTTTAAGAGCATAGGCTGTGGTACATTTAGATCTATAAAATTATGTCTAATTCCTATTTCGTGCTCATTTGCCTGCTTTTAAAGGGTCTCCACACCGTTGCCACTTTTGGGCGGATGCCATATGACCCCACGAGCTATTTAAACCTTCTGATGTATCTTGTTTTCTCTATTCTGAATTTTAGTCTGGAGAACATCTGCTTGTGGTTGCAGAGGAACTTAGTCCTGAGTGAGGGAAATGGATGGAGGACGACATCAGAACACAGGTTATGAAACAGGCCAGAACCAGCCAATGCTGAGGAGGCTGTATCAGAGAATTATCTAATTATTCCAGGACACATGGTTTGTTTTATCCCCATTGCTGCTTCCTGGCTCCACCTACTAAAGTTAATTCAAAGCCACGGTCCAGCAGACTTATATTTCTTATGTTGTTCTTGAGCTGCTCTATGCATTTATCATCCACTCTGAAATGACTTTTTCGTGCCATTTCTTTTAACGTGGTTCTTCTCTGTAGTTTGTTTGGGGTTTGGTTTTTTAAATTAGTATGGAGTTTTTGGTCCTAAATTCTTGTATGTGAATTTTTCTCTAGAAGCTGCAGACTCTAATATGTTAATAATAATGTAAAATTTCAATTAGAAAAATACTGATTTAAAAAAATCCAATCCTATTTGTAGCATGCTTTATATATACCATAAATAAATAACCTCTCTGTTGGGTTCCTTTATGCTGGGATCTGATTTTGTCTACATTTGTTTGCTACAATAACCAATAAGTAGTTAGGAAATCCCTTTGATCATGTATGCTTGTGTAAGCTAAAACAGTTGCAATTTGAAGGGCCGATTCTAAAAAAAAAAATTTTTATATATATATAAATTGTAAGGGACTTCTTGAGAACATCCAGTTCAATCTCTAGCAGTGTTTGGAACTAAACCGTATTTTTCTGTGACCATCTGATTTAAAGAAGTTTGGATTACTATGTATTTGTGTCCTAATCCCCCATCTGCCTCTCTTCCCATCTGTTTCCCTTACAACCACTTCCCCATTGCCCACAGCCCCTGCACCTCCTCTCTGGCTCGTGCACCTGGTCCTGCACCAGATCCCCCCGCCTCTGCCCTTCTCCTGCCTCTCAGCTTCCTGCCTGCCATTTACGCCATCTCTCTTTATTTCCTCCTGAAATACCCTCCTCTCTGGGCAAAAGGAGCATATACAGGAGGAGTTCTATTAGACTAGAGCTATGTGTCCGCCTATAGGTCAGTTGGCTACTAGGAAGGGAAGGGAAAACAAACTACTGTGCAAGTCATGAGCTTTGCAAACCCACAAAGGGACATGATTCGGCCGTGCTTTGCTGATCTACCAAAATTTACTGAAATTCGCTGAATGTTTCTGAAGTCTGTAATTCTAATTCACTGGTGCTTCAGAGCCATCTATGCTGGAAGACCACTCACCCCATGACAGACAGCAACATGAGCGTGATGCAGAGACAATGAACCAGAACCTAAGGTGAGGTCAAGTGCCAGGCCTTGGTCAAAATTTACTATAAATCAGGGAAGATAAATTAGACTTACTGCTTATCTTTCTCTGCCAAGGTGGGGCTATCTGTGGCTATTCATACTAAGATGCCCAGTTTTCTATTTTAAGAAGAAGACAATAAACTGCTGTTGAAAGAAAAAAAGGAAGGAAATGTGTCTAAGCTGAGTGGTGTTGCCTGACTATTTACTAATTTACTGTTGAATAATGATTAGTGTGGTCTTGACAGAGTCAATTACAGATTTTCTTTTTTTTTTGATTCACTGTGAGATAAGGAAAAATACTCATTTGTGCACAATCTGTGCGACTAAGCAGATCGCTGAAGCAGATCGCTGGACAAATAATGTGCTTCAGAGTTAGACCAATTGTCTCTTTAAAAAGTTAGTGGCTGGTGCTCTCACTATAATCAAGGTCTGCCATCTTATTTACTATCTGCAAATACATACAAAGTTAACTTCTCTTAAAGAAATCACCACTTCTGAAACCCTCATTCAAATTATTTTCCTCCTCCTGGAACTTCTGATGCCCAGCAGAGACATGAATGCAACACACCAGACTGCATTATCCCATCTATACATCCGGGCCCTGCTGACCAAGGGGGACATTATCCCCTTATCTTAAAAAACTGAGCAGAGAGAAACCTGCCATCCAAACAGAAAAATCTCTCATGTTCTCTAAACCAGGTTATCCCTTCAGCTGTGAAATTTATCACACTTGGTGACCAAGCACAACTTTTGTGCTTCTAAAGCAACAAATTTCGCTTTCAATCCACCTCAGTGCTTGGTGGCACGATGGTGCCCATCAGTCCTGGGCACCACAGAAATGCTCTTGGCATCAAACAAACTGGAACTGTGTCAGTATTAGGTGCTGTCATCAAGGTTTGTATGTGTTGGCTGTGACAAACTCTTCTGAGGAAATGACCCAGACTGTTTCCAAAGATCACATGCCAGCAGAGCCTTGAAGTAGGTGTAAAGGTAAAGGTGTAAAGGTGGCTCAGTCAGTGGCTGTGAATTGCTCTGTGCTCACTTATCAGTCACATAACGTGGGGCAATGCCCACAGCCGTATCGCAGTTTTCCACGCGCAGCTCTGCACGCTGCCAGGGTTATTGGGAATCGATAGCATGATATTGTAGCATCTGCAAACCAGGCTTGTGCCTTGGGAGGACTGACCCAGCCCAGCCATCCTGTGCCTCTTTCTCTGCCCTGACTGCCTTCCTCTTGGGCCTCAGGCAGTGCTGCTTGTGTGAGGCACCTTGCTCTGGCAGTGGGGAAGAGCGGGAGGCAGCTAATGCTTGGATCCCACTCCCCGGCAAAACAGTGGTACCCGAGCAGAGCTGTTGCTCTGTGGGTGCTGTGATAGTAATGTACCCTCAGTGAGAAAGAACACTAGGAGAGATGTGCAGTGAGACCCCAGACTTGAGGTCAGGAGCCCTTACACTCTCGGTACAGTGCCTCCTTACACTGCAGCATCTCTCTGCGGGATGATGTCTCAGTAGACACGTCTCAGGCCCTCGATAAGGTCAGAATGGTAGTAGAAGGGAAATCAGAGAGGAAAAGAGAGATGCCCCTTGTCCCATACATAGTCCTCCGAGAGCCCTCCGTCTCTTGCCCAGAGGTTTAACTTGATTGCTGTTATCAGTGTTATTTTTCATTTTAGTATCTATAGCCTGAAAGTACAGTCTATTGCTAATTTAGATCTGGCACAATGAGTTCACAGATGACTGGGACATCAATTAAAGTACATCCAGAAATGACACGGTGGCAGACAGAGACCTCACAAACAAACCTCACAAATGCATCATGATTCCAAAGCTACCCCTTAATATTATCTTTATAATAGCTGCACAATGCAGTGTACAGAACCATATTTTCTGCGTGCATGGATATACAAAAAATGGAGAGAAAGTAGGCTCGGGAAGGCGAGGAGAAAGCAGGCTTCTCACAATCCTGTTTGTCCTTACCAAAAAAATCAGGAGAAACCTAGTGTATCCTCCAAGAAAGTTCTCTGGAGCGTGTAACTCCAGACAGTTGCTGAAGCAACTGCTGAGCAGGTCTCCTGGCACTCTACGTCTGTTGGTGACGTGCTGCCAGAAAGCCAGGGCTTAGGAAGAGGGGTCTCAGCTTGCCTTTGGAGTGTGCGGTTCCCTGTGGTAGCAAATCTGGAGAGAGTATCCTGGACTTATGAATATTTGCATGAGCACTTGAGATCTGCTCATAATTTGGGGGATCCTGGGAGCAGATACAGGTTTCTTCTGAAGCACTGCTGGCAAATTCTGTTCTCTGACACGGGCAGTCTAAATGTAGGTATTTTCTAGAGTTACCCTAGAGAGATGGTTTTGGCAAACCAATATTAAGTAAAATGTGTCAAGGAAGTGCTGATAAGGCTTCAAAACATAATTAAGAGGAGCGTGAAAGATGTGGGGAAAAAAATCCACGTTTTAGTTCTGATTTCACCCTCATCCTAATTACTACTAAAAATTAAATTTAGTAGTAAAATTGTATTTGATAACAGTGCACCTTTATGCCATCAATGAATTTCCCTGATTGTTTTGAGGAAGATGACAAATGCTCTAGGAGTTGTGATATTATAAAAAACGAAATATTTAATTGGCATAAAATTTGCTTAATGTTTTCCTTCAGACTTAAAGCAGCATTATTTAAACTTTGTTGTTATGTTTTATTTTGTAGATAAAGTGAATGAGATTAGAGGAGCGTTGATGCTGCCGGCTGGCGTTGAAGAACTTCTGGGAGGAAATAATGGAGTTTGGTGAAAGCAGCAGCTCGAGTGTACGAAGAACCCGAGTGACTTCAGTGGAGAGGGGAAGTCTGGAAGTGCTCCTTATTTAGTTTTTAGATCAGACTCCACTGAGGGTGTAGCACCATGACCTTGTTACTGTATGTGGAACCTTTACGCAGAAGTTCCTGAGATAAGCAGGATAAGATACCCTGTGTGTGTGCACACGTGTGTGTGTGTGTGTGTGTGTGTGAGTGTGTGCACATTCATTGTGTTCACAGAAGCAGCGTGATCTCAAGGAGGTTGCTGTATTTTAGGTATACAACAGGTAGAACAAGGAGGGGGAGCTACTCCCCTAGGAGCAGTGCTGTCTGCAGCCCCGTTCCTATTCCTGCCCCAACTGCTAATTTGCATTAACACTTTCCACACAGCTCTTTTATGGCAATAATTTTATTATATCTCGTAATAATGATATGATTCACATGTACAGAACTATTACCATTCTGTGATGAGAGAACTGAGATTCAGAGAGACATTTAATTTGCTGGTGTCAGATGGCACTTCATCAGCAAAACCATGATTAGGACCTCAACTTTTCATTGCTAATTCAATTTCTAATGAGTTACTTATCCTTTGAGTGAGGATAACGACGGAAACAGAAGAATCTACTCTGTAACTGTCATAACACAAAGCTGGCACTGAATTTATTTTATTCTCCTTCAATGAGGTATGGATGCGTGCCTAATCCATAAAGCATTTGGTCTGATGATGACATGTGTGAATTTAACTACAAGGCCAGTTTCAAAAGGAGGAAGCTTAGGAAGAAATGAGAGGGAATGGTGTTGGGTTGACGACCACACGACACTTGTAGTCACTTGCCACCTGCAGTGTGGTGGTGATAGGAAAGAATGAATGGCCTTATTTATCAAGTTAACAGTCTTTCAAGTTATATGACAACATTTAAAAAATCCCAAGCATGGGATTCAAATAATTCATTACCCTCCCCTTCTCCCAATTTCAGTGATCTCACTCATTTCAGTGCACTAATTTACTCTTTTCTGTCTCTGCATTTTCCTTGTACACCCTCAATAATCCTGGCTTCACATCTTGCCCCGTTCCCACTTAGCACTTTCTGATTGATGAAAATAAAATAAAACTGAAAAAATCATACAGTTACTTTATGTACTGGGTCATTCCAAGACCCATGTAAAATTATACCTTTTCACTGAAAATGACTACAGCAGATCTTAAAAATCAAGATGCAAGAAACTCCTTAGTGAGGGGGGAATCTGTCCCTTCATAAAGGTTCATTTTAATGTCAAATGGTTACAGGTTGCCTTGAAATAGCAGGTTTTACATCACTTCCAAAATTTTTTATTTGGTTAGCTGATAAACACCAAATCCTTCCTTGAATGTTACTAAATCTTTTTACATCAGCGTTATATGTTACCTGTTTCCTGAGCCACCTTCTTATGTCCTCTCCGCAGTCATAACCTCCTTTTCTAACTTTTTTTTTCCCCCCTGTCTGGGCCTGGCACTGGAGTATTTGAACCCACTTAAATCTTGCAATGCTGTCGTCACAGAGTCTTTCAGCTTTGGAAATCTCACCCTTGTTATATCTCTGCAGCTGTGATACTTCTCCACTGTTGCATAAGGCAGGGTGGTTGTGGTTTAAAACGTGTAGCTGCAGGCAAGATGCCAGAGTCTACAAGGTTTAGGCTGTCCCCAACTAACTGAACTCTCTGCTAAACTGGCGAGTTACCAAAGTAGCTGGGGTTGACATCTTAGCAACCTTGTAATAATATAAACCTAAAACATGCGAAAGTTAAGGCTGGTGGGGATAAAATGGAATAGTTTATGTTGTTTGGGCATGTTTCTTGTGTTTTTATACCCTTCCCACAGGTAGTTTCTTATTGTGCTAATAATTATTTATTTGAAAACTCACTTTGACACTTCTTTTGAGATGTTTGAGCTGCTTGACAGTGAAAATCAGGTCAGTGTGCATCTTAAGCATCTACAATTTTCCCTTCTCATGTGAGCAGAGTGGAGTGTCCTTTAGCACGGCATGGGCAGTAGTAAACATGACTTGGGATTCATCCTGCAGAGTAGGGCAAGGCTTCCTCCACCCGAACTCCATTAGGGAGCTAGTACAGGCAGTCAGTCTTTGCTAGGAGAGGCAAGCAGGTGGTACGAGGTCTGATGTTGTCCTGGAGGGTCTGGGTGATGCCAGGACTCCATAAACAGCAGCAACTCTGAAGGAAGAGTCTCAGTCCCTTCAAAGAACAGTGGCTAATCCGGACTCTAACGGAGGTGTCAGGGAATTTGTCACTCCTTCTGTCTGTCCTGGCCTGATCTGCAGAGACAGGGCTGCTGCCCAGAGGGCTGGGATCTCTTGCCTGTTGCAGTTCCTGCGGTATACAAAAGATTCCCCAGATGAAGCATAAAGGAGCTTACAAACACAGCTGTAAAATTAAGTGCTGCAGTGCAATAAAATATCTGGTTTTAATAGCACACACAGTATTAAGTTTCCCTCTTGAATGAACAATTTATTTACAGCCTCAACACCAAGTTAATGACTTCTTCTGTCTAGAAGTTAGGCATGTTTATATAGTTCCAATATGCTCAGGGCAAATGTTTTCAATCCTTGCTATTGCTCAGCAAAATCAATTGCCTTGTGACTCAGAATTTTCCTGCCTTTTAGGAAGTGAAAGACAACAGGCAGGGCCATCAAGTCCTTTAATTTCTCATTTGTGTAAATATTAATCTATTTTGTTTGCTAAGTATCCTCAGCAACTGAGGTAGAATTTACTCAGTCTCATCACTCTGCTTGGCTGTGCTTGGTGCTTAGGCGTGCGAGAGCCTAACAGGTCTTCATTACTGTTGCTGAATTTTTTTATATCTCTGGCTATTTCTACAGAAGTGATTAGGAAGTACGCTTGGATAATGAAATTTGAGTGCAAGCTGTATATGATTACTCAGAATTACTTTCCAGTGTCAGACATACCATTATCTGTGTTTTAGTGGAACATACACCCTCTTTGACCGCACCCTGGGGGGTGTTATCTGCAAGGGTCTCAAGAGAGTCCATTCATTCATGGACAAACATCACTATGATGTACAACAGACCTGGTCCAACACCAAAAAAGAAGAGAAAATGAGCCTGTTTTCTGGAAATGACTTCTACTATCTTCACCTCATCTTGAGTTTTCCGAGGCTTGTAACACCTCTTCAGTGTCTGTTGGAGCGAAGAGGAGGAAAGCGATAGGGGCTTTCTATTATCAGAAAGCTGACTTGGTTAGCACGCAAATCCACTATCTCTGTGCACTTCTTGTCTATCTAACCTTCTGGCTATCCAGGATACTATAGTATGCTGGCCAATAATATAGGTGATTCAATAGGAAAGATTTGCAGACTGACTTGGTGATTCTTGGCTTGTGTTTTGAAGTACAACTTAACGGACACATGATTAAAAGCTTTCATGACTGTTAAGAGGAAGCTTGAGTGTGTAATTCAGGTGCAAAAATACATGAAAGAGAACTCAATATACTTTTTTTTATTGTAGCTGTCACAAATTTTATATTATCATGGTTTTGAAGCACTGATATATTATTTTTATTTTTACATTTGAGATTGAAAACACTATAACTAACACCACCCACAATAATGTCTCAATTAAAGCTCTCCTTCTGATAAAGGTAGAAATTGAGAGGTAAAAATACACTGGCAAAAAGTATATTGCCAAAGTATACTTTGTCTATGTACCTGAAAAGAATACTGACAAACTTTGTATATACTGAAGGAGCATAAATAATTTTCCCTTATCTTTACCAATAGAGATGACTTGTACTGTTACAGAAACTGGCAACGGCAAAACCTAATGCAGTGTGGTTAGAAGGGAAGCCTAAATATAAAAGGTTAAGTGCATCATATGTATTCAAAATGGAGAGGAACATATTCTCTGATGGTTATTAGAAACCACAGAGCTTGCAAACATTCCATATGGTCTCTATTTTATATCTGTGAACTACTTTCAAGGAATAAATGGCACTATCTGTACAGTATAAATAAAGCAGAAAAATAAATGTCTGCTGAATCAAACTGTATCAGACTATATTTACATCACTTAACAGCATCTACTGGATCAGAGCCCTGCAGTGACACTGGAGGACAAAGCTTCCATTGTATTATTTGTGACTATAGAGGATCTGTATATTAACTTTAAATTTACTTGCCTTAGAAAAATAAGCAAACTGGTTTTAAAAAAAAAATCAGATGTAAAACTACTCCCTAGCTGCACAATCTTTGAGTTTCAGAAAGTGGCTAGGAGCTACGGGAATGACTTTTTTATAGAAGTAAGCTTTAAGACACTTAAAGCTGTATGCTGAAGTGATGTGTTATAGGGCAGACTGCTTTACAATAAGACTCCTGAGACCACTTACACAGGTCTGAGCGTGAAAGTAGGTGCAATTTACGCACCAAAAGCCCAAATCTGGTATGTTACAGGAATACAGCTCCACCCATTTAAATCAGGGCTCTCCACCTCAACAAGACAAAACTTTCCTTCCTTTAGTACACTGTCACTACAATAGGACCAACTAAAAAGGAGGACATGGCTATGTAAATGCATCATGTAATTTCACCTGTACAGGCACAGAGAATGGAAGATAGAAAGGTAGGTAGGACACACTTCTATGAAAACAGAGATTTGATGAAATTCATTTGCTGGTTAACCAAACAAGAAAGTTGAAGGAAGAGCTGGATCTTGTAAGAAAACATGGAAAAATAAAATGCATTCCCACCTTTCTTTAATTTTCATCTTTTCGCAACATTTTCGTCTAACAGATTTTAGTCACACAGTGGACCCCAGTTGTAAGTGCAAAGGGTCTTAGCTCAGGAGGGGCATGCTAAGTCCAGAGTTTTGCTGAGACATGGAGATCATTGTAAGTCAGCTGTACAGCTCTCTCTGACCTTTTGAGGAAACAAACTGTACAACTTGCTTCTTCTCTCTGCTGGTAAGACAGTCTGTAATTCCTGTGGAAGTGGCTGCTGCACGGAGGCAAAGCATCGCTCACAAAGCCTTCACCACTTGTCCACCAAAATAAAGCTGATGGTGACCACCAGCTGAAAACTGAACACTATTTAGCAGAATAAAGTGGTGTGTGGAGACTGGAAAAATGAGCTCAATCAACTGTTCACAGACAGGGAGAGGGCAAGATGGAAAGCGTGGAACCTTATAAGAAGTAAGGCAAAGGATGCATGTGGAAAAGAAAGGCTGAGAGATTTTACAATGGAATATTCAATGAAAGGCAGGAAAAGAAAAAGGCTGGGAATGCTTCTGTAATAGAACAGGAATTATCAATTTGCAGGACTCATCAAGGTGAGCTAGGAGAGCCCATGAATTGCTTGCACATGGTCATGTTCATACAGGGCAGCACGTGCATTCAAGTAAAGCGTGAGAAAATCTGAAGAACTTTGGGCTTCAGAGGTTTGTCGTTATCTGGCAATCTGGAAGCCCTTTTTTGGGATCTTTTAAAATAAAATGTGAACGGTTGGAGAAAGGAGTCTAGACATAAGGAAAAGGACCCAAGTTGCTGGCCCACATGTTGAACTACGCACAAGACATGAATACTAAACAGCGTTATCTGTGTTCTGGACTACATGTCATAAAATATTTATGGATCCAGGAAGCAGGTCCATTAATAGCAGTTGAATATGTGTCTGTGACAGGGAATTTGCTTAGATGTTTTCATAGTAGTTGTCTCTAAACCTGTCAACAGTAACATGGAAAGATAATGAGCAATTCTGCTAGGTATCTCGTTTTCCTTCAAAAGTTACAAGGTATTATGCATGAACAAGCCAGGACTGGACCTTAGACTTCTGTCTGTTGAACATAGTTTGTACCGCCATCAATATTGTTATGTGGTGAGAAAAATCCTGCAAATATTCCATCTGAAATTAAAAAAAAATAAATAAGGCTAGGTCCCTTAATATTACTTGGTGAAAGATTTTAAGATACAAATAGGAAAAAATCTACCAGTATTGTGTTATAACATTTTTACCAGAGCCCCTGTAAATCGAGTCTTGATTTTTCTTTAATCTTATATTGAAGTGCGCTGCTACTTGGATGTTAGTCATACTTTTCACTTCAGCAACTTGTCTGAGGCTGAATTACTGTCAAAATCTCCAAAGTGTCGAAGGAGTTTTCTCCCCGTCAGATCCCTGGGAGTTTTCCTTACCCAGATCTTCCACACTCTGTGTAGAAAGCCTTTTCCAGCAGAGGCAACGACAACCTTGAACCAGGCAACAAATAGTGATGTTTTGACTTATAAACATCCCAGAAAATGTGTGGCCAGGATGATGTAATGGGGCAGGATTATCCCAGCTTCCCCAAGCCCCAGAAAAAAGCAGAGATCTGGTTATGGTGGAAGGAACAAGGCAAGGTCTTATGTTCCCAAACGGAAGAAACTGAAGCAAGCCTATGGCAGGAAGCACCTCTCCAGGACATGTCTTTCTAGATGTGCAAGTGCTGCCCTTTGCTTGTGAAGGATTGGGGTATGCAACTGTACTGACTCTGTCCAGCAGCTGCAGGACTGTACTCCGTAGTGTTGTGATGGTGGTGCTGTTATTTGGGTGTTGATAACTCACAAGTCAGGTCAGCGCACCTGAATTGACCTTCCCACTGCCTAAACACAGATTTTTCTGGAGAGTATCAGTCCGAACTAGAAACAGCTGTGGATTTGAGGGACAAATCATGACTAAATGGTTGATATTCTGTCACTTGGACCCTAGATAAAATCCCAAAAGCCTGGGCTGAAGCAGTGCTGGAGACAGTGTGCCAGATACAAAGTGCGATAATTGCAGCGTTGTCGAGACAGCCTCCACTCCAGACTGGCTCCTGTAGAGCAGTAGATCACTCATTAAAATGACTTGCATCTCTACTGAAATTTAATTAACAGAAGTGTGAGGAGCAGGTGTTAACTTGTTTTATTGACTCATTATAGTCCCTCGGGATTCCCTAGGCGCAGTTAGATACACTTACTGAACATTTAGAAGTTCATATTTTTGGCCCTTTTTTTCTCGTTTACAGACTTGTACTTGTAGAAGGTATTTATTCATATCAATTTAAGGATAGTGCTTTGAAGCCAGGCATTCAGACTCCAAGAGCTGCAGGACAAGTCCATCAGCAGTGGGAAGGATGCTGTTTCTGTCTGCAGCTAACTTGTGGAGAGGTTGTCATCTCCATCCTGTCTCCAGCTCAGCGTTTGCCTTTCCGCTCTGTGTCTTCAGGCATAGCTGCTATGTAGCAACTGCCCAACTCGAATCATCTGAAATTGCCCAGGTTAGTTTACACGCTTTAAGTCACAGAGGTTTCTTCTAGCCTGTGTTGTTTTGAATGGAGCGAGTTAGAGAGCAGTTACACGAGCAGCTATAAACCGCAAAGTAACAGAGCAGTAATGTCGGAGGTGTGTTTGTGTGCATGAGGTGTGGAGAGATGCTCAGAGCAATAAATTCTTCATAGGGCCAAAATGAGTATGTGACCAAGGTGTTTGGCTCAGTGTTTTTACACCTATGAGATGCTTTTACTGCATAGTAAAGTCAGCAGCCCCTAAATTACTTAAGCTCTCCATGGACTTCTAGTACAGGCATAAGTGCTAGAAGCTGGAGCTTTCAGATACCAACCAGGTATCTACCTCTAATATGGCTTCTAAACCTGAAGAAGAATCTCTATCATTTTATGGAGTTAAGTGCCTGTCAGCTTGGCTTTTCTCATGGAAAGTGAGACATCCACCCAGCCCCCTTATAAGGCAGTAGGTGGAGATTAGCCCTTCATTTTTCCAAATGAAGGGTCTTGAACTTGCATATCCCATACCACCATCAAATGTTCTGCTCATAAGGCTACTTGCAGGGCTGGCTCCCTTCTGATCCAGTGCACTGTTAAAAAATCAAGCAGCTCCAGGAGAAGATGTTGAGAATGTACCACCCTAGGCCATGCTGGGAAGCATGTCCTGGTGGTGGTGGTGGGCTTGTGATTAAGTTCCTGGTCTAAATGAGAAGAGTAGGGATGTGAAAAACATCTTCCACCTGTAGTGAATCCACAACCACTCCTTGGTTGAGCTGACATTCATCTCTCAAAACTTTAGGCACCTATCAGGCAATTCTGAAAGATACATTAAGGTTCTCTTACAGTACAGTATGAAATATTCTAGAAGTAATAGACACCTCTAGAGTATAATTCATATCTTGATCTTTTGGTGATAAGTGCAAAGAAGCATAGTGTGACCATGCTTATAATTAAAATACCTCAGCTAAATAGCTGGAGTTAAGGAGGAATTCAGGTTCTGGTGCCTGAAAACAGGTAGTCTCTAGAAGCTGTCTTCCTTGGCTTGCAGGATGATCTTGACCCAACAGACAGGTTTTGAGTATGTCTGCAGGCTCTGTTGTATGTATTTCATAGCTGAAGGTGTGTTATTTTGATATCTCCTTCAGGGCTTCAGAGCTGAACTGTTCCAGGGACCGAGGAGCCATGCAGACAGCAATGATCACTGGATTATAGACCTTGACTCCTTGTTACTGCACAGAAATGACACAATGTGGAATTTAGAGACCAGTAATGGATGGAGCAGTAAGACCTGTTATGATTTAACCTTTTACCATCAGCAGTAAATCCCCTTGTACGTATGTATTTTATAATAACTGGGCAGGACACAGTGAACGAAGGATGTCAAAACAGGCTTTTACAACAGTTAATAGACAGCATTTGCTGTAAAGGGAGCTCAGCAAAGACCCTGAGATGAAATAAAGCCCCACCTATCAGTCCATACAAATCATGTTCAAACTGTAATCACTCTAGTAAAAACTTTAGCAGGAGACATCAGCACATTATTACATATGAGGATGTGACTATGATTCTCTGTTTTAAAGGAAGCCAGTCATGAGCTAGATCATGCTGGGTGCTGCATTGCCTAATGACTTGCAAGATCAGGTTTTCAAGGTTTTCCCTCCTATTAGAATAAATAGGGATCAGCAGGTTTCTTTGAATTTGTTGGAGGCATTAAGGCTATAATAACAAAAGCCATTGATGATTAACTGTGAATATATAGAATCTTTGGAGCTGGCATGTGGAAGTAAAGTAATAAAACCCTGCAGAAATAATAAAACTTTTCTGATCTATAAGACAATTTGGATACCATCTGGGGAGGCTGCACAGTCATTATCAGGAGCAGAAATATTACTTTAAAATCCTTAATCCTAGAGAATCATAACGGAAAAATGGAAGTTAATACTGACAAGTACAAAAGAAAAGATAAAAGACATTTTCAGAACATGGCAAGTGAGAAATTCTGCCAAACATAGGTCTGGTTTTCAAACCCTGGCAATAACCCACAGAATTTACTGACTTTAAAAAGGCTCCTGACAACTTTAATTTCACCTGTGTGATCTGTATTGAGCTCTTCATAACTGTCCTGACTTCACCAAAAGGTGTCTGAGGCATTTCGATTCCTCACTCAAGGATTTTAGTTCTGCAGTCTTGTCTTCACCCAGAATTTGCCCAGCATCCTGAGAGCATCACTGGGGCAGGCAGCACTGGCAGACACTGAGCCAGGCACTGGCTGTTCTAACCACATTGCCTGTGACTGCTCAAGACAGATGAAAAAATCACAGTATTGAAAACACCATCTGCCACGGGAATTTTATCCCTGTAATGAGGTATATGAGGGAGATGCCTACCACAGTGTCCGTGTGTGAGTGCAGCTCATCTCACTCTGTTAGGTGGGAGCATGCAGAGAAGATCCTTCCCTTTATTTCATGCAAGTAAGTAGTGGGAAAATAGTTTGTCGAAAGTTGAGAAAAGAGCGTGTTGTCTGAGATTCAGCTGAAATGGACTGAATTCTGCTCCTCATTAGAGCAGTTCAATTCTAGAGGAAATCAAGGAGATGCTGAGTAGGCGCTGTGTTTCACAAAGACCTCAGTTCAGATTCCACTTAAACATAGATTTTATCTTCAGTTCGGGGTTACTTAACATGGTGCACCTTGCCAAGGCTGTTCAACATGTTTGAGGGATTGCAGAAAGGGCTGCCCACAGCTGCCGAGGAGCTGGCCTAGTAGCCAGATGAATAAACTTAGAAAAGAAAGAAGTCCATTGCCATAGAAACTGGTGCTGCAGGAGCCCCACTTGTGACCTGCCAGCCCACCTTGCCCATTCAAGTTAATGACTTGAGTAGTTTCCTAGGACACCTGGCTCTAGGTACCAGCCTCAACTGACAGAGGTAACACTATTTTTAGTATCACAGAAGTGCAGGCAAGTAAGGCTAAAATGCACAGCAACTTTTTATTGTGTAGTCAGGGCTTTTCCATTCAGTGGATAGTGTGGAGGTACCAGTAATTACTGCAGGATAACTACCAGCATCAATGCCCAGGTATGCCTGCATGGGACACCGACTGTTCTGGTGCTTTGAAGATTTACACAGGTAAAGATGGCAGTGGAGTTTGAAAGATGGAGTCTGGCAGTAAAGGCAAACTCCATGAAGAGCTAAGTGCTAGTGCATGCTAAGTTTTAAATTCACCAGAGAAAATCACTGCCTAGAGAAGAGGCTTGCTTAAGCCCTGCTGCACTGAGTAGACCTTTGGCGTTGACATTAACAAAACCATTAAGATAATAGTATTGATATTTTGAAGATTCAGCCTGAATTTGCAACAATTGTCTCTCAGGTTTCCAAAAGTTGTTTCTACATTGAAAGAAACTTCTCAGGTCATCTGAAAGAAAGGGTGATGTGGAGTACAGCAGGTACAGATAGTCATAACAATGAGGTAAAATAAGCCAGACGAAAGGTTAGCAGGCAAACAAAAAGGTAGGACTGTATTTTTCATGTGGGCTTACAGAGGCTTGTTTAGCAGTTTGACTCTATGCCAAACAGCTCACTGCGCCTCTAAAAATTTGCTTTACTCTAAAAAAGTAATCTGAAAGATCCATGGACTGCAGTCAACTTAATATCACACATATCTGCATGTTCAAAGCATTCTCTTTGGGTCAGGATAGCAACAGGAGCATAACTATTGGTGGTTATTTCAACTTTGAGGTAATTGGATGCCCCACTACCCCACCCACTAAGCAAATAAATTGACTTTGATGTCCCTTTAATATGTCACAGAAGAGAAAAATAGGCCTTATATTTAATGGTGTGAGATTATTTTAAAGATTAACATTTTCAAACGAATACTAAGTGCAAAAATACTAGTTGTACTCCATTCCTTCAGCTCTTTGTTATATTTGAAATATAACATCTTTGATGACAAACCTGACTTGTCATGGCATTTCCCTACAAATAGGGAAGTTTTTTTATTATAGCCAGTTATTCCAGGAGTTTTAACTCATTGTACACTGGTACATCAAACTGCAGCTTCAGCTAAAGTTTAAAGTGATGCAGTAACAGCTGAGATTACTGCTCTGTATGTCAGAGTATCTACTTCTATGCAGCACAGTTCCATTCTCTTTGCCTGTATCTTAAACCATATCCTGGTTCCGCTCTAAACTCCATGTGCTGCTGGGCGGACGTTGAGCAGGAAACACCACTTCTTGGTGTACTTGTTCCCCAGCCTGATTATTTCAATACTACCACCAATTCCAGGGCCATTCATGCCCGTATTAGGAGGTGGAACTCACCTTGACAATTAGGTCCTTTTCTATTTTAATGCAAGGAATGGGGCTACAGTAAATGTATGGGGGGTGTGGGGGGGAAATCCTACATTATGAATCAGTCTTAATATAGTAGGAACACTTTGATGCTCATTCAGGCAAAATGTCACAGCAGCTGTGATAATTCTAAAGTAAACCATTGATAGCAACACATGTGCTCTCACTGGAATTCAAACTTGGTAATTCTTTTGTCTAAGCCATAAATTTTAAGGTGTATGAGCAAGCAATGCGTCCTTGTCAATCTCAACTCTTTTTTTTTCACATACCTAATGATGCTAGATGCATTTTAAAGTTAAATTTTGAAAAATGTACCTTGGTACCTGTTTTAGCTTTCATTTCCTTTTTTTATTCCTAAGATTATACAGATCATATATAGTATTGGAAAAAACTTATTCAAAGAACTTGTTTAAATAAAGATCAATTCGCAAATTGTACCAATGACTTTTTACAGACATATATATGTACATAGACATGTAAAAAATAGGAAATGCACAGGAAAATTTCCACTTAATACATTTGAACAATACTAAGATTTGGAAAATATTAAGACATCTGGGTGTACAGCACATGTAAACCATTTTGTGGCGAAACCAGAAATGATGAAGTGCGTATTCGCTGATATCAGCTGCAGTATAACAAAGTCAGCGCTTTCTTTTTCAGCATTATGGCTGATCCTTCAGCAACAGGCTTTGATTAAAAAAACCATAGAAACCCAGTTCACACCTTAAAATCGTTTCTGTACAGAACAATAACAGCAATAGCATGTGGATTTAAAGGAGCTACAAAAAATTATCTTAACAGAAGCAGAATTGTAATACACCTATCACTGATCACCTTAATACCAAAGATGTCTGGCTGCATTTTTCATCTACTAATATTAATGACATGATGTTAAATCCTTCAGCTTTAAGGTTGTGCAGCGCTGGAGTTCCAGACCTGAGATTATATATTATATCATTTGCATACAATTATATTCCTTAGATAGTCATATTGGTCAAACCCAAACACTGTCATTTTCAGTATTTATGCACAGCTCTTGACCCATCGTCCATGTAAAGCTCCATGCCAGGGAAAAATACACACAGAAATTCAGGGGTATTTACTGTAAGCACAGCAGAAGCATATTATACAAACCAGAGACTGTCAACCGCCTCACTAAACGTAATGTCATTGTCTGAATTAGGAGCTTTGTCGATATCATAGAAGGTATCCTAAATTAGATATGCCAGGTCCTCTTTTTGAGCCACCTTCTATCGTCTAGGGAAGACTGGCTGAACGACAGAGCTCAGTGTTGTGGTCAGTGGTGCAGAGTCTAGCTGGAGGCCTGTAAGTAGTGTGTTCCCCAAGCGTCAGAGCTGGGTCCAGTCCTGTTCAGCATATTCATCAATGACCTGGATGAAAGGACAGAGCGTATCCTCGGCAAGTTTGCTGGTGATACAAAACTGGTGGGAGTGCCTGACACACCAGAAGACTGTGCTGCCATTCAGCGAGACCCGGACAGGCTGGAGAGTTGGGTGGAGAGGAACTGAACGAAGTGTAACAAGGGCAAGTGTAGGGTCCTGTAACTGAGGAGGAAGAAGCCCATGCACTAGCACAGGTTAGGGGTTGACCGGCTGGAAAGCAGGACCTTGGAGTCCTGGTGGACAACAGGTTGACCATGAGCCAGCAAGGTGCCCTTGTGGCCAAGAATGGTGTTCTGGGGTGCATGAAGAAGAGTGTGGCCACCAGGTTGAGGGAGGTTCTCCTCCCCCTCTACTCTGCCATAGTGAGGCCACATATGGAGTACTGTGTCCAGTTCTGGGCTCCCCCAATTCAGAGAGACAAGGAACTACTGGAGAGTCCAGTGGAGGACTAAGATGATCAGGGGACTGGAGCACTTTTCTTACGAGGAAAGGGTGAGACACCTGGGTCTGTTTAGCCTGCAAGTGATCCTGTGCGACCTGCTCTAGATGAACCTGCTTTAGCAGAGGGGTTGGACTGTATAATCCCCAGAGGTCCCTTCTAACTCTTACCATTCTGTGATTCTTCTGATTATGTAAAATTGTGAAGGGGAAGCATGCCACGGAGCTGGCAGATCCTTCATTAGACTCATACTTACCTGGTTCTGACTCCCTTCTCTAGTGCATGGTGGAAGAGAGTGGTGCCTTGATTGCCCGCTCTGTGACTGGATTAATATTAAAATCCAGTAAATATTAAAATTAAAAATCCATAACAGGATAATTTGCCGGGAGAACAGTTTTATGGGTGCTGTTAACCTATCACCCAGCCACTAAGCCTGGAGTATGCTTGGTTTTCCATCAGTGCACCACAGCTGTGAATGAGTGTGCTGCCAGCTCTGTGGCAGGGGGTCAGCAGACAGCTTCCCCCCTGCAGTGGTAAAGTCTCTCCCTGGGGTTTCACCAGAGTAGGTCTGCAAACATTGGTGATGTAGCTGGGCTACAGTACGAAATTGACATTCAGAGAAGGTCTTGTGCCTGCCAAGTAGGGAATGCAGGCAGTGTATTCTGCTCCCATCACATCGCACACTCCTTAGGACAGATTAAAAACCAGATCCCGAAGTTCTTATGTGTGCTTGCAAAGGGGATTTTTCTTCTGTTTGTGGTACTGGCTTCACACACTGGCAAGTATTTTATAAAAATTCATAAAAGAAATGGCATTTCTATGAGGAGAGAACACTTGCTTGGCTTATGGGCCAAGGTAGACACCAAACCACATATCCAAGCAGTCTTCCTGCATATGGCAACTCTCCTAAACCTGGATCATAAATAAGCTTATGTTAACATGTTAACATATTCACTATATTTACATGTTGCATCAAGACAGTTATAATCAGTCTCATGTCTAAGTAATCTATCCCTATATTAGCTTTAGAACATGCAAAAAAATAGAGTAGACATCTGTTCCATCTAAGATACAAAGAAGGGGTGTGTTTTCACTAAAAACACTAGAGTTCAAAACTTGGCATTATCCGTAAAATGCTAATAGACATTTTCAAACAGTTTAAACCAAGTGTCTAAATAGAAAAGGTTTGATGTTGAAGGGGAATCCATCCACATACATACAATAAAACTCTTTACAATGGAATGTAGACAGTTTCTAAATACATTCAAATATTATAGTGTCTCTATAAAGAGGAAACTAGATAGTGCTGAAGAGCTAAAGCAGTCCTTTACAAATCATTCAAGTGCAAATATATTTCTCTCTCTTTACTACATTAATACACAGTTGCTTGAGCTACAGCTGTTCTAGCCTTTGGCAACAATTCAAGTAACTTCCCCTCTTCTCTTCTTTTCAACCCTCTGTCTTCCATTTTGACACGACAGCTTTGCCAGAGCATATCTTGACTTCATAAAGTTTTAGAAAAAATGCCACATGGCCAAAACTCTGCTGGTGTGTGTGCAGTCAATCAGGGAAGCATGTAATAAATTCACCATGGTCCTTCAATTGTCACTCAGGTAGTGGCACATCTCTAGTCCCAGCGCTATATCCAAGGGAGGCTATGTGCTGGCAAGCTCCCTCTTACTTGCACAGAGCCTGCTGAGAAGGATTTCAGAATAAACTTGATTTATTGGACCTCGGACATGATATGGAGACTGAGAATTTGTGGCATAGTCCTGCAGTTGTAATGGCTTGCTTTGGCTGCCAAAATATTTCCCCAGTGTATAGTGCCTTGATAACGTCATTGTTATGTGTGGACTTTCTTCAGAGGGATTGGATTTCACCACCTGCAAAAGAAGTGACATATGTGAGTGCTTTCTGCCTGCACCTAGAAAGACACACAGCTATGCGTACAGAAATGCTGAGACAGTTGTCCACAAAGCAGGTCCTGATAATCTTACCTTAAACTGCGAGTTGTTCACAAACAGTATTCTGGTGAGTCAACTTGTTATGTTACATACTAGTGAACGTGCAAGATCTCACTCAGGTAAGGCTTGAAATCTAAATGTATAGACCCATTATACTCAGTTGGTTGACTCTGTAATGCCTTCCATACTAGACTCCATTCTCTTCATTAGAGACAATTTATCTAAAGAAAAAAATTCATACTTAACACCTTGTCTGTATATTACCATGGGGAAAACTAAACTTTGAACAGCCCTGACTTGCAGGAAGGTTTAAATCCTGCTCTGATACCAAGCACTTGAGGAACATATGCTGTGTCTCAGCTGTGAGCCCTACAAGAATGTCTTACTCTAAGGTCTTGATGCAAACCTGGCCCAGATCCATGCTGAGATGAAAACACTCATGTGTCACGTTTCTCCAAGAAGGAAGTTACGGTGCAATTTAACATCCCTTTCCCCAGGGCATCACATTGACATAACCACAATGAGGTTCAGTGACTTAGTGCAGAAGAATACTCCTCCTTGGCCCCCCAAATATGTATAAAGCTCTGGGATTATCATGTTCAATTTGTATGGAATAAACAAATGCCCATGGGTCTAACAAGAGAGAAAGTGAAAAGTAAGGCTGTCCAGAGCATAATGACTGGTGTGTGTGGTGGTCTCCTTTGAGGTGCTGAAGGTTTTATCTCAGTGAACACACAGTCACTGATGAATAATGAAGCAACTTCAAGAGAGGCAAAACTTCAGAACCTTGCAGAGATGTAGGACAGAGGGCCCTGATCCAGGCATTGGCAAATCCAGAGAGAGCAGAAAAGGGGCCAAGAGGTTAACTTATTTTTAAAAGTGTAAATGTATGCTGACTCATTAGCTCTGATGCCCATCAATTTGCCTACTATATCAATCACAGCAGACATCTGAAAAAGCAACCTTCATTTATTAATGTGTATATTTATGTGGAAGCAGATTAGCTTTTTAAAAATATAATGTATATTTACTGTTATTAAACAATCAGAAACAAAGTTTATATGTAGTGAAGCTCATAGTAAGTGAAACAACTCATACAAAATTAAATGTGACTGAAGGAATAATGTGTGCAAACATTTGAAAGACTGGGCAGAGAGGCAATGAGGGAGCTGGCTGAACTGAAAAAAGACCAGGAATTATTCATGTAGAAAATTAATATATCCTCTGATCAATTTGATACAGCTAAGCCAAGGGCTGTTAGTTGTTTTCATGCAATTACTGCATGTTCATTTTTCTAAATTAGTGCCTTAGATCTTACAGCTATTTCAAAACGATGCCACCTTGAACCAGTCACGCAAACTGCATTCCTGTTAAGCATAATCTCCCAGGAATGCAATCTAATGTTCGTCCAGCAGCCCGCCACTGATTAAGATACCAAAATCCTAAGGTTGCTAGTTTTTATGTTGTGACCATGATTTCATTGCTATTAAACTAACTAGGACATAAATCTGAATAAGAAATTAAGATTCCATAAAGGTCTTTATAACTGCTGGCCAACCTACTTCTCCATAAGCACTTGTGAAAAATGAGGCAATTAAAAAATCAGGTTTGTGTGTGTGCATAGAACTAGAAGCATGTTTGGGCAGAAAATGCCAGAATCATGCAAGATTTTTTGTCCCAGATCAGTATAACCCCTTTGTGAGTCCAGATCCCTTGGCAATCTGAGCAAAGGTTGTAGGGTCTACAGAGCTGTGGATTTCTGTGCTATCAGGGTGACCCAAGGCCCTTTGAAATGGGTTCGTGGGAACTAAAATAATTTATCAGGAGAAATAACTTTCTGTTTGGCCAGCTAATGAGAACTAAAACTTCAGTGCTTGTTTTCCGACCGCACAGAACAGCCTGCCCTCTATTCCTGCATGGCCATTCTTTAGCTCAGATGACATTTACAGAGGGGTGCCATCTTCTGGGAGTTCAGGAGGTCATTTTTTAAGAGAAAGTGACTGTATGAAGCAGTAGATTTAATCCATCTCATCTGGCTTCATAAAACTTGAAAAGTGCTGGAGTTTTACCCAGTGTTCTTGGCTCTGTCCTGGGAGGCAAAATGCCATTTTCCTAGTGCAAACTACTTCAGCACCTGATGAAACTCCACTTGCCAGGATGCAGAAATAAACTTATGACAAAACTGTTAAAACTAATGAGGTATCAAAAGTATTCAAGGACTTTCTTTTTGCTTTCCTCAAGGATCAACTCTGGTTTTTGGTGGCTGATGGATTCTCCTGGGCATATCTATGCCTCTTTCAATCACAACAACCTCTCATGCCTCATTAACAACAGTTCCATGAGCCAAGTTCTCCCCTGATCCTCCTCAGAAACACATATTCTCCATTGAGATTCCTCTGGAAGAGAAACAAGGCCAAATCTGCACATGAGCTCATACAAAATGATGGAGGAGTGCATGAAAAATGCTGATAACTGATCACGCTCTGCTGTTTTCCATGCAGTTCCATATAAAGTATCTGAAATATTTCATTTTGAAGCTTTCTGTTTCACTCAAAAGCTCTGTGGAAATGGTGATCATCAGCAATGACCCCCGAAGACATCAGCGTCTGGGTTCTGGACAAAAAAGGGTTAATATAGCCATCTAGGTGAAATGGAGGAAGGCATTTACTCTATGGGACTATTTATCCATTGCATAAATATCTGCTCTGTGACTCTTTTCTAGTTCCATTTGGACTGAGCTGTGCTCCTGCCTCTCTCATGTACTGAGCAGAGTAGTTTGAAGAATTGGAAAACTAAGGACACCTGCTGTGTTTGGTTCTAGAGCAGGACAGAGGCCACGGCAATGGGCTGAAAACATGTGAGCTGCTGAGGAGCCTGAGGTGAAAACCAGTTTACACACAGCACACGAGGTCACTTGGGTCTGATAATGCTCCCAAATCTGCGCTCAGTCTCAGTGAGCCTCGTACTGGGGTAAAGCCCCAACCAGGGGCAGCTGATTGTCTCCCCACTCTTTTGGGAATGCATTTGTTGTTCAGTAGTCTGTCTCTGATATTATATCTGTCTGTGATATTTAAGGAGAAAAATCAAAGCCTTATAGTTATTAGGTTTTTTTATCGTGTTTTATGTAAAGTTCACTGCCGTGGCTGAGAGAATTAAATATAGTCCACTGGCTACAAGAAAATAGTTAGGCTTTCTATGCTAGTCCTTGGCCAGCAGGCACCACAAGGACACACTCCGGAGCCTATGCTTGAATTTTACTATCATCGCCACCAAATTTCAGTTTGTTTGGTTTAAACTACTTCTTGGTTTAATTAGCCACAATATATTTTGTTTTCCAGTGTATACTGTGGGTGTCTGATGAAGGAAATCTTATTTCTAGATCTTTGCTTTTTTTGGATCTTTAAGGAAAATATATCATGGCTATCCTAACATTTCTTTACAGTAAAAATTAGTGCTTCCACTTCATTCCTGGTCACAGCCCACTTTTGTACCTGTGAAGCTCTATAGAGCTTCTATGCTAACCCTGCACATGTCCAGGTCCTGGGAACAGGCTTGGCCAAGAGTGAGGCTTGCAGAAAAATAGGCATGACTTGGCAAAATCAGCAAAGGGGTTTTACCCTTCTCTTCAGAGATTTAGAAAACATTTGGTCATTTCTCCTGTTTGAAGTAATTTGTTTGGCAAAACCCAAATTCCTAAATTCAGGACAGAAAAATCTAGCATTTCATTTGTGCAGGTGTTAGTCTTTTTTAATATTTAGGCACTTTTGATAACTCTAATAAAAAAATTTCTAGGATTTTCTCCATAAGGATCAACCCACCGAGTTTTTTTTTCTAAATGACACATCAAATTGTTTGTGTCATTATTCTAGTTAGTAATCGGACTCCTAAGATTTCTTCCAACTAGTAGCTTCTTACTGGCTCAAAGCCTCCAGCTGACTGTGAAATACCATAAATTCATTAACCCTTGGTGTCCAAAGAGCATCTTTCATTACATGCTTTTTTCCCTCCAGTTCTAACTTTTGGTCACAATTTCTTCTCTTTCTATGTTTCATTCTATGAAAGAACTTGCACCTGTCATCTCTCTTTTGATCACTCAAAGGAAATGCAATCTTCCTGAAAGATCTGACAGTTCAAGTTTTGTGGTCCTAAACAGATTGTAATGGAATGAATTGTGGTAGTTTCCCAGTCTTTTGTTAAACAGACAACCCAGATTCAGTTTGTAAGAATGAAGATCCTTATAGCACCACAGGTGATTCCTTACTGTGCTAAACATGACTTCATCTGTAGAGGTACCAGAAGGCTTCTCTGTCCTTATAACCAGCAATGAATTGAGGTATGGGGTTACTGATGATATCTGAGTTTTCAGTTTACACTGGAGAAATATATTTTTTACTGGGAATCAGTTGCTAAGCACTTGGAAAGGTATGAGCCTCCTTTATTCCGCAAAGCTTTTCCTTGTTTCCAAAGGGAGCAATGTAATATTCACGGGTCTTCTTTAGGGCAATGAATGACGTGTTCGGATTCTCAGCAGACTGAGCACTCATAACAGGAATCCATGAACTGGCCTTTTATACCAACAAGTGGGTGTCATGGGTACGAGGAAGTACTTTGTTGGAAGCTACAGGTATAGTCTGGTGCCCTTGGTGAAGTTCTTTAACTATCGTATGCAAAATTAGGGCAGAGGGCACTTGCTTACTTGACTATGCAAAAATTATATTGTCTGTTTTCATTCAGGGATGCCTGCACTGAAGCAGGGATTCACTTCTTCATTTGCTATACATAAGGTACAAGAAATCCAAACCTATAACAGATACCTCCTTTGCTGATGGAGGAGAGCACTCATTATAAAAAAAAAATACCACATACTCAAAATACAACTTAAAGGAATCCGGAAAAACTTAAAATATCTTGTTTTTTAATCTCCTTACTTTCACTGGTTTGGCAGCCTCTGGCCTGACTTTGTGCCTAGATATAATGAGTTTGCTTATTCATTTTTGATTTAACCCATGGACTCCTGTCATTTGTAATATATTGTAAAGATTTCTTGCCAGAACTTCGAATGAACAGAAGAATATGTTCTCAGTTGCCTTATTCATATATTTTACCATGTTCCTGCTTCATTAGTCCAGTAGTTATAAAACAGAAGACAGAATTTCTATAGATTTCAATCAGAAAAGAAAGCAGAACTATGGGTGTGAGTGAGAACTAGTGATTTCTACTTGTGTTTTTGTAGTCCGTCACTATAACTATTCTAGATAACTTTCTCAGACTTGAAAACACATATACAGCAGTAAGACCGGTCTCTCAATGTTAAGCTCCATTTTAAATGATTTGGTGGAAGTCTGCTGAGCTGCTCGGTTAGGAAGGCTTCAGAGAAAAACCTGTGAGACTGAGGTATGGCAGAAAGATAAAGTGAGTCCCTGCAGAAGCAGTAGGCATATATAAAGCACAGCAAATAACATAAGAACCTGGAAACTGTGCAACATCCTTTTATACAGGCTACCTTTGCAGAAAAGCATGCTTGTTTTTATTTCAAGGAATCTCCACTACAGCAGTGCAGCCCATCCTCAGGCAGCATTGCACTCTGAGAGGCGAGGGATGAGTGCCACCATACAAAGTGCTCTCTCCGTGGTTTATATACAGGCCTAACTTTGAGTCATGGATGCAAACCTCATTGCATCTCTTTTTGTTTCTAAGCATCTGACAGTTAAAATCTCTCTTAAATACCTGGGAATGATATAAGCATAAACTATTACCTCATGGAAATGGCAGCCACACTTCCCTTGCAGGAATTCTTTGTAACGTCCCATAGTGATGACAAAGGTGTCAACAACTTCATAGCCAAAATTTTTTGCTGTATCCAGAATAATCAAGTTTTCATTCCACAAGTTTTGCACTTCTGCCTGCAGTCCAGATAAAACATTACAATGTCTAGTCATAGGACTGTTTAAAGATCATTGTATTCTGCCATGGAAATGAATAGCAAAACTGCATCTTGAATGATGTTATACTCCAGACATGAATTACTGTAAATTCACTCTTGAAAATACTTACTACTCCAGGACTGCTGTAGATTTTTGCAGAAATTGTAATTAGTTTTCAGTAGTTGAGCAGTTTGCTTTATAGGAAGATTTCAATGTTGTTTAAAATATAATTTCTGGGTAACTGTTTTTACTATGTACTTAGCTAATATGAGGTCTAATTAAGAAAAAAAAAATCCTATTATAAAGTTCTCTGTAGCAAATGGTGAAATTGTACCTGTAAAGAGAAATTCAGCTTCATATCCAAGTCATTGAGACTGTTGCTTAGAAGTAAAGGGCCATGGGTATCTTAGAAATGTTTATCCTGAAGAACAGATTATTATTTCTCAAGATACTGCAGAAAGGCCAGGAATGGAAAAAAGGTTAGCCATAAATTTGGCAAGATGGTGGATTTGATGTTGCACACAGAAAGGCTTTGACAGTAGCTGGGGTAATACAGAAGTCCAGAGCTCCCAAACCACATGGGTAATTTGGCATAAGATTCTAGTACTGAAAGGGGAGAGAACGTTGGTTATGCACTGTAGTTGATTTCTGGAGTTGTATAAATTTACTGGATGAGAAACAGAAAAAGGTAGTCTTGGGAAGCCTTTAATGCTAATTCTATCCCTACCTCACCTACCTTTGATCAAAGTTTTCCTTCTTCCTCCTAGGACTGAACTCTGCTGAAAGCTATGGCAGGAGCTACAATGTTTCTTCATGTTGATGCCAACAATTTCCCTACTGTATCCTAATTTGGTCATCTGGATAAATTAAGGATATGGTTGGAATCAATAAGAAGAGGTTTAGTAGAGACATGGCAGACAGTACTAACTTAGGCAGAAAGAATGGGCAATATCTGACAGGGCAGTCTCCATAGGAAAAAGGAGTAGGTCAGCCACAGCATTGTGTTATGGTTGTGAAAAGACGTGGGCACCAGTCCCCAGTGTGATCGGTGTGCTGCGTGTGAACTATGAAAGCTAATAGTTTTTTCTGTTGAAAACCTGTGAATAGCTGTAGCATTACATGCAGCACTGGTAGGCATCATTTACTCTGCTCTGCCCTCCGGTGCTTCCCAGCCCCATCATATCCACACATTTTATCTGTGTTCAATAGAGAACCTTGATCCAAATGTAAATAAAAATATTGAATTGAATGAGTTACACAGCACATTGAAATGAGCCCCTCTGTTACTCTGAGAGTCTTGGATATGATTTAAACTAACTGTAACATCTGATTAACATACAAATAACAGGCTAGATTCACCGGTACATTCCAGCTGCTCTGTAATGTTCTGCCTTCATAGGTTGGTTAAGAAAGATTTATGGAGAGCCATGCAATGCAGCCAGCCCAATGAATGTGATCCAGCAGTAACCACGGAGGAAGCCTGGGAAGGGCCTGTGCTCGATGCGGTGTGAGGAGCAAACTGCCTATCCCCAGCTCCTCATGCTCAACTTTGGCAGCAGGCTTAATATTGGAGCTTCTTCTGGTTCTTGGGACAGCTGACTAAGCACAGTGTCTCAAATGATGCTCTGACTGTGGTGGAATCCACGAAATAAGGCAAATTGGTTTGAATCCATATTAGCAAGCGGTATGATCAAGTACAAACACGAATATTTCTTTGATTCGCTTAAAGTTTGCTCAGCAGAGGTTGTAACATATTTTGACCAGACAGAAAAAATATTGCTGAAATGACAAGTCTTCCAAGAAAATGCACTCTAAATATACTGTATCTTACCTGTGATAGAGAATGTATTCCATCCACTGGGAGATGAAAGCCCATCCCTATGGATTTGATAATTACCAGGATATTTGATAGATTCTCCCTGTTTGGAAAATTAAAAAAAAGGACACATATTTTACTTAGCAGACACATCAAAAGACACTGTATTTTTATTTTTTCAAAGTCACTTAAGTGCACACCTGTGAGAAAACAAATGACACGTTTGTATTTAAAATTTTTTGTTATTTCTCATAATTTATCATATCAAGACTTGGAAGAACACCAAGTGAATAGCATTACCTGTTCAACACCTTTCTGATAATTTGCAGGTGATTGGAATTAAGCCACTGAACGCCACCTACGATTAATACGGTCTGGTCTGTGTTCTCCAGGGGACGTGATCTGAAACCCAGAAAAGAAAAACAACACATGTTGCCTTAAAACAGATGGCAAACATTTTAACTGCATTGCATTACACTTCAGTGAACTGTATCTGGCATCCTGATCAGAGGCCTGATATAATTTTCCAACCACACAATACGGTCTGCACACATTATGTTTAATTGTTTACTGACTTTAAATGTAAAATGTGTTAAACACATTTGTGAATAGAATGAGAATACAAACAAGCCAGCTATAGAGTTTGTGTGGTACCTGTGCAGCAGTTCTTCCAGAGCTTTCTCAAAAGTCGGTCTCTGATTTGCATTCATCCAAAACTGGGGGTAGTAAGAGTAACCGATAAATGTTTTCCCCTCATTGATATTGTGATAGCATTTAACATCATGAGTCTTTTGCCATTCCTGAAGAGTCTTGTTCACTCTTTCTATTAGATAGTACATCATCCCTCTGTTAGTTGAGTCACCTATAAAAAGAATCTTTGGATGGAAAAAATGATATTTAGAAGTGGTACACGCCAAAAACAAAAGCTAAGAAAATAATACAACTAGTCTGGAGGCTTTTAAACCCTTCTCACAATGCTCAAGGAATATCTCTGCAAGCTGCCAGTTCCCCAGCCCTGACATCTCAATACTGAAGATTAGCAAAATCTGTGCGATCTGATTAACAAAAAGCTGTATTATGTGCTTTGAAGATGAAAAATAAAGGTTATAGGTGGCTATAGCTGCACAGTTATCCCTGTGTTTTTCATTCTGGTTGATCATTTTTTTTACTTAAGTTTATATTTACTTCCAGTCGCTTGTACAGAGCCTCTCAAGATTGCTTGCAGCTCACTACGTTTGTTCCTCCAGTTTTTCATGTGGTTTGATCCTACACAGCATGTCTAGGTTAATTCCTGTCTTCCATAAACGTGATTCATTAGAATTTGCACACACAGAGGGTGGATGATAATCTGACTAGAGTCTCGGCATGCGTGATGTGACCACCAGGGAAGCATCATGGCGTGAAGGGAGTTAGAACGCTGTCCAGAAGACAGAAGTACTTCAAGTATCAGCAGTCTTTGCTGGGCTACTCTGAACTTGAAATGAATGAAGTCAAATTTGCCCTTGATCCCACTCATTCTGTAGACTCCCCTGACAAACCAAACATCCCTGTATGTGGACACCAAAGAACTTAACATGTGGGGGTTTTTTTATGTAATTGTTCTATTTTTAGTGGATAGGACTAGCATTTCCTCCTGCTGAAGGGCACATGGAGGCAATATCAAGAGTCCAAAGGGGCAGAGAACCAAGAAGCACTGTGGTTTGCCAATGAAACTGTGTGCGTAGTCAGTTATTACCATAGTCACCTCGGCCAGAAATCCATATAGAGCACAACAAATGTAAAACTGGGAGTTAGAAATCCCATAGAGCTATAACACAGAAACAGCCCTGTTCTCTTCACCGCAGTATGCTACTTCTCTGGCACCCAGGGTAGTTGGCACCCTGCAAGCTGGGTTTTTGTCGTTGGGCTTTTTAATTTGATTTGGGGTTTGATGCTTTACCACTTCCACCTTGAATATTTGGTTATGCAAATAAAATTCAGACTTCACAAGATTACATGTTTACATTTCCAAACCTTCTCTTAGAGATTTTATGTGGTGAAAGCATCTTGGACTCCTCTCATCTAATACATCTCTATTTATCTATTCCCTTCAGGAATATCACAGTTTTAGAAAGTGATTACAGGTCCTGCTATGAACCTATTGTGAGTAAAAATAAGCCACAACAGTGTACCAATCATGATTCCCACAGAACAGAAGCAGTTTCAGATGAGCATCCCCTGATCTGGTGGCAGGGCCAAGAATGGGCATGACAATGACTTAACTTCCCATGCCTTGCCCATTGTGGGCAGCAGAAAAGCCCTTGATAGATTTTGTATGGTAGCAAACAAATTTAAACAAACACTGAGCACATAGAAACTCTTTTACCCCCTGTCCTGGACCTCTCAAAGCTGTTTCATAGAGTAACTTCTTAAACAGCTGCTGTTCATGCTTGTACTGCACAAGCACTTCTCTCACATGCAAGGGGATTTCCAACTCTTTTCACATTGTGTCAAAAGAAGCCTCTTTAAACCAAGCAGAACATGATTCACAGAAGACAAGGATCCCTGGATCCTTGGAATGACTGGTTGGATATTCTCTCTCTCCCTCTCTGACGAACACAAACATGCACACTGTTATTTACAATTAGGAAGGCAGTCCACACTTACAGTATGTCCTAATTCTAAAGTAGGTTAACTTAAGGTTTTAAACAACAATTCTTTTAACTTGCAAAATCACTTAATCTCTCTAGTCTGTCTATATTCATGTCTCTTTAATCTCCATTTCATAAATTCATAATTGTTGTATCTAGATGTGTATCTACTTAAAAAGCAGTTCTCAGATATTAGCAGGCAAGGATATCATTAACTTGCAATGTGGGTGAGAACATTTCTGTAAAAACACAACACATCATTAGCAGAATAACAAACAGGCTTTACCAGGTTACACACTCAGAGCAGCTGGTAGGACATGGTAGATTGTTTCTCTACTTCTAATAACATATGATACCATTTTGTTATTGCAGCACGTGGTTTGCAAAGAAGCATATTCAGATCCTTTGTAATATTAATTACACTATTTAGCATTTCTATCTCACACTTCATTCTACTGTGATACTTTCTCCTTCTAACTGTATTTGGTCTAATATCATCTACCACCAATTTCAAATAGCAGAACACTCTTCATGGAAAAAAGGAGAGAAGAACTATGGCCAAGGCCAATGAACATGATGCACGGATGTCTTGTCTTGCCAAAACTGTGCATTCTCTAGCAATTTAAGTGTGAAGTGTCATTCTAAATATTTCCAAAGCCTAAAACATTGCAGAGCGTCGAAGACTGAGAGCGACTCACCGGCCTCTTTCCCATTTTGTTATGTCAAAATCAGAGCAAAATAACCTCCTTCCCCTTCAATTTACACTATTAAATACTTTAGCATTGTAGGGCTTTGCAATTTCTCTACCTACACACACACACACACGTGGATCCATTAATGAGTTTTCAAGTCTGCCCTGGGGTACCTAGCTGGCCAGGTCTGTAGATGGGAGGGCGCTGTGTGCACTGATTTAGAAAACCAGTACCAGGAGAGACAAGCTGGGTATGATCATGTCTTAAAGAGGCAGTTCTAGTCCGTAAATTCCGTGATGCTGAGCACCATATGAAAATATCAGGTGGGACTTAGAATAGTACTATTGTTGTTGTCCTGAAGTTCTGAGAAAATGAAGGAGGTAACAGGAGTCAGAGAAGATTCCTTTAGATCAGTCAAGTATAGCTGGATGAAACAGACAACTGTTAGGACTGAGACATACTTCTTCAAATATGATCACAGACTGCACACAAGCCCACCTCTGAAGGACTAAGTTCTGAGTCTTAGAACATCTCCATGTTCGTTCTTAAGTGGGCTTGTTATGAGAAGATAAAGCAGGAGATCAGGAAATAGAATGGATAGCTAATGCTGATGAGTGTGAGTGTCCATCTGGAAATGTGTACCTATTCATAGGTGAAAGTGTGGCTGAGCAGGATGAGTCAGGAATGATACAGATGGCCACATTACACTGGTGAGGAATATAAGTTGTTTCACTGAGGAAATCAACACTCAGAAACAAGTCTGCTAAGAGAACAGTCAAGACTTGATGTAAGTGGGGAAGAGAGAAATGAGCCAAAGTGGACTTAGGGTTGTACAGAAAGCCAGAACAAAAGTGTAGGTCATCCTAAAAGATGTCAGTTATGACAACTGTATTATCTTTCAGTCAAGAAGTCTTTGATTCTTCAAGTAGGTATGAACCATACCAGGACTGTATCCCTGGAATCAAGCAAATCTGTTTAACTCTGGCTACGTCTTTCACAGTGAAATCCCAGCATTGTTGAAAGATATCTCATTAAAAGTATGCCTGCAGTATGTGAAGCCTATGGTCCCTGCCCTTTAGCCCTGATGGAGAGCTCTGAAGTCTGTTTGCAAGAGTCATGGCAGGGTATCAACAGTTACACTCTGGAGACTGTGTGTTCTGGGAATTTGAAGAGAATCTCTCCCATAAGTCCAGAGGAGATCTCAGAGAGGGATTCCTTGTAAATACACTCCTTGTAATCACATTCCTTGTAATCCAACCCATCCCAGGCTGCTGGATGTATAGCACATCACCAGCAAATCTGCGCACAGAGCATCCAGACCTTGTCTGTGTCCAACAGTTCTAACTAGTGGTTCAACCATGCTGTGATATGTGTAAGTCCTGGAAAAATAAATGAATTCTTCATTTCCTTCTCCCTAAAAAACAAACAAAAATACATCAAGGTGGAAGAAGTGGTCATTTGTAAGTAATTTCACCTGCTCTTCAAACTGCCCTTGCGCAGAGCTGGCCAAGCACATTTTGTTGTGCTATGCAGGCTATCAGAAAGTATCTTTCAAAGTCCACCTTTTGCAAGTCAGCT
The DNA here is from genome assembly GCA_009769605.1 of Bucorvus abyssinicus. Taxonomy (NCBI): domain Eukaryota; kingdom Metazoa; phylum Chordata; class Aves; order Bucerotiformes; family Bucorvidae; genus Bucorvus; species Bucorvus abyssinicus. The sequence goes on from CM020025.1 coordinate 25,018,359, forward strand.
TCATTTTCAGCAAAAGCTTGGAAGACTCAAAGGCTAAAATAAGTGGTGTTTAGCCCCAGGAAGAAAAACTTATGCCCTGGAACTAATCCAAGGGCTTTGATGAATTAGAATAATCATTCAATGTAATTGAATGTGTGGTAGCTATGGCTGCACTGATTTCTATACAGTTGCATGAACTTACTGTAGTTGTGTGTGCCATGTGGTATTTAATGCGTTTTGAACCCAGGACTCTAGGGATGATACTGCATTTAGCTCTATGACAATAATGAGCAAAATGATGGCTCAGGTGTGTAGGATGTGTCGTATCTCATTTTCTCTACAGTCTGGCACAAGGCTTAGTCAGGCACTGTTCAGGTCAATGAGGCATTTGTCTGCAGGATGACTAAAGGATCAGACATACATGTTATAATATTTCCAGACAAAGAACAACACTTTAATGCAGACAGATGTTTTCAGCGTCTTCTGTTGCAAACATTTGTGCGACAAATTCCATTATAGCTTAAAGGCTTTAAAAGATTGTGTAAGCATAGTGGAATTCACTTCTTAACCAGACCTATCATTATAAATTAACCACACTTAGGAAATTTAAACACCTGAAGTCCAAAACACTACTTAATTCTAAAATAGTATTAAGAAATTATAAGTTAAAATTCCTGTTTTAACAGCTGAATTTTAAGTACTTCAGCTAATATTGCCTTTTCATATTTCCTGTTCTTAATTACACATGACTCAATGGTACTTTTTTCTAAGGCTAAACTCTGAGTAGTATTTCTCAATGATAAACAAAATATACCTCCACTCTGCAACTGAGGCCGGTTTTCTATATGATGCTAATTGGATAAATAATTACCTGTTAGAACCCCTGTTCCTTCACCCATTTTTAAAGTTCTTGTGCAAAAATCAAAGCATCATGTCTTAATAGAACAGTATAAATCTTATAGCAAAAACTGCTTAACTACAGTTACAGAGGATTTTGTGGCGCCAATAAAATAAAAATATTTTTATTATGATTGCGTATTTCTTTAATTCAATTAAGACATACATGTGGAGTTCACTAAGAACAACACAGCCTGCATCTTGTTACCCTTCGTTAAGGTTTAAAAAGGAGGGGAAAAAAAGACTGCAGATATTAAAAGTGGACTGAATGAAAATCTACTCAATCAGAATCACCTTAACCTCAACACTTCAAAATTTTCCTGTTTACTGTGTCAGAAATGCAAACATATGACTGACTAGTCTTGCTAACACATCATAAAGCAAAATAAGGCCTCAAAACTGTTTTTTGTGGATGTATATCCTTTCCTGTGTCTCCACCAATCTGAGTGTTACTGTTTTGCTTCAGGTAGTCTTATGTTTCCACGAAACAGAAATGTCTTAGCTCAGACACAAACTAAAATAGCAGTTAATGATGATGCGAAATCTACTGGGTGTCATAGCCAGGCAAAATGAACTTCTGTTACAGAGAAAGGAGATGATAATTTTAGAGATGAGCTCCGAAAAACAAATCAATTTTAATATAAGACATGAAATTAGCCTGGAGTTAGAAAACAAATTAGAAAGCATTTTTGAAGGTTTAATTATGATGCAGATGGGAAAAAGTGCTCTGTTTGGGTGACCATAAACATATTTCAGAAACCTTGACAAGTGCATAGAAGAAATTAATGAGCAAGAGTCATATCTGAATGCTGCATTTTACTGTTGTTCTATGAAGCTTGAGAAAAACAGTTGCCAAAGACACAGTTGCCAAAAAGATCATTCACTTTACATCTTTCTTCATCAGTTGCTGAAGCACACCCAGATTAGGGACACAGCACAGCAGTGGTAAAGTCCTTGCACACTTCTCTTCACATTCATTGAAAATAGAAAGACAAGTAGACTTTTTTTAAAGATATAAAACTAATAGGGGAGCATAGGAAAACAGCCTGCAGTTATCATAGTTGGAATTTGACAGCGGCAGAGAGATTAACACCTCCTACTTAAAAGACAATACATAATCACAGATGCTTATGTTGTTTATAACGACTTATCGTGATGTTTTCAATTGTAAGAAGTAAAGCCAGTGGATCAGAGTGCTGAAACAAAATTACATTTTTGCCAGGACAAAAATCAGAGACTTCAGCCTACTGAATCACACGTGTCACTACTTGCTATACCTGTGATTCCTAGTGAGATCTTGCATGACTCTGAGATTTTTATGAAGATATTTAGAAGGGAAATTCAGTCATAAGGGCTGTTAGTGTTTTGAGGGAAGGTATGGATTCATTTGACCCAAAGATGCTACGGGCATGCATGCCTTTTTGCTTTTCTGAGGAAGAATTGGTGTATGAAGGATGGGAGGTATATGGAGATTTTATTGCCTTAGTTCAGAATAAACTTTGAGCAAGAATACAGATGTAGATCATGACACGTGGCTCCTTTGTAAAAGATTTTGAACTCCCAGACCAAAGTTACACAACCTGCATATTCAAAGTGTGGTGGCATACTAAAAAAAATCCAGAATACAGAGGCCCACAGGTTAGCTGAACCCATTTTGAGAAGTGGACACATGAAAGAGTTCTGTTGTTCTCAGCTAACTTGAGCAAGTGACAATATAAATCAAACAGCATTCTATATCACCGCAGCGTCCTCACTTGGGTTGATGATTTTGGCTTTATGTTTAGCTCTCATGCTTTTTTTGCAATCTGCTTACATTTGCAGTAAGTAATGGAAACCTTCTGCTTTTTTTATTATGGAAACTATGATGTTGTTAGTTTGAGAAGTCTGAGGTCTCTGTAGTGCTTAAAGACAAGGTATATAATGGCTTGAAACTAATATCACAAATTAGGAAATATAAATATTTATAGATGGTTACCAAAATCTTTTGTGTAGTAAAAATGTACTTGTTCACAAGAATTACACAGAAACATAGAATTGTTCAGCTTGGAAAAGACCTTTAAGATGATCAAGTCCAACTGTAATATCTTGCTGGCTACTCAATAGCTCCCTTATAAATGATCTAGGCTGCTTCTAATATATATAACAGCATGCAATACAACTGACAGGCAAAAGTCTCTTTCAGCGAGTACCTGAAAAAAAGATACTTTTTATACCCCATAGACTGTGTAATTCTAAAGTTTGCCTTAATCACAGACAGAATCAGGACCTTATCACTCAAGGACAGGACCATTTTTACTCATCTGACTTAGGTATTAAGAAAGTCTCACTTAGTTTTTAAGTTCTACAGACATGAGGGAGCTGGACCAAGCTCTACATTTTTTTATTTGGTGAAAGAAGCAAAAATAATATTGCAAAATGCCACACTAAGCTAAAACCTCTGCAAAGCGATGACAAAAATAATGTCAGAGGGAAAGATAGAAATATACTAAAAGGGGAACATGCATTAGAGTGATGACTTTAAAAGAATAAACCAGTTAAATGGTCATCTGGGCAAAGGTAACAGGAGTGATTCAGCAGATTTCCACAGAGCAGTGAAGGTTATCAGACAATGACGGAAGATTTTTGTAGAAGATGCAGAATGGGAAACAAGTGTAATTAGTTCTACAGAGATTTTTCTCACATAGTGTTAATGTAGATCACATAGGATGTGGCTCTTGTCTGACACTAGAATAGATCAGTGATCTCAGAACATAGTGGAATTTGAATTAAGAAACCAAGCTCACAAACGTTCATTACATACACCTGGTTTTAACGGACCCTTAACAAAAGCTGTCCTCTTTTTGACACTGGTGAATGTGAGTGATAGGATTCAGGAGGTGGGAATGTCAGCATAATCCTCCCAGCAGCACCCTGACAATCCGCTTCCTTAGTGGCATACTGTTCCTCTGCTATTCTTCAATTGTCTGACCAAAGGGTGTTTGCTTATTGAAGCAGCCCAATGTCTATGGAAATTAAAGACCAAAGCAAAGCTATCAAATTCTTCTATATTTTTTGATGTGGTCAATCCGGAAGTGCCTGTTTTGTACACGAGGAGAAATTCAAGCTTCTCCTCTGTCATATATCCCCACCCCCACCTTTTTTTTTTTTTAGAAAAATATGTTAGCAGAAACTCACAGATCTATAGTAATGGAGAAAACCACAGGCAGAAATAAAGCCAAATGGCAATGAAGGACTTGGTGCGGGACAAGAAATGACCAGAAAAGAAGGAGGAAAGACTAACTAACTGACAGACTATTATTTTTGGTTTTGTCTACATAGAAATGCTCTTGGATTTTATCAAACTTCCACTTCTAGTTACTATTTTCTTACCTAGACAATATACTATAAAAATCTTTATAACATTTACTTACTTACTTTCTGGATACTTGTATCCTCAGTAAGGTACCTGAGCCTCAGATCAGAGCTCTCTCTCAACAGTTTTACAGTCATAGCATGCTTATTAAGGAGACCTTCTATTTCCAAGCAATCACCTTAGAAGCTTCACTACAAGAAAAGAATGTGCAAGAAGACTTGGTAAGATTAGTGTGCACAAGCAATGCCATGCATTAGGTATGCAGCAGAAGAAACCCAACTTGCAAGTCTAGTGTGAGACAAACTGACAACAACGGAAATCCATTGTCCATTTACAGTCCTTATATACTCACAGCAGGTCTACCAGGTAACCATGTACACCAAAGGTCTTGCAACTCCACTGGTGTGACCTAAACTCCTATGCGAAATGACAGCAGACACCTGTGTCTGCATATGAGGCTAAATTATGGATAATGGTTGGTTTTCCATCCATTGGATTTTCCATCTGAATCTTTTGCCAGTTACAATGAAAAGGGATTTTTCTTACATATCAATCATAACATAGTTTTCAAAGCTTCAGGACACTAAATATGCAGGCAAATTAAAATAAATTCAAATGTAAAATCTCTTACATACCCTTCTGCCCTCCACACAGCGCTGGAGCTCAGGCTTGGTAAGCACTGAGTATTGGCAGCCATGAGGCTGCCACGTTATTTCTCTCCAGTCACAGGTCCTGTTGTCAGAGCAGCTGAGGCAAGGGACAATCCACTGCCCTGGAAAACAGCAATAGGATGTCAACTTCTCCACTGTATTTTTGTGAGTAGCTTTATTATACAGCAAGTGAGATATTTTTGAGTATTTTTTCATAGGGGTTTTACCTAAATGCCCCTCAATGTTTTGAAGAGACTATTTCCTTCCTCTGTGTTATGCCCTTTTCGTTTAGCTAGGGTGGGAGTTTTTCCTTTCCCTGAAAGAGCTGCAAATGCTCAAATTTGACAGTTATTTGTGGGTTCATGTCTCAGTTTGTGTTGCCTTTCTCACAGCAGCTTGTCCTTTCTCCTCAGAAGGGATATAAGAAAGGGAAAGAGGATGAGGAGACTGAATACAAAAAGAAAATATTCACATTTAGAAGTGTCTAAAGACAATATTCATTCTCATATACAACTGAACATCTAAAATTTGGGTGCCTGGTCAAAGCTAGACTGTGAGAGTTCCTTGATAGAAAAACGAAGGAAGAGGGAGGATGACTTTCCCTCAAAAATGCTAATTTCTTTAATTTGTGAGAATTCAGAGGACTGTCCCAGACTACACATAAATATTTCAGAAGGTTGAAGTAAGGTGAGATAAATAACCTAGGTGATTTATTAGAGACTGATCCCTGTTTCTAATTATAATTTTGCAGATTAGGAGCATAAAGTGGGATTAGCAAAAGTCTGGGTTTTAGGCACCTCTTACCTAAGGTCGAATGGTTTTGTTATTTTAGTTTTCAAAAGCTATTATTAATTTCCAAAATCCTACGGATGTCTGAGGGATTTAACTTCTGAAGGAAGACAGAAAACTTTTGAGTTGCCTTTATATTCAGATCAGCACAAGGAACACTTTTTTCTAGCCCATACAAGTGCACCATCCTGACAATATTTCCTAGTGTCTATGTAGCTCTGTCAGCAAAACCTGCTTTTGCTCTGATTAAAGGCATTACAGAAGGAAGGATGCAGGGACCCTCAGGTCCTTGTGTCAGTGCTATCAGGCCTTCTTAGCAAAGCCGGGTTTAGCACAGCTGGGTTTCTCCCCGTATCCCAGCAAAAGGCTCCAAAAGCAAATGTTTTCAGAGTAGACCTGGCCTTTGAGTTTGTGACCACCACTGCTACCAGCCAGCAGCTCAGCAGCCAGCTGGGTGTGCTTTGCTGGGTGTGATAGATTGCTGCTGCTTGCAAAGTCACAGCAAAAACCCAAGGCTGCTGCCTGTCAAAGTTTATCAGGCCAGGGACTAAGCGAGAGGCTGAGTGAAACAACCCTGCAGGATCCCAGCGCCTTGGGAGAGTCAGCTGCCACCTCAGGAAAAAGGGAATTTCCAGGCAGGCAGCCTGTGCTTGTACTGAGCAAAAGTCCTAAGCAAATGTTTTGGTAAGTAGCGGGGACAGTTATCTTAGCAGATAAAGGAGTCCTTCTAAATAAAAGCATCAAGAATTGTTTGTTCGGGAGCCCACAGTGGTACATCTAAGGGCAGAATATACTCCACAGTGCTATGACCACACATCTCCAGCTGCTGTGTAGCCTGCATAGCTGCCGCTACTTCCACCCTCCGCAGAACACTCTCACCCCACCCTCAGCTACACTTGCAGATGATGTGGAGCACATAATGTCACACTAAACCTAAACAAAAGCCTGGCCATTGGCTGTACCACACTGTGGGGCAGTGAGCATAACCCAGCTCCCCTGGTTCCATGGTTATGGGTGCCTCCTGAAAGCTGGTGCTGGGCAAGCAGCCCGGTTCAGCACGGAGGAAGGAGGAGAAAAAGAAACACTCGGGACCATGGTGGTAGAGTGCAAGAGCAGAGACAGAGCTGCTCAGCGCTCCTTTCTCAAAGAAGTTTCAAACTTACATTGTCTATGTTCTGATGCCCTAGCTGTTTGTCCTTAAGGACAACATTCCCCACTCACCAGCCAAGGACCACTTTAATGTTTAAAATTTGTTAGAACAGGAAAATAGCATGACTGGAATCTGGTAATTTTGAGGGGGAGAATAGACACCCGAACTTTGGTCCCTGGGCAAGATCCTATGTAGACTTTTTATCTAGGGGTTAAAGGGAATCTTTATCTAAAGTTACAAAGTGAATAACCAGGTTCTGCAGCAAGTAGTGCTCTTCCAGTGTTCATCTGGGAAACTAAGGGCTGAATTTAGACAATTCCTCTTTCTTGCAACCTCCAGTGCTGGCCATCGTGAATCCATTCTTCATGCTGGCCCTCTCTTGGCTTTGAGGTCCCTTGCTCCAGGTTGTGTCCTCCTGGCCACCACTGGGGCCAGGAATGCTTTGACCCTCCAAGATTTCTATCACTACTTGTGGATCTTGCCCTTAGCTCCCTCTGGATCTCCTTTGCAATGCATGGCTAAAGGGTCATTCCCAGCTTCATAGCAGTTGTATGAAGAGACTGAAAAGTGCAAGGTCTCTGATAACACAGCAATAGGTGCCATGCAAACATCTCTTATTGCTTTGTGCCTTTTGAGCAACAGAGCAGGGACAGAACGGTTGGTTGGTTTGAGGTCTGGACTCAGATACTACCACTACTGTTAAGACCTTTATAAATGATCTGAAAGTTGGTTTGGGCAGTGGCTTATGTTCTAAAATTATAGTAAAACTGGGTAGTTCTTTTGCTGACGTAATTTTTCTTTCAAATCAAATACATAAAAGTTCTGGCAGTGTCTACAACATCTGAGATCCCTCATTTTATAAAATTTTCTTCTTAACATCCCATACATTTATGAGCTGATCTGGATTTAGGTAATAAACTAGAAAAGTAGAACTATATAAAATGAATATTGAGGAGGTGAAACATCTGAACAATATAAGATTAAACTTTGGCAACTGAAAGTGATAAGTACTTTTGAAAAGCTTCTTTCAGGTAGTTTGGTTTATATTCAATAGCTTTCTAGATAGATTAAGAAAAAGAATAGATCCATTTTTGGCATGTGCTAAAGGTTAGTGGCAAACGTAAAAAAAAAAATTAAAGAACAAGGATATATGGACATGAATTCATGTTTATAGGAAGCGCTGACATTTAATGCTAGCAGAATAGTTGCAGTTTTTATATTTACATAGATTTCTAAAATGTGTGCAAATTTATGCATTTTTAATCCAAATATTATGAAATTTTCCTATTGTAACTTCACAAAAACTAGTCAATGCATTCTTAACATTCAAAACTAACACTGTGTTAAAAGATAGAACGAATCTCATATATAGAAGACGACAATAATTAGCAGTGAAAAATTGCAAACAATATTGGTTTGGAAATTAAGTTTATCTTCTATTGCAATTATAAGTTGCTTTTTCTCCATTTATATAAGGTAGCAGCATGCAATGCAGCTTTTGGCACTATTTCAATAAGCCTGTGTTTTGGGGTCCTTCAGCTAAGAATTAGCATTAGTTCTACCAGGTAAGGGAAAGTTTACCTACAGTTCAATTAAAGAGAGCAGGAAAGAGAGAGATCTTGTTAGTTTATTCACAAATTAAAAATTGGTAAAAACAAAGTTTTATGAAAACGTGTAAGTGAGGGTTTTCCATAGTAAGGGTGAAACTAAACTGGATTTTTGGCTCTTTAGAGCAGTTTATCAGTTGCATATCTAAATCTTCTTCTTAAGATGTGATATTAAACATTGCCAGTACTCCCAAAAACTTTTCTCCTAATCTGGCATACAAAGGAATATGCTTTTAAAATAATTCGTTAAGACTGTTTACCTTGTATTTAAAAAATATTAGCTTAAAATTAAAAGCTTTAATCAATAAAGGTTGTGCACTTAATTTGAGAGTTTTGTTTCTTCTTTCAGCCTCTTTTATTTTTATTCAACCTTTCCTATTGTCGTAGCCACAAATACACGTATTTTGCTTTCAAGATCAAAATAAAATTTTTTCTACAGTGTCAAAAAATTATCCATACAAAAAAAAAAAATCTAAATTGACAACTCAATATTTAAATAATTAACCTAAAATGATGCTAAAGATAGTTTGTGATTTATGCTGATTACCCTAAGACCTTTAAAAAACTTTTTCTTCATGAATAGGCTATAAAAATATTTTTTCTTCTTCTTTTAGCTGAATTTATGAAAAACAAAAGTAAAATTATTTTTTAAAGGACATGATTCTGATGCTACAGAATAAATGGCCTTAGGCTGACAGATTTATGTCCAAACTGGAATTTACTCCTTGTAACTGAAGGAGACACTCATTTGGTTGAATGTCAGTTTATGCCTCTGCTGGACCCAAATCCAGATAGCTGTGGAATGCAAAGAGAGACCTCTCACAGAATTATGGTAAACTGGATGCACTTGTAGAAAGTGTGGAAAGTGGGATCCAACTAAAATGTGCATGTCACAGCAGCGAGGCAGAACATCAGAAGTGAAGCTGTGATCTCTCACCCACCATTTCATAATTGTCTGCAGACCAAATTTCCACAGACTGCAGTAGCCTGACTCACCTGCAGGAATTTAGCTCAGCTTGGGGTTCTTATGGTCTCTATCAAATGTTTCTCTCTCTGAGGAGCCAAACATAAAGCTAGTGTTTGCTGACTTCTGCATTACTGATGATACAGCAATAATGAACAAGAAGCTAATTTTCCTATGACAGCCTGGTTCAACCCCCATTGACTCAAGGGGGATTTTCTGAAGGAAAAAGGATTTTTGTTGCTACAAAAACCATAATTTCATTCCACGGTCTAAACAAGATGGAAAGAGATAAACTTCTCCTATTGAATATTCCAATTTCTATTTATTGATTTTCAAAAGAGAGAGAATAAGAGAGAGAGAGAGAGAAAGAAAAAAGGTTGTAAATTAAGTGCATATTTGGTAAGATGCTGAGCTTCCATCAAAGAATAGTGTCATGGTCACTAGGACAGGAAGAAGCCAGCTCTGCCTTTTGTTAAGTCCTGAACTGCATGGTATCAAGGAACTAGGAATAAGGCATGAAGTCCGCTGTCTCTGCTGCTCAGCCTCAGCCTCTGCCTGTGTCGGCACAAACACAAGCTTTTGCCAGCACAGGTATATTTTGTTGTGACAGTACCTCAGTATCCATACACAACTAAGCTGTTCTCTGGTGTAAGAACAGCGTATGATGCTGTCTTACTTCTGCAGAAGTCTGGAGTTTTCTTCTGAAGGAAGCGACGTTGCTTGGCTTCTCTGACAATTCAACTCATTTAAGTAAAAGAGATGTTGCTGCTTTAGCTGGGAATTTGCAATTTCTCCCATGTGTGTTAGGAAAATGTTCACTGCCAGGATTGCAATATCATTCAGTTGTTACAAATTTTGAATGGTTTTCCACAAAAAGCCATGCTTTCCACTTCCAGCTGGAAGTTGTGACATACATTAAAACTATACAGGCACTTGTTCCAGATTCTGCAAACCCCAGCTCTAGGCTCATTAGACACCTCTCGGCAATCTTCGCTTTATAGGCAGAAATTATTCTTCCCTGTTTAATATACTTGTCCTTTAAGACTACATCTCCTAAAGTTTGCTTCCATTTTAATAGTGTATATTATTTGCAATAAGGCTGTAAAAGATATTTTATATTCAGCTTCACTTAGCTGAATGCAGTATTCAAAGGAAACGTATTATATATCATGAGAAACAGACTGTCTGCTCTAGAAGGACTCTTCATGAATTTGGTTTGGCCTTTCTTGTCAGGAACTTTATGTCCTGATACAGTAGCATAGGATGGGTTGTTCTTTTCTGATTCACAAGTTGATGGCTGATTAAAATATGCTGCTAGGTACAACAGTGTCTCCTTTGTATAACACAAAATTAATATATGCCTCTGTTTCACGTGAAGTGATGCATTCAGGCAGTTCACACGTTCCTTTTACTTTGAATTGATTATTCCATGAGTTTGTGCAAATTTACTGCTGTGAGAAGGTGCTCCTATCTACAGCAAGATAAAAAATACAGTTGTGTTAGCGGACCATACAGCAGCGTTGGGTTATTATTCATGTGTCTAATACAGAACTGAACCAAATTACTCATTGTCTAATCCAGCAGCAACTTAAGCTGTGACTAGGACTGCATACCTGAGTAGTCCTGTGGATTACTCAGATTTGCTAAAGTACACTTGCATAAATCTTCATGCAGCTGTGACCTAAAGATGAATACCTGTCTGGCAATTTGGGTTTTCACTAAACCAAAGAGATGTATGGTTATTGTATAATGTTTGATTTGTCCATCTTGGTTTTTAAGATATCAATATATGTAAAAACATACTTTTCTGTTTGAAATCATAAATCATTTTTGTGTTTTGAGTATAGAAGTGGAAATATAAAATTCAAATGGATCAAAATGTTGTGTCCTTCTTCCAAAGCTAATTTTTATTTTGAGTAGATAATCCCTTCCATTTAGATTAAAGTGGTTTTTATTTAAAATGGTTTTGATGGAAATATTTCAATGCACTTTTAAGGCTACGTGACAATAACACAGGCAATGGTGGATCACTAATTAGAAACTTATTAAACAAAAAATGATCACACAATCTAATTAACCTGATTTTAAAAATCTGTAACTATTACGAGTGATTAGTGCATAGGCTAGCGCATGTTCATAGAAAAGAGGAAACATTGTTCCTAGTTTTACTTTGATGAAGTGCACCAGTTAATTTTCCTAAGAAAGAGGATTAACTACAAACCTTTCGTGTCTCCAGCTTCACAGGTCTTAAACACCGTCTGTGAAATTGCTGAGAGGTATTCAGGAGACAGAGGCTGTAATCCACAGGACTCTTCTGGACGAATTCGAGACCCACAGTCCTGAATTAAAATGAAATCTGTGAAAATGACAGCACTGCACCCATCCATAATGACTCTGAAATCCTCTTCAAGAACATTTAAAGAGGAAAAAAGTTATCTGATGTTGGTTCTGCACTTTATTCATCCATAGCATATATGTTTAGTACAAAAATCTAGAATCCTTTTTCCATTCAGACAATGGTTTTGTAATAAATTATCCCAATCCACAGTAAATGTACAAGACACTACATTTGCTAAAGATATATATATAAAAAAATTATTAAGGCAAACATATATAACATTCACATAATGACATGTTGTCTCATTGTATAGTCTCTACCCATTTTCCCTTAACAATTTTGTATGCATATCTGCTCTCATACTGAATGCATTTCTGTGATGAAATTAGCTTCAAGAGCTACATGTACATAAAGGAAAATAGGAAGAAGAAATGAAAATCTCAAAGGGAAGGTGTTTGAGATAGTAGAGAGTTTACAGAAACTTATTAGGGGTACTGAAGGAAATGATTCTATATAACTATGGATATAATCTTCTAGTCATCATGTGAGATGTAATCCATAGTAAACCTCAGACACTACTATAAAGGTAATATAAATAATGGGCATATTTATGTTTGAAAACATTCATATTTCAATTAATTTTCTTCATAGAAAAGAATATGACCTTTTTTCACGTTCCAGTTACAGAGTTCACTAAGACCCATAATTAACAATATTTTATCTAATATTTATGCTTGGATACAGAAATATGGACTGGTTAGTAAATCAACAGCATGTGGGAAAGAACTAGAGACTGCTAACACAATGGCATGCACTGTAAAAACATTTCATAAGGAGCTGAGTTTCTCACATTTTGATAATTTCTGATAAATTTTATACGTATGAGCAGAAATATATATGAGAATTAATTAATGTCATATGCCTGAAATATTAGCAGTGACAACCTGGAATACCCATTTGTCAATTTGAAATTAACTTCCTTAAAATTTGCAAGTGAAAAGTGTTATTGGCTTTTAGAAAAAGCATTCTTCTATGTGGAAGGGCAGAGGTGCTGCCAGCTCCCAAAAAATCAAGACAGAATATCCAGATAAACAGTGATTCCTTACCATATGTGAGTTCTTGCATTTTAAGTAATGGGTTATATCAACATTATCAACTTTCAGTTATAATGTTCAAGCATTCACTGACTCAATATAAATGACATCACAGCATTGGTGACATTGGGCAGTTCTTCAGGTAATTTTAGACATCTACAGTATTTATTGCTGCATGAGTTGCTCATTCTAGCTTTCCTTTATCATTTCTGCAGAGAAATTACATTCTTAGGACACATTTTTAATCTGTTTTAGATGTACTCTTCAGGGTAAAACAAATCACATCCTAAAAATGCCTTTCTCTCTCAGCCATAAGGACTTTGGAACAATTCAGAGTTATATATCAACACTAGTTCAGATTAATTTCTCTTCAAATTACTTTGTAAAAATAGTCATCTTCCATACTGCATTGCCCAGACTGATGCTACTGCCAGTGTTTCATAAGAAGATAGGAACATTTTGGGGTCAGAGTTAGCTTAAGAAATAGTGTCTCACCCTCATTTCTGTACTGTGATAAGCTCACCAGAACACAGTGAGGGGTTTTTTCACCAAAACCGGAAAGCTGTAAAACTGGGACTTAAAACAGTGAAAAAGATAATTTTATGACAAAGGAGAAAATATAATGAAAATTTAACCATGGTAATCATTACTTAATGTGCTTTTATTTTTTAAATACTGTATGAAAAAGTGCAGTTGTGGCCCTTTCTGGCTAAATGGAATATTATGGTAATGCTCAATAATTCAAAATTTCCATTTTTTAAGAATTACAAATGCTTCCTACTACCAGTTAGCTACAAACAATCACAAATGGAAACACACTTTTACTAGATTGTGTTCATTTCAAGAAGGAATATTCTTGACACCAAAAAGAATTAAAAAAATGTCATTGGTCCTTTCTTTACTGAAGTATGCCAATTTCTTGACAGTTAATTTGACACTTAACTTGACACTTAGTAGGATATGTGCCACTGATATAGATGGAGACATGAATCCATCCTGGAATTTAGTAAATACTGGTGGGTCTTGGTTATGCAATCAAAAACTGAAGTCAAATAGTTGTCTCACAATTATTCTGTTCTCATTAAATTCCATGTTGGAAAAAAAAAACCCAACAGTAAAAAAGCCCCTTCTCACTGACTTCAAAGGGTTAAGGTCATTTTTGTGTGCAAAATGTCAGAGAAATGGTAGATATGTGTGGGTTCTTTTGTCCAGTTGTCCTGTTCTCTGCTTAATGCTCTGTAACCAGGGAAAGCTGTTAAGACAAAATGAATGGCATGGTATCTTCTAGTGTTAAACTGTGATGTTGTCTTGGAGCCTCTGGGTCTGGACATGCCGTACAGCTATTTGACAGTACTACTTCAACTAACATTAACACCAGAAAGCCCCTACCTTGCAGTAAAACAATTTGCACAAGACTTCACAAGAAAGCCCAAAATTCCTGGATGTGCTGCCATTGCTCTCAACATAGTGCCATAAAATAACTTACCAGGGATTTTCTTGTTCCTACCTCTGCCCAGGGTATGTGTTTAAACAACAAAAATTGATTTTAATTGCATTCCTTGGACAAGATCATTAACAACAGTTTTCATGTGGCCATTTTGTTACTAATCACTATCCATATGCAGGTCAGATACATCACTAATTCCCTTTGACTTCATTATGTTTTCAAAGTATGCAACCATGAATTTTAAAGGACGCTGCTTGTGTTTAATATGTAATTCACATCTAAGACTATAGCGTCATGAGAGATTGTGAACCACCAAACAAGCCTTATTTGTTTCATCTTTACTTTTGCGGGAGACCAATCCTTTATCATCGACATGTTTAATACAACGTGCAAAACGAATCTGCGGCAGCTACAGATTTACTGCAGCTCCACCAATGTACAGCACACTAAGTGCTTTTCTAGCTGCCTGCAGATTTTTTAGTTTTCTTCAGGTGCCACAGTGACATGACATCCTTCTTGCCTTGCCCGAAGATGAAACATCTTGTGATCTTAAGAATGTTTACAGAAGATCATTCATGGCAAAGATGAGAGCCAGACATGTAAACTTAAATGATAGCTCTTAGTCTGTGTGTGTTCTCCCTGCAAACCTTCATTTTTAGAAGGCAGACATTAAAAGGCCCTTGAAATGTCTGGACTGAAATCAAAAGAAAAATTCCCTTGCACTATGTACTTCAGTTCACAGTTAAAATCGACTCTTTGTAAGACTAGTTTGGCATTTTACTAGTAAACTTTCTTTTATCTTTATGGAAGATTTTCTGGACATTAGCAAATAAAAGAGGAATAAAGCTTTTCTCAGTACATCTATATAGCTTTCAGTCAACATCAGTTGATACTTAGAGAGGGAATATTTCTGGAGTCCATCTGCTGTGTGAAATGAGAATTGTTTCTGTTCAGACCACACTGCAGTGAACTTGATTTAAGAGATCACACAGATTTTTTAGACTTCTACTTCACCGTTTTCTCAAATTATTAATTTGGAGCTAATAATGTATATGTTATTTCATTTATTTATAGTCTAGGGGCCTTATTTAATAAGAATTTGGCTTGTTTAGCTCATCTTTCAATAATTGCAGTGTATTTCCTCTCTATTATATACCTACGCATATGCATATATATACACACACACATATGTAGTTTCAGTCAGGTGTACATAAATATTAAAAAAAAATACCAGTTTTAAAATCATATAGATGTGAGAATGAGCGAAAGAGAGAGTGAGACATAACCAAAGCATGATAAAGATGATTCATACTCAGGCAGCTAATATCATGGAATGAATGTCCTATAGATAATACCATTGTAGTTGCAGTTATGCTTTAGATTAAGCGACCTAACTTAACTATTAATGGATTTTTAATTGGTGTTGTACCTTTTTACTACCTCCACCCCAATGACAGAATAATTACTCTGAAATTGCAGTAATTGCCTACAGATGAACCCCATAAGCTTCCACCAAACTGGAAAGAGGTAAAAGGAGAGAAGATGCTCATGACTTCCCTGGGAAAAGTCAGATTGAATAGGGATGAATTGTCCACCTGTGTTCATTTGAACAGCCAGTGCTCCAGCAGTGACAGAGCACCACATAACAAAATAAAGTTACTTTAAGCATCTAGAGCTGCTGCTACCTATAAGCTTAAAAAGGCATTTTAAAATAGGAAAGTAGGATTTTCAGAATTTTTCTGTAATAACCCAATTCTGTCCATTGCTAAAACTATCTTGTTAAATGGAAGTAGACTTATGATAATGAATTTAAGGATTTGGAAACTCCCACCCAGGATGCCTGTAACTAGGTTCTACACTCAGCTTTCTCAGTAAAATTCCTTCTTGCATTTGTATTAAAACCCCTATTGATCAATGGGAACGGTGGGCTCAACACTTTGAGAAATGGGTAATTTCTGCTTCAAGTCTGAAATTGCACCCAGGCCAAATCACTGAAGACTACCCCTGCCAGGCTAAGAAAAGATGAGTGTTTTCAGAATGTTTTAAACCAAACAACAAAAGAAATATAACTAAGCTCACAGGAATTCATTTTAACATTGTATTCAACCAACACGTAGCCAAAATCCTGCATCTTTTTAACATCCATGTCTGGGAACTAGTAGAAGACATAAACCTAATTCGCTAGTTCTTGGCAAAGAAGGGATCAGACCTCTCCATCCACAGAGCTATGCCCCTGCAGTCCTTTGACCAGCATTGCCCATCAGCCTGGCAGGTCATCCAGCCACCTCCCCCAGGGCACTGACTTAACTTTATTTGATCTGGTTCTACTGACGCTGACCCAAATTTCTCATTAAATCCTTTCATGCCTCTTTAGTCCATCTTTTTCTATTATTTTACACATAACTAAAATTGGTTGAAAAGTGATTAAAAATGATGCTATGGAAGGAATTATAATAAAATTAGTAAAAAAGTGAGCTCATGAAATAGTGAAATTGTATCTTACTGCTAGGGAACAAGTTGTGAGCAGATGGATTAGTTCCACTCTATCAACTTTATTAATATGTCAGTAATAAATGAAGGAACAGTTGGCATATTGACTTCTATTCAACCGTCTCCCTCTGTCTGCATTATTCAGTGATAGATGAACCTCCAAAGATTCAGAGGTTCAGGCTGGTTCAGTTCAACACTCAAATTAACTAGATTGGACTGACAAATGGGTGTACAAAATTGATCTAGAAAGCTCTCACAAGGAGAGAGGCAGTCTCCCAAGAAATTTCAGTTCACTACTCCTTTTGACTGGGAAACTAACTATTATTATCTATTAAGCACTGTCTAAGACATAGATGAAGACATTGCCTACATCAAAAGACACACAAATCCATTAAACAGAGAATATAGGATTAATCGGTTGAACTGACGGAATAATGTGTCCGTGTGTTGCAGTTATGGTATAAAGGAAAGAAACTGCCACCACTGTGTTTTGTAGTGGAACCTAATGTGTTCCATCTGCAAAAATTGGATAATATTTCCCTAATGACCCCAAAGGCACTGTCACAAAAAACACATTACAAGACTATGAGATGCTCAGTTCCGCATGGTAGGGGAATCATGGTAGGTTTTGGTAGGGGCCATAAAAACACTTCAGAAAAGAAGTCTGGGCACTCAGAACATGGAGTGCACAGACATCAGTAGGAGACTGGGAATGATATGAAAAGCTGAGATACTGGCCATATTGTCAAGGCATGCTGGAGACATCAGAGAACATTTTGAAATGTGGACGAAGTGCAGCCATCAGTCTAAATCGCTTTCAAGTTCTTATTAGCACTACTCATGTTGTTGCTACAGTTCTTGTTATTTTGTCTTAAGAATACAAGCATACCATGAATTGCAGGGGGTTTCTCAGTCACAAACTTCTGCATAGAAAATTTTTTGAGGAATAATGTCAACTGCTTTAGTCAGTGATGAAAGAGTGTCGTATCTACACAATACTATCTGCTAAAGAGCTTTTGAAAATCCCTGTAGGTGCCTCTATACAAAGACACCCGCCTCAAAGCGCATACAGATTATATGGGCAAATAAATTTCATCTTGACACTAGAGCAGATGGGAAGTGTCCTCCTCTGCAGGGAGAATGCTAACATCACAGAAAGGTAAGAAACTGTTTTGAGAAATAATCACTACTTATAAAGAGAAAATATAGCAAGTTTCACACCAATATTTTAATATCCTTTATGTATGTGGGGAATATAAATGAATCCTTTCTGTCTATGAAGGGATTTGATTCAATTCCGTTTTACATCATGTTTAATACTGCACACAATGCCAGTTAGACTCTCTATGTGCCTTCCTGATCCCAAATAGTCAATGGCTCAGAGTTCTGTATTTGTTACCACGGAACAAAAAAACTCATGGGGGATAAAAAGCATGACTCTTAATCTAGCAGAGACTTGTGAATTATGACTCTGAACAGCTCAGATATGCAGCAGAAGTAAGATGGCTGAATGTGAAATCCAAATCTATTGGAAATAAATTGTTGTAAACACAGGGGGTTTTTTTTTGTTTGTTTGTGTATTTTTTGTTCTTTAATACCTGAAGCTCACATCTGCACGGATTTTTCTTAGCAAACCTGTTTTCCTAATGCAACTAATGATATTTTCCCCAAGCAAGAACAGTGATGATTTCTAGCTTGTACGCTTATGAACTAAAAACACAAAGCAAGAAAAAAAGGAATGAAAAGAATTTAGTGTTTCTTCCTCCCTCAAAATGAAGATAAAACAGGAACAAGGAATAGCAGATAAAGAGAGGCATTTTGCTATTTTAGGTTCTGGTGGGGTTTTAGTTTAAAAAGAGATGGTAATCTTGACCTAGAGACTTTAAGAGCTGCATCAATTTTGGATTTTCACTTAGTCCTCCTCTTTCCCCCCATCTTTTCTAAGTGCGAGCTCTGAATGAGAAATAAATTTTGCCAATTCCAGTACCCAAAAATGGGAAATAGATTGAGAAAACCATGCACTTTGACAGTGCAAGAAGAGAATATTTTATGTGATAACCAAAGCAATTATTAGGCATTTATGGTTCTCTCTCAATCAAGTGTTGATGCAGCCCTGACTGTTTTAGGTTAAAAATGTACTATATTAGCTGGTAGATCCCACAGCCTTGAGGTTATTTTAAGAAGCATTCTTTTCTACCCTCCCATGCTCAGAGTATATGGCATTCACAGTTCCCACTGAAAAGACATCTATACTCTACATCTTCCCATGTGCCAGAGGCACTCGAGTTCTAGCCATGTCCCTGTGATTTTAGACTAAGACCACATCCATATCACAGCCAGGATGAGCACAGCAGAACTCAGACTGAACAGCTATCACTACATTCAGAAAGTATGAAAAGATATGAGAGAAAGAATGAGTTGAAAAGCATTACTGTTCATTCATGAATTCTGAAATTGAAATACTCTGACAATGAATGCAATAAATTGGAAAAACATATGGTAACCAAGGACTCAGCCCAGTGAGCTATGCAACTGCTAAAGCTCCTGTTAAAGCTCCTTTTCAGAGTAAGCAAGGCTTGCAAATTTTAACTCAAGTGTTTCGGGGTACCATACCAAAATTACTACTTCCTCACTTTTAGCACAAAATCCTGTAGACCTTGCAAGAACATCTCTTAACTTTATTTAGGGCTTGGGGCATATTGATGTTAAGATTCCAAGGAGAAATTTTGAATGTTTGAGTCTAGTTCACAACTCTGTCTCTTATTTTCCATGTTAGCTCGGAAAGACAATGTGGAGCTTCATCCAACACTACTCACACCTGTAATGTATCATCTCAAAACTCTCACTCAGTTGCCATCATCCTTCTAAGTGCCTAAGTTTCTTCTAGTGGGCATGGGCATAGGTAAAATCACCCATAGTTCAGCAGAGCTATGCTAGTTAGCCCCTTTAGACCTAACAGTTCAAAAATCCCTTCTGCCAACAGTGCTTGACCTGACAGGTGTTCACAGGACATGCCACTGGCAGTGTGCAGGGTATAAAGCATTAACTGGGAGTTACATATCCAGTCTGGAGTTACAGCAGAGCCTGTCCTCCTGTGGGTATTTCCCTGGTAGAACATTTCCCTGTGATATAGCAAACACAGTTTAAAGTCCCTCTTTTAAAGGATTTGCAGCAGAGATTTCAGGTCAAACTCCCGATGCCTTCCGTCCATTCAGTGGGCTATGTAGTCTATTCTGGGCAGTTCTGTCTCAGTTTCTCCAAAGGAAGCTGTTTCCACTTGCTTTGTACATACAAGTAAATACTGACTTGTAAAGAGCCTTGAACCAGCTCCAGCCACAGGCTAGATGAGTGTAAAGAACATAGGGAGGAACTGGATGGGAGGATCACCCCCAGGCTCCCTGTTAACTGTTACGTGAGAAAAGACCGACTAAAGCAAGTACTTAAGCTCCCTGAGTAAGCACATGGCAATTCAAAGTGGAGGACAGGCTCTCCTGTAACCCAAGACTGGATGTGTAGCTCACAGAGAAATGCACACTTAAGATACTTTCCTTTCCATATGATTTTCTGCAGGGCAATTCATCTGACTCCCTAATCACTGTGGTATCTCTTGTAGAAATTTATTTTTACAAGCTGAACCCTTGTATCTCAAATTTTAAAAAGCGTTGTGCACAGACACTTTTCTGTGTGTGCTGCCTCCCCCCAGCTGAATATGAAGTTCTATGAAAAGAAATATTAAACCTTTCTCTGCAAGCTTTTCCTCACTAACACCCCCTATGCAATGCATAAGGAGCCTAGTCACACTGCTCGGACACGGAGTGTTTCCCTAGGCCTCGGGATGCTTAAATGTCTTCCCATCTGATTGCCCTGGTTTCTCCAGCACATCACCTGAGCATGAGAAAAGAAATGTAAAACTGATTTTCTTTTTTGCAAAATATAAATGATGAATAGCAAGCTGGTGACTGTCAAACAGGATGCAAAAGAACTAAGTTCTTCAAGTCCAGTTCAATGGGAGCACTGATTTTGCTTCTTTATTCTTCTCATTAAAAAAACCCCAAAAACAAAGAAGGAACATGTAGACTTCCTTTCTTAGTTTAAACTGAGCTTAAATTAGCCCAAAGGACTGAAAAGGTATTAGTGAACCATGGATGGACCGACAGCAAGAATTCATTCATTCAAGTCAAGAGATCTGTTACCTTGGGAAAGCAGACAAAAACAAAGCTAAGGAAATAATAAATAAATGGACTAAATATATTCATTAAAAAAGCCAGAAAATTAAAATGTTTTTTGTTTTAGTAATGAGTGCACACACCGTTTTATTCAGAAATTGTTCTCCGTGGCAGGCTAAGTTTTGGAATACACATCAGAGCCATGCATGATCTGGGGAACCTTGAGGAAGCCACTAATACAGGCTCAGAAACACCAAGTAGAAGACTTCTGAAACTACTTTTCCAGACAGTGCCAAAAACCCCAACGAGTTCCTGCCTTTCATATAAAGACAGGGCGTACATATGTGTGGAGGCTTCACTCTAATAGAAAGCACACTTGTATCTGGCAGACAATGGGAGATATTTCCCTTTGCATATCTACAGTCTGCACTGACGCACGTTTGAAGAGCCTGAGCACACAGCCGGCTTTGTACAGCCATGCGCTTTGATGTTGGATGTCTTTAATGGTGTCCCAGAGAACTCACAGAGCCAGATCCTGAAAGCAGTTGTGTTGAACACCCAAGTCATTGAAGTCAACTCCCAAGAGCCAAACACCTTCCTCTTCAAAAAGCAATATCCCTGGTGAAGGGATCTATGCTTGCTCTCCAGTGAGAGTGGTACAAATGGTTTGTCCGCTCAATGTCCAGACCGCACTGAAAAACATCACCCAGATGCAGACAGTCAGAGGGACACAGGGATGTGCCGTGGGGCCAGACATGAGCCTGGGGATGTCCATTCTGTGGAAGGCCACCTCAGCAACTACTGCTCCTCACCTGAAAGGTGCCAAGAAGAGGCATGTGAAATAGAGGTGCGCTGGTTGCAATGCTCCCATTCTGAGCAGAGATGATCCCTTGAACTTTCCCAGCAGCTCAGTGGGAGGCATGTCAGAGCAGCTGGCAGCCCCTTCTGTATTTGGCTCTGTTTTTAAAGTGGCCTTCGATGAAGGGCCCATCTCTAATAAAGGGTCCATCTCTGAGGGTTTTCTCGCCAAATATCAGACTCCCCTCTTATTAAGACATTAGACTGTTTCTTTATGTGAGTCAAGACACAGGTTCAAAGATCTTGAGAGGGTATATTTTTAGAAAGAGAGCATTTACACAAATCTGTCTAACTGTAACCAGCAAATATTTTATGAAAAAAACTATTACTGATGTGAAGGTTAAAGCCTTGTTGCATGCACAAAGAAATGTGAGGGCTAAAACTAACAATGTGTATATGACACGAGAGAAGGTCTCTGTATAAAATGTCCAGGACAGATGGATAGTGCTACTTATATTCAGAAGGTACTGCATAAGCCTACAGTAGTGCAGGATGGAAGACTATGACTTTTATTCTCTATGTATGAAAGAGAGTGAGAGAATGTGAAGATTCCTTTTCCTCTTCAGTTAAAAGCTTCAATAAAAATACAGTACTTGAAATCAGTCAACACAGTTTGAGATTATAGTTTCTTCTGTATCAAAACAGAAAAGATAAATGCATTTATAGACAGTATCTGGTCATTATATATACTTCCCTTTTACCACGCTGTGGCTTACCATGAAAAGAATGAAGTAATGAAGGACTGATTTGCCTTTGAAAATCAATACATATTTCATTCAAGAGAACCTTTGAGTTAGAGTATTTTCCTTGCTATCAAAAAGGTCTGTCCAGCACTAGATTTTACATATCCCTAGAAACTCATTTAATATACACAGCTGGGAGATGAGTAAGACAGGCAAATTTGTTTTCCTAGAACACCTACAAATCTGGCCATGTTAGTAATTTATTTTCTAAACTATAATGGGGTCAAAACTGACTCTAATGAATGTGCAGCAGTCCTGCCGCTATAGTCACAGAAGTGAATTTCATGGCTTTTTATTAATCATGATTTTTTCAAAAGGTACTGATTAAAGGTTTGCCTTCTGGTGCATAGCAGACTGAAAATGCAGTCTCCTTACAGCCTGATGACTTACTGAACAGCAGACTGCATGCAGGTAGCTTTCACACATGGACAGAAACAGATTGCATGCAGTTAGTGCCAAATGAGCAGATTGAAGTTAGAGTTCGTCCCGCTTTTTCCAACAGCCTGCTCACAGTAATTTACTACTGCATGTCCTTTTCATTCAGCTAATCAAGCAGCCACTAGTTGAACAAGGCCCCCCTCACAAAAACCAACTAATTATTTCTGAAAACTGAATAATGTGCTTAGTGACAATGTTTATTCTACTGCACAAGGCTTGACAAGTGATGCTGATCTGAAGCCTTGCTTTGGTCAATACTGAGATTACATTAGCACAGAGATGAAACACTGTGGAAATAGAAAAAAAAGCTTAAAAATCGAATAAAGGCTCCCTCAACAATGTATTAAGGCAGCTAGTTACCACTTATTAATGACCTCAGTTTCCCCGACCTACACAAATAGTTTTATACAACAATTTACTCTCCTTAACAGACAGACGTCTGGAAGATGTCTGTGATTCAGTTCAGGTCTGGGGAGCAATGAGGCAGCAGCCAGTGCACCACTACAAACATAACTCCATCAAAGTGACTCAGGTTGTTCCCCCTGAAATGTCAGAAGCATGTTAACTATGCTTTTTCTTGATAGGACAGAGGCTACACTTGGATCCGGGCAATGTTGCAGGCCCAGGCAGTGTCCCAACCTACACTCGCCAAGATTCAGCACTTCAAAGAAGTAGCTCTGTAAAGAGCTAAGGACTCCTCCACCTTTCCTATGTATTTTGAGTCAGCCTATAAGGTGTTTTTTGTGTAACTTTCTAGTGTCCACTAAAAAAAAGGATTTGTTGTAAATTCAGATTTCAGGAGATGTGGAACAAGTTTTTCCTTCAGCCAAGTAGGCACGGATACATTCACATCCTATGACAAACTATCCCACATTATAACTAACATTGCTGTTCCTGACTGGTGGGATTATCTGATTACAGGCAGTGTCCCCTGAGCAGCAATAAAACCACGGATTGAATATTATCTTATTGTTTCAATATATTTGCCTAGACAGATGAACAATCTAGCTGATGGATTGCTCTTGGCCTGCCCATACTCCCAGTCATCAACCAGCTATTTTTCACCTTCCTACTCTTCCTTGGTAAGATACTGCATAACTTGCCACAGGAATTTTACTCAGAGTGTTTGCCTAGCAGCAACTCAGCAAAATCCCTACAAATCTTCAACCAAACACACAGCCCAGAGTCCCTCCATCACAACCTTTCTTCCATGTGGCGAAGAGCTGCCAGAATTTAGTGTAGACACAGAGATCCTGGCCTTGCAGCACACTTGGCTGTTGCAGAAAACTAAAACATCTTCAGTTCAAATCAAACTTAGAGGATGTACTACAGGCAAAAGGACTGAGATAATGGAAGGGATCTATTCCAGCAAATACTAGATTACAGTGTATTATGATATAGCCTACATTAGATACGATTATATACTGGGTACTGTATACTATATTAGATACCTAATAGTAATTTAAGAGGTTAAGAATTAGTGTAAGGATGTTGTCATCTTGCTTTTACTCCTTTTTAATTCCTTCCTTCCACATCTTTTTTACAGCCTTATCATTTGACAACAGTAGACATTGTATTAACTTTACAGTCTTCTGTTATAGGAATACACAGATAAGGAGTAATCTTGCTGTGCTGGTTCTGCTGTACCGATATTTGCCCTTCAACAGCTAATGCCCCATTTTTCTCATAAAAATGGCAGTTTTGCATGAGTGAATCAGGGGAGGATACTTCTAGAAAAGTATTCATGTTGGATAACTTCTTATTTCTTTTCAATTATTTTTTCACATTACCAGCATGAGAAAGCTTGAGGAAGGTCAAAAAGGGAAAAGGGAAAAGAGAAGGATATGGGTTAAAAGAACAGTAAACTCTTTTTCTAGGGCACACACTGTCTAGATGGGCCATGTTACAACAACAGAATAGAGTTGCTTAAATAATTGTTTGCAATTGCTAAAAAGTATTTGGAAATACCTTGAAATGCCTCTATTTTGCAATATTAAACTTGCCTTCTACTGCGTTGAAAGAAAAACATAGGAGGAAACAACTCAAGACTGGCTGCTAGTCTGAAAGCACTGCATTACTATTGTCATTTAGAGTGAACTAAAAAGAAAACACGTAGTAGATAAACTCTAGCTTACCATTTTGCACTGTCAAACTTCCATTAAAAAGATTGATCTTAATAGACCACCACACAGAGAATAAATAACCTCCTTCTTCTGGGTTGATGACCATCAGCGTCTAGCATACTGGAGAATGAAAAGGTACGTAGGTCCAATGGATGACCTCAATGCAGCTATGAACATCCAGACATATAGAGGCTCCAAATGGCCTTCCCATTGCCAAGTTCAATGGCCTGGGGATGACTCCACTTTCTCCAGTCAGTATAAACCCCTTCACTGTATCAGAATGCAAATGCACAACTTCATGCAAATGAGACTTGGATGTGCTGTAAGGCATTTCTTGTGAAGCAAAAAAGCTGCCTCAGTCCTCTTCTGCCTTTCTTGCCTTCCAGTAACCGACTGATGTTGTGAAGTTAGTTCCAAGTTAAAGCCGAATGAAAGAGGTGTTATCATTATTTATGAGTGCTGGTGGTCCACTGGCACTGTGCTGTTCATAACCAGTTTTTACAAGAAGCTGGACATTTCCCAGGACATTTTTTTTCCTGCCTTCTGATTGACCTCAATGTCAGCTGTTGAGTGCAATTATCTCGAAGGTCCACAAGGCTAACAAGTACCTCTCCACAGCAAATGCAGTGAGTGCCAGAAGTAATCTCTATCCTTTCACAATACTTAATAGTGAATGCCTCAAATGCCAGGAGATAATGCAAGGCATAAGTTCCCTGAATACTCATTTTTGTACCCTACCAGATACAGCTCACATACATAAGTTTTTCTCCAGCAGAACAACTCTTCAGATCTGCTGGTCTTTCTTTTCTGAATTACACACTTCTTATCCAAAGCCTTCCTCACACAATGTGAAATCATGATATTCTGTCAGAAAACTGACTGATGGAGCAAAAGCATACTGATCATAACTTCAGAGTGATTTTATCTGCAATAACTAGCCTCCTGCAACATCCTCATGTGCAGTGTTTAAGGGGTTGTCTGACCACATGTTTTTGCTCCACATCTGTCAACTAAGAGCAGAGATCTGTTTGCACAGTGTAGTGCTCTGGAATATTATGATATTCCCACAAGCATTTCTGGCTTATAAAGCAAGAAATGGGTTACCTTGAGGCTGTGGTATGTTCATCTGTGTTTTATATGTTACGGTTGTAAAACTTTTCATATTTTGTAAATTATATTAGTTACCTCAGATGTCATATTACAGATTTCAAAATGAAAAGTCACTTCTAATCATTAATATAAACCAACATATATAGCTTTGAATATTTCATATTGTAATGATTTGCTACAGTTAAGCATCACATCTGATGTGTTTTATACCTCTTGAAAATGTGCGTCTTCTTCCATACAGTCCATGGAATCACAGAGTCACAAAATCATTCCAGTTGTAAAAAAACCTCAGGAGGTCTCTCATCTAACCTCTTGCTCCATGCGGACTCAGCTATGAAATAAGACCGTGTTACTCAGGTTGCTTTGTCTATTCTGGTCTTGAAAACCTCCAAGGATGAAGCCTGCACAACCCTCCTCTGCAGTCTGCATCACCTGACTGTCCTCAAAGTAAGAAATGTTCCTTTACATGCTCCCCGCCAGAAACTGCCCTGGCAATTCATGACCATCAGCTTTTCTTCTGCTGTGCACCTTTCTCATAAAGAGCCTGTCTCCCTCTCTTGGCTGCCTCTTCTTAGATAGAAAGGCTGCTACCAACTGTCCCGGAAAACTTCTGCACTCTGGGTTAAAAAAGACCATCTCCTTCGGCCTCTCCTCACAAGGGAAGTGCAGCAGGCTAAATGTGCCCTAAGGGCTTTTCATGATGTAGCTCGGCACACGCACAACCACCTGAGACCTGACAGTGCAGAGATTCAAGTTACAAGTTGGTATTCCTCTTATTTTGTCAGCAGAGGCTGATTAGTAAATATTCTGGGAAATTTTATGCCAGACTAAGGCAGTGGAAAACACAGCTAAGAGATCTCTGTAATCTCTAAGAGCCTCATGAGTAGTGCTGAGATGTAGGAGATGCAAGTTCAAATCCTTTATGTACTGATCGATAGAAGTGCAGCTAGCAGTTTAAGTAAAAAAACTCCAGTGGGATAAGCAGAGATTAACTCTAAAGTGGGGGTTCATCTGGCAAGGGGATTCTGCTCCACTTTAGGTAACTCTTTCATAGATTAAAAAATCCTCCAAAATACCTTTTTACTATGAGTTGTAAATGGAATTCTTAATTTAACCAGCTGCACTATACCTGTTGTAATGAAGTTTTATTGGAATGATTGCGACTTTGACAAGTCCTCTCTTTGATGTTGCTAGTATTTTAACTCCCACTTAGACAATTTGCAGCTTCAACTAAACAAGGAGCTATAATTTAGCACTTACTTGGAGTTTACAATTAAGTTTGGTTACCAGTTCTAGTCCTGGTCTATAAAGACATTTTTAGCAATACAGAACTCAAAATATGTATTCATATACATATACGAGACTAGCAACAGCACGGACCATTAAAAGAAATTAAGAAAAATCTATTGCAAACGTATCTGTAGTTACGACAAAGGGCTTAGTGATCAGACACCACAACCAAAGTGTCCTAAACAATAAGAGTATCAAACAAAAATGTCTCTCGCCATCTTAAAACATGGCCCAGTGAATTAATCATCAGCCCATGCATGGAAAGCTCCGTGCATCAGCGGTGCAGATAACAAAGGGGTGGGCTCTTTGACTGTCTTTTTACTCCTCAGAACTGCTTGCTCCAGGCAATCACCTCTTCCTTGTAGGAGTAACGAAATAACGGTATTTCTGTAGTTTAATAGATGTGATTCCCTCAGCAGGGTGGAGAGTTGAGATGAGATGTGACAAAAATTCTGAGTTCTGTGGCAGGAGACGGAGCAAGCACGCAGGGTAACATCTTATTCTCGGTAAGCACATACATACTGCCCATTCACATCTTCCTGCTTTAGGTTCACACGTTTAAGGTTGAGTGCTCATATCTACTTCGTGGAGTTGAGAACAAAATACTCAGCATTGCACAGGGCAGCAGCTTCAATTCCTGCAACTGCTGGTGTTACAGACACAAAGCCTTCTTCCTGTGGTATCTCTACTGTAGCCAGGAAACTCAACAGGTCTTTTCTGAAGCTGCAAGACAGTTTGCAAAAATACTGGAAAGGCAGAGCACAAGCTCAGCGACTGTGCTTTTTTACATCATTGCCTAAGCTATACTTCTAGTTTTAAAAGTGATCATGATTTCTGACCCTTGAGAAGGGGAAGAATAGGGTTGCTACTGACCTTTAGAAGAGCACTTTTCTGTAATGTTTGGATGGCATGGGTTAGGTTCTCCAACTCATTCCCTGAAGGATTGCCTTTCTCCATTCACTTTAGCGGCAACTCTGAGGGCCTAATGCTCTAGCTTAGGCATCTGAGAATGATGCTCAGATTTGGACAAGGATGAACACCTTGTTCAGGCGTGTTCAAACACACTGCAGACATAAGGAATTAAGATAAATATGGACATATTTAGGACAACTACGAAATCCAATGTTGTCTTAAATTTTTTAACTATAACATCTCACAATAGAGACTAGCTATTGACACAAGAGTGTTGCATCGTTTGTATGTTGGCATGTAAATTGATGCTCTGTCCCATATTCCTGTTTATAATGTGTCCTTTTGAAAAAACCCATACTGGTACACTGGGACTTGAGAACTCAAAAGAATGAAAAGGAAAAGAAGTGCATTTTTGAACCTCTATACTGTATGTTAATTTGCTGTGTTATTCATAATATTCCATTACAAAATAATAAAAGGAAATCATAATATGTACAGATCAGCTTGTATATTTCAACTGGTTTTCAACCAATTATAATGTGTTTCACACCTGAAGGTAGTGAGCAGTCACAAAAGTATGAGACTGGAGCATAGCTTTATAACTTCATAAGCTGAGGGGTGAGCACTTTGAATTTTTATTTTATAAAGACTAAAGACAGAGCCTTCAGTCTTATCATGAGTGTTTTTTTCTCTATTGTTTATTTAAATTATAAATTGCATTCCTAACAGATGGTAAATCCTGGATGAAGGATAAAGCCTCAAGGCATATAAAGAAAAAGTAAAAAAAAACCCACAAATCTGTACTTTCAAATAAAATTATTATAGGAAAGGTGGTTTTACTACTAAATTTCCTTCACCAACAGTCTTCTTTTCCCCCCCCCCCCCTTTTTTCTCCTTTCACGTCCTTTCCCAAAACAAACTTTTATGTAAAAATCACATTACCTCTACAATGACTTGACCTAGAAATTTTCAGTGGGTACACAGTCAGATCTGACACAGGTGAAATTATTTAGGAACACATGCTTTCAATCTGCTGAAATATATGTATACAGAATATCCAGCACCCCACAAGTCTTCAACCTCTGAATACCACATCCACCTTTAGACACTCAGTAGTATCACAGTATCTCAGTGGCACTACAGTTATGACAGCAGGTTTGAACTACATGTATCTCGTGCTAGTGGATGTAATCACCGTCCTGCTAAAGCAGTTTGCACCACATTCTCTACCTCCTGTGAACACGAGATTCATGAAATTTTGCATGCAGGAGTTGTAACACAGGATCGTTCAGGATGCACATTACACAGGATAGGTTTCATCTGATTGAATATTAACAGCTGGAACACAGACACTACATCTTTATAGCTCAGTCATTCAGACAAGTAAAATAGATATTCAAAACAGATTAGCTGAACTGTGCCTTAAAACTGCCAATCTTCCCCAGTTGATTATAAAGGCACCCAAAGGAACAAGTTCAGCTGTGGAGCTCTACATTGTTGAAAACAGAAGTCAGGTAAGACGGATCCTGTCCACAGTTGACAGACTGAGAAAAAGACTCGGGTCACAGAAGATCTTCTTTTCCATTCCGTTGACTTATTGCCATTTTTGCACAGAGTGGGGACTGAGCAAAATAGTCGGTACAGAAGGTCACATAAGCCATCAGTTACCAGAGCATCCTTTAGAAATGCACATGGTAGCTCTTCAGGTACCATGTGTGGCAGTTTGAAGGAAAAAAAACTGCTTGAAGGCTTTTGTTTTAAACTGTCCAGTTAGCTATTCCCTTCCATGCTACGATCGCACATCTCATTGGCTGAGAAAGTTTCTCGCGAGCGTATTGTGACTTTAAGAGCCGCGGGCTCGGGGGGCTTTTTTGGTTTCTTTCGGGGCTTTTTTGGCTTCTTTCGGGGCTTTTCGCGTTTTTCCGCTCTCCGGACACTCCCGGCTCTGCGCTGCGAGAGGCGCTGCAAAACCTTGCAGCTTCCCTCCGGGAAGAGGCTTTCTCCAGACTTGCGGCTACGGCTCCCCAGCGCTGCCGGAGTGGAGCGAGACTGTGCGCCGGGGCAGCCCCCACCGCGCCGCCTGGGACAGACTGCTCGCGCCACCCGGAGACCCGCGCCTGGAGGCTGCTCTTTGCCTGCTGCTGTAACGCCGTACCCTCTCTGCCGCCAGCGCTGCCGCTTCTTGCTGCTTCGCTTCTACAAACTGCACAACAAGAACTGGTAGGAACAGCGCTTTGCACATTGGAGCCCGGCGTTCGTAACAGCCGCGGTTTCCCTTTGTTTACTCCACGAAAGCGCACACGTGGCCAGTGCCAGTTTCGGACTCCACGTGGCACTGTCCCCCTTTCTCTCTTTTCTCGCGTTTAACCCTCGCCTTTCCATCCTGTACAAACCCTCAGATTTTGCATTGGTTTTCCCCTGCATATTATATACTTTGTTCTAGTTTTAATAAAGTTTGTTTCAGTTTTCCAAACGTTCAGAGGTCTCACAAAATCTTTCTTTTCCTTTTCGTATCTCTGCTTTTGAACCCTTTTCTCTCCCGGAGGAGAGGGGTTCAGGGATAGGAAAGGGCACGTCCCTGTGATTGGCTTGCCTCAGCCAACCGGCGACACCATGTCAGCTCTCCATCAAATACATTTCTTTAAAGCCTGCTGAGATGCACAGAGGGGATGCACATGACTGTCCTCATCTTTCCTATTTTTTTCTACAGCAAACCTAATATAAAACTTAGTGGACCACAATATACAGCAATTTCTTTCACAGTCTGTAGCAGAAGCAGTCAAAGAACATATGAGCTTTGAATGGGCATTGGAATCAGTTAACAGTGGGCAGTAAGCCACAATAATGAAAAACAGGGCTTTAAGGCTAAACTGAAAATTGTACTATTTTCAATGTCTTGTTTTCAAAGTGAACAACAAAATGCATTCTGAAGAGGTAATACTCTTTCACATTTCTTTTTCAGTGGATTTACATATTTTTATGGGTTCATGTCTAAAGCTGATGATTACTAATAGAAGCTATTGTAAACAAGAAAAGAAATATCAAATTCCTATGGAGTGTGATATACCTTTACTCAGTTTTCATCTGCTCTTTGCTGAAAACAGCCACAAAATGCGGATTTATTGAAGTAGAACAAAACAACTACAATGCTCCATTTTCATTTTCTGAAATACTGTTCCTTCTAGCAGCAGTCTCTGTCTTTATTAATGAATCTTTCAGACAGAGCCTGGTCTATAATGTCTCACCTTAATTTGGCCTGTCAGGCATTCAAACTGTCGAGCCTACAGAATAGGGAATAAAGAGTTTCTTTCCCAAACTAAGCCCTGGTGGAAAGAATTATTAAGGAAGATGTGGGTGATGAATTGACTCTGCTTCTCTGGGTTTGTGCCTGTTAGAGGTCTCTGAAAATGTCCCTTGGCTAAGGACATCACCAGTTTATCTATTTAGAACAAACACCAAAATTGGTTAATAAATTCTACTGCTAGTTTGGCCTTCTATAGCTTTTGCTAGTGGATCCTTCCCATACAGAAGGACCAAGCTGACAATTTTAGATTTCTATGGTTATTTTTGAAGGTTTATCTAGGCTTAAAATTTGATATGCAATAATTTTACCACTAAAATAATAATTTTCGGTGGCTAGACCAAACACAGTCTCAGTAATTGAAACTGTTTGATCTTACTACTTATAAGGAAGCCTTGAGCCTTCCTTCACTGGATTAAACCATCAGTGAGGCAGAGTGGAGTGTGTGTAGGCAAAATCTTCAACACAGTGCTATAAAAGGAAAAAAGGCAGCCTAACATACTCCTGACTAATGATGCACAAGTGTGAATCCAACCACAGTCCAAATTTTATTTTCAGAAACAACCAGCTAGATCCTGCTTATAATAAATTCAGTGCTTCTGGTACCTATATGTTAATACACATTTCCGAGATGAGTACTGTAGCATCACTAAAATTAAAAAAATTCTTCATTTGAGTATTTGCTTGTGAACATAGGTCTTCTTTTTGCAGCTGCTTTTTTACTGTTTCATTTTGTTCCTATTTCTGTTCTGCTGTTTCAAAAGAGCAGAGCTTTAGTACTCTGGTTTTGTCCAGCATACTGGAGCTTAGTATAAGTTTAACATATGTGACACAGCTGATGTTAATAGACATAAATGTTGCCTAAGTAGTTTTCCATATTTATTTTGGAACAGATGTTTTATCCCTTTTTGTGTCCTTGGACACTGGCCATTCCACAGGACTCTGAGATACAATAGGAGATGTGTGTTTTGTTCAGCAAATATATCTTCCTTTGAGTTGGAATTATGACCAATATCAGAGAAAAGATTTTATCTGAACAGGAAGAATATTAATAATTTGCTTTCATTGTGCACTATTGATCAGAAATACAGAAAAATTGCTAAATGCTTCCTATGACTATGCTACAGCATAGTTATATTAGAACTTTACCGCTTGTGACAATATATAGCTTCTCACACTAGCACGCAGCAATTATCTTCAGATAGAAAAGGGCATTTCAAACAAAACACTTTTGTCCATCATCAATTTGGTGTTATGAATCTGATATAGAAAAAAATTCTGGAAAATGTCAATTCTTGATTAAGCTGAATTTATGGAAAAGCATTAGAGCAGCAATATACAGTTTGAGAGCACTTTGCTAGCAAGTACAATATGTTGTCTGAAAATGTCTCTGTTTTCTACTACATCACAATTCATTAGTTTAAATTAGGTAGACATAATAGCTTGCTTTGAACAATGGATTAAAGTAATTGCTTCTTTGTTTTTATACTTTTATGTTGATCATAACACCACAGTTCTGTTGACCTCTGACAACCTTATAATTCTTCAGCATTTATAAAAGAAACCTTTATTCTTGAGCCCAGATTCATTTTGAGTTAGAATCTGTATCATGAGTTTGTCTTCAATCCAGTGACTTCCTTTTTCAAGTTCTGCCCTCATTTCCCTAATGTCCATATGTATGGTTACATAGCTCCTAACAGGACGTTTACCGGATCAAAAACAAGGGAAAAGTCTCATTGTTCTAACGATGGCATCCATTCCAAATTGTATTAGCTGCAAATGTTTGCTTCCTAAATTGCTCAGTTGGCAAGGAACATCCTGGTTTAAAACAATTTTGACCTTTATCTTTACAAAGCAAAGCATTTGTGAGCAAGATTTCTAGCAAGAAGTCATCTCTAAATTATACTTCTCTCTTGTTTCACTGCTTTAAAACTGAATGAAAAGAGAAGAAGTTCTTAAGCTCGGATATGTGAAATGCAGATAGAGAAAATCGTTAGCAGTTCTATTTTATTTCCAGCTCAGGCTAAACTAAATGCAGCACAGCACTGCTTTTTACAAAACGATCTGAGTTGTGATAATCACAGACACAGAAAGCAGAAAAGAAACCCATGAGCAAAGAAACCCATGAGGTCATGT
The DNA here is from genome assembly GCA_009769605.1 of Bucorvus abyssinicus. NCBI lineage: Eukaryota > Metazoa > Chordata > Aves > Bucerotiformes > Bucorvidae > Bucorvus > Bucorvus abyssinicus. The sequence continues at coordinate 25,052,193 of CM020025.1, forward strand.
AGTTCTTCCTCCCATACTGAGCAAGAGCAAGTTTACCAGCAGTTTTACTAATCTCACTTGAAGTCTTTCAGTGAAGGGCATTCCACAACATAGCTAAGAAAGTCTGGGGGAAGCCACATAATCTATTACTCATGAAACGCTAAGAAGCAGCAATGAGTGGAAGGAACGAGCAATAATATTCTTTGCCAAATATCTGTTTTCCATTTATTATTTCTTCTTTATAGGACCTTCCTTTGTTTCATAGATGGATCTATAACTAATCATTATTAGAAAGGAATTAATGCACAAGGCAAAAAGCAATTTTCTACAGATCTGCAACTATAAAGTTAATTAAAAACAGTGCAACAGAGAAGAGACATCAGCACGAATGAGTTTTCCTGCAAGCATGAGAAGGATTCAGAAAAAAGTGGATCCAGAATATTAAACTGAAAAGGAGATTTAACCAAAAGATCTGAAAACAGAAAACTCTAGATTATTTATGTTCATTTCAATTTAAAATATTAAAAAATATCAATTCATGCAAGATACTGATTACTAATCCCAGTTTCTTTTACATGAATATGACTAAGAGTCAAATTCTTCTAAGTGGAGATAAATGTGGTATGAAGGAGTATATGGTCTCCTTTGGACCTTAATGAACTTTCTCCTTTAAAATATCAGAGTAATGGTAGAGAAGCAAGATGAGGTTTTTTAACTGAATGTGATGGAAATAAACAGTGGTTTAAAAAAAAAAAAAAATTAGCGATTGTGCTTCATCTTCTCTGCTGACCTAACCTGTATAAGAGCCCTAGACTCATATATAGCTTCACATCAAGGTAAACTAGGCACAGCTTCTAGCTTGGTGAGTGGGGACTTACAGCCTGGCTTGGGTCACAACAACCCCATGCAGTGCTACAGGTTTGGGGAGGAGTGGCTGGAAAACTGCTGCAGAAAGCGACTTGGAGGTGCTGGTCGACAACCGGCTGAATATGAGCCAGCAATGTGCCTGGGTGGCCAAGAAGGCCAGCAGCAACCTGGCTTGTATCAGAAATAGCGTGACCAGCAGGACTAGGGAAGTGATTGTCACCCTGTACTCTGCACTCGTGAGGCTACACCTCAAATTCTGTGTCCAGTTTTGGTCCTCTCACTTCAAGATGGATATTGAGGTTCTGGAGTGTGTCCAGAGAAGGGCAACAAAGCTGGTGAAGCGTCTAGAGCACAAGTCCTGTGAGGAGCGGCTGAGGGAACTAGGGTTGTTTATCCTGGAGAAAAGGAGACTCAGGGGAGACCTTATAACTCTCTACAACTACCTGAAAGGGGGTTGTAGAGAGATGAGGATCAATCTCTTCTCACAAGGAACAAGCAATAGGGTGATAGGAAATGGCCTTAAGCTGCACCAAGGGAGGTTTAGATTGGGCATTAGGAAAAATTTCTTTTCAGAAAGGATTGTCAAGTATTGGAACAGGGGTGGTGGAGGAGCCCAGGGAGGTGGTGGAGTCACCATCCCTGGAGGTGTTTAAAAGACATACAGATGTGGTGCTGAGAGACATGGTTTAGTGGTGACCTGGCAGTGCTGTGTTAATGGTTGGATTTGATGATCTTAAAGGTCTCCCAACCAAAACAATTCTATGATTCTGTGACAGGTGAAATTCTGCTCATGTGGTGGAAGTACTCCCTGGGGTACACATACAACGGAGGTGAGAAAAGCTGTGTTCACAGAAATAACAGAGAAAACTAATGGCGTAGAAAAACTGAAAGCCTGAACAGACAATGAATCAGTATTTCTGAACTTAATTATCACATGCATCAACTAATTTCCAAAGGAATTATTCATATTTTATTGTAGAACTTGCCAAGATGATAATAAAGGACTTCTATGCTTTCCATTGAACCCCTATTTTGCTTTATTCCATGTTTGTTTTAATAGAATATTTAGTTATATATAGTAATTCAAATGTGATATATGGTGGAGTATTTCTGAAAATCCAAGTATCAAAAAATATTTATCAAATAAAAATAAATTATCCTGTCTCAGACCTAGGATTAATACTGTAGACATTCAAAGGAGCAAATATCTGTTAAGTTTCTTTTTCTCCTAAAGAAAGCCAGAGATATAAAAAAAGTTATTCAACTTGTTTCATTCCATTTTTCTGATGTGCTCATTTCAAATAGGAATTCTGAGGTTTCCAAGCAAATTATATTTTTAAGGGGAGTATCTCAGCCTTTCAGCCAGTGAATGAATGATGCATTCCTTTATGCATTTTTCTGATTTAAGGTCAGGTGTGTAATGATGCCCTCAGCTGATGCCCTCGGTCCTGTTTTGGAGGCTGACTTGAATGCCTGAACTGCTTTTGTAATGTGTTAAAAGTTCATCATGCGCAAGCACTAGTTTCAATGTCTAACAAATACATTTTACCTGGTCTACGATATAACATTGTTACCCAAGCTAGCAACAAACGAAAGTTAGAGACAGAAATATATTGGTTCCCAGAGGTTTGAATTTAAAAGTCTGCTGTTAAGAAAATGGGATATTATATATCATAAAATCATCACATAATCAGAGCAATAACAATGAGTTATGGTTTTGGCTCTGATCCACCAAAGTTTCCAGATGCTTTTCAAAATGCACAATCCTACAGTGTGTACTCAGTTACAATAGCTTCACTTTCTTTGGTGGGGTTACACTAGACTGGCACAGCAGCAGCTGAATGCAAGCTCAGTCCTCATTTGCAACAATAAAATATAAAAAACATAAAACAGCTTAAGAAAAAAAATACAAGTTTATTAATGATTACAGTAAACTGCTTCATAATGTCAACATAATGTATGCTATATATCTGAAAAGAAATATATAAGTAAAATAAAGACAGTAAATAGTGCCAAGCCCTCCTGTGTTGTGATCCTCCTAACACTTTCCCTTCTTTGACATGAAAGGATTTCATGCAGTTTAGTGCCAACTTCTCTGCTGGAAGTTCCAAGGCCCCATGTCTCACAGTCTGAATTTTCCTTCATATCGTTTGGAATATGTGCTAGTCATCACACCTATTTCCGAAAGACTTCTGGATGTTTATTATTCATTTTTAAAATGCATTCTAGTCATGTGCCCAATCTCCTTGAAATGTGTAGACAAAGCTGAGTGCAGAATTGAAATCAGTTTATGCAAAAGTGTGTTTTTCAAAGGGTCTGAAGAGTATTGGAGTTCTGTGAGCCAAGCACCCTCTCATCCCTCAGCATAATCTCTTTCCAAACAAAATCAGTTGGGGCATTTTATCCTGCCTACTGCAAGTTAAGAACTGCTAACAGTGATACACAATGCAACTTTCTCCCATTGTCATCTGCACTGCTTTGTTTGCTGTTTAGCTGAGCCTTCAACATGGTCTACATTTTCCTCTTAAAGGTTTTTTGGCAGATAGCATTGCCTTGTAACACCAGCTGCTCTCTGCCTGTATTTGAGAGTAAGCAACACTGGGAATTGCCTATTTCTAAAAGCTTATGGTATATTTTCTCTATCTTTATCAGCAGAGAGTTGGCCTGGGACAAAATGCTGAGTCTTAGTACTCTGCCAGACAAACTGTGGAGAAGCCGCTCCTGGGATGAGGTGCACAGAAGCCGAACAGGTCTCTCTGTCCAAGTACTTTCTGCACCATCCAGCAAACTTGACAACTAATGTATCTGCCCAGTCAAGGATTCACAGACCATGTCCTTACATCCTGGCTCTCAAAGTCCTTGGTACATGGCTCACCAACAGTCCCTACTCAGTGATTTGATGCAATATTTAAGAGTGCAGTAACCCTGTTTGCAACCGGAGAAAAGGACATCAGTGCAGGTGTTCACTCTATTCTAGGTTTCACCACCTGACCTAGATGATCTTACAGTCTTTCATCTTCCAGTTCTGCTTGGGACATACCCAATTTACTGGCAAGTCTGAAAGTTTTCTTGACACTTACTTTCCTCTTACAACAGGGGAACCGAAAGATTTGTCAGAGTGAAACCTGCGTGTGAACTTTCCCAGTGACTGAGCTTGCTCCCAAAGGGGAGGTGGATGACTGGGAGCATCAGCTCATTCTGAGTAAATTGCAATCTCATTCCCTCAACCTATACACATCCTCTTACAGAGCTACAAAAGAATTCTAAAAAGGAATGAGAAAAGTGAGAAAGTTGAAAGGAAAAATGAAGGAGAAAGAGACAAGAAAATTTAAGTCCTATAAAACTTCAAGGCAGGAGAAACAAAATACCATAATCTTGTATTGCTATTAATTTTATTTTGTTAGTTTTGCTCTAACCATGAGCTTTAGCTTCTCCAACCCTCTGTAGCAGTCAAAATATTACAGTGGAAAAGTGAATGCACAAATGAAGAGGGAGCAGCAGTGGCAGAGGTTATCACAGACAAGAAGCTTTGAATACCAGAAATAAAACCCTGGAATACCAATGTAAGTGCACCTGCCAGGGACTGAGATCTACTGCTGTAGATGTTCTCACATGGCTATTCTGTTCAGTGAAATTGCTGCTTGTAGAGACAACTGTAGTACTTTCCTTTGGTCACTGTAACCCATCTAGAGTATTTTGATCTCAAGGTTAATGAAACATAAATAAATTCTTCAGTCATATGTTCCTGCCATTTGTTTAGTGGTATAGAGTACACACACTGTGGAGGCCCATCCCGTACATCCATAGGCAGGAACTTTGCTCATGACTGGCTCTGCCTACAGCTTTCATTTAGGTTTCAAATTTTCAGCCACAGGATTTGAAATTTAGCTTAAAAACCCCTCCTCTAGATCATTCCACACCCTTTAAAGAATGGAAAAGTCTTGTCCTAAGATTTTAATGTGAAGATTAAGAGACAGTACTGCAGCATGTATCCGCACTTTTTTGATGCTTTCCTAAGATCAAATACAGAGTTCTTGCTGAATGTTTTTTCTCAGATTCTATTGTCCTCATGAAGACCTCAGATTAGCCTCTGCTCTCATTGCACAGTCAGATGGAGGATTCCAGGTGTTGTGTTTACTCCTAGGTTAGGCTTGTCAACTCATGCAGTACAAAGAATACAAAGGTTGGGCGGTGGGAAAACTTAAAGTATTTAATGGGAAACAAAAAGGAACAATAAGAGGAGTGGTTGATTTGATAACAAAAACTAGTGTCTTGCAGATTTCTGACAAACAAAAGCTCTGCGTTGACCAATGAACTTAGGAAAGGAAGAACATAAAATCATATTTCAAAAATACATAATGTGCACGATAATATTTTAAGGTATTTTACTATGAAAAACTACAAATGCTTCAATTATCACTTGATCAGGGAAAGATTTCATTGAATACACTTTTTTGTCTTGAGTAAACCAGATACAGAATACTGGAAAGCATTGAATTTAACAATGCTTGTAAAATATTTTGAGGGATAAATTTTAAATGTATACGTCAAGTAACTATAGCTAGTCGAGTACTTTGTTACTCTGCTCATAAATGAGTGGAAAAGATATTCACAACCTGAAGCCTGAATAGTTTGCAAGTACAATGCTTACGAGATAAAAGCTCAATCATTCCAGCACAAAACATACAAATTCAATTTTTTCTCTGTCCTTTGATTACTTGTTCTACTTACCAAGACTCTGGTCTGGTGGGAAGTGAGCACACACACACTGCAAAGTACTAAAGGTACTTTCTGAAATTACATGTCTGAACTATCTTCCTCAAAAAACATTTGCTCAAACTTTATTTCTTTACTAGCAAATGAAGACTAGCTTTTCCATTGTGAAAGGGACATCAGTGATGGACCTTACAGACGTTTTCCACAAATATTTGCTCAAACAAAGCAACCAAATGTTACTGATGGACATACAGACAGAAAGAAAGACAAAAAGAAAAGGAGGATATATTCTTTCTTAGTTCTCATTATTCTAGCAGATTATTATGTTCCATCAATTTGTAAAGACTTCAGGAAATCCCAGCGTAAAACTTGCTCAGAAGAGAGGATTCAGGCCCCATATATGTATAAGTAACTCCTTGATATTTATCAATGGCTCTGTGTAATCAATGAATCTGGTTCTCTGAATTACTAATATAAAAATTAACATTAAACTGAAGTAGAGCATTTATTTTTGCCTATCTAAAGAACAGGGTCATTTTTCATAAATATCAAATCATGTCATCATGAAAAAGAGCAAAAAGAATTAGAAGGCAAAAGTCATGAGCATTGATAGGCACTACAAATATGTTTCTGATTTAGGAATAAACAAGTACTGATTGTCCTGTTTTAGCACTGGACAAATGTGAACATGGATACAATTACACAATTCCCAGATTTAACAAATTCTGCTTAAGACTTTGGGCCTGTAAAGATGGAGACACATGGTATTATTGAGAACAAGTTATCCCACTGACTTCACTGGAAATGTCCACAGTGTGTGAAGTTAAGCGTGCAGAACTCTTTGCAGAAAAATGCAGTAAATCTTCATGTTTTCTCCCTGAAACCTCATCAAGCCATAGCGATTAGAGCTCTCCTCAAGTATTTTCTGTGGTTTTTTGCTGTCACCTTGTTCAGTTCCTGCATTCTATTAGCGCTCCCTTTTGCCTGGAATTTACTTGGCAGCTCTTAGAGATTTTTGGTAACATTATAACAAATTTTCATCACATCCACCCTCTCACAATAAAATTCTGAAGTGTCAAACATCCGTCCTAAAAAAACAAAGCAGCAGCAACCACTAAACAATAATTTTGCAATCTTTCTGTCAAGCTTTGCATCTCTTGATAATGTTGTTATGGCAAACTACATAATATTTTTACTTAGGAATGTTTTTATTTTAGTTAAAAGAAGATAAATCCTCAAGCAATTCTTTTCCAGTTCCTTTTCTTCATTTTCATTTGTAGCTTAATACCACGAAAAACACTAGGCTGTTGGACTAGGAAAGGTATAGCACAATGGAAACAAATATCAGGACTATCAGTACGGGTTTTGAGTTGTGTTAACATACTTCATAGAATAAATTCATATCACAACAAGAGGTCATGGCAATTACCTTAACCTATCAGGTGACCAGCCAAAACCATTCAGGGTTTGGTATAGGTACTGGAACACAGGTATCTATTGCCTCTTGGGTGCATTAAGGTGTAAAAATTACCTCAGCATACTAAACACTTACACAGAACTGGCAAGTACACACAGTCCCACTCTCTTTGGGATCAGAAGCTTGGGGTGAGGCGTGATACTGAGTTTCTGATGTGACAAGAAGTGAATATTGAGGCAATTGATCCCTGTTCCCTTCCTCTTTGGATCCTTTGCACACGGCAGTTCATAATAGTTTCCTTGATCTTTTTCTGAAGCAATTTCATTGCTGAAGAAGCAATAGTTGGGAACTTTCCTGCTGAAGCATTTCCTTTCCTTGGAAGAACTAAGGCTAAGAGGTCTGAGTGATTGGGAGCAGTCCTAAACCCTTCTCCCAGCAGAGTGTGGTATGGCCAGGAAAGGGCTTGTGTCTTTCTATTCCAGTGAGGTGAATAAACAGAGAGCTGACTAAGGAGTAGGGCTCACCCTGAGATACCAGGACAGCCACTTTTTAAAATTATAACCCCTTTTGGGGTTCTTTTACGATTTTTTTTTTCCCTGTTGTCCTTCCCATCCATGCTGAAAACATAGTCACATGGGGAACGTTTGAAGGAAGAAGAAAATAATGGAACAAAACTGAACAGAAAAGACATCACTAAAACGTAAGAGTGATGGTTTCATAGGAAAGCACAGGCATTATTCGTATTCCAATCTATCACTCGTAAGAACTGAGGGATGTTGCAGCATTCCGTAAGTGTTTTACAAATCAAGGCATCCTGCAGGACAGAGGAGGGGAGGGCATATATAAACCATATAATTCTAATGAAAAATAAGCCAGTATCTCAGCCCTGGAACAGGGATACACTGAAAGGTGTGATTCCTTTAGAGAAACTCTTAAAGTCAAAAAGCTAGCTGGAACACTGGCCACAGTTTAACTGTACTACACAGATTCACAGACCTTTTAAACAAAATGACCTAGAGAAGACAATGTATCTTCAGCAGGCACTTCACCATGTGTAAGTGAAGAAGGCTTTACTCTGCAATCTTTTTGATAATAAATTTTCCTCTTTTTCAGAGGGTTAGACAGAGGAGGTAATGCTCATTTAAAGGCAAAGAAAGAACAGAATGACAGGGTGAGACATCTACCCACCTGTACCACATATTACTCAAATACTTTACTGAAGCTCAGAGGACTTCTGTGTACGGTGGCTCATTGTTATGGCCGTTTCACTTTTCATGCCATGCTCAGACATTAAGCCGCTCACAACTGGTCCTTCTTAAATAAACTCAAAAAGCCTTTGATCTGTTTACTACAAGGATTCCCAGCCGATATTGGCATCTATTTTATTTTTCAGGGAACACTGATGGAATGAGATTTATGAATAACTTCTGTCCTCTGAAGCAGTCTGGTTGCAAGCAGCTGAGCACATGCCACTCAATGCAAGACTCAGGATCAGCAATAGAAAATTGTTTCCTTCTTAAAACTTTAGGGAAAACACATTTTTTAAGGTGAGAACCACTGCCAGTGTGGTCAACACATGAAGTGACGAACAGTTTCAGGCTGAAGATCTCAACTGTGATTTACAATAATGTTGAATACTTTAAGATTTAATAGGATTAAGGTGCAAGGCAGCTTCAGTGTGATGCTCACAGTGGAATTTTAAAATTGATGCATTTTGTTACAAAGTACTGGAATCAGGAATCGGTTTCAGAGCAGCAAGTATCTGAGTTTCCAGTTTCAGCCACCAAAAAAAAAAAAACCAAACCCAAACAACCCCCCCAAAAAAACCCACACTAAAAAAACTGAAAAAAAAGTCTCAAGTTCTAGAATGAATTGCCCCCAACACTGAACACTGTTCTATTTTTTCCCACTAGCATATTGCTGTCTTTCTCATACAGAGCCTCCAACTGGAAAATATGTGTGATTCAACACAATAAAATGAGAAACTTAACTATATTTAATGATAACTATCTAAACAAAAATAATAAATAAATAAACAAACAAACAAAAAATATTGCAAAGTAGACCATAATAATAATTCTTTATAAAGAGATCTTATACTGCAAAACCTGAGGATCCAGACATAGCATTGATTAAATGGTTTTGTCTTCTTTGGAAGGCAGTGATATGTGCCCCCAGCCAATGCTTTTCAGCAAGTAGGTTGATCGTGTCTTTAGCAAAAAGGGCAAGGATTCACTCCGAGGATGGTAGTATATGCAAAAGTAGGTAAATGACCTTCAGACTCCATTTAAAGTTCAAGCTCATTTTCTTCCGTTAAGACCCTTGCGACTCCCTTGCTGAGGTACCTACGTATACCATTCTGTGTTCTGCAATGAATCCCACTTCTCCTCTACAAACTTAGCTTTAACTGGTCAATGTTTTAATTGCATCAACCTGTGACTAATTTATGCAGATCATTATAAATGTTTATATTTATTTCAATTTTACTAATTAAAAAACAGATTCAATGGCTAAGCTTTTCATTGATAACCTTTAAGTTCACAAGCACCTGTAATAGCTGGAGGATCTCACCCTAAATGGAACAAGCCTGGCCTTGATTCTGACCTGACTGCAAGTACTCCGATGTGACAGATTTAAACTAAGTGCTTCCTTATTTATATTTACACTCTGGAACCCCAAGCAAAATCAGAAACATTTATCACACGACAGTCGCTCCATGCTCTTTCCCTGTATGTTACAGTACATTTTGTAAACACCTAACTTGACAACATTTATCGCACAGGTAGCACATTTTATTTGTGCAGCTAAACAAAATAGGTTGAAAGTACACACACACCCACACACACCCAACAACAAAAAAGTATTAAATGGCCTGAATTCCAGATGGTTCACTTGCTCCATAAAGTAACAGAATCTGCTGAGATGGTTGTGGTACTGTAGTTCTTTTCCCTTGCCAAATACATGCAGTAGGAAGTTTTCCTCTGTTCTTTTGTCATCTTTGCCGCTCTCTTATTTCATGACCTCTGAGTTAAACCTTCTATTCTTCCTATTAGCAAGTTTAAGCAGGCAAACTTCAAACAGACTAGTGATGGGTCACAAGGTTTAATGGGCATGTAGATAATCATCTAAATTACATTTCTGGAGCTGATGGGCCAGACAGGCTTAGAGAGTAACTTTACCAGCTTTCACTGTTAATCAGCAAGGATTGTGTGTCTTAGTATGTATCCGCCTTTGCCTGCCTCCCCGAGGGGCTGGGTCATACTGACTGATTAGCAAAGGCAGCTGCATTAGCTTTCTTCTCCCACAAAGTGTGTTATGGAGGCCCAAATGACTTGAAAGGCAAATATGACCACAGCTCAAACACCAAGTGCTCTCTTCTCATCACTGTGGAATTGCTGGCCTTCCTTTTGCAGATTATGATACTTGGCACAACAGTTGTTGCCAATTTTCATGATCTGTTAACACTTAGGAAGCCTCATGCTGAAGGCTCTTTTTTTCATGTCTATTGTGGTATCATCAAGGGGAAAATTCAACAGGCTATTTCACATTTTCTGATGAATTTGAGAGCCGGGAATGAAGTCAACTGAAAAGAGTACAGTAATTGAACTGTCAATAGCTAATGCCCTGGATTTCAGCTTTGAAACACAAACTGTAGAGGGCCAGGTAAAGAGAGAAACAGTTCTCTGTAGGATACAGACAATTTCACAGCCACAGAAATAGCAATGGATATGTACCGTGAAAGCATACACTTTACAAAGCAAAGTGTATCAAATCTGAGTCTCTCTTTTGTCTTATATTGTTGGTAGTGTTTTATATCTACCTTGATTCCAAAAGGAATAAGACCAGAGGAGGATTGGCTTCCTGACTTTGGCAGAAGTTGTCTTTCAGGTGCATAGTAAATGCACCTTCCTTTTCTTGCATAGTAAATCTTCTCAATGATTCATTTTACTGCTGTTTATCAAGTTGTTAAATAAACACAAAATCAGACCAGTTAAACTTTGATTAGCCACACAAAAAGCTTTCACTGTCTTACTTAGACACAACATAGGCCAATACTGGCACTCTTTAAAACAGTAAAAACTGTTTCATAAATTTATATAACTCTATACAGAAAAGAATCTGACTAACCAGCTAAGAAGTTAAACAACTTTCTGTTTTGGATCTCAGTTAAGAACACTATAAGAAAAAATTAGTGAGGAACAAAGGAAATTAATCATGGAGAATGATTGCCTTTCGAACATTGAGAAAGGAAGTTGGATTCTGACTTAGCACAAGTTCTCATAGATCAAACTATGAAACATTATGGGTCTGTGACCCAGGTACGACTACTTCTGACTGATGTTAGAGAGAGACATGAATTAGGCTAAATACTTCATAATTTTCCAGTCCATGAAGCACACCATTTTTCAAGCTTCTAAACAACAGTAACCAAATTTTCCACTTTATCTAGGACAGGCCCAGAATGCAAGGACTGCCTCCTATTGTGAAAAAACCTTCAGGTCTCAGTTTTGTTTCAAGTATTCACTGAGACATGGGATTATCCCATTTCCTGGCTTTCAAGTGGCAGCCTGAGTAAGTTACCTCCTCTTGGTGCCACAGCATCCTTGACTCTTTCAAAGAGAACAAAAATGGTCAAACCTCTATGCTGGATCATGAAATCCATAGAAGGATTTCAGTCATGTCACATCCTCTTTACCAACATAATGCACAGGGAAAACAATCTGAATTTCAAATAGGCATTGTGAGCATATAGGCAGAAGACGTCATAGCCTTTACACAGCGCAGCAATAAATCACTTCAATTGCCATTGTTCTGTCGTAGCATATGGCTGACTTGCAGAGCGATCCATTTGCTTTTATTTTACCAAATGGGAATTATAAGATTATCATTAGAAGACTGGAGAAATTACTATGAAGAGTTATGGAATCATTATTATGACTCATTAATCTTCCCCTTGTATCATCTTCACAACAACCTATAGCCTCTACTTCACATTACAGCTTTCTAGTGGCAAAATGTCACCAATAATTTCCACTAGCAACAAAAGCTGAGATGATCAAAGCACAGCTATTATTTCTGGATATGCGATAGGAGGCATAATTTCTTTTCTGCAAATTCACTTTTTGACCCCACATGCTAACAAAATAAGTCTAGTTAGGTCAGATCCGAAGTACATTGAAGTCAATAAGAGTATTTTCCCTGTTCAAAGGGCTTGGATTAAGGATATTTTTCTCTTCTTTTACTATTACACAAATCACAAAAATGGGTACAGCAGCTATTCCTAAATCCAAATGACAGTATGCTTGGAGAGGTTCAGAATTGGAAGAGATGAGGTGTACTTGCACAGCTGTGCACTAAGCCACATGCAACTTTTTTGTCCCCTAAACTTGGCCGTAGACAGTTTTACCATGCATCCCTCAGGATATGTTTATGAGCATGAGAGAAAGTCTTGCATGACACCACACTAACATGGAGCTGGCTGGCCTGGATGCCATGCAGCAGTGGCACCTTGTTTGTTCCCTATACTTGCACCAGCTTGCTCACAGCCAGCACTAGTACCTCCACAGCACTCTTACTGTCACCAATTTAACAAATGTCACCATTCACAAAAAAATGTAGCTGAGGCCCCACGGAGTCCTGGTGTGTCACACAAAGCTACTAAATTTTAAACTTGTAGCAATAGCTTTTGCTCCAGTACAAACTGCAATGGCCATTTATGAAAAAAAACAGATGCATGTGCAACATATTTTGCAAACACTTTGCCCATATGCATGTACTGATTTGTCTGAGATTTATAAACTGGCAGTCTGACCATGGATGTAACACTTCGTGTGCTGTCAAACAGCGCAAGTTATTTCTAATTAATGACTTTCTCTCCAATTAGGTACATTGACAGAATGCAAACACTGACAGAATGCAAACACTGACACAGCTATTTACCCAAAACATAAGCTAAATATTTCAGCAAGGCTTTGGAAACTTTGGATGACCTTTTCTTCTTCCCCACCCCCTTCCATTATTGCACTTTAAAATGTGTCATCGCACCTCCTGGAGCTCAAATAGGAGAACTGCTTAACTCATACTTTGCAGTTCTCATAATTAAGTGGCTCATCCAAAGACTTGTTAGGCTTTACACGTTAATGAGGAGTTAATGCTTATATCCTGATATTGTAGAGTTAGAAATGAAAGCATGGAAAAATTATGGGCTACACTTTGAGTCCCTAATTTAGCACAGTTAACATAGGCAATGCAAAGCCTAAAAGCAAGAGCTTGGCCCACCATGGTGATTGAGATGGCTAAGCTAGGTTCCAAGTGGAATCAAGGAAAAACAACAGTAGTTAAGAGGGTGACTGAGAGACCCCAGAGATCTCAGGTGCCTTCATGAGATGGTATCATTAATGCAGTACACATGGTGCATCTCAAGAGCATTTAGCTCAGGGCTGCATGCTTGGAGCTGCCTCTGCCTGCCCAGAGTCTGGCTCCAGCAGTGCCCCCTCTGTAGGCAAAGGCAGCCAGAAGGAAGCAAACTTTCTGCGGTTAATCAGAATGGGTCAGGATCCACCCCAAGCCCTCAGCCTCTAGGCTGGCTTCAGGCTGAGGTGATTCAAGCATATGGCTCCCTTTTTGCCCTAAAGGGCTCAAACCAACAGTCCCTCATGCTGTACCTCTCCTGCCCAAGCTGGGACACAATGCAGAAATACATGGAGGAATCACTGTGGAGGGCAGAGAGAGGAAACAAGAATAAGCACAAAATGTCTGTGCTATGTGGAGTTTTCTGAAAAAGTTACTGCTTCCAGTTCTCTAGCAAGACGTAATTGATTCCAGTGGTATTACTGGGCCTGTATTATATTGAAATCATCCAAAATAAGAGCAAAAGTGAGTGTAAGTAAAAATCTATTCTAAATATTTGGGATCATTGCCTGACAACTCCATGCAAACAAAACCCCCATAACTAACAACAATTATATAAAAGCAGCTTTGCTGATAAGCTTTTCCAGAGAACAGTGTTCTCCCAGGAGCTGAATTGCCTACCCAGCATTTACTGTTGTCTGTCTCTTCTCAAAGCCACCCACAATGGTTCACTGCTATTACTTAAAAAGGCATTTAAATCTTGTGGTTAGAGGCAAGGAATCAGAAAAAACCTGGGTCTATCCAGTCTGTATTAGCAGTCCTTGATGGGCTCAGAGATAGCTCAAGAGATAGCTCAGACACAGCTACAGAATCTGCATCCACAGTACTCTGTCTCAGCACCTCCCCATCCTGCAGCATTCTAGGGAGCAGATATTGCAAGGTATCTGTCAGGCTGAAATGGTCAGTCATACACCCCATGAGCACCAGCAGGATCTTGTTCACCAGCTGCAATCATACAGGTCATAATTTGACCCCTTAACATTTTTAGTCATGCAATTATGAGTTTCTTATTAGCTTGGCTAATTCCCAGGAAGATCTTCATCTTCTGTATCTTTAATGTTCCGTATACACCCATGGGATGACATCAGTAACTGTATGAAGGGGGAGAAAAGCCTGAAGATACAAAAGAATGGAATTGATCTGTCAGGTCATTGAGGTTTATCTTTTATGGTTTTGTTTCTCACATACTAATATCCTAATGACATTTTTCTATGACAGCATAATAGCAAAATATTCATTCAAGTCAGGAGTCACCTAACTGAATGTCTAGGATGGTGAGATGTTCCTAGTAAGACTGTGCTAACTGCAAACACACAGAAGAGGGAAAGGAAGGGGAGGAGATACAATTTTCCACTGTTGAGGTAGAAGGTGCTTAAAAACAACACTAGCTAGTGTCAATAAATTCAGTGATGATGAAGAATGATATAATTCCTGATGTAAGAAGTTCTTAACTAGAGGAATGCTGCCCAAGGAATTGGAGCATAGGACAAATGAAAGCTGAAAGATGGCGAAAAAACTATTTGTTATAGCAACCTAATACTTCCGCTGGATAATGATCATACACAAAATTAGTTTGTTGGTGTCATCTCAGTCATTATTGGCTTAAAATTGTTGAATCACATAGATTGTCTCATAGCACTAGTGGCGAGTTATCCATCAGCAGCCTGTGTAACACACCATTTCCCATGTACAAGGCATTATAAAAATGACAAATGTAGCTGCTGCATGGAAACGTCTGCTCTCTTCAGTCTCTGTCTGAAACTTCTGGACACATTTCCTGGAGAGTGTCTGGTATTACTCTTGCATCACATGTTAAACAGGAAACTTAGCTATATAGAGAAGACTAAGCACAATTAATATAAAATCAGGATGTAAACAAAATGCAGTAAACTGGAAGACTGTATGCTTTTCTCCAGGTAGCTGGACCTAACATGGACTTGAGCCTCAAAGTTTCTGCTCTGTAATGCGACATCTGCAAAATGCTGGAGAATATGACGATGGTCTTAGTCAGGCACAGACTACTTGAGACATGGGATGAAACTGTAAAGCAAATTCTCTTTCCATGCTTAGAGAAAGAGATGCCTCAGTAGAAGCACAGACAAACTAATTCTTTTGCTGGTTCTTCCTGCCTTATGCCCTAGTTGTGCCCATTTTCTCTCTATCTTATTATTCTTATACATATCTTTTATATATATATATATATTATATATCTTATATATCTCTCTCTATTCTCTTACCAGAGCCTGGCAGACATCTGACAGTGATCAGTGATTATGGGAGCCTGTGATTACCAGGTGATAGTGCAGACTATGTATGAAGTGAACTGCATAGGTGAAAGGAGTGTTGATTTCTAGAGAAAACCCAGGGTGTTACATTAATTCCCCCAAAAGACAGATCTATGTGCTGTTGAGCTTTTGATACTTTTCCTTAAAGCAGCAGATATGGGCTGCTGATCAAGCTGCCAGCCTAATAGCCACAACTCCAATGCTGGGATCCAAAGGATTTCAGCACAGAACAGCATGAATGTAAAGAACCATCACAATGGTTAATTGTTCCTCTGAGTCATCTACAAAGCACTGCTTTAAATCATCACCAAAGTCTTTGTTATAATTGAGAAAAAGTGGCAAGCCTTCTCTCCCCAGTGGTATAGATGTTGACAAAGCCAGAATATGCTAACTCTACGAAACATTTTGTTCTGACATACACACAGAAATTAACCCCATATTTGCAAATTAGCTTCATGTATTTATTATTTACACTTCTACCTTCTATATCTTCACAAACATACCTTTTAGAAGCACCAAGTTGTATTAGATTTAGGCGCTTGTTCACTTTAGACTTACAGTGAATGGTGATTATAGATCCCTTGATCTTCAAATTCTTTAAAAACCCTTCAAATAGTTTTAGGTTTTCCTGAGCTGTTGTTTGACCATGAATAATTAAGAAAATTACTAACAACTTCAGCAGTTTTATGCAGGTGAATTCACTCACTAACATTGTCTTGAATATATAATGGGGGAGTGAACCTAGCCATATGTTTCTGTCAGAACAGGTGTACTCCATCAGTGTAATTTGGAATTGCTTCCCTGAAATTAACTGAACTGACATACAACAGTTGAAGAAACAAGATCTCACCTTTCTCTTTATGGCAGTCTCTCTGTACTAGCTCTCTAATAATTTTGTGGCTATCATCTGAAATGACACCAATTTAACAGTGTATTTAGTTTGCTACATACTTGCTCCTCAAGGTTACGTGAACACTGTTTTGTCTCTCCCCGTGAGTGGGTTGCAGGCACACAAAACCCAAAATTATGCTTTATTTAATAGATTTACAGCAATGTCAGTATACTTCTAGTATTTTGTGTCTTTTCGCCCATAAATTACTTCTACAATTTCTGAACATGAAGCTCCTGCTCATATAAAATCAGGTCTCTGTTAGTTTGTTTGGTTTGGTTTTTTTTTTTTCTGCAAAGCTATAACTATTCACTTGCAAGAGCTTTAAACCCAATCTTGATGTGAATTTCTTTCATGAAGAAAGTGAAAGCTGCCTTAAGCAGCACTCACTACCACTCTTCGGTGCTCAACTGCTCATTCCTGCCCCTGCACCTACCTCTTCCCTTGGGTTCACATAGAAAGATAGGGAACCTTATCCTAGAAACTAGTCCATTAAAAAAAAAAAAACCAAACCAGACCACAATACAGTTTTCCTATCTGGTTCCTGAGTAGCTGCAGGTAGGGAAAGAGATGCTTAAGCTGGCATTGTTCCTGGAAAAATGACTGTCACATTATGCTCTCACCCATAATTCTGAAGAAAAGTTAGAGTATAGGCTTGAGTATTTCAGATCTAATAAGGAGTGGGCTTTTTGCTTGTCCTAGCCACTCCCCCCTTGAAAGTAGACTTAGAATTCTGGACTGCTCAGTAGCTAAAAAGCTCAAACAAGAGTTATGCTAATACAAGTTCCAAAATTTAATCTCTTCTAATCAAATAACCCTCTTTGAATCAAAACATTTTGTTTGAAGAAAGCGTATGCTTTTCTTTGTTGTTTTTTTTTTTAATCAGAAAGCTTTAAAAAAAACAGAAAAAGAAAAAAAGACTCAAACCTTTTTTTTTTTGAAGTTTGGGGCATTTTTTGTTGTTCTCTGAAAAAAATTCAAAACCACCAAAAGAAATTCTCACCAGCTCTAGATCTGAGACAACAAAAGAATGCAACACGTGATTGCTTCTATAATGGATATTCTTTTATTCTCTGAAAGGGAAGTAAGCTAACTTTGCAAATAAAATACTGATCAGGTTGCTGATCTAATTAGACTGTATATTCAGTTCCAGAGATGCACTTTCAGTGTTCTCAAGCAAGACACTCAAACCCAGGCCTGCCAAGAAGGTCAGCTGCTGCTACCACAAGCATTGCAAGACCTAAAAGTCTGCATGTGGCATCTGCAATGTCCTAAGGACAGAAGAGATGGGTGGTTTGCAGTGGGGTCACATTGACTCTAATGCACCTAATGGGAAATACTGAAGACACTAATGTGCTCCAATCCTGTCCTACTTCAGGACATGTATTTTGTTTCTCTCCTGAGCTTTTCTTTTTTTTTTTTTTGTTTTATGGACATTATTTAACATTTGCAAGGTTCTTTGAAAGCTTTGCATGAAAGCACTAGGCCAAGAGTTAATTCATGTTTCTATAATTGACAGTTTTCACTTGTACTGTCTAGTATGGAAGGCATTGTAACTGTCATAGCATACAGTTTAAAATGAAGTCAAAACATTTTATTTTCCTTGGCAAATCTATAACTTGAGCTGAAAAAAATAAATATTCTCATATCTTACATAA
Organism: Bucorvus abyssinicus; assembly: GCA_009769605.1. Lineage (NCBI taxonomy): Eukaryota > Metazoa > Chordata > Aves > Bucerotiformes > Bucorvidae > Bucorvus > Bucorvus abyssinicus. Next base: position 25,070,415 of record CM020025.1, read on the forward strand.
TAAAAAAAAAAAAGAAATTTTTTTTTTTTTTTTTTAAGGCTTCTTCCTTTCTACAGGTTTTTTCCATCTCTACCCCTTAAAGATCATAGCAAAGTTAAATATAGTTATCATATTAGGCCTAGGTCTTCATTGCATTTTCATCAATGGAAGTTTAGTAGACAGAAAGAGAAATCAACATCTTGTTGCTGGCATCTTGCTGCCAGCTGCATTGCAGCTATTTGGTGTTAAACAGTCAGCAATGCTGACTAGCAACTTATTATCAGCTCTGTTGGACTTCTAATGCTATAAAACTGTTTATAAAAGTATAAGAGACAATAGTACTTAAGAATAAGGCATTCTATAATAATCAGGAGAGTTTTTAAAGCTGCTCTCCTGTAAGTCCATTCTCTCAGACCTGAGAAAGCTGTAGACAGCCAGAGCATCAGCCCCCCACACTGCACTGATTCTGGAAAGTACTTTTTCAAATTTTGTGTAAATGCACAGACAAATAGAATGATACACGTTATGGGTATAAAATATAATATTAGCTATCCACTCCTCACAATGTAAATGAAAACCAAATAAATAACTCTATTACTAAAACATATTAAAAAAAACCCCAACAATAAAAAAACCCAAAAACATGTGGCAGCAGGACACTATAGGTACAAAAGTTCGCAGTGGCAAATGAGGTTCTCTAAGCACATCACCAGTTACTTTTCATGTTTGCAACTAGGCAATGATTAACAAAGAGGTAGCATCCACAGATTTAAAAAATGAGACATAGACAAATCTGTTTGCATTTTAAAGATAATGGGCAGTGCAAGTACAATAAATATTTTGTCCTTTATGACAGTGTGTACGTAGTCTGGCACCTTTTACTTGAGTGCAAAGCTGATACCCTTGGTTTTGATTATCACTAGTTTTTGCTGCTTGCTTTGTATTCTACCTATCTTTGTATCACAGCTTCACAGGTGATAATGAAATGGCGCCACTTCTCTCAAGGACACTTAATTTTAATATTGTCAACAATTGTACAAAATTAAGTTACAGCACAAACCAATAATCTCTCCATTTGCAGTCCAAGCAATACTGTCAGAATGCAGAACACGCAATGAAAGACAATCAAAGCTGCTGAAGGTGCTATGGTGATGCCAGTTTATTGTCTACTAATTTGGTTTTAATGAGGGTATTGTAGCTGCTATCAAAAAGTAGAGAGGACAATATTTTTTCCCCTTTTAGGGGCTCCAGGGCTTGGAACCACACTCTTCTTAACTCAATAGCCTTGAAATTAATCCAGGATTGTTCAACTGCATGAGAATTGTTAGAAGACTGGAAACAACATCCCACACTCTGTCTTTTCATTGTAACCTTCCTTACAGTATCACCTTGCAGTGAAACCTGAATATCCTAGTGGGATTAAACATAAAAGAAAGTCAGGAAAAAAAGTTGCTGGATTAGAATTTTAACTGAAGCCTTCTGTGAGAAAGACCACACCACTGTCAGTGACCTTTCTTTCCCCATGTGTGATCCCAGTTGTGCCTAGTCAAGTGTCCAAAGGAGACTCCATCAGTTCACTCTCTATTTATCCTTTTGCTCCTAAAACAGGTGTCTTGTTACTAAGAGAACAAGCAATCATGCCATTGATTAGGGTGTATTAACCTGCCCTGAAGAGCATGTAATGTTCTTTGCTATGAAAAGCAGAATGTAATGATGCTATTTAAGACTGAAGTTTTGTATTGATAAAAAACATCGCTCTAAGCAAAAGGCAATAAATTATGTTCTAGCAAATAGAGAAAATGGAAAAAAATGCAGGATTTTGAGTGTTTTAGAATGCCACTTCTATCTCCAGCTCTAGCCTTCATTTGTTTTTTAAATGGACTCTCTAATAAGTTTGCCTTTAACATATCTAAAAAAAGGTTTGTTTAGAATCTCATACTGTACCTTCTCAGTCCTCATTAGAGACCACAAGAATCCTTTTCATCTTGTTTTCACTCTAAACTCCTGAAGTCCTCCCTAGCTCTGAACAATTATATTAATTAGAGAGCAGTTATTCACAGATGAGCAGAAAAAGGAGCTCAATCAAAAGAAACTTCCAAAACACTTTTCATTTTTATCATTCTAAATCTCTTTGCCTTCACAGTTCTTCAAAGAGTCATACTCAGTCTCATAGATGCTATCATAAAACATTAACAACAGCATAAACTCTAGTGTGGGAGGATATGTACGAGGTTGAATTCCTGTTCCTACACACATTTACATGTCCCAAATTGGGCAACAAGAGGAACTTTCCGCATATCTTTACAGCCAGTGCATCCTCCTAGTAATATAACTCCATCTCAACCTATTGCTGCTTTCCTTTTCATTCTAATTCACACCTGAGGTATCAGGCAAATTGCTGTATACCTATATGCTTGTGTACTTGTTTTACAGTAGCACCTACTAGATCCAGTGCTGAGCTGGTACAAAGAGCAAGAAGACGGTCCTTGGCCTTTTGAGCTTGTAAGATAAGTGTAAGAGAAGAGACAAAGGATAGGTAGAGGGCCAGACAGCACCATAATCAGGTATTCAGATCAGCAGTCAGCAGGCTATGACTACTACTTACATTTTCTCTGACAGTTCTGATTTGCAGATTGAGCTAATTATTGTCAACATACAATTTGCTATCAACATTTATAATCTCTTTGGCTCCTGTTTTAAGCCTCACTGCTTATTTCTCCACAAGTAAAAAAAATCCCTCTTGTTCTGACCCCATCACACAAAATGTTCTGCCTTCTCCCACCATGGTCTCCCAAACTCTTCTGCAGTATATACAAAGAAACCAGAGAAGGGAAATAAGTTTTACGAAAAGGATGTATTGATATATAAAGATCTTTATAAAGAAATAAAGATAGAATTAGACATTTGACCTGAACATGGATGACAGTTTCAACACTATGACTTTGAAAATCCTGCTTCCTCATTGCAGAATTAATTGTGATGAAATATATTCCTCCTGGATGATCTAATATTTAGAATGAACTCACCAAATCTTTTAATCCACCTAAAATCCCCCAGACAAAAGTATTGCCCTTGATTATGATTTACTATGTCACTTCCCTCTTTGAATCAACTGGCTTTGTGTGTCATACCAAGTACCAATGTTTAGTCCCCAAACTCTGGAATCCAAAGAGCTCTGCTCCAGCCTGCGTCCCAGGTTTTTTATCTTAAAAATATCCTTATCACCATAGTTTCACTAACCGAAAGCTTCAGTGTTCCTTTCCTTCATCATCTTTCTTCCAATTTTGTGTATAATTCAGCTCAAGCTCCCCTTCTCCAGCTCCTTTCTAGACTTATCGGACAGGTTCTCACCCTTTTTTTCATCCAAGACACCCCCTGCTTCCAAAGGATTGTTATTTGTTAGGAGTAATGTATTTGCATTCCCAAACTTATATTCAGATAAATGTGATGTAAGTGACAATCATTTCTTCTTTTGGAATCATCAGTGGGTTTCTTCCACTGTGTTTGTTTGTTTTCTAGAATAAATACTTTTCATTTATAAATTATCTAGTAGCACTTGTCTTGAAAACTGATAAATATACCATCACCACAAATATCTTTCCTGGTAGAAGGATTTCCAAGACTCCATGAAAACTGCAGTCTGCCCACTGCATTGTACAGAGGGACTGTTTTCACACAAGCAAACAACACCTGAAGCTGTCAAATACATGGTAACTGTAAAAGGTACTTATGCTGGACTTAATTTTTATATCCAAAGTGTTGCACAAATGCTGTACTTCATACATGTATAGCATTTAAAACTCAAATTCTAATCTCACCAAAACTGACTCTACACCAGCTTTGGCCTATGCACTCTAATTTATACCACTGAAAAACACTGGTGAACAAAAACCAGTTAAATTCACTAGTAATTTGTATAGCAAAAGAATATAGAGACAATACCTGCACAAACCCACACATCATATAGTCATCAAACAAAGGCAGACTAGGGCGGTCCTCTCGGTAAATTGTGATTTTGTAGGTGCTCACAACCTGAGGGCTGGGCTTCGAACCATCTGTTACAAGAACAATGATTTTGTTCAATCCAAGGCCAAGGGGGTAGCTAGCAACACTGCAAGGCAAAACAGGAAAGATGTGGAATAAACACTAAAGAAACAAAGATTTACACTGCTACATCTATGGCAGCTAAATTTTCTTGAACCTTGAGGCTTCTATTTCTAACATTTTCTTTCTCAGACAAAATACATATGATTTTAAATAAACTGTAAAATAAGACTTGTAACAATTCTTTCAGGAAGACAAAATACTGACAGTGAAACTTAGTGAAAACAGCTTCTGTGGCAGTGGCAACAATTCTGACATGAAACCTGTGAATGAAGCTACTAGGGACAACTCCTGGCAGGTCCAAGTTCGTGGTGAAGTCAGCAGAGAGACAAACAAGATCAGAGTGGTCAGCTAGCGTTGACATTGTCCACTAGCCAAACGTGATGGAGTCCCCGACAAACTGCCCAGGGTAACAGACATGATCAAAGCCAGACTGTGCTCTTCTTCCCTCAGCAGAGAAATGAGAAATGCTGAAAGACATGTCCAGGGCTTTTACTTTTCAGTGTAAAGGACATACAGCTATTCTGTTTTCTTTTTACAAGGAAGAAATCTCTGAAGTTTTTTGCATGTATCTGTGTTGACTGCCAAGGTGGTTAACATTAAAACACTAAAAAGTTGGGTTGAAAAATTTTATGGGAGCTTCTTTTGAAAAGATAAATCAACAGTAATTTCTTATCGAAAATACAGGAAGCATACTAGGCATTAGATCAGTAACAACTGTACAGACTGTCTGGTTATTAGCAAACATTCTAGATCAAAGCATCTGCTTAAGATGTCAGAAGTCAGTCAAAATATAGCAAGTTGCATAGGCATTTAATACCATGCAGAAACACTAGCTCTGTAATGGTTAAGGATTCTTCCTCCCAAGCAAATCATTGTCCCTGCTTTCCCTTTTATCCACTTACTAATGGGTAGTACATAAATAGGCCAGTTCTCTGATTCTAAGGTACCTGACTCAGATAAATAAACACTTCTTGTGTCTTTCAACATCCAAAACCAGGTCATGCTCAAAATGACTATTGTGATTGTCCCTGGCACATGCTGCTGTCTGTGAGGGAGCTGGTTGGGAAAGCCAAAACTGTGCCAGGTATCATAGTAGTAATTAAACATAATGGATGACTGTGGGTCAGAGTTCAAACTTGATGTTTAGCGATGACTTGCTCTCTCACCTATCCTCCAGCTTTATACTTCTCTAACAGATCAGATAATCTGGAACTCTTGCTAATGACAAGATGAACACTTAGTGAATGAGGGCAAGACTGTGGATGTTGTCTACCTGGAATTTAGTAAAGCTTTTGATATTGATTCCCACAGCATTCTCCTGGAGAAACTCACTGCTCATGGCTTGTATTGGCACATGCTTCACTGGCTAAAAAAATGCCTGGAAGGTCGAGCCCAAAGAGTTGTGGTGAAAGGAGTAAAATTCACTTGGCCATTGGTCACAAGTGGTGTTCCCCAGAGCTGAGTATTGAGGTCAGTTCTGTTTAATATCTTTATCAATGATCTGGATGAGGGAATCAAGTGTATCCTCACTAAGTTTGCAGATGACACCAAGTTAGGTGGGAGTGTTGATCTGCTGGAGGGTAGGGAGGCTCTACAGAGGGATCTGGACAGGCTGGATTGATGGGCCAAGGCCAATTTTATGAGGTTCAACAAGGCCAAGTGCCAGCTCCTGCACTTGGGTCACAACAACGCCATGCAGTGCTACAGCCTGGGGGAAGAGTGGCTAGAAAGCTGCCCAGCAGAAAAGGACCTGGGAGTGCTGGTTGACAGCCAGCTGAATATGAGCCAGCAGTGTGCCCAGGTGGCCAAGAAGGCCAACAGCAACCTGGTTTGTATCAGAAATAGTGCGGCCAGCAGGAGCAGGGAAGAGATTGTCACCCAGTACTCAGCACTGACGAGGCCACACCGCAAATACTGTGTCCAGTTTGGGGCCCTCACTGCAAGAAAGACATTGAGGTGCTGAAGCGTGTCCAGAGAAGGGCAATGAAGCTGGTGAAGGGTTTAGAGCACAAGTCTTATGAGGAGCAGCTGAGGGAACTGGGGTTGTTTAGCCTGGAGGAAAGGAGGCTCAGGGGAGACCTTATAACTCTCTACAACTACCTGAAAGGAGGTTGTAACGAGGTGGGTTTTGGTCTCTTCTCCCAAGTAACAAGTGAGGTGAGTAAATAGCCTCGAGTTGCACTGGGGGAGGTTTAGGTTGGGCATTAGGAAAAATTTCTTTTCAGAAAGGATTGTCAAGTATTGGAACAGGTTGCCCAGGGAGGTGGTGGAGTCACCATCCTTGGAGGTATTTAAAAGATGTGTGGATGTCGCACTTAGGGACATGGTTTAGTGCTTAGGGACTTGGCAGTGCTAGGTTAACGGTTGGACTCAACGATCTTAAAGGTCCTTTCCAACCTAAAATGACTCTATGAGAATCCCATATAATATAGTTCTGATGGAAATGGAACATTCTAAATGAGTAAACTTGAACTTATTTCTTCTTTTGATCCCAGCTGCCCTACCCTGACCCACATAGGCAGTCTGCTGGCTGAGGGAGCAAGCCCAGTGGGGAAGTATTTTAAGCCACAGTGCAAAATCAAGGCCAGGATACAGAAGCTCAGATTCTTTGGTGTCTACTGCGTGCAGTCTAATGATGGTCTGTTCTTACCCACCTTTGATGCTGTCAGTGACTGGAGGAGCTGGAGGAGATGCTAGTAACTTCGCATTATGTAAAGCTAGGTGTGATTACAGCTTGAGAACATACTACCATTGACTTTGGGACATTGACAAATAAATATAAATTTGAGTGTTGAACTCCTTCTGACTTTCCTGTGGCTAATCTATAGGCATTTTGTGCTTCTGCAAACACAAAGTAATTCTGTAATATTCTGACGTATTTCCAAAATTAGGACACTTTTAGATTTTACACTCATACCTCGGGCCTTTCTTCTCGTCAAGGTGAACTTGGCATTGGCAGTTAGAAGGTTCTGCTCCTATCTTCACTGTCATCATGTCGAATGGGACTTCTGCATAGTATTCTTTGATCTTTGGGTTAAACTGAGGATTTAAGTCCAGCTGTGGACTGGTGAAGATCTGCCTGATATGAGATAGGGTATCTTTATCTGTTCCAAGAAGGCATCAAAGAAAAAACTGTGAAACGTATGAACACTTTAAAGTAACGTAATGTCTGGCAGTTTGATAACATTTACAGTGACAAGATTTTTAATGCCTGGTCACTCTGAGACTGATAATCCTGCTGCAAGGCCTTAGTGGAGTTTGTATTTGCACTTGAGAGAAATTTTTAGACCTGGGAGGGATTTTAATCATTCAGTGCCCAATGGCTCTACTGAGTCACAAAACTCAGTCTGAGTAAGCCTTTGAAAATGCAAGGATTAGGTCTGGGAGATCCTGTCTCCAGCTGGTTAACTGAACCTTAGAGAAGAGTTAGGCCAACATTTGTAACCTATTTAGGTACCAGCCTGTGTACAGGGTTTATGTAGATGTGTAACTGTCAATAAAAATCAAAATAAGTTAGACATAATCTTAGTGTTTATAAGAACAAGTCACATGGAGATATCTCCACCCATGGGGTCATTTGCAGTACAGCTGGAAGAATGTTTTATTAAAATTCCTAAATCAAAAAATTCCAGCTCCTTTCCTGTGTATGAAAACTCCACAATCAAATCCTATTTGCTCAAATGTATCCTTTATTTTGTAGTATTTGCCAAATGACTCACGAGAATAATTATTTGCTGGAAACCCATTTAAGACAAATACTTTAATCCAACTTATTGGATTCAGATTTACAGTATAATTACTCATTCAAAACTTGCTTTCTACATATATTCTCTATTATGTGTTTAAAACCGGGTACTTCACAAACTACTCCAATGAGGAAACTCTTTTACTATAATATCTGGAAAATCCTGTGTCCTCGAACAAGTCTTAAAAGAGTCATAAAGGATGTAAGCAGTTCTATGTAGGCCTTTTCTACTTTGGAATAACTGCCTTGATAAACGAAACAGGGCAGTTTCAGCACTCTCTTGCATGGATCAAAATTCAAAGGAAGTTATTCAGTGGAAGAGCAGAATTTGGGCTAGATTTGTAAGGGAATAGAGGCTTATAAGTTGAAACACAGAAGGTGTTTTTAAAAATCCTACAGATGAGTATAAACAATTCTTCAGATCCTGTATGCCATACCTAGAAAGGTTATCTGACTACCAGCTTAAAACTAAGGAAGAATTTTCAAAATAAAATGAATTGAGGTATTTTCAAAATAAAATAGCATGCATTAGGAATGGTGATGCAGATCAGCAAGCCCAGGAGCATTTCTGGCCTCTGAATGGCACAGAGATGTTCCTGGAGGCACCATGGGACGAGTAACAGAGGGGAAATGAAGCTCAATGGGTAGAAAAGCCTTTCTGCCACTAGGAAATTGTTTCACATTTACAAAGCGTTCTTTCAGATAATGTGTCAATGAAGATGGCAGCAGAAAGCATTGCTCCCACCAAAGACAAATACACTTTAAATCTTTGCATATCTTTAAATATACAATTCTCCTACAAGAAAATATTTTAGAAAAACTTTTCATCTCTTAAGCAGCTCTTTAAAACTCCACCATTGAGCCGAAGACTGGCCTTATACAAGGCTGATTAAACTCCACACAAGTTTAAAGGTTATTCCACAAGAACAAACGTATGCTAAACTTCTTGGAAATAAGGGGCAGAAGTCTACTGAAGTGCGGCGAGGGATCAGTGAGTGCTGGAATACTCCCATTAATATGCACATATAGCAATGTTTAACTTTGTGCTTGAGGCTTTTTTAACATAACAGCCCAATTACTGAGTGATTCATAAACACTCCTACTACTTAAAAATCCTTTTTCTTTTTTTTACAAAACAGCCCACAGGCACTTCATTCACTGAAAGGTTATGCAGAAAAAACCAGAAAGTTTCTTCAAGTAATCTCTCTTCTTCCCCCTTAGTGGTCTAGAAAGACCTTGACTTACCATAACTGCATTGTCTTTCTTTAGTCTTACTGGAATAATGCAATGCTGAAAAATAAACAGAAACAATTAATAATTTTCTGCTCCAAGCCTGATTCACAATCCTATAGGAGAAGGAACTCTCATTGTGTTAATAACAAAAACACAGTATACTTTTATTCTCTTCAGTGTGAGGTCTTTGCTTTAGGCTCATGACCACCACTCATGGGCTCAGCAGAAGAACGTACACAGATAAGGAAGAGATTGGACTTTTATATGTAGTAAGCAAAGAACTTCCAGCTGGAATGTAAAACAATATTCTCTAAATCATACATATTATGAGAAGCACTACAAATAGGAAAAACATACCATATGTAAAAGACCTTGCTCTGATCCCTTACCTTCATAGTTCTTCCTGAAGTCAGAAGGAACACTCTGCTTAGGATTTGCATTTTCTTGAGAAGAATTCCTGTCAATTCAATAGCAGACATATTTCTAGATGAATGGAAGGAACAGAAACCATGGAACATTTTAAAAAAAATTTGTCAATCCATTTAAAAAATTATGGCAATCCAGGACACATGGTATTTTAATATTCTCCATGGAAAGATGAACCTTTTGGATTCATGATCCCAACATTAGCAGTATTACCTGAACATGACAGAAAACAAACATACCATAATATGTGGTAGCATATAACATGAAAAAAGAAAACCAGAAATAAATTTCAAAACATAGTTGAACTGCTGGGAAAAGGAAAAGTGGATATAGCCAAGAACAGAACAACACAAACCATATCTCTTAACAGTTTGTATGCTGCCTTTTTGTATATATTTGACGTTAAAGTTAGACTTTGTTAAAAAATAATTAAATATAAATGAAGGTCTCTGTCAAGGTGAGTATCTGTACTGATGTTAGCATGGGTTTGTATAATGGAACATCTATGTGTTTTGCCTTGTCTGATAATTCAAAACAAATCACACAATCACCATCCAACATAGATATAAACCCTCAGTGAAAAAAGGCAGGTCAATTGCAACAATTCATCAACACGTTAGTGGTGCCCGAATGGCTAACTCCATTTTCTTTCATATAGCATTTGGGGAACATAACAGAAGAAAGAAAGTAGGCTTCTCTCCAACCCATGCACTGGACTTCTGGCTGATAAGACCTTTCCAGAGGTCTATTAGCATTTCTTGAAGTTTTTACAAGTTTTCCTCACAGTGTGTACTGTAGACGTTCTCATAAAGCAGCTTCTTCCCAGATGCTGCTGCCCATTCAGTTTGGATTTTGAAAGACAGAAAGTCACTTGTCTGTGCCAAGAAAGGGAGGTGGCAATATTATTTTGTGCAATCAGCCATCACTAATGTTTCAGCAGGAGCTGCTGAAAGAAATATTAAGGTCAATCATGGTAAAAGGTAAACTGTCCAATAATAAAACAGATTTCTGCATTATCTCAATGAGATAAGGAAAGAAGCAGCCGACAGATATGTGGGTCTCCGTGTGTGCATGAAAATGTAGTTCTGAGCTTGCAGTGTCTAGACACCGCCCTAATTTCACACACTTCATGACCTCCTTCAAAGGAGGTACTTAAACAAACTACTAGAGAGTTTGTTTTCCAAGTTATAAGTCATTTTGCACCTCTCTTTGCTTGCCAAGGAGGTAATGGCTAACACCTGTCAAATACATATTTTCTCTCTGCTGTTCCTTTTTGATTGTTCAGTCCCAAACCCTACTGTAAGGTGGAAACAAGATTTCTTAACTCCATAATATGCCAGACTTTTGTTTAGCCAGAGGATACCTGACGAGTGTGGCAGCAACCACCACTGCAAGGCTCTGAAACGATAGGCATGACCTGTTTGCATCAACTCTGTAGAGAGATTGTAGTTATTATCACACAACATTAAGAGACATCTAATTACAGCAGGGTATCAAAATGTAATATTTAGAAATTATATTCCATAAGGATACTCAGGTTACTGTATTTACAGAAAGATCCTCAGATTAGAGTGAGGCCAGCAGGAGTAGGGAAGTGATTGTCCCCCCGTACTCGGCACTGACGAGGCCACACCGCAAATACTGTGTCCAGTTTGGGGCCTCTCACTACAAGAAAGACATTGAGGTGCTGGAGTTTGTCCAGGGAAGGGCAATGAAGCTGGTGAAGGGTCTAGAGCGCAAGTCTTATGAGGAGCAGCTGAGGGAACTGGGGTTGTTTAGCCTGGAGGAAAGGAGGCTCAGGGGAGGCCTCATAGCTCTCTACAACTACCTGAAAGGAGGTTGTAGTGAGGTGGGGGTCAGTCACTCCCAAGTAACAAGCAGTAGGACAAGAGGAAACTGCCTCTTGCACCAGGGGAGGTTTAGGTTGGATATTAGGAAAAATTTCTTCACTGAAAGGGTTGTGAAGCCTTGGAAGAGGTTGCCCAGGGAAGTGGTGGAGTTATCATCCCTGGAGGTGTTTAAAAGACAAACAGATGTAGTGCTTAGGGACATGGTTTAGTCGTGACCTGGCAGTGTTAGGTTAATGGTTGGACTTTACGATCTTAAATGTCCTTTACAACCTAAATGATTCTATGATACCACGATTTATTTCTGCTTAAGACTGGAATTTTTAGTCATCAATATCATTAAGTTTTCCTTTGTCCAAACTCCTTGCAGTTACCAGACTGAGAGACAATGCAGTTATGAAGCTCCTTCTTAGGCAGGTAGTGGCTGAGATCCTGCACTCTGCAGTCCTTTCCTTCTCATACTGTTATTCAAGAAGGGACCTTCATTTGTACAAGTGGCCCCTTATTTACTTAGTATCTTAGAGTATCAAGCATGCTGCCTACACGCTTTGCAGTTAGCTCTAATGAAACTAATGATTGTATGTCAGGTACCCTAGGTGAGTGCATGGTTGTGATTGTACCTTTTGAAAGATCGCTGCTGTGTGCATCAAAAACTATTCACAGTGAACCTGTCCTTTAGGAATCTCTCCAATTCAGCAAATGAGATAGCTAAAGGATTGACAGCAGCAATAGTAATGTAGCTGATACTTAAGCAATGAAGGATGTGTAGGCATAGATAATACCTTTCATAAGATTAAAACATAAAAAGGAAAAACTGTAGTCACTTTTGGACCCTATGACAGATGTATTGGTTGTGGATGCTGCAATTTTTAGTGGGTCATAAAGTCAAATTCGAGACCATATTTCAGTACATAGAGTTATGAATTTTATTTCTTTAGATGATGATTTGTAGGTCTCTCTTGAAAATGAGGAGCCACGGGAGGTAATTTTGTGAGACATGGTAAGTAGCAATTTTTTTCTGTTTGATTAACCGGCAGTGTGAAGTCTCTGTTTCGTAGAGTGCTTGGCTTCAGTCACAGAGTTTCCATGAGGTCATTTGGTTCACCAAATGAAGTATCTTGTGCTGATCTTAAAAAGAGAAATATGAAATTGCAGACTCAAGAATGGGATTGGTTTCCTGGCACTTAATCCCAGCTGTCTTCCTCCTTTCCTCCTTCCCTCTGTCCCTCATTCCTCCCATCACAGATCAGTAATCTTATCCAGACTTCCTTGCTGCTGTCTTCTGCCCCTTAGTCTGAACCATGTTTGTTTCTCGAACTACCCAGGTGACAAGTGTGACCAAGTTAAACTCCAAGAAATTATTTTCAACCCAAATTCAGTCTGAGGGCTGCTGCTTCTATTGACCTAAAAAAAGGGCTTGCATACAGGAAACCAGTAACACTTTTCCAAATATATTGGTTGATTTCATAAAAGTATTTGCAACTTCATTGACGTGCTTAGGCTTTTGTCTTATTTAAATACAGAAGTGACAGTTTTTCTCACTAATCTGATTCTCCCACACTACCCTGCTGTCTGACACAGCCAAACACACTTGCCATGCGTAAGGATGTACACCTTAGTCATATCACAAGTTGAAACTGCATAGAGTTGAAAAAGAGTGCACAAACAATGCAGAAAATTTATTTCAGTGCACATGTTACATAGTACCACTCCATCACTTTTGAAGAACTTTGTAATATGTTATACTAATACATCTGACATGGTAATTCTCACCTAGGCTGTAACCATTTCATTATAGTTTGAGATGAGTTTCTAGTTTTTCTTGCTTCTCCTGTGAAAGAAAGTCAGAGTTCACTAATACCATTTAAGGTTTCAATACTAGTTATGTAGATGAAACAGGTTAAGAAAAGTGGACCAGGAAACTTCTTGAAATCCTGTCTCCATCCTATGGATTCATGATCAGTGAACAGAATAATTACACAAGATCTAAGTCAGAAGTCACTATTTTTCCCGTAAGTATCTTGTCGAGATGGACAGTCAGCTATGCAAATCATTAGATTTTGTAAATGAAAATACAAATTTTGCACAGCCAGAGAAATAAGATCTGTTAATCAACCAAACAAGCTGCCCTTAACTGAAGAAATTCAGGAAAAGTGTTCTGATATATGAACTGATCAAAGCTGGGAATCTCAAAAAAGATTAATCAAAGCTCAAAGAGAATGCATATCTGAGTTATTTGGGGAGTAAGGTCCACTAAGCTCTTTCTTCATTGCAATTAAGTATAATTACATGCATATCTGACACATGCATCACTATCACATGCATGTAGCTATAGGAGAGTAAGATTATGATTTAGCAATGCCAAAATGCATGGATTTTTATACAGTGAATGAACAGAATAGAATTCTTAGCTTAGCCATTGCAGAAAAATACAGTGCAAAGAAGCCAAATGGCTTATGCCCTGGAGAAAGGTCATGGTACTTCTACATACTTATACACACACAATAATGTTCAGCCCAAAGGAAAAAAAAAGAGGCTAAGGGGCTTGCTCAAAGTGAGTGAGTGGCACAGCTTAGATTAGAACAGAAAGCTGCTAAAGGTTGGTATGCTTTGATATGCAAACCTAAATATTTTGGCAAAAGGGCAAGAGCTTACAGATGAATGCAAGCAGCTGCATCTTTGAGTTACTTTTCCTGGAGTGGCTGGCAGTAAGAACAGTCATACTTAGCACATTCATGGAACTGTGTATTTTTAAAATACTAGTAAACGGTTACCTAGCACAGTGGTAAAGTATAAGCTCTACTTTATAGCTAAGCAAACAAAGATACAGATTACTATTGACTAGCTGAAAGCCACACTCAATTCAATGAGGAACAAAACTAAAAGTCAAGAAATCTTACAGATGTCTTATATAGTAACTATGGCATTCTCCAAGCAAAATGTACAAAATAATGTCATTCACACATTTAACTTGAGGCTCGGTGGAATGGAGTACATACATTGTCTAATGTGCCTCTTTCCCAAGCCCTTGTTTGCAAAACCATATTTGCCTGTAGTCAGTAAAGAAGCTTGGGTTACATGTATATGAAATGTCATTAGCTAAGAGATAATGAGTAGAGTAAACGCATTTTTACAATTTTTTTCCTAAACATCCAGTATATCACAATTTTCCCCCTTTCCCCCATTCATTCTTTACTCCCTCTTTTTTCCTTCCTTTCCTCCCTCCTCCCTTCCTTCCATCTTCCCTCCCTCCTTCCCTCCCTCCTTCCTGGTGAAAGTTAAAATTTCTTGCCAGAAGCTCAATGGATCTAACCTTGTCATTACAATATTTTTCCAGCTTTTCAAAAAGAGTTAAAATGAGGTTTTCAGAGTATTATGCTCTTTGATCTGTCTCTTGTTGGACAGAAAATTTAGAGCCACTCGAAATTATTAGTGTCTTTTGGAAAAATCTTCACCTGAAATTTTATGTTTTCTTTACACTTTTGCTTTTAATTAGTGAATAAATTAAAAGGCCTTCTTAACCCTGGTAAGCACTCCTAATTTTGAGTCAACAGCTGTTCAGAAACAATATACCTAATTTACTTCCTATTTCTTAGAAAAAAAAAATTACTGTATCTCAAACTAACTTTTCAACCCAGAGTCCTCTGTATTAGAAAGGGAAGGGACAAAACTGTATTATGTAGAAACCTAGCAGAATGGCTGACAGTGCTCCTTGATGGGACAATGGACCTTTGTCTCAAAGTGTTGTAAGTCCACCTGCATCTAGTGAAGGATTAAGTTTTATGATGCTCACTGGTGCTACTGCAATTAATATAATTTGAGATCATATAATAGCTATCTTACCATTCTGAAAGATTTGTATGTCCCTCTTTAGTCATGAACTGGAATTGTTCAAGTAAACTGGAAAGCAACCAATGCACAGTCAGGACTGGACTAAGCCGCCTCATTGGGTCTACCGTGTGATAAAGGTCACGTAGTAAAGTTTGAATCTTGGGTGCAGCAGAAGGGAAAAGCTAAGAAGAGAGACACTGATTAGAGACTACACATTATAGTACTTGTAAAATGCAAACTGAGAAATTATCAGAAGACAGTATATGTAGCATAGGGATGGATATATATTAATGTTCTTTCCTACAAGTGTAGAAAATGACTGTCTTGCCCAGCCTTGCAAATCAAAATTACTAGTACTGACATGGAAGTCTAACTTCTTTGTCTCTGATTTGACTTCCAGATCTATTCAACTCAATCTCTCTTCAGAAAGCCTCATCAGTTTCCAACCCTGATATTCACCCAAGAGGTCTAGAATAAATCCTGGTATCAAGCAGGCTTTCTGAACAGATTCAGTTGTAGTTCTTTTATTTCCCCAATACTCATCATCTGCCTCATTAACTGCCATGCCTGTTCACAGACACTGACTGTTGCTTCTCCATCTCTATTCTTCTCCAAAAATGAACTCACTTGAAGTGTGAAGATGACATATTACATATTCCACTGGCTTCTTTTGCCATTTTTTCATGTATATCTATTCTCTGGTCATGATCTTAGTACTGTCTCCTGTTCTTCCGTTCACATTTGCTTTGTTCATTATCATTTTATTTTCTTACTAACTCATTAGTAATTTACATATTTTTCCTCCTGTTCCTTTCATTCTGTTTTCTGGTCTCTGTTTCTGCTTTAGCTGTCCTTTTCAATGAATCCTCAACTCAAATTCTCTGTTATATTTCCTTAACTCTTCTAATGTAAATTCCAAAAATTCTCTCCCCCACCCTCCCCAAAAAAAGGGCATAACCTCTATCTCCCTGCTTTCCTGTCCATCCAACTTAATAAATGTACCACAGACAGCAAAGAATGGTAATGAAGGAGAAATGTTAAGAGATTTACATAAAATATATATCCTATGCAACAAACCCCTGTTTATTTTACCAGCTCAAATTGTCCAAGACTCTTCAGCTCCTTTGTGAAAGTAATCATTGAATTTATCTCTTCTAAAGACAAACATTGCTCATCTTCTCTGTGGTAAGTTCCATCCTATGAAGGAAAGGGCAGCACATTCTGGTGAAATCACATGGAAAGCAATGTGCTTTCATTAGACCCAAATCTCTTTGGTGATTAAAGGAACAAGTTACAGCAGCTCTTGACTTGCCCTAACCTCAACAAAAGTCATGTTAAGCCAGCTCCTTGATAGCTCTTCCCACTTTTCAGTCTAGAATGAAGCAGACTGAGCATTAGCTTTGTGTAGAAAAGTACTCATAGCAACTACCGTGGAAGGAGATTGCATAAAGTACAGACAATGAAGTGGACATTTTGAAATGTGGTCTGGTCTCCCATGGAACACAGACTTAGGTAATGACATTGTATCTGTGCACATGTCTGCATCTTCCTACTTGTCATAAATTGAGAACCCATGATCGTGTTCTAGTCATGCCTGTCTGAGAGGGAGTAGTTGCATGGATAATTTAGTCCCTGTAAGCCTTGCAAGCAGGCGGCTCCTCAGAAATGTACCTTTAAAAGTGCCCAGACTGAGAGAAATACTGCT
The DNA here is from genome assembly GCA_009769605.1 of Bucorvus abyssinicus. Taxonomy (NCBI): domain Eukaryota; kingdom Metazoa; phylum Chordata; class Aves; order Bucerotiformes; family Bucorvidae; genus Bucorvus; species Bucorvus abyssinicus. Next base: position 25,087,288 of record CM020025.1, read on the forward strand.
AAAGGAGATCATAGCTTTCAGAAGTAGTTTTCACTAGTGACTCAAAATTTATACAGATCCTATAAATGAAAAAAATTGAAATTGGATCTTGCATTCAGAATAAGACACAAAGTTCCAGAAAACAAAATTTAATTCTGATGCTCTTGAATTGTCTGAGTTAATCAATTCTAGGTTTATGAAAACACACAACCTGTATATTAAAAAAGACCATTTAAAAATGGTGGGGAATTACTTTGTTAAAGTTTTAAATATATATTTACTGTACTTTGGGGAATGGCATAATTTGAGAGTGGAATTTTTATAAAAGAAAACTTCATGTTTTTATATAATTACAGTTTGTTTTCCCAGAACTCAGTAACAGATAGTTTTGATTAAATAAATCCTTCATTCTATAAGTTGGCACCAACAATTTCAGAAAGGCATACAATTTAGAATTAAATAGTTTCAAATTGTTAATAATAAGACAGCGGTGGAAGGAACTACCTTGCTCACAGTTGATCCATATATTTTTTGTAAAGCTTCTATGAAACTGGATGTTGAGGATTCATTAGATAAGATAAATTTAAAAGTATCTTCAAGAAGAAATTCTTTGAAAGTTTGGTCCTGAATATTTGATTCATTTTCATCTTGAAAGTCAAAGCTTTCATGCACCTGTTGGAAAACAATAAAAGAATTTACAGTTTGAATATCAAGTACAGTCTTCTCACAACTATATATACCAAACTGGAACTATTTATAAAAAAAACCCCTCATAATAACACAATAAACCAGACAGGAATATCATATAACAAATGCTGTACCACTTGTTTATTTATTTGGTTGGTTGGTTTGGAAAGGACCTTAAAGCTCATCTTGTTCCACCCCTCCCTGCCATTGGCAGGGACACCTTCCACAAGATCAGTTTGCTCAGAGCCCTATCCAACTTGGCCTTGAACACTTCCAGGGAGGGAGCATCCACAACTTCTCTGGGCAACCTGTTCCAGTGTCTCACCACCCTCACAGTACAGAATTTCTTCCTAGTATCTATTCTACATTTACCCTTTTTCAATTGGAAATGCTACCCCTTGTCCTATCACTACATTCCCTGATAAAGAGTCCTTTCCCATCTTTCCAGTAGGGCCCCTTTAAGTACTGGAAGGCTGCAATAAGATCTCCCTGGAGCCTTCTCTTCTCCACTCTCTCAGCCTGTCTTCATTGAGGAGGTGCTCCAGCCCTCTGACCATCTTTGTAGCCCTCCTCTGGACCTGCTCCAACAGATCTATGTCTTTCTGACACTGGGGGGCCCCAGAGCTGAATGCAGTACTGCAGGAGGGGTCTCATGACAGTGGAGCAGAGGGCAAGAATCACCTCTCTCGACCTGCTGATCACTCTTGATGCAGCCCAGGATGCAATTGGCTTACTGGGTTGTGAGCACACATTGCTGGCTCATATTCAGCTTTTCATCTACCAGTTCCCTCAAGTCCTCCTCCACAGGGCTGCTCTCAATCCACTTATCGTCCAGCCTGTATTTGTGCCTGGGATTGCCCCGACCCATGTGCAGGACCTTGCCCGTGGCCTCGTTGAACTTTGTTATTGAACCATGAGGTTCACACAGGCCCACCTCTCAAGCCTGTCAAGGTCTCTCTGGATGGCATCCCTTCCCTCCAGCAGGTCGACCTCACCACACAGCTCGGTGTCATCGGCAAACTTGCTGTCACATTTTCTGTCAGAACTACACACCACAATGTTTGCTGACCTCCAGTGGATAGAGTACAATATTGCACTCTCATGTGAGAGCTTTTTCTTCACGTGTTTGATTAAAAAAAAGAAACGTCAGCTTATATGTTAACATAACTCTTGCAAAACTCAGGTATTTAGGAGTTACTACAGACAAAAGTATAAGTTTTACAATATGTAAACACAATTAATAAACTCATGTTTACAAAATAAGAATAAATTAGCATTTTAGCATAAACACAATATAACTTCAAGCTGCATGGGGTGTTTGCATACTATGGTTTCCCAGAGATACTCTTCGAAGTCAAATGTCATAGAAATTATGAACCATTATTTCTTTGAGTAATTTGTATTTTCAACAGAAACTATTAAACCCTACTGATTTATGGATAATGGCTGATGGTTGAGATTACTATACAGGCTGGTAAATGTTCTGCTTTATATTTAGTTTTTTAAGCAACAAAGGAGAATTATTTTATAGCCTGGTATACAACTATTAAACTGCTATGACATGTCACATTTCCTATACTAGCTAACCAGTCTTGTCAGACTATTTAAGGATATTGTCTTCATGGATTCTTTAAATTGTGCAAACTTTCATATGTTCATTTTTCCTTTGTGTTTGAATGATTTTTTTTTTTCTTTTGGTGAAGGATGGAGAGATTGATTGCACTGTTTTTACTAGAAACTTGAACAGATTTTTAACTGAAGATGAATTTTAAAAGTCTTTTCCTGTAATTTCCCAGGATATAGTTAGAAAATTTTTTTTGGTCTTTTGTGACTCATCAATATGGACAAAGATTTTATATACCTAGGTATATACATATTTGTATGTATATACGGGGGTAATGAGGAGTAGCTGTAAAGCAGTACAATTTTTGTTTCTGGTTAGGCTGTTCTGAGACAGGAGTGGTACAAAACTGGCACAGGTTTTTTAATGCCACATGTCACATTTCTCCGGTTTTGAGGGCCTTGAGGACCATTCAGGAAGAAAGCAGCAGAGTTGAGGTCAAAGTAGGTCATGAACTGAAGAAGTACAGTACAATTCATGGAGAACTTTAACTCGTATTAAGAGCCAGTTGTGGTATTTTAATTTCCTCCCTTCATCTTTGTTCTGGCACAGATAACACCTACCTCTACTTTCGTGCAACGCTTCCTATGGATTTTGTTTCACTGATATTCAGTTGGGGTGATAGTCCTTTAATGCTGAAATTGAAAGTTTTGCACACTTCAGTGGTGTGGTGAACTTCGTCACAGGAACTCTGCCCCTTAAAAATTTGGTTTCTCCTACAGCAACTCTCCAATTTTAGGCAAAATTAATATTAATGTATTTGTATATTTCTCAGAGATTTGAGTGTACCTATCAAAGAAGGTTTTCTGTTGTGTTCTTTTTGGTGTAATTTTTTGGGTTCAAGGAATAATTTGTGTTATTTTCTCACCTCAAGAACTACTGGGTATACGGAGGTGCCGAATCCAATGTCAAAGGTTAGCATTTGAAAACATTGGCTGCATCTGAAATACAATATAACAGGAATCAGATTCAGTGAGGCTAGGTATTGTTGTGAAATATAAAATCATAGAATCATCTACTCTGGAAAAGACCTTTAGGATCATTGAGTCCAACCATTCATCTAGCACTGCCAAGTCCCACTAAACCATGTCCCTATATATGTTACAATGCAGTACACACACGGGTCCAGAGAATACACACAAGAACATAACACACACAGGTCAAGGAACAGCATGCAATACAGACTAAATAAAATTTCTAAGAAGAGTCAGCAGCATAAAACTGGAGTCACATTGCAAACTGATGAAAGCAGGGCTATATTAAAGTGTATTTACATGGTTGACTTTTAAACCAGTGAGGGAGGTGAACTATGCTGGACATGGAAATGCCTTTTGATGAGAATGAGGTCCTGCAAAAGCTTTGAAGACATCTGGAGGACAATAGATGGCGAAACTCTCTGGGGTCATTGAAGCCAAAGAGTTGTGCTGCAGCTATGGGGATGTTTGAAGGCAGGGGCCAGGAGTTCTAAGCAAGTCTTGAGTTACATAAACAAAAGAATACATCCCATTGGTAAAAAAAGTTAGAGTTTGGAGCACTGTCAAAGTAGCTCCATACTTATTACTCTCTTCGCCTCCTTGCTACCCTCTCGACTCACAACGTAAGCTTTATTTCCAACTTGCATAAGTCAAACAATGAGCTTAAAGAGCTTTATATTACTGTGACTAAACCACCTGTGTTCTCAAATAGTTTTACAAAACATATATATGTAATACATAGTAACTTATTTAGCATTTATCATTAAAATGTTAGGGATGTGACATAACATATATAGAACAAATATTCATTTTAATTAATAAAAATGTTACATAATGAAGGTTGATTTTTGTGTAAGAACTGTAGCACTCTAACAGAAGTGATTACAATGATTTAACACCCACAGAAATGTGGCTGTTGCTGCCTGGGTATATTTCATAAGGTACATTTCCTAAAGTGTTCTACATTGTCTCTTGTTCAGATTGCCTGTCGCAGCCAGCTCTGACCTGTCTGGGCTACTCCAAAAGCAAGTATTTGACATATGACAGAAGGTTCACTGAAGGGAAATACAGCTTTATATATGTTAGGACTAGCCCAATTGTGAGTGATTTCTGTTCATTTGTGCTGCTTGAAACACTTCATCAGGACAGAGCATCTGTTCCTAAGTATTCATCATAACCTTTCCACAAACTAGAAACACTGTGGATATTGAAGAGTTTTACTCCCTAAATGCAGCACATCCTCACTTTATAAGGAAGAGGGGATTTTTTTTATGCTGGAAGTCATGTAGCCTCTACAAATTTTATTCTATTCTGAGGAGCTATCTTGACAATAGCAAAGCAATGACCACTGCAAGTCACTTACTGATTGAAAGAATTTGGTCCTGAGGCAGATGATTCACTGAAGACCTCAGTTATAAGTAGAAGTTTGCTTATAACTTCCTTCATGTTGTTGAAAGCTTGTTGGGGAGAACTACTTTTGAAGAATATCGCAAAAAACCTTTGCAGCTGTAAAAGAGATCACATATATTTTTTAACATTTACAATAAATCACTGCTTAAGACCATATATGAGAAGGCTGGTAGAAGTACAAATTGCCTTAGAAAGTCAACTTCTGTTCTTACTCATGAGCACAGTAAAGTGGCATGAAAAGCTCCATGCAGCCTACTAGTAGAGAATGACTTTTTGTTCACAAATATCAGAAACAAACTCTGCATTAATAGTTTTAAAAAATACTGCTCACATTCTAAGGTTACTTTGATAAAGCCTATTGCTGTCAACGGGTTCTAGGCAATGGAAACCACACTTATTTCTTCAGCAGCAAGTAATAGCACACTCAAAGTAAAAGCCTTTTCTCTTGTTAACATACTGTGCCAAGGACTATCCCACTTGACCTTGACCACAAATCCTTACCCAAGCTTTAAACAGAATATAGAAGAAATATGTTGAAAAAATTATCAGCCACCGCAGCCTGTTTTGAATAAACTCTTACACATCCTGTAGTTTTTAGACTCATGAATCCTCCCAATGGCATATTCACTGGCCTGCAGAGTGCTGTCCTCAGCTGCTTTTATCACTCATGTGAGCTCACCTGTCTCATCACTTCAGAGAGAGATTCAGGGAAAAAACAGGAGCAACACAGAGCCCCAGTGAACAGGCAGGTTTTGTTGCATCAGAGGCCTCTGGGCTAAGAGAGGGGCTGCCTTTTAACCATATTCCTATTAGAGTTACCACACGGCACAGAACCCAAATAATGTCTGAACCATGTAAAACTATTAGATAATTTCTTACTACTATATTACCAAACAGATACATTTATATAGTAAAAAAGTACTATCTTCAGAGATAAAGTACATAGAACGTGGTTTGTATTGATATTCAGAAAATAAAAATTTCTGATTATTTCCAGGAATTTCTCTACTAAATTGATGTGAAAATGACATTATATATTTTCTATTATCACTCATTTATAAATGTCCCACCGGGGTAACAGGATGGAAGCATGCAGGTTTCTGTACATAACCTCACTGGGGATTGATGTGATTGGCATCTCTCTAGCTGCCTCTGACTACTACAGTCATGAACACATAATCACAGCGATAGGTTAATGGAGCTTGGCCTTTAGCAGAAGGGCGCAACAAGGTTCAATGTGATATTTTGGATCTAAAGCATGATCACAGAATCACCGAAAGATGGAATGGTTGAGGTTGGAAGGGACCTCTGGAGGTCATCTTGTCCAACACCCCTACTCAAGCAGTGTCATCTACAGCTAGTTGCCCAGGACTGTGTCCAGACAGATTTTTAATATCTCCAAGAATAAAGACTCTACAACCTTTCTTAGCAACTTGTGCCAGTGTTCAGTCACCCTCAAAGTAAAAATCTGTTTTCTGAAGTTCAGAAGGATCGTGCTGTGCTTCAGTTTGCCCATTGCCTCTTGTTCTGTCACTAGACACCACTGTAAAGAGGCTGGCTTTGTCTTCTTTACAGCCTCCCTTCAGTTATTCATACACATTGATGAGATACTCCTGAAACCCTGAGAAGTTTCCCCAGACTAAACAGTCCCAGTTCTCTCAGCCTTTCCTCTTATAAGAAATGCTCCAGTCCCTTAATCATCTTAGTGGCACTCTGCTTGACTCTCTCATCATCCCTCTTGCAATGTAGAGTCCAGAACTGGGCACAGTACTCCAGCTGTGCCACAAGGGCAGATTGCTGGCTGAAGGTCAACTTGGTGTTCACAGGGACTCCTGGGTCCTTTTCTGCAAAGCTGCTTTTCAGCTGGTTGGCCTCCAGCCTGGACTGGTGCCTGGGGTTGTTCCTTCCCAGGTACAGAACTTTGCACTTTCCCTTGTTGAACTACATGAGGTTCCTGTCAGCCTGTTTCTCCAGTTTGTCCACGTTCCTCTGAATGACATCATGACCCTCTGGTGTATCATCCACTCCTCCTAGTTTTGTGTCATTAGAGGGTACACTCTGAACCATCATCCAGACATTTAATAAAGATATTGAACAGGAATGGACCCAGTAGGTATCCCTGGGGTACACCGCTAGTTACTGGTGATGTGTTACGATATATTCACTTTGCTGACACCAGATCTTACAACATACTTCTGTGAACTCTAGTCCACAGAATTTTCTAGACAGTGTTGGAGTCTCCCCTTGTGAGCATGAATACTGCCAAGCACGCCGGTCTGCACTGACATAGATGAATGGCTTTCATGTTCTTCAGGCAGAATATTGCAGTTAAATATAATATACACTTTCCAGTTTCCTTTTCAAAAAACACTGTATCATTGCCTACAACCAGCCATGGGAAATACTTGAGTATGCAGCTAACATTGATGCTCCTTTGCTTTTTGCTCTCTTCAGTTCCAGTAACTCCATTCTGTTGTGCTGCTTAATAACTGGTGGGTAGGAAGTTTGTCTGCCTGTCTGCCTGTTCTTATCACCTCTGGTTTTATTCTAACAAGTGGTTCCCTTCCCAAGCTTTACTGAGTAGAAGAAATGTCTTCCATGGACAGACACAGACTGAAGTTTTGCAGTGTCTGGGACTTTTTCTCCTCTTTCTTATAAAGCTATTTGAAATGTCAGTAGGAAAAAAAATGTCAATATGACTAAAGAAGTTATAAAATTAAACATCTGACTAATTGCAGGAAAGTAAATTGCAAAGTAAAGTTTGCACATATAGCCTCAACTCTGCCCTTTGGATATTCACATGATGCTGAAATCTTGAATTACATCAGACTGTATTTTTATGCTGTAGAAAGTTTTCCATGTGTACTGCAATTATATGAATCCCTAGGACAAAAGAGCCCCGGAACTGCTATTTAGAGAGATATTATGCACACCCTCAGATCACAGTAATTTCATTGCCACAACAGGCTGAGAGGGAGTCTGTGTTACCCAAAGTCTAAGATCACCATCGCTGTGTTCTGTTTTAGATTAATCGCTAATTCGATCGAGCAAAATTGTCCCATTTCAGTTACTTGTTCAGGCCAAAATGAGTTAATTAAACTGCTCATGTGAAATAAAAAATTTAAAATGAAAACTCATCTCATCAAGGTGGAACTACATAGTGGTTCTTCAGCTGACTTTGACAATGATTTCCAGCATCTCTGCCAGATCCTGTACCTCACTCACATTCCTGCTACACTGGCTTGTACCTTTTCTCTAATTTCCCAAATCTGCAGCGGTTTTTGAGGGGCTAAGTGAGAAGCTGTGCTAATTTGGTGCTCAGGAAACATAAGGATTGGCAGAATTTTATATGGAGAGATGGGGATTATTGAACAGAAGGGCAAGATGGACAGAAAAAGCCCCAATAGCTCATTTGCTCCTCACCATAAATCTATTCCTAAGCATCTCAACACAAAGGATACACACTGCAAGTATTTCTAGTAACAACTGATGAAAGACAGGATTATTTGCCCTATTTGCACTCAGGGCATGCTGATGACTATAATAGCCAACTGTTTCCAACACAACTGGCATTAAAATAAAAACTGTCTTCTCCAAGGAACTGCGTTTTAGTTACAGCCCTCCTTAGCCAGACTAAAAAAGCAACATTGCTCAACAGGTTGTCATTAAGGGATATCAGGTTTTAGGACAATGTTTATTCTAAGCCAATGACTGAATATAAATATTTAGTCAGGCTGGTTCAGGACCAATGGAAACAAGAGACAAATACTTCAGGTTAAATTCCAATTAGTGAAAAAAGTCCTGTTTAAACAAGTTCAGGTTAGGTTTGACTCCTATGGATTCTACAGGTTTCTCAGCAACTGATAGAAAAAATGAAAACTGTATGGATTAGGGGTGGTACAGAACCTCGGATTCTTCTGAGTGTACCCAACAAAGATACATAAATATCTACGTTCAACCGCAAAATATTAAAGTCACTGAGCTGAATGTTTCTTTAGATGATCACCACTGATGCTGCTTCTCTCGGCTTCAGAGGAAAGGGACTATCTGTCCAGAAGATTCAATCTCTTTATTGATTAAGTATGATTAAAGGCAGCATTGAATAGTAAAAAGAGGACAGAATGGGAAAAAAAGCTGGCTGCAATGACAAGAATTCAGTCTGGGAGGAAGCTGACCTCTGGCTGCCAAATTTTGAGCAGAGGAATAGGGATTACATTTTAGTAGTCTATAAAACTTTAGGCAAACATGCACATATACTTCGTACAATGACACCATTGTATACAGAATTGTAAGACTTCTCAGGAGCTTGAAGACCTTCATCTACATGCTGAATGCATACAGTTGGATGACTGTTCCATGTATTTATGTAATGTCTTACAGAAGTGTGTAAATGAGATCAAATTACATGGATCAAATACACATTTACTGTAAAGGCAGAATGAACTAGTAATATTCTTAAGATGAAATTTAGCTCATTGATCTTTTAATAGCTACTTGATAGCTACTTGTGCTTTAGGATAAGCCACTGGGGGAAAAAAAATATTTAGGTAACTCAATATTAATTTTACAATGCTTTTTCTCTTCCCGCTCTGACATACACTTTTTAAAATCTGCAGTCATTAAAATATGGTTTATGATGTCAGTGACACAAATCACTTTGCCTCCTCAAAAATACACTGAACCATCAGTTAAAGGCCTGACACACTGAAAAAAATGCAATTTCATTGACAAAGGAATTCTGATTTGCAAGCTTCATGCACAGAGTCATGGGAACTCAAGGAGAGTGGAAGAGCGTGGCACCCACAGGGCTGGATGTTATGGTGACTGTAGTAATTCCCTTGAGAGAATTTTCTTCTGGCAATTTTTCTGCAAATGAATTTCTTAGAAGAGGTGCTGGGGCAGCCTGGGGCAGCTAGTTGAATAGTCAGCTGAGGATTGCCCTGAGAAAGGGTATAAAAATGAACCGTAGCAATCTTTCTGCCTTCTAGCTCAGTCCTAGCACAGTTTTGCCTCTTGATGAGACAAACTAGAAAGATTTTCTTTAACCAACCTTAGGAATAGCAATAAATGCAAACTTAAAACACTTGTCTTCACTGACTGCATTTGTTAGCTTTCTGTTGATTGCAATAGGCATTCAGAGGCACAGCTCACATGAAGACAATTCACTCAGGTGTCAACATCTGTAGAGGAATGCCTCCCTACAATGCTACATGGCTTATGCCTATGTACAAGATAAATGTCCGGGTTCCTTTTATACCTCTCTGCAGAACACAGATGCTTGAAGAGCATGATTTATGGCCATTCTAAGGCAGACGCCTCAAAATGGCGACATTAATTACAATCTGAAACTGCTCTGTTGCTCCAGTCACTGTTTTGGGGAATCTAAATGAACTGAAGATGGGTAGGAGATAAACTGCAGGAGCACTGACACAGCCCACCCATGGACAACAAAACTTGTGCACCTTGACTATATAGAGCTGTCTGGGAGGATGTTTGTCCCAAACTTATCACAATAAAGAGGATGTGTGAAGTAAAGAGTAACCAGGAATTTACAAAGTGACATTTGAAACAAGGAAGGAGTCAGCTTGGGAAATAATATAAAAGCAGCATGAAAATTTGCAGCAGGTGGAAAACAGCAGCAGTCAAAACCTGGTCAGGCACTGCCAGAAGTTGCTGGCATCACAGCTTCTGCCTAGACTGCAGGGAATACTAGGGTGTAAGGATGGGCACGGGTCCTGTGTGGGTACATGTGGAACTGGCACACGCAGAGCTGGAGCCCTCACTTCTCCAAGCAGAGGTGCATGCAACAAGGGAAATTGCATCCTAGGAGAGTGGGGCTGTGTTTGTAAACCATGCTGCCTGTAAATGTGGATGAGTGGGTGGGTGCAACTACAACTTCAGGGGAAATTTATAGAAGGATATTTAGAAATGTGCAATGTTTATTAACATTTTTTGAAGGGTCTGGTATCATGGTTTACCTGTTCTGTTACTTAAATTGATAGTGAGTGTATTATTATTACTGGTTCCAAGTTAATTACATATTATCAATTATCTACTTCTATCCTGGGTTTGGTTAAACAATGTGAACTCAGCAATTTTTTCTTGGAACAGTGTCTCATCTTTGGAAGTGCAGCTGAGCTCTGAACTTACCCAAGAGGCAAAGAGGTAGAAGATAAAAGGCCATTGGGGCTACTGAGTAATTAAGTGTAGTTTTGAGAATTACATTACAGGATTTGGTGCATCATAGTTTACAGGATTTGTATGAAAAGATTTTGAAAAGACTTTGCTGGTTCCTAGTTGTAGCCTTCAAAACTAGATGGCAGACAAAGTTATCAGGATCATGTCTGAAAGCAAGGTTTACATCTGAGGAACCAAAGCATGGCCTTTGGTTTCAAGAAATCACCCTTTCTGAAGTAAGGAAGGGTGTCCTCTCCAGATTGTTCTGCTGTGCACTGGAGCTGTTGCATTTTTTCTGACCAATTGGATCTGCAAGGTCCCAAGAGACTTAAGGTAATTTTCACTCCTTGAAAATAGCTGAGGATGTTTTCACTTGAATCAATTCAATCAATCTCTGATAACTTTCTCTGATAGGCTCTGCTCTGTACTTTCAGTTTATTTTTGTACATTCAGTCTTCTCACTGGATCCATATTTGGTGAAATTTCTTCACCAAGTCCAAATACTTTTGGGTGTAAGTAGTTGCTCATAGATACAAAAATACTCTTTTACACACAAACAAGAATCTCTGACTATACATATGGAGGTATCTAAATATCTAAGATGTCTGCAAGAATACAGACTGATTCCACATAGAAAGCCAGCAAAAACATATTTTGCGATGAAGCTATTTCCTACTTTGCCTGCAAGCACAGGCAGACCTCTCCACAGAACATGGGATACAGAAAAAATCATAAGAATTACCCTTAATCAAAACAATGATTCCAAAATGTATCACAGAGAAAACAGTGCAGTAATTTATCATAAGTTTATAGCGTTAGCTTTAGGTAGGTCTGTTTATTCCACCCCCGATTTATTGTCACGATTTGCCATTTCTCTGCACCCCTAACATGGCACTTGATGAAGGGGAAAACCATGGTAATATTCAGCTATCTTATACAGTAAAACTACCACTTATGTATATTTTTTCGTTACATAAGATCTTTTTAAAGAACTGTTATTTAATAGATCAGGAGTAAGAAAAACCTCTTGGTCCTTAACACTTTTATAACTTACTTACATGGAGGTGAAAAGGCCATCTGAGTAAGGTTTTCTCTAAAGATCCTTGCTCTTAAGACAAAAAGCTGCTCACTAGCTTCAGCAACCACTAAATTAGGTTCTTTGACTGAACTAAGAAAGGTTTTCCAATGCAGCATCGACTTCTTAGTGGAGAAGTAAAGCATTTTAACTTTTTTACTAACGGAAAGGGAACAGCGTTTCCCAGCTCGCTGTGAGAAGCAAAAGTGGATCAGCTTAACATGGGGAAGCTGGAAAGCAAAAAGGGAAATATGAGAAAAAGAATCTGGATAACAGGACATAGATCTGGGAAAGTTGGGAGTCACAAAGGGCCATGCTTATTGAGCTGCCTGGATTGAACAGCCAGAGCAAGAGGATCTGTGGACTAGGAGAAAAAGAGAGCTAAAGGCCTGGATAACAGTGTAAAGACTTACTTATGACATATCCAGATTATAAAGAATAATCAGTCTAGAGCTCTTACTAGCTAATCTGGGATGTTCATACTGAGAAGAGCAGAAAAGAACTCCAGGAATAATTTTAACTTTATTTGTGCCATGACAGATTGGCACACACATGGAGAAAGTAAAGAAGGAAGGATTACTCTGAGGTGTGCTGGGGACACTGCAGCACAGTTGAAGTCTTATGGAGATGAGCCGGGGGCTCCTGGGGTAATAGGAGCCAACAGGGAAACATCAGTGAAATATCTCAAAGGAATTAAGGAGAGTTCATCTAAGAAGGTGACACGGCCGACATCCCAGCTGAAGTGCCTCTACACCAGTGCACGCAGCATGGGCAACAAACAGGAGGAGCTGGGAGCTACCATGCTGCTAGAAAGCTACGACCTGATTGCCATTACTGAAGCATGGTGGGACGAATCCCATGACTGAAGTGCAACTATTGATGGCTACAGGCTGTTTTAGAAGGGACAGGTGAGGAAGGAGGGGTGGAGGAGTTGCCCTTTATGTCAAGAAATAGATAAAGTGTGAAGAGCTGTCCCTGAAGAGTAGCCATGAGCAGGCCAGAAGCTTATGGGTAAGAATTAGAGACCGAGGCAACAAAGGGAACCTTGTAGTTCATGTCTACTACAGGCTGCCTGATCAAGGTGAGCCTATTGACAAAGCCTTCTTACTCCAGTTACAGGAGGATTCATGCTCTCAGGCTCTCTACCTGCTGGGGGACTTCAACCACCCCAGTATCTGCTGGCAACATTGTACAGTGAGCTGTACACAATCCAGGAGACACCTGGGGTGCATGGAGGAAAACTTCTTAAGCCAGGGAATAGACAGCCCCACCAGAGGGGATGCAATACTGGACCTGATGATCACCAGTGCAAGTAAACTCATCAGTAATGTCAAGACTGGGGGCAGCCTGGGCTGCAGTGATCACACACTGGTGGAGTTCACAGTCCTGAGGGATATGGGTCAGGAGAAGAGTAAAGTCAGGACCCTGAATTTTTAGGAAAGCGAACTTCCAGGTCTTCAAGGCGTATAGCACACTCTGGGAAACGGCCCCCAGGGACAAAGAGGCAGAATAGAGCTGACATGTCTTTAAGGACACTTTCCATAGAGCACAAGAGCTCTCAATGCCCAGATGTAAGAAATCTGGCAAGGAAGGGAAGAGACCAGCATGGCTGAGTCAAGACCTGCTGATCAAACTAAAGGGCAAGAAGGAGCTGCACAGTCAGCGGAACCAGGGACAGGTGTCCTGGGGAGAGTATAGGGACACTGCTTGGCTGTGTAGGGATGAGATCAGGAGGGTGAAGACACAGCTGGAGCTGAACTTCACAAGAGGTGCAAAGAATAATAAGGTCTTCTACAGAAATGTCAATCAGAAAAGGAAGGTCAAAGAAAGCGAACCCCCTCTGATGAACATGACTGGCAAGCTGGTAATGACAGGAGAAGGCTGAGGTACTCAAGAATCTTTTTGCCTGTCTTCACTGACAACCTCTTTTCCCACACCTCCTGAGTTGATGGACCACAAGACAGGAACCAGGGAGGCAAAGTCCTTTCCACAGTAAGAGATCAGGTTTGTGACCACCACCTGAGGAACCTGAACATACAGAAGTCTATGGGATCTGACTTATGATGCATCCCAGAGCCCTGAGGGAATTGGCTGATGTAGTTGCCAAGCCACTTTCCACAATATTTGAAAAGTCCTGGCAGTCAGGTGAAAACCCTGGACTGGAAAAAGGCAAACATTGCACCCACTTGTTAAAAGGGTAGAAAGGAGGATCCTGGGAACTATCGACCTGTCAGCCTCACCTCTGTGTTTGGGAAGATCATGGAACAGATCCTCCTAGAAGCTATGCTAAGGCACATGGAGGACAGGGAGGTGATTCGAGACAGCCAGCATGGCTTCACCAAGGGCAGGTCCTGTCTGACCAACCTACTGGCTTTGTACAATGAAGTGACTGCATCAGTGGACAGGGGAAGAGCTATGGATGTCATCTATATGGGCTTCTGTAAAGCCTTTGACACGGTCTCCCTCAACATCCTTCTGTCTAAATTGGAGAGATATGGATTTGATGGGTGGACTGTTTGGTGGATAATGAATTGGTTGGATGGTCAGATCCAGAGGGTAGTGGTCAGTGGCTTGATGTCCAGATGGAGATCAGTGACAAGCAGTGTCCCTCAGGGGTCTGTCCTGGGACCAGTGCTGTTTAATATCTTCATCAATGACAGAGACAGCGGGATCAAGTGCACCCTTAGCAAGTTTGCAGATGACACCAAGCTGACTGATGCAGTTGACACACCTGAGGGATGGGACAGGCTTGAGAAGTGGGCCTGTGTGAACCTCATGAGGTTCAACAAGGCCAAATCAAAGGTCCTGCACCTGGGTTGGGAAAATCCTCTGTAACAATATAGGCTGTGGAATGATGTGATGGAGAGCAGTCCTGAGAAGAAGGTCTTGGGGGTACTGGTAGATGAAAAGCTGGGCATAAGCCCGCGACATGTGCTTGTAGCCCAGAAAACCAACTGCACCCTGGGCTGCATCAAAAGAAGTGTCACCAGCAGGTCAAGGGAAGTGATTCTGCCCCTCTATTCTGCTCTGGTGAGACCTCACCTGGAGTACTGTGTCCAGATCTAGAGTCTTGATCTGGAGTCTTCAGCAGAAGAAGGACATGAACCTGTTGGAGCAGGTCCAGACTTGGGCCACAAGAATTATCAGAGGGATGGAACACCTCTGCTATGAGGACAGGCTGAGAGAGTTGGGGTGGTTTAGCCTGAAGAAAAGAAGAATCGAGGGAGACCTTATTGCAGCCTTTCAATTCTTAAGGGGGGCTTACAAGAAAGATGGCGACAGTCTTTTTAGCAGGGCCTGTTGTGACAGGACAAGGGGTGATGGTTTTAAACTGACAGAGGGGAGATTCAGACTAGATATTAGGAAGAAATTCTTTATTGTGAGAGTGATGAGGCACTGGGACGGGTTGCCCAGAGAAGCTGTGGATGTTCCCTCTCTGGAAGTGTCCATGGCCAGGTCAGACGGGGATCTGGACAACCTGATATAGTTGAAGAGGTCCGGGCTCGCTGCAGGGGGAGCTGGACTAAATGGCCTTTGGAGGTCCCTTTTAACCCAAAACATTCTGTGATTCTATGATTCTATGATACTCATTCTTAAGACAAGAATTAGGGATATGAAATTAAGTAGTCAAGCAGAGTTTTAAAGCAAACAAATTTTCTTTCTCAAGCAACACATAAATAATCTGTATAGTCTTATTGTTGCAAGATGTTGGGAAGACCAAAAGAATTCATGGATTAAAAAATCTAGTAAAAAATTGCATGGCATAAATGTCCACTGGTCTGGAGCTTATTAAACCTGAAGATATATATCCCACTTCCAGTTTTGTGTTTCTAACCTTGCAGGCTGCCAGAAATAGCTATAGCCTGCCTAGGGACAAGTACCACTATACGCTTGTCCTGTTACACAGTTTCATGATGCTTTCTTGCCTGCTTGTTGCCATAAACAGAATGTCAGAGTAAGCATGTTTTTGATCTTCCCCAGTCCTTTCATTCTTATATCAGCGAAAAGAGAAATTATAGGGCCCTAGATACTATGAGGGCAGAAAACAGAGATGGTATTTATGTTATGCTCAGTCTTCAAGAAAGAGGAGCATCAAAACATTTGATTCTCTACACAGGCTACTTGCAACAACAGTGAAATGCATATCCTATGTTGTTACAGAACCTAATGAAGGAATTTAATTTTATTCCTGTATAACGCTGCAATATAATTGATTAAGAGTTAATGGTAATTTTCTTTTGTATTTGCTCCTGCTTAGTGACAGTGAAAGAATATGGATTTCAAAAATAAAACTGAGGGAAAAAATTCTGAGCCTTTCTGCTATTTATAAGCATTTTGTTCTTTACCTGCATATACGTTTGGATTCTGTCTCCCATTAAATATCTGTGGCTTTTACTTGAAGGAGTATCAAAACTGGCCACTTGAGGGCAATATTGCAACCTAATTGTCACAGCGTTCGGCTCTAAGCCAGACCTCCACGTCATATTAAAAGATATATTTCCTGGGTGGGTGAGGATCCTATTTTATTTGCATATATGTTAAGTATAAATAATATTTCTCTTTATTTAAGTTTCCAAATGCTTAATACACAGAGAGAGAATTTCTAGCATTATTTATAGTGACTTACACCACAGCAAGCTGCTTTAATAAATTGTGTTTACGGCACTGCACAACTGGAAAATCACTTAAAAGCATAGTTTCAGCTGAGTGTGCTGAAGGTTATGCAAGAACACCAGTCAAGGAATTAAAATCCAGGAGGCACCTGACTCTCTGTTTTGGATGTGCAAAGGGATGGTGAGCCAGAGCGGGGGCCGTGGGAAGCTGCCAACAGCACAGAAGAGCCTTCCCAGGTGACACAGGATGTGGCACCTCTACAGACTACAGAAGTGCATCCCTTTGTTAAGAATTGAGACCCGGTTGGGAAAGGTCAATGGTGGGGCAAGGGAAGCACTTCACAGCGTCTTAAACTTTGAGATAATTAATCATAAATGACTGTTTTGTACTCCAGCTTCTATAAAACAGAACATTATTCAGGGGTCAGCCTTCTGCTCAATACACGTGCATAATGTTGATTAACATGAAGGGAATTATCGCACTCATTGCCAGAGACCCATCCCTTAATTGGTACCATATGCAAAGTAGAAAGCTTTGATTTTATTATTAATTTTTCAACGCACAGATGGTCTAAATAAGGGGTTTCCAAACTTCCTCAAGGAAATAAGACTATTATGCAAGTCTCACATCAAAACATTTGTGTGGCAGAAAGCCATTCTCTCCTCCGCATCTCAAACAGGGTCCAAATCTAGAGTCACGCTTTTGTCACCCCTTAACTACACATAAAATCCTAATGCCAGCTCAAGATTTACCTTCTTTTGCTTGCTGAACTGAGATAATAAAATATGTATAATCCAGAGAAAACCTGGCAGCTAGCGAGCAAAACACACTTGAACTCTTCCTGAACTGCCATTTGGCCAATGCTCATTCAAGGAGTCATTCTGAAGCCTTGCCACTATGATTAGGATAAGTAAATATGAGTTGTAAAAATCATTTACAATAGCTTACTAAGAACGAAGCAGCGGGGAATGCAGTATTATTTAATTAATTAAACTGTTTTTTCATTACACACTTTCTCTTAATCATTTGATATCATCTGATATCCCATCTCTAGGCTTTTTAAAAATATCTCCTTTATATATACCACATTGTGGTTACTTCTAGCAGCCATAAAGAGTTATTGTACACAGGGGATCAAATTTTAAACTTAACATACTGAGTTTGTGATAGTAATGTTGTAACCCAGTTAACCACAATTGCTCATTAATAATAATTTAATTACACTAGTATGAGAAAATTTGCTGACCAGAGGCCTATATACACTGAGGAGGTCTCTAAATTACTGTGAAATATTACTGAAAGCAGGACATCTATGATGGCGATGCAGCAGATGAAAATTATTCTAATCTATTCATTTAAAAAAAAAAAAAATCAGTCAGCTGCTCTTGGGGAAAAACACATCAAACACTAGCAAGTTTTCCTAGACCAAAGTTTCCTCTATAGGCATGTTTGTCCCCAGTGACACCAATGGGGACTCTGTCAATCAGTGAAAGAACAATATTAACTATTGACAGGTTGGAGCTTCACAATGTAACAAGCAATTCTCTTTCCTACTCAACAGAGCTGGCAGAAACAGAAAGCTTAGGAGATTTCTGGACCAAGATCCTTGGCTGGTACAAACACATGTGGTTCCACTGGCTCCTTTGGGGGAGGAGATCACTCAGCTGGCATTGTACGTCCCACTGCCAACAAGTGACGGCTCCATGAAGTTTGTGAGAAACTTGATGCAATTTCCTCCCAAAGGATATCAATGGTTGAATTCAAACCTTCTCCCAAGTATTGTTTTCTGACTGCTGATCCCCTGCCTGATGCCTCTGCACCAAGCACAGAAATGTCTTTATGATTTTCCCAGTAGTGCTTTCTGTTCATTCCATGAATTCCCAGTGTCTCACTTGTCCTGGAGACTCCCTGACTCCTCCCAGGTTCTTTATAGGGCACACTGTTTATGCTGAGAGACAGTCTTATACACCCCACGTTCCATCATTTTGTTAATTTGCATTTCAATCTATACATCACTACAAATGTGCTTTCCGTGGTGCTTATTTTTTGTTTATTTCTTGCCATTTTGACAAGTCTGCCTAAAGCTGTGGAAGATATAACATCACAGCAGCAGTAACCAGATTGGAACTACTGTGGATGTGCTGCGGCTTCTATCTACCATTTTTATTGCTTCTTCAGCTGCCAAAGTGCTCTGTAAATAGTGGTTTGCACCCTGTTCAGCAGACTTCCCTCCATAGGAATTATTTTACAGACCTATATCACAATTACTAATGGCTACTAGCCTTTAAAGTAGTCCCTACTTCAGCTCTGACAGTGATGCTGCTGGACATTGTGCTATTTTAATAAACATAAACCAAAACTGAACCCCAAGGTTTGAAAGTGAGTGATCATTAGTCTTCCTAAATATAGATAGGGGAAAATAGATGGCAAAATAATATATCACCATGGGCTTTCATAGATTCTAAATGGGGTAAGAAAGAGAAGAATCATCTGACCTAATTTTGGCAATCCAGAATTTGGCATGTTCTCTAAGAATGTCATAGCCCACAGAAGGAAGCAGACGCTTTTAGCAGGAAACTAAGCCCTTTCCAAAACTAGTGTCTAAATTGGGTGGGATGATTTGTTCTCTAGAGGTGTCTGTTTCTCCAATAACTAGAATTAGATAATGAGCTTAGACTAGGTACTTTGAGAGAGCTAAAATTGTAGAACATACCAAAAGGCTGGCATCATCAACAGTCCTGACAGTGACACCACCATACTTAGACTGACCCAAAGCCTGCTCCTACTCTAGGAGGGCTACCTGGGCAAAGTGAACCCATCCTTTGATGGGTGCTGCAGGAGCTGATCTATGTGACCTCAAGAAATCACTGCTACTTTGTGACCTTATTCCTTCAAAAGGAAAGGAGAGGCTGCAGAACTGTAATTCCTTCGTGAAGAGCTGCCTTTTGCAAGCACAGTTCCTTGCTGAAAGAGCAAAGGAATGAGAAAGCATGTTTGAAAATCCGAGGACTGCTGAGCAAACTAGATGTGGAAAGAGGGGGATCTCTTCAGGCAATTAAGGCACATGTGAAACATCCTTCTTCATAAAACTGAGACCATGAGAGGCCCATCCTCTCCATGGTATACTTCCTTCCCCTTATTTAGAAGTGCCCTGGCCCTCCTCAGTTCTGTTTTACTGCACCTAAAAAAAGAAATCTAAACAAACTATTTTAAATATTTACTTTCCTTTTGTACAACACTGTCAATATCCAGGCAAAAGACGATAGTGCATGACAGCACCTCCACTGCTACGCTTTAGAGAAAACTCCAACCTTGTAACTGCTTCCAAATGTCACCAATAAAAATGGGCTCTGAGGCAAGCAAATCCCAGGGCCCTTCATAACTCCACTGCACAGGGCAACTTTTCCCTGCTTCATGAAGCAAACCCTACTTGTTCTGAGAAATGGAAGCTGTACATTAGAATACTCGCTGTCAGCTGTGGACTGCAAATAAAGAAAGGGTGAAAGAGAAGAAATATATTATCTGGTTTTCTGTCTCTTTATTTTGCCTGAAAGATGGAAAAATGAGGAAACAAAACATTTTACCTTTATGGAAAAGTGTTTTTTCTTAGGTGGGTGCCAGACAGTGGTGGTTGAATGAATGAATGCCCGCAGAGGTGTTAAGGATGTCACCAGCACATACGCTTTGATGATGACAGAAAGTTCTTGAGCTTTAAGGATGTCCTTGTGGTCTGGTGAAGCTGATATTTGATTCCTGGAAAGTTATAAAAGTACATAGCATTAATGAAGTGCATTTGCAAATGAGGAAAAAGAGCTATAAGAAAATAGTGAAATGGATAAATTAGCGCAAATAGGAAATTAAACTTTTTTCCTCTGAGTTAAGCAATGCAGTAGATGAAACCAAGCAGCCTGGGTCAAAGCTTTACATCAAAGTCCTTTTATTGCTTTCAGTATTGTTATATCTTAAATTTCATACATAGGAAGTAATTATATTAGGAGGGAGTTATGTTTGAGAGTACAAATGGGTAAATGCATTGTGGACATATTGTAATTGTTGCAAACACTCTGAAGGACATTCAGAGTGAAGGTACAAACATTAAATACATCCAAGCAGGTTAAATAACAGAAATGCATAGTCAAGGTACCCAGATATACCAATGCTTTGTAGTGAATTCAGAAAAACAAACAAACTATGGAAAGATTACACTACTGTTAGCACTTTCTTCAATGTAATAAAGGGACACAAATGTATGTTACTGCACGCTTTTCCTAATGAAAGCCATAAACTATAATTTCAAATATTATTAAAGACTATGGCACCTAGGAATAACCCATAATAAATCAGCTAATCATAAGAGAATTATGCAAGCTAACTTTGTCTAGAAAATGACATTGCTCTCTAGATACTGGTCTACAGCTCCCATAATACACACAAAAAAAATCAACCATAGAAACAGGACCAAAAAAAAAAAAACAAAAACAAGGGGAAAAGCTGTGTTTAAAAGCTCATTACTTGGGGAAACCTGAGCTATACTTGGGTACATTCACAAATGTGGTTATTATTCTGCCTGTTACAATCTCTGAGTATCAATCTAGCTCATAGCAAATGTAATGAGAAGATGATGATACAAATTATGGGTTTCAGACTGATTACTGTTAAAGACACAGGGCTCTTCTTCCATTTCTGTCTAATCTTTGGCAATATGTGGCCTTTCCAGACCTCAATTTTGCTGTCTGTTAAGGGAGTCTAATAATATCTACCTTAAAGAGACCTTTTTCTCTCCTCTGCAGAAAGGTAAGTCCTCCGAGTATAAAATTTGTGAGATAATGTAACATAGGAAACAGTACTTGGATATCCAGTTCTCAAGGACTTCTTACTTCTTCTCTTAAGGGAGGGTCTCTGTGCAAAGGACTACGTATGTGTAGGGGCAAGGCAGGGATGGGAGCAGGAAATAGCTCAGCCACCATGAGACCTAAACATTCAGCGGTGTCTCTGGGTCTGTACTTATCTGTCTAGGTGTTTCTATGCCCTCAACATAAAGACTTAGCTGCTCACACACAAAACATGTGCAAGTTTGGCTAGCACAGAATCAAACATCATGCAAGTCTAAGAAATGCAACACATCCAAGTGCTCCATCTGTTGTGGTCTCCCCTATTGCTACATTGCATGTCCCTGTCTCCCAACTAACTGCATGACAGAGCACAGGCAGTTTCTGAGGATGGGCTATCGTTAGCTTACAGCTGTTTGCTCCTGCTCTGCTTCCACCAGTACCGCAGATGGGCAGCATGTGTCTTGTCAGTGCTTTCGCTGCCATGGGACACGTTGCTTGCAGCACTGGCCCTTGGCAGTCCAGGCTGACTGGAGCAGTCTGTGGTGACAACTGGGAGGTGCAGGTCTGAAAAAGTACCAAGGGGTGAGAAAGAAAGTCAGCAGAGCATTCTTGCTGGTAAGAATAAAATGTGTAAAACACAGTAGGTAGAGAGGAGCTACCAGCATCATCTGAAAATGTAAAATAACAATTGCTGAGACTATAATCCTAGCAGAGAGCTTTACACCCACCAAACACCCCCCTTCTGGCTACAAGCTCAGAGGCTTAGCTGCAACTCCCACTTTACAGGTGGGTGTCTGAGGGCTGCATACAAAAAGCATCTCTTTCCCTGATCTTCCAAACTGAAATCCTTTATTTCTAAATACAGAATACCAAAACTTTGTTTCTCACGTAGCCCTAATTACAATTAATGGAGCTAAGATTTATTTGACTAAGAACCAAGGGACTTTGACACTGTAATCACACAGGTCAGTAAATAACAACATATCCTTGGTTCTAGGTTCACTGTTTAAGGCTACATTTTGTAGTTACTGTAGTTACTATGGTCCCCAAATGCAGTGGGAGCAGAACTGATGTACCAGAGTCCTCAAAATTACTGAGGCATGTGACTATTAATAGCAATCAAAATATTGTGATATGAGATCAGTCAACGTGTGGTATGTATTTTCGGCTTTTACTGTGCTGATAAAAAGGCACAGAGCTCTTACGTTATGTCATTATTTCATGTAGGGTGGTTTTCATTAAAGCTAACACACCTCACATTTCAAATTCTTAAGTAATAGCCAGGGAAAAGCCAAACTGTTCATGTTATTCCCAGACCTTATTACTTACCTTTTTAATGATATACTGCAGTGTGGTAATGTTTTGAATTTATTTGTATAGCTTCTCTTTTAAAGCATGCACTCTCGACTTTAGTACATGAAATGAAAAATAAAACGGATGCCATATTGCTGGCAACGAGCTGTGAGCAGCCATTCAAGGAAAAGGACTATTCATTTCCATACAGATTCAGCTAAAATGGCATTGTGATTGTCTATATTTATCAGCTGTTCAACAGATCAGCTTAGTTCAGCCTTCCAAGCTCAACTGGGATCTAAAAATAATATGGTCCTTTGCCTTACATGCACCATTTAGCAGAATTAAAGGCTTTATTAAATATAAACTAGGCACTTATTAATATAGCACCTCATGTTCAGATTATACTCTCATTGACATCTTTGCGTTGTGTTATGCATGATAACTGATTTGGACTTAGTAAGCAACTACCTGTTTGTTGATGGTACAGAGGCAAAACAGGCCACTGTCTGCCTACTTGGCTGTGCAGTATAACAAGATGTATTGGATTCGCATGGCAAGGTTTTGGTATTGGGGAGCTACAGGGGTGGCTTCTGTGAGAAACTGCTAGAAGCTTCCCCTATGCCCGACAGAGACAATGCCAGCTGGCTCCAAGACAGACCCACCGCTGGCCAAGGCCGAGCCTACCAGGGGTGCTTGTAGCGCCTCTTTGATAACATATTTAAGAGGGGAGGGAAAAAACTGCAGGTGGAGAGAGGAGTAAGAATATGTGAGGGAAAAGACCCTGCAGATACCAAGAAGGAGGGGGAAGAGGTGCTCCAGGCACTGGAGCAGAGATTCCCTTGCAGCCTGTGGTGCAGACCATGGTGAGGCAGGCTGTCCCTCTGCAGCCCATGGAGGTCCATGGTGAAGCAGGTATTCACTTGCAGCTTGTGGAGGACCCCATGCCAGAGCAGGTGGATGGCCAAAGGAGGCTGCAACCCTGTGGGAAGTCCACATTAGAGCAGGCTTCTAGCAGGACCTGTGTACTCATGGAGAGAGGAACCCACACTGGAACACACTCGCTGGCAGGCCTTGTGAACCTATGGCAGACCCATGCTGGAGCAGTCAGTTCCTGAAGGACTGCACCCCATAGAAGGGACACACACTGGAAAAGTTTGTGAAGAACTGCAGTCTGTGGGAAAGACTCGTGTTGGAGAAGTTTGTGGAGGACTGTCTCCTGTGGGAGGGTCACCACGATGGAGCAGGGTAAGAGTGTGACAAGTCCTAACCCGGAGCAGGGAGGAGCATCAGAAACAATGTGTGATGAACTGACTGCAAACCCCATTCCCTGTTCCCCTGCGTTGTTTGGGGGCAGAAGGTAGACAAAAATCAGGACTGAAGTTAAGCTTGGGAAGAAGGGAGAGGTGCAGAGAAGGTGTTTTTAAGATTTAGTTTTATTTCTCATTATCCTAATTTGATTTGTAACAAATTAAACTCATTTTTCCCCAAGTCAAGTCTGTTTTGCCTGTGACAGTAAGTGGTGGGTGATGTCTCCCTGTCCTTATCTTGACCCATGAACCTTTTGTTATATTTTCTCTCCCCTGTCCAGCTGAGGAGGGGAGTGATAAAGCAGCTTTGGTGGGCACTTGGCATCCAGCCAGTGTCATCCCACCACACAGGAATAAGCCAGTAAACTCCCATTAAGTCACTTATTTAGCATACTTGCTTCTGAATATGCACAGGGAGCAGATCTGCTAAATCAAATGCTATTTTTTCCATATCTGCCTTGTAAGGAGATGATGGCACGTGACTTATGGTAATTTCCACCCTGTAAAGAGACAATGGCATTTCATCGTGGCAATTTGCAATGGTCCTGCAGCAACTACTCCTGTGTATCCTTTTAGCTACCTAACTGAATTGCCTATTTTAGTAAAACGGTATTCTTAGGCTTTGTCTTTAGGCAATGGAGAGAGAGAGAGAGAGAGCTCAGTCCTCGTGGCACTAACAGAAATACTGGTTCTGAACTGTTCTCTGAAAGAGACTGACAATGCAAGAAAACTAAGCTACTTACTTGCAGCTGCAAATAAGTCCCAGAATGTGTAGTTTGATCATACAGCCTTGGTGCTCACGCAAAAGCAGAATTATTGAAAAACAAAAGCCCCTCCGCAGTGTACAGATGACTTCAGAAATCTTTTTCTGATTTATCCTCACATTGGTAAAAAGACAAGATACAGCCCTCTGCTGCTGCAGCAGCTATCAATGGAGTTAAGGAGCCAAGCCCTATTCCTCTATACCTTGATACTGCGGTACATCCATCAGGAACAATCCAGCATCGCCACACTCCAGAGTTCAAATCTCAAGGTGTAGATCTTCAAACAGCAAGATACTGCTCTGTTGACTATGAGTGTGAACAAAGTCACACAAAACCCGATGAAGCCCATGACAGCAATCCAAGCTGCCACCCTTGCCAATGCTGCCTAGGGAGGCAGACAAGAGAGAAAGACAAGTTGTCCTACCTTGATGGCTACAGCACAGAGCTGGAAGAACTGTGCTTCCAGACCAAGCTCCCTTTAACATATACAGCTTTTACATTAGCCACAGCTACCTGACAACATTAACAGAATCATGCAAAGGCCAAGAATGACAGTTCTTCTCTGCCGATCATCTGAAAACCAAGTTATGTCAAAGGTGCACGTTTGTCAGCAATTGCTTTAGTTAAAAAGACTGTAATGCTGAGAAAAGGGAAATGCACAAAACATAATTATTGCAAGACAAAGCAAATATTTCACTAAAAATGAGAACAGGGCAGCAGAGAAGGGCTGATCAGCACATCTCAAGAGAAAGTAGAGTGCTTTTTCCTGGTTAAAATACAGGTTTAATTGTGTTGCTAAGGCAACGAGTAACCAATATGGTATTAACTCAAAAGACAGAGTTTGAAAAGAATGAGCTGAGTTTTGTACCTATATTTACCCCTCTTAAATTAGAGTTTTAGCTGTTTCAGGGAAATAGAGAAGATTAGTTTAACATTGATTTATTTCTTACTACCCAGTGGGCCATTTACCAGAGCTGGATATATATAAAAAAAAAAAAAAGGGGGTAGGGACAGATGAAAACCAGAAGTGTCCTGAAATTCTCAAACTACTCAAAATGCCTCAACCTTAAAAAAACCCTGGAAACTTGTTACCTCTGAAAGAAAAGAAGATTAAACAAATTCAGGGTTATGGTGATTAGCATCAAGAACTAAAATAGGTGCAATGCTCATATATCATTCCTCATGCTATAGAGCATCCTGTTTGTGTGGTGTCTTACACACCTCTGTTGTTTTTTTGTTATCATCCATCTGGGAGAGAGCCCATCACAAGGTGGCTGAAAGAAGAAGGAGCAGCAGGAGTGAGACCGTCACAAGATGCTTGCTTGTTTGAGATGACACACAGCATGCAAAACATCGGGCAGAGTTAATAGGGAGTGACAGTCCCTCACTTCGGTAAATATACTCCTAGTAATCAATGAATACACTTATCATAATAATAAAGAGACAACATCAGTAATGCTGAACTGCGGCATACTCAGCTGAATTAGTTCTCATGGCAACTCTTCACCTGCTCTTGCACTCAAAAGTAGTAACAGTGTTTATTAGAGCTGTAAATTTGTTAATCAACATTATCATCAATGAAAATTAGCCTGCAGTGCCTTTACTGTTTGCAGTAATTGCCATGTTTTCCCATCTTGAAATCACTCTACAAGCTGTTGTTAATTAACCAGTCCTTTTGAAGTATGTAAACAACATAAACATTTTATAATAAAAGAGGTGAGGCAGGCTCAGCAGTTGATATGTGACAGGCAGCTGAGGAAAGCAAGTTAGAAAGAATCCTAGCATTCTACTGTCATGCCCAGATCAGATCCTCTCTTTCAAAAATCCAAACTTTAATATCAGTCATTTTTGTAGCAGACTCTAAAGATCAAAATAAGAAAATATGTAAACTATAAAAGAACATATTCCCTTTTAAAGTGGCTACGCAGTAATTAAGAGGATACACAAACTGCTTTTTTTTCCTGAGGAGCAGCTGCAGACTTTGCCACAATTACCTTTTGCTACTGCCAGTGTAAAGGAAAGGACCTAAGGCTGGATATCTGTTTTCACGTTAAAAAAAATGCTTCACTTCCTTGAAATTCTGGCTTGAAGAAGATTTCTTAGACTGACATCTCTGAAATGGAACCATTGAAAACACTGACAAACAACATCACTTCACCTCTGCCTAGGGTGCTCTCCAGTTATGCCATTTTGATGGGTAAAGAAACCTCTACAAGTTCTCAGCTGAACTCACACGTTAGCCCTCTAACCACAACAACAGGTAAAAAACATAGATCTGAGACGTAGGAACAGCTGGGGTGCACATGCAAAAGGGAGGTATAAGAGCCACCAAAGCAAGTCAACACCTCCAGATCAAAAAAATTAAGCACCTCTTTGTCACAGGAACTGGTGGTTCTGGTGGATATTGTTCTGTCAACTGCAGTCTGTCAATGTACCACAGAGCCAAACAGATCAGTTGACAGTGACAAGTGATATCTAATGCAGCAGCTATACGGACATCTAATGAGGCCTTTCAAGTATTTTACACAGCTATGACTTCTTGCTCCCTCTCTCCCCATCTCTGGCTCCCAAGTTATTTACTTGTCTTTGGCTCAGATTTCTGAAGTGTAACATGAGAGTCAATGAATACACAATAAAGAACAGCTGATTTAAGAGTTACAACGTGTGACTGAGCAAAAGGTTTAGCAATAGCTAGAAGTATATTTGGACAAATTAAGACTTCCTGGAGCAGGGCCAGGTCAGTGTTGACATGGTTGTGGCCCTGTGGACTGGTGGTAAATGAAACTCTTAGGTTAACATGAACACCTGGTGACCTGCAAAATTAAGGAATTCAGCAGGAGAGGACGCTACTGGTTGAACCAAATAACACTGAATTGAAAGAAAAGGAAAAAAGGTGAATTAGAATATGTCCTCTTCTTTATCCTTCATTTTGTATTACCCTTTGATGTTACAAGGAGCGTTATGATATGGTTCCGTTTGACAAATCTGTTCAAGATCAAATAGGCTATATTTTATACACTTCAAGCATGAAGAAAGGAATGATTAAGACTATTGTCTGTGAGAAAATGGTCATTTTCTTTCTAAAGTGCCCATCAACCATCAGATCTGTTAGAAACATTTCAAGAGCCACTGAATCACCTTGGGAGCTCCTGGTTGTTTAATGAAGCACAAAGCTAGAGGTGGGGTGAAATGCAACTAAGGTGCTGTGCTTTGTTCTGAGCCCAGCACAATGTTCATTTCTTTCATTAAGGACATTGTAAGCTCAGCACATTTGTACTTGCAGAGTCTTCATCCAACTGCTTTTCTTCTTAGCAGGAAAAACATCACTTTAGAACATGAAAGCACATTAAACCTGAAAGTATACAGGACACTTGTCATCTGCATAGAAGCCTTCTGAACTTCTTAGATCTTCATAGCAGTAATCTGCCTTTAGCAGGAGCCTGAATTCTCTCACACAGGAAAAAAGAATGATAGTCACCTCACGCTATTTCTCAGCAGTTTCTGCAGCACAAGATTTGAGAAGGATTGATAACATGTCCCCTCTGTTAGCCTTGCAGGTTTGTCCTCTGACAGGGCATCTCAGTGAGTTAGAAGAACTTTATATTACATCCTGTGCTGGGATCATCCATCTGCTTGACTGGTGCGGGCTGATGAAACACAAAGAGCTTATTTCTGATACAGACCAGGCAAGCTGCATTGCTACAATGTGGTCCTCTTCTACAATTTACAGCTGGGCAATTTTCCAGCCTTTGTAGGTTGGAAAGGTGTGTTAAACAGCTGCAAAGATTGTTTCACATCAGGAAATTCTCAAAAAGCTTTCATAGAGTCTTAGGCAGACTTCCAAGCACCTACAGGACTAGGGGATTTTGATCAAAATAAAGCCTACTATCCAGTACCTTTTGCTCAGTCATGTATACCAACCTGCTCTAAGCTGCATAACCATGAAATTAATGAGCATTAAAAGTGCATTTCTTTCATTTTTCAGTGTTGATTTGGGAGGATGGATGATTTCAGTTGAACTACTGCCGCTACATGCCTTGAGGTCATTGCAGGCTTGTCACAGAAAACAGACCCATTCCATTTAATTGCCTCCTGTTATCCATTTGACCTATTGCATGAAAGGACTCTGAAACAAAGATTAGTACTCTCCTATGGCTTACACATTATGTCTTGAGGTTGCTAAAGACAGAGAGAAAACCTTTAACACCCAGTTTTATAACCTATAGGTTTAGAAAAGAGTGGCTGTGAAACTCAAAGCAGATGCTTAGTATTTGAAAGAAGCTAGGAAGTCTAGGGGCAATCCTGGACCCCAGCGAAGTCCTGGCAAGATTTCCATTGATTTTACTGGCATATGATTTCTCTCTTGATACTTAATACTCCTGTGACTGTTTTGACATGTGTCATAAGCTTCATTTGTGATGTGTACATTGCTGCAGGTTCAATATTCCACCCACTACTGACTATTGATTTATCTGTCCTTAAAAGGCTCCCATACTCAAAAAATGCAGTGATCCCTCCCTCTGCACTACAGTTAATCTCAGAGCAACCCCCCCTGAATATCAAACTACTAGTCATTTCTGGAAATTTAAACTATCTAAATTATGTTTAGTACAAAATAGAAGTATATAGTAAAACAGATCTAGAGGGAAAGGAATTTAAATTCTGGGTTGGAATGGACTAAAATTTATGCTAAAAAAACACCAGTGAAGTTTCAGAGTTAAAAAGACAAAATTATGATAGCACATAATTGTGATGTGCGTTATTTTCCCCTTTAAGAGCGTCAGCAAATACAGCTTCACTTTAATCATTTACCATGTTTTTTCTTCTCTATTGTGGTAGGTTCATGAAAAACAGTTTTTATTAAACACAGTGTTTGCTTCTTCATTCCTAAAGCATCTTCACAGTTAAAAGCTGGAGGTTGGTTTTTGGGTTTTTTTTTTTCAATATTTTCCAGAAGGGCTGTGCACCCGTCATACTAGAACTCAAATTTACAGATAAGCTATAAAACTCTGGAAAAAGCAACGCAGTGAAAATGCTGGCTGTTACTTGATTAGAGCCACAGCTACAATTTTGTACTAGTAACAAGGCAGAGCATAGAATAGTATAGGCCAAGTAATTAAATTGATTTAGCTGCTTTGCTTCTTTTCAGTCTCCTCATATTTCTTGTTATTACAGAAGTACATTTTTGTCCTAGCTGAGATCTGACCCTGTTGTAAAACAAAGAAAATCCTGCCCCATGTAGTTGATAATAAAATTAACTCAAAAGAATCAGGTGCTGATTTTATCGGATATTCTTGAGGGTCTTGGCAACTTCAATAGCAGAAAGGTAAAAGGCACAAAACTGATCACAACTGGTGTGCAGACATTTACAAGGGCCAGCTGGCAAAAGAAATGCATCCCCCTATAAAGAAGCATGTTCCTGTCACAGAGATGTTGAATTATTACAATAGAAAATAAATTTAATCCATTTCTCTCTTACACAGGTGACCCCATTGGACCTTGCTTCCTCCCCTCCCCTCATCTCCCTCCCCACTGACTCCAGAGTAACCCAGAAATGCTGAGGACAGGCAGGGCAGATTTTCCAGGAAGAGGGAGAAGAAAGCTGGTGCTGGGTTAACACCAGGCAGTAAACATATCACACAGTTAGAGTACAGTCCCACAGGTGGAATATCTTGGCTCTTCCTCCCACCCAGTTTCATTAGGGTTGCACCTATCCCAAGACTTTCCATGTGATTAATGCTGTTGGCCAGCCCCACAGGTGACCAAGTGAGCATGCAAGGCTTGTAGACAATCATAAAGTCTCTGCACTGCTGACGCTAATAAAAATAAACACAGAAGGAAGGTGTACAGCAAAAGTATTACTTTAAAAATAATTGGTGATCTGGATGGGTAGAGAAAACAGCTGTGCATGGCACAAGCTGGGCCCTGGAAGTGATGAAGCAAGACAAATACTTATGTGGAAAAACAAACTAGTCTGGAATGGGAAAATCAGGGAGGCAATGCCCTGAGCATTTCTACTACTTTACCAGGCAAAACCTGTCAAAGAGAGTATTTGCTGTGCATATATCAAGATGCCTTTCCTGTGCTCTAAACTACGGCTGGACAATTCTGCTCACAGAGTGAGTGAGTGAGTGAGTGGACCTTAGATCTCAGTTGAAAGTTGAAAGTAGTTCCAGGAGGCAGCCAAGCCCAGTTCTCAGCCTACCTGTGGTGGGATACCAAGTGTAAACTCCTGAAATCTCTTTGCCAGTGATTCTCCAACCTCAGAGTGCTTCTAGGTTTGAGTTGTTCGCAGAAGGATTTCATTCACATATCACTGCAACAGCTTCAGCTTTTGCTGACCTAAGAAGTAAATGCCAGGCGCTTTCACTGGTCATTCAATAGACATACCAGAACCTTCTCATGGCCTAAGTCCCATACAGTGAGCAGACATCAGGAACCTGATTAAAAGCTGGGCTAAATGCCCTGCAAAAGCAGGACTGAAACCAATCTTCTCAGACTGAGAAGCAAGCACTTCCATGTTGAACTTTAAGATCCATTACCATTCTTAAGCCCCATCACAAGCCCACTACCACATGTGCAATTCCTTCTCTTACTCAATCCAATTTACCCACACAACACATATTTCTTAACATTCGCTCCTCTAAACACTTCTTTCAGTCTGATTTTCCTAACTTTTTTCTCTTCTCAACTTCTATCCTGCCTCCTAAAAAGCAGTCATCACTGGTTTGTGCATAATTATTATCCCCATACAGGTAGAATCAATCTGAATTTTCAGGCTGACAAAAAGATTTTCCATTAAAGAGACAAAACAAAAAAAGAAGCACTGACTTGATATTTTGCACAACTCATTTTCCTTCCTATATTGATAGAACAGGGGTATGAGAAGGGGTATGATCTCTTAAATACAAACTCTAGCAGCTTAAGAATTGCATGACAACAAATAGAATTATATTTTTTCATAAATAACCTTTACCCTTGTACCACTGCTTATCAATATCAACACTGTCATACGCATAGTAAATCCAGTAATCCCACCCCCTCAGCCTTGTTGCCTGATATTTCTTTCTACAACTTAGTGTGTCTTTAATTAGATCACACCATTCTTAGAGCAGCAACTGTGTGTTTTCACTTTTACAGGAAATTGCTGGCCTCCTTGGTGGGCTGACTAAATGACAAACGCAGTAATAACAAACCAACTGATCCTCTTCAACAGGAATTGCAGAGAAGGCCTGTTGACTCAAACACATAAGAGTGAAAGTACGTAACTGATTTGAAAGGAAATAAACTCTTCTGTGGAGGAAATACTGACGAAAACCATTCTTTCCATGAATAATTTTAAAATTGAAGTTCAAACAAATCCTAAAAAGTGGCAACTTTGCTGTTGTTGGAAAGAAAGGTCTGTCAGAGGATGCAAGCAAAAGAAAGAAGTGGGAAGAGCTGGCTTTATCAGATGCATAGAAGGGGAGGAGCGTATCTGAAATCTTGGTTCTAGCAGTTTGCTTTAACTTATGTCTTTTTGCCCTCTCAACCTCAAATTAAATGATTTACCCTTCTCATTAAAATTACACCTTCTATGGGTGAATTTTGCTCATAGTAAATCAGATTTCACATATCCAGTGATACTGAAAGGGATTAATTTCTGGATTGAGACACTTTGAGGTCTAGTCTATACAAAGATGACCCCTCTGTGTGCCACAGTCTGAGTTCACAATCCCGTCTGTGGATGTCAGTTTTGTCTATACAGACAGCATGAAGCAATTCAGCTAACCCTAAATTATACTGAAAGTAAATGCTCTTTTGAGCTTGCTCACTCTAAACTGTACTTTGGGAGCTTAGATACCAAGTTTTAAACTCAGGTACCCACACATAGACATTTATTGCCATCTAAGACACCACAGGATATCTCTCTGAGCCTCCAGCTGCTGGAACAAAGACATAGGTTCTGTGCCAAATCTTCCCATCCTACTGAGCATCCTGGACTCCACGGCATCTCAAGTAGCATGAGACCATTGTATTGAAAGGGTTACCTCGGCCCCTAGGACACATGTTGATGTGGAGGCACCTAGATTTAAGAGATGGATAGATTTTTTTTTTTCTACTTTAAAACACTGCAGTTAATTTAGGTTGAAAGTCTTTGTTACTGGTAACTGAAAGGTGAGGGGTGGGCCTTTTTCCTTCTATCTGACAGTCCTTCATCAGCTTGCTAGTACAATCTTCTGTTACTGGGTGGGTAGGACTCAGATCCCTGCTTCCAAACACACATACTACCTTGATTTCAATGGGATTTTGGCATCAGTCTGAAGGGCTTTTCTCTTTGCCAGGAAAGCACTAATAATATGTTACAAATAGTCCTTCCCTAAAGTGAACATGTGGTTGGTTGACCCTGGCTGGATACCAGGTGCCCACCAAACTGCTTAATCGCTCCCCACCTCAGATGGACAGTGAAGAGAAATAAATAATATAAGACTGGTGGGTCAAGATAAGGACAGGGAGAGGTCACTCATCAATTACCATCACAGGCAAAAAAGACTTGGAGAAATTAGTTTAATTTATTATCAATCAAACTAGAGTCAGATAAGGAGAAATAAAACCAAATCTTAAAAATACCTTCCCTTCACCTTCCTTTCTTCCTGGACTCAACTCTATTCCTGATTTTCTCTACTTCTTGCCCCGCCAGTGGTGCAGAAGGATGGGGGATGGGGGTTGCAGTCCATTCATCACACATTGTTAATGATGGTCCTTCCTCCGGGGAAGGACTTGTCATGCTCTTCCCCTGCTCCATTGTGGTGTACCTCCCACAGGTGACATTCCTCCACAAACTTCTCCAGTGTGGGTCTTTCCCACAGGCTGTAGTTTTTCATTAACTGCTCCAGCATGTATCACAAGCCCTGTCAGAAAACCTGCTCCAGTGTGGGCTCCTCTCTCCACAGGTCCACAGGTCCTGCTAGGAGCCTGCTCCAGTGTGGGCTTCCCAAAGGGTTGCAGCCTCCTTTGGGCATCCATCTGCTCTGGCATGGGGTCCTCCATGGGCTGCAGGTGGATATCTGCTTCACTGTGCACCTCCATGGACAGCCTGCCTCACCATGGTCTTCACTATGTGCTACAGGGGACTCTCTGCTCCAGTGCCTGGAGCACCTACTCCCCCTCCTTCACTGACTTTGGTGTCTGCAGGCTTGTTTCTCTCACATTTTCTCAATTCCCTCTCCAGCTGCTGCGTGCAGCAGCTTTCTTCCCCTTCTTAAATATATTATCACAGAGGTCCTACCAATATTGCTGATTTGCTCGGTCTTGGCCAGTGGCAGGTCCGTCTTGGAGCCAACTGTCACTGGCTCTATCGGACATAGGGGAAGCTTCTAGCAGCTTCCCACAGGAGACACCCCTGTAGTCCCCCACAGCTACCAAACCCTTGCTATGCAAACTCAATACAGGAGAAAACACTGACCAGCTTACAGATCACCTACACAAAGTGGCTTGTACTACAGTTTATGGACACCAGTGAAAATGTGCATATTTTAAAGGGAAAGCTCTCTGTGTGGTGAGTGCATCTTGTGCTTTGTGGTAGCACAATAATAAAACCACTGCAACTGGCCTTTCTCCAAGGAGCAGGGCAAATCAGTGTTTTTAAAGGCAGTCTGTTACAATATGAGTGGGACCTACCAATTCCTGAAATCCTTGAAATTTTAGTAATCTGCTCATTTTTTTCCTGAAACTGGTACTATATCAGAATACTTTAATTCACTTTCCAGTGCAAGGGAACCAATATGCTAGACATCACTGAAGACATACTTAAAACACAGCCAAAAGAGAATATATCACTTATCTGGTGTAGTATGACTTCATGGTAAAGGACTTTCATGGGACCTGGGTAGATATTCCTTATACTGTGTGTTCCTTATGATCAGTTTTGACAATGTACTTCACCGGGAGAATTGAAACGTCCAATTTAAACTGACCCTCAACGTACAGTTCTTTAGGGGAAACACTTCACAAAGGTTTTAAACCTTGATCAATCTTGAAATGAAACAGTACAAAAATTATAAGGGAAAACATGGTATACTTAGGTTTGGAGCCATCCAACTTCAGCTTTAGTCAGGGACCCAAATGTGAGGTATTTAATCTAAGCTACCTGTCTAGGCTCCATTTACAGTCAGTGGTGAGAGGTAATTAAGTAGTAGGTACCTGAAGAGGGTAATTCAACACACCTATTTTAAACACATAATTTAGGATTGAAGAAACTAATGTTTGTAGGTGCCCTGCTCTATCCACTGACTTAAGGGGAAGAGTAGTATGCTGCTGCAGAAGATACCTAACTTCTAAATGAGATTGATTAATGAGGTTAAATGAGATTAATTAATCTTTTCCTTATGTGCTTAATACAGCATATTTATAACAGGCAAAAAGAAAGAGGTAAAGGGAACGGAACAGAGTGGAATCAGACTGATCAATCTTGTATATTTTTCTGCAAACAAGGCCAAATACTAATGGAATAAATGTGAGGTTGGTTGTTACTAGATTGCCAAAAAATAAAAAAAAAAAAACACAACAAGATTTCTTATCATCAAAGTTTATGTAGTGAAGATAGATCATAAATCCAAAATAGCATGCATGTTGAATATTTAGTAGTGTAACTGAGATCATAATGCATCCCTCTGTGGTTTAAATAGACCTAATATGGTGCACAACAGTTTTTTTCAGTTTCTGTTCAAAGCTGAATTTCACCCATAGTAAATTAGAATTCTCTGGCAACTTGCCCATAACCTTTAAACTTTTCTGGTCAATGACCTTAATACACAAAGGCTTTTTATCAGTAAACTAAGTCTGGATGGGAACCAAACTCCGACTCTTACTCCTTCTCCATGCCACAACATTTTTGTAAAGCTGAACAAACATATTACACCAAACCCAGGGCTTTGATGTATAAACACCAATATACTATATTAACACAAAACAGTCCAAAAATAAGACAATTATAGCCAAATTATTTCTGCAGTATGCAATAGCTAAACAATGCAATATCTTTACCTGAAAAGATACTGCGTAACTGCAATCTGTATTTAAGAGGTATCTGAAATGGATTATTATTCTTGTTTTTATTTTTTTCTTTATTTTTTCCCCTATGCATTCATAACTAAAAATAAAAACGAATTGTAAGCCTGACAGTCTCATTTCAGAGACTTCCTGTGACAACTATTAAAAGATCATCATCACATATGCAGATTTGCAGAAATTAGGTTACCTGAAAAGGCTTTTGTTATCTGGCATAATCCCTCTTTTCTGCAAAGGAAATGTTGTATTTCTGGAATTAGGTTTACCTGTATGTAAAAAGAGAAGCTTTAATGATTTAATTCATAAAAGTGCTCTTTTTCCTGAAGCATTCAATGGGTTTGTGTTTAATTTGTCAGAGACACCTCATGTGCAAAACTCCTGTCAGTGTCAGAAGGAAATTACATTGCCACCCCTGCAATATGGGATAATTAAGTGAAAGTCTGGGCTCCTCCTCCATGGCCATCATAAAACAAAATTTTAGACTTATGGCTCTCCTTCTGGCTGCTGAGTTTTCACCCCTTCCCTGCCGCCTTTTCAATTTCTGCAGCTTCTCTGTTCTCTGCCAGTTATCAATCACTGTCTCTGCCTGCATGGAAATAGCTTATGCCTCTTGAATTACTGTGCTTGGGAACAGTGGCAACCTAACGTAGCGAAACCACATCCAGGCCCTGCAACAAAGAACCGTGTTGCAGCATGGTATGGACATGCCAGCTGTCAGTAATGTTAGTCCAATATTTAAAGTTATCCAGAGATATGGGCCATCTGGTTTAAGTCCCCGCTGTGCTGCAGACTTACTGAGAGAAACTGGACAACTCCTTTGATCACCTTCTGTCTCAGTCATTCATGTGTGAAACTTCTGGACATTGCAGAGTGCTGTAAGGATTATTATACTCCACAGTATTAGATGCTCAGATATGATAATGTGGGTGGAATGAGCAAAAGGCAGTTTACAGAAGCCTGGTGTGTTTTATGATCTGAAGTCTGAATCCAAAGCATGTATATTCCTAGCAAAATGGAACGACTATAGAAATTTCACTTTGTATAGACTTAGATAAGGCATCCTGTTCCAGAGAACTCCAGTGTACGTTCCTCGCTCTGACTTCTGTGGACATGCAGTGGTTTTTTGTGTCCCACAAACTTCGTTCCTGGACTAAATACCTTTTAAAAGCAGGTCTATTTGTCTCAGTCTCTCAAATCTGAATCTATACTTTTGGTCTTGCCATTATTTTCTGTGTCATTTTACTTGAAATATAAGCCAAACTCTATACACAGTTTGTTCGCATTTTTTCAAAGACCTCAGTTTAAGTCACTTACATATTTATACCAACAGATCAGGTGCTTATTTAGGCATTTACATATCTAAGTAACCTAAACTGTGCCCACAACATGCTCAAGTGGAAAAAATTAAAAAAAAAAGAATTGTGAAAATACCAAGAAATATCGGCACTGCTTACTGTGAGTAAGCAGATTGCAGTGCCAGAGCAAGGAACTCCCATGAAGGCCCTGGAGGAGGACACTGATCCAGCTCACACATTATCAATCGTAGGAGCACTGTCATTGTTTGGAGAGGCGTCTAAGTTATGTTCACAAAGGAGCAATTATGTTAGATGAAACTCAATAGTGATATAAGGTGTGAAGCCTAAACTGGTCCAGCTTTGTCTTCTGTCTATGCTATTATTCTGAAATGTTGCATGAATTCGCTAGTTGTTTCTCCCCATTTCTAAATTGTTTTCTTCAATGGAGTAAATTGCTTAAATTTCCCTTAACTTCTGTAGTCACTTTTGCTGCCTGACATGCTGGTTGAGGGTGGCCAAGAACACAAAAGTTCAAGCCAAAGAAGAGAAAATGAAACCTTCACATGCAGTTGTAACAATTTCCAGTATTTACACTGAAATACTTACATCCAAAATAACATACTATGTCCAAATGAGAAAATACTTTTGATCATTGGGTGTGATATAAAGAAGAATGAAATGTTGTTATCTGACAAGTATTTCTCAGTAGATAGGAAACTTGAAAAAAACATTTTATTGCTGTTATACCATGCTGCTGCAGTAAAAAATAAGCATTAGATACTTTTCTTTTTAAGAGTGAGTGCTGAAAATTTGAGCTAGTCCTGTCATCTCTTTCCTACAAAGAATCACACAATAATCTCTTACCTTCTGGAATAACTCTAGATGATGCAAGTCTTCTATTTGAATGCAGCCAGTGCCATCATTTTTTCTGGAAGATAAGCAGATCAAAAGATCCCAAGGGCTTATACCACCTATCAGGAAGGAAAAGAAGCATACTGAGAAAGAAAATATCATGCAATTCCTATTTGAACAAAAAGTACTTTGAACCAAATCCTGAGGAACAGCAAACTGTTGGAGTGCTACATACAGGAACAGCTACAGGTGGCAGAAGGGAAAAAGACATATTCACTACCATAGTTCAAGCTTTGGAACTGTATTTCGCAGTTGGTATCTCCTGTTTTACCTGCATACTGATGTGCAGTCCACTGGTGTCTGACCTGTTTAGCATTCAGAAATGAAAAGGTTTAATAATATGGTGCTGCTTTAATTTTTTTTTTTTTTCCTGAACTCTGCAGCATGCACACTTAAAACATCCACTATATGCAGCATGATCTGAGGTCTTTCATTACTGGGAAATAAATTTTACAGGAAGTAATACTGGTCATGCTAATGCAAACAGAAGGAATTTCTAGCCTGAATTTTGGTATAGCAGCTTCCTAAATATTAGACACTGGATTGCTAACATCTAGAACGGGTTTAGAAGTGGGAATTACTTGCACTGAGCAAGTAGCTAGCTTCTGAGCTAGCTCCGATGTATCTTTTCTGGGGCAAAACTGACCTGTGAGGCCATGGCGTTCTATTATCAGGAAGCAAGCAACTCCAAA
Source organism: Bucorvus abyssinicus (assembly GCA_009769605.1). Lineage (NCBI taxonomy): Eukaryota > Metazoa > Chordata > Aves > Bucerotiformes > Bucorvidae > Bucorvus > Bucorvus abyssinicus. The sequence goes on from CM020025.1 coordinate 25,125,972, forward strand.
GTCAGAGATGACTGATTGAAAAAGACAAAACTCAACTGCACCAATTAAAATACCATTATGGATTAGAAGATACAAATAGGTCTTGGAGTTTGCCCATATTGCAGCATGTGACATGATGTAGAAATGCCAATGTAGTTTCAGATGAGCTCAGTCAGCTTCCTCAAGGGGTTATTTGTTTTCTTCTGTATACAGCTTTCATAATATGGACTAGTTAGAAATAGTGGCAGCTCTCAAAAGATTGACAGAGTCATTGCATCTGCTGAGGACGCCATGAACACGTTCAATAAAGGGTAAACCATTTCAGTGACAGTATGACAATTAAAGAACAGAAAGGGCAGCCAGAGAAGCTGTGCAGCATCCAAGGCAGGGTATAGCATCAGGTCAAAGCTCTCTGCAGTACAGCTATTGCAGTGACTGGTCGGTTTGTTCATTTTCCCAAGGTTGGGGAATTTACATGTATTTTACTCCACTTTTTGTGCTATTCATCTGTGATACCTTCCTAATCTTATTAGATTACTCCCTAAATTTGGTCCCGCTGGTGGCCCACAGAGATATTTATTTTGGCTGATTTCCCTTTCCAAAATGTAATTTTTTCCTTTCCTAATCCCAATCACAAATGCCAGGCAGGGTGAAGATTTCACTTAAGGAGATTTAACACTCAATTTATGTTCAGTAATGAACAGATTGAGCAGAATGGATCCAGACTATGAAAGTAACTATCACCTTTTTTATGTTTATAAGGAGTATGACAAAGCTGAAGAGATGAATTTTCAGTTATGCTGCATCCATTACTGTAAAGAATTCTTCAATTTCACTTTATGAGAGCCAGTACTATGGTATAAAAATAATTAAGGCATGCAAAATCCAGTCAAGACAGATTCACTACGTGCTCCTTTGTAAAAGAAACAAACAAAAAACTGCAGGTAGATAAAAATGGCACAGATAGCAAATAAATGAAACATTAAAGAAACGTACAAGCAAATACTTCATTTTAGTGCAAAAGATTGACAGTGTTAACAACATACTCAATGACCTCACCAGCTATGTAATTATCAGATAAGCAAGATGTTGTGCCTTTGACTAGTAAACACCTTTGAATAAATCATTATAATTACATATAAAGCACAATGCCTAGCTCTGTGCAAATTGAAAGGGAGCTGGAGGGAACTCCATTTCTCAGGAATAGTTCATTTCCTTCCCTTGTTTATTGTTACACACCCTGGCCAGGGATGAATTTGATCCCTAACTCCAAAGGATACGCTGGACTGTGTAAAATCTGTCTTTAGGACAGAGCAGAGAGATTGATATGAATGTACCAAGAGAAGAAAAGGAAAAAGGGTCCTCAGACCTAGTATGTTTCTGAGCCAGTGCCCCGGAAGCAGAACAGTTAACAGCTAGGAACAATTTTTCAGGAGGGGTTGAATGCCTGCCATTACTTGTGTTTTCTATTTAGAGTAATTGGACATCTCGCCAGTTATTTCAGTACAGAACAATCAGAACTGAAACATGTCTATTTATAGGAAACAGGAGACTTCCTATTCGAAAAACAGCGTGCACCTAGTGCTGTCTCTCAGATTCAGGCTGACAGAGCAGTCTTCTACTTAAATGTATCAATACATTCCTCATCAACTACACTTGAAAAAATGTTCTTGGAAAACAAAAATGAAAGAGGCATGTGTTACAACAGTTAGTTCTGGAACAGAATTCAAAACAGAATTTGCCTATGTCATGACTCTAACAGCTTAACATTTGGGGAAAATGAACACCTACAATCATGAGACCATGAGTCTACTTCCCTTCTGCAAATGTAATAATTAAAAATCTATATCTCAGTGAAAAAAGTGCTAGTGTTATTAATATTCCAGTGAGACCAAATGGCCCAGGCAAAGGATCCCAAGCTGTCAAGCACTGTATTTTAACACAGAAGATCCCTTTCACAGAATTTATTTCTAAAGTAAAGCAAGATACAACATGTGAAATAAAATATTCTGCAATAAAAGAGAAAGAAAGAATAAAATTGACAGTAGTATCACCAGTCGTCTGCATGGAAAAACTTGTGTTTCAAAATGTTTTTAGAGATGTTTAATGAAGAAGCATTAATAACATCCATATTATTCCATCTTCAATGTACACATTGTTTTGCTGGTTTCCTGCAGACTTCACACTAGAAGCAGGCTGTGACAGGACATTTGAAGTGGAAGGTTAAAATGGATACTTCATATCTGAACAATTAACTACTAGCAATTTGTCTGAAGCTTTTTCCATGCAAAGGGCTTTGTCTACAGTTGCAGAAATCTTTTTGCTTTATTCAACAAACCAGTGGAGCTCAGCATGCAGGAGCAACAGACCAGTTAAACAGCATGAAGTCCCACCTTATGGAGATAGTCTCTACTGCTGTGTATTACTTTGCAATTGGACAAGCAGAAGAGTGGTAACTTAAGAGGAGAATAAGCAATAGTATGTTCATCCCCTGTCTGAGCATCCTTTTAAAACATGATTTTTTAATTCAGCCTTTTAATTAAGGCCTTGCCTACACAAGGAATGTTCATGTGCAGAATTACATCTTAATTTTCCAGGAAACTGAGCTTAATGTGGATACAGTTTAGGCTGGCATCATGATCCTTTTATTCATCTGTCTTTTTTTTTTGCCAGGTCTGTCTCTCTCCTCTCCTCTAGTCTTTATAGCCCTGTATTGCAGTCCCACCTTAAAAAGTGTTTGTGTTTACCTGAGAATATCATCCCGAGTGGCTAATCCAGGAATCAGTAGCACAGCCTACTTTAATTCCAGTCTGCTGTGACCACCACCTCTTATTCTGAATGAGTCAAAGTACCTGCTAGTCAATTCAGAGAGCAATAGGTTCCAACTGAAAATTGTGTATATACATATATATATAATGCACAGCTTACAATTTTCAACAAGATACCACTGTTTTCATTGGCTTTGACTTGTCACTTGGAATAATTAAAATGGTTACTGTGGAAAAACAATTTAAAAGATAATAAAGTAGGGAGAAAAACAAACATGTTTTTTAGCAGCAGTGGAAATAGCAATCCAGAGACCAATAAAAACATTTAACTTTTTCTATAAAAATATTTTGCAGTGAGTATTCTGGTATCATAGATCAAAGTAAACAAACAAAATGAGAATGGTAGGATTTAGTGGGGTTTTAAGCTTACAATATACATATTTTATAGAAGAACTTCAAGAATTTCTGAAAGTGATTTCTAAAATGGAGTGATCTTATTTCAGCCTTTGAAATCATCATGTTCTACCCATGGACTATGTACGGCATTGGAGGCTGGATTTTGCAGGACAATCGTTAGATGCATGCAGCTCCATGGAAGTTTTAATATCTTACATGTGTACACAGAAAAATATTATTTGATTTAACTGAATAAGTAAGTTTCATCTCAATATCATAGGTTGAAATTTCATTTTTCAGTGTTAAAGTCTCCCTCCTGAATTTTGAAATGAGAGAATCTTGAAAATCAAATAAAATTTTCATCTTCTATGCTCATCTTCCTGTACCTCATTCATTCTTGGAAATTAAAAGGATGATCAACCTTTTTTTTTATTTTCACTTCTAACCAATTTGCAATTTTGCACTTGCTCACACCATCGCCCTAAAATTAATCAATTTACAAACACTAGAGGATAAGAAGATGTCAAGAAACAGCCAACATTTGTTTGACAAGAACATATCATGTAAAGCTAGTTTAATTTCTTCTGACAGAGTAACTGATTTAGTAAACAAAGGAAATAGTAGCAATGAAACACTTTGACTTTAATGAGTCTTTAGACGCTACTTCCACACAACGTACCTATAAGGTGAGGGCAAAGCTATTTGAAAAAATGAAGTCTTCACTATCAAAGTGGATTATTTTTGAGCAGAACCTCAAAGGATACACCACTGTACATTTGGTTCTGTTCACATTTTTCAGTAACAAATTGAATCATGGAATAGTAAGTGCTTTTAGGAATAGCAAAGGACACCAAGTTGAGGGGAAGTATAAGGACTTTGGCAGACATGATCAGAATTCAAGATAATTTTGATAAATAGTCCAAATTCAAGCTGAGGAAATACAAAACAAGTTAAAAATACCACAATTCTGAAGGAGAAATCAGATGGACAGACAAAATTGGCCACAGAGCACTACTGCAAAAAAAAGGACCAGATTCACAAACTGAGTATGAATAAGCAATATAATTCTGTCACAAAAACCCCAACACCACAAATATCAATAACTCTGGAGTTGTTGGCAAAGCTTTACTGGTGCTTAAAGAATTGAATCCTCCATTTTAGAATTTCAGTTTGAATTTACTCCATGTCAATTCCCATAGAATTCTAAATGCTATGGTCTATTTCATTATAATCATAACCCCGCGGACATTAAGAATTGTAGCCAAACCTGTTTATGAGCATTACATACAAGGATCAGGGGTTAATCCTTATGCTGCAGTTGGCCTTGATCATACCTTACCAGTAACACTGTTTCCCAGCGTTGGTTAACACAATTTCAGCAGAGGAATTCCTTCACAAAAAGGAAGTGGGTTTTGGAAGACCTTGTGCTGGATCTGACTGGAATGGAGTTAACCCTCTCCCTAGCCAACCACACAGTGCTGTCTTTTCAATTTCTTACCAAACCAGTGTTCATAATGCACCAATGTTTTAGCTATTGCTGAGCAGTGTTTGTCGTGTCAGCACCTTCTCTGAATGCCACTCTGACTTGCAGCGAGTAGGCTGGGCAAGAGGCTGGGAAGGGGCACAGCCAGGACAGCTGACTCCAGCTGACCAAAGGGATATTCCATACCATATGATGTTGTATTGAGCAATAATAGCTGGAGGAAGAAGGAGGAAGGGGTTATGTTTGGAGTGATGGCATTTGCCTTCCCAAGTAACCGTTAGAGGTGATGCAGCCCTGCTTTCCTGGAGATGGCTGAACACCTGCCTGACGATGGGAAACAGTGACTGAATTCCTTGTTTTGCTTTGTTTGTGTGCGTGGCTTTTGCTTTACCTACTAAACTGTCTTTATCTCAACCCACAAGTTTTCTCACTTTACCCATCCGATTCTCTCCCCCATCCCACTGGGGAGGAGCGAGCAAGCAGCTGGGTGGTGCTTAGCTGCTGGCTGAGGTGAAACCACAACATCATAGACTGAATTTTTATCCATCCAAAATCAATTGTCCTCTTTAATCACTGGACGCAGGACACAAAACAAATGTTTTAATTTGCAGCAAAGATTATATAAAGAAAAGTTTCTAACCACAAGAGTGGAGTACTGGAATATGTTACTTTAAGGAGACTACAGAAACTCTGCCAAGGGAGATCCTAAGATTTGTACATGATGTTTTTTTAAAAGAAATTTCCCTCAGCTCTGAGTTGCATGGATGTGAAGAGAGGATTTTCAGAAAAAGTCATTGTTTAGGTACTGATGCATTAAACTGTATTCAAATATACTTTTGGCATTTTGTAATCCTGATCTGTAAAAAAAAAAAAAGTAAGTTTTAGCTTCATGAATCAGGAGTCCTCATAATCTACAGGGGAAAAAAAACAGTCAAACTCCTCTACTGCAGGGTAATGGACTGAGCACCAATCGAACTGAGTTTGGTGATGAGGCACATATTTATGGGAGTAGCTGCTTCTGTACAAATCCAACTTTAAACAAGAGAGAGGAATATGTTTTACAAAGCAGTCTTCATCCCTGCCATGTAGTCAGTTTATAGGAGCCAATATTTTGTGAGTCAAGAGTTTAGAGTGGGAGAACCCCCAAATGGCTGAAAGACAGAACTACTGCCTCACTGCCTGGGTCTGGACTCTGGCTGGATTTTGTGCCTCTCAGCATCTCAGAGGGCAGCAGCACCAGGCAGGCTGCATCACGGGGTTTGGAGACGTTGGAATTCTACACCTCTGTAGATCTGAGCTTCACTGATAACACTCCAGGAAAAAATATCCTTTGAAGCTTATTTCTGGTTATGGCAGCTAGGCTGTCTCACTTGTGCGAAGATCAGAATGCCACTCGTTGACTGAATGCTTTCTCTTTGTCAGCGATATGGCCTTCTTACAAGTTTTTGATATCACTGTTTCATTTGTAGGGCTTTCCCTAAAGGAATGTCTCATATCTAAGTGTGCAGGAATTTTCTCCTTAAAGTAGTTACTGAAAGTATTTAAATTTTTCTTTTGGCATGGCTCTTGATAGTCATGAGCTATCACCAATTTGAACTCACTATGACAACAATGAAGAAATTATAATTCTGCTTAGTGAAGATAGCTTAGGAAAAGACAGTGAGGTTTCTGTTATTTTCTCAACTATTCTGCAAAGCAGCTGGTCACTTGTCTATGAGCAAACCTTTCACTGTACTGTACTCTGCCATAACACACAGTTCAGTCCAGTAACCACCGGCTTAACTAGACAAGTTAGGCTGAAATCTTTTGGCACATTGACTGCTGTGTAGTATTGTAAGTGTAAAAAAAATACCCCACCCTATGTATGAGGCTGAGATTGCTGGACGCAGTCAATTCATTCACAAAATACTCCATACAGTTGCTGTATGGCTGCCAGGGGAAGGCTGCAGGAATCCTGAGGACAGTCACTATTCACTCCCCTTGAGAATGATCAGGGGGGGTTTTTTTGGCTCAGCTACACCCTAACTAAGAGCATCTGAAGTGCCAAGGGAAGCATTCTTTGTGAAAGAGAGACTGGCATGAACCAAGTGGAACCAGTCTAATTCCAAGGACAGCTCATCTGTCCCTGAAGAGCTTACCACAAAACATTACCCTGTGCTCAAGAATTAATGCACAGTCACATCTGAGTTCAGCATTTGGGGAGTGAAATAGCCATTTGAAGTCCCATCACAGTGCCTTGCCCATAGAAACAGGGTAATGCTTGACTCTTCTGTATCTCTGCTGCAAATACTGCGGAGAGATGTTAGGTCTAACTACAAACAGGGAGGCATAATGCTTCCACTCTTGTCTGAAAAAAAAAAGATAGGGTTATTTTATTACTGTTTCCTTATATCAGGAATGGCCAGGCTGCAGGCCTGCTTTTCTTGTCAGTCCAAAGCAGAATTCTAAACATTACAAAAATCAATTAGTGCAACAAGCCAAGAGTTACCTGTCTCTCCCAGAACTCTTCTCAAATTTGGCAAGATGTTTCCTTTTTTCCACCTGGTCTCAGCCTCTAAAACTGCCTTGGACCTATTTACCAAGTCAATCAGTTATCGTCTTCCTTACCAGAGTAATTGATAATACAAGGCAGATCACTTTCTTTAAAAGAAGCAAAAGAAATCTATTGCAGGCATAAATACAAGAATGGAGAAGAGACAGGACGATTCTTTATTTATATCATTTTCAGTCATGCAATAGATTAATGATCCTTTATTCAATCAACAAATTACTCTACTATAAGAGACAACCAAAAAAGAATTTGCAGACCTACAGCAAATAATTTAAAGCAGTGTTTTTCAATTTGCAGATAACTGTTAGACAACAAAAGGTAGTGCAAATTGCAGTATTATTAAAATATATCCATATAATTTTCTGTGCAACAAAAGAATGAGCAGAATACTGGGAATAAAAGTAACAAAAGTACGTTCAAAAATTTTGTTACTCTGACATGGAGAGAAGGGTACTGCAGTATGTAAGAGAGGTGCATTAAGTTGTTTTTAGTCTAGCAGGGCCAGACTGTGTCAGGCTAAGAATAATTCTCCACTGAGTTGTATTACAGATTGTAACTCTAACAACCTATAGGTTTTATCACAGCATAACCTGTCAACTCAAGCTATGAAAATATGCTGTCAAAATACTTTCTGAGCTACAGTAGAGTTTGGTAGCAAACAAAAGGAAAATATGCAGTCCTGACCCAATGGCAAACACATCAGAGCAATTCAAACACTCAGGCTTGTTATTTCACTTCTGTGCTTACGCACCATGTTTTGGATGAATATTCAGATTACTCTGGTATGCTCTCCACACACGGGCACTTTCTGCATAGCAAGTCTCAGTGAAAACAAAAGCATCTAGTAATTCAATAAGGTGTTCTGTACTTGTATGCAAGCTAAAAAGGTTTACAACCCTAGTTGCTCCCAAATGCTGGAATTCTATACATATTTAATGTACCAGGTAGGCTACCACCGTCAAAGCTGCTAGAATTGTTTCTCACTCTCACATGAAAGCATTGTGGGATCGAGAGCTGACCTTCTCTGAGATGGAAGTACTCGGTACCTAGTGAAAGCATACAGCTGTCACAGGTTTTCCAAAGCTCAGCTAATCCATCTGTGTAGGTCCTTCCTTACCTGCTGTGAATGGGGAGAAGGAAACTGTCTAACAGAAAAGCCAGTCTGACAGATACTAGAGACAGGATACTGACAGTGGACTGGGATGAAGAACCAGGGGAAAACTGGAAAGACAGGATGTGCATGTGGGGAGGAGGAGGATCATGGAGTTGAAGCTCATGAGTAGGGCAACTCTATAGTTAAGGAAGCTATTGTCCATATGCTCCACCTGTCATAGGCGCTGGAAAATTTGCAATGACATCCCTTTCCTGGTAGCAGGGTTTGGGGCTGAGCATGAGAGGTAGCAGTGTGCCATGCATGGATCAAAGAAAAGAAATCAAAATATTACCAGATTTTTACATGTTCATCCTGCTGAGGGAGGAAAACCACCCTGCTTTATACAATGAGGAAGAGGGTGCTTGGCTCTCCAAGCCTCAGCTGAGGGGGAAGAATAGCTCCACTCTGCTTTGTGCAAAGTAAGAAGACTCTGCCTGACAAAATTGCCTTCGGACAGCCCTCACTGCTACATGATTCAAGTTATTCTAATTGATAACTCTTGGGACTATACCCAGGAAAGAACTTCGCATCCCTGTTCTGTGCATCCTAAGACAAAGTCATGTGAAAAAGCAGCATGCAGGCATGAAGTGGAATGTATCATGAGTGAGTGAGTCAAATCAAAATTGAAGTGAGTGCATGTCACAGCTTTTTAGTACCTAACTGTGTGCTGCTGTGTGCATATATATGCCCAGTCTGGCCTGATATTTATGATGTTCTTCAAGTTCTCCCACTGTTTATTATAAAGTTACTTTATTTGAACTTCAGATAACATAAAAAACGTAGCAGTTTACATGTGTGAGGTAGATAACTCTGTCACTCACAGACAAGAGGGGCAAAAGAAGGGAAACGAACACATGCAGCAATGAAGAACAGAGCAGGGACAGGAAAATTTTCTCTTGAGTGGATACAGAGATGTAAGATGAAAAACTGCGAGTCAATTGATGCAAAATCACCAGGATTCTAAAATTTTATTACAGAAACTTTTACTAAAACTCCATCTATTTTTTCGGGGAGAAAAAAATAAAGGAAATTTAGGCCTGAAGCTCTGTATTTTACTGCGAGAAACTCAGAGGAACATGTGTGACACTTTTCAGTTTTTCATGTCTTTGTTGCTGAATAAGCAGAATAGGAGTGCTGTGATCGATGGTTCTCTTATAAAAACCTCATCTATAGACATGCCCAATGGTGCCCAGAGGAACCACAACAGGTGGTGGAACGCAAATAACACCCTGCTCTGGCTGTTCCCAGGGACATCACAGGAGAGGGATCTGCCCACAAAACACTCTTCTTTCTCATGCACATGCACAGGCACAAGTGTACACACACACACACGTGAAGGAGCACAGAGGCACGATGTTTGGTGGGGAAACTCCAGTAATGCTGTCAGAAGACACAGGCCTCTGTCCTGCCCCACCCCCCAGCTGTCCCAGGAGGGACTCAGCACCAGTGCCCATCACAATGAATGAGTGGGAGCCCCAAAGCACCACTCCCACAACAGGACATGAGGAATCTGAGCTGAGAAGCCCTCTGAATGATGGCACTAATGAGAATTCATCATTGACTTTAAAGGGCAGAAATTGTGCTAGAGATAAGAAAACAGCCTCTTCCCTTCTATGGATATAGAGCAGCCTCAGGACAAGCAGCTAAGGAGTAGATGGGTTTATTTGTCTTAATGTCCTGTCTCATTCTAATTACAATGAATTAAGATAACAATTACAATGTTGGAAGTATGGTGTTTGATCCCCTATGCAAGAAACAAAGATATTTTAAAGTCCAAATGACAGCACTTGATCCAGTGATCAACCCTAATTAGTGCCAACCCTAATTAATGTATTAGGTTAATACCCAAGAGGCAGGAAACAATCAGAATACTGAGAAAGAGAAGCTTGGGAATAGAGGCAATGGCTAAACTAAACAGTGTCAGGACACAGGCTCAACCACTGGCTTGCAGTCATCTGCTCTGTTTGTTTTCTTCTCCCTGGGTGGCCATGCAATGCCCCAGGAGACCGAGCAAGCCAGTGACAGTTCCTAAAACTCAGCAAAGAGCAGGCCACCCTCAGACAGGGGAAACCAGTTTAGATACACGGACATGAGCCATACGGCATCACTTGTCCTCGGGACTAGGGAATTGACTCATTTTATTTATGAGTTACACAAAAACACAGAAGACAGCAATGCAATAATTAAGTCAAGAGAGAATTAAGTAAGAGAGATTTCCACTGTACAGCACGGATACTGTTTTCTATTCAGCACCCTACACTGCCTTTCAACTCTACTCACGTGGTGTGCCATGGTGTAGTGAAAGTCGGTGATACAGACATCATCATGACTACCATGTAGTGCATCCATGGAACATTGAAATTATCTCCCAAGCATTTTAAAGAAACCCAGGGTCAGATCTCCCACTTTTGAAGGTCGGCACCCCCACATTGTTAGATTTGTAAAAAATGTGTACTGTATCATCTGGGATGTAAATCAGATGTGTCATGGAGCTGGACAGAGAATCAAAAACCTGCTGCTTTCTCCTACCTCACACATGATCCTGTCATAAAGAGGGGAACCCAACTATTGTACAATTACCTTCTGTGCTAGTACTTTCTATTCTTAGAGCTTCCTCCAAAAGTCCTCTAACCTTTTTTCTAAAGCTATAGCACTTCATTCCAAGGGAAGATGAGGTTAACATGTGCCAAACTCTACATATTATAAAGTCCTTGTGTTCAGCCTACTCTTTACAGAAAATTACCTCAATTATTTTTTTGTCGAAGACTGATGTCTAGACAGGCTCCAGTGCTACTTTGCCTCACTGTGGTTGTGAAAACTGGAGTGAGGCCTTTTCCTTTTTTTGAGATAGTTGCTGAAACCAGATGGAAAAAAAAGGTATTTAAATGCCTAATTATTATTTGGACAGACAAATACTTCTTTATTTGATCAAAAATAGCTAGGTCTTGTTCTTATTTTGTCCATCAGCCTGTTTAACAAAGTACTTCAGTATGCTGATAGGTTTTCATTTTTCTTTCTTGTTAAAAAAATAAATAATGAATTGTAGCGAACAGTGGTTTCCTTCCAAATAAAGAAAAAATTGTGTTGTCTTATTTTACCATTTTACACTAAAAGTCCTTTTTTAAAAAAAACCTGATCGAGCTGTATTCTAACTGTCAGATCTAAAATAACTGTGGTTCTGCCAGATGCATCTTGCATTTTCTCAATGCAGAATAGAACTCAGTATATGCCAAGTACATACACAATTTGAGTAGCTGCTATAAATTAAAAATGAAACTCCTTTTTATAGCTAAATATTTACTTTGGAAAGCATTACCACAAATGTCAGAAACATAGTCATTACAACAAGCTTGTTATAGAAACACTTTATGCCCTGAATCATTTGTTTCAAACTTTACAAAATGAATACCACTTAGCTCTTCTGTCCTTCCCTCTATCAGAGTCTGAATATATTTTACTTATGTGAGGCACCTTTGAGGAAATATGTTAAGACTATCGTTTTTTAATCTTGCTACCAGTTAAGGTTGCTTAAATCCTATTCCTTTATTACTTTCAAATCCAAAATCTTTCCATATTTTGCCCTTCTGTTGTGAAAAATAGACTGTTTTGTAAGGAAACACGCCTGCCAAAGATGATAAAAATTAATTATATGTGGGCTTTTTTCCTTTCTAATCAAAGATAAGGTGTCACTTTTAGTAAGAGCTTTCTGTATGGAGTTTTTTCTTCCCCAGAAATCTGAAAGTTCTCATGACCAACTTGAAATGAGGGATAGTTAGTTTTGATTTCTGAGTGCGTCAGAGAGCTTCCTTTCTCTTCAACATCTGTGCAAACTAGGAGTACATCCAAATGGACAACCTCAGGGGCCGAATAGAAGAATGTTCAATATTACATTGAAAAATTAACTTTGAGGGAGTATAATGAACATCAGAAGGGTAGAATAACCATTTCCTTCATGAAGGAAAGGTTTGCATTTGATGTAAAATAAGCCAGTGTAACGATATGGTGCGTGAAATTTTCAGAAACATGTCCTAAACCGTGGGTGGCCATTGCACTTTTGATGTCTGGGGCGTTTTTGGGATGCAGCATTCAAAAGAGCTGTCAGCTGAAAGTGGTTGCAGCTGGATAAAGTTGGAATCTGAATCCAGGAATGGAGGGGGCTGGCTGCAAATTATGATTAAGGCCCACACAGTGTATAAGCTTTTTGCTATCTGAACCAATAAAAGTCATGGCAGCTAAAGTAAAAAAAAAAATTTGGTTTGGTTTCAGTGATCTGTAATGCCTCTACCTAAAATGGGAGCACAATGATGAAAGGCACTGCACTTCTCACAGCTGACCAGGGCTCAAAGCCAGCGAGTGCATCAAAAGGGTGTACAGCTTCCAGCAGCCAAAACACTGTGCAACACTAATGCAACAGTCCCTTAGAGAGTGCTCTGGCAGGACAGCTACAGGCTTCTGGCTAGACTAACTGTTACTCTCCCAGCACCTATATTAGTAGACAGTCATCTGACATTTAGGAACAGGCACATGTATTTATAAACCGGAGTCTCTACTTGAACCCTATCAGAGCCAGGATTCATTTCTTAAAGGGAAGCATTTTAAAAATGCTTCAATAAACAATTATCTGCTGTTACCTTCTTATCCCATAGGCTACCATTACAAATCATTGCCTCAAACTCTTTTACAGGATTTGCATGTTACTATTGTATTATAAAGCTTGTGTACTTATACCTTAATCCCTTGTATTTATTTAATTTCAGTGGACTCACACACTGTTGCTTTCCTTTGGCTGACGTGTGTATCTGCCTGGACACTGGTGTTTTTCAGATTCTATTAACATGACATAATTTATCCCAGCAAAGTTTTAATTTTAGTTCACTGTGTAATCAGTGTTTAATATTTTAATTATTGTAAGTTATAAGTCAGCCCAATAAAGACCACTCTCTCCTGGACTGCATGTTCTGTTTATATGAGTAAATTCAAAGAAAGGTATGTTTGGTAACTTTAAGACTAAATGCTCTATTTTGGTTTCAGCTTGACAAAGTTCAATGTCCTTACACTTTTGTTATGAACAAATAAAGAATTCCCTTTTCTCAAGGAAAAAAGAGTATTTGAAACAGGGATTTTAGTAAAATTCTAGAGAGGGTTTATTTTAGTGATACAAAAAACCAGTTGTGTGCTCTTCCGCTAGAAAACAATATGTTCTGCTAATAATTAGGAAGGAAAATACATATTGTACAGAAAAAATATATGGTGAGTTTAGATTTTCTAACAAGAAATGACAGCATCACATTAGAGAGCAGCATTTATTTGGGTATGTCAGAAACTGATCTGTCTTGTACAGAAGCCAGTGATGACTGTGGCATGAGAATAGGCATCCACTTTCAACTAGTTGGCAAATAGCCAGGTTTAATTGCTAAAAGCAAAACTAAAAAGTGATCAAGACAGTGTATGTTTCTGGTATACATTTTCTTCCTATAACTCTATGAACTTTCATTTGAAGGAAGCAGAACAAACTTAACAAAGATTATGCTTGTAACTCAGTATGCTCTGAGGATCACATTTCTACCTAATTAGCTTGTTTAGGAAGCTCCTTGCTTAACAACAGACAAAAAGAAAGCTTCTAAAAGCAACACCACGTTTTACTTGTCAAAACTTTGCCCAGGACTCACATGAAACACTTTTTGCATTAAGAAAACAACTGGTTTTGTATACTGTCAGCTATATATTTGTACTGACAGTTAACCAAAACGATTTTTGGAAGAGAAGTTATATCTGCTGGATTTGAAGATATACATATATTTGTATGGTAACCTACAAAATAATTCTGTAGTTAGCCTCGCCATTATTATTTCGCACAATATTTTAAATTATTTACTTATAACAGAATGATCTTGTGCTTTTGCTGGCATATTAGGATCTCCAGTACTGCTTATTTAACCTTTCCTCCACCGGGTTGTTTACATTTTCAGAACCTGATTTCAATTTACTTTAATTTTCTCAGAGGCTTTTGTATTTATAAAAGTTGAGCATCTTGTGACCTCTCAGTTCCTGACATTTCCTTTACTCTCCACTATGAAAAAGAACAAAAACCCCAGTGTCCCATTTCTGTTCCAAAAAAACTAAACTGCTTCCTTCAGTGGGCTGGTCCTTGTAATTGAAAATGGCAACCAGATGTTTACAGAACACACCAGCAATTTTCCTTGAGGCCTTTAGTCTTTTAATTGTCTGCTAAAGTTAGTTGGGTTTCATAGAAACTTGTCTGAGGCTGTAACAAACAGCAAGTAAAGTCTCCTTCTAACTGTACTCTGAACAATTAAAAATAAAAATATTAAATAAAAGTCAGAAATAATGCTACCTACTCCTGATAATGTATTTAAAATTCCACAGAAAACCACTGACAAAGGGAGGAGATTCGGTTCTCTTAGTACCGATTTTTACATGCTGTCCCAATTTCAGAGTATGTTATTTGCTTTCATCCTTCTCAAACTTCACCTGGCTACATTCTAAGCACCACTGATTTTGTGCTCCTTTCCCTCTTCCCCACTCCTGCCAGGAACACAGTCATAGATTTGGGTTTTTTGAGAATGGTTTGCATTTTAAGATGCTGGAAACTACATAGTGCTTGTCCCTCAGTTAAAGCCCTGAGTTACCACAGCTTATGCATACCTGAAATCTCTCCATCTGCTTTAGGAATAACTATGGTTTCCCTCTTCAGTTTCTTGTCTGCCTCACTCTCTCAAAGCTAGTTATAGACTTCAAGATGTTTGTGAGTCCATCGTGTTACCCCACAAGGGGACACACTGCACCCAAATCTCTTTACTTTGTATTTCAAGACCTCTAAGATGAACTGCTCCACAGCATCAGGGGATCCATTAGATTACTTCACTATCCTTACACCCAAAACAGCTTTCCTAATATCTAAAATAACTTTGTCATTTTTATTGTTGTTGTAGTACTTTGTGTCCTATGTACTACAGGCATGAAGAACAGATTGTTCTTTTTTCCTTTACAGCAGACTTTTTTTCTATTTTATGTTAACAAGTACCTCTATGCCCCCACTCATACCAGTCTTCACACTCATTGAAGAAAGACCATCACTGTGTCCTCCTGTCTCTACCACCTCCTCTCACTGTCATTACTTTTCCTTTGAAAAAGAAAAGCAAATGTCTGACAGTCACCAGACATGGCCCTGGGGCCCGCCTAAACCCGTGGCTGTAGTTTATTTTCTAATTAGCAGCCCTGAGGAAAATATTACTGGCTGCACTGATGAAGTAGCACTTCTGCAAGTTCCAACCTCGCTGCTGGCCAGATGTCAGCAATTAAGCTGATTCTTCTGGTGATTTAGCCTTTGGTCAACAGTATGACTAGGGAGGAGTACTAGAGGTGATACAATATGCTAAAGGAACAACATAAACACAGCAAGGAGCATGCATTTCATCTATGTTCTGACAGTGACGTGTGGTTTTTATCCTAGTTTCTCCATCTCTAACTCTGGATACTCTGGGGACATTTCTCCTAGTCCTACTGAGAACAGATGTGAACAAAGACATTTTTCTTCCCATGGAAAATGTAGATTTCCATTAAAGGGCAATTTTTCCAAAAGATACCAAACAAACCAAAATGAAAAATTAACAAAGACTGACTTGGAAAATTGCTTTTTGGGAGAATCTAAGCAGAATTTTCTTTCATGTGTCCCCAACTGCCTTTTCAGTCTTGCAGCTTCCAGAGAGAGACAGAAACCTGCTGCTACCATCACTCCACATCTGCTGAACAGCAGTGCTTGCTCCTGCGGGCTCGTGCTTCCTGACATTCCCTAAGCAGCAGCTTTTACAGGGAGTGACTTCTGGGTACAGGGAAGAAACAGATCGCTTTAGAGAGAGCCAAGGAGGGAGGCAGCAGAGGCTGTATCTGCTGTAACAATTCAACTATTCTCAAATCAGCATTTTACAGAAAAATGAGTTATGTCTGAATATATTCAGGTTGCTTTATCGTCGGGGGGTTATTCACTCCTTGCTGCAGTACCTAAGTAATGCCATGAGATACCACCTTAAAGGCCAGACAGATCTCTTGACCCCAGTATGTAATGAGAAGGGCCAAGATTCACTCGGACTTGCTCCCATGGGTCTGTTGTCTCACTCATCCCTTCCTGTTCTTGCAGCATCTCCACCCAAGCACCACTCCCACATCTGTGAAAAGCCAGATCATCCTCATAGTTAGTTGCTGGAACAAGGGCTTAATTTACATAGCCAAGTACATAAACACAGCATGCTCTTAAAACGGCAGAAAACAGAACAGAATTCAGTGCATACCAATAAAGTCAGCAAAGAGGAAATAACTTCAGATCTAGTATTCTTTGTATTTCATGTAAATTTAAGAATATACACAGTACATGATCTCCACTTAACAATTTCAGATGAATGAATAGGACATGAAGCTGGTATTGATTTCAGTGGAAATAAATACCAAGACTTATTGACCCAAGAGGTAAATAACGACCAAAGTTAAGATGGGTTCAATACTTATCTTATGGAACAATAAATCACACACACACACAAAAAAAACCCAATCCAAATCAATATATGTACTGTAAAGATCTTTCTAATGGCATGGCTAAAATTTCATCTTCAGTGGATATCACTCAAACTGCAAACAGAAGCTCTAGTAAAGTTTAAATACTTAACTGTAGTAGTCTAAAAATAGGAAATGATCATGTAAAATCAATACTATGAAAATGGTTTATGAATCTTTTTTTAAAGTCACTCATTGCAATTGCAAAAACTTCCACAAATTATTAAAATTAACGTTCTAAGGCAGCAGGGAGTGTATGTCACGCTGCATTCAGTTTGCCAGCAGACTGCGTAGATGTGCCTTCTTCCATGGACTGGTGGTCATTAACATTATGCAGAATCTTTTCCATTCTAAAAGCTAACAGTAACGACAGACTTTTGCACATTATTGCAGAATGAATTAAAACTGGCTAGTCAGATTTGTAGCATAGAACTGCACATGTTTTTTGGAGCCTGCAGTTTTCTGAGGTTTGCGTAATTATTAGTAAAGGTGAAGAATTGAGAAATTAAGGAAATTTCTATTAAGGGAGGGGTCACCATTGACTAATGAGGCAGGCACATTGAGCAAAGGACAGAAAACCTGATGGCTCCAGAAAGAAAGATAGAAGATCTCATCTGGGGAAAGTATGGAATTCAGGAAAGGTTCAGGCAGCAGACAGTAACTAGGGGACATTATTTTTGGAGGGCAGAAATACATTTTAGTGCAATAAATTTCTGAGCTAAAAATTCCTGTTTAAAAAAATTATAAAAATGCTGGCAGGGCATCACAGAGCCATAGGGACCTGCAGATCCTGTTAATCTTTACTGTGGCTCAGAGATGAGAGCTTCTCGGACTGGAAGGGCAGGGAAGAAAGCAGAAGAGTCTGGAAAATATTTGGCAAGTTTTGCTCTGGCATATGTCACTCTGGGAGGACCTAAGGGTGCTCTGAAGCCAAGTGTCTCATGCCACTCACCTCTGATAGAGCATCACAGCTCTGTGCTTGCCTGAGGGAAGGAAGGCCTGCAGCTTGTATAGCTCAGCACAGCAAACCTCCCAGAAGAAAGCCTGGAGGTGTGGTGCTTTCTCACTCCTCCTTCTGATCCTTTTATTATTTTCTATGAGGCTGTGACACCGGTTTCAACATCCTCCAAGGGTGTGGCAAAGGCAGAATTTGTTCCAGAGGCTATTCCTCTATGAGGGGAGTCTCACATTTTAAAAAAGGAGGAGGAAGGAAGGAACAACACACCAGTCACACCTTCTTCTGCCTAACTGGCAAATACAACCTAATCATCTTTCTCATCAGCTGTTACCCAACTTCATTCAAACTGCTCATTTTATGATGGGTTTACCAAAGATACTGGAGATACTGAGCATGCTAAAATGGATCTAACGCAGCAGCAGCTGCATTCCCAAGGTGGCAATCCCAACTCATCGCAAAACCCAACTATCCTGTCATCTGCTACTAACACAGTACAACCTCTCCATCTCCATCCTGCAGCAGACTAAGAGAGGTGTTAAACCTTACAGCAAAACAGGCTCACTTAGCGCTGTTGCAAAAGGAAGAGAGCTTGGAGCAGGCACAGATGTCAGTCCATGGGATTTTACCTGCATGAGGGTCTAATTGCTAAGGAATGATGAAAGCAAAGCTACTTTTTGTTCAGCCAAAGCTGCTTGAGAATTTACTGACATAGTTATTTTTCAGCAAAAAATTAGGGGTTTGAATAATTTATATTTTACTGCAGAAAGTATCTGTACAGATTTTTCATAGGAAACCCATAAACCACAATCTCTTTGAAAAAAAAAAAGGTATAATTTTCCTTTTTAGTCAATTATTTTCTAGTTACCAAAACTGAAATGTTTTAGTTAGTCTGTAAGAAGTGAAAAATTTCCACTGAAGAAAACTATTTTCTTGATGTTTCTCTCTGACAGCAATGAACTCAACACAGTGCTGCAGCGCAGGTGTGGAAGATCTCTCTGGAAGATCAGTGTGCAGAGCTGTCACATTTGGGTTTCAAACGGGACCAGAACTGGTCCAAAAATTAATAGCAGGCTAGCACAGAACAGTTAGGAATGTTTTGTGGTGAATTTTTTTTCCATATATGACTTTAGCTAGACTATTGGCTCTGAGCCATTCTAAACAAAAAGTCCTTTCAAAATCAGAGTGAACTTTGAAAGATACATGAGTATGAGAGTCTGCACAAAAATAAAAGCACTGGATAGAGCTGCTAAATAATACAGAGTAAAAAGGAATTACTCTTTTTATGGAATTTTCACAACACTCATGATCTGTGTTTCTCAGTCCATTATCTATATCTTTTTAATACAGCCTTCAAGGAACATATGTTTTAATAATTTATAACACTCCTGTTAGGAAAATATTATGACAAAGCATAGCTTAAAATACCCTTCTCTAAAATAGTCCCATCCAGAAAGGTAAACTCTATCATCTACTGGCAAAGAAAAATAACTTCAAGTGTAACTTGTTTAGATCTAAGAAAATATCATTGGTTTGGTATGCAGTCATGCTCTTTTACTTACTTCTTGTTTTTAAAATATAACTTCAAAGCTAGGCACTTACATAACACAGGGAGTAGTTAAAGGAAGACTTATGTTGCCATGAAATGGAACTAGTAGAGTCTTACTCTTTACCTTAAATTGGCAAGCACTTGAATTTTTTACACACTCCGACATCTGCTGGAAGATGTAGGATGTTCCTGGAAAATACCTAAAACCTTTTTATTATTTTTTTTTCGTTACTGGAAAAGTACTACAGGAAGTACTTGTGCTAGCCTGTAAAATAAAAATTTCCACAGTCAGGCTGATTTCTGCAGAGGCAGTATTTAGGGCTGTAGCAAATTCTAGTAGAGTCATTTTTTTCCTAGGTCATAACTGAATTTGGCATGGCCACTTCCTTGGCCATTTTAAACAAAAGCATTTCACAGATATGTTGAACATGGTCCCCAGAAATGCCATCTTTTCTCTGCAGCCCATCTGACATTAACAAAGCCTGCAGACATGCTGCATCTTGTCACTCTGAGATGGAAAGTACTCAGGGCAAGGAGTAGCTGAAAGGTGCCTAAGAAACCAGGTTAAAAAAAGAGTGAGGTGAAGACAGTTTACTATTTCTTGGTACAGTCAGCTAAGAAATAGTGCATGTACCTCATTTTCATGAAAGTTTCTTAAAGAAACTTGAAATTAGTGAAATTAGTGGTGCAATTTTGAGCGGCCTCAAGCATGCTAAGTAATTATGTTTTTCATCTATGAAACTACTCTGAGTGGTTGAAGCACAAAGCAAACTGAGCTCTCTAGTAACCCCAGGAATGTAGTGCAAGCCTGAATGATGCAAGCAGCGCTCCCTTTAGCATGAGAAATAACAAACCTCACATTTTTCTACTGACAGAATGGTGGCCCATGTACTTTTTTCAAAGCCTTCCAGTTCTCAAATTAACTTCCAACAGAAAACCAAATTGAGATCAGTTTCACTTCATACCTCTAAGGTGTCCAAGAGCACATAAACGTGGTCAGTACACATATAACAGGTGCTCAAAGCTCCTCTGTCAAGCAGAGTGTAACTCTACACAACAAAGATACAGTCCCTTGCATGAGAGATCAAGCTGCTTCAGTAGCCTGCATCAACTGTAGGTAAAATTTCAACACGAACTGAGAACCCACAGTAATTTATCCCAGTTTCTGCAGCAATTGCAAAATGGAATTCTTCTGTATCATGTTCTTTAACAAGCTTACAGAACAATTAAAACATTACCAGAGGAAAACATGTGCCTTCATGCATACAGCTTTTCTTTAAGAGAGAAAATGAGAAAGGTCCAAATGTAGAAGGTATTTGTTCTGTTATGAAATGCTTTGCTGAAAATCACTGTTAATATCAATTAAGTTGGTATGAGAAGTCATCAAGAATGCAACCGATCTCATTTAGTTGTCAAGTCTATGATGAATCACCCTGCTGCATTTTTTTTACCGAAGGATTTATCTAATAGAAGAATCATGGAAAATTAGCTGCACAACTGAGAAGGGCTAGAATTTGGCTTCTATCCCTACTCACATCAAGAGTTTATAAGCTTTACCTCTGTGGAAGAATGCTGGATCAACAGTTAAAATTTAGTAATTAATGAGTTAACTAAGCCCAATTATTCTTACTGTGATAAGGGCCCTCATGCCTGGGATCTTCCATCAGTCTCCTGTTTTCAAAGACTGTGACTGTATATCCATGTTTTTCCAGAATGTGCTGACAGAGCTGACGGTCGGTTTCACGGTGGTCAGGAGGTGCGAACAGAACTGCTCTTCTTGTATGGCTTCCAAAGTACTGGAGAATGGAGCTCTCGATCTGCAGGAAAGACAGCGCAAAGACAGTGCTTCTAAGACAGGACACTCCTCAGCAGTATAACATGCAGTTGTCATTTTACATAAAAAGAAACTAGTAACTTACTGTGACAATCTGGGAGATATTTCTGATATAATTAAGGATTCTCATTAAATCAGGAACTTCTGACCACAAATTCCTTTTTGTCTGCCTCTCCATTTTTTCTGCCATCATTTTTGATTAATATTGCAAGGTAGCAATGGATGTTCTCTAAACCATGGTCTTCCCTTTATGGAAACACTTTTGGCTGAAATTTGGGCTGCTTTGGTGAGCTGGTAACAGCACTTGCCAGCTGAATTTGAGAGTGGCTCAGGCTGATCCATGGGTCACCTAGCAGAAAGGACTTGGTGGGTCCCATGTAAATTGTTCCAAGGAAAGTGGGTCCTGCACAGATGGTAAGTGCAGGGGTCTGACTTATGCTGTGCAGGGCTATTAAGAAAAGTAAGAAGAGTACTGAGGTAAAAGCATGCAGAGGAATCCTAATGAGTACTGAAGATTGCTGTGCCTCTAGAAAATTAAATGTAACCTTGCCAGTACCTTATTGCCTTGTCCAACACGATCCAGCCCGAGGGAGGACTGGCAGAGACACTTGTATATATAAGCAAGTGGAAAGGGGAATGATGTCTCCAATGAATCCCAAAGAACTCTATGGTTGTCTACCATCCACTGTCTTTCCTAGGGACAATGGCATCCAGAGGAAACTCTTCCTCTGTATAATAGCCTGGAATATGAGCTTCTTGCAACGAAAAATGGAAAAGAGCCACTCCCAAACACACAGAGATAGTGTGAGCTTAACATTAAGTTCTGAAAAGAGTGCATTACCAGATCAATGTCATCGATTCTTTAGGAAAGGGGGATATCTTATGACTTACGTTAAGTGTGGGTTGATCCCAGCTGGACACTAGGTGCCCTCTAAAGTTGTTCTATTACTCCCCTCCTCAGCTGAACAGGTGAGAGAAAACACAACACAAGGCTTGTGGGTTGAGATAAGGACAGGGAGACAGCATTCACCAGTTACTGTAATGGGCAAAACAGACTCTATTTGGGGAAATTAGTTTAATTTACTACCAATTAAATCACATTAGGATAATGAGAAATAAAAACTAAATCTTAAACAGCTTCCACCCACCTCTCCCTTTTTCCTGGATGTAACTTCACTCTGATTTCTCTACCTCCTCCTTCCTGAGTGGTGCAGGAGGACAAGGGGATGGGGGATGCAGTTAGTTCATCACACATTGTCTCTACCTATTCTTCCTCTTCAGGGGGAGGATTCCTCACATTCTTCCCCTGTGCCATAGTGGGGCCCCTCTCATAGCAGACAGTCCTCCACAAACTTCTCCAGTGTAGGTCTTTCCCATTGGCTGCAGCTCTTCTTCACTAACTGCTCCAGCAAGGGTACGTTCTAAAGGGTGCAGTCCTTCAGGAACAGACTGCTCCAGCGTGGGTCCCCCGCAAGGTCACAGGTTCTGCCAGGAGCCTGCTCCAGTGTGGGCTTCCCACAGGGTCACAGTTTGGGGTCCTCCACAGGCTGCTGATGAATATCTGCTTCACCATGGACCTCCATGGGCTGCAGAGGGACAGCCTGCCTCACCATGGTCTTTACCATGTGCTACAGGGGAATCTCTGCTCTGGTGCCTGGAGCACGTTCTTCCCCCTCCTTCTTCATGGACCTTGGTGTCTGCAGGTTTGTTTCTCTCACATTTTCTCACTTTCCTCTCCAGCTGCTGTTGTGCAGTAGTTTTCTTCCCCCTCTTAGATACATTATCACAGAGGCACTACCACCATCAATGATGGGCTCAGCCTTGGCCAGCACAGGTCCATCATGGAGCCAACTAGCATTGGCTCTATGGGACATAGGGGAAGCTCTAGCGTTTTGTCACAGGAGCCATCCCTGTATCATCCCCACTACTGAAACCTTGCCGCGCAAAACCCAATACAATAAGGTACAAAAATAGGATGCTCCATGTGTGAAACAGGTCACTAATACCTGGAATTTTCTTTTGCAATAAAAATACCATTAGCAGACAAGATTTTCTTTTGGTGAAAAGTATTTGTCTTTAGGATTGAAACATACCATCATTTAAAAGACTGAATTCAGGGCATGAAATTAGTTCTTGGCAAATTCATGAATTTCAACCTAGCTGTAGTTAGCTGTATGTCCTTTAAAAACTAAGTTATTCCATAACTTCTAATTTTAGGAAGCTTATCACTGGAGATAGGAAGTGCTACACAAATAATGCACCACCATTTTGTGCACAGTAGACCACACTGAAAAGAGACAGATGCTTTGATATAAACAAATGTCATTCAAGATGCGTCTAGTTGTTTATAGGCCTGTGATCTAGTGATAAAATCACTCATTACAGCAGTGTGTTCCCCAATTACAGGATACAGTTTTACATTATGCTTGGCTGAATTGTAAACTTCTCTGTGGCAGTGAGAAGCACAAACTATTTCAGAGCCCTAAGCCTCTAATGCCAAGTCTGCTTTTGCACCAGAGCAAACATTCTTCATGGAAAGGGTCAGCATCATTGATGAGGGGACCCTGAAAAATATCTTGATATAACACTGTCAGAGCCTTCCACATATGTTTGCTAGATGTGCAATCCAAAACTACTTTACACACTGGGATATTCAAGTAAAGGTTGATCACATCCTGGCCGGAAGAAGCACAAATAGCACAGGGTAAAGTTGCAGGAATCACGCTAGGTAACCTGTCAGATGTCCTCCTCAGCGTCCCAAGATTTTTAAACACATTAATCGGACAGCAAGCACAGTGTTAGAGCATCTCAGATCACCCCTCCCATCACAGCACCCGCCATTCTTTCCCTTTCTGCCTTTGCCTCTCCTCTCCTCTCTCCTGCAGTGCCAGCAGCCACTGGCAGCCCCTCCTCTCCATTCCCCTCCCTCTCCCCCTGTTTCTTAATCCAATCCTTACCCTGGCCCCCCTCCTGTGTTCGCTCTCTCTCCTCCTCCAGGCAGTCCAGCCAGACACTTTCCATTTCACTTGCATTGTGGAAGAAAATCAGGAGAGAGACATCTCTTACTTTATTTTGTGAGCAAATCCAATTTTCCATCCCAGGTGTGCTGCAGCGGCCACTGTTGTGGGGTGAACTAAGGATACGTGAGGAGCGCAGGGGGGCTGCAGCCCTGGACACATCCCTGGCTGGTTTTAGCTAGTGATTACGGCTTGTCCCGCACCCGTCCCTCCTGGTGTGGCTGGGGGTGCTTGCTGACTGGCGTGACACTCCTGCCTTGGACTTAGTGGCACTTTGTGTGCCCTCCTCCTCACTAATAGTTATTGCGCTTTTCTCCTACTTAGCAAAAACCACCTTTCCTTGCAAAAGCAAAGCCTCCTGCAGTGTTACTCCTCAAGCATTTTGATTCAAACAAACTTCAAGAGCTTCAATCTCAAGCACCCAGCAATGCCTGTATTTTCCTCACTGGGCAATACTCCAAGGGCAGCTCTCGCAGGGCTCACCCCAGCCCAGCCACTGCCTCGCAGCCCACACCTGGTGCAACAGGCCTTGGTGGCCCCGGGTGCCAGCCAGGCTTGAGGGCCAAGCTGTGCCCCTCGCCGCTCCCTCTGCCTGGCCGGCGAGGCACAGGGGGACAGGAACCAACTGTCCTCGAGGCGTCCTGCTGGCCCTGGTGACCCCATGGGGTCAGCCTGCACCAGCCTGCCTGCGGCAGGATCCTCCCAGGGAAGGGAGCCCTCCCTCCCGCCTCCACGTGAGCCCTGATGCAAACAGCAACTCCTCCAGTTCCTGAGGGATTAGAAGAAATGTTTACAATGCTCTAGTTTGGTAGTGGCAAATATTCAAGAGAACATAGATACAGAACATAAAAAAAGAGAAAGTTCAAGCGATGGTGGTAACCCGGGTCACTTCCACCAAACACAAAGGCAAACGGCCTCAAGCGGCTCCACCGGGCCCAGGCAGCAGCCGGCTCCCACCAGGCGCCTTTCGTGGGTGCTCAGAGGGCTTGCGATGGCCCTCACACACAGAGCACATCGCTAGCTGTTCCAGAGGGCTTTCCTCAGGCCACACGGTCCAGAGACATGTAAAAATTTCTCAGGCTGCTGGTGGCCTAAAGCCTCCTGGCGCAGAGCTGGGCCGGACTGAGCAGGCCTGGTGGGGGACATATTCGCCTGCGCACCCAGCCTCTCCCCTCGCTGCCCAAGCACTAGGCACGAGGTGCTGTTACCCACGAGCTTCCCAAAAAGCCAAGACAGGATCTTTGGGACGTTGACACAATTCAGGGTCTGAAATTTAAAAGCTTGACCTGACGTCTAAATAATACGAAGTACCCCCACAAGTTTTACAGTGCTTGCTTGAGATCCATGCATAGTGCTGCCAAATTTATTTCCTCCAGCCTTCCCTTTCACAGCTATTTGCAGTCCAGGTTACAAGATTCAACGTGTCCTCTTTGTTTTCTTGCCAAGCAAGTGCAATGTCATGTGGGGGTTTTATTTTGTTTTAAACAACCCGTTAGCTACACAGAATTTAAAAACATTCTGGCCAACTGCATGCTTGTAGCAAATGATTCCATATTTTTTTCCAAAGCTCTCTATAAAATGCCTTACATCACTGGCCATGCTGATCTAGTTACTACTGGATGTTTTTCAGAATTTCCAATATTTTAGCAATATCGGACGCGTTTATATACTTAAAAGAGTCTGCTGCTTTTTATAAAATGTTTCTCAATCATAAAAATGCAGTCTGGGCAGAGAGCTGGTATAAAAAAACCAGAGTGAAATAGATGAAAATAAGCTGTCCACATATTTCGATGTTTTATGGTTCTGATTTTTTTGGCATTCCTAGAACTTTAATGTGCAGGCTTAGACCAAAAAAATGGATCCATAACATTTTGAATATTTGAGAATAATTGTTAAATGGTCAAATGTTTTGATGTCTCAACCATTTTTTAGCTCTTCCTCAGTTTGAAGTCTTGGGGTATATGTTAGCAGGCCAGTTTATTACTGATCCAATATACCCTACGTGAAAGGGATCGGTAAAGAACATCTGTGGCCCATGTCTTACCTAGTGTGGCTGCCTCCACAGAAATTAATGAGGCTTTACAGCAAAGCTGAGATTTCCCATATGATTTAGGATGAGGCCTATGTCAGCTTTGACATGATATACCTGCTCTTATGGCAGGTAAACTACTGCACTTACCTGAGTCATTGACCTCATTTTAGTGCAAAAGGCTGTTCCACAGATGATCCACAGCCTTAACAACTTGTCTAAACAAACCACAATGGGCTCTAAAGTAAGTAAAAATGCATAAAAATGAATTTTGTGTTTTCAGTTTATAGAGTAACATGAAAAACACAAAAGAAAATGAGCTCCATAAAATTTATTATGGACTTTTAAAAAAATTACCAAATCAAATGTATAGTCCTCTGAGATCTTAACATATGAGATAAACAGCCCAGTTTATATAATATGAAAGCTCAAGAATTATGTAAGCATCCTTGTCTGACTGAAAATAGACAGCTATTATCTGAGTTGCAATTCTTAGTTCTTTGTGCCTGCAAGTTCCACATAGCTGTGAAGTTCTCTGTTAAAGACAAAATGTTTTGACATTTCATTTGAAACCAGTTTTCCCAATTCTAGATTATGAATATATAAAGATATAATTGATTGTATTAGTCTCTGAAGCTTTTCTCTATTGTACAGAATTTCTGAGTTGTTCCAAAAATCCAAAGTTTGGTCAATAACAGAATCTTATAATATATAATTACTATTGCTGTTTTGGCCAAGAAGAAAACAGCAAAGATATTTCAAGCTCAGGAGAGAAGAACAGTTCCTTGGCGTTTTTTCAGATTCCAAGAAGATTGCATAATTCCATAAATATTGATGCATTGTCCCTGCCTGGCAAGGAAGCAAATATATGGCTTGAACTGTTGCCATAGAATTTCATTGACCATCACTTCAACTGCAGAAACAAAATTCTTCTGCCTAACATAATGGCCCAAGTCATGTCTGCCTAAGCTTCTCTCAGGAAAAAAACTCAAAAACTGTGAATCATCTTTGCAGCTATCCAGTTCTGGTGGCATTGGTCCCTATGTTGATTACAGGCAGCCACTCTTACACCAAGCTAGCCAAGACGGTCAGTCTTGTCCAATAGCTTCATATAACTTGACTGCAGCTTACTTTAACCCCAGTGCTTTCTGCAAGTGCTGAGCTGCTTTCAAAGGGATATATGAGCCCCTATGCAAACCAAACGGCCTTTGCATGAAAGGGGAGTGCAAAAAAAATACACCGGAAGCGAACCAGCCTTATATAAACAACGCTGGCACTACTAGCACTATTCACAGGCAGAGAACTGCCTAAATTCCAATTTATTCCAGCAAAGGAATTGTGGATCTATCCTCACTTCTACAAACCACCTAGCACAACAACATTACAAAAAATCCATAAGTGGGACTCCTAGAAACTATTGCACTAATAATAAGCAGCACGAGTAAAAGCGATAATAAAAGCTTAGCATGTGGTTCTAATGCCCTGAGTCTTTCGTTTACAGGACTGTGCAGACCTTTATTAATTCCAAATGTGACTTCTAAATTCTTCTTCACGATTGCATAAAAGTTCATAGAAATAGTAAGTTGTTCATACTACTGATGTATTTGAAGTGCACATAGCTCCAGTATCAAGAAGTAACAGCAAAGTTAATTTCCTGTTTCACTTTCTGGAGGGTATTTAAATATGTTGGCTTTGTGTTCTGGTAGATTTCCTAATCAGAAAGGACTGCGTTGTAGAATGAAATGGTTGGAATGTATTTCTGCTTCCAATTGGTTGGTGAATAAATACAGAACAAGGAACTAGATTATTGGCACCTCTTTGATGCCTGGTTTCTGATGACTTTGTAAATCCAAGAGCAAAATTGGAGTTATTTGCATAGTCATCACCAGCGCTCTAAGCTGGACATACAGAGCTGTTTTATCAAAATGCCTTTCCCTTATGATTGCATGTAGTTCACGGTTCCAACTGCCTTGTCTTGAGAACAGATGATCCTAACATCTTATCAAAACAGCTACTTTTGAGGAAAGAGCTCCAATGCAGTGCATGAGTGAGATTCTGCCTCCATTTCCCATTTGCTGCTGATGCATCCTTCTCAAAGTTCCCTTCCTGGAAAGTCTCCACCCTGCCCCTCTTTCCTGACTGCTACCACAATAGCCTTGCCCTTTATCACCAAAATATCTCTAGCTATCTGCGCAGTAAAAATAGCTGCTTCCTCAGTGCTTTTTGCATTTTACATTGGGGGTGGGGGGGTGGGGATGGGCAGGGGGAAATGTCCTGCTTTCATAGGGTGCAACATGAATATGGTATCACTCTAAGGAAACCAGTCGCTGATACCATACCATGTGTCAATTGCTATCTATTAACAAAGGCTTCACACCAGCAAAGTTCTTCGTTCTTTTATGAGAAGAAAAGAGTTCTCATCTCCCTACTGCATTCTATAAAATAAATATCCTTTTTAAGATTAAATTTACTTTAAATATGTATCAAACTTTATTATGCATAATGCAATCTTTCAGAAAACAGCTCTCACCATGCTCCATTTCTGCATAATAGCAAAAATCACCCCTTCTCATCCTGTCACCCATCCTCATTTCTCCTTTTTCACATATTTACATTTCAAAAGTTCCCACTAGCTTTGTCTTCTTTTCTCTTCATTCCCATCTCCCTTTCTCTTCCCCTGCACAAATCCAGCCCGCTCTGTGCACAATCTCTTCTGTGCCTTCTGAGGATACTACCACTTTGCAGCCATAGTTCCCTACTCTGCCTCCCACATCTGCCTCCTTTCCTTCTACCTTCTTCCATAATGTTCCTCTCCTGCCCACTTCATTCCCTGCTTATCTTGACTGAAGCAAGTAGATTCCATTCAAAAAAATCAGCCCAAAGACATAGGTCTTTAGACGGTGAAGTTCATCAGATTTTTTTTTTAAATGTCTCCATTAAGTCATGATGAATTTTGCTTTAGAGACAGTTACTTCCATTGACTATAAGGTCCAGCTTTCTGGCTCTGACAAGACAGAGTGGAGCAGTCAAGTAAAGAGAGGATGATTCCACTCTGGATATCCAGAGTTCTAAAGTTCTAGTAATAATTTCTCAGCTTTTCAGTAATTTCACTCCCAGTTTTCAAATATAGGTACCTGGGCCTGTAACCTGTGCACGATGTTCGACTGGATCCTCCTCTAGATCTTGGTTAGGACTAAAATATGGTGTTTCTCTCCTTTTTTTTTTTAATTTATTTTCTTCTTTTTGTATTTTTTCTCTTTTTCTACATAGTGTCTCTCAGATACGGCCACATCAGGCTGTCGTTATCTTGCATCTTTCATACTGTCCACTCCCAGTAAACTATATACTATCCTATTTGTTCAGAATGAAGCCATAAAAAAACTTTTCTCCTTCTTCCTGTTTGCTCACCTCAGTATAGCTCCTCTTGGAGATATGTCTTTTACACCAAACATAAGTGGCAGGTTGAGGGCCTCGAAAGTGGAGATAGCTTTTTGCACCATACTTGTCATATTTCATTTATTAAGAGGCCAGCCTCACCCACTCATTAAATTCTCATATAATCACCTGCATGTTTTATTTGTTTTCTTTCTCTAGCTGGCCTTAAATGGCCAGAGGATGTGAATCAAGGTTCTTGTGCATATCGATGAAATAACCTCCCTCAAGACCCATCTTAATATTTAAAAATCAAATTTTTTTTTTAATGCATTGGCCATAGTTAGAGAGCCAGTGTGCTGAAACAGTGCCAGCAGAGGTACTACGTCTCCCTGGGCAAAAAGTACTGCTGTGCATAGACACCTAAGTAGGTTTTGGCTGAATTAATTCGGAGAGTGGAAACACAGCATAACCGGCTAATTCACTCTTCTCAGAACTGGCTGAGAATCAGAGCTAAATTACTTAAGGTGAGCATAATGGTTTTACATCTGTCTGGTACCAAAGGCATTTCTCACACAGTAACACGCCAGGCAAAACTACACACAGGGCTTGTATGGGTTTTTTCTGTTGATACTTATTTCAGTTTTGGTGCTACAGCACCAACTCTTCTCCTTACTATATATATTCACAAATATTTCATCACGCAGGAGGTAAGCATGCCTGGCTGAACCCGAAGACAGCCTGCTGCTGGACATGATGTCTCCCTCTAATGCTGGAGATACCAAAATAAGCCTTCTGTTTTTCATGATATAGATATTAACATTTAATTTTATACTAGAATATGCTGACCTCTGCTGATGTGAAAATAAGGCTACAGGACCAGCTCTCCAGCAGCTTTTAAACCTCCTGTAATGTGTGATATTTGGGAGAGACATGCTATGAGCTCTGTCAGGTTTTGCAGGCTATGAATTAAATCTGCATTTTTGCAATTTAAAGAAGACAGCTTGCACTATGTGCCTGACAGTAATGGAGCATCTTGATGCTCAGGGCATCTTGAATGTAAAGATCCAAGGATGATGCATTTACAGATCAAATAGGCAATTTCCAGCACCATGCTTTTTCCATGTTTGTCTGGAACTTTCTCTTCCAAAATGAGATGAATTTTGAGATCAGAGATGCAGTGGCAAAGGTGCCCTTTTCTTCAGATCTCTAACTCTGCTTCCTCCAATAACTCATAAAAGGTGACAGCTTTTTTTTTTTTTCTTTTGAGGCACTTAGTGCTATACATACTCTGAATAGCAAAATTATTTTTGCTCATGCAGTAACAATCATAACCAAATTCTCACAGCAGGCTCAACACAATACTGATTATTTCTCTGAAGGAAGCAAGAAGGAAACCTGCCCCTATCCAGTCAGAAGAGATTCTTTAGTGTGACAGACGCTATGGCTCAAAACCCAGAAACAATGAGTCTTATCTAAAGAATGCTATCTTCAGCAGGGTCTTCTTTTCCTTAAAATGTATTAATGAACTTTAATTTCATAAGCCATGTTGCAGTGTTTGCTTTAAGTCACTGTTTAACTGCACAATAGATTCTTTCTAATCAATTTGCTTGCTGGATTATCTAAAGAAAAAGAATGCACATGTGACTGGTTAATTAAAACTGTGGATATTTCGGTCTATATTTTAAAGTATTTTTCCAGATTCATACATGAAGATTTAAACTAGAGCTTTAAAGAAAACTTGTTTCCAAACTAGCTACTGTGGGTGGTCATGTGACTGTAAAATAAAACAGTGTAAAGTTTCAACCATGACATCTGTCTTAGATGTTACTGGGTACCCAATAAAATCAAACCAGATAACAGTTCAGCTATCTGAATAAGCAGTGGGAGAAAATACACAGTTCAAGAGCACACTTTCAAAGCAAAGTGGTAGAGATTTTTGGAGGTGTTTGTGTTTTCTATTCCCTGAGATTATTATTCAGCCCGCACAGCCAGCAGAGTATTCTTTGGAAGCAAAGAGCAACTTAGAGAACATCTCAACATGTGAAAGACATTTTGTTCATCACACTCTAGAGGAAACTTTCAAGACAAATAGGGAACCAGCTATGGGTGGTCTTCAGAACTTTGAGGGGAATGTGTTAGAGTAGTAGAGCCCTGGAAAACATACCTCTAAGGGTTAACATATGCATTTACATCTGTACTACAGGTTCAGCATGTGCGTGTAATAGTCATATCCAGTCACGTAGGCTGGAGGGCAGCAAGTATAGCATGTCATAAAAACATAAGCTTCCTCCTCATTTCAGACAGCCAGCACCCCAAGTTCAATGTCAATCTGCATTTTTCTCAGGCAAATTGGGAAAGAAGAAATTAGAGATATTTTCAGCTAAACAGCATACCAGCAAAACTTTGTCATTATTTTGCCACTTCTTACAGACTTCAGGCAGCCCAAGGTAAGATATGAAATGTTCTTTGCCATGACAATAGCAATGAGTAAAAAGAAATGGACTGTAAGTGTCAAAAGCTGTGACACAATGTGACCCACATCTGTCAGCTGTGCTTATTTCCCTTTAAATTTTAATTCTTCATGTCACACTTTTGACCAAATACAAATCTGGGTACCTAGTTTACTAAAAGGTCATTAAAATATAAAATTATGACAAATGCAGCATGGATTAGATTTCTGCAACTCGTAAGATAAATCTCCTTGACCTTCACAAGGAAAAAATCCATTTTTTAAGACTTAAGGTTAAAGCGTTTATGCTGAAGTTTTTTCACATATCTGTTTTTGATTGTTGCAGAAGATGCACTTTACAACTGCTTTCCTAAAATCAATATTGCTGACCTTTCAGACTGTGAACCCTGTCTAATCAAAGAAGCAGCCTTCTCTGTTTTTTTTTTTTAAATCTGAACTGCTTTATGTGGATGCTGTCCATAATCTATGAAGTCACAGATTAATGTTTATAATCGTGATATAGTTGTATATAAAATGCCAGCTTAATGATAATTTCACAGTGCCATATCTGCTGCACTATTAGCAGCTCTCTTTAGGATTGAAGAAAACCCAAAACATTTGTGCTAGTGCTGATCACGGATTCCAGAGTAAAAATAACTACCTCAGCCTGGACCATTTAACAAACCACATTCTCCAACTAAAATAACAGTGTCTGCATTTGTTAGGTTTTAACATCCATTCTAGGAACCCTATACAAAACAAACATGAGGTCAGGTAACCTAAGGACAAAGTAAATTTTGTGGGAGAAAGATTCCAAAGTAAATAGTGTGATTTGAAAACGTGAAAAGCAATTTTTTTATTGCTCAAATGCAGTTACCTTCAGCTTTTCAGCAGAATCCCAGTAAAGTTCAAAACTGACCAGCAGATAACTTTAGCACAGGGCAGCTGCAGTCCCGGTGATAATTAACAGCCTCAGTCACTTTCATGAAACCCTACTGGCTCCTGATTTATGTGCCTGTGCTGTAAAGCCTCTGAACTGATTCCTAAAGCCAACATAAAATATGGTTTGTGCAGCAAACTGAGATCTCCTTGGAGTCACAGAGCAATGCCATGTTTCAGTCAAAGATTTCAGGATTCCTGCATTAATAACACCACTCTGAGGAGCTGGTAACAGAGATGTGCTTGCACATATGCCGCTGTCATTAGATCACCCATTTGTTTGTATACAGATCTCAGACTTCCAAGCTTAGGCTAATTTTAGCTGGACTCAGATGATCCTGCCAGACCCACTATCCCCCGCTTTGCTAATTATTGCTCAGCACTCTCCTCCAGCTGACTTACCTTTTTCTCTGTCTGTAAGTTACTGCCAGGGAGGAAGCAGTGAGTGTTGCTTGGGGAGACCTCTTTGTATCTTCCTTGCTGTGTTTTAGTCAGTTTGTTGGGTGCAATCCCATTAACGACTGCTGAAAGGATGCTGCTGGTCATGAGAGGAGTCAGAGTCTGGCAGAACAGACAGAAGGCCACCACTAAGGCCAGAAGGAAGGGACGAAGGCGACAAAGCCTGCGGCACCTGGGGACTTGCCCACAAACCATGGCCTCTTTGCCGTCCTCACTTCGCCCTTTGCCACATCGCAGATGCAGTCCAAGTAGCCACGTCTTGAGAGAGTAAAAAAACGCAAAGGCACACTTTACCAAAAGTAGCGAGAGTTTTCCCCATTGCTGCTGCTGAACACTTTCCTGGTGCCTGGCAAGAAGTCACGGATTCCAGAGGAACAGGGGCTTGGCAAGGACCCTCCCATGGGAGTAAGGGAACAACCTGTGAAAAAACAAGAAGTGAGCAGCGGCAAACAGCAGCGTGCTGTGAGGTGTTCTGCAAGGAGCTGTAGTGAGATTGTCCACATCATGCTCTTAGGAGAACAGACCTGCCGCAGACAGGTGAGGAGCAGAAATCTTCACACCTTTGCAGAAGGAACTACTCAGCCAGACAATAGTATCCAAGAAAGCAAGAGGTTAAGCATGTCCTGTCCACAGCTGAAAAGAGCAAGAGAGTGTACCAACTTCATGAACAATTGTTTGCTGTTTTTTTTCTCTCTTGCATTCTCAATTCCCACTTTGTTTTTACAGTTTCCTTCATTCCAGCCCTTTTAAATTGCCTCCTTCCTGTCAGCATGCACAGCTTTCTCTTTAAAAGTGATCATTTATCTGAAAACTGACAGACTATGAAGATTTTTGTTTGCATTTGTTTCGTCCAGATTGCAAGTTCAAACTTAGGTTTACTTACTCGTTTCTTGTCCTGTTAGAAGTTTTCCGTTCTCCTCTAATGGGCTGCTGATTAAAACCACTTGGAACAACCCTGGCTCATGATCCCAGCTCGTCTCACACACTCAGAAGGCAGGCACACGCACATACGCACGCCATCTGAAGCCAGTTGGACCACAGACTTCATATAAATAAAGGCTGGACTGCTCAGGGGGTGGGGCTAAACTAGCTCCGCTCTGAACAGGCACGGGGTTTGGAGACGCAGCTTGAGATCTGGATGGGGAACAAGAGGTGTCCTTGCTCACACTGCGTGCCTCGAAACCACCATCATTGCAATTTTTAGAAAATTGCTGTAATGGCAGTCAATCTAATTGAAACAATATTGATGTCTTGCAGACGGTAGAAATCTGAGCAACACCTGCAATATTTTAATCCAGATTAACAAAAATGTTGTAAAAGGAAGCAGATTTACTTGGACATAAGCATCACTGACCAAGCAGTTGACAGTAATTTTTCATAGTAGATATAATATCTCATAGCAGTGTATAAATAAAACTTCTTACTGATGTCAAAGAGGGAAAGAAAGGAGGGCGGACAAAAATACTCCAATGAAAGCACTTAGTATCGAAGCCACAGAAGGTTTTAGTTACTACTTCCCCCTGCTGACACAGGACAGGGACAAGACAGATGGGAACCCTAGAGGAACTCTGTTATCTTTATAGACCTAAACTTCTCATATAATAGAGTTCTTTTTGCTAAAAATATCAGTGTACAAGTTGTCTATTTTATCCTCCATCCTTGGTTATTTTTTAAAAGAAAGAGCTCTTCCTACACCAGAAATGAGTGGTTTTATGATAACTTTAAGCCAATCTACACGATTCAACAGCAGCAGCAACAGCATTAGCAAGTTAGAGGCCTATACACAGCAATGAAGAGTATATATTTGTCTGAAGTGTTGGTGTTTATTCAGCTTTAAAATCCATTTTTTTTCCCCTCAAACTAAACCCATCAATTTGGATACATAGCAAAATGCCATAGAAGTGATTCAACACCTCGCGCAGAACCTCAGCTGTCCCATGCACTGCATTTTCGTTTTCTGTCTGGGGCTGTAGTTGTCTAAATTAGACTCCTGTGTTATCTTGAGCAGGAAATGAGTACAACGCTCGCCTGTATCCTCCAGTGACAGATACTTGCCATCCAC
This sequence comes from Bucorvus abyssinicus, assembly GCA_009769605.1. Lineage (NCBI taxonomy): Eukaryota > Metazoa > Chordata > Aves > Bucerotiformes > Bucorvidae > Bucorvus > Bucorvus abyssinicus. The sequence goes on from CM020025.1 coordinate 25,161,538, forward strand.
ACAGAAACTCCCATCTCTGGAGACATGTTGCTCATGCTCCCTCCTTCCCAGCATACCAGCTCAGACGGTACGGCTCTGCTCCAGCCAGTCTGTGTTGCAAAGCCTCTGGCAAGGGGTACCCAGGGAACTGGTACATTCAAAGGAGGATTGCAGGGACACTACAGCCAGCCTGGGAGCCACAGTAACCCCATCAGCAGAGAAACCGAGCACAGTAGAGTTGCTTTATTGTTTTAAAATATTGTCCTATGTTTTTTGGCATGTCCTGATTACTGGGCCCACAACCACCAGCTGTGTAGGTGGCATTTGCATGATTGCCAACTTCTGCCAAATTCTTAGTGAGGGGATTTTAGCCAGAGCTTTACATGCTATTGCTAGAAGACCTGATTAAAACCAGTTTATAAAGACTTGGATTAATGGTTGCTTCATGATGTGGAGATCACACCCCCTTGCTAAAATCCCACACTAGAACAAAGTAATCCTTTCTGTCCTCACCCGCTGCTCCCTCAGTTACCTTCAGCACAGCAAGTAACCATGCTCTCCCTCCAGTCCAACATAACTTTTCCCCATTCAAGCTCATAAGTGGAGTCTTTGTCCTCACATTTCCCCCATGTCTCAGAGCCAATTCATCATTCCTGCAGCTCCAAGATCACTCACGTGCCCCAAGTCTTCAGGACAAACTGACAGCTTTAACTCATTGTACCAAGTCTGATACTGCAAAAGCAGAGATGAAAGGATATCAGCAGAGGGCAGACAGATCACTGCTTTCTGTGTACCCTTGGGGATCAGCCTTCTGTTCATCTGCTTTTCCCAGATGTTCCAAGGAGTGAGCTGGCTTTTTTCCCATGTTTTGCGGTTTCTTTTCATGACAATAGCATGTAATGCACATTTCTTAAGCTGTAAATACTTCTCTCAACCACAGCTAGAGTGCAATGAACATGATTCCTATCATCTTTTGAATCAGGATTCCACCACATCTCTGGGCTTACATGTCTACTGAATTATCTGGTCACATTCTGACACTTCAGAAATTAAGCCAAGACTAATGCGAATGGGGACTAATTTCCCTGGCCTTAACTAGTCACTTATGAAAATGATGTAATTGAATAAAGAGACAGGCCTCCTGGGTCCCAAACATGAGTCTTCAGTGCATACCATTCAAATAACTTCAGGACGTAATTATCCGTAAGATCAAAAATATCCAGCTAAGTATTTATATTTGCAGGTATATACACATATTTCAGAAATCTTAGCAGAAATCTGCAAATCTCATCTTTCTGACATACAAAACAAATCTAGTATTCATTTCGTACTTGGGATTCCCAGACCTGTTCCTTCCAGTGGCTGCTCCCACTGCACAGATTAAGGGCTCTCTAGCCTGCTTACCTTTCCCTACTCCTTTCACTCACTCAGGGCCGCTTCCTAGATACTCTCTGCAGCAGCCAGCTGCTGCCCTACTCTATGTGAGGCAAGGACCTGCAAGGATTGCTTCTGCCAAAACTAACCAGCTATGTCTGTCAGGAGTGATCTCCAGTGCTTTCAGCCACAATCCCAGCTCCATCTGCATCACCTAGAATAAAATGTGCTTGAAAATACCCTGACAGAGAAAAGGCAAGAGGAAAGTCACAAGGCTTGCTAAAAATTGCCCGCGTTTGAAAGGACTTAGCCAATATGCCACGCCGGCATGTAAAATGCACCGTCCATCACCTCACTGGGGTTTTAAGCAATCCAGCTCATATTCACAGAGCTTCCATTTTACACAAGTGTCTGTGTTTGTTCAGTGGTGAAAGCTAGTGACCACTGAAGAATGATTTCCATGATCTAAATAGTGACCTGAACAGATATTTGCTAGGAGCCAACCAAGAAGAAAATATTAGGCACAGAAAGTTAGCAGGAATTTAAGGCCAGCTGAATAGATCCATTTTATGCATGCTTCACTTCTCAGAGATTTAACATGAATTATTCTGCAACCCTGAATAAGGTCCAGATATAAATGCTTGTAAGATCAGGACTTGATATAATAAAAACCATTTTGCATCAATAATTTCTCTGTATCAAGGCTGTCAAGAAGAAAATGTGTTTAAAATCCTATTCAGAATTGCTTTTTTCTAAAGCAAGTTTCAAATTATAAAATATAGAGTTCTAGTAACCATCATGGCTTGGCTTCGCGGACGAAGATTTGGGAAGGGCTTTGCCCACGCTTATTGCAAGCGCGCTGATGGCTGAAAAGGCCAATGCGGGATAGGCAAGACTGGTTGCAAAGAGCACACCGGAGGGTCTCCTTGGGTGGTATTGCCGTTTCGTCCCTTGCCTGTCACTACAGGGCTTTGCAAACGTGAGTACACCCTTCAAGCCTGCGCGGTGGATATTTTAGGTGAGGCGCAGCGTGCGCGAGACTGGCCCCACCCGTGATAAATGAGCTCCTGTGAAAAATAAGCTCAAACAGATCATTTCTAAATGAACTGATAGTCATGTTTTTGTAACCATGTGTGTCATCTTCACAGTGCAAACCTGCATGCAATTTTCATTGTTTATGGTCAACTCTTTAATTTCTTTTTTATTTTCTAGCGCACTAAAAACTATGCCAAGGGCCATAATTTCTCACTAACTTCAAATATTGGATAAAAGCTTTATGAACAATACGCAGTAATAGCACTGTAAATATTCAAGCAAAACATCTAGTTAAACCATGCTGGAGAAAGCCTGCTCAGCCGCACCCTCCACAGTTTTTTACTTCACCCTGAATTCAATCCAGATTGCAATTAGATTTGCAGGATCTTCAGTCCTGTGTGTGGTCCCATTATAAGTGGTGAATGAGGAAGACTGGCAGAGTGAAGAAAACAGGAGAAATACATTTCATTACTGCTCTGCACATTGGAGATTTGATACTACTGAAGTTTAAATTAATCCCAGCATAGTAAAAATCCAGACTCTCTCCCCCGTTTCCATTCATAGAACACTGTAACGCTTAATGATTTTGTGATTTTGTTCCACAGAGCACACTAGAGAACAAAGATTCACGTCTTAATCCTGCTTTGGCTCAGCTCTCTGATTTTGACTCACACTCAGGGCAGGCGAGCAGAGAAGATTCTGCAAATCCTTGGAAAGCAAAACAGTTGATGTTAACAGGAGAAGAATTTTAGGGGAGACTCCCCTTTCAGTTTTGCTTCTCATTATTGTTCAAACTATTTATTATTTTGTCTTTATGGAAGAGGCAATAAGCGATGTGGCCTACACAAGCAGTGTGTTTACTGCTTTTATCACAGGAGTTATAGTTTATATACGTGTATACTTGATATGCAGCACATTTTAGATCCTTAGCCTCTAGATTTTATCAGTGTGTTAAGAGCTGTGATTGCTGGATGTTTTGCCCCAAGAAAGATGCAGTTAGGCTTGCAATTCCATGAGCAGATCAGCCAGTCTAGTAATTCCCATTTCCATTAATGGAAAGGGGAAGGTCTTGCTTGCTTGCTTCCCCTCCCCTGCCTTTAGTGCCTTCTCCTGACCTCTGCTCCTGCTCTTTCCCTCTCTCTCTTCCTACCTTGTGCTGGTGCTCGTTAGATCCTCTCAAGAGACAAAGCTGCGCAGCTGGGTTGGTTTTCCATCAGGTGAGTGAGTTGAATAGACTCTTGGAAAGGTCTAACGGGCCATAGTGCTGCTACAAGGTAAACAGCAGAAGAATACAAGTGAGAGGTGATGAAAATAGAGGAAAGCTTGGTACTCAGCTCACCAGACTACTGAACCTACCCCAGCTTCCCTAAAGTTTTAGGTAGGATCTGGGACAACTGAGTTATTTGTTCAGAGCAGTCTCTTTGTATCTCAGCCATGTTCTTCACTACTATCTTTTGGCAGAAGGGTGACAATGAAACAAAGGTATCTATTTATTTATATATGTTAATAATACAGAAAGTTGCTTGACATGAGGATAAGATATAGCAGCTGAACACCAAAGTCTTACGAAGATACTGGTTTCTGCTTAAAAGGCAATTTTGGATGTCAGGAGGGAGAAACACATCAATGAATTCTTTGCTTCTTCCCATCTACAGTTACTGGCTCCTGACCCTAATCCCCTTGCACCAGTTGTTCTGAGATTACACAGAGATTTATGAATTTTGTACCCAGTCTGATCACTCAGATGCATTGGTTACTGCTGAAGAGCTGAATAAGAACCAGTGATAATTAAAAAATGCCCAGAGAGGCTGCAAGAACATGGACATTTATCTTCAGCTATGCAGAACAGGAACAAAGTGAAATATCTCATGACCTCTGACAGCATCTGTGTTCCTTTTTATTTTAAGTAAGTAAATATTTTATTTTGTCATGGTCCACATCTCTTCTCTGGCTTCTTGCTTGTCCTCCTTCACTCCTCAGGTGAGAACATTTGAATTTCTATTCTCAGGTCTTCCTCTTTCTTCTTACAAACTTCTAATGACAGCTCTGTCTTCTCTCAAAATCATTCTCTTAACACAGTAAATAATCTATTCTTTTAGGTGGTCTAGATCCTTCTTATTGTCTTTTTTCAGTTACATTCTCTGGGCTTATTACTTTTCTACTTTTCCATGCATTTCTGCTGCAAGCAGACTGTTCACTGCCTTGTACCTGCAGAAGGGCTCTAAATGCGCTTTATGTGCTGCATAGCAGTATTTTCCTTGCAGTTATTCCTAGCTGCTTATATTCAGGCGAAAGTGTATTGAAATGACCAATGAGAGTGGACAGATACCGAGGACACCAGTGTCATTGACTCCATCCTAGACACTCCATGCCTGCTTAAGTGATGTTCTCAATGGTGAGTATCCGTATTGACCATCAACAGTTCCATGTACTGGGACACCCTCCCCATGACAGGCCCTTCCCATTCACCCCAGCACCAGGTCAGAAAACCTTCCATGAGAAGGAGATGGTGGAGAGGGACAACCATTGGTAAGAATATCAGTTTTGAGGTTACTGCTAAAAGGAAGGAGCGATCCCTCGGCCAGGCCTTCAGGGTGACAGTAGCCTGTATCCTAATTAGCTTCCTATGCAGTGGGAATGCGTGAAGCTTGCAAGACATTCACAGAGTTGCTGGAATAAAAGCAACAAATGTGAATGAAGAACCAGTCTGTAAAGGCATTTAGCAGTTGAAGGAGAAGCATTTACAAATCCTTTTATTTCTAACATTTAACATTCTGCATTTCTCCTTTTTGTTGTTGTTTTTGTGGTTTTTTTTTACTTAATCGTTCTAGTTTCTGTTACAAAAATACCAAATATAGATTTGAAATGTCATAGTCCTCCATGTCCTGTCACCAAGTCTCTCTTCTACTTTTGTGTAAACTATTTACCATGTTCCCTTTTCACTTTAGCCTGGCCTCATTATGTAGGTAGCCAAGACTAGTAAGGCATTTATATTCTCCTCCTGTTCTACACCACAAATGGACCCCAAAAGAGTCCAATAAAAGAGAAAAGCTAATGGAGTCAGAATATACATGACAGTCATCCCCAAGCACCAGTTTTCTATACAGTTGCCCTCAAGTTCAGATGCAATATCTGTTTCAAATAAATCAGCTTTTAGAAACTGAAAGAAAAAGTACAACTAGACTCCTCTTTCCATAAACACTATCTTCCAATTCACCCCATAAATTCCTTAAAGGATATTTTCTTCCATTCCATTACCTTTGGCTGCCTTTCTTCCTCTTCACTGCTTAGATGACCAGGAACATCCTCGTTTTCTTTAGCAGAGAGGGTGCTTTGCTGAGACTCCTCATGCACTTTTGATTTACTATCCCAGTGTCTCCTCCTAGGTTCAGCAGTCCCCTGAACCTCAGGCAGCAGGGAAAAAAATGGAAGTCTCCTACAAACAAGAAAATATTGTCGCCTTTATTGTACACGTACAAAACAAGGGTGCAATGCTCTCAGGTACCTACAGCTGTCTCCGTGTTGTCCTCTAGATGATTTAGCTTGTGCTGCTGCCGATGGTGCACCTGCCACAACCGGAAAACAAGCTCTATAATTTTGTACCAATTTTTTCAGGTGCCAATCATTTAAGACATTTTGGTCATTACATTTTGGTTAGCCCTGGTACAGTAAATGTCTGTGTAAATGTACAACCACATTGTGGCCTCCACTGACTTCAGTGGATAAGTCCATACGTGCGGGTGTTTTAGGCACAAGGGAACAAGAACTTGATTTTTTCCTATCAGAATGCTTTATATTGATAGGTATTGGTTTAACAGAGCTCCTCTGTTAGCAAGGAGAGTTTTAAGACAACCACATCACACAGAAAACTAGACTAAATGCTCACCTGTGTCTCTCAAGGCATCCATACATTTAACCAGCCCCATCAAGGCCAATCACTGTTATGTATACTAGAATATATAACAGTTTATTCTAGTTTGTTGCATTCTCATGGTGCTGTCAGAATAAACAAAAAGCCATTTCTGTCCTGTGGCACCTGGGGCACTTCACATATTGCACACATATATAAGAAATTATTGTACAAGCTAATAGAATATGCAGAGATGCAAAACATGCTATTTTGTGGTTCGTGGGGACAAGCAGAAAAAGATAACAGCATACTTCTGAGTTTATCAATCTGATTATAACTATACATTTTCTCTCATGAGTCCAGCTGCCACAGCAGGATTGCTACAGAACAAGGTAACAGCAACCACTCTGGCACAGAAGTTACTTTAGAAATACCCTTAAGTATTTTACATCTTTTAAGCACTGATTTTTGGCAACATACTCCACATGATACTTCTAAAAGTAAAGCTGAAAATCAGGTTCAACCATTTTTTACATCAAACAAAAGCAAGGTGGCCAGAATAAATACAGTGAAGGAGGCCACAGAGAAAGTCCCCATTGCAGCTGGCACGAGGTCTGACAAGTCCTTTGTGTCCTGCCCCACGCAGAGACACTACACTGCCTCAGCTCTGCTCTGTTTGACTGCACAGCTTGCTCAAAACACGCCTGACGCTGTTGCAGCGAGCTGGGAGGAAATGGCTTGAAAGCTGAAACTGAGGGACGGACTTCATGCTGAACTGCTGGGTGGAAGCTGAACATCATACTGTCATACTGGGTGACCTTAACTGTTTTGATTAAATGGGTCATGTGTAAAACCAGCATTCCAGGCAAAGGTCTGTTGAAAAAGCAAGGTTTAAGAAAGATATTTCTCAGGTCTGAGAGATCTAAAATGTTTTGCTGTCATTTTCTACAATTCACACCTGATTCGAATTGTCCAGAGAGTAGAAAGAGAATAGAAGTGGTTTTTTTCATTATCTGATGACTGGGTTGTGGGGGTTGTCTCTTTTGTGGGTTGTTTTGTTGTGTTTTTTAATTCTGGAGGTATGTTCTATGACTAGAGGCAGATATAATGTTGCTAGGATTTGATTTTGCAAAAATTAAAATACTACCAAAATATAAGCAAATCAGAATCCCTCTGAAATACAATATGAAGTAGCAGAATAAGCTCTTATTAAAATTTTTAAATCAGTCACTATTATTTCCGAATAAATATGTTTGATGTACTTTTAAAACTGAAGCATATTGAAGAAACTATTTTTTTTGGAAAATAATGTAAAATGCGGTAGTACAAACACAGAAAATTAATAAAATGTATATAAGGCTGATAGCCGATTTGATTCTTTTATAGCAGTCTTTAGAAAGAGAATTACTGACAATATTTGGGGTTGATTTAAAATCATGCTGTTATTAGCCAAATGTGAAATCAGGTTACAGTTTTATAATGTGCTGATGTAATTACGAACAACGAATTTAGATGATTCCTTCCTTCATGAGTTTAAATATTACTTCTTAAGATTTAAACAATAGGAAAACTTGAAATCTTCTCTGTTAGAAGGCTTGTCAGCCTCCATAGAGAGACATTCTCAGTACATTCCTTTCACCCTCTCAACCTAAGTCTTTAAGTAAATAGCCATAGGTGAGTGTTTGGAAAGCACTTTCAAAATGAAAAATACTTCAGAGTTGGTAGATCTTGAACATTAATGGCGACAGTAATCAAACACCTTAAAGTTGGATTTTTTTTCTCATTTTTGTTTTTGAGAATCATTTTTAGTTTTCCTGTCCTGGGCTGAAACTTCATTGAGATGTTTTCCCAGTGCATTTTTTAGATTGTACCTATGTCTTACAAGAGCACCGACGATGTTACAGAAGAGGCAGGCAGAACTGTTCTGATGTAAGTGACTCTCTCAAAGGTAATCATTACTTCTGAAACCAGTGCTTAGGTGCACAAAAGCATGCTTTAAGCCAGCGTCCAAGAAAATTTCTCCTCTGGATTAAAATTAACAACACATCATTTTAATTTTTGAGGGTAATTTTAAAATAACTCCTAGCTTTACTTCTGTTTATTCCTCAGTTCCTTAGCCATTCCAAGTATATTAGGCTGTCAGGAAGATCCCTCCTAGGAAATGTATGCTATACCTTCCTAAATTAAAATAAAGGGCTGGTCAATACTACTGACTGTAGAACCATTTCATCTTCCAGACCTGACTAAGGAACATGTTTTTATTGTCACTTCATTCAACTACTGACTAATCCATGCATCTATAGAATGTGCTTTTCTAAAAGCCTGAGATTAATTTAGCCTCAAATAATACGACAGATAAATTAAACACATTTTTAAATAACTTCTATCAAGATGAATTCATCACAGAAGAAACACTCCAATTTGTCACCTTTTCAAGCAAACTACATAATTGAACATTAATTAAAACAATTTTTAAAGACAATGACCACTTATTTTTAACACACACACCCACCCACCCACACACACACACACACCCACACCCACACACACACCCGCAGTAACAATGCATTTTTAGCCTCACCAAAAGAAAACAGAGCTGTAAAAAACACTTCCTTTATCAACAGGGGCAAAAAATTTCTTGTACTTCTGACAAGAAAGGATTCCCCAATTCCACAGCACTTCCCTGACGACCCCTTCCAGCACTTAACTACACTCATGCTTGCAAAGTTTATCCAAACACAGATCCCACATGTCTTTTTCTGAAAAGAAACAGCAAAACTTGCTTTGAAATCATAAGGCCACAATTTTGCAGGTGGAAGTAATGTAAAATTATCTCCACATTGTTCCCCTACTTCCACTTTACCAGTTCTCAAGTGTGTAAATACAGTGTATTATTTATTCTAGAAAGAAAAGCTTAGTACAACCCTAATGAGGAAAATGAATTTAACTGTTGACCTAATAAATAAATAAATCTGTGTTCAGCAACAAAAGTAAACTTAGGATTCCCCTAAATGTTGGTATTCTTACGAAAAATATACAAATTGTAGCTGAACAACTTCAGTTAGTTTAAGAATCCCCTCATGGCAATTTTAAATTTCAGTAAAACTTCTCTTAATTGGCAGTAGCCAGTTCCCTAAATCTGGGCATACAGATTTGATTTCATATATATGGCATTGCTGAATAAATGTTGAGAAGGAACAGAGCAGTCACAACCCTTAATATAAGAGTTTTCATAATATAGGGCTTTTCATAATATAAGGTACAAGGTACAAATAAGTATTAGGGCTTTAAAAATGTTAAAACAGCTGTGGATCCTAACATTGTTTGTCATTTTCTGCTGGATTAGGTAGATTTCTTGTACAGTCATGAGGCAAGTGTTTCTCTACTATAGCTGTAATATGCCAGGGGCTTTTTTTCAATACCTTCAGGAATTTATCTTTTTTTTGTAGACAAAGGGAATACGGTTAGCAAACAGGTAAAGTCATGATTATAATAAAGACTTTAAATCTATTATGATCTAAAGTAAGAAACTATTGATTTTTCTAAAATATAAAACATGATGTATGCAAGCACAAGTCTGTGAGTAAACATGCAACTTGTTGACAACTTTTGCATGCTCAAATAGCTCCTGAATACAAGATTTATCTAGAGGAGAAAGCTGCTGTTTGTCTTGAAGGAATTTCATACAAGCATAAAAGCAAGATATGGACTTGAAAGTTCTAGAGTAATATTACTGTAAATCTGTATAGATACACTGAAGTGTTGCATTTTCTCTTTTTTCAGTTACATTATTCTCAAAATCATTTTAGGCAATACTGGGAAGAGTAACAAAACTGCAGAGACAGTGTTCATGCACTGTGGCCTAACTTCAGTTATTCATCTATACCCCTAAGAGAGCATAAAAAGCCAGACCCTTATCCTTCTTGCAATTTTGCTTCTCAGAGATGTTTAGTGTAAGTGCAAAACTGAACCCTCTGCTGCCAAGGTTAAGGTCACCTGAGTCTACCTACTGTCATCTGTCACATCCGCTTGAACAAGAGAAGTGGATGGTCCAGACATTCCAGCACGATGAGGTGGGGAATGACGAAACTACCAAGAAAAGCCAGCTTGTGGTGGAAAGCACCTCCCTGGTGAAGGGGAATAGAAAAGGGAAACAAACCACAGAAATTCTAGTCTTTGTGTAGTTGAACAACATTTTGCGAAGTTCAGTAAAGAAGGCAAGAGTGCAAATCATTCTCTGCTATTGCTATTCAGAGAGAAAACCTAGTGGGTTTTTCAGAGCAGGAAGCATAAAGACCTAGAATAAATAAAACCTACAGCTCAGGAAAAAATGTTACTTCTTCACAGTGCAGACAACACAGTTTACAAGGCAAAGACCACTTTTTGCACTGTCACGGCGCTTAACACATTACTTCTCAGTTTGTGGTACCACAAATAACTCCTCATCCTAAAAATTCACCCAAATGCTGAAGCACTGTGATGAAACTAAAGGCGGCTGCACTGCATAATGCTGAAGGGTGACCTAACCTAATGCCTTGTATCAAACAGCATTACAATTTAATCATACTACGTGTGAAAAACGCTCCTCTTTTTTTTTTTCCATTTTGGACTGGTTACCTCCCTACTCGTTCTTCTCTCACAAGACACACCTTTTCCACAGCACTCCTGAATTTACAGACCCCTGTTATATCCTCACTGAGCCGCCTCTTTCCCAGCCAGAAGAGTCCCAGACAATTAAGCTGCTTCTCAGATGAGTTGTCATTGCACAGCTTTGACTACTTTGATCCTTCCCTTTGAGCCTTTCCTAGTTTTGCTACATTTTTGCAGAGGAATGGACCAGAATTTTATACTACATTCAGACCCAAGTGCACATCAATTTACACAGTGTAAAACTGTTTTCTGTTTTATTCTTTACCTCCTACTGAGTCATTCTTAGCACTTGTCTGACCTGCTGCTGAGCAATGAGCTGATGTTTCCATAAAATTACCTAGGTAAGTCCAAAATCACATTCCTACATAGCAATAGCTACTTCAGAGGCCTCAGCTGCGGGTAAATTGAGAGTTAGGTATTATTTTAAATATTATTTTACATTTATATTATTTTAGCAACTATTGAATTACATCTTCCATTTTATCAAACACTCAGTATCCTGAGATTGTTCTGCTACGTCCAACACTTCCCATTTTTGTTATTTTTGAGAACCCAACATAAACGCAAACATTGTTACTGTTTACCCCTCTTTAGCTGACCTCCTGTTGAGCAGCAGAGTCCTGCTGGACTCCTTTAGCAGTCTCTCCTTGTTGGGAATACTGGTAATTTATTCCTTTACTCTTCATTATTCTATTTTACAAATAGCTATGTGTAATAGGTTAAGGCTGGGCCAGCCTGAATGACAGATGCTCTCTATTACCACACCCACTCACCCCCCACCCCTTCTCAAAGGGGAAGGGAATACGAGAGAGAAACTTATGGATTGGAAAACTAAAACTGCCTTAATGAAAATAATAACAATAAAATGAAACATATACAAATATATACAATACCAATACTGAACCCAAACCCCCTTAATGACAATTACAATGCTGTGGGCAGACACTGGGGAAGTCCCAGACTGGGCTCAACAACAGATGGGAACCGGATTCAGCAGCTGGATTCTGGAAACAGATTCAGGAATGCACGGCCTGGGATCAAAGGCAGAACAGACAGAGTCCTCCTTGGACGTTGGCCACTGAAGAAGAGAGCAAGAAAGAGTAAGACCCTCAGCTTTCTACTGAATATGACGTCTATGGGATGGAACACCTTGTTGGTCAGTGTAGGGTCACCTGTCCTGTCCGCTCCTCCCCACAGGCACGACCTCTAACTTCCTGTACCCCAACGTGGTACACAGGATTTAGCAGTAACCTTGGTCTGCACAAGAGCCTTTCCGCGCACCAATCCCTGGTAGTAACTGTAAACATCAAGCGTTATCACTTCTCAAAGCAGACGCTGTCTAAAAAAAATATGCTGAAACAAGAAGAGACTGAATTCAAAAGTAAAATCAGTGAACAGAATTTGCTCTGTTCTAACTCAAACCAGGACACCATGCAACATTAAGGGACCTTTCTTACCATTGCAGATCCGGTTTTTCAAGAACCTTTAATGAGACCCTGTATACATCAACCTGCCTTTCTTTGTCTACTCAGTGAAGCTCTCCAAGAACTCTGATGACCATGAGGCAAGGACTCTGCCAATATGTAAGTACTCACACATACAGTAATTCTAGTCTTTTACCAGTTTCTACCTATATAAAAAGAAATAAAAATTAAGCTTGTAGATCCATCTTGAAGGTTTGTTAAAATTGGCATTTTTTTATAATTTTCCATTCCTTTAGACATTTAAAAATACATAAAAAGTGCTCACATATTCCATTTTTGAGTTCTTCTAGAGCTCTCAGGCAGGTTTGGTCCCACCAATTTGTTGCAGTCCCATTTCTATAGGTGCCTTACTTTGACAGCAATCATCAAGCAACCTGCAGAAAGGTTTCCTGGTATTCAAATTTGTCTAATCTCTTGCACGGTGAAGAAATAATTTTGCTTGTCTTGTAGATTCTCAGTGCTTTTTGCACCATAATCACATGCTGACCCTTAAGGTTCTTTCACAGGCTTCCTGTTTAGAAGAAAACAAAAGCATGCACAGGTTTTCCTGCTCTACATGTCTGACTGACATATTGCATTTTTCCCACATTTTTCACACTTGTCCATTTCTATTTTCTTAACTTAGACACAAAATACTAACGTGTTTTTGAGGACAAAGGTAAGTTTTTCCTCTTGTGAGTTCTCTTAACTAGCTCCCTCATGAAAAAAAAAAATTTATATTGTCCAATGGAAAAATCAATCAATGCTCACTCTAAAAACTGAAATTTTTATTTGGATTTGAACTCTCTGCACCATCTTAGGTATGTTTACCACCAGAGTGAGGGATTTTGCTATACATGGTCTTAATTCTTAACGTCCTAGAGACAACTATTCAGTCCAAGGGGAGTCTAGATGATTACCTGTTGCTTATTTAACTGCAGTTCAATTTAACTTCAGTTCATAGCATGGCACCAGTTCCAGCAGAACAAATAGCTCGTTATCTCTCCTCTCTCAGTAGCGTCACTTAAAACTAGGTATTCTAGTCCTCAAGTGTTTTTTTAGACTGAGATTTCCACAGAAATACATACAATGGGTTCAGTTCCCAGTTTTAACTGAACCTTAAGTTACACTGCTCTTTGCTGTTTGTTTTCTACACCTTCTATCCTATTCTTTTTCCAAAGTCTATTTATCATCCATAATCACATTTCCCTTCTTACACATCTACTTTTACTCAGTTCATGGATTTAAGCTGCCTACTTTTTTCATTTTTAAATAAATGTTGTGGCACATGCCTGGTTGCAATGTGGTTTAGGTAAAGCCTCAATTTTCTGCACATACTCCTATTAGTAATGAGCCTCGCTCTTTTTATTTCCGACACAACTGGCATAACCATTCACTGAAACATTGCTTCTCTCTCTCGCTCCTCCCCATCTGCATGGGTGTGGGAAGCTGCCATGGTCATGATCTTCCAGCCTGACAGCTCAAAGAGCAACCCCGCACTGAAGTAAAATCTCTTATTCCAAAGGGAAAGTGTATTTTTTCAGTAGTGGAAGGAAGGAGAAAGAAAAGGGAGTAATCATCTTGTTTCTGTTCAGTACTGCTGCAAGAAAGAGCCATATAAAAACAACAAAAGGAAACCATCAGTGAAAGGAAATCTACAGACTATGTCCAAAATAAACAAGTGTGGAAAAATACAGAAAATCTTTCCATTATATTCATGGACAAGGGTCTAATTTAAAGATCAGTTTTCTAATCTGGTACAATCCGTACAATTAACAGATCCAACCACTTATGGGCCTCCATTTAGCCTTTCTAACACGATCCTCCCTATTACCCTACAGATTCTACTGCAGGATGAACTATTTCTCCCTCTCCTCTTTCCTGAACTATGTATTGGTTTTTACATGAAAACCATTGTCCAAGAAGGAATGTGGCAGCTGCAAGACACTCATCATGGTTTTCTCCTCCCCTTCCTATTTCCATCTGTGCCATGGAAAGAGGAAGGTGATCCTGCTTGTGGATGTCTCTTGGCACAGTAGGGATATTCCTTTTTTTAAACCACATGGAAAACAGAACTTTTGTGCCCATTTAAGCAGTTAACACTTATACACTGGAGATAGAGACAGCAAGGCAAGCAGTATTTTGGTATTTGCCTATATACGTAATAGTTATCCACCCACCAGAGAAAGTCCTCCTGTATGACGATTCTTCCCACAGGTCACCTGTAGCAATTTCTTATGCAAACTTAGCTACATTCTTCTGAAACCATTTCAGGAACAAACCTTTTTTTGACAAATGTACAGAAAACATTAATTTGAGGAGTTGAGGTTGTTTTATTTTAACACCTAATACAATTCAAATTTAAAGGATTACTTGCACAAAAAAATAAACACATTTGGTATAAAAATTTATCATCACTTTAACACCTTTTTTTTCCTTTTATGGCCTGCACCTTCTCTGGAGCAGAAACATATAAAGACTAATGGCACAAGTTCATTTTATTCTACAGCATTTTTTTGTTTTTACATACTCAAGTACCCTAGAGGACAACAGCCCGCTGTATACAAGAACCATTTTCTTCAGCCTGCTGAATTAAGTTTCATAAAGAATCAAAGCTATAAAGGCATTTTAAAAACCATTGTCTCATTATTTTTTTTTCAGAAGCACTGACTTTTTGCACCATTTATATACATAGTGTTACATAACAGCTCTTGCGTACAGTACATGCAGCAGAATATATCTGTTGAATATAAAACATACATTTAAAATCGTGACTTAATCGGTGTTTTTTTGAAGATTGAATAATTGTAGAATGCCCACTGCTTAGAGAAAATGGTTTGATAGTACAAATGTCTGCATATGTTAGCCACTGGAACAACCCAAGGCTCATTGGAATAGTATCTGTAGCACATCAATGTGCATAAATAATTTACTTACAATATTAAAACACAACTAGCAAAATCAATAGTTCAAGATCTTATGACTGCTATGTTAACTTTTAAGTGGTTGCAAGGAAGTGTGGTGGGGTTTCCTCCCCCTCCTAAGTCCTCTATAAAACCTTTAGTATGTAACTTGTTTTCCAGAGGAAGAAACTTATTTATGTCTACTGCCCCTTCTCTTCATTGCAGCTGTGCACTGTGGACAGTACCATTTTCCTTTCGGTGCTTCTGTCAGTCCGACGCACCCATAGTGGAACCACTCAATAGGGCACTAGAAAAACAGAGTTGAAGACAGGTTTGGGATTTGGGTTTTCTGCAAAACATCTATCGCATACAATTCTATGAAAATGAAGCATGAGTAAAAAGCATAGATTCTGCTTTTCGCACAAAGTCACAAGACAAAATGAGAAGAGAGGAGGATCTCAGTCCCTAACACACTCAATAGACTAAGGAAAGCAATGAAAATTCTAGGAGTCATACGTGGACTCACATAACAGAGCAAAAGAAGTAATGTTGTGCTTTGAAATACTTACTTTGAAAACACTGACACAACAGTAATCTTATCACTCAGTTCTTCTTAAATGTAGTTATCTCAGTAAATACGTGATTACATTCAACTGCTCTTTTAAAACTTTTTTATTTTATGGGGACAACTGATATGAATAGTGACACAGCTAAAGGTTCCTAGAAATAAAGGTCATTTTAACGATGTCAAAACTTCCCAGCAAAGAGTGAAGCCTTCTAAAAGAACCTGAACTACGGTGACAGATGAAAAGTTTCCTGAAGAATGGTTCAACTCATATGCACATTACTCTAAAAAACACCTCTACTCTAAAACCAACTCTAAAGAAAAGTAACTCCTGCAAGCAATAGTTACATGCATGAGCCTCTTATGAACATTTTGAATTTTGTTACTTACATCTTGGTTATCACAGCCTACCATTTCACCATAGGATACCTAGTAAATAAGAAAAAAATCCCCTTATTAATAACTATATTATTAATTAAAAGCAATCAACACTTTTAAAGGGTGAAAGTTCAGGTTTCTTCCTTTGAGGAGTTTTTCCATTAACAGCAGCAATAAATTTTTCTTTTGTTACACAACCAAACAATGAGTTCACAGCAAATTGATTTTCAAAAAAATTTTTATGAAGGAAAAAAAAAAAATCTGCATAATTCAGGTTGGATAAAAAAGGTCAGCATTTAAAACCAGAACAAAGCACATTTTGGTCTACACAAGTGTGCTCAGATGCACAGCCCAGTTTTCAATATTATACTGATGTTGCATACATGACAATTTCAAGCACTTCGTTTGAAACAAACAAATACTTCCAAGACAATTACAGAATTTTATAAACTCTAGAAGTTTATAAAGTGTTTAAAATAAGAATAGGCATTTTTAAATACAAGTTCCTCATGCTGTCATTTGGTTTCTCAAATTTCCGGGTGGCTTTTACAAAACTAAATTATTGTTTCATTGGGTTATTTTTCATTTGTGGAGTTTTTTGGCTTTTGTTATGTTCGTAGGGTTTTTTAAAAGGAAAGTAGGAGGGACCAGGAAAATTCCCCACTAACTTAGAATGTCAGCTAAATTAACTGCGAACCTGTTCAATTTTGAATTTCATTATTCCTGAGGTCTTCATTAAAAGATTTAAAACTCACCAGGTATGTCACTGGAAAACCTGCTCATTTTTAGCCTCGACAATTGAGTTCATTATTCGTATCACCAGTAAACAAATAAAAACAGATGAGAATTTCAAAAGACTGCATATAGAACATTTTCAAATTAGCAGTCAGAGAAGGAAGTTCAACTACAGTGAAAGAGAAGCTCCAGTTATATTCCAGGTTGGAACCCATCCTTACCTGATTACAAATGCAATATCGTGGCTCATTTGGATCATAGGTCCAGTCAACCTGGCTATTAGAATCAGACTCTGGTATTACTGCTGTTTGCTGAGACAGTTCTTGTGCCAGTGCAGATGAAGAAGAACACGATGACAGAGACGAAGAAGAGGAAGATGATGAGGATTGCTGACTTGAGGATTTGTTGTTGTTTCTGTAAGAAAAAAAAAGGGAGGGGAAAAAAGAAAAAAATACTGTATCATAACGTAAATTCATTGCCTGTCAAATGAAAGGATCACAAAACAAGTACTTTGTGTCTCTGAAATACTGCAGTGTTTAAATCCTAAAGCATCATTTCCCTAACAGATTTCATTCAATAATTGCAAGAACTGAAATGGACACGCTGATCTTTGGAAAAGAAGACAAGTCTTACCAGCTTACAAGGGCCAGAGACGGTACTCAAATCAATGGAATTTAACAGCTTTAAACTGTCAAATGGCATTAAGGAACATGTTTCTTCACAAAATTTTTCATCAACAGCCTTGGTGTAAAGTCCCCATAAAAATGATGTTACCAATAAAATACGAATTTACATACAAATAATGTCACATGTCATGTACAATAGATAACTGTGTTTTGAAGATGACTGATTCAATGTTAATCTCCACTCAAATATTACCAATCACTCCACAGGAACAGTGCCAAAATACAAATTCTATGCTTCTGCTTATAGGTCAGATCTGACACCCATGATATCCACAGATGAAAAATGCTTCTAAGACAAAATTACTGAGTTGTGAACAGACATGAATTTGTATGAAGAAAAAAGGGCAAGTCAGTTTAAAAGGATGGGAATTTTGAGACAAACTCTTTCAAGTACAACTTATTACTGTTGTCACAATGTGTTGTGATGTTGTGTTGTTTAAAATGTTTTTCAATTTCATTTTAACCAGAAATAAAATTTCTTCTGTTTCCTGTCCTAGATGGTCAGCCATCAGAAAGCACTGTGATTATTTGTGAAGTGGCATGAAGCAGATCTCCAGATTATTTCAAAACCATCCACAAACCATTGCATAGTAGTTCCCAACATTTACCTTTAGGCCAAAACACAGAAAAATGAGGGAAGAACTATCACAGATGAAAAAGCAAATCAAGATATTTCTTAAAAAACTTGGAGTGAGTTTACTTAAAAAAAAGTGAGAAGGCAAAAGAAGAAAGCCCTGAACAAAAAAAGACCATCAGGCATTAACTACCTTCTGTGTGTCTCCTTGCCAGATACTAAATATGAAGTATTTCTAATATGGTCCATGACATTTAAAAGAAAGCTTAGCTGTCTTAAAAGCTGTAATTGCATTCAACAAGTAAGAAAACCTACTTGCTTTTTCTACCACTTCGAGAATCTGTGGTTGATGAACTTAATGTCTGCGTTAATGTAGATGCCAGAGCTGATGATGAATATCCAGTTGAATCTCTGGATAATGAAAATTCTCTTCCAAGCTGAAAGTCGTTGTTCTTAAAGGCTTCATAGCTGGCTTTTAGACTGGATGTTCGTCTTCCTTCCTTCATCTAAAAGCAATACTGACACTGTATCAGATTACACAGTAGAGCTCTTACAGAAGACATATACCACCCTGCTAACTGCTAATTATTTGTGCAGGTTCATTAGTCACCCTGTTAACAAAATGACGTACAGTAAGTGGTAAAAAGGTGTAAGAATATCCCACAGGAAAAGCTAGAAAACAAGCTGTCTCTTTATGCAAGTTTTACAGGATGGAACTGTAGCATATAAACAAAAACGATAATATGAGAACTGAATCACATCTCCTGAGAGTGATCATGGGAATTCAGATTAAAAAAAAAATAAAAAAAAAAAAAAATCACTAGTCTTTCTTCTTAATCAGTAGCAGATGGCAGAATGACAAGAATGTTTTGATGTTACCTGTGCCGTGGCTTGCACTGCTTGAGCTGCTGCCATGGTAATTGCACCGGCCCCAGATCCTGAAGATAATGAGCCCAGGTTATATGATGCCAATGGTTGAGAAGAGTTTGTATTGTATGCATTGTTTGAAGTTGATGATGAATTACTGTTTCGACACCCTTGATGAACAGAACACATTTATGAAATTCAAAATGAAACTAAATTCCTTTGCATTTTAAGAAGAGTTATATATGACAACCAGTGAAAGAGTAGGAACTCCATTTATGCATCAGAGCACTCTGATCTTTTGGAAAAAAGTTTAAAAAGTCATTTGACACAACCAGTATCGGCTTGGGAAAAAAAAAGTTTGTTCCCCACCTATCCTTATGTGAAAGGAGTCATTTTAGAAACAGTCCTCACTATCATATTCGGCTAACAGACGCAGCTGCTGTGTCTATGTCTATGTAAATCCAATCTCTGTTGAAATGACGCTGACTACTGTAGCCATCAAGAAGAGGGTAAGAATTTGACTATACACCTATACTCCTTCTGAAGTAAAACTTTTAACAACCTTAATTCAAAAAACTAAAAATGACAGTTTTAATACAACACAGGTTTCCATGGCCATTTACAGACTGACAGCTGCTCAAACATAGCTATATTTTATTTGCCACTTCATGTGAAGTTCCTTCAAAAGAAAAGTAGCATGGATATGAGGGAGACTATTTAAATCAGATGAACAGCACTGAGTTCCAAAACATAAGGTAGTTTACTTACTGTAACCTCTCACAATCTCTTATTTTCAGAAAAGAAACTATAAAACACTCTAATTTTGAAAATGGGAAGAAAGTTGTGGGCGTTTTTTTATTCACTATTCAAAAAGAGTTCCCAACTCATTTGAATTAGACAACACATGAAAGCATTTTATTTTATTGTAGCTGAAAGCCACATCAGACCAACTCTTAAAAAAAAGAGTGAAAATTCTTTTCCCTTACTTTGGAAATTGTTGCATGCATTTCTTTTTCCCAAAATAATAATGCATTGATCTCTTATATTTCTGCTACTGGCTGAATGAAACTGTTATCTTCTTCTAAGCAATGTAAATAAAAAGAAACAGCCAACATGGAGCTGATGCATGGACAACACAGATGAGTAACAACGTCTGCAATTTCTCATGTTTCAAATGACTGAAATCCCAGAGGAAAGGGTACGAGTCTCTGATTTCAAAAGACAATAACTCACAAATATAATTTATCTTCTCTTCTTCCGATTAAAAAGTAATAAAATGCAAGACAATAAAGATTACCTGGTGTATTTTCTTTAGAAGCATCTGAAGTCAGGGTAGATAGAAGAGCTTCAGATTTAAACTTCTTTTCAGAAACATGATCTGTTGTACTATGGTGAGAAGATGGATTGTGCTTCCTTTCTAAATGAAACAAAAGAAGGGAACTTAAATGTAAAACCTTTTCAGCTTGAAAGTCGAACTTTAACTAGACATCATAAAACAGCACTTTCAACTAATTCCCATCAGCAAAACCTTATTATTTCATTCTTGCACTTCTTCTGAATAGACAGTATCATCTTTTTTTTTTTTTTTTTTTGGACAATTCACCTTCTGCCCCCCGCCTCCAGCGTTTGGAGAAATAAAAAAGGTCCTAACAGGTTTTTTTTCCCCTAATACTACTCAACAAAAAAAATCAGGAAACACAAAAAGCAGACACGTTTTTAAGTTTCAAATACTTACTCTCTACTGGAGTGTGAGAATGGGCATGATGGTTATTCACAGGCTGTGACGGTGTATCCAGCTCCAGAGACCCTAAGAGGGAGGTAAAAAAGGATAGGAAAATTTCAGTCATCATTGGCACCATTTTGACTTCTAGATACTAAATGAATCTTTATATTAACCAAATCACTATGCAGTTAATATTTATTTTAATCAGAAGAAGTTTTGCTTGAGTTGAAACCCTTTCTGTAGTACAACCAGGAGCCAGTGAGAACAGTTTTAAACTAAAACCAGGTGATTGCTGCTGTTCAGCTGCTGAAATCAAGAAGTTAAAATCAAGGCCAATAAGGAGAACAAACAACAGTGCCCTCAACATGCCACTTATTCAAATGAATTGTACACAAGCCAGTGACAGTTGGAGAATGCTACACCAAAAGTACTGACAATCTACACCAATATGAATTGAAAAGAAGATTACAACAGGTAAACTGTATTAACAAGGCATCTTGTCCCACCTAGTCCATCTTGTTACACTAAGTCAACAACATAAGCACTAACAACATCTTTCAAGGTGATCTAACATTCAATTCAACAGGAAAGGCTTCAGATCAGTATCCAAATGTTCTTAACATTCAAAGTACAAAGAACGAAAAACCAAAGAAGAAAAAAAGAAAGAAAAAAAGGAGGGAGGACACACACGCCAATGCAAGTCTATGTCTACGAAAACATTTCTTGTAATATTAGCCAAATATTTCTTGTAATATTAGCCATAAGGCCAAACGATTGCAGCATCAGAGGGACTTTGACCAAAAATTTCCATTAGAACAATACAAACCAGCTTGTGTATCAATCCGGCAAAAAAGATTTGGAACTAGTTGCAATACCTACCAACTTACATTTATAGGGAAGACAATTCAAAACAGTAATTCACACTCATTTTCCAAAATTTGTAGCGTCAACATTTCTTCACCTCTTTCAGTGCTTTCAAAAAGCACATGAGAGTATTACAAAAGTTTTAAGAAAATTGTTCTAGAAGAGGTTGGAAGCCTAAGGATGTGTTTTGGGTGAGCTAAGAATAATCCCCTTATGAACTAGTCCAAAGGCTGCCCTCTGGTGGAACCTCAACAATATGTATTTACTCTGAAAGCTAAAAATGTTAAGAGGTTTGTAATTTTCACTTTATTAAAAAAAAAAAAATAAAAGCCTTAAAGATGTAAGATGTAGCCTGGTACATTTCTATTTTGAGTTCTTGAAATTCTACCTACTTACCTCACCAAACAGATTGCTCAGCTGAAGGTAGTATCACATCTTAAAACTGCAGCTGGGATTCCAAATAAAATAAACTAGTTCTTTTCTGTAGTTGCTAGTTCATTAAAAGCACTCACTTTATAGTTTTTCTTTTTGGGCCTGTTATGTGTAATAGCAATTACAAATAAAACATCCAAAACCTCCCAGCTTTTATGACAAAGACACACAAAGTTCAAAGAAAGAATATTTATTCCTAATCTCTTCAAGTGATTTACATTACTTTTCACCATCCTTGGGTATGAGAACAGTCGCTGCCTCTTAGCTCCATAATCACAGTAGTATAATCAACTTTGAAATTTATCATAATCACATTTGAACTGGATATCTAAACGTCAGTGCATACAGAAATGCCAAATTCTTCTATGCCACGTTGGCCAAAAATCTGTCACATTATGTTTTTGTTCACATTCTGAATACCAGCATTGCTGGTTTTGTTAAGCATGCAGGTTTCTCACCCAAAATGCTTCTCCCTTGCTACTCCATTACAAAACAACCCATTCTATTCCCATTAAAAAGCAAGAAAACCACTGAGTACCTAACTTTACTTGACATTCCACGCCTGTAGCTAATGACCCTTCTCAATTCAGTGGCAATCAATTCAAGTAAGAAATGGTACACTTTCAGGTGGGTAGAGGGCAAGCTCAGGCTCAAATAACTGCCTGAATACCTACAGTGATTAAAAACAAGTTTAAAGAATTCTGTACCCTACTGTAACAATTCACAACTGCAAGGTTGTGCAAAAAAAAGATACTTATAATTACACAGTTGTACTTTGGTTTCACTGGTAAAAATTGAGGTTGAAACTAAAATTTGAGAATTGCTGACTGATGAAAAGTATATGGCTTAAAATACAACTTTGAAACAACTGGACATACTGCCGGCCACTAACAAGTGTATGATATTTTAATTTTGCAAATTGTCAGAAAATCTGTCAAGTTCTTAAATGAAAATCACGCATACTTACGTCTCTCTAATATTTCTGTAATTCCTGCATTATCTGCTTCAAGCTCCATTTTAAATTTAGCGAGTTCCTGGTCCAATTTTCTCAAATGACGGTCTACCTGTTTGTGAGACAAAGCAACGATTAATAGCATCCAGTTCTGGAACATGAATATCTACATCCTTCATCTGAGGCTTGCTAAGGATCTTCCTTCCAGTAATTCTCTGCCATGCAGCATTAGGCACATATGAAAACACACAGAAGCGTCACTTCTCAGTCACCTACATTTCCCTAACTCATCAGAGGTACCAGAGTTAACACCAACACAGTGCTGTTGCTCCTAAGCTGTGCAGTCAATCACAGGATACAATAAGGCTGCGTACTGGCTGAGCAGCTAGAAGCCCTCCTCTTACTCTAGGCAATGTTCCAAGCCACAGCGTTAAGCGTTTCTTGAGGACTTGGGGGCATTGAGGGTACACGTATAGAAAGGTGAAGAGAAAGAACAGTACATGACATGCACTTTAGAAGAGGTTGGGCTGCACTGGGGAAGTCGCAAGTTTACTGAATTGTAATTTGTATGACACTGCACCCCAGTAAACTTCAGTGCTGGGTGAAAGGGACTCTAAACTGAAAGAGTAAAGACTCCCATGCATTTGGGTAAACTATGGCATAGTCTTGGGTACTTAAAATTAACAACAAAAAAAAACCAAACCCAAACCAAAAACCTAATATCATGGCAAGAAACACTACGAACACTATGTTCTGATGCTTTCTTCACCTGTAGTCATACAGCAGAATGTACCTGTCTTTTGTACCTGTCAGGTAACTTGGTTAGTGAAGTGAAACTAAAGTAGACAAGAAATATTATTTTATGTCTACTATCTTTTAGTCTGAATTGCATGTTCTGTTCTCTGAGAAAATGTAAACTATATATACTCTAAATTCAAAATCCTCATGCTGTAAGAAAGAGTAACCCGTTCATGGTCTCTTTTCAGAAAAAAATAAACCAAAATCTACATGCATGAAAAACATATGATTTGTGAAATTATTTCTGCATGTTTTGTATTTAAGTGATGATTATTACCGAAAGCCACAAAATTCTTAAAAGTCAATAAAATCTTAAATGTTTCTTTCACCAGCAAAAACATCTGTATGTAGCTGACATAACAGTACAGGTAGCACAGTTGCAATGCTTATCAAAATGTTTAGAACTGTACAGGGCATAGATTTTTGGTAATTCACCACAAGCCTTCCGTCCACTTACCAAATCATATATTTGATTAGCCAGTTGCACTTTTTCATCTGCATCTTCCAAAGCCTTATAATAATCCTGTTATAAAGAGAATTTTTTTTAAATTATGAATGTAAGTGAATCAATTTCAGTCATTTTAAGCTATCGTTATCCAGCACAAAATTTAAGTTAAAAGGAGAAATTCAAGTTAGTTTTCAGAAAGACTCTGAAACTTTACTGTAAACAACAATCAGCTACATTTTAGGTAGGAGATATAATACCCATCAGTTTATTGTCTGTGCCATAGAAAAAGCCAAACTACAAGATGTGGCACTTCCTCCTTTAGATTTCTTCAAGAAATGCTACAACAAAAGAAACAGTCTTGGATTTATTTTATATCACACAGCATCAGGTTATGGACTCAAAATGAGATGATGTCTTTTGCTTCATATGCATCGTTAGGACCAGTGCAGATAACACTGCCCTTCAAAATGATGCTAGTCAGTACTGTGAGGGAAGGCCTTTCCAGCACTGTAGTTAAATAATGATGTATATAATCTATAGTTTAAATTATTTTAAAATACATTTATATAACTCATGAGTGTATTACAAAATAATTTGACTAAAGCAATCCAATTTTAAAGTCTGTTCTAACTCATGAAAATCCACAGACAAAACTTTATTTTTAAAATATGTTTACACATTTTTACTCTAGATTTAAACAGGTTTAAGCACCTTTTTATTCTCAATTTCCACCAAAGAGTGCCTTGCTTAGGCAAAAATAACTTGAAATTTTGGTTCACCTAAAGTCAAAAGTGAATTTTTCATTTACCCTAGCAAAATCAGAACTTTGACTTTTTTTTTTTTAAACATCGAAATTTATTTGTACTCATCAAGCAAAAAACAAAACCCTTGGCCAAATAAAGGGCTGAAGTAGCAAGCATAGGAGATTACAAAGGAGTTTCTCCTGACAAAATGATGGACTGCCTTGCTAATAATACCACCACCAATGCCCGAGTGTTGAAGGATAAAACGAAACACATCCATCTTCTTATTCCTCCCTCCCTAAAGCTACATATACCATATGTATAACGTATACAAGGACATAGGCAGAATCATAGGAAATGCTGAAGCTAAGCTTGAAAAATATCCTCTAAAAGAGAGCAAATAAACTTATGTAACTTCATGTCACACAAGCAGAAACAAAAAGTCTGAACTGAAAGTTTAGTAACCGGTTTCCTCACCATTTCAGGATCATAATTTCTAAAATGCTAGCAAGTATCGGGTAAAAGTTGAGAGTAATGCCTGATCAAAGAAACCTTTCAGTCATTTTTCTCCTCATAGGTAGTTCTATCCATCTCTGTGGAAGCCTAAGGGAAGTCACAGTTCTGAACGCTTAAGTCTCCATCAATCATAAGCTATTTTTTCCTAAGGTTATCTTCATTCGCAAAAGAAAAATGTGACCCACTCCAGAGATATCCTTACTTTTTTGATTGATGTCATTTGTTCTTCTCTCCATTCAGGTTTGTTTTTCTTTGCGTTCATAAAAAATTCATTTACCCTCTGCTCAAGCTGATCCATTGCATCTGTAGCACAGGAAAAGATTAAGATAAATGTTATCTTCTCATGTACATAAACATTATGAAATAAGGTGGATATTTTTTTCTTAAACAAAGTTGACAAGACTGAGGTGCAAACTATTAGAGAGGTATAAAAACAAAACAAAACAAAAAAACCAAAACAACCAAGTGACAGTGGACAGAGGAGGGAAATATTTACCTTAATTTCCAAGAAGCAGAATTGCATTCTGGTAGGATTCTCATCAAGGTTCTTGTGCTCTCCAGCATGGGACAGGCAGGACTCCAAGTTCTAAAGGTTTTTTGTCCCTAAGAGCAGTGGTAGTGACTTAAAGCACGACCCAAACTCCTCACCCAGGGCTCTAGACTGCTGACTTTGGAACATTCTAGCCAGTTACAAACTGAGCAGGAAACAAAATGTTCTCCTAAGAGAAACAGTCAAATACAAAACCAAATAATTGAAAAAATTAGTGCCTTGAAAAGGTAGAGCAACTGAAGAGTAAGTCACCGCCTTTAAGACAAGGCCCTCTCCATTGTGTGCTAGGAAGGGTGAGGGCAAATGTAAAGCACTCACAAAGTTATTCCCCCCACCCCCACAGGGTAGCACTAAGGGGTAAATGCACTGATGAAATACTATTTGGACAGGATTCTTGCATGAAGTTGAAAACTATCGTAAGGGAAAAAATAAAGCCACCAATTCTCTAACATTAACTAATATAAGAAAGGAAAATGCCAACTACAACTTACTTGTCTCGTTGTTTATTGAGATAGAAACAGGGGTTCCCCTCCCTTTCCCTGCACCCTCCTTCAAAAAAAAAAAAAAAAAAAAAGCAAACCACTGAATGTATTATTTCAATAGCTGGACACTTGTGCAGGCAATGGCTTGCATATTTCCAAAAACATGCAGCTGCCTCAGTTAAATTAGCTCTGACAGCCTTGCTAGTCTCAGGATAGACAATAGTACTGAAAATTTATCACAGTACTCTCAGCAACACTGTCCAGATAGCAGTTTCAAATTAAATGTGACAACGCACCAACTACCTACAGACTTCAGGCTCTGGGTGTAAAACATTTAAGATACTTTCCAGAAACCACCATTAAAATCGGATGACATGATGGCCATCATCTCTTACCAAAAAAAATAAAAAAAACTAAAAAAAAAATTGAGCAGTTCAAGAAACTCCTGAACCTCCAAGTATGATTAACTCTTCGCATCCAATGGAGCCCAAACATTTTCTCGCTCCATGAAAATTCACAACTAGAACTGTTAGAACTGTTCACTGTTCACGTAAATAATCAAAAATCATTCATGCTAAATGATCAAAAGCATTTATCAATTTTTCCCTATGCTGGGAACGGCACCAAAACCAACAGGAACTTAAAAACTGACCAGACAGAGTGCAATGAATCCCAAGCCAGAGCAGTTGGGACACAGGCTCACACAAGATATATTTAGACCCAGACAAAGTGTCGAACAGCTCTGGTGTGAAACAGGTTAAAGATGAGAGAATCTGAACAATAAGCATTTTTCACATGCACTGTATTATTCAGAGAGAATATTAAGAAGCCTGAGCAGCCAGAAAGCAGCACACACTTTAAGTGGAAGCTCCTAAAAGCTTTGTTCTTTGACTACATGACTATAATTTGACTCTATGACTATAATTTGGCCATAAAGCCAACAGACAAAATATTCTACCTCCTATTCCCAGAGTGCAA
Organism: Bucorvus abyssinicus; assembly: GCA_009769605.1. Lineage (NCBI taxonomy): Eukaryota > Metazoa > Chordata > Aves > Bucerotiformes > Bucorvidae > Bucorvus > Bucorvus abyssinicus. The sequence goes on from CM020025.1 coordinate 25,189,083, forward strand.
ACAGCTGGGTGATAATTATTCTAATGGCTCCACAGACATGAAAAGAAGAAGAAAAAAAAAAAACCAAACAAAACCCCTTCCCTCTTTACTGTTTATTGAGGACATGTATCAGTCTGTGAAACTGCAAGGGAAAACTTCCACAGAAACCCCATCTCTCCAAAAAGGGTGGGTAAGGCAGAGGAGAATGCAGGTCAGATCTACCAAATTATCTGAAAAGTTCTCTCTCGTACACTCAAGTTCCTTCACCTTCTCGCCCCCCAACCTTTTTAATCCAACTCTAATCCTATATTCTGAGATACTAACTTCTTAGATGAGATTTTCCAAGAGAGTTGCCAGAAATTCTATGAGAAGAGAGCTTTTCCCCAGAGCCTGACATTTTACCATGCAGGCCTGATACTCCATGATTTGAACTTAAACAGAGAAACACATTTTATGCTCCATTGTGGAGCTCAGTAGATGCTCAAGAGTAAAGTCATAACCCAGATGGTCTTCACTTTTCCCACAGCAGCCTTATCAGGATCTACAGTAGATATAGCTGATTTGTTGTTTCTTCCAACAACAAACAGCTGCACCTGCTCCATTAGAAGTCCACTTGGTCCAAACAGGACAGAACATAAAGCCAACACTGACTCTAAAACACAGCAGCAGTTATCTCTGAATTACAACTCATGCAGGTTTCTGTCCTTAGACACTGAATCTTCAGAGCAAGTCACCATGTCACATAAGAACAACCTCCAGGTTTTCAGCGAGTATTCAGTGGGCAGTTTGGCAACTGATGTTGAAGAGATGCTAGTCCAGAAGTTTCGTGAATGTCTCTGGATGCTTTGTCACTCATTGTGCAAGAATTACAGAAGTACCAAGGTCCGACAGAATTTTTCTCTGGGCCTACGGCTGGTACCAGTATACAACATTCAGTGTTATTTGCTACTTCCAGTAATACAATACAGAGTGTTGTTTGCCACTTCCAGTTAAAGCAGAGGAAATGACACTACTGCAACCTTGGCAGTGCTAGCTGTCTCAGTTCTGAAACACATTTCAAAAAAAACCCTACTAGATTCTTTGCCTCCCTACTGAATAGAAGCAAAATTTGTGAACTTACTCTGAACTACCTAAGTCAGTGAGCTGGTCGCTCCCTCTCCTGGTGCTCCCTAGTAATAGTTACTTCAGAGGTGTAACCACCCTTAAGGAGCCATTGTTCTGTTCCCACAGCTTTAAGCACTAAACTCCAGACAGCATTTAGGCCATAGTATTCAAAAAATCCTATGGCCAGTTCAACATGCACCAGTAAAGTTTGTTAAACAGACGTGATGGGTCCACTAAGGTAAGGAAAGCCTTAGACCACACTTCAAAGTATTACAGGTTAAACTACTGTTTTCAAGAACTGTGATCCCACAGTGTTGTACTTCCTATTCCTGTAGAGTATTCACTTGTTATTTCAACCCCTGTTCTTTCTCTCATTCTTCTTTACATGAGTCTAACCCTTGCGCAGTGGTAATTCCTTTCATCTTTTGTGCAATAACAGTTTAATCAACAAAGACCTTTGCATCACCGTTATAGATAAAGGTATGCGTTAAACAACAGCAGCACCTAACCAGGTGTTACAGGTGTATGTGGGAAGCTGGGTGTTACCTAAGTACCAGATGAGATTGCATTAGAAAAGGGAGAAAGGCAATGCATCCTGAAAACAGCATAAGGCAGTGTATTATATCAGGATATAAGCAGAGATATACAAAAGATATACAAAGTATAACCTCAGGCTGAAAGTGTGTTTGGTTACGTGTCAGTTCGGGCACAAGAGCCTAAGCAAAAAGCTCCTTCACACATGCTATTATGAGGGGACCTGGCTGGAAAGTTTCAGAAACAGCACGCCGCTACCTGCTGAAGGAGTGGGACATAACTCACGTTCCAAACCACCATCACTGCTCTTAGGGATCAAAAATCTAAAGAGTTTGGGACGTGCCACCGAAAATGCTTTTGGGAGCAGCACAAGCCCAGGAGCGAAACTCCTGTAAGATCCTACTTGCGCCGGAGACTCCACCGCGGGCCACGGGCGGGGGACGGGGCGGGCCAGAGGCGGGCGGGAGGCTCGGCGGGGCCGCGGCTCAGCGCCGCTCGCAAACACGGCGCCAGGCGAGCGCGCCCCGCCCCTCGCTGCGTCCCGGCGGCTCCCCGCGCAGCGCCGGGCCTCCGCAGCGCCGCCTCCCGCAGCCGCGCTAGCGCAGGCCGCCCCGCGCCCGCAGCGCCGGTCCGCTGGAGACGACACCAGGCGCCCGGTGCCGATAAGATTCGCCGGGCTCCAGGGCGCGGCCGTCTCCCACTCTGGAGTGGAGCGGCGCGGCGCTTCCGGAGAGCCGGGGCGCAGGGTGGGGAAGGGGCGCGAACGCCCCGGGTCGGCGGCTGGGAGCGGAGCTGCCAACACAGGTCGGGGCGCCCCAGCGGCGCCGCTTCGCCTCCTCCTTCCCCCCTCTGCCTTCCCCTCCCTCCGCCCCAGGCCGCGGGCCGGCGCCCTGCGGCTGGGCGCGGCGATGGAGCCAGTGCCCGCGGCCGCCCCCCGCTGGCGGGGCGGGGCGGGCGGGCGCTGGGGCGCGGGGAGGGGAGGGGGCGGGCAGAGACTGAGGGGGCGGGACTCACGTACTCTGCACCTGCAGGTCCATCTCGCGCATCTCGGTGAACCTGTCGCGCAGATCCATGGGAAGCTGCTCGATCACTGCGGGCACAGGGAGGGGCGGGGGAGCGGGGAGAGAAGGGAGGGAGGGAGTCAGTCAGCCACTCGCCGCCGTGGGGGAGGGGGGCGCCGCCTCTTCGCCGCGGCGCCCCCCCAGCTCCCCACCACCGGCCGTGCCCGGCCGCCCGGCACCCCCGTTCCGCACACACTCACTCTCCAGATAGTCCTCCAGATACAGCATGGCGGCGGCCGGGCCAGCGCCAAGGGGCTTCTCGCTAACGGGGGCTCGTCCCTTCCAATATGGCGCCGCCGCCAACAACACCAGCAGCTCGACTCAGCGAAAACAACATTGGCGGCGGACGGCGCTCGCTTCGGCCACGCCGCAATTGGCTGCCCGCGCCGCTGACGCACGCCGCGGCTGGCGCTCTGCCCCGCGGCTTCACGGGAAATGTAGTCTGTGCGCGCGGAGACGGCGGGGAACTACGTGTGCCGCCGTGCACCGCGGCGGCCGCGCTCCCTTCCCGGGGTCCGCCGGGGCTGGGGCGGCCGCGGGGCGTCCGGGTGGTTCTTCTCTGCCTCGACGGTCCTTGTCAGTCCGGGTCGTTTCGTCCAGTCCCGGGTCCTGGAGGCATACCCGCCTTGCAGGAGCCGTGCAGGTTTGCTCCGGGAGCCTCCTCTCAGCCCCCGCTTTGCCAGGCCAAGTTCGGACGCGCGGCTGCCCGTCCTCCGGGCGGTCCCCGGGACCCGAGCGCAGCGCCGCAAGTCTGGCGAGGAGAAGGGAAAAACTTGCAGCTTTTTGATCAGACTTTATGTTTTTTATTGTATATCCGCTATTTTAAATGCTTACAACTGGTAATAGTGCATAAAAAGTGTAAGAAATGGCAAAACTAGTGAAATCACTGATTTCTGTGTTTTCTCATGAGTGACCCAAGGTAAAAAAAGCTGCCATTCAGCATACAGCAGTAACAACGTTACAGATGTAACTGTAACAGTTACAACATTACAGGCACAGGGCAGCATCAACTTCTGTGAGCTTTAGAACTGCGGTTCAGAGTAGAAAATAATTAGCAGGCAGTAGTGATTGCGATCCAGTTACAATACTTACTGTGATTTATTTTTAAATGTGTGGGGCTGAGGTTTTTCACGCAGTTTCAATCCCCCAAATCATTTATTTCATCACTGTTTTATCACTATCTGTTATTAATTGCTCTAATCATGAGCAGAGGCTTTTATCCCCATTTGGTTTTCGACTGGGGAAGGAATTTTTAGGGCTTGCATGACGTCAGGTGTAAGTACAGGAGCATAAGAACTGTGGTAGCAGAGCGGGCTACCTTTATGCCACGCTTTTTAACACCTTTTTGTTCTCACCTGTGCCATATGCATCCAAGCAAGGAAGGAAAGTGTGTGGTTAAGCCAAGTCTGAATGGGATGTTTTTGAGTGTCGGGATCAATGGACAATGGCATTATTTTCTCGTGTTTTAAATTCATATATCATGAGTCGTTAGCTAAGAATGACTGCATTTTGGGAATTGAAGCGTAAATTTTGTGAAAGCCTTTATGAAGACTGATGTTAGCTATGTCTTGAAGACATATTCGAGAATAGTCACTTTTTTAAAAAAATTCCTCTGTCATTACAGATGGAAAAAAAAAAGGTATGACAATAACTAACAAATTCACAAAAAAGGTACTATGCCAAAGTGGTCGCTTTTCTTACTCGCTCCATCATTAGCCATGTACTCTGTACTGCCAGAACAGAAATATCTGTTAGTTCCATACACACCAATGAAGAGATTTTAGATGGTCATTGAGCTCTGTTAGCCGTAGCTGAAAGAATCTGTGTATTGTTGCTCATACTGATCACTCTTTAATGTATGACTTCTGACACACTGGTGTAGGAATGACAATATTTTTCAAGTATTGTGTGAGAAATTGCTTGGCCCCATTTTTTTATGTAGAAGACAAGATGAAGTAGAAGGGTTTGATGCAGCAAAAGGACTTAGCCCACACAAAAGCACAACAAAGTCATGACGTCCTATAGTCATTAGGAGAAAAGCAAGGTGCATTTAGGGAAATCTGAATTGATGGGATCACTTCCTTTTAGACTCAGTGGTGGCTTGAAAGCTTTCTAAAGCAAAAATAAAAAAATTGTCGTAGACATGTTCGGGAACACATTTCATGCAGCACAAGTTTAAGAGGACAATATTGTACACAAATACTGTACAAAACCTCCACTGTTAAAACCACAACTGAAACACACCCGTATAATAAGTTTTTACCATTTGCTTCATGACTAAAACACTGGGACAGCCAGAACATTGGGACCTTGTGACTTCCATGCTCCAGTTTTCATGCCTAAATTTGCCAAATTCTCATCTTGGCAAGCTTGGGAATAGTCAGCAAATTCTCACTGAGGACTATTGTGCCAGGGCATTTTCATCTAGTTCCTGTGTGTTGTGGTGCCCAGATCAAGCAAACCAAGAAACAGCTCCTGGGCATGTGTCTCAGTCATTCCCCTTAGTAACAGCATGTGCACTCTCTATGTTAATGGACAGGGAAAGAGAAACTCAGGTGTGCCAAGGGTACGGCAAGGACAAAATACTAGTAGGACTGGCTGCTGTCTTCAAGGCACTCATGTGCCTCACTTTATGTTTATTGTAACATGTGAGAGGCTTTTATAAAAATAGGAATCTGCTTCAAAAATCGTTCACTGTAGTGCTTTACAGTAAGGGAAGGGATTATGTAGTAGAATGCAAATGAAAATACAATTCAACTTTTTTGGTATCTATCGAAAAGAAAACAGGAACTTATTTATCTACCTGTAGTTGTCCTCAGTATTTTTGTTCTACTCAGGTGGAGAAAATATTTTTCATTTCACAGAATCACAGAATCGTTTTGGTTGGAAGAGATCTTTAAGATCATTGATTCCAACCATTCACCCTGCACTGGCAGGTCACCACTAAACCATGTCCCTAAGCTCCACATCTACATGTCTTTTAAATACCTCCAGGGATGTTGACTCCACCGCTTCCCTGCGCAGCCTCTTCCAGTGCTTGACAACCCTTTCAGTGAAGAAACTTTTCCTAATATCCAACCTAAACCTCCCCTGGCACAACATGAGGTATTTCCTCTTGTCCTATCACTTGCTACTTGAGAGGACAGACTGACCCCCACCTTGTTACAGTCTCCTTTCAGGTAGGTTTAGAGTGTGATAAGGTCTCCCCTCAGCCTCCTTTTCTCCAGGCAAAACAACCCCAGTTCCCTCAGCCGCTCCTAGCAGGTCTTGTGTTCTAGACCCTTCACCAGCTTTGCTGCCCTTCTCTGGACACACTCCAGTACCTCAATGTCTATCTTATAGTGAGGGGCCCAAAACTGGACACAGTACTCAAGGTGTGTCCTCACCAGTGCTTACAGGGAGACAATCACTTCCCTAGTCCTGCTGGCCACACTATTTCTGACACAAGCCAGGTTGCTGGTGCCCTTCTTGACCACCTGGGCACACTGCTGGCTCATATTCAGCTGGCTGTCAACCAACACCCCCAGGGCCTTTTCTACCGAGCAGCTTTCCAGCCACTCTTCCCCAAGCCTGTAGCACTGCCAAGGGGTTGTTTTGACCCAAGTGCAGGACCCAGCACTGGCCCTTGTTGAACCTCATATCATTGGCCTCAGCCCATCAATCCAGCTTGTTCAGATCCCTCTGCAGAACCTCCCTACCTTCAAGCAGATCAACACTCCCACCTAATTTGGTGTCATCTGCAAACTTACTGAGGATGCACTCAATCCCCATGTCCAGATCATTGATAAAGATGTTAAAGAGAACAGGCCCCCACACTTGAGCTCGGGGGAACACCACTTGTGACCGGCTACCAATTGAATTGAACTCCATTCAGCACCACTCTGTGGGCCCAGCCATCCAGACAGGTTTTTATCCAGCGAAGTGCACACCCATCCAAGCCATGAGCAACCAGTTTCTGCAGGAGAATGCTATGGGAAACAGTGTCAAAGGCTTTACTAAAGTCTAAGTAGACAAAGTCCACAGCTCTTCCCTCATCCACTAAGCAGGTCACCTGTTTCTGCCAATGTTAATTCATATTGTATAGTTAAATGAGTATCCACACTAACTTCAGTGGGATTTTGTATGTAAGTGCTGCTTATCATGACATACTGATGGACTTGAGTTTAAACTGACATTTAAGAAGTGATTAGCCACTCAGGCCATAAGAAAAGAAACTATTTTTACAATGAAAACCTTCCTGTTGTGTATAAATGTAAAGAATTAACTCTATTGATTTACCCAACTTTTAGAACAGCCTAATTAGAACTGCTCCTGATAAGGAAACATGGATTAATGACCATGTTTATTGGGATGCAAATACAGTGAAAAGGAACTAAACACCAGCTGAGAACTCAAGGTAAAAAGAAATTCAATTTGTGAATTACAATTGACATTGTACAGCAACAGAACTGTTTAGCACAGAGAAAGGTAGGGAGGCCACAGGAGCTGCTGTTTTATCCTGTTGGTGTAATGTTATTAATGTTTATAGCATTTACTCAGCAAATATTTCACATAAATCCTGTATCATCACTTGTGACAGAATGATGGCATAAAGGAATATTACATAGCATAAATTATTATTAAAGCTAATTGCTTGCATAGGTTTCATTAGTTTTCAACTGACAGGAAAATAACTGATTAAAAATAAGGATTTATGTTCTGATGTACACTTCTCAGATGGTGTTAAGACTTTAAAATCTTCTCCCTCTCTTCTGTTTTTACCCATTCCAGATATCCAGAGTGTCCTTTTTCCTTTATTCTAATGTCTTCTATCTCTTCCCATGTGTAGGGAAGAGTTTGACATATCTCTAACTCCATCCTTTCCATCTTTATTCCACCTGCTATCGAGATTCAGGACTTTCTCTTTCTTTGTTCCTTCCAGATCCATTCTGTCTTTAAGCCATATGATTTCAGGGACTTTCTGTACCCATTTAGGACCCTCACTGTTTCATAGTCCCTTCAGTACTCTAATTTTTCATTCTTGTGTAATTCAGTGTTCCCAGACCTATAGTCCTTACATTTTGTTTCTTCATTTTCAAGGACAGGTTTCTAATGCTTTGATTTGAAAAAATCAGGAATGACCTACCTAACCCATCTCTAGACTGATGCTCCAGGTCTCAGCTACTGCTCGTAGGTTCCTGTGCTTCGATTTCTCATAAGGGAGCCTCACTGCCCGTGGCACACAAATATTGTTGAAGTATGGAGTATAGAAAGCAAAACCTATCTGTTACTGATGGCTAGTCTGCTCTCGCAGAACTTTCAAGACACAATGACATCTAAGTGGCACCAGCCAGCGGTGCAACTGAGCCTACGTACAACTACAAGCCTGGGTAGCTCTCAAACCACTGGAAATTAGCATTTTGCTTTTCTTTGGCACCTGCCACTGCTGTGCTACAGCAGTCCTGTCTGGCGGGCCAGAATCCATTCACCACGGTGCGCTGCTGCGAGCATGTGTTGTCAATCGCAGCATTCCTAGCAGTTTTGTCTGCCAGCGTCAGCATCAGGCCTGCTGGTCTCCTCACACGCTTTCCACTATTTTATTATAATTCCTCCTCGTTTCCTGTTTGTTGCCTGCTATTTTTCTGCTGTTGCTGCTGTTTTTCCATTCTTTCCAGTCCTTCCAGTTTCACAGTCCAGCTGTCCCTCCCAGCTGCCATGGATACCACCATCTCCCATATTCCACCCCTTCTGCTGCTGCAGAGGCATCACCCACAGCCTCACTCTCCCTCTGCAGGAAATAACTATCATTCCTGCTGTACTACACACCATGGCTATTGGAAGACATCAGTTAAATAACTAAATTGTCTTGAGACTGAGCACCATGTAAGGGTTACAGCATGATCGTATTTGTTCTGGGCAATCAACTTCATGTAATGGGAAACTCCATCCAAAGCCAAATCCTAGGAAAACTCTGGGTGAGACTATCAAATACATAATGTTACCCTTGTCTAGTTCAGCACTATGCAGAAACTTCACACTTCCATGAAACGACCGCCAAAAGGGCAAATTTGGCACAGAAGTGTTGTGGCTGGATGGTAATCTATCTGAGCAATCACTTTTCTACTTATTACAAACCCTTTCAAATTCTGAGATTCACATTCCTATTTCTGGAAGCAAATCCATGACCCCAGATAATTAATTTGCTTTCACCGTCAACAGGAAAATGGAACTGCCATTTATTTTTCAGCTTGACTTTGTGTACAGACTCAGGCACTTACATCTTCATCTTTTAGTTAATTTTATCCTCTGCAGGCTCAGTTAAATTTACTCATGGATTTCAGTTATTTCCTGAAAGCCTGCAGGATATGAGCATTTGCTGTTTATATATTAATCACTGAAATGTTTTATCCTGACTTACTAAGGAAATAAAGCTTATATGAGCAATCCATATGTTTGTGTGCACACTTTATCTGTCCTTTCACTCTGTACTGTCCCCATTAATTAATTGACTAATTTCAACTTATCTGAAAGAAAAGTTTTTATTTTGGAAATTAATTGTGTACTCCTTAAACATTGTATTGTCCTGAATAGTTTTGGGTTTTATTCTTCCTTTCACTGAGGACAAGATTGCAGTATGAACCTTCCACCTATTAGACTCAAAAAAATCCACACATGAGAGCAATGAGTTCCCCAACCATGGAAAAAGCTTCAGCTGGTGAACATAACTTATTAGGCAATGCTGTAAGCCACAAATGCACAGGGAAACAACTGAAGCAGTTTTCCTGCTCAGAGACTGTCTGGTTTTGTTTGCTTGATTTTCTTGAAATCATGAATGCTGGGTCACGTGGCATCCATGGGAATAAAGTTTGAAAATAATTATTTCAATAATTATTTAAACACTTCTAGTAAAAGTTTAAGTTTCAAATGCCTTTAGCTGTTCATCTGTAGTCAAAGACATTTCTTGCCTTTTTATAATTGTCAGATTTACAAGCATACTTTTTTCCATGAGGTCAGCACATTCTTGTGGCTGGAAGAGGTCCGTATCTGCTGGCTTTCCAGCAAGAAATGCTATGCATGGCTGCATGCCATCAGTGGCACAGAATAATGCGGGATGTAACACCATATCTCCCCTGTGCTGCTCAGAAGATGTGTCCTCTGAGAGTTGAGGTCTGCAGATGGAGCAGGTAAAAAAACAAACAAAAAACCCCCTGAAAATTAGGAGATGACAATGCAGTGGTATTACCTCCACCCAAATTCATGCTCCTTGTATCTTCCTTTGTCTCTGGAGCAAATTCGAAGAAGCTGAAAGCAGCAACAGGGGAAGGAAATATCCTTAAGAAGTTTGCCAAATAGTGACATTGTGATGACTGAAAGAGCACAGCTGCCACAGGAGAGGATGCAGACCTTTGGGGGCTGGCATGCATCTTCACTGTTCCTCGGCATACACTATTGGATACATGAGGATAACCCAGAACCACCTTCTCCTTCATGATCATTAAGCAAGAGTCGTGCAGAGATTATGGCACCTGAGAATCCAGACAGAGTTCAGACTCAGAGAAGTTTGCAGGAGACAACAGATCCTTGTGACAGAATGCAAATACTCTACTTTCTTATGAAGGGAGAGAAGATCTAATGGAATTTACCATAAAATGCATGGTCTACCTCTTTGCTGCTAATGTTAGGCAAAACTTGGGGGATAAAAGGGAAGGACAACTGACTTTCTTGAAATTTTATTACTGGATGTATTTGAGATCATAGTAACATTGTAGCTGTGATGCTCTAAAGATATAATCACATGATCTTTCCGGAGAAGCTAATTTACATGATAATTATTTTAGTAGAGCTGTATACAATTGATGAAAATACAATTTGCATAGTACATAAGCTCCTTTCCAACTGTCCTTGTTGACATTTTTTAATGTGGTGTTTTTAACTTTTGTGTGTATTACACATGATCTAAACATATCTGTTTATATATCCTTGGTCAAATTTGCATCACAATTAAAAATGTATCTGCTCTGCTTACAAATGAACTAATATTATTCCCTACTGACTTGCATCAGCTTCCTTTAAGGTTATTATTGTTTATCATTTTTGTTCTGAAATGCAAATTAATGGTCCCACTGTGGTGAGCCCTGTCATGTTAGTTACTACAGAAATAAAGAATAAAAGTGGCCACAGGCTAAGTTAATACCTAATTGTTTTTCATCTCATACATTGGTGGAGTAACCTTACCATATTTTTAGATGACTTTTAAAGGTTGCAATCAGCACACACCATAATGATGTAACCAATTACCTAATGTTTGCATAAATACAAAAATCCTTAATGTAAGCATGGTCAAGGTTATTTGACATTGCATTGCCAAAACAGAACAGGCAGCAAGGTCCCATGGCAGCCCAGTTTAGAAGGATTGATCTTGTTTCAAGTTTTCAGAAAGTCCACAATTCTCCACGTATTTAATGCCAATTCTTTAAAAAAAAAAAAAATCTAAATCTTAAGTGTGCAATAATCTTTTATTTTAGTGCATATGGTGAGTTTGCCTGTTAGACACCCACCTTGCATCAGTATGTCCTTCAACAAATATGAAGAGAGGTTACATAGTGACTTTGGGCTTTAACTGGCATAATACAAGTTGGCATTTATTGCAATGCACAAAGTATTTCCAGTGTCGCAAGTGGTAGGAATTCCACTGCAAAAACAGCTTTTCTACATAAGCAAGGTGGTCTCATTCAGAAGAGTTAATTTTGGTTCAGAGGTTCTAACTGAGAGATTTTCCAGCTCTCATTTTCATGCATGTTGGTTGCAGAGCTGTCTCGTCTTTTCTATTTCCCTATGTTTTGCCCATTAAATTTGTTGATATCACAGAAGTTATAAGATCTAAAGGCTTTATCAGAAAAGAGAGCTAATTCATGGGAGGCCACAAGTTTATATACAGCATGTCAGCAACTCTAAGCTAATTGTGCAGGGGAACATTTTTTTATTAAGAAAAAAACCTTCTTGTTGTTAATTAACTGTCAGTAATTTATAAGGAAAATAATAAAATTACTGAATTTTCTAGCCCAATTCAATTTGAAAACAAAAAGAAAGTATTTTAAAGAAAAATCCTGTATTCAATTAGTTACAGTCTCAGATCTTCTCTGCTCTTCTCTCTGTGCCTCAGCCATTAAAGATTAATGCAGACCACTTGGGAGTGCAGCTGACTGGGAATTCTTCAATGACACAATTTTTTAGCTGGAAAATATTCATTCACTATATGCTAAGGCACTTGTAAAAACCTAGGTGCTTCAACAGGACTTTCACTGAAATGCAAAACTCTCGAGTGAGAGGTATAATACGTAATAGCCTTGTGATCGTGAAACTCTCTTGGGAAATAAGCAGCAAAATCAGGAGTCTCTTCTGCCTTATTCAGGTGTTGAGCCTGAGATTTTTTCTTCTGATCTAACTTAGACCCCTGACTGCTAGGTGTGAGAGAAGCCACTACAGAGCCAGTCCGATTATCCTGCCTATTTAAGATGCTGGGCACTCAGCTTCACAGCTTTGTTTGCAGAGAATTCATACAAAATGTTACAATTCCAAAAGTTGTAATCCTTCTCTAGCTTAGGAAAACCCTGCAGAGTTGATTTCCTGATGGGTGGAGCAGATTTCTGGGACAGAGAAGAATGGCAGACCTGCTGAACCTGAATCTTCCATATCCTAGATAAATTCCTCTCACTGCCATACTATTATCTGCACATCCATAAAATTGAAAGGGTTTAGTGTCATTTAATGAAGAAAAAAGACATTTAAGAAACTTTTAAAAGTTTTACAGGATCAAAAAAGCGTTTCCTGGTCTAACCTGATATTGAGCATCTTTCATCAATATGGGACAGATTTAATACAAAATATCGATGATTATACATTATGATAACTCACATTATTTCAATTCGACTGTAATTACATTTATATCCTGATATCATTAACATTAAGAATGACTTTTGTTAGCTGTGAAATTTATGATTGACAATGTTCTGTAGACAGACAGGGAGAATCTCACTTGAAAAATTTGACAGAAAACTTGAAGAACTTATATCCCTTCCAGACAGTGTTTTATAAATTTTTGAGAAAAATCCAATGGCCCCTAAATTCTTTGCATAAGGTATAATCTTAAAACTATCAGGTAGCACAAAGTTGTTATTTTAGAACAACATCTTGCTGCTAATTAACATAGCAACAGATGATATTTGGTAAAAATAGAAACGGTCTTAATTCTTTTTTATCAAGGAAGAAACATTTCTTTGCTGTGATTATGTCTGGGCTATTTTTCCATTTTGAGGCTAAACATAAATTCAGATGGCAAAAGTTTGCTTCTAAAGAATATTTACTGGAAGAAGCAAAGCCTAAAATAGTATGTCTTAGCAGGTCTCTTCTTTTGTAAACAGGATTAACACAAACAGTGCTGTCAGAAGATGATGATTAATGGTTCTAAACACTATAGATCTGCATTATGTAATGCAGCTCATATCCTTGAAATGAGGACTGTAATTTGTCATTGTTGTCTAGAGCTAAAATTACAACAGGCAATTTACAAGAATAGATTGTAGCGGTTTATAATTGCATTTTTTTTTAATTCATATAGTCTTACATGTGAATAAATGTTAGCTCTCAGAGCAATGTGTTCATTTTCTGTATTGTGATGTGCAGTGGCTGGATAATCAATTATACACTCCTTTAGCTAAAATGGCCTCTATCACGTCTCATCCAGTGTGGTACCCTACAAGTAGCACCACAGAATAAAACCACACTCTTCCCACCAAGAAGCACTCATTTTCTACTTTTATTTCCTCATCCCTATTCAACCACACGACTGGCAGGGTTTGCAGCTAACCCTTGGGGTTGGAGCACATTCTGCCCGCTCATGGGAATTACCTTCTTGTCCCTTGTCAGCATACCCTTACGGAAGGGCTGCTTTCTCATGGGCCTCCCCCAGCAACCTCGCCTTGCCCCTGCTGCATCCTCCTCTTTAGACAATTAATAAATTCTCTGACTGGTGTTGGCTCATAGCAGATATACAGCTCTCTGTAGGCTGCAGAATTCATTAAAAGGCACACGATACCTCATATTCAAAGGTTTTCTCTCTCTGAATCTGTCTGTACTCTTTCGCATAATTGCAGAAAAATTATGTAAGAGATGCCAAACAGAAAAACTTGATTCCTAGCATTTTATTTGGTCCAAAGGCACTAAGAATCCAACGTTTTGGCTTGTGATTTGGTCTAATGTGCCCTAATAATTTGAATGGTAAATTCCATTAAATCGTTGACTTATGGTTCTGGAATTGCTCAGTGACCTCAAGTGCTGGAGGACAGATGTAGCTTGCCTTCTCTATTTACTGATGCTGGCTTATAAATGTATCTTGCTATCTTGGACAACAAAGACAGCTCCCTTGTGGGCCACTTAGTTGACCTTGACTGTAGAATGTCTGCCCCGGAAAGAAAAATATTTGGTTTCCAACAGAGTACTGGAAGTTTCTGTGCCAAATGGGACAGTGTTTGGAACCAGCTAGAACAGAATGGAAAGAAGATTAAATTGTCACGCTAGGACTGAAAGTTATTATATAGATACCTAAAACCAAAATACAGCTATGTAGGTATCTGTCTACTGTGATGTTCTTCTGTTTCTATTTTCAATCATTGTTAACTGCATACAGCTAATGTATAATCATTCCTTGGTACTTTCTTTCCAAAATATAGACACATTTTTTTAAAGATACAACATAGGCAGCAAGTGATATGGTCACATCGGGCTGTTCAAAAGAAAAGAAGCGCAGGTCAGAGCAGTCTTCAAATGGCCCTGCAAAATTCATAGTAGCCAGAGCTCAATGCCTTTGTATCTAGTGTCACATACAATTAAAGTATAGTCTGGAGGTGCTCTGTGTCTGCTGCCTTTCTCAGAGATGTAAGAATTTATTCACTATTAAGAATCAATATATTATACAGATTTTTTAGTACAGAACAAGCATATTTGAATCAAGGACAAATATTGTCCTCTGGTGAAGACTTTAATCACCCACCCAGATTTGAATTTCAATCACCCCCTTCCAAACACACATCCATTCCATATATGTACATGTGTATGTGTGTGAATGCATCTGTATACATGCATGTGTTGTTTTGGCGATGGTACTCAGATCTTGTTCATAATGCTATTTTCCATTATCTGTCCTTGCATATCTCATTTCAGCTGACAGAATATATACTTATAGATTCAGAATTTGAAAGTGATAGGAAAAGAAAAGGATGCATATTTTTGGTGAAGGCGTCTGTTAGATTTTTAAAAGACTGAATTGGAAAAGGGCAAGGAGAACATTATAAAGGTAAACCTGTAGAGTTTAATGGAATGTTATAACTTTGTTCTATGTTTTATTTATCTTGCAGATTTCAGTAGGAAATAATAGTCACATTATAGAATCTCGTAAGATGATGCCAAAAATAAAAAGTACACATACTCAGATAAACCCTGTAAGTTCTAAAGTAATTTCTGTAGAATCCTGCCAGCCTCTGCACCTCTGGTGGTTTCTGAAGGATTTTCTGTAGACCCTGTTCTTCAGTCTGTTCACAGGAAGGCTGAAGGCATGGATACAGCTGGACGATACACGTGCCTCATTCAGTAAATTACTAGTAGCTATCACTTACTGCCTTGCCACAGCAAACAAAATAGTAACAGAGAGCAGAAGTCCTGTATCGGGTAACACACATGCACCAGCTGTCCCTTTAACCCACTGCTCTCCTCCTTCCTCATAAAACCTTTTTTTTTAAAATCTTTAAATATTACATGCTTTTCACTTATGAATAATACTTTATTTACAATGTTACATCTTAAAGTACCCAGTGAATTATGAAAAATTCTCTGTTTGCAATGGAAATAAAATACTCACTTCATACTGATAAAAGAAACTCAGAAGTTTCCCCCTCCTGTTAGTATTTGTGTAACTTTAAGAAATGTCTTTGCATCACGTACACAGGTGCCATGTGATGCAGGGGTTACCATGGAAACAACACTATTGAATGGCAAAATCAGGCTTCAGAATAGCTTTATCTTAATCACCTTCAATTTTTCCATATGTTCTAAATATTTTTCTCTGTTCAACATGGAGCGAGCCTGAAACATAACAAATCTGTGGGCTGAAGGATGATACGCTTCATTTGCACAACTTTTCAGGCACTGCAGTCCTGTTTCAAAAATAAGTTCCTTTTGTTCCTATTATTACTTGTATAAAAAAAATGAGTAATGGACAAGGCATATATGTACTTTATCTACATATCTTCAGAAGATATTGTAAGGCAGACATCTCCCAGTGGAGCCTCTAACACTTTAAGCACTGCATAAGTAATGGTGATCCCACAAAAGGTCCATCACTGGTGCCATACTGTGCTCTCTGGAATACAGCAGCATAGTTGGTTTGACAGGGGACCCAAGATACCACAGAACCTATGGACACTTGTCAGCTGAGCACAGCCACTATTCTATTGCAGCAAGACCTTTGTCAAACAATGCTTCCTTCTTTGAATATAAATGACATCATATGAAAGAGCTTTTATTTGATTCTTTGTATTATAAGATGTTCTCAAAAGAAACAGAAAATGTACGTGCCATCATGCTGTACATGAGAAACTCTTTTCTAACAATAGTGATGTCTGGGCAAATGTGTCAAATGTACTTATATAACACAATTCAGATCAATACTTTTTTTTTAATTGTATCATTCAAGATTATTTACTATCTAACAGAACTAACAGAACGTTCTTAAACCTTTATGCTCTCAGATTTAGAAAGGAATAACAAACAATGGTGAAAAAATATGTCAATGTTTGAGTGTAACATATAGTTGCTAAGTGTATATATTATGAGACTGACAATAGCATGAAAAAGCACCAACACAACTGTAAGTGTACAGATACATATTTAAACTACGATCATGTCACACGATTCCATCTTTGTTGATCAGCCACCTACACTTTTGTTTTCTTATTTGGGCAGAGGGTGAGGTTTCTTCTTTTCCTGTGTAGCAAAGCAAAGTGTGTTCTTAACACATCTTCATGATGATAGGAAAAATCATGTTCAGTCCCAGCTGCAAGTGAATCTTCTCATCATTTCAGAGAAGGAAGGAACCAGTGTGGACTTTGAATGGGCAGATACAGAAAGGGAGGAATTTCCAAGAGATGGATTTCACTTATGTCAGCTGGTAGGAGGGAAGTTTTACTGAGGAATGCTTACAAGAAAATGAAAGAATTAGCTGACCTGATCAAAATGTAAAGACAGAGCACATAAGAAATGTCAATAGGAGAAATAACGGAAGATAGAAAAGCTTACAGTGAGGATCTGTAAATAACCATAACATTTGTCTAGCAGAATTCAAGATACACAAAATGGAAGGAGATTGCTTTTGATAATGTTGGGGGGAAGAACAAAAAAGATTTATGAGTAAGAAAAAGAAGAGAGGAAACAGGGCAGATGAATAACACAAGAAGTAGAAATGAGAGAAAACTGTGAAGGAGGGTACTGCAAAGTCATGGTCACTCATGAAAGGCCAACATACAGCCAGTAAGTATGTAGGAAACAATGGTGGCTAGTCCAAAATAGTTTGCATGGCAATCTCCTAGATGGATCGATCAATGTTTAGAAGAGAAAGCTAAACTGAACAGACATTTTGGTAAGAAGAGAAATCACTTCAGAAAAGAAAATTGGAAAAAAACGTGTCAAATCTAGGAGGAACGAAGAGGTCAAATGAATGCTCAAAATCAGAAATGCAGTTTCCTTCATACTTAAAAAATTCAAATGTCTTTTTTAGTGTTGTACTACCATCCAGTCACTTCCCTTTACCCTCCCAAAATTTGCTTCCAGTGCAGCTTTCCCCTCTCAAGAAAATGTTCTGTGCTTCTCTTGGCTTCTTTAAAAGCCAAACGTAACAAATGGCATTAGATTTTGACATGGGTGTGGGCTCGTTAGTTCATATGGTGGTATAAATAAGAAGGATGAAATGCATAAAAATTTCATTGTCACATAGTTATTAGTTAGGACAAGAATTTTATAGGCTATAGAGAATTTTTTATGAAATCACAGTCGAACTTTCTGCAATGAAAACTGCCATCCCGAGTCCCAGAAACTGCTGAAGGAGGAGAGCATGCCCTTGCTGCTCAGTAGCTGTGTGCAGTGTGAGGCTGTGGCGAGCCCTAATCATTTTAGCATTAGTACCAAGAAGTTGTTGTCATGATGTGACACAGACAAAAGTTCTTTTTGCTTGTCTCCCATATCCAGTAGCTCCTTACAAATGTAAGATATTCCCAGAAGAAGGTTTATTAGTATTTCAGTCTAATCAGTTTTGTGTATAAAATACTGCTGTGTGTATAATTTGTTCTGCTTCCGTTTTAAAAGACTTACTGGATTGAATTAAGTATTTTTCAATAATTATGAAGTTGGAACACTAGTCTGGGGATTCAGCTGCTGATAAACCTGAAAATGAATTCTAACTTGCCAAACAGATTTGACTTCTTTTTCATTTTTTACGAAAAAAAAAAGGAAATCACAGGCTAGAAACATTACCTGAGGCAGGTCTCATTTGCAAAAGTAGCAGCAATATAGACATATATTACATAAAAGCCAAAGCAATTAATATCTGTACAACAAAGTGCATGAAGAAGTAGTTCATACACAATGAAAACTATGGCTATTAAACTAGCCTATTAATCTATAAAGCAAATCTTGTTGTCAGTCCAGCAATTTTTCAGTCTCAAATAAGCCATTTGATGGGAGTATAATTAGATTTGTGTTCCAGTTCTGGGAATATCATTGTGTGCACTTTTTCTACTGATTTATAGGCCATAACAAGTTGTTCCCAGGACACTTAACAGACAAGTCACATTCTCATCATTCAGTGGAGCCTTGAGTACATTTAGGACACGTCCTGCAGAGCTGTTCATTGCAGTGGTTCAAGGACACCTGGTGTTGTGGAACAAATGCTTTATTTACAAATATAGATATAATGAGTTTTTGATGTGTAGTAAGATACCCTTTGATCCTGAAAAGGAAAAGCTGATATGTACTAGTGTGATGCAGAGAGGACGATTTAAGCTAAGGCATGTCAAAGCTATCAAAAGCATCCCAATGCTGTAGTACTGAAGTAAGAGTCCTTTGATAAACAATCCACTGCAACTGTAATGTCATTTTAACACATGATTTCCACAGAAAATCATGGATAAATGACAGTGTCCAAGCCAATGATGTGATAGCTCACAGCAGACAACTCTCATTAATAATGGTGTTTTGGTGTGGGACAAAATTGAGGTTTATGGCATTTGGGTTCCTACTGCATTTTTCAGAATTGCTTACAAAGTCTATTTATAATCACTCTGGCATTGCTAGGATGTTATACCAAAGTTGTATACCATTTCTGTACCCCTGTTTGTGCCCAGCATATCTTGTCTGGTTGATTACGTAGCTGTGCATTCAGCCATGTCAGTGCTAAAGGGGCAGTGGCAGAAGGGCTGATGATCTCCAGAACCACCAAGGGGCAGTCCGGTTCTGCATCTTTGTGTCTGCATCAGTAATCCAGCACCCTCCCTCACCAGGGTGTTTGGTCCACAGTAGTAATGCATCAGCGTTTCAATAACACATTGTTTACGTGACAAGCAGCTAATTCACCCACTTTAAAAATGGGCTACATTCAGGAAAGGTATTATAAAGAGACTCTTTATGGTGGAATTTTAACAAATAAATGCCATACATTCTGATCTGCCAATTTAACTCTCAAAATACTTGAGAATTACAAGTACTTGTGAAAAGAATGAGGGTTTTGTATTCTGAGGAAGCTGTACAATGATTCTGCTGTGTATATTGATGAAGTATTGCTGTTTGTCTTGCAACAAGTGTATAGAGGCTCAAAGTTAAAATCAGAGCCCATGCTGAGTATTACCTGCAAAAAAATAGCACAGAGACTGCTCAGATTTAGGGCACAAGCTACCTACTTCAGATAATATACAGGAAATAGAAGAAAATTGGTGAGGAAGTCAGAGTCATACTCTGTCCCATGAAAGATCATTTGTGATCCTGACTTTTCATGAAAGCTTGTCACTTGCTGACTCTTGTGATCTTAGCCTATTTTCTTACATGAAGAATCCTTCATATTGCAGAAATATGAGACTGATTACAGTGTGAAGGAAAAGTATGGTAGTAACCCCAGTCTCACTCATCATTCTGGGGAGAAGCCCAGTTTTGTCTTAGATACTGAAACATGTTCACTTTTTGTGCACGTAAGTTCAAAGCAATTAAAACCTGCCTCTGGACAATTCCAGATATGCAGTAAAATAAATGATGCTTTGACAGGCATCCTTCTCATAAAGACTTCCCATGTCTTTTATATTTTCCCTGTTTAGTTAAGTATCTTGGCAGGCACGTATCTTTGCCCAATACAGATCCAGTTATTATATGTTGGAGTTTAAACTCATAGTAAAAATCTCTGTCTTCTTACATGGAAAAAGAACTTTATTAGGATGAAGAAAATTGCAGGCAGACAACTTATTTTTCTGTGAAGAGCTTCAGCTTAACACATCTTCATATTTCCTGCCAGGCATGGTAATAATGGCAAAGTAATGTAGATTTCAGATGTCTTAATTTCTCTTGGTTTGTTTGTTTGTTTGGTTTTTGGTTTTTTTTCAAGCCTCAGCATCCCTCCAACATTCTCCAGATTTTTACATTCTCTCCTATCTTACCTGTTCTTAACGTCTTTGAATTTCTATTCATCTCAGTCATTTCTGTGTCCTGCTTTTTCTTGCATCTCTCTCAAGCCTTCGCTCACAGGTTCAGCAGCAGTTTTCATGGGAACTGTGAGCCAGTCCAGAGGGTTTTTGGATGCAAGGAGAAGGGCATACCATTCGTGTTAGAGCATCTCATGCATGTAGCTCCAGTCTGTGTTGTTGGAGGACTTTGGTCTAAGTGATCCAGACATAGCCCTCACCTCAGACACTTCTTTATCTGGCTCCTGGATGACAGTCTCAATGCAGAGAAGCATCTGGACAAAGGACAGAAACTTAGGAGGAAAAAACAGCTTTAGTGGCAGCGGATATTTAGAATAGGAGAAAGAAAACAGTGGAGATAAAAAGGAGGATACGGAGAAAAAGGAAGAAGGTGAAACAAATGGGAAGAAGGGGAAGATTTCACCCCTCCCTGTAAGGCCACAAGGAAATTGATGATTACTTAAGTGACACCAGATTTTGCTTCATTGCCTCTAGTAAGTTCTCTGCTAGTTCTTAATCAGAGTTGAGCTCTGATTGTCACACGTCTCAGATCTGGGACCTCTATCACAGAGGATAATCCCATAAGGGTGTGTGTAATTAGACGGAACAACCAGGTGTGACAGCAACAGAGTAACTACGTGCAGAGCAGGTCATTCACCTTAGCTAGCAAGAGAATCTCTTCTGAAAACCTATTTCATGTTTGCCCTGACCTTCCTAAAGAAAAACTGCCCTAAGAGATGGATGTCAGATGCTGAAAAGTCAGAGTTAAAGATTTCTGTGATTCTTTAATTGTTTATTAAATTATGTTGCTGGCTTTAGTTATACAATCATACACATTTTTCTCCTTGACCCCTGCTTCATTATGTGCAAAGAGTGATCTTTCTAGTACATTTTTTCAGCTTCATTCAGCATCTGGTCTATTTACTTTCCACTATTCAGTCTCAGCTGTGAGGACAGCCGTACATTTCTTGCTGGCCTGTTCTGTGGCTTTTATACCACATATATGTTTCACAAACATTCCTCTCCAAAACAGTTCCCTGAAAAAATGGAGTTTTATGATCTCCCACCCTACAGCTGAGAAACTCAGTCTGTACGATATGAGTATCTGAGAAACTCAGGATGATCCATCTGAGTAGTCCACAATGGGTAACATTTCATATTTTCAAAGGGCAGTTCCCAGTAGCTTCAGATACACTTGTGAATGTTGAAATATTTCTGCAAATCAGCCTGTGAGATCTCACACTGGACAACAAAAACAGAGAATAAAAAAACTGTGTGGGGAAAAAAGTGATTAAAGGAACTTGCCACACAGGGACTCTGCAATGGAGACCAACTCCAGTTCTCCAAAGCGACTACTGTCTAGAGATGAGATCTACCTTGTGTTTCCCTACGGCATCAGGGCTTTGTGATAAGAAGTGTCATGCAACCTTGATAACCAGCAGCACTGGCACATTACAGATACTAAGATGTGTCCTTTGCTCATATAAAATCCCCTGCTGTGCCTGGAAAGGAAGGGCAGACTGTAACATACAGGACTCTGAGGATCATTGTGCTTTTATTCATATCTGGAGCAGTTACAAATGCTGAACACCTCCTTATGGGATTTAAACAGAAAAGAATGTCTAGCAAAAACTCCGTGACACCCATTATAATATCAGGCACCATGTATTGAAGAAAAGCCACCAGAAAACAATAGAGCAGATGTTTCAGACTGTGTCTTTCAGTGCAGGCAAGATCTTTCTGTGGATCTGAAATCCATATTTATGGAGAGGGGAGTAAGACAAGGAAGAAAAGGCCAGCAAGGTGAGGTGCCCTAGGATAAACAGCAAAGAAATTCTCTCTGCGGCAGGGATAAAACTCCAAATTTTTCTCTCCAGCTACATATTTTTCAGGTCCTTTAGCTGGACTCACCTTAGAAGTCACTTTAAAGAGCATTGCTCTCTTAAATCCATAAAGTATTCCTCATCCTGAGTTCTGTGACACATGGCTCACTTACCACATAACATTTTCTTGCTTGCTTCTAAGAGACTCACAGTTACACTGTCTGCTCAAATACTTTTAGGGATTAGCTCTGGTAGCAACCTTCTACCTCTTACTGGCTGTGCATATTTTCAGGAATGGATGGGATTTCCAGACTGTCCTAACAGGGAGTTAACTCCTAACGAGTTGTTGTACACCCTTACTAAGGATTCTCATCTCCTGGCTCGTATAGCACATCTCAAGACTGTTGACCTAGAAATGACAGAGCCAGATTCATCTGTTTCTGATTATCAGATGCATTGTTTTTGTTATTCCTAACATATTAATTTTGGTATCAAGGACATATTTTTCCAGCTGATTTTGTTTCTCACATCATTTGTTTGACATGCAGATTTTTTTGCATTTTTATGCTCTTTTAAAAAAAATACATACTGAAAAATGTGAGTTGTTCTTTTCACTTTGTATTAAGAGCGAATTTGAATCTTCTAATTTTTTATTTTTCCAGCTGCTATATGGTAAATTATTCTCATATTTTTAATGTGTATTATTGTTTTGCTATATTATTTTTCTTGTTCCAGATGCCCTGACTCTGAGGAATCCATGCTTGTCTATACTTATATCCATATTCATCTTTGCAGAGAAACACCGAAACACATTGTCGTGGATGTCATAACTCTTTGGTTGCTTGCTCAAAATGTATAGTGTAAGAATTATATATTGTGTGTTCTATTAAGAAGAGTTTTGCTGGCTGTGAAGAGGAAGGCTGTTTGCCTTGTTGCTGTTGCTGTCCTCTAGCTAAGGAATAAAGGGGAGATCGGTCCCCAGCCAAAGGGTGACCCGGAAGAGCTTCTAGAGGGACAGTGATGGCCAGGACAGAAGACAGAGAGGAAAGAGGTAGAAACCATAGGCTCGGAGGGTAGCTCAGGTTGGAAGAGACCAGTTGTGAGGTCAAGCCACATTGCTCAGGGATTTATCCAGCTGGGGCTCTGCAGCAAAGCCTCTGAAATGAAGGAGAAAAGGAAAATTGTCCTAGAGTCCCGCCCCCCCAAAAAATCTGCTGAGGTGTTATTTCAATTCAGGGAGCCAGGGAAAGTTGCTAAACTGGAAAGCAGGGAAGTCCATTTGCAAGGGCCCGTTAAACCAGAGTGTTTGCAAGACTATTATTTTAATCTCTTAATCTTCTGTATTTTATTTATTTCAAATGCTGATGTTTTCATGGTCAAGTAAAACGAAGCTTTAGAAACTATAAGAAGTTGGTCTTTTTATGTCTTTATTTCATAAGAAAGAAGGGCACTTCTCATGGTCTTGAGCAACGCTGGGTCCTGTTACGAACATGCATCTGCCACACAGGTTATTCCTAAGCCAAATAGTACACCTTCAGTTTTATAGATGGATATTTATGTATCTGAGAATTTTGTTCTTAAAGGAACCTCTATCCTGCCCTTGATATTAATGCTGCCATTAGGGAAGGATATTCATTAGGCAGACAGTCATAACCAGTGCTGATGACCAGGCAAAGAGCAGGCTTAAAAGCAAGGCAAACCAGACCCTGGAGAGGTCAAGAGGGATACCAACGAAAGAGCTGAAAAAGGGAAACATGGACAGAAGGGCTCTAGAGTAAACTGCTCAAGGCGTGAAGGAAATGTAGTAAGTATGAGTCTAGGCTAAGGAGGAGACAGACCTTCAGGAAAGCTGAGAAAGATCTAAGGTAAGCTGATGGCACCAAAGTACAGAAAACCATTACAATCAACTAACACACTGAGAAAGCAAGACGGAGGGTGAGATGCCTACCTGAGACACTGACAAGCCTCCAGCTTAGCTTCAGAAATCCACCCTCAGAGGACCACGGTGGCACAGTTAGTCACACAACTTACTCATTGCAGGTAGATGCTGATTACAGAACTTACCTGCCCAGGCAATATCTGGCAGGAGCTTGCAATAAAAACCCATGTATAAAAAAGGGATGACCTAAGTATCCTCCAAACTTTACAAATACCATGAAAACAAAAGATACAACAGAATTTGCACATCTAACAGACAGTGTGGCTGGAACAAATATATTGAAATTAAGTCATTAAGAATTGCCCTGATACTATCAAAGACATTTTTAGCTTAGCGTAAAATCTTGTAAATAAATCTGTTCATGAACTATTTCCTCATCAGAGCAGACCAAGTTGAGTAGATACCACACAGAATTATGTGCCAAAGCACATCCAATTGTATGTTTCTCTGTTCAATACTCACTTGAGTAATTTTAAGTGTTATGGCAGCATATAAAAGGACATTAACTCATTGCTTTTTCAGTGATAAAGTTTTCTGCCATCTAGTATCAGGAAATTATCACCTATAAATTTACGCGCATGCCTAATACTATTCCACTTGATCAGGCTACTCATGTAGTTTAAATTAAAGACACTTGCAGCTATGTGCTGGATGGGTGTCCTTAATATCCACTCCTCTTTTAGACAGGCAGTTAAGCAGAGGAAAGAGATATTGCAGGTTTTGGTACTCCCATCGCTACTCCTCTGCTACTGAGGGAAAGGCTGTACCATGAACACTGTTTAAGTCTACAGAATTCATATTAGAAAGATACTGTCACAGAAAAAATCTTCACAAATTGTAGTTTATTAGACATTCGAGATTCCAAACAGACAATACCAGTCCACAAGGCTTCAATAGTTTCCACGCTCACAAGTGTCTGTGCTGCACATCAAAGAAGTATTACTTGCAACCAGCAAACTCTTATTTAAAAAAATACGAAGAGCTTCGCCATTAGATTGATGTTGGTAAAAAATATTCTCTTGCCTTGCTCTAGATAAAAGCTGAAGTATTTTGTTCAAAGGAAAACAAAAAAGCATGTACTGAAGGAGTACAGCAGCTTCCCTGTTTTTTTGGGGGAGATCAGCTACTACTTCCAGTTTAGTTGCTGTTTTGAATGCATGGGAACTTTCTGTGTGTTTCTTTCCCAGTGTTGACATCACGGAAACTTCACAAAGTTTGACAGCCTGGTAGAAAGCAGTATTCCACAGGGACTTTCTGCTGGACCCTATAGCATTTGGCAGACATTCATAAATAGGACCTGTTTTCTTTAGGTTTTGAGCAAAACCTCTTCTGGACAAAAAATGATTTAGCTAACAGTAAAATGACAGATAAATTCTTTAACCAGCTAGGGGATCCTTTTTACGTTTGTGATGGAGTTACCGTAACAGAATTTTTAAAAATTAGTCTGAGAGCATCTTATGACTAAAGACTTCAGAGAATGGAAACTCAGGGACATAAAACAGTGAAGCGTCATTTTTTGTAGGATTTTTAACAAATAACAGGTCTAAGAGACTGGTTTTCTTTTTCCTTTCTTCAAATTCCTTATGCACTAGGAATAGTTGAACTCTAAGCTGAAAAAATATCTGAAACAATTAAGGGAACTTCCCACTTGCTATTTTAGGCATGTTTAAAGAAAAAATCACTGGGTGTATGAAAACTGAATATTTGTGTAGTGCACTTTTTATAAAGCCTTGCTCAGGTAATTTTTTCTTTCCTGAGGAACAATCAAGAACATAAATACAACCTCAATGATTTTTGATTTGGTTTATAACAGACTGTATTGTCCTCAGCCAAGGCTGGAGCTCAGTTGTAAACTGACACTATTTTTGTATTTGGGTTCACTGAAAAGACCGTACCTGTTCAAGATCTGTCTCATGGACTGTGTTCATGTGAAGTCTTCAGCAGTAAGAGGAATGAATGGTATGTAAACAGCACCATGAATGTACAATGTCACCTTTTAACAGTTTCTGCCTTTGCTCAGTTTGCCTTATTTAGGTATGGAATTAGCAATATTCACTGAAGGTTAGAAAAGTTGGATCCTACACTGTCCAGAGGGCCTCCTGATTTCAGAAAAGAGGATCAAAATAGCAGTTAAAGCCTAGCAAACTTCAAGGAAGAAAAATCTTCACACATCACATTTCTGCAACATTCTTGAGTACTTTCAACTTCACTACCATTTTCACACCTACAAATTTGGCATAAAATCCCTGGATTTTATGCCCATGTCCATTTTACTTTCTTTTCAAGGAGGGATAAATATAACTGAAGAGTCTGTCTGCCCCAATTCATTACCAATGGCATAAAATCGTGGAAATTAAAGCTGAAGTGAGATCCCACCAGACGCCTCAGAGAAAAACATTTGAATATATGGAGTTTGTGTGTTTTTCAAGTCATTTTTTCCTAGTCCTTCAACAAACAGATTTTTCTTTGGCCTTGCAAGAGCTACATTTCATCCATTACAGTTTTTCTTCTTCCTCAGCTTTCATTAGCAGTTGTTAGAACAGCATTTATGTAACATGCACTGAAGACCATTTCCCTCTTCTAGCTAAGAAACATTTTTCAGTGTATTTTCTTCTAATTTTTTGTGGTTGTGGCACTGCAACACCTTCACATGGAAAATTATTCGCTAATCTGCATATAATTACATCTTAAACTAAAGTTCTTCCTTTCGAAATATGGATATATATATGTGTTGAAACAATACAGATATCAGTAGGAAATTACCACCGTGACCACCAGATGCACACACACTTTTAACAGATTTCAGAGGCAGGGTGACGTTCCCAGCTCAGTTGTGGCCTAAGTACTATGCACAGTATGGGGCAAATCAATGGCCATTTTGCCTAAATGGTATCTGCAGATTTTCCCTGTTTCTGGAATAATTTATTTCTAGCATGGTTGTATTTCTAAATTTGTTGCTTAGCAGTGGTGAGCAGGTGCCGGGCTGTTAAGGACCAGATTCGAGGCTGATGTCAGGAGGGTTTAATTTCCAATACTTTGACTTGCCTGAGCCCATTGCTCAACATCTCCCTTGAAGGAAAAAAGCGAAGCGGCCCCTAAGCCCCACCATAACTGGTGTTTTGAGCGTGAACAGGGAAGGCATTTCTGGGGTTGCTCCCTTCGGGCTTTGCCCCAGAGGTCGAGAGCCAAACCCACCCAGGTGGGCACAGCTCCCCTGGGGGAAACCCACCGTCTCTCCCGGTAAAATTCCCACAAGCCCCGAGCTGCCATTTCCACTCAGCTCCGCAGGTATGTTTCCACAGCCCTTAGAGGTTAGAAACATCGCCGCTTCCCTGTTCCCGTCCGTCACTGGGTCAGGGCCCGCAGGCCCTTCCGCACCTCGCGGGGCCCTGACGGAGCGGGAAGCGCGGCGGCGGCGCTAGGACCCGGCGGGCGGTGGGCGCGGGCGGTGGCGCATGCGCGGCGGTGTCGGTGCAGCTGGCCGCCGTCGGGCTCGGCGGAGCGCTGCGGGTGGAGGCGGAGGGGGCCGGGGGTAGCCGCCGGGAGCTTTCCCTCAGCGCCCCGCCGGAGGCAGTGCCCGCGCCGCCGGGCATGGGCACCGCGGCTTCGCGTTGCGCTGCCTCGCCCCGTACCGATGAGTCCTCGCTGGAGCCAGTGAGTGAGGGGGACGTTCGGGCGGTCAGCGGCCGCTGTCCCCTGGACGCATTCCCCGGGGCAGCGCGTCTCTCCTCGGAGGGGAGGGAGCTCGTGCCCCCGGGCCGTGCCTCCGCTGCCTTCAGCCCCGCTCTGCTCCTGGGGCAGCCCGCGGCTTCTCCCCTTCCACGGTTTTATTTTTATTAAAAAACCTCGCCCATCAGTATCTCTGGGAGCGGCGGGCGGGGCGAGAGGAGAAGGGAGGCTGCCGAGGGTGGGCGACCGGCAGGCGCTGTGGCGGTCCTCGCGGTGCTCGATCATCCCCGCCCGGGCGCGGCCCGTCCAGGGTCACCCCAGGGCTGCGCTCGGCTCCGCCGCCACCTGCGCTCTTGTTCTTCGGCAAGGGGAAGTTGCCCAGCCCCGCCCCGGGTCTTCCCCTGCAGGGTGCGGACGGCGCGGCCTCGGGAGGGAGGATGTGCTGAGAGGATGGGGTTGTCTCCTGCGGGGGCTCGCCATGGCCAGGGAGGACTCGGTGAGGTGTCTGCGCTGCCTGCTGTACGCCCTCAACCTCCTCTTCTGGGTGAGTGGAACGACGCGGAGCGGACGGGACCGGGCCGAGCTCCCGCTGCCGGCCAAGCAGGTGGCGACCTGGCGGTGCGTGTGGCCTGGAGCCTGGCCGGCAGCAGCCGCCTCTAACTGCGGGGCTCCCCGTGCTTGGCGAAGGGGTAGAAGTTGCTTGCCTTGGTGTACACCCCATGCCAGGCAGTTTCCCTAAGGGAATACTGATAACTGAATAAAAAGAAGTCTTTGAAGTCGGTTGGAAGTAAAGTTAGGTTTGTTGTTAACTTAGTGTTATAAATACACGTGTGAATTTATGCACCTGTAACATGTAGAGAGGGAACCATCCACAGGTGCAGTGGCTTCCTGACTGGATGAGTTTCAGAGCATCCTGTGACTTAAGGTGAACTCCAGGCTCTTGCAGGTACCTAAGCACTCAGCTGCTCTGCAGAGGCCTTGCCCAGAGTCTTTTTTTGTGCTTTCAGTGGCCAGATCCTAACTGGCAGGCAAGGCCTGGGGTGGTTTCTTTCTTTTGTTTTCAGTATTTCAGTCAAAGGTGTACTTATAGCAGCAGGGTTTCTCGCTCTCCAGCATAAGTGGGTGTGATCAGCCCTTAATCCTAAACTTTCACAGCTCTGGACAAACAGCGTAATGGAGATTGCTCAGAGTCCTCACTCACTTGCACCAAATGAAATCTGCTTCATCTGTATGGTTGAGATTTATGCTTGATAAGTGTAAGAGAACAAAAGGTCAAAAGACATGACATCCCACAACTGTTCACAACAGCTGAGTCGCAAGGTGCTGGACCAGAGTGCTTCATTTCGCAGTCCTGAGATACTTGCTTTGTGTAGGAAAGCATGACCGTATCTTCAAGGGGCCTAATGTGTTGTGTTGCAGTTCCTTTCTAGGGACATCAAGGTCTCACCTGGGAGATTTAAGTGTGGCTGCCCTCTTTCCTCAAATTTTAAGTTCCTTTCCATGTCAGATTGCTCCTTCCTACTTTTCATTGTTTTGTTAATTTTGTTTTGTTTTGTTAATTTATTTTGTTTTTTTCTGTTGTGGACCTCAGGTGTGTTGCTACACAGCACCTTTGAGCTTGACAGTGGATCAGCATTAACTTCGTCTGTAACGTGGTGCTGCTGTTAACTTTGTCCATTCCTAATTCATGTCTAGATTTGGTTTAAAGCAACCACAGCTAGAAATAGTTTCTTATTCTTTAGATTTTGTTGCCCTTTAAATAATGATGTCTTATATCACCCTTAAGTAGAAAGTGAGAAGTTGATTTTTTTTTTCTAGTCATATAGGGAAAAGAATCTTTTGAGTCTGTTTTGGTATGACAAGTCCTAGGGAAGAAAATGGTAACTTCCCATACTTGTCTCCAAAATATAAACAAATGTCTGTAATTAATCTTCCTAGCTGAGGTCAGGACACTGGAAACTGCACCCAAGCAGCTAAGAGAAATCTGTGTAGTGCTAAAGCATGTGAATATGTAATAAAATGCCAGTATAGTAGATGACTTGCACTACAGGTGTTGCAAAGAATTAAAGCTGTCTTCCATACTGTATGTAAAATTGAAGGTGGTCCATTTGGAGTTCTCTGCATTTTCAAAGCAGATTAATCCACTGTTTGGGTTCAAACCAAATAAACAAATAAGGAAAATAACCTGACTGTCAGAATTGTGTGGTAAGAAATAGGATATCAGTTGGGTGGGTAGTAAAAGGTATTGCAGTTGTAGCAGGCTTCTTTGGAGGAGTGTGTGTGTTACAAAAACCTTTTTCTGCTTGCTATCTTGTCCTGTTCAAATGTGTATTCAACAGCTAAGTACAACTCTGCTACTAGCTGCTTGTTGTAGTGAAATCTGTCATATCTCCTCCTCTGTCAGAACTTGAATTTTCTCCTGTTTGGCTTAGTGGGAGTTTTGCTGCTGCCTTTTCTGAGTGTTGTTGTGTCAGTCCCACAGGGCAGAATTTTCTTGTGAAAAGTTCCCTTGGCAACAGGTGCTTACCCACTAGTGTGGGCATGGGGACCATGATTTCCCCTTGCTGCTGCTCTTCTGTTTGGAAAGCTTTAGCTTGCCTGTTGCTTATGTTAGTGCGTTCTTGGATAAATACCAGCCCAGGTTATGGGCTGGATGTCAGGAAGTTTAGATTAGATCAGCCCCTTGAAATGCACAGCCGTGTTCCTCCTGAGCACGGTGGGTTCTGTCCCAACGCGTAAAGACAAGAGCAATGTCGTGATTCCAGGGTCTATACAGACCTCTCGATTTGTGGTGCATATGCTCTTCAAGCCCAGTCTTGGCCGGTTTTATGCTTTCTCTTGCTTCCTTCCTTCCCAAGGGCTGTTGCCTTCAAATGACTTCAAGCCTGTTGATAACATGCCCAGTGGCTGTGTCAGTTATCAGTGTTTAGCTGAAAACAGTGAAGATGTGTAAACAGCGTGTGTTGACTTTTTAAAATCAACTGTTGACTGCGGGTCCTGGCTGGAATAGGGTGACATTCTCCCCTTGTTTCAGTGTGATGGCGTTCAGCAGTAGGTCTAACCAAATGTTGTGCAAAAAAGATTGTTTTTTGACTCCAAACTGGAGGCTTGAAGTTTTTGAAGTCCTGACAAAAACTGTGTAAGAGCTGGTAGTCACTGTCTAGTGCATTCTGACCTCTTAGAAGGGAACATCTAAAGTAAGCTTCAAACGTGTCGTGTGTGGAACTGTCCCAGTGTGGGTATGATAGGACTCCAGCATTTGTCATTGCCAGCCTGGTGAGGGTAAACTAGTGCACATGAAGCTCCTTAAGATGATGTTACGCATAACAGAACTGTCTAATCTGACCATCCATATTGCTGAAAGACTTCAGATGCGAATGGTTGCCACAGCACACTGGTGTCTTCACAATTTGCTTGCTGTTGGAGCCTACAAAAGCAGAGAAGTGAGAGAACTCTATCAGTCACTCTGCTACCATCCTTGTAGCTTCTCCAGTGCATTGCTTGTAAGTGTGCAGCTGTCTATTGCTGTGTGTTTGGATGGAAAGAAACTTTTTTTACTGGACTTAGCTGATGAGCTGTGTTGTCGAATGGTAGACAGGGTGATGTACCTGTGTGGTGGGAGAGGGAGGAAGGCAGTGTTGTTGATTATGCTTTTTGTCGTTTTGGGGCTGAAGTCTGCTTAGCTGTAAATAATTCATAAGCAATGAATCGTAAGCCCAAGGCTTTTGTTTTAGTGGTTCATCCTGTTTTGATAATGGACCAATAAATGTATTGCCTTTACTGCTCCAGAAAAACACTGGTTTTGTGGATGTGAATGGGTTGGTGCTTCTGGATCTGCAACTTACAGCAGATCTTGAAAGGTATTTTCTTTTGAGGTGGGAATAACTCTATTGTCAGTGCTCTAATTGTTGTTGATTAAGTGACTGACTATGGCAGTAGACTGATGTTCTCCTTCCACAAGCTGTTTCCAAGAATAGTTGAATCATGCATCTTATTGCAAGATGTCTCTTTCGAAGCAGTGAGAGTTACAGTTTCAGGTCCTCCTTGGTCTTCTAATTTCATAAGAGTTTTTTGACAGTGCCCTGGACAAGGAACATCCTTCAGACTAAATCCTGCACTTAACATTTGGTTTTATTATTCTGCCATCCTCATGTATAAAAGAGTATCACCTCTTAAAGTAATTTATGATAATGAGAGACCCAGCTTGATTTCTGCAGGTTTCTCATCTTACACTCTGTAACTCTGCTATTTGCAGCATATTACATTCTGGACAGCCTAATAAAAAGAGAGCACCTGCAAAAATGAGTAATTTAGTGCTTTGTAGTCAATACTTGTGCTTAACTAAGCAGATTATCTTACTG
Organism: Bucorvus abyssinicus; assembly: GCA_009769605.1. Lineage (NCBI taxonomy): Eukaryota > Metazoa > Chordata > Aves > Bucerotiformes > Bucorvidae > Bucorvus > Bucorvus abyssinicus. The sequence goes on from CM020025.1 coordinate 25,221,300, forward strand.
GTGCTTGAGGGAAGACGTGCTCCTACCACTTCCCAGTTTTCTGTTCTTAGTGGTAGTACAGGTCTTTATTGTCTCTAGATAGCATGTGTCAGGACTTGGAGAAATTTACTTTTGATAGCTCTATGAACATACTTTATGCAGTTTATGACGCTACAGGATCTTCCCTTCTGGTGGGCCTTTTCTGTATCAGCAAGCTCCTGAGACTGTTCCAGCTCAGTAGCGGTCATGGATGTAACATGAGTATCTTCATTCATTTTGAGCACTGTATAAGCTGTCCTCACAGAAATCCTCCTCACTATATTTTGTGATGTTACCATTGTTCTTCTGTAATTTACTGCGGTCTCTTTCCCAATTAAACCACCTTCATGAGCGTTTATGCTAGGGAGACCTTCAGTCACAGGAGCCTGTAAATAATGGCACAGATGTAACAGAGGAGGTTGTCCAAGGGCAGTGGCTTCTAGGAGTGGTGATAGTAGATGTAAGTAAAAGCACAATTTTTTATTAATTTTCTCATTTAAAAAAAAGGCAAAACATACCTAAGATGCAGGAAAAAGTTTGTATAGACTTTCTGTCTTGAGAAAACTGCCAGCTTTTTTTTACTTTTTCTGTTGAGCATGTGAGGTGGAAAGGAGGAGCAGCTGCTGTTGTGTTGCTTGTAATTGAGGTTGACTGTACTTTAGTGGCTTGGGCAAATCAAGGTTGTAAGTTGCAGATGACTCTGTCATAGGTGGTAAAGATCTCTTAACCCATGATTAATAGTGCCACTGGATGTTTGAGCCAAGCCAGTGATGTTGCCACATCCTTCATCTTGTGAGGTTTTTCTGCCTGGGGATATGCTGTTTCTGTTGAGCAGTGCCTAAGCTTTCCTTCACGTACAGATCAGTACCATCTAATTTAGACTATGTGGTTGTAGCCAATAAACCCTCCTGGCAGGCAGTAGAAATTGTTTTGCATCTATCTTGAATTTGTGTTTGTGAACAACAACAACAAAAAAACCAACCCCACATAAAATGAAAGAGGAGCAAGCTTCCAGATAGCTTTCCTTTTGTTTTGAGTACTTAGCCAGAACTCGGAGATTTCAATGGACATTGTGTACCACCTGAGAATTTAGAGCAAGCAAGTATTAGTGTTTTGTAAGGAAGCACTGAAGGTGGTTGGAAGCAGTGGTACTTTGTTTCCTTCTGTTTCCAACCTCAGAAGTTTGTGTTGAATCTTGTAATTTTTTGCTTCATTTTTCAAATCTGCCATGACATAAAGAATTCAGGCTGTCCCCCCTTCCCTGCAACCATATTCTGCATAGAGGTTGTGTTTCTGCTGCTTTCCAACTTCCACTCACATCAGTGGGGTTTGTAGATACTTGGAATGAATAAGAGTTAGGGTCAAGTTTTTAAGGAATGTAAGTGACTAGTAATATCCATTGAAAAGAATGCTGCCTGGCTGGGAACCTATAGCAGTGTAAACATGGGGTTCGTTCTAGGCTAACATACACTTATTTTAGAGACTGCAGTGTAGACGTGCATAATTGAAACCTCATTTTCTTAGCACACAAGAATAACTCCAGCTTTTGTGGGAATACAGTGTCTTTTACAGGAAGGTATTCAGCAGAGAAAACTATAGGAGGAGTTTTAAAGGACCAAAAATACTTTTAATTCCTGACTTTGAGAAATCTTTTACTTTTTGGTGTCTTTACGCTGTGTTATTTATATAACATGAGTACATTACCAGACTGTGTCCTAACAAAGTAGATTCAGTCATAAGTCAACTTTGTATCTATTTCTATATAACCCTTTATCCATGTATACCTTTGTAGGTAGCATGGCTCGCCCTGCATGGCATGTCAACAGTGAATTGGTAGACGAGTCTCTGCAAAGCAGTCCTGAAAAAGAGAGTGGCTTGATGTGATGATGGAAAGGAATAAATAACCCCCACCCTTGTGTTAGAAATGACATTAACATGCTTCTTAATTGACACTCAGAAATCAAAGAAACCAAAGAGTTTTGGATAATCCTCACAATTAACTGCATGGAGCTTACTTCATCTACCTTGAGGATGAAGGCACAAACCCGTGCTGACTAGATTTGAGCCAATAGGTCAAGGGGAACTACTCATACCAGTAAGCCATGATCTCAAGCAGAACTGGAAAGGTCCATCTGGCCTGTACGTACTTCCATTTTTTTTTTTTCTTTAAATTCACATTTCTCTCTGTAGAGTGTGGCTACCCAGTTATTCATGAATCCTCAGGCACTGCTTCTGTACGTTGAAGATTTTCCATCATCTCAAGAGTCTCTGATAGACACTAGGCAAGGGTCATAGAAATGATACAAATTTTTTTAATCGCTTGTAGCCATTTCCCAAGATATAGGGGACAGTTTGATTTTGTGCAGTTTTGTAGGAATGTATGATTTAATTAAAAATGCAGGCTTGTTTTAGTAATCTTCATGTGCCTATGGATATTCACGTGTAAAACAGAAAAGTTAAGTGGTGTACCCACAACCAGCTGATATATAGGCCCTGTGTATCATAGGAAATACATACCCTTTTCTTGTATGAGTGTTCCAGTTATATACCCTTGCTTTAAAAATAATTTGCCTGCCATCTGTGAGGTTAGCTGCTCTCCGTGAACAAAACCAAGCTCTTACAGAAACAAAATTAAGAGTATACTGTGTATATGTGAAGACATATTGTCTTGACGGTGGTCTGTGGCTTGTGATACAATCTGGACACTTGAGCTCTGAGCATTGCTGCAAATTACCCATGATCAGCAGCACACGCCTCTGCCTTCCTAAAGGCAAAAGGTCTCTTGACAGTGAGATGCTTACTTTTGAGGGAAGGGTGGCACAAATCACATCTTAACAAGAAGTGCAGTGCCTAGGTATTCACAGAGAGAATGCATGCAGAAATATATGCACTTTCTTACCCCTTTTTGCTTTTAATGTACCCTTGGGCTACACAGCCCAGCAGTTGATATGTGGGTCTGACACTCGGTAGAACTGGCCAATAAATGAACTGTACCTCAACCTGCGTATTTGGGCTCTTAATTGTTCTTTATGCTGTGCTGCTGTAGGAGCCTTGCACAGCCAACTGCTGGAAAACTTGCTTGCTTCCCCTGGGAGGATGACCCGTTAGCAGCCTGTCAGGGCTCTGGCATTTGCCTTGTTGTAAAGTGTGCAAGTTCCAGCCCATGCCAAACATGGAGCAGGTTGTTAACTTGCTGTTGCAGCTGTGCAAGTAAACCCAGATTCAAAGTGCAAATAAGTACATGCTTCAGCTGTTTGCAAGTGGGAAGGGACCAAGGCATAACCCTGTGTAGGAAGCGTAGCTGAAACTGAATGTTGACCTGTCAGTAGAATAAAAGGTGCGTTAGTGGGGAATAGGGAAATTTTCTTTTTTAGAGGCCACCTTTCTTTCTCTAATCATTTAAATGCTTTTGCCAGGTAATACAGAAAAACAAGACCTCTTTTCCTGCTCTCCCCCACCCTTATGTCTCTCCCTCCAAAAAAAATGTAGTCGTTTGTTTATCCAGGGATCTGAGTCATCTGTGTTTGTTCAATGATCTGAATATTGAACCTAGTCGTGAAAGTCTTGTGAAAGCACTGCAGTGTGCTCTGTTCATGACCCTGTAGTGATTTATCCTCCCCCAACTCGCCTCTCCTCTTTGGTAAGTCACAGCTCAGGTTACCCTAATCAATTTTAACTGGAAAATTTTCTCAAGGTTTATTTCTTTACTAAAATTAAAGGATATATTCTGATGGATGTTGTCATATCTTGGAAGTAATTTTCTTGGAGCTGGAAACCTTTTTCTGCAAAGCAAGTTGCTCTGTAGTGCTGCTAGTCAGCATTTTATATGGGTACCAGATTGTGGCCTGAAGTTGTTTACCCCATCTGTTAGAATAGAAAGGATGATGTATGATTTTTTTAATATGGAAGATACTTTTAATCTTTCTTCTGATTTAATAATGAAAAAACACCTTCTTTCAAATCTGAGGGCAGCAACTTTCTTTGTCAAAAATTAAAGTGTTAGAATGTTTGAATGAAAAAAAGAAAAACAAAAGAATGAAAACAGGGCACAAGTAGCCACAGCAATTGGTCTTGCTCCCTCAAAGACAGAAATCCGTGTTCTTTTATTGAAAATGCAGATTTATTTTCCAGTTTAGGTACGGTCTCAATGACATTGTGAGTAGAACTGTCAAAAAAAGGGCTTAATAAATAAAGATGATTTGATATTTTCATTTTGATGTGTAATTTATGTAAAAGAGTTCCAAAGACAATTTAAACTATGTTTGGAAATGACCACTCCTAATAGGTTGAGTCCTTTGTTGGGTATTGTGGTTCAGTTGTCTGAGAAAGCTCTAGTAGTTTTAAAAACTTTACAGTATAAATCAGTTTGGAAATGTAATATTGTGTGATCTGCATGTTGCTCATATGTAAAAATATAATTTATTACCTTTGTTTAATCAGCGTGAAAATATATTTAAGATAGAGTATGACAGGAGGCAGTTTTGTAAACTCTTCAGTGTCGTGTTGATGGCTATATAACATACTGTGACAGTTCAGAATGAAACCCATAGTGACTTGTGCAGCCAGCTGCAACAAATAAACATGTTTTACTGCTACTATCATATTATGTTTACAGCACAGCAGACTGGCTGTCATCAGAGAGCTTTGGATGAAAACTTCTTGGTGAAATGATGTAACTCCTATGTGGTGAGAATTATCTTAGTAGTTTTATTTCTCATAAACTTGTGTCCTTTCATCTGATTGCTTGATACAGATTTCTAACTGTATTTTCCATCTGAATTAGTTACAAAACAATGGCTGAAGTAGGGACTGCCAGTTTTTTAAGGCTGGCTTTTTTCCATCCTCCAAATGAACCAACAAAAACTGTAATCAGGACCTTGCCCCTGCCCATGACTCCTTGAGAATTGTGTGGCAGTGAATTGCAGCAATGTGACTGCTGTTCTTTGCTGGTAGGTTTTCTATGCACACCAAGGTTTTTGGGGAGGCTATTATTGTCCCTACCGAGTGCATAGGCTGAGTTATACTGCTGGTGTTTGTGTAATTCCTGCGCTGCTGGCTGAAGATCTGCCTCTGCTGTAGGTGGTGTGAAGTGCTGGGTGCCTGGAGTCTCCTTGATGTCAGCTGTCACTTGAGGATGCTTAGCATCTTTACAGGGCAGCACATACGCATGTTGAGTCATAAGCAGGAGGCTGTGGAGGACAGGCATGTGTGTTGTGTTCTGGTTGTGATTCCCCTGTGGCCATGGAGCGGGAGAGCAAGTTGACTGATAGGTGTGAGTTAGTGCTTGATAATCTTTTGTCACTAAACTAAACATCAGTCATTATTACACAGGCCAGTCTGTTGTTGCAAATGCATCTTTCGTTCTGCAAGGAGTGCCTGCCCACTGTTCCTGCTCACTGTTGCTGATCAGAAGGGATATGACTTTTTTCCCATCACTTCTCTCTGTTAGCAAAGAGCTACCAGTGTATTGCAGCACTCTGGCTTTCAGGTCATTTGGAGTAATAATTCACTTTGGACTTGCCAGAGGTGCCTCCCAAGGAATTGGTCTGGTTGGCAGGAGGGTGTTGCATGGGTAATCTGTGTGTAACATCTGTGTAGCAGCAAGGTAAGGCATTGTGCATGTGTGTTTTTTAGAGTAATGCTGAGCTAGCTTTTGAGTTGATACCATACATGCATTGTAAGTGTAACAGAAGTCAGTAACACCTGAAGGAGTTAATGGAGGTGAGATCATTCAGGGCACAGGGTGGGTGAATGGGTGAGCTGTAGCCTGGCTTCCACAGGGATTACAGAGGGAATTTTCTTGTACGTAATTTATGTCCAGCTAGAAATGTAAATGGCTGTTAGCTATTTACACTGAAGGAGAACAGCCAGGGGAGCTAAATGGCTAAAAGCTTTTTGGATGAATTGAGAGACCTTTAATAGAGAGCTTGTTCTTACAAACTGAAATAACATTTGTTTAGTTACTATATTTCTGAGGGTTATGTTTCCTAGGTGAAGGGAAGCAGTCCTTTTCTTCCACTTGCTATTCATGATAAGTGAAAACAAAGTCATGTTGCATGGCTAAGGATTTCTGTAGAAGACACATGGCCATGTGTGGGCCACAGTTTGGAGATGCATTTGCTTGGACTTTCCCTTCACTGATTTTATGTGGGCAAAAATACCTATCTAGGTAGAGAGAACGAAACTTAGGCAGATGGAGCAGAAATAAAACTTCTCCTCCTTACTGATTTGCCTTTGTAGGCAAGTCCTTTTTTCTAGCAAACTGAATGATTCTCTGTGTCAGGACTCTGCTCATTTCTTTTGGACTCCAAGCAGTCCTTTCTCTCCCTTCTGCCTTCTAGCTTGTTGCTTTGTTATCTTCCTGTTGTGTCTGAATAACCTACAGGCTCTAGTATCCTTGTGGTTACTCTTTTCTTGCCAAACCTCACCTCTTCTGAAGAAGTGATCTCTTGCCTTCTTCCAAGGAATCTACCTCCTCTTGTTGCTGTACAGTAGTGTATTGCTACATACTGAAGGCTAAAAGAAAACAAGAACAACATATGAGTTCCTGAGAGCAGAGACTGGCAGCCCACCACTCTGTTATGGAAGGAAGAATATTATTTAGCAAGTGAACATTTTTCTGGTACAGCTTTTGTAGGAGGACCATCTGGCTCCTATTAAAAGTTGCTGAGGAGTGTGGTTTTGATGGACTTCTCACTTCTGAGCACCACTGCTGTAAAGCAAAGTAACCAAATTTATCTTAAGAATTTTACTATAAACGGAGTGGAAGTGTGCGCTAACACTTAGTCTGTGTGTATCAGCAGGCCGTGCAGGGAGATGTGGAGAGTTAAAAATGTTTTCTGTTGCTTTTTGCCCATAAGGAGGTAGGCTGTCTGCTTGTAGTCTTCTTTATCCTTCTTTGTATTAGAAACATGTTTTTCATTGTTTGTGTGGTATATTTGCCTGATGCTCTCTTCTGAGGAGGTAGCCCTTGTTCCAGAGTTTATCTAGGAGGATATTCTAATCATCTTTTTTTCCTTGCTCCTGCAGCTCCCTGTAAATAACAGAACAGAAAATGCTCTTTACTGCTACTGTTCTACCAGCCAAAATAGATCCCACAGAGCGTAAAGGACATGCATGTACATAGTAGACATGTAGCATGGAATAGCTTTCAGGACTATGCTTGCAGGACTCTCACTGGCACCACACACAACTAAGGCAGTGCCTGTACTTTGTCCATCAGTTTTGAAAAGCAGGAGAAAGCTGTGGGGGAGCCATTGGGACTTCTCGTGAAATTTTAAAGGCAGAAGTAGCCTGCTGTGGGCATGCTGCAGGCAAAGGAGCCGGTAAGGACACAGAGCGACTTTTCCTATGTGTTAGGTTTGAACCAGTTAACTTGTTCTTCATAACAACTTCAGGGAAATACGAGGGCTTGTGGGAGGCTAGCTGTTGAAGGCAACAGGAGAAATTAGCGCTTCTTGCTGATTTAAGAAGCTGCTAGTATAACACTGAGATTTCCCAGCATACAGCTATACAGTGCATGAGAACAGTAGTATTCGCGAGATCCAGCATGCTTGGGTCTCCCTCCCTCAGTTAGACAGTGATGCTTCTCAAGTCCTGAGTCTATCAGGTTCAGCCCCTGAGCTGTGATTCAGCCTTAGATGCCCATGTGAGATTGATATTCTTAAATTCTCCTTTTGGATGTAATAAACCAGCTGAATTCCCTGAAATGGTTTGAGAAGGAAGCAGTGTCATATCTTTGCTCCACCTTGTAGAAAAGCTTTGTGGTTCCCTCCTCTCCTTGAGGGAGTTTGTAGTTGCATCTTTCACCTTCTGATTGGGGAGCAGTACTCTCCCTGTCCCATGCATGCAGAAAGAGACTTGGTGCTCCTGGGGCCAGAGAGCACGCACAAAAGTGGTGATGACTGCTGGACTTCACGTGAGCCCTCTTCCAGCAGTGAGGGTGTACTGACTTACCTAGCCCAGTGCAAAAGACATGGACAAGTGCTGTGAAGAGTGCCTTGTCCTCTAGTGGTACCTCTGCCACAGCAGCAGGAGAGTTGATGTCATCATGGTCTGGCAGGTATGTTCTGATCACATCATTCAGGTTTGGCTTCTCAAGAAAATCAGAGGCCAGAGCTTCTACTGGTAGATCCCAGCTGTGCTAGAGAGTGTGATGGCATCGGGTGACAGGAATTTAGGTCTGCTGAGGTGGTGGCAACTCTAGGTTGGTTCAGTATTGGGGATTTACTGGCTGTAGGAGCAGTTCTGGTGAAAGTGTAGTGGCTTTATGCCTCTCAAGTGCCTGACAGGTTAAGTATTCAAATACTGTGATGATTTGCGGTTTATAATTGAAGAGCAGTGAGTTTTATTGTTATTTCAGGAAACTAAGGCATAGCAGTCATGGTGTGACTTTATCTGAACGAGCAAGAGAATCAGATTATTCTAAACTTAACGCTGAAGATAAATCTCGTATGTGTCAGTGTATCAGTACCGTTGTATCCTCTGTGGGGCTTCAGATTACTCTTCACTGGCTGTGTACCTGAGCATGACTTCATGGTTTCATACAGACTGGTGGATATCACCTGTGAGCCCTGAAAGAGTTGCTGATTTTAGCGGCATACACCTTCCCTGTTGTTTCTGTGGTATGTTTTGTGCAGTGGTGGGACTTGAGCCAGCAGTGGCATCACTGAGTGGAAGAGAAGGTTTTCCAGACGTTAATTATGCTTACTGGAAAAGAAATTATTGTCACTGCCTCCCTAAATACTTGAGCAACAAACCAACTCTAAGCATATGGAAGCACAGTTTTGGGGACAGTGTGCTGTTCAGATAAATGAATACTGATGATTGACCCTGTACTTAAATTGTGAATGATCTTGCAATTTTTTTAAAACATATGATAAATAACTCCATCTTTTCTTTCTAGTTGATGTCCATCAGCGTATTAGGTGTTTCTGCTTGGATGAGAGACTACCTGAATAATGTTCTCACTTTAACAGCAGAAACAAGGTAAAGCTTTCCTTAAACCTATTAATCTGTGTGGGTGACTGATTGCAGTGCATGTTGTTCATTCTGTATGGCAAGTTTCCTAATTAGGATTTCTAGAATTAAGAAGCGTTCAGTTGAGCTAATTATTGTTTTGTTGAAAGATGTATTTTTGCCACCATTTCTGGCATCAGTTGAAATTAGAGAAGGGGGAAAGATATGAATTCCATCTTGTTTTATTCCTGTGCCTTTCTCTTCTGACAGGGATCAATTTTTGGCCCTTTGCCGACATGTAACCATATTATATTACTGTTTAGTTTTGAATACTTTATTCACTCCAGAGATTTAGGAATACTGTTAGTTTTATTACAGCAGTGCTTATGAGCCCTAGTGATGGAACAGGGCCCCATTGTGCTACATACTGTGCAAGTACAGGACAGGAAGATCACCTTTGCTCCAAAGAGGTTTCAACTGATACATTACTTTCTGGTACCTGAGTGCAGCAGTGGACTTTAAAATCACATAGAAGAGATTTCTGTGAAATGTGTAAGGTGCTGGAAAGAACACATCTGCTATTCCACTGTTTTTGTTTTAATGGCCATATTACATTTTTCTTCTGTATCATTTTTGTGTGATTATGCTTTCTTTTTGATTATGATTCTGATTGGTTTTAGGGTGGAGGAGGCTGTCATTTTGACTTACTTTCCTGTGGTCCACCCGGTCATGATTGCAGTCTGCTGTTTCCTCATCATAGTTGGAATGCTGGGCTACTGTGGAACAGTGAAAAGAAATCTGTTGCTCCTTGTCTGGGTATGTTTCATAACCTCTAAAACCAGCTAACTTCTGCTTCACCTCAGCAGTGTAAGAAAAGTTTTACTCCACAGGCACTAGATAAATACTGATTATTTTTTATTACTGTGGTGAGTTATGATATTGGTGAGGAATTGTAATTGCAAAGCACACAGTAGGAAAGAATTTATTGCCCAGACTGCATTATGCTGTGACTGAAAGACAAGTAGTGTCTCATTTGCAAAAATCCACTTCATTTAGAAGAGCAGTTGCTGAAGGGAAAAAACCCTCCTAAGTACTAATAATTATAGAAGTCTGAGTGCTCTAAAATAAACCCTTACGCTACTCCTTTGACTCTTGACTGAGCAATAGCTAAATAACCTAGACTTTGCTTTATTCCCACAGTTGATGGTGTGTGTAAAGTAACAGCATTTATAGCTGATGAAGGTTAATTTTGAGTATATTCAGCAGCTTTGCCTTCTCTGGATGTGGAATTTTGCAGTTGCATTTGGTTGTGAGCAAGTTTAAAAATAATTTCCAAGTACCCAGCTTTTCCCTTTGTTTGGAGGCTACATAACTGAGCCAACAGCAGCTGAAAAGCGATAGTCTCTTAGGCACAAGGCTCTATGTACAATATAACTGTGGTGAGCTTTTGACTGTCAAGGGAGCCAAATGCCTTTTACTTCATCTGGATGTCAGTGAGTTTGAGGGGAAAAAAAAAAACAAACGAGAAAACCCCAAAACAAGGAAACAACAACAACAAAACCCAAACAAAAACTCCCAAATGCCCAAAACCAAAAAGCCCATCGAACTTGCACAAATTTTAAAGGTTTAGAATTTCAAAATATTTAAATCATTGCAACACTGAGATCAAGGATTGCCAAGTACCTGTATGCTGCTTAGAAGTGTAGCTGGTAGCCCTTCGCAGAGTTGGGCTTTGTCTTTGATCAGGAGAATAAGCAGGATTCCCTGTAAGCCTGAGAGAGTGAGAGCAATGGATATGAAAGGGGTGCATCTGACTTGACTACCATAATTGCAGCTGGAGAAAGTGGACGGGTAAAATCCTTCAGCTCTTCACAATATCCAGGAGTCTTGTATAAGAAGAGTTGGGCGCCAGCTGTTTTTTCACTGTGGTGTGTGTTGGGTTCTCCCAAAGTGCATACAGTTGCTTTTTTCTTGTGTACCTGTGCAGGCTTAAGTACATGATACCCAGACCTCACAAATGTACAAAATTACCAAAAAAAGGAAAAAAGAGAGAAGTTGGCTGAGATTTATGCAACGTTTGCTTTTTATCTAGTAGGAAATATTCTAACTGCAGCTAAAACAGTTGGAAAACTCTACTGGGGTTTTGTGTTAAAATGTGGTTTTTATTTGAGAAGGTTGGAGAGAGATTTCCAGCTGAAGGTCTGCAGCAGTTCCTCAACTGGAAGAGAGCAAATGCTGTTTCTTCTTCAGATATTTGTTAAACCCGTATACAATATGAAGATTATTGTTTCAAAGCTATATAGATAGGAAAAACTCTCATTTAAATTGGAATACTTTATAGTAATATAATAGGCATTTTTTATTTCTAGGTCTTAACCTTGCAATGTTAAAGTCAATGGGAACAAGTTCTAAGACAGACTTAGTTATGAGTACTTGTGTAAAAATAATGGATTAATGCAATTTCATACCATATAATTATTTATATCGTATTCTTTTGTACGTACCTTAAAAGGGCTTCATACATATATTTGGTTTATATAAATAGTGAAAGTGTTAAAAGATGGTAAACTTATTAAGCCTTAGTTTTTATGGTAAGGTTATAAAATTATTTTCGTAAGGTGTTTTTTTATTTTATTGTCGTGATACTTTTTAATTTGAATTAACATTAATAAAAGGCAAAGCAACTGTATGATGTAGACCAATGCTACATAGTGTCTGGGTAAAAAAGTAACCATTTTTAGTATAAGCTTTGAAAAAAATCCTAACTAATTAAAAAGAAAATGAAAATAAAACTGGTTTTGATCTTCAGTTTATTTAAATGGACAGTGTAAAGGAGAAATAATTTATAGCTTTTAATGCCATCTGGAAATAAATCAGTTAAAGTGTGTCTAGGCAGTCAAATTTTACTAAATCCAAACAAGACACTTCCGTCACTTATGTTGCAATATTTCATTCTCAGGAGCCTGAGAACTTTCTCTTGCTAAGCAAACTGATAAGCAAAACTAAATGATATCTTCCTAAGTATGTCATTGTCTTTAATTGTTAAATGAATGCTGTCGTGTTATACCACCGAAGTGTGCAGACATAAGTCAATGCCCCATTCATCAGACTAATCAGAAAAGTGATGGATCAACAAAATAAGCTTTTGTACAACCAGATGAACTAAAAGAAAAGAACCTTCATGTAAAACATTAACAACCTCTTCAATCATGCTTTAATCTTCTTTTTGAAGTACATGAACAGCCATAATGACGGCATGCAGAGATATTTGGATACAAATCTTGATATTCCTAGCAGCATGCTAATTGCTAATGCTAATGTTGTCAATGGAATTGGATTTTTGGAAAATCTAATAAAGCATGAGTACCATAAAAAATATTTATATTATGGTGTTATTTTTAATCTGAATACGTAATTATTTTCATTTGTTTTTGAAATTTTATCTTACAATTAAATGCTTGAAACCTTCCCAGCTTCACATAGGACATAAATATAAATTGAACTAATATTTACTAAGCTTTATAGTAAGAAAATAAACCACCTCTGTCTTCTGAGATGCATGCTCTGGATTATTTGTAGAGCCAGCATTTTGAAGCTATGATGATTAGTTTTGATTGCTTCAGGAATACATACTCATGAAGGCTAGTTGGTATAAAGAGCCCACACGTACCCCAAGTGTCTGTAATACAATTTTGTTGTGTGTCGTGAATGACCAACATGTTCATGTAGAAGAGGCTGTGATGCCAGCCTAAACTGGAAGCTCTGGGCTCTTCCAAGGCACTGACTTGGATGTATAAAAAGTCCTAGGGTGGGAAACTAGAGTCCAGGTTTTATGGTGCTTGATATTATCTTTTTCAAATCCAGAACCATCCTTTGCTGCCTCTTTTCAGAGGCTATCTACATTTTGGATTGTTTTTGAAGTCTGTTGTGCACATAGCCTGACGAGAAAAAAAAACAAACCAAAAGACAAAACCAAAAAGAGTACCCCTCCCACATACATTCATATATTCTTTAATAGTAACCTTAAGGGTGAGTGAATTTTTTTCAGGTTCTTGTTTTATTAAAACTAGCAAGAGTAAACTCTGTTGCTTGACAAGAAGAGCTTCATGACAATCCCACTGGCTGGAGTTTTCCTTGTAAATTCTGGCATTTATAACTATGAGTTTTCCACAATTGCAGCACTCAAACAGGGATTCAAATTTGTCTGCATATGTTTTCACAAAGGGAAAAACTGTTAGAAATATTTGGTTGTCAATAGGGCGAATCATTTTACTGATTTTTATCATAAAATTGGCAGAGAAATGAATGTTCATCAGAGCTGAACGTTGCTAGACCCTGTTTGTGTGTGGTCAAACAGCTTGTTAATACAGTTATGGCAGAACCTGGTTATAAGTTGGAACTCGGCAGACTAAATTGTTAAAACACAACCAGACAAACGATCATTAAACTAAACTGATCTTTTCTTTAAAAGCAGGCAAATATTTCATAAAGAAGAAAATTGAAATGATACTATGTTTTGGTTGAAAAGGTGAACTGGAGACATGTGACAATCCTACCATGTATGTGGCTGTTTCATGTCAGTAGTTCTCAGCTGGCTAAATGCAGTGTTAGTGAAAGTGGTTTCTGTGAAATCCATCTGACGAATGACGGGGAATCACCGGGTGTATCACCACTTGAGGCAGACTCTTCTGTACCCATACACCTCTTTGAGGCCATGTGGATATGGAGGTCATAGGGGTGATTAAGTTTTGATGTCTGCTATGTTGCAAGATATCAGTAACTGCTAATGTCTTCCTAGAAGGCACTCTTACTCTGTGTGAAACATTAGCTGCTCTACAGTACCCCTATTCTGCAGTACTTTTGGCTACAGTTGACATGAATTAGTATGAGAGTTTTGTGATAATTGATTTTTTCTTTTTTGTGTGTGTTAGAAAGTATTTCTGCAATAATACATAATATAGGTTATTTGTTCTGTAATAATAAAGAATATTTGTTCTGACCCATGTGGACTCTAACCACAGTCACAGCTGCTCCAATACCTTGTACTAACATTTGGCACTAGAATTGTTATTTACCAGCCAGAAGTATTTCTTCATTATTTAACTACCAAGCGTTGAAAGGGAAGAAATAACCAACAAATGTACTTGGTGTAAATCCGTGCAGTTTAGAATTAGACAAGACAGAGACTGAGTTTATTTTCATATTTCGTGCCTTGTATCAGCAGCTCATTTATGATGTGGTGTGAACAAGAGGAAAACAGAGATTCACAAGACATGTTGGCCTACCTTGTTGAAAAACTGGTTTAAGATGGTTTATAATACTGTAGTACAGGTTTGATCAGAAGCCAGTACTGCACTAAAACTCAAATTCAGATAGTAGGTAAGTAAGGGGCTGGACATTTAGCTTGCATTTTGAAGTACTGCTTGTTTGACGTTCCATTTGTAAGGGAAAATACACTTAAAGTTCACCAGTTTTTATTATACCCCAGTAGTTTCAAATATGAGGAACTTTCTCAAGAAAATAAATACAGAGCTTTATTTTTTTCCTTTTCATATTTCTAACTTTCAGTCCACTGCTTGAGGAGATGCCTGTACTAATCATTATTAGTCATCTTTTTGCCTTGAACTGGGATAGAGGGTAAACTTCTTCCCTGCTCAAATCAGGATTTTCAAGTTACGAACAAATTATTAGATTTTGAGATTGGTGTTGGTGATGCCAGAGAGTCACCACAGAGCAAAGCTGGGCTTTGCAGGATCAAATGTACCCTGCAAGGCTCCCAGCTTGGTGGAGGGGACAGCATTGATCCTGGGGTCCAGTGCCAACCTCTCTGTCTGCCTGTCTAACGATGATGTGCATTTTGTTGACCTTGTCTTCTCCAGTGTAAATGTACCGTGCTGTGTATGTACTTAAAAGACTTTTTCAAAGGCTTTGAAACAATGCCCAATTTTCTTAACTAGGGGGGAGAGTTTACAGGTGAGAGATACAAGTTGCCTAGCATTATGGATTAATTGGGAGGCATTTAGAGATGAAGAGCGCTGCCTGCTGAACAAACAGCAAGTGGGAGCAGCTGTGTATTTCAGCAGCATGGAGGGAAGAGTGGTGGGGTGTAGGAGTATGGCAGGAATTGAACTGGTGGGAGTGTCCAGGTCTTCTTGCCAAATGTTTGGCTTAAATCCAAATGTTTGTTGTGCTCACAGTGATGGTCTGCTTTATTCACCCTGGCACTTAGCAGCTGCCTTGAATGCACAGCCGTGTTGTACCAGAGCAGAAGCAACATGGGACTATTTGACACAGTTATGCAGTGGCTGAGAGTAAGCACTGTCCAGCCCCTTAAGGGCTATTCAGGGAAATGCCTTTGACTTAAGACAGCAAGGTTGAGCAGTGTAGTTATGATGCTGTCAGTTAAAATGATGGGGGGTTTTTTTGCATACTTCTGCAATAGTGAAGAGCCACTTGGTCAGCCTTCTGGAAAAAGGTGCAGTGCCAAGTTAAAAGGTAAATATCTGTTGACAGTAGTCATTTTATGATTCCAGTATGTTGTCAGCATGAAACGTGCTGCCCAGACTTCTGCGACACACTTTTCACTGTGTGGTATACTTTTATGCTCACCTTGATGGGGTGACAACTTTGCCTGTTCTTGGGAACTTGTGTCCTAAGTATTGGTTTTACTAGGTGTCACTGTGCCTGGCCTCATAATCCAAAACTTTTGGAGCAAGCCTTGTTCCTTTTATCTTCTTTGTTCCTGTTTTACCCCATTCCCACCTGTTTTGCTGTTAATGCTGCTTCCTCCCAAGTTCTTGAAAGTTACTGTTACCCAGGGTGGTAGAAGAGACTGAAATGGCAGCAGAGCTGAAAGGGGCTCTGGAGTGATATTCCCTGGTGCAGGAAGGAGGGAAGATACTAACAAAGGTTGGTGAAGTGGAATGATGGAAGTGTGTTCCAGGAAGCTAATGAAAAGACAGGGACTGTTATGACAGTAGCTTCAAGAGTCTGGGGTTGTAGAGGCTAGAGAGCCTTTAGTGTTACTAGGATGGGAATGAGGGATGCTGCATCTTGACTAACAGAAGAAATAGGGAGCTGCTGAGGTGATATGTGGTCTTGCTGCTGTAGTGCTATTTTTCCCTCTGTCCTTCCCAGCTCCTCTTCTCTCATTGCTTGTTTGGCCAGCTTTTTTTTCCCTCTGCTGAAAGTAATAGGGAATGGGAGAGTCCCTGAGAGCAAGGAAGGAGTAAATGAGGAAACAGATCCACAGAGCCTAGCCAAACCTCCATGTCTTGTCTGAAATGCAGTTCAGCCTCACTGATGGGGCACGCCTTGACACTGGTTCAACTGCATTCTTGTTGACACAAACTGAGTATGGAGTTTATGTCCTGTCAGGTAAATTAATCTCTTTTTCTTGCCTAATCTTGCCCTTTTGACTAATTAACCACAAAAACACTTTGCTGTGTGCACAGGGACTGTGGTATGTGTATCTTAAGAACCTCTTTATCTATCTTGCATCTATCTTCTTCACTCAAAATTGTGCATGTTTGAAGTGTTTTGGGGCATGCTGAGGCAGACTCATTGTGTGTATCAGCAATGAATTGTTCTACTTTACGAGGGAAAAAGGATTTTCTTGACTAAAGAAGCGTTTTTATGGTGTTTAATTTCCTTGGAAGAAAATAAAGAGGGGGTGGAGAGATGAAGGGAGCTGTGCTTTGAAAACCTGTGGGGAACAGGAGACTTTAGGTTTTAATATAAATTCTATGAAATAAGGGGAGAAGAAGGGAGAAGGGAATATTGTAAGCTGTGAGGAAATGATGGTCTAAGGTCTATCTTTACTGATGTCCTGTTTAGTACTATACTATGACCTTGCCAAAACCCTTGGAGTTCATGGACTTGAGGTAATTGAGCATTGAGCAAATAAATCCTAATAATTGTCTGAAGTATGCATTTGCTTATTTCCAAAGTAATCCATGTTTCCTTATATAAGCGAAGATTAACCATTAAAGTAAAAATTTGAAACAGGTCACTAGTATCTCACAGAAGAGTTGAGACTATGAACAAAGTTCTAACTACTTATAATTTTGTTTAGTTTTTAAAAAAGCAAAGGGTTTAATCAAAAGAACTTGGAGATGTAACATAGAAAATTAAAATGTTCATTGCCATCAAAAAATGTTTTTTTTATTCAGAAAATTAGTTATAAAGATTCAGTAGCTAATGTTGTACGTTGGTGGTTTCAGCCCATTTTCTTGTTGACGTGTGACTGTGTCTCTCAAATTTCTGCATTTTCAAGCAAGTCAATCAAATTTTAAATTGGAATGACAAATGAACTGTTAATCCCTTCAGGGCAGGGCTGAGGGAGGAAGGGAGGGCAGGGGAAAGTTTGTACCGCAGGAGTGGATAAACAGGATTTCAGTTTTCCATACAGCTTGTCTGACTCGGTTTAATGAGCATTTGCTCCATTTTTAAAAATGGAACTGGATTAATCATTAAAATAACCCCGTTAGTTGGTAAACTGTTACAAAAATAAAGGAAACCATAGCTTGTAACTTGCGGAGGGAGGAAGGACTAACTAGGTTTTGCACAGAAAGTGTCTGGTTCCCATTGGAGATCCAGCAGTGGTTGTCATCTGATGTTTCTCAGGGTGCAGACAGATGTCTGAATGGCTTGTGTCTCAGAAGAATAAGTCTGACGTTCCCAGGCTGTTAGCCATTGGGAAATGCTATGCAAAACCCTCTTAAAATCTTCTGGCATTTGTTTTACATACCATATACTCCAGTCTTTTAAGGATTCCTGTAAGGTTTCATTCTGCAGCTGCCTTACTCTTGAAATCTCCTTGAGCCACTGCCCTTCCCTCCCAGAGCTTTCCTTGCCTCTATTGCCTTATGGACCATGTTGCCCAAGAAGATGACGGGAGCAGCAGACATCATGTCTGAGGAGGCTGGACTTGCTGATCAGCTACTCTTCATTTGTTCTGATATAAAGGTTGTGTTTTCTCTTGAGTCTGAGAAAAATAAAACATATATCTTCTCGGAGGAAAAAAAAAAACACTTGGGAGGAGACTGGTAAAGCTTGAAAAAAGATGTTTGTGAAGTTAAATACAGCGCACATGAATGACGATTCCTTAGTAAGTACACTGGTCCTTCAAAGAAAGGCACGTTTGCTCAAAACCAGAAGGATTTCTACAGAATTCTAGATCAAACTGTCCAAAAGCTGCAACATCACCATGTCCTCGCTTTTATTCACCATGTTGCAACTTCTGACTCCAGTAATTAGCCCCTGCCTGCCCCCCTCTGCAGGACAGAAAGCCATGAGGGGGAGATTTTAGGAGGAAAGGCACTTAATGTTTATGCTGTTCACCATTACTCTCTGAACAAGATTGGAATTGTTGGAACAACCTTTTAAACAAATGCAAAAATATCTTAAATTCAGTAATAGTGATTTTGTGCTTGCGTTTGCTATTTTTATTTGTATCTAAATGGTTGAAATGATCAAGAAAGAAATGTGTTCTTGTCATGTATTTTGTGGTGGCAGTCATTTGCTCAGTTTGGTAGAACAAATAGAATAGCAAAAAAACCTGTCACAATTTAATTTAGGATAAATGAATTTTGTCGTTCAGTTTTTCTCTCTCTTAGATGGAGATATAGGGAGACATTTTGGGCATATGCCAGGGGATATATGCTCCATGTATGGAGAACTGGCATATATGGAGCTTATACCCTCTTACGGGACACCACTGTGGCATGCAGGAATTTATTCAGACTAAAACTTTTGACCCTCTAGATAGAAAGATCTGTATGCACTAAAATTACTTTTGAATTATTTTGATTTTTTTTTAATGCCTATCTAAAATTTACCGTGTACCTTTCTAGTGCTTTATCAGGTTCTGATAGCCTTTATGCAGATAGCTGTCTAAATAGCCATCTGAATTAGCACAAAGCCTATTACTTCAGTGCTAGTCCCCATTTTTGGTTTCTTTTTTTTTCCCTATCTTTGATTATTTACTTGATGGTTACGTCCCTTCTGTGGTTGAATTTCATTCTCACTGGATTTCCATTCAGTATGTTCTACTCTCCCACCAATCATTCTGTCTTACATATGAGTCCTCTGTAGAACTGGACTTAGAGTTGTCTTGACTTGCACAAGAACCTCTCTGGTGGCTGTTTTGAGTTGTGGTAGCTGAGTGTGATCTGGTAGTGTCTCTGCACTAGTAGGTGTTATTAATTGTGGTGGGTTTCCGTGCTGTTGATGTGTGTGGTTTCTGCATCAGAGGTTCCAGGGCAGGATGAAGATGTCAGCTGTGGTCACTTCTATGCCTGTACCACATGAAGAGTATTCCAGCAGAACAGAGTCTAGTGATTACGTAGGGAATATCTCTAATCATCCATCTTTACATCTCTCAGAAGGTGGTTTTCACAGTAATGACTTTATTTCTGTTCCCACTTCTTTCCTGTTCATTCTCTTGCACAAGAAAGGAAGGGGAACAGGATTCTCCTGAACTCCAGAGTCCCCAGCTCCTTCACTTTTGCTTTCAGGACTGACTTGCTGGAAAAATACAGTTTAAGGCTCTGCAGGCTGTCAGTGCTGCATCTCTGTGCTCTGAGGATGGAACCATGCACACACCCATCCATTGCTGCAGGAAAAAAATCCAGGTGCTTGTGAAAGGTTCCAGGTATTAGAGGAGATGATCCTGTTGGCAACTACTGCTTTACTGAGCTGTTGCTTTTCTTCCTTCCCTGCCTCCCCTGTGGTCAGTGGTGGGGAGCAAGCTTAATAAGGAGGTTGCAGGAGAACAGCTCCTGCTAATTGACAACATGAGTTTGTCACTGCAGGGATGCTGAAGTTTAAGATCTCAGCCACATGCGTGTCCGTGACTTAGTGAGGAGTGGTAAATGTCTACTGTATTATTTTTGTTTTTTTTTTTTTAATTGGCAAATATTTTTACATTAATTTGTTACTTTCAAAAGAGTGTTTTCTATCAGCATTTCAGTCAGTCAGCTGCTCTCACGGAAGCAACATCTTAGCTTTTTCACAACCTTGCTGAAGGAAATCCTTCAGTGAAACTGACTCTGCCGGGTTTGTAACAGGATGAGGGCACCGCTTCAGTTTTCAGAGGACTTCACATGGTCTGACTAGGGAGACAATGATAGTGATTAGCAATTGCCTACAAAAGAGAAATGTTGCAAGTCTGTAGGATTTGCTATGTAAAAGGTCTCTAGTTCTTGAAGTGATCATGGCTTTGCATTAATTATTTGTAAGTTTTTTTATTTTATGATACCCTGTAGATATCTTTGCAAAACCATTTGTTCCCTTCTGTGCCTTCCCCTACCCTACCCTCTCCCTGCCGAAAGAAAAAGGAAAAAAAAAAGTTGAAAAAATAGTAGAAAATAACTCAGCAATGGCCAAGAGTGCTCTGAGGGAGGTGTGGTGTAGAAGGTAGTACCAGTGACCTGCTGGTCTAGTTTTGAGCGTAATGCACAATAGTGCTCCTCAGTGAGTTAATCTCACTTATAAAATGTAGCCACTCAACCCATAGGAAAAAATATTAAGCCTTGCTTCAAAACCAAGTTCCTGTTTCTGGCAAAAAGCAGAAGTGTGTTAATGCAGGAAGATGCATTTAACTTTCAGACTCCTGTGGGAATTTAATTGGGGACAAGGAATAAGCATTGAAGCCAGTAATAATTTCTGTATTTGGAAGATGGAAATTAAGGGTAATAAATTTAAGTAATGGTTAGGGTTATTTTTTCCCCACACAACTTATATAAGAATTATTTATTTTGCAAACCATAGCATTTAGAGAGAGGAATAATATTCCCCTTCAATAGCAGAGTGAAACTGAAGGTCCTGTGTGCACGTTTGGTGTGCCTGCAGTTGCTCAGTTCCTAGCGTGTGCTTTCATGTGTGTAAACTCTGTGTCTTTTATTGTCTCATGACTTATGGACAGAAGATGTGCTTTGTCAGGACAGAAGTCTTGATTCTGCAGTGCCCTGATGTGTCCAGATGTAGCTAGTCAGGAGTGCGTAATTCCTGGCAGACCCAGAAGCGGTTTGTGAGTGAATCTGGCTAAATACTTTTCTATCTCAGGCTGTATTCGGTAACTGGAGAAAGTCTTGGGTTTGGCTCTTCTGTCTCCAACTGCTACCACAATCTTTCTGAACTATATGCTGACAAAAAAGAGCAAGTTTCGCATGGTAAGATTGGTGAATGAATTGTTACAAGGCACTGCAGATTAAGAGTTTTCCAGAGAATGCCGTATGTACAACCCCAGATCTATCGCTTTCACCCTGATCAGTGAGTTTTGTGTAAGATTTGGGGATAGCAGGTGGTTCCAGGCTTGATACTCAATTACTATATAAAACCACTGAAATTTTCTTTGACAGCTGAGAACTCAAATTTGCTTTTCACCAAAATGTTTAGTAGTTGTTCCTCTCAAACATGTCAGTGTTAGCCATGATGTCCTTAAACATTTTTTTCTTATGAATTAGAAGACCTAAACTATGTGGCATTCTTTCCTCCTTTCAAAGTGAATACTTCACAAAGTAGATTCTCATGGGTTTTTTTAAACAACCCTTTGCATAACTGGCAGGCACTACAGTGATAGTAGATACATTGTATAGAAACTCATGAATTTATTTTTTAGAAAAAGCATTCTTGTTCTTACAAGGTATGACTCAAATTTTTTCCTCTTTTGGACCTTTGGAAGATTGATGGCCTATACTGGGGCTGTGTATGTGCTTACAATGTTGATTTATAAGGTTATAAGATGTGTTGTTCAGCTATAATGACTACTAAGATATAAATTTGTGATGAAGACTAGTAAAACAGGATCCCTTCTTTCAGCCCTGTCTTTATTGAACAGACCTTTACAGGGGGAGGGTATGAATACAGGTTTCTCTTGAAAATTCATGTGAGTCTTTTTACATGCATGTTTTTAATTTGGCTGATTCAGGGAGTTAGATTTGATCAGCAAGTAGGGCTTAAGGCAAGACACTGTTCAGTAGCTGCTAAGGTATCTGTAAATTACTCAATTTCAGAGTGAATTACTCATTCCAGGGTGAATGAAAAAGGTGTGTGTAGATAACTTAAATCCTAACACTTGTGGATTTATAGTCTGTATTTTAAATAATACAGGTTATTGACCCTTTAATAGAAAAAAAAACCAAAACACTTACCCTCAGTACATGTTTTGTGTCCTTTATACCTGTCCTAAATAGATTCCAGAATGAAAAGACTAAACTAGAAGCATTTTGGCATGTATCCTACTAATGGAATTACATATTTATTCTATTTTATTTTATATTTTGATGGTGTTTCTTTGATTTCCACGTAAAATTAAAACCCATGATGACTATAACTTTTAAGTCTTTTGTACTGACAACAAGGAGGAGCTCCATCTGTTGACATGGGAGAAAGTTTGGAGTTGGAGTGTATGGAACTATACTTCTGCTTTAAATAAAAGATAAATAGGTTACTTTTAATAGAGAACACCAGTTAAAGCAGTCTTAATTTCCAAGCAGCTTTATCCTGCAGTTCAGAAAGGGTTCATTGATGCTGTATAGAAGATCATTCTACTCTTTTTAATCAGAGCAACCATTTTTTCTTAACCATCATTGCCAAGACCTTTACAGCCTCTTCATTTATACATGTATTTTCTATTTTTAGATAGTTCAAGCATTAGATCTTGTAATAGACAAATATATTTCAATCCATCTCAATAAATATTTGTACATTTATGCCTGACCTCAAATATTTATCACTTTGATAAGAATGTAGCTTTCAAGAACCTTGTTTAGTCTGTCTTGTCAATTTTCTCTTTTTTAATTTTTTTTTTCTTCCCCTTTTTGGCTATTAGCATAATTTGGATATGTTGCTTACACGGATAGAACTGAAAAAAGAGTTTTGTTTTTTTTTCCACATGTCTGAAGGAAAAGAGATTGATCCTTGAGGTCCCTTCCAACCTGGTATTCTATGATCGTCCTCTTTGCAACTCTTTTAGCATAATGTGTCATGATAGCCTTGTACTCTTGGGCAACAAGGAAAGGTATTTATTTTCCGATTGTAATGTTCATATGCTTCATGTTAAGTTAGTAAGAAATGTCACATGACTTAAACTTTTAGAAAGTTTGCTGCATGAATCTTCCATGTTTTGCTTACAAAAATGTATTTCAGATTCCATGTCTTCAGCCATGTGAAATGTTAATAATGTTTTGAGATGTCCTTTAATATTGTTAAGTCGTTTTTTCAGTATTCAAAGATAATCTGCAGATCAAAAATAATTAAGACCATTCTGGTTTTTGCAGTATTTTGGAAGCTTGCTTGTAATATTCTGCGTTGAACTGGCCTGTGGTGTTTGGACGTACGAGCAGGAAATAACGGTGAGTCAGAAAAGGAGGCTGCATTTTTTCAACAGAAGAAAACAAAGATTTCCATTAGCTAGCTGTTTTCTAATTGCTGTAGTGTTTATCTTTGTTCATTATTCCAACAGTCCAATTTCAAGTGACTGCCTTTTTTTTTTTTGTACAGAGAATTCTCCTGGGAAAGCTTTTCTGTCTGAAAGGCCCTGTCTGGGTTTTTCCCACCCCCTCTATATTTGAGAGCCAAATCCTGCAGCCTCTAGTTTAAGGTCTTCATTTTTTGTTAGTTCTTGCTTAGGCAGGTTCTCATTGAAGTCAGTGGAAATTCTGAGGATAAACTATGAACTTCAGGCTTAAGATAAGTATTTTGAGAGAGGTGATATGAGAATTTGAGAGGATTTTGCCTCAAAAGTTCTTTGTGCTTTAAAGAGCTATAGCTGAGTGTACGATGTTGTAAACAGACAGTGTGTTCTTTCAATAGAGGACTTGCTGTCTGCTGGAACCTTCATGCTGCCTCCACAAGCTATAAATGCCAGTCTTAAGCAAAACATGTCTTAGCTATAAAACATTCTTCTGTAAACTCATGAAGAGGTTTTATCTCTGTCTAGTTTTTGTAACTGTACCAACCTTTAATTTTCAAACTGAAGACTTGCAACTTCATGCAAGAATATGTGTAAGTGTTGAGCAGAAAAGAAACTGAAATGTTACTCTGCTGGCTGCTATATCCTTATGCCTTGTACTCAGTCTGGTACATTTTTTTATGTATAGATGGACAAGTAATTTCTCTGACCTGCCAAGATATGCCCAATATACTGGTCTTTCCAATAATGAGTAGCAATTACGTTGCAGTAAGATGGGAGGTAGCCTTCTTGATGTTTACACAGTACTGGGACCAAAGGAATTTCTGGTATATTTGAAGTCTGAAGTTCCGTGGCAGCGCTTCACATCAGCATTCTTTCCTCTGCAGTACAGATTCCAGAGGGGTGTTCTAATATAACAGTGATTAAGGATTTACTTTAAATGTCAGCTTACGTTAATGCATTTTAAAATTTGAATGCAGATAAGAGGCATGCTTCATCCTATGGACACAGCTGCCCTCTGCAGGGTTTTTGCCAAGAATGAGAGTTATAACTGACATGCATCTTTCCACAGAACTCTTGTCAGTGGAAGCTGCCTGAAATAACATAGCCTTCAGCGCGCTGGTACATGCCTTATCCAGCCTTCACTACGCAGTTAGAGAACCTGAAGTTATGATGTGTTTTAGTGTGACTCCCAAGCTTTCACTTACCTGCTGCACTACTGAAGCTGAAACCTGGGACAGTTTAATAAAAGCTAGCATAGCCCTACCATGTGTTAAGGCACTGGAGATGCTGCTTCCCTCAGAAAAAAACGTGACTGTCCCTGCACCCCTTTGCCAGAAGAAGCAGCATTGAGCTCCATGTCTGCACCTTCTGCAGTGTGTCACAGTGAACACAGATACTCCATGGTCCTCTGTTTCTCCCTCTTTCTCCCAGGAGTTCAAGTATATGAACACGAGCATGCAAATAGAACAGAATAAAATCTCTTCAGCAATTGCTTTTCTTTTTTTTGTCTCTTTTCTTCTTTCCCTTTATATATATATTAATCCTCATCCCCTGAAATGCTGGGGTTTTTTGTTGGTTTTTTTCTCTTTCCATCTGATTTCCTCTTCTTATTCTCTTTATGCTAACACTACTGCTCTTTATGTAATGAGGTGGGCCAGGCTCAGTTTTCTTGCTGCTGAGACCCGTAGGGAACATGGCAGTCTGGAATAGTGGTTCTTTCATACTTCTGCAGGTCACTTCCCTAGAGCATGCTTTCTCATACTCTATTTGATAAAGATAAGAAGATAAGACACCTCTTATATCCATGTGGGTGACTTGATGTCATGTTGGTTTCTGCATAGGATGAAATCACACGAGCCCCTGGTGGGTTTTAGAGACTCAGTTGGCATTAGTGTAGGTGGGTGGGTGATGTTGTCAAAAATGTCACTGAGGCTTAACCGCCTCTGCTGATCCAATATGGGCTTTCCTTGGCATGTGGACAAGTTGCTCTAAGAGTCCTTGTATAAACAATTTTCCTTCCAGCTCATGATAGCTCTCAGCGTGAAGTGTGCCTCATGACTAATTTATTCCACCCACAAGATTGAAAAACCAGTGTGTGTTCTTGGCTTACTTGGGCATTGGTCAAGCCTTGATACTCATCAGAAAAATAATAATGAATAAGTAGATCTCAATGGCAAACCAAGCTGTACAGAACTTACACTAAAATCAAATTAGCATCTCTAGTTTTTGTTTGTCTACACACTACAGAAAAGTGTTGGTGTCAACCAAATGCATCTCAAGATCAGGTATTATTATGTGCTACTGCATGCATGAGCTGATGGGAAGCTAATTACTAGATACATCAATGTCCTTAGTTTGACACATTGATATTCTCAGAGCAGTCAGACACGCAGATTCCAATATCCCTCCTTAGCTCCAGAATGCAAATAGCCTTCCTACAGTGAGGTTTAGTTTGTTTTGACTTGCTTTTAATTTCCTTCTCTCACTTGATTTTTTTTTTTTTCCCTGCTTTCCATTGTTTTCCTAAAGAAGTTGGACGCCTTGCATTACATGCGTAACCTTGGACTGTATTCAACTCAAATAAGATAATAAAAAAATAGTCTAGCAAATATGAGCTTAATTGCAGCAATAGCAAATACTATCCAAAGAAAGCAGAGTGCTAAATTCCAATACAGTGGAAAGAGGTATAAAACAAAATTATTTTATTATGCTGACCAGTTTGTGGTAGAAATATTCTGTGATACTGTTTTTAAGTGTTTTTAGTACTCTACTGGTAACATATTTTTCACATTGATAATTGTGAGTTCAGTGCTTTATAGCATAAGAAATAAAAATCCTGCTAAGTGAAAGGTGTGTTAAATTTCTGGGATATTAGCTAGTATATTCATATTCATGATATATGATGCTTTACCAGGGCATCAAAAATGTAGTATAACTTAGCAGCAGTAATCAAACATTATCAAATGTTCTTATTTGGATTATGGGTCAGTCAGGCAGTGATTGTCCCTATATTTTTTTAGAACATCTAGCACAGCAAAGACCAGGCTCCTTGGGAAGCATTGCAATTTTTTTTCTTAGATAACATTTATTGCTATTTGCAGAATGCCCTGTTAGCAAACTCACAGCCACTAGAGGAGCTGGGCTCCCTCGCCCTCCAAATGAAAACTGATACTGCAATTGTGACTTCTTTCACCATTACTATTAAGATTAATGGGAACAAGGCAGAACTTGGCATGAATGGTATCTGTGCATTAGAAGGGCAATTGCAAAGTCTTCACTTCTAGTTTGGCGCACTGAAATTTTTGTGGCTAAATAGAAGTTAGTTTCTTGTCTTGACTCTTGACTGCATTGTATGCCAGGTGCCATAGCACTTGCTTCTATTGTGTCTAACAAATTACAAACTGAGAGTCATAGTCTGACAGTGGAGAGCACCAGCACCTCACTTGTGAGTAGCCAAATTTGAAAGAAAAATACTTCGAGAATCCTTCTTTCAGAAGAAAAGATTTACCAGACCAGGAGTGTGTGTGTGAAGAAACAAAAAAGTTCACAGAGCCTCATTGTCTGCACTTCCTTGTTACTCTTCTTGAGATCGAGTACATTCAGGATACCTGCATACAGGACTCCAGGCAAAGCCAGAAAGCCACTGTGAAAACAGTCAGGGTAAAATTCATTTCAATTAATTTTACATGTTTAGAAGATAGATGTTTAAATCTAAGTTTGTCACCTTAGTGAAGTGGATTTGAGACTTCAAGGGAATGATTTATCTGCTCTGTTTAAAATATTTATCTTAAGATGAATTGCCCCATACAGCTGCCTGTCTTCCTGTTGACTAAGACGACACCAGGGAGATACCTAAACTGGGGCAGACAAATGCTGTCCCTAGTGACTTGTATGGGGCTTGGTTCAAGTTTTATGCAAGGTAAAAATCTGGTAATGATATAATCAAATTGAACGCAAGTATTTTTAAATGTCTCAAAACCGCAGCCTCTTTTCCACTATACATTAATTTGTAAGCAAAGAACGCAAATAACTTTTTCCTGATATTTTAATAAAGGCATGTAAAGTTTCAATATCATAAAAATGGAAGCACTTATTTTCCCGTTTTATATGCATACAACGTTAATTTGGTCATTGCACTGGAAAGATCTCAGAATAGATGAGTTCTGAGTTTGGAGCCACAAGACAACTGATATCTTGTGTGCTCTCCTTCCTTCAGGTTCCAGTGCAGTGGTCTGATATGATCACGCTGAAAGCCAGGATGACCAATTATGGCCTACCAAGGTACAAGTGGCTGACCCATGCTTGGAATTTCTTCCAGAGGGAGGTGAGATGACAGTTATTTCATGAGCTGAAGTAATTTGGTAAATGTTATTTATCTGCTGAAGGAAAAGGTTTGTTTTTAAATGAATAGGTAAATAAATGCAAGTTCATTTCACATGTAATTCTGTGCAGGGATGGTAGCTTTTAACATTACTTGATATCCAGCTCTCAAGGTTTTATAGGCCCTAAAGACACTAAAATGCTAAAAAAAGTGTTACTAAATTCAGTTAAATTGCTACCACTGTCATCTTCTTTGCCAATAAGGATAGGATACCAGCACCTTTTAGCATTATTATAACATGTAAGAATATGATGTATATAAAATAAAAAATCTGCAGGTAAAGTAAAATAAACTTTTCTGTATGCTGTTTTAGTATTAAACAGTGCTCCCCTTTCTGTAGGCGCTGTTAGTTTCCTTTCATGGAACTGTCATGGTTAAGCTATGTGTTTAGCTGGAAATGAGTGGGAAAGAAGTTTCCAAAAAGATACCAAGACTGTCTCTTTGGTTAAGGTTTGAGAAAGCAATCCGGGTTTTCATTTCCTTTGACATTTCCTGATTGGGGGCAGGAAGCAAACCAAAAAGCTTCCTTGTGTATTCACAGCATTGCCCTCTAGCCTACTAAAATTCAGAACTGTTTTTAAAGAATGCAGTATTATGTTACAAAAACATGAAATTGCCCAAGGTAAAACCCATTAACTCCAAATATAGCTCACGTGCAGGAAGAGAACTCTTTAAATGCCTGTCATTATGTTCCCCTTGTTGAAATCTATCATTGTTGCACAGATTTCCTGTTTATTTAAACATTTCCTGGCAGCACTTGATTAGTCTGTATTTATACTAAAATCTGAAAGAAAGGGTGAGGACTACAAGAAGTTAAACACCCTGTCACCCTCCCCAGTGCCCTGCTCTGGTGGCGCAAGTGATTTGTGAAACTAAGTTATCATACACAGGTAGAATGTTTGTATTACGAAGTCATTTCGGTTCAAAGAGACCTTTAAGATCATCAAGTCCAACCGTTCCCCCTGCACTGCCAGGTCACCACTAAACCATGTCCCTCAGCACCACATCTACATATGCTTTAAATACCTCCAGGGATGGGGACTCCACCACTTCCCTGTGCAGCCTCTTCCAATGCTTGACAATCTTCTCTGTAAAGAAAGTTTTCCTAACACCTAGCCTAAACCTCCCCTGATGCAGTTTGAGCCTATTTCCTCTTGTCCTATCACTTGTGAAAAGAGACCAAAATCCACCTCACTTCAACCTCCTTTCAGATAGTTGTAGAGAGTGTTACGGTCTCCTCTCAGCCTCCTTTCCTCAGCCGCTCCCTGTTCTCTAAATCCTTCACCATCTTTGTTGCACTTCTCTGGACAAGCTCTAGCACCTCAATGTCCTTCTGGTAGAGGGTGGCTCAAAACTGGACACAGTATTCCAAGTGTGGCCTCACCAGTGCGCAGTACAAGATCACTGCCCTGGTCCTGCTGGCCACACTCTTGCTGATACAAGCCAAGATGCTGTTGGCCTTCTTGGCTACCTGGGCACACTGCTGGCTCATCTTCAGCTGCTGTCAAACAATACCCCCAGGTCCTTTTCTGCCAGGCAGCTCTCTCCAGTCACTCTTCCCCAAGCCTTAGCATTGCAGGAGGTTGTTGTGACTCAAGTGCAGGAACCAGCACTTGACCTTGTTGAACCTCATACCGTTGGCCTCAGTCCATCAATCCAGCCTGTCCAGATCCCTCTGTAGATACAGTCTCCCCCTGTAGAGTCTGTTCTGTACCTGAGATAATACGATAAAATGGTTTCAATTTCCTTGAATAGAGCTGATACTGTATCTTGGTTAAAATGTATAGGTTGATTAAATTAAAAGCTACCTGTTATGCTCCTGGTTGTTGTAGTGTCATAATAATGACTGGCTTTAATATGAATATTAGTAATAAAACTTGAACTATGCCTTAACTCTTCTAGGGTAGAAAAAATTTCTTTTAGATTTCCTGTGTTCCACCTCTGACCGGAGGAATGATTGGGAGAGGGTTTGAAGCGAATCGAGAAGGCTCTTTTACAGCTCCTACTTTATTGGTGGTCTCTTTATTTTATGCTGTCTACTTACAGCTCAGATGGTGGATGTGTGAGCCTGGTATGTGCTTTATGCCTGAATGAGCACTATACTTGGGACCCTTATTCAGTCATCATTGCAGTTTTTTTCTTAAATCAAAAAATGGTAATTACAGTTTTGTTCCCAAAGATTCGTCCCTGATCAGCTTTGTGCTCACTCTTGTGTATGATTTAACATCAGAGAGAGATGGGAAATGTATTTTTCCCCCAGCCCCCTTGCTGGTCTAATATCAGAGTTATGACTATGCTAAGGAAGATGGGAAGGGATATCTGAAGTCAGGAAGGAAGTACTGAGCAGGAGGAGAAAAAGGCCTGGGAGTAAGAAAAGGATGTTTAATGAGGTGATTTTTGCAAGTACAACGAGGTGCCAAAGCTTGAGCTTTTTGTGTTGGGAGGATTTTGACAAACGAACTGATAACAACCGAAACATTAAAGCTGTGGTCACAGCACAGTGTATGCCAGCATGGTGTCTGGGCACTGATCTGCTTGATTGTAACTGAGGAGTGGCTTGGTATACCGGGCTCTGGCTCTGAAGTGGATAAGAGGGCCAAATGTTCCCAAGCCCATGGGTCAGAGGAACCAGGTGATGACTTACAAACACTCAGGCTGGTACTGGAAAACATCCATACAGAAAAAAGCAGTATCTGTTCCTGCAGCAAGGCTCTTTTTTTCAGTCATATCAAGTCGCTATCCAATGCTGAAGGAAACCTAATGTAGCTGCTTCAGCTGTTTTGATGTGAAAGCAGCTAGGAATGTGGCAGCCTGGTTGTTTGGCTTTAAATCTCTCGGTGTGCTTTGCAGAGGAGAAGACAGGTCGTTAGTCCTGGTGGTTTTTATAGCCAATTATGGCTCATCTGCTTTGCAGCCAGACTTTCTACTTTTATGGCTGAATCTGTCTCAGTGTTTCTTTTAGTGTAATACCCCTTCCTTCCATTTCCCTTTTTCTTTTCTTGTGGTTTCTATACCTTTTTGCTAACTTTTAAAAATCTTTTTTCTATATTCAGATAAATCTATGGGGGTTTTTTTCATCTGGTTTTCAACAGATATGTCCAAGTTGTAGCCTTGCAGGAATAGTCCTCACTTAGTAAGACCTTAATCATCTTTTCCTACTGATTCCTTCAGCCTTAGTTATACTTGTTCATTAGACACCATTTTGACATGAAACTGTCATGTCAGTTCCTTGTGGTAAGGTTAGCAGAATTACAGGGTACGACAGGGTTGTTGCCTTGTACTCAGCACTGGTGAGGCCACACTTGGAATACTGTGTCCAGTTTTGGGCCACCCTCTACCAGAAGGACATTAAGGTACTGGAGCTTGTCCAGAGAAGTGCAACAAAGATGGTGAAGGATTTAGAGAACAAGTCCTATGAGGAGCAGCTGAGGGAAGTGGGTTTGTTGAGCCTGGAGAAAAGGAGACTGAGAGGAGACCTTATAACACTCCACAACTACCTGAAAGGAGGTTGTAGTGAGGTGGGTGTTGGTCCATTCTCCCAAGTAACAAGTGACAGGACAAGAGGAAATGGGCTCAAACTGCATCAGGGGAGGTTTAGGCTGGGTGTTAGGAAAACTTTCTTTACAGAGAAGATTGTCAAGCATTGGAAGAGGCTGCACAGGGAAGTGGTGGAGTCCCCATCCCTGGAGGTATTTAAAGCATATGTAGATGTGGTGCTGAGGGACATGGTTTAGTGGTGACCTGGCAGTGCAGGGGGAACGGTTGGACTTGATGATCTTAAAGGTCTCTTTCAATCAAAATGATTCTGTGACAATTTCTGTGAAGCGTCCTTTGAGAGAGCAGTTGGGATTTAAAGGATAGAGCAGTAGTATTGGCTGGTATTATTGCCTGTTCCTGAGGTGTTCATTGGTCACTACATTACATTTTTCACATTGCATTTATGTCAAAGTACAGTGGAAGATACATTGAAGCTCTTGTAGATGTTTTTAGTCCTTTATGTAAATATTTTCAAAGTTGTTAATAAGAATTTATTTAGCTTTTTTGATGACCTTTAATGAAGAAGTAGCATCATTCTTGCTCATTTGGCTAATCCTTCCTTTGCAGTTTAAATGTTGTGGGGTGGTGTACTTCACAGACTGGCTGGAAATGACAGAGATGGACTGGCCACCTGACTCCTGTTGTGTCAGAGAGTTCCCAGGATGCTCTAAGCAGGCACATCATGAGGATCTCAGTGACCTTTATCAGGAGGTAAGAAAAATGTAGGTTTTTCGGAAGGTTGTGTACATTCTCGCTGACCAAGTATTTTTCCAAACTCATCACTTGCAGTGCAGCAGAAAG
Organism: Bucorvus abyssinicus; assembly: GCA_009769605.1. Classification (NCBI taxonomy): domain Eukaryota; kingdom Metazoa; phylum Chordata; class Aves; order Bucerotiformes; family Bucorvidae; genus Bucorvus; species Bucorvus abyssinicus. Next base: position 25,253,414 of record CM020025.1, read on the forward strand.
GTTTGTAGACTAATTGTGTTTATGGGAAGTGTTTATTATGTTTATTTAAGTTTATTATTTATTAATGCTGAAGCAGGGGGAGAAAGGAACAAAGAACAAACCCAGCCACCCTTACCTGGAAGTGAGCTAAGTTAGTAGCAATGCAGTTAATATCTGAGGTGTGCTTAAATATTGAGGTATTTGTTTTATATTGGTTAGGCTGGAGCTGAAATTTGCTCCTGTCAAAAAATAACCAGTTAGGTTTGGTGTAATGTCCAGTCTCCAGCTTGACAAACTAAGAGAAATGAGGACTCTAGTAGTGTGTACAGGTAAGGATGCTTTTGAGAAGGCCTTTGGAAGATGAGAGCTCTCTTGTTAAAAGTGCTTGTGCAAAGAGGCAGGTATTTCAGTTGCTCCACTGTAAGCATGCATAGAAACTGTGTGAAAATGCTCTTTCTCTCTTACTGTACTACATTACAGTATGATTATTATTTTAAAAGAATTTTTAAGAAAAGTTTTAAAACCAGGAGAGGACCTATTTGAACTCCAAGTGAGTAAGGGAGGTGATCATAATAGCAAGTCATTACTGTCCTTAGGGTGACAGTTATTAAAAACAAGTAAATATGTTCTCTACTAATTTTAACTGTTCTCAAAAAATGTTGTCTGAAGTCACCTTTGTCTGGAAACTGCTTTGCTACATACCAATTTTTTATGCTAACAGACCCCTGAAGGCCTTTAATTGTGCATTCAGTAATATCAGAATGACCAACAATCCAGGTAGTCCAATAGCGACAAAAACCACATCTCAGTCCAGTAGTTGTGAGGATCTGAGAAGAGGTGCATTCTTCATTTGCTTTCTTTAAGAATAATATAGGGTGCGTAAAGCGTGCTTTCTGATGCTGCAGCATGAACATATCTCTAGTGGACAGTGCCCCTCTGCATTATGGAAGAGCACACTAAGAACAGTCTTATTGTCTCTTACTGCTGATCAAGACTCTTTCTTACAAGAATCTATGTATCTCTTGTTCAGGAGCTATGGAGAGATATCCCTGAAGCAGGGGAGATTCAGTATATGAACAAGCTAAGATGAATATTAGTTATTGCCAGAAAACACGTTTTGGGAAAGTGGTGTCACTGGAGTGATTTGCTAGATTTGTACAGCATTGACTCTATGAGCAGAAATTATATAACCTGTTCGGGACTTTTAGACATTGATCTTAAACTTCATGTGCTTCCACTGCGAAGAGAGAAGGTAGAGCTGCCAAAAAGCAGGTGCTGCAAAAGGCCAGTCTGTGCTAGGGAACCCTAAAGACAGTGGCAGAGGAAGTTTTCTTTCCACTGGCTGCTTGTAGAGGCTCTCCTGCCTTATTGCAAGGCTTGCAGCGTCAGTAGCACTAGTTACACTTTACAAGGTCTCTAGAAGTATCAGTCTCTGGATGGAAAAGCCATTCAGGCTTCTTCTGGGGCCTGCCAGTCTCTTACACATTCTTAAAGAAGAAAGAGCTGTGGCTTACTCTGCAATAATGGTTGCTTTTTGTAATAATCTTGCCAGTATTGGTACCATACAGACCAACTCTGCTATGCAGACCCCTCAAGGACCATAACTGCATGGAAACTGCAGAACGTTCTTTTGTCCTCAGCATCCTTCCTGCTTATGTGAAAATGCAAGAGTATGTAAGCAGTGTCACTCAATGAAAAATTAAATTTTGAGCTCAGGAAGCTCAAAAACTTCTGAGGAGTACTAATCACTGGAATGTTATGTCTAAACTGCAAGGTTTTCTCATCTCTTCTGCTAACATTTCATTCTCACAGCCGTATTCCAGGATAGCGATTCTCTGCGCACTTCATATGTTCAGGTTCTTTTGGTTATACTTAGAGAAAATTCATAGCCAAAGATGATGATGATGTGAAACATAAGGGCTGTGTTACGACCTACTTGATAAGAAGAAAGGCTGCCTGGCTTTTTTCCTAAAAGAAACCTGAAGGGTACGTTTATGGTTCTTCCTCTACCATACCCCAGAGCATTTTGGATGTATACAGCTCTTAGAAAAAAATTATTTTTGGTTCTTTACTGCAGAATCCATTCCAAAAAGGGACAGGCTGTGTTGTTTTACCAGCCACAAAACACTTTGTTGCTCTTTGAGATGTGTACAATATTTGGTTGGCAAAATGGTTTTTTTCCGTGGTGCTTGCCTGTGGGTTGTCTCCCAGGCTCCTGCAGTATACTTGCTAATGTGTTTATCAATATCGTGCAAAACCAACTTACAGTTGCAAGGCTAATCTGTCTGACATCTGCTTTGGAGAATTGAAGGAGAAGAGCTTTTTTAGAAAGTGATTCAAAACAAATGTGCATAGTCTGGTGGTTTGAGAGGATGCCTGGAGATTAGCCTCGCTAGCCTAAAACTGGCTTATGTAAATGCTTCGCAAGTCCATTCTGGCACTTCAGAAAAAGTCTTTGCACTACTTCAGAAAACTGAAGTGTGGTTTTGCTGGGATTGATAAAATTGTTTTGTTGTAGCTGTGTTATAATTTTCTGCTGGCACCTCAGAGCTTTCTGTACTCTCAAGGTAGAATCCTTCACAATACAATTCTTGTAGAAAAAAAGGTGCCTTACTTATAGTTCTGCTTGAGAGTATTTTTGGCAGGAATCATGTTTCCTCCACTGAATCTTGAAAGCTGTTCTTTAAAGGCGGTAGTCTTCTTGGGTGGCCTTTATTCTGACGGGCTTCACCTTTGGGTGCAGTTCATGGAACAAACTCACCTTAGAGTGTCGTTGTGAGGGAAGTGTACTAGATGATGATGTGGCCTCGGGGGTTTGTTGTGGTCTGAGGAGAAGAGGAGCTCGGCCTGTCTTGTGATTGGGAACTGTAGCCTAGATAAAATGACTGGTAGGAGTTGATATCTTCAGAAAAATCAAAATTGCATCTTCAATATTTTTTGTTTTGTTTTCTAGCATAATTTTGAGTATACAACAGATCTATTGAATATACTGATGGTTTGTTTTTTCTTCTCTGAGAAGTGCCTTATCTAAGATCTGATCTTTATTTTATGACGTTGCAGTAAATCAGAAATATACACTTTGTTTCCATTATAAGGCTGAAAATATAAAATGACCTTTGTAATAGATATGAATCTGGCCTTTAATCCATAGCTCTGTAGGAGTTTGAAGCTAATTCTTCTGAACGATTGCTGAGAAGTTTTAGACTATTTTTGAGTTTTCAACAAGAGCTCCCTGTTTAGTGACAAACTTTCACTTTTGCCGACGAAAGTATATTTATGTACTCTTTAATTGCAGGCTACCAACTATGAATGTGTTGCATAAGCAGAAATAAAATGCATAAATGTGAGGATAACAGGAGTAGCTGGATATTTCTCAATTTTGAAACTGATTTTGAATGTGTATTAGAGTAGAACTGTAAGAACATCATTAAATGGAGGGAGGCAGTCTATCTAGATTGGGCATAATTTGTCTCAGTTATGTGTCTGTACTGCAGGAGATGCAGGCATTAATGTTATTGCTCTCTGTTAATGGATGTTTCCTCTAGGCAGCAAATGACCTGAATTTGAATACTGCTGTGGCTGAGCATTTTTAAATTGTGACCAGCGTGTACCTTCATCCCTTAAAGTTATCAAAAGCATCAAAATGCAGCCAGTTTCTCTGTAATTAAAAACAAATTTGTAAAGTTGTATAATTACAGCACTGTTTTCTAGTTGAACAATAAAAGACACCAAGTGACAATTTTTGTTCCTCATCTAGTTCAATCACATTGCTTTTGCTATGGTGGCTTTTTTTTCTTCTCAAATGTCAAAGATTCCACATTTACTCCTTGTTCTGTGTCTAAACTAAGTTAATATTTTGAAAATGACACAGTGAAATGATGAATGGAGCAAAGACATTGAGATTCTTTAACTTCCTCTGGTATGATTATCATAGAGTAGATTAATTTTATTTAGATCCTAAAAGAAAACCTGTTGACTGCAGTGTGAATTTTTTGTGTGAGGCAAGAATCAGACCTTTCATCAAATACATTCAGGACTGTAGCAATTGAAATTGTTGGCTTTGGGGAATCTCAGTGTGATTGAAAAGTGTTGTTTATTATGTCCTGTCTGCAGGTTCTGTTACTTTGATCAATTTCTTTTCATAGAAAAGCCGTAAGAAATACGTAGTAAGGATATAAACACAAAAACGACGTTTTCAAGACGGTGCCCATTTTAGTGGGTTTCTGATGTCGTCTTTATGGGACCAATGCCTACCGGTACTTGTGATGTTATCCCATCCATTTTGTTACTTTGAATTTTCCCATGGTGGCTGTGTTCCTTTGATTTTTGTGCTGTGAAGCCCTGCGAAGTTTAGGATAGAGAATAAGCATGGGCTGGAGTAGCTAAGGGCCCTGTCTTCAAAATTGTATCCTTTTCTAAGACTGGGCTTCACCTTTCCTGAGCAGCAAGAACCATAACCTGTGTTTGCATTGTTACCCAGTAGTTCCCAGAGCCAGTGTCTCTTTGTGGATCCTTGCTGCCTTACAAGGTCTTGGGACCTTTCCTGTAGGCTTGTACAGGAGTTAGTTGGCCACGTAAGCAAACTGTGGAGCGTGCACTGATGGTTTGGAAAGAGACAGATTTCCATTACTGAGAAACATCAACTTGTGATGTTTTAGCATAGTTTTCATCAGACTTTTTCTGTGTAAATAATAATAATTATTTTTCTGTAAATAATCGCAAAGGTGGTGTATGTGGCAATCTTCCGAATACAGCATGTGGATGGTGATCTCTCTGGAGCAGGGTCTATCTGCCTGCCTGGGTTTGTGCAGACCAGATGCAGGGCGGGTTGTTACAGCTGCTCACAGCAGTTCAGGACATTACTGTGCTTACAGTAGCAACAGCACAGCAGAAGGTACAAGACAAAACTGGCTCCAGGTATAATACCCTCAGAATAATTAACAGGGAAGTTTCTACATTCATGTCAGAAATTAAGCCAGTTAATTTTAAAATATAGTCTATGGATAGGGGAGATAGATGGACTGTAACTAGCATCAGCAGATATGCTTTTTGCGATGAGATTCTTCTAGTTCAAGCATAAAAAGCAGGTATAATGCCACATGTATATGGTATTATTACCACTAAGTACTAAAAGTGGTGTTTGTACCCACTGAGTTCTGGAAATTTGTCAGAATTCCTCCATTAAAGGTTATTCTGTTCGATGCTCCTTACTCAGACAGTGTCTGGAATGTAATGATTTTTCTACTCCCTAGGGACTTTCTGTGGAACTAATAAACTGGCATATAATGAGTCCAGATAAAACACTAAAAGATAAAAGGTAGGAAGGAACACTGCTGAGGTTATATATGTCTGTAGATCTTTCCTAGAATATCGTTTTAACTTCAGATTGCGGTATCATTTGTAGAAAAAGTCTAAAGCATTGAAAATATTTGAAAACCTTGAAGATCTGCAATTTAAGGAGAGAAACAAGATGATTAAGAGGTTTCTTAATGGCTTTTAAACCTACTGAAAACCAGCTGAACTTTTAAAATCAGTGATAGTTGATAGGAACTCAGATCAACTTGGGGTGATTTCTAAATTGAAGAGTAGCACAGATCTCATGGAGCTTGTTACATGCAGTAACTCTCAGTGTATGAGAAAACTTAAAGGTGGCAGTATGGAAGCAATTAAAAAGTAGGCAAAGTAATTTTCCAAGTGTTGTTTGAAGGAGCTGAGCGAGAAATTTTGGGAGCGGGAATAGCCAGCACTAGGTGGGATGAGCTAAACCTTGGGAACTGCAAGCCAGATAATATTGACTAATTTTTTTAAATTTATTTTTGTTTCATAGGGATGTGGTAAAAAAATGTACACTTTTTTGAGAGGGACGAAGCAATTGCAAGTGCTGAGATTTCTAGGAATCTCTATTGGAGTAACACAGATCCTGGCTATGATCCTCACTATTACTTTGCTGTGGGCTCTGTACTATGACAGAAGGATCCTGGGGTGGATCAGATCATGGCCCTGAAGAGTGATACCTCGCAGCAGCTGTCATGTCATTCTGTGGAGCTACTGAAACCAAGTCTGACAAGGATCTTTGAACATGCATCCATGGCAAACAGCTTTCATACACACTTTGAAATGGAAGAGCTATAGGTGATGCAGTGAATCCAAGAAGTCACAAGGAGTTGTAACTGGGTTTTTTTTTTTTCTGTTTTTCTGTTCCATTGAGTATGCCAAACGTACCGGTCTTCGTATGTGTCAGGAAACAGCTAATGAATGGAAGTGAAGGAGGCCAGCGCGGAGAGAAGGATAAGCCTGTCGGCCTCTTAGCCGTGGCCTCAGACAGGAGCCACAATTGATTTTGTTTGTTCTTTAAAAGGCACTCGTTCACTGGGCACAGTAATATTTAACTTATTGTCAAAAGCTGTGTGAGGTGTAAAATACTGATTCATTCACAGGCAAACAGAACCTCTAAGGAAGCATCACAGGAAGGGAAGAGAAATACTCGTCTTCTGAAGAGACGACTGTGCTTTGGACAAACAAAATGTGACTTCAGTGGAAATTGACTTTTACATTTTTAATAAGCCATTTGGAAAATGTCTTAATCAGGGATCTATGTATATATAATTGTGTGTTTTTGTGTGTGCATGGAAAGCAGAACTACAATTCAAGTCAATACTTGGATTTAAAAATTTGCAAGATTTGTAAAAAGGGCAAGATTTTCTTTTTTCTAACAAAACCTTTATCTTAGCTGTTGTTGTTAAAGATGTTCTAAAACTTCTATTTTTATCTAACACAACTGTTTAATTTTTAATTTTAAATATATTAAACAGGGATTGAAAACAAAACTATGACTCTGGACAATAGACTTTAATTTTTTGAGTAATTCTGGAGAATTCTTCTTTGAAACACTTTGGTCTATGGACTATTTCTTAGTGAAAATAAAGAAAACCTTAAACATACTTTCCAAAATGGGAATCCATATGGGAGTAGCACATTTTTATAGATAAATCTTTTCTCCTGTCTGTGATTCTCCTGAAGGTATAAACAAAAGACTGCAAGGAAAATGCTCACAGTTCTGGATGCTGTTGCAATAATTGTGGAAGTACATAAGGAGAAATTATACTTTGGTGGCTTCTTCATTAAGAGCTCTCTAGTGGCTTAAAATGCCAACTGGAAACAACATAAATGTATTTATTGAGATGGGGAAAGTGCATTTTACTGTATTTTTATGAACAATGTTTATTTCATAGGATTATTTTTACAATTGGCCATGCTCCTGCAATATATATTTGTTCCATGGAGTACAGTAGTTTGTGGTAAATGGGTTTTTACATAATATTACATTTTAAAATTTCTTATATTTGTTTTGGAATTTGTAAAAGAAAAGGAAAAAAAAACCTGCAAGGTGTGATTTGGTAGACAATAAAATTACTTTTGGCTTAACTTCCAGAATGGCTTTTTCTTATTTTGAAGTCCTAGAGTGTGAATGCTTTGGGTGCGAGTTGGGAGGGTCATCCTACAAGTGTGAGTTAAATCAATGCGTCTTTACAGATTCCACTTCTATTGAGGGGACACTGCATTGTAAACTTATTTTTTTGTATTGCTTCTGGTAAGGCTTCTTAAGGGCTCATGAAATTAAGCTCTTCAATTGTGTGGGCTGTTGTTTGGTTTTCAGCAGTCTGCATGTGTGTGTAATTATTTCATGTGTAGTATTGCAGGCAGGACTACCTTTCTGCTTTTGTACATCTTCTACAGATAGATGTTAAAAACTTATTTTTGGGAGGTAAGAAAAAGGCTAAAGGCTAGACCTTCCTGAAATTTTGCTTGGAGCGTGAGTGCCAGAAATACTTTCTTGTGCACTGTTGAGGAAGCCTTGTGCCCAGTGTTTACTGCGCATGTACAGCAGACTTCTGTGCTTCCCACTGCTCGGCCTGGGCAACGTTGCTATAGCTAAGGGCAAGCTTTTTTCTGTGCAGAAAAAGCGCAGGTGTCTGAGAAAGCCTGGATATAGACCAGCTCTAGACTTTGGAGTACTACAGAGACTTGTGGTGCTATACAGTGGATTGAGTCACTGGTTTCTTTATCTATTTAAAAAAAAAAAAGGCAAAACAAACCACAAATTGTGGAATCTTTTGATTGGTGGATTGCATGGATGACGTGTACTCGGCTACATTCAACTGTGGATTACAGCTGCATGTAGGAAACTAACCATAAGTAATGTAAAAAAGGGCAGGAAGAAGTCCTGCCCTTTGTCCAGGGAATTCTTACACTTTGAAGTTACCTGAGGAGTGTCTGCAGAAGCTCCCTTAGCCATGCTTCAGGTATCCCAAGTCCTCCCATGGGAGCACTCCTCAGGCTACCAGTGAGGGTTGCCTGCATACCATCTTGTGTCTGAGTTGAGGTCATGAAGGAACAAATACGGCAAGCCGGGCTACGGAGATTTGTTGGAGAAGTCCACGACTGGAAATGAGAGATACTGACAGCTGAGGTCATTTGGTTTTAGGCTTCCCAGGTGGTGAGGAAGCACTGGCATTGGGTGTAGTCAGATTATTTTAAGAGCAGAGAGATAGTTTGAGGTAGGTCTCCTTTGGTTCAGGACCCACCTCCCAAACAAGTGTTTCTGGATACCCACAGCAGGGACAGGGCACCAAATCCTAAGCCTGCCTGTATTCAGTATGAAGCTAGTTCACTGGGCGAAAGACCCACATGTCAGGAATGATAACGTATTCCCTTCCCTAGTAAGGACTACTGATAAGTATCTGGGAGAGAATCCTATTTTGAGTATCTAACCACATCTACCGAAACAGGTCTTGGCTGTAAAATGGAACACCTTCAAACTTCTTTCTTTCACTATGCTCAGGTTATGAGGTGTCTCTGTTTTTCTAGGGCTTGTTCAAAGAGCCTCAAAATTGATTGACTAGGCTTGCTGTGAGCCTGTTCTTTTCCCGTAGAGCTTTACAATATATGAGAGAAGCAGCTTGGCAAGCAGGGACATTTAAGGAGATACCTGCAGCAGTGAAAACTACATCCTTTTATTCCCTTTTCCCCTTGGTTTTGCAGGAGTAGCCAGAGGAGAAGAGTGTTGTGTTCTTTCTTCTTCCCAGCCCAGTGAATCATACAGAGTCTGTGGGACTGTGCCTGTAGCTGTGGAGGTGAGGAAGGATTGCACCATGCAGTCATGACTTGGGATTGTGGGGATGATTTTTAGGAGGCGAAATTCACTATTTCCTGGGTCTTTGGCAAGGTATTGATTCATCTGCCTGCAGGTCATGTGACAAGGCTTTCTGAAGGGAAACATAACTATTCTGGTTTTTATAAAACAGTTCACTTTGTAAAAGCAGTAAATATAAGGGAATATATAACAAATGAAAAGAGAGGCTGTTGGTTACAGCAACTATACAGTTAAATATGAGGGGGAAGGAATTTTCCAATAATTTTTGAAGTTTTTACTGCAAAAGCATTATATTGGTTTGCGTGGCAAGGTTTTGGTAGCAGGGTGCTACAGTGGTGTCTACTGTGAGAAGCTGCTAGAAGCTTCCCCTGTGTCCCAACAGAGCCAACGCCAACCAGCTCCAAGACAGACCCACCACTGACCAAGGCTAAGCCAATCAGCAACAGTGGTAATGTCTCTGTGATTAAAGAGGAATAAAACTATGGAACTGCAGCTGGAGAGAGGAGTGACAATGTACAAGAGAAACAACTCTGCAGACACCAAGGTAGTGAAGCAGGAGAGGGAGGAGGTGCTCCAGGTGCTGGAGCGGAGATTCCCCTTGCAGCCTGTGGTAAAGACCTTGGTAAGGCAGGCTGTCCCTCTGCAGCCCATGGAGGACCCCATGCCAGAGCAGGTGAATGCCCAAAGGAGGATGTGACCCTGTGGGAAGCCTGTCCTGGAGCAGGCTCCTGGCAGGACCTTGGAGAGAGGAGCCCATGGCAGAAGAGGTTTGCTGGCAGGACTTGTGGCCCTGTGGGTGACCCACATTGGAACAGGCTGTTCTGAAGGACTGAACCCCATGGAAGGGACTCATGCTGGATAAGTTTGTGGAGGATTGTTTCCTGTGAGAAGGATCCCACGCTGGAGCAGGGGAAGAATGTGAGGAGTCCCCACCCTGAGAAGGAAGGAGCGGCAAGAAACACGAACTGACTGCAATCCCTGTCCCCCCTGCACTGCTGGGAGGGAGGCAGTAGAGAAATCAGGAGTAAAGTTAAGCCTTGAAAGAAGGGGAGCAGTGAGGGGATGGTGTTTTTAAGATTTGGTTTTATTTCTTCTTATCCTACTCTGATTTGACTGGTAATAAATTAAACTGATTTCCCCAAGTCAAGTCTGTTTTGCCCATGACGGTAACTGGTGAGTGATCTCCCTGTCCTTACCTCAACCCTTGAGGCTTGTGTTGTATTTTCTCTCCCCTGCCTGGCTGAGGAGGAGAGTGATGGAGTGGCTTTGGTGGGCACGTGGCATCCAGACAGAGTCAACCTCCACAAGCATTATGTTTATCTCATGTAAATCACTATTATTGAAGTGAGATTGTATCTAAAAGTCCAGGAAGGCTGGATGCCCTTCAAGAAGGAACTCCAAAGGCACAGGAGCAGGACATTCCCATGTGCCAAAAGATGAGCTGGCAGAGTAGAAGACTAGCCTGGCTAAACAGAGAGATTTTTCCGGAGGTCAGGAAAATAAGGAAAGTCTATGGAAAAAGGGACAGGCCAGTCAAGAAGACTACAAAGATTTAATGAGGCTATGCAAGGAGAAAATTAGAAAGGTCAAAGCCCAACTAGAACTTAATCTGACCACTGCCATAAAAGACAATAAAAAATGTTTTCTATAAATACATTAACAGCAAAAAAGAGGATAAGGAGAATCTCCATTCTCTGCTGGATGAGGGGGGAAATATAGTGACCCAGGATGAGGAAAAGGCTGAGACACTGAAGGCTTTCTTTGCCTCAGTCTTTAATGGTAACACTCTGTTCACTGAGTGCCCAGCCCCTTGAGCTGGAAGACAGAGACAGGGAGCAGAATGAAGCCCCCATAATCCAAGAGGAAATACTCCGTGACCTATTGTACCACTTAGATGCACCCCAGTCTATGGGGCAGGATGGGATCCACCAAGGGTACTGAAGGAGCTGATAGAAGTGCTCACCAAGCCCATCATTTATCAGCAGTCCTGGGTAACCAGGAAGGTACCAGTTGACTGGAGGTTAACCAATGTGACGTCCATCTACAAGAAGGGCCAGAAGGAGGATTCCAGGGAACTACAGGCCTGTCAGTCTGACCTCAGTGCTGGTGAAGGTTATGGAGCAGATCAACGTGAGTGCCATCATGTGGCATGTACAGGACAACCAGGTGAAGAGGCCCAGTCAGCATGGGTTTATGAAAGACAGGTACTGCTAGACTAACCTGATCTCCTTGCATGACAAGGTGACCTGTTATTGAGGGAAGGGAAGTGGACGTTTTCTACCTGGACTTTAGTAAAGCCTTGACACTGTTTCCTACAGCATTCCTTGCAGAAACTGGCTGCTCATGGCTTGGATGCGTATACGCTTCACTGGGTAAAAAACTGTCTGGATGGCCGAGCCCAAAGAGTGGTGGTGAACGGAGGTTCAATCCAGTTGGTGGCCGGTCACAAGTGGTGTTCCCCAGAGCTCAAGTGTTGGGGCCTGTTCTCTTTAACATCTTTATCAATGATCTGACATGGGAATTGAGGGCATCCTCACTAAGTTTGCAGATGACACCAAATTAGGGTGGGAGTGTTGATCTGCATGAAGGTAGGGAGGTTCTGCAGAGGGATCTGAACAGGCTGGATGATGGGCCGAGGCCAATGATATGAGGTTCAACAAGGCCAGTGCCAGGCCCTGCACCGGGTCACAACAACCCCCTGCAACGCTATCGGGCCTGGGGAAGAGTGGCTGGAGAGCTGCCCAGTGGAAAAGTCCTGGTGGGACCCAGATGCAGAAAAGAGAGCATAGGACTCATTTGCACCCTCAGTGCCCAAAACTTTATGATCCTGTGATGTCACTAATTTATCCCCCTCCAGACCAATTTCCTCTTTGAAAGCCACCCTTCTCCCTGGTGCAGCTGATACGGCATCGTGTTCTCTTGCGCAAAGGCCTTCTGTCAGCTGTGAGTGTGTTTCCACAGTGAGTATATCCAAAAACCTCAAAATGTAAAGCATTCGCTTTCTGTTTGTCTCTGGCAGCTGTTTTATGGGAGGGCAATAATTCTCCTTAAAATGCTCTGGGGTGGTTCACAGGCAGGTACTGCTTTTACCTCTTTCCTCCTCCCAAAGCAGTGGGCTCCTGGCAGAGACGGCCACAGGCGTGCCAGCGCTACGTATACGCAGCTAATAGATCAGCATCATCTGTGCTGCCAGTCACCATTTAAGTGATCCACAGTGTGTTGTTACCCAATGCTACGCTGCAGAAGGAGTTTGGACTCATCTGTGCACTAGTATTTTTTCAAGGGTATTTGGTACATGTTTGAGGAGGCTCTGTAGCCTGTGGGATTCAGCAGAGTGGTTGGTGTCTGGACATATTGAAAACATAGCAGATACTTTTTTAAAAGTACAGACAGAGCGGTGGACCTATATTGCTGGAAATAATTTAATGCCCAAATTTTCTCTGGTGACTCAGAGGGAAGGGTGATGGCCATCACACAGGAGAAGGGCAGCTCCGTGTTACAGAGCTCTGGTATGGTTTAGATGTTTAGATGTTGGCTCTGGTATGGTTTAAATGCACTCATGGCTTGCCTGGAATTAGTGTCGAAGATATTCGTTGCCCTAAGCTTTAGAGTTGCTTCAATTTTGTAAGGAAAAAAAAAGTTCCATGAATAAGTTATTGCAAAACCAGGTTGACCCATTCAAGCATGCAGATGTTTTATTTAAATATTCCTCAAATGTCTATTTATTCAGCATAACGCCTGTATTATGCCGCCTTCTGAAATACGATATATGACTGTCAAACAAAATTGTCAAAACAACAACCTCGGTTTCTTTGTATGATACACAGAAATAATTACATTTCATGTACAGTACAGATGCATTTTACACATCATCAACAGTCATTCATACCGAAACAGCATTTAAATCACCTAAACACCAAAAGAATGTGTATTTCCCAATTCGAATAAATTAATGATTTTGCACGTGACATATGGAAATAGGAGACATTTCTGGAATTCTGCAAAATCATACTAAATTATTCCTTAAGCTGCATTTTAAAAATGAAGGTACAGTTGCTTCAGGGCTCTAACTGTTATGCAGTGTATTGCTGTAGTGCCTTCTTTTTTGTCCATAGGAAAAGGAGAATAAGAGATTTTAAAAGACACATGACTTGACGGTGTCAGTAGGTTTCATGGGTTGCATTAGTCTGTCCGAAAGTGGGTTAGAAACTGCCTTCTTGCATTATTTACCTGATCTAACTAACCAAGAAGTACCACGTGGAATAAAGTTGTTGATGCAAATTAAATCAAGGCAGTTTTTATATCAATACAGTATGGCAAAGGTGGGGACGAAACCTTTTTTTGTATGAGTAACCATGGGTAGAAGTAGGATTAAGTGAAAAATCTGGGTCCATTCTGCCTCTCTTTTAAACCCCATCAAAGCTTATGTAACCCATCAGCTACAGCATATCTATCACTAGTTCCCAAGAGGGTAAAAGAGAGAAGAGCAACTTCAGGTTGCAGAGTTCTCAGAAGGAGCACTCCTCTGCACAGAGGACGCCTGTGCTTCTGCTCCCTGTTAAGGTTTGAAAGAAGTGTAGAAGCTCAGTTTAGAATCAGTAAGATATTCTGAACGCAGAAAGAGTGGGAAGTTGACTGCAAATTAACCAAGCTTCGAATAAGTAAACAATAAGAACAGAGAGTAATGCATCACATTATATACTCCTTTTAATTGCACGTTTAATTCTAGTATGTGACGTTGTATTTTGGTGTATATACTGTAGCATGATAGTCCATCATCTACTCTTCAATCTCTGTTGACAGGTAGAGGAAAAAGACCAGTATTTGTGTGCAGTAAAACGTGTATCATCAGCAAGTTCAGTTTTTAGTGGGTGTTTTCTCCTAATGTAAGTTTTCAGGTCAGTAGAATGCTAGCAAATACTGTACTGAAACATACACTACTCAAACTATTAAATAACTGTGTTAATCATTTATTGTAATGGCATCTAATGCACTGAGCCTTTTGATTTATATGCATATTTTATTTTGCAGACATGCAATTATTTCTGATCCAGTGTTTTTGATGTATATATGTGTGTATTGATATGCACGTATTCCATGTATATTTGATGTATATGATGTATAGTATGTCATGTATATAGGAGCATTATGATACATCTAATGCACTCTCATGAAGAAAAAAGACACGTTTCTATCAGAAAGGTTTCTGGTAACATCACTGTCTTTTAAAAATTAAGCCAAAAAGTCTTAATTAGTAAAGTCTTCGTATTAGCTTTTAGGCCTGCCCCCGTAGGCAAATTCCAATTGAAATCAATCATATTTTTATGGCTTTGGACCCAATCTATTATTCTGTCAGTGTTCTTAGGTAATTAAATATCTTAACACAATATAAATGCTCAAACAAGTTTCTAGGATGCAAGTTTACAGATAATTACAAAAAGAGTTCTGCCATCGTTTTACTGAGTGTCTTTCAGTGTCTTCCAGCATAACTAATACTCTGGATGCTGCAGAATGTCAACAAGGAAGGTTTGGAGATAAGCATTAGCTGATCCCAAAATCACTTTGTGGTAATTTTAATTCAAATGATTGATCCTGTAACAGTACACTGGACGAGAGGTTTGTTCTGAAAATACAGAAGTGGACAAGATGTCTATGGAGGAAAAGACTGTGTTGATCCATCAGCAGCCTTGAAATCCCAAATGGTACGGTAACGTTGGAGTGGGCAACAAACTGTCATAGAAATGGGGGACAGTGGACAAAAAGAACAATGACTGAATAGTGCAATTGTGGTGCACAGTTGGCTGTAAGATAGTGTAGATGAAGTTGTGTAAAATACCTTAAAAAAAAAAAGAAATCCTGATTCCTGATACAACAGGTGTACAATGACTTATTGCAGTTGTAACAGTACCTAGGAAGCAAGATAAAACAACAGTAATATTGAACTAACTGAACACCTTTAGTTCACTAATGAGTGTTTGAATAAGAAATACTGCATTTTTCAAAGGGAAGTATTTGTACAACTACCATGGAACATTAACAATCAGCTTGTTGTAAGTGCACAGAAATGCCCCTTTCTACAGTAATATTTTATCATGCCTAATCTGAAAAACAACAAAAGTAAACTGAGATCACAGCTCCAAATAATTTCAGCATGCATTATGGTTGTAGTTCTTTCAGTCAGTACAAACATATTTCATATGAGCATTTTTTCTTTCATTTTTTGATAATTCCTCAACGAGTTTGTGGTGTATTAACAGGAAAAAGAAAAGACATGTTATCAAAATGTTTGTCGTTGTTTTGCATTCAGCAGGAACACAGGATTGTTTCTATTTTTTGTTTTGTGTTTTTCTTTTTCTAAAAAGAGCTCTCATGATAAGAAGAAGCATCAATGGGGACATTTCATTGTGCTCATATAGTAAGTCAGGATGGTCACAGAAGATTCCACCGTGCGTCAGTTCAGACAAGGGGTAAGAAACTCCTTTTGGTTCACACTCTATGACACCAAAACCCACAAAGTGTTTTGTTTCTCCTGAACCTCTCGCTCTGTCGCCGCTGGCGCACATGTCAAGGGGCGTTGTCTTTGTCAGCTCTCTCAGTCCTCGCGACTCGTTTCTCACTGCTAGAGCTCAGCTTGCAAGTGGTCTTTATGCTAATTTATAAAGAATTCCTTATTTTATAAAGCAGATACTCTGACAATGTTTCCTCCCGAATAGTCGGGAGACTCTGGCCTATCATCTCCTTCGGGTGTGGTGACTGGAGGTGTCGGGATACTAATTATTGCTGTAGTGACATAAGGCTGCTCACAGTTTAGTTTAACGCATTCTTCCACTTTGGCATTTAAGCTGGAACGGCTGGAGGAAGAAACAAAAATCCGTGAAGA
Organism: Bucorvus abyssinicus; assembly: GCA_009769605.1. Classification (NCBI taxonomy): domain Eukaryota; kingdom Metazoa; phylum Chordata; class Aves; order Bucerotiformes; family Bucorvidae; genus Bucorvus; species Bucorvus abyssinicus. Next base: position 25,269,427 of record CM020025.1, read on the forward strand.
AAGAAAGTCCACATTACTGCAAATCTCTCGTGTGCCCAGTTGCACTCCTCAGCCGGCCGTCTCCATCCTGCCTGTTAGAGGGCTCAGAGGTGCAAAACACCACCACCCCACCACCCTGCACCCCGTCAGCAGGTGGTCCATGGCTACATCCATTGACAGGCCCCCTTCCTCCTTTCCTTCCTACTGTTTCAGCACTTCTAAAAGTTTCTGGGCTCATCCCCTAACAGTTTCTGAGCAGGGGAGGCTATTTGAGGTCCTCCCTGGGGAACAAACTTTGCACAGCCAAATGACTTGCTATGCAGGAAAATGGAAACTAAGGGGTAGTCCCAGTCTCCTACCAAATCCTCCATGCTATACTTATTAAAAACATTTTGTATATTATGTGGCCTCAAGAGTAAGACACAGCGATATATGTACTAACAAAGCTTGATGTGTTCTTGGCGTTGTTGCACTACTTCAGCATCATAAGAAACTTGTAAAACTCGGACTGTTTTGAGGTGAGACTGGCATTATGTGCTTGTGGTTTTAGCTGCTTCTTTTTTAGCACAAAGCTGGTGCTTTGTGTTTTTACATACTTTGTGACTGGAAGTATGGTGCAGGAGAGTCCTCTGGCAGAGAAAGGATGGATCAGGCAGAATGACCGGTTCCTGGCAGAGAAAGGATGGATCCAGCAGAGTATTCCTGAAAAGCTCAGACATTGGAGCTGCGTGGTGGCCAGGAGGACTCAGTGCACAACAGCTGGAAAATTTCAGTAGCTACAAGCTGCTGGATTGCTCATGGAAGTGAAATCCAAACCTAGTAACTAGACAAAGCAAGCTACTAACATGTAACCTAACAAGTCAATCTCTATGGCAACTAGTGCTGGAAAAGCTGCTTTTTCACATGGCGGCATGAGTTCAATAGAAAACACTTCTGAGTCTCCTGAGACCTTTGCTGTGTTTTCAGAGGTAGTGTTTGGATATACCTGAAAGCCAAACGGTTTATTTGTGAGAGTACAGAGATGTTCAGTAAATTACAGACTCTTAAACAGCATTTGCCTTACTACTGTAATAACTCCTCAAACTAGCAAATACATTTCTTATCCATTTCATATTTTTTATTGAGAAGAGTCTTTCTTATGACTATTACACTTAGGGATCTGGGAATCAGTTTTATTTCTCTGCTCTGTGGTAATGTGTAAGTCTCATTTGTCTTATGCTTCTGAACCAAACCAGTAGAAACAGCAGGGACAGACCTTTCTTTCCCTTCCCACTTGCTAGTCTTGTGTGTCTGAATTGCACATTTTTCTATGCTAATTTTTTCCTGTTATATGTTTGTCCACGGCATATATATTTTGTGCTCTAGTTAATTCGGGGTTCCTGAATGCTATTTGCTGCAAATAGTACACAGTAGTTTGTGGGAGGGTGTGAAAGGGCGGAAATGGATGTAGAAAAGGCTATTCTGTTATCTTGGATTGAGCTTGGAGCAAACTAAGTGCAGGATGTTTCAGTACTAGTGTCCATTTTTGGATGACTATTTGACTTTCATCTTTAGCTTCGCAGCCTACCTGCAGAGGCCACACCACCTCTACATTTCTTCTCTAATGAAGAAAGGGCTTCAGCTCTTGGTGTGCTGACGTGTGTGAAGTACCTGTTAGACAGAGGCGTCCTCTCCACACATCTGATCTGGATGGTGCTGAGCTCTTGGACGCTGCCTGGACGGCTGCCAGTGATGGTGGTGTTTGGGATGCGGTAAGTCTTTTTATGTCTTCGTGAGCAGCAAGTGCTGGTAACGCCTTGTTGAGACGAGAGAGAGGGGCTGTGGCTGGGGGTCTGTTGACTGTGGAAACCTCCATACAGCTCTCTTCATAGACTTGCTCATCCACAAACTCATGGTTCTAGCCCAGAGGAATCCAACAAAGGGACAAAGCACACATAGAACGATAATTAAAGTGAACATATTAATCATGATTGTTTGAAGGCTTAAATTGACACAGCTGAATAAAATGGGCAAGTTAGACAGCTTATTCTTGATTAGTGTTTAGCCCATATTGGCCTGGGCTGAACCAATACAAATGTAAATGCTGGAACAAAATTCTCAGAGCTCTAAATAAGAAAATGTTAATCCAAATTATTTTGTAAAATAGCACATGATTGTAATGTTGTTTGCATAAATATCTGTGTAATCTACGAAGTGCCACAAAACAGAGGATTATCTTTATTAATAAAAACACAAGTGGTGCTTATGTAAATGCTCTAAATGTCATTTGGAAATAAATAAGATTTATATATATTGACTATAATACAATAAAATTCCTAAATATTTTCCAGATGAGTTTATAAAGCTTCCTTTTGACTTGCATGTTAGAAGTCAGGATCTGAAACAGTGTTTCGAGGTATGCATCTATGTTAAAGATTCAATCGATAGAAATATTGATTAGAGGAAATAACATGGTTATTTAAAATCATCCAAAAGTTCCTAATTACTGTATATGGATGTATCGAAAGCAGTTTAGAAGACACAGCATTTTGACATGAAGTGCTCTTAATTCAGGCACTCTTTGCTTAATCGCAGCATAGACAGTAGTTTTATAGGGTTGTCATAGAGCTGAATCCAAATCTATAGGCTTGCTTATGTTGACTCAGTAGGTGAATAGGTAGTGTTTCACGCACAGCTGTGATTTCCACACTTCTTGCCGAAACAGTGTGAAAAAATGTTGTTGCTTATGGAGTGTGTCTAGGGGGAGGGAGAAGGGATTTTTATGGTAATTTTTAAAGCAGCAGCCCAAACTAAGCGGAGATTAAGATATGCTCATGTTCAGTTTGAGAAAGCCTCCTTTTTTAAAAAAAATCTTTCCAGTTACTGCTGGAATCAATCTGCATATCCTGAGAATGGTTCAGGGGAATGATTTAGGGAGCGTATTCTGGATGGTTTTACACTCTACTCAGTCTCATTCACTTCAAATTTGTTAGCTTGCTGAATTTTTGTGATATTAGAATGCAAAAATATATTCCCCTCCCCCCCCCCAAGCATGATGCACTAATTGGAAAGATGCTAACGTTTTTCAGGAGAATTACAGTACAGTGCTAATATAAATTATGTGAACAAAGTAAATAGAGTAACAACTGTGGCCAAGTGTTTGCAACAAATGGAAATACCTTTATAGGCATATTGTTATTTCCATTTCTTCTGTTCTTCACTCAGACATAAGTTTGTGTAGAATTGAGTGGTGTTGAAGAATGCCAATTATTTCAAGTGATATAGAAAGAAAGCACTTGCTTGAAAATTACTTCTATAAGGCATATGTCACTCACAATCAAGATTCTGAATGCGACTGCACAGTGGACATAAAATTCAGAGAGAAAAATGACCTAATCTCCATTTTTAAGGTACGTTTACTGGCTTGCAGTATGTTTGCCAAGAACTCTGCTAGTTTTCCAATTAAGAGTAATTTTGTGCTTCCTAAAACTTTATGGAGGCATCCAACAAGAATTCAATTTGTGGGGGTCCATTAAAGATGGGTTACTGAGGAAACTTTCAATATATAGTGGAAACATTTTGAAACAATATAATGGCTCAAGTTAATAGATTTGATTATACATATTAATTAACTGTTTCAAATTAGCTAAAAGTAGCCTGTAAAATATAACTTTCAGTGCAATTATTTTCATCATTAATGTAATTTTCACAGAATTCCATAACATTACCCCAATCTGCAGTTCTTAAAGGGGAAGAGATCTGATCTTATTGACTTTAAAGTGCTGAAAAAGGGAAATGTTCCTTTGCTTAGTATCATTTTGACTGATGCTTTATACCAAATGATATTTCAAAGGATGATGAGAGGCTAAGAAGGCACCTCACCCTTGCTCTTATACCATGAACCAGCAACTTGCCAGATTTCACAAGCTGAGGGCCCAAAATTTCAAGTTGCCACTAAGACTTTAGTAATGCATGATCTGCAGAATGCAACTTGGAACCCTGTGTCATGTGAACTCAGAGCCAGTAGCTGGACCCAACAAACAAGGAAAAATAAAGTAGATTCTATGCAAATTTAGGAAACAGGATAACGCTCGCTTTATAGACTTACTCTTTTTTCAAAAAAGACTTACATATTCTACCGTTACAATTAGAGGAAACGTGAAAATTTTGGAGCTGAATCCACTGAATAGAATTTTTTTTTTTTTGCATTATTTCTATGAGAGTTTGACAAGGACCAGTGCCTACTACTAGGGTTTTAAATATGTCTGTGATGTTCAACTGTGGAACAAATTCAAAGGCAGATCACTATTATCAGGTTCTAGTACAAAATGTCTCAAAAATGTTCCAAAAGGACCCAGCCTGAATCTTAGGAAAGAAACTACTTTATACTCTGAATAGGAAGCTAAACATTTTGTCCTACAGCACATTACATATATAAAAACATACCCCAACAGTAAAATGGAGAGACATAAGCACCTGTGAGATGACTTATTACTGTCTAAGTGATGTAACGATGACTATTCTATTACAAAGAAATGCTGTTGAAAGTAAACCATAAAATTATACATATACATACATCATATTTTAATTTAGCAATGTCTGTTGTGGGAAACTTTTTAATCTCTTTTTGAGAAATAGCAGAAAGACTTTCACATAGATCTTCATCAAATATAGCAGAAGCATTACTGGGTCTTTTAATGAAAATCTAGAACTAAACTATAAAGACAAGACAAAATAGCATAAGTTTCCTCTATGTATACAAAACTTAAAGAGAAATCACAAAATTTTTTACATGCAACTAGAACTTACAAAACTAGATGTAAATTTGTAATGATAGTTTAATGGATGTTGACCAGCTTACCTAAAATATAAGATAAATTCTACATGACAATATACCCCCACAAAATATAAAAATACAAGGAGATAATTTTAGGGTGCCCTAGGTGAAATTCCCAAATCAGATTAAATAAGATTAAATTCAATATCACTAATATTTATGTTATTGGTTTCCTTAGGAAATGATAAAAGAGGAAGCAATGTACATTTAGTGGTGATTTGAGTTCTTGCTATGATGTTATCTGCCCAGAAATATACTATTAGCAAACAGGGCACTTAGTTATTACTGAATCATAACTCTGCTGTAGTTTGCTATCCTTTGTGGCTGTATAATTATTCAGGTATTGACCAGGAAAAAACATAGAGGGCACATAATAAGTAGTCTTTTTGATTTATAGGGAGTTTTCAAATCTAGATGAGCATATTTGGGCTGTATGAATGGCATCAGTGATTTCTACAGGGATCTCAGTGTCTAAACTGAAGCCAAAGGACTTTGAAGCTTTGCACCTGCATTTGGATTAAGCACCTGAAGCTCCAAACTGGGATGCTGGGGGATCCTCTTTTACAGTCACTTCAACGAGAATCACATTCATGTTCGGGAAACACTCAGCAGCTCGCCCTGTACAAATTCCCAACATACGCTCAGGCAAAACTTGTTTTGCCTGCACCGAGTACTGAATATGTAAGGAGTAGAAATTGTGTTTTGTGAACTCTACTGCAGAAAAGCACAAATGATAACATTATTGAGTGTATGAAAACCATCCTGAAGGTCACATATACAGCTTGGCTATACTGAAGTCATCTCACTGATGCCAATATCTTTCACCCTGGTTGAGGCTCTAGTCCAGGATCTATCTGTTATTTATATGCAGTGAGTATAATGCTTTAAGATAAAATGGCTTTTCTTCCACTTAACTGCTTTCATATAAGGGCTTATTAATGAGGAGAAATACTGAAAACATTCAAAACTAGGCTGGTGTTGGAATTCATAGGAAAACACAGTTCTCTTTTCTTACCGTAGTTTTTTTCCAGGCAGTGAAGCAGGTGGTGGTGCTGCGTTTCAAAAGAAGAGCCAGATTTGCTAACAAAGGCCTGTTCTTCTTCACTGGAGGACTGTTAATACATAGAACTCTGTGTTATTCTTACTTGTGAGCAACAGGGCTCTTATCCAAATATTTGATCAGAACTAATCTGGATTGTACACGGTAGCATAAATGCAATGCTTCATCAACATGGTATAGCCCAGATCTTTTTGGTCCCGAGCTCTCTTTTGCTTGTTTGTTTTTTAATAAAAATATTTTCTTTCCTTCCCTTACACATCCTTTTAAATGTTTGCATCTTAAGTCTTTTATACAGAGATGGAATAGTACAATTTACAAGTGCAATCAACATTGTAGATTTGAATGTTGAATCAACGCATTCTTAAAATTATCATAAATTTAAGTGACAGTAAAATATTTTTTTTTCCCTGGGAATGTTGCCTCATTTGAAGGAAATTAAACATAGTTGTCCTCCTGGGATCATTTCATAGCACTAAAGAATTATAGTATTGCTGCTTACACAAAAATGAATGCCAGTGCTCCCAATCTGCTGAGTTTGGAAAGTGTACAGCAGATGTTACTGACACAGAATGAAGAATTAAATAGAAAGCAACCACTGTTTATTAATTGCTTTCATAATTATTCACTAGAAAGCAAAAACTAAATAGGGAAGGAAGTGGGATAATAGGAAAGATTACAGTTCAACTTCAGGATATTTTAAATCTGCATGGCAATTAAGCTATTTGGTGTCTTTTAGTTCAAAGATGTGAGTTCTTTCAAGCAGGAGAGGAAACAAGGGCTCTGACTGCTCGTCTTTTGTGCTAGACCAGACGGACGGACGGACAGCCCCTTCCTCCTCTTCTGGCTATAGGTTAAAGCATTTGGCTTTTTAACACATACTGAACAGAAAGGGCATAGAGGAATGAAAGCCTTTCTGTAACCCTCAGGGATTTTCCTGAATGCCGGAAGATGGCCAGGGATTAAAAACCACTGTGTCTTCAGTCTTTCTCAGCTGGCTACAGCTCTGAGCAGCCAAGGGACTGTCTCTGGCAGCGTGGGTTGCTGTGGATCCCAGTCCCAGCTGCTGCCCATGGCTCCTGCCACTGATCCTGGCTTTCTTGGCAGGGGTAAAGAGGGAATTTGCTTCAGGTAACATTAGATTCCAGTGTGTGTGAGGTAATCACCAAGATTCTCCTTAGAGCAAAGTAGGTGCTTCCAGGGAATGCTTTTCACTCTGCAAAACCCCTCTGTGCAAACAGTACCCTGGAGCTACCTCTTTCCCTCACTGATGATGAAGCCTGATTTTGTCACCCATGTCCTACTTGTCTAAAGCCAAATGAGATAAATCCAGCCTACCTCCTAAGAGACATACACTCTGTACTTTTTAAATGAGGTTGCCTACAGGAACTAAGTCTAAAAATGTGGGTTACATTTCAATCCAGCATTTCTATCTGGCCATTTCCCTCATCTTTTGATACCTCATCATCAACTCTCATAAGCTTCCTTTAACAATAGTAATTGTCTGATTTAGCCTTCCTTAATCTACCTTTGAAGATAACATTGCCTGAAGACCCAAGTTGACTTGCCCTGGTGACAAATAGAATAAGCTACTGCTGGCTGTCATTAAGCTGTTACTCTGGAGGTGGAGGAGATAAAAACATACCTGCTGCAGCTGGTTGCTCAGTAAGCCATTTCGTTTGCTCTGCATGTAGGCATTAGCACTCCCACTCTTTGCTGCACGAATACGAGCAAGTCTGGCTTTCTGTGTAAATAGACAAAAGGAAGAGTGTCACTGGTACTCATCTCCATTATTCTGTTTATCTAAAACTGCTAATTGGAATCAGCTGCTTATGAATACCTATATCATAACGACTGAAAGGCTGCATTGCACCCGTTCTCCGGGTGGAGCAAATCATGAGTGTCTTCCCATTTAAAATGCAAATGACAGAAGTTTTTATTTGTTTGCATGCATCAGTTAATAAGAACAATGATTTTGGAGAAGGTATTAGATCAGCATGTAAGTGCCTCCTTCTTTTTTCATTGCTGCAACTGTACCACTCCCTATGCCTTGTGGGTCAGGAACATGGGCAACTATCTCAGATGCTCCTGCAGTGAAAATCTCTTTGAAGGGGAATAAATAGTTCAGAAAAAAAATAATATTGCAACTGATATGAGCTGGTTTCTTAGAACCTTCTGGGTTTTCAGAGTAGCAGAATGTGGTAGTGTTTTTCATGCTGTCACCCAGCTAAGTTCCTGAAGCCTTTTAAAAGCCTTTTAAAAGCCTTTTAACCTCTTCATGTCTGTTGGTATAATCACCCTTACTACTTGTCATCATTAGTCATAATCTGTTCATAACTTGATTTTTCAGAAACTGCAGACATCGAATTGCTGAGAGAGGTTTAAATTTCTCAGGTGAGCTTCGTTGCTTGTGAAGGTGAATTTCGTTCCAGAGTAGAAGGCGACTCATGAGTGAAGGACATTTTGCATCCACTGACTTTTGTACAACAGTTAAAAGGCAACATTAGGGGAAAGAAATGAAGAAAAGACTCCCTCAACCAATAACATGGAAAAGGAAGCTTTTGTGGAATTTCTAGGATGGCATCCTGGTTCTGTAATTTTTGTGGCTGGTTACATGTGTGAGAAGGAGTCTGGGTTTGTCTTCATGGTTAGGTTTCCTGATTCTGAAAGCCAAATGCTGAGCAGCAGCTTGGAGTTTAATGGTTGCTGAAGCACAGAAGGAGACAAAGTGAAAAATTTTAAAAACTGACGTTGATATATTAATAGGGATTTTCATATCTGATAATTACTCAGTTGATATTTTCAGAAAATAGAGGGAGCATTTTTCCTCCCTCCCCCCAATTTCTGTGGCATTAAATGTCAGCATGAAATGATTGAGAATCCCTGAACATTTATAGAGGGAAGTAGCCTGATCAGATCTCTCTGGCATGATTAATAATTAACTGAGTATGAGGAATGGCTCAACACCACGCTTTACACTCACAGCCTCAAACTCGCAGACCTTCTCAAGAGTGAGCCAAGAAATTCATGACAGCAAACGTGGCTAGAATCTGGCTTATGTTATATGTCATGTATTTATTATCTTTTAATTGTTCTGAAAGAAAATAAGATAATGCTGTGCATATGTGCATTGTTGAGTCAAAAGTTCACATGAGGGGCTGTTGCCTGATTTTGTGTTATATTGGCCATTTTAGAATAACACATTGGTTTGTCACCTTTCTCAGAGCACACAGCCTTTCAAGAAATGCAGTCAATGCATCTTATTCTAGTGGTAACGAGTAAGGTGTTCCGATCACCTGCACAGTGCTTCTGCACAGGTGAATTCCTGCTTTCCCCTTCCTCCTGTTAGCACTAAAAGGACTCCTGCAGCCCCACACTCCATCACCCTGGGCAGGTGCCTAGAGGCTGGCCTGGGGGTAAATGTCCAGTCAGGGCTCTTTCACTGAGCACCATGGCTGACCAGCCATGGGCAGCCCGGCATGCTGCAGCAAGACACCTGAGAGGGCCATGCACCTGGCTGGCCTGGGTGCCCCCAGGAGCTAGCCAATGCGGGGAACGGTTAACAGCTCCTACCCTTTGGGCTCACACGGGCTCCTTGGTGGCACATCCAGGCTACCAATGTGTTCAGGGCTGATTCAGGGCTAGCAGTTAAAAATCCCCTTGGGCAGGCAGAAAATAGATGATTTTCAAGGTGGAACTCTTGAGACGCAACACCAGCATAATGGGTTGAGGGCTGGAAGAAGAGCTTTACCCACACCCCAGAATAGTCATGGGTTGGGACATGTGCACTGAGTATGCTCATAAATATATTAAAGGTCTCTCTTAGCACTACTGTTTAGCCTTAGGAGCTCAGGTTGCTTTAGAGATGCCTTTGCAGAGTGCAACATGGAGTCCCATAACTAAGGTGATTTCAGTCACAAATGTTTAGCTGTGCTGCTTTTCAGTGTGCTCTTTATACAGGAAGATTCATTAGATTTAACTAACAAATATTTTGCATACATTAGTTATGCTCTTTTTTTTAGCATGCATATTTATTTTCTCTTTCAGTGACTGAAGCAATAATTATGGTGCAGCACCATTTAATAAAGAAATATAAAAAATATAACAGTTCATCAGACTATCTTAATATATCAATACGCTGTAACACATGTAACGTGAAGGCTGTACTTTCCATGTGAAAATTTCAAATTACTTTGCAATATGAATTATTTGGTCTTAGAAAGCTTTTGTGCGGTGGAAAGTAATAGCTTATCTCTTTCTAGCTGAGACTTGTTCAGATGGCATGAATTTACATCATTTACCAAAGAGAAGACAATAAATCTATTACCAAGACAGGAACCAGATATTGTGGCTTCTATGCTTATACTTCAGCTTACAGAAAATACTCCTGAAACTGGAGGTGTTTACAAATCTGTTAAAGTAACAAGATTTCTTTTCAGTGCTTCTGCCTGATTTATATCAGAACCTGTAGCGTGAGTAGTCTCATGGCTCCTCACATTTCCTATCAAGGAATTATTAAATGCTCATATCAGCCACAGGATTTTAAGGACTTTACACTGGGGATTGAATTCCCATGGAGGACACCAAAATGATGTGATGAAATCAGGAAAACTGTGATTACAGAAGAAATGTATTTTCCTTTAGTCTGCGAACAGCATTCTCTGGCACATGCAACAGGAAAGGAGTGATAACTGCCCCTTTCAACCACTGCAGAGCCCTTGCTAACTCTCCCCTTTCATGGAATATCTAGCAAAAAAAGAAAGGGTTAAGTTCTCCTGCAGTAGATTATCTTCTTTGCTGTGAGGTTTTCCTTGTTAGGCATTGAATATGAAATTCTGATTCTGGTAATTCTTATGTTGTCTAGGACAAAACTAATGTAGCTGAAATACAGTTCTTTTAGTTATTCTGAGGAAATGCCACCATATCATCTAATCTGAAACTTCCTAAAGAAATTGATCATCAACTCTAATTCTTATTGCATCCTTTGTATTTGCATGGAACTTCTCTTTGAATGCATCACCTTTTTTTTTTTTTCCTAGCTTCAGATTTTATGACTTAGAGGTGGATCCTTGTCTATGGCTGCATTTATAGAAACCTTACAAAGGGAACTCACTGTTATTCAACAAGAGCTAGCTCTGTCAGTTTTAGAAATAAACACATATATTTTCACAAGATTTTAAATAGTGCTAAATGTAGCACTGTAGGGTATTTACATATCCAGCTTTTAACACTCAGGATGCCTTCAGCTGTCCAGCTGTTCTAAGAGAGAGATTTTATCTGGAACACTTTAGGGCAGGGCTTACTGCAGTACTGGGAATCATCTTTGGCAAGAGCCTCTCCAATTTGCTCTGCAAGAAGCCTAGGTAACCTAGGCAATTTAGTACTTAGATAGCTCCCGTTGTCTCTCTTCTGCTGCTCTCCAGACTATATAACTATCTTACAATCAAACTCAAAATTACTAATTACTTGATCTTGTACAATTAAAAGATAAAAATTCCTCCACAGTCATTTTGTGTGAACTGGTTTTGGTGGGGACAGAGTGAATTTTTCTTCATAGTAGCTGGTATGGGGGGTGTTTTGGATTTGTGCAGAAAACAGCGTTGATAACATGGGGATGTTTTGGTTACTGCTGAGCAGTGCTTACACAACATCAAGGCCTTTTCTGCTCCTCAGACTGTCATGCAGAGTAGGCTGGGGGTGCAGAAGAAGTTGGGGAGGGGGGCAGGGGGAATGTAGCCAGGACAGCTGACCCCAGCTTACCAGAGGAATATTCCATATCATATGATGTCATGCTCGGCAATAAAACTGGATGTGGGTGAAGGTTGACAGGGGCTGCTCTTGCTCTGGGACAGGCTGAGCATCAGTCAGTGGTGAGCAATTGTTTCTTTTGCATCACTCTTTTTTTTAGTTGTTTGTTTTGTTTTTCCACTCTTTCTGTTGGTTCCTTTCTCCTCTTTTTAAAAAATTATTAAACTGTCTTAATCCCCACCCACGAATTTTTGCACTTTTATTCTTCTGATTCCACCCCCATCCTGGGGGGAGGAGTGACCAAGTGGCTGGGTGTGTCTAGCTTCCTACTGAGGGTAAACAACAACATTGTGGCTCCTAGAGCAATGGCCAAAATTGTCCAAAAATCAGCCACATTGTTGCTTACTTCATTTTTTTGTTTGGCCTTTCATAAATCCATCCTGTATGTTTGTTTTCAAGTAAAAAATGAAGCCCACATTTCATGCTCTGATTTTCTAATTTTCAGTAATTGCAAATAATTGACTTCAGATTAGCTGACAATAATTTATAGGACGTCAGCGTGCAGTAGAGAAGAAAATGCTGTTTACTTTGTACATTAATGGCTATGGAATTAAATAAAGTTCATATATTTGTTGAGTCTTGCTTTCACAATCTATTCAAATGATTGTTCAGTAAACACGTTTTACATGCTTTTGTGTTAAATTCAAAAATCTTGTGTAAGTTATTGTTAGTTATGTCTCTGCACTCCCACTGAGATTAATAGCCTGTCTTGTTCAAAGAAGTCATAATGGCTAGCAGGGTTCCCTACTACAAAGGCTCAGCTCTAGACTACCAGGTGCTGTTAAGCACTTGTTGTTGCAATTTATCCTAGAGCTATTTATATTTATCTAGAAACTAATTATTCAAAACTTGACAGATAAGTACTTCATATATAATCAATAAATAATAAAGCCAAGCCAATCTTCAGGATATATTTTGCTATGTGAAGGTAGAAGACCATACTCACATGGAAGATTTAGGTTGACTTTTATGTATTAAGTCAGGTTTTGGAGCTGATGATAGTTGTTTGGGTGTTCCGTTGAGACACCATGCAAAGTGACTCTAAGGAGAAAGTGCTTGGGCAACTAAAATTAAGACTTCTTTATTTATCAGGTAAGGAACAATAATGGGCACATGGGCCCACACTTAGGACTTGCTGGCTAAGAGGATACAAGGCTCTTGCCTTCAAAAGATGCAGAAAAATAGATACATGGAAAACAGGGACGGCATCTAACAAGGGATGCTTCATTCAGGTTGAAGAGGACATTGTCATCATAAGAGCTGCTGCGCTGTGTTCTGATGGAGCTTAGCATCCAGACTGCCATTGAGAGGCCAGACACCTGTTTCAAGGGGGTAACTATGCCGCCTCCTTTCCCTTCCCTGTGCTGGTAGTCATCCCAGTGAATAGGACACTATGAGGGTCCAGCCATATCTTAACCCTTGACACCTGTCAAATATGGAATAGGAAGTTTTATCCAAGCTTACCTAAACCTTTATTTTTCCTTTCCTCTCTTTTCCTTTATACATGGACCAGTCACAACGTAGCTGTCATTAACTTTGCCACCTGAAGGCACTCATGGGCAACCAAAATAACTTGGTCTCTTGAAGTTGTCTCTAGCTGAGAAAAGCTCCACAAATAGGATTCTTCAAAACTGTCTCAGCAGTGACAAATCTGCTTGAGGAAAAGGCATAGTAAGACTACAGGGCATAATTAGTTCTGCCCTGAATTCTAGTACCTATGTAGGATTATTTATTTATTTATTGTCAAGATAGGTCAGATTTTGGACTTTATTATCTTATAGAAGAAAGTGTTCTGAGAAGCACAAATGATAATTCTTTATTTTTTATTTTAATTTTCTAGTTTGTTTATATTGACTGCCAACAAGCTCTTTGTAGTGAAGCAGAAAGCCAGCCTCTCCTGACGATGTATCTGCTGTATTTCAAATCAGGATTTCAAGGTAATTACAACAATGTATTTCCAAGATTGGACGCAGGAGCTTGCTTTAAAATGCATTACAAATGAGATGGTATACAAATAAATTTCTCTCTTCCTTCTTCTCCTGAACATTAATGTGCAGCATATTTTTACCCAAAAGAAACAAATGGAATTGTATTATCTTGAATGGCTCAGTAAATGCATATACTGATGGTCACATGGCTCTTGAACAAACCTTACATAAGTGACAAATTTTTTTTACTGAAAATTGCCAGTGCTCCTGAGACTACATCTCAATTCTTCCACTGAGAACTTTCTCTTGAGTTGCCTTCCATCACAAATGTTTTGCCATTTCTGAAGACTACCTTGATTAAATGGCTTTATGAGATATTGATGAAGTAAGTTGCACAATACAAATATACAACTTTCTCAACCAGATTGAAGCTATTGTAGCCAGCAGGAGGTACCGTTGCCTGCAAGGTGTTCATGCCGTGCTCTGTGAAACAGCACCTTCTTTCAAGCTTATGTTCTTCAGCCTTGGAGAACAGAAATATGGTTGGTGCCTCATTTATTTTAGAAAACTGTGTAAAGCTTCTATTGTATTGAATGCAGAAGGAATTTCATACTTCAATGATGTGATGGTTTTACTTGAATATTCTTATACAATGGAGTAGAACACTCCTGTGAAAAGCAGGGCTATACTTCATAGCTAAATACTGCGAAATACAGAGTATACAGTACCCAAGAAGGGCTTTTTGATTTTTTTCAGTCTGTCAGAGCAATATTCAGTTCAACGTCTCAGTCATTTTAGATTGAGAGAGATTAGCTTTGCAATAGGAGATATCAATGAAACACACATCCAGGGCTAAGTTAATCAGACCTCAAAGCCATATTCTCCAAAGCAAGAAGGGCATAAACACAGTCAGAGGAAGTCTCTCATCCTTACTGTTGGCATTGTTCTGGGGAGCAGAGGAAAAGGCACTTGGCAGGACTGCCATTCATCACTTCATATTCCTGTATGAAATGTACAATAAGCTCACTGTTTCGCAAGGAGAAAAAGTCAGTTATTAAATCAAGCAGTTTCTATTCCAGGATTATGGGGAATAGCAGCCAGTCTGCCAATCTAATTTTTGCAAGGTACTTTCTAGGGTCCATATCTTTTTCACTGGCGACTGTAAAGCAGGCATAGAAAATTCTGTTTCATGACATGCAGTATGAGAGGGTTTCTATCTGAAGTAAGGCTGGTTGTGTCTGCAGTTGTTATGAAAGCTCAGAACAGGCGCATTGATTGCTGGGATCAAGCAGATCTGTTAGCCATGACTGGAGGCACAGTAATGAAGCACTGTGCTCTGGCTGATACATACTGTTCTTTGTCTGCTGCCATTACACAAGCAGAGTTCTTGAGAAAACAACCTAGTGTAAAAGTAAGGTGTCCTCTGCATGTTCCAGCTGTGGGAGAGGGGAATGCACAGCTGGAACTAGCATGTCGGACAAAAGGGCATGACAAAGGGTGGGTGGAATTAGTAGAAATATAAGGTGTGATATTTGGATGGCTGAAGCAGCCTATATCTGAAATCAGGGTTCTAGAAAGGCATGACATTTCTGTGATATGCCTGGTTTCTTTACTGTCATTTTCCTCATCCGACAGCACTCTTTCAAGATGTGGCCATTACTGGGTGCGATATCTTCAGCCTGGGCCTGTGACTGCCATTCTTGGCCAGGTACTTCTGTTTCTCCTGATTTTAACATATTCTGATAGTATCACTACGTACATTTACTTCACTTCCCTTTTATGAAGAAATAGGTCAAAAAGGTGGCCAAAAAGAAATACACAAATATTTTGCATCTTTAAACCTGGCGCTGTTGCCTATATATGTAGTCCCCAGCCACGGCCTGCCTGCACACCTCTGCAGGCAATCATCCTGCTCTCCCTGGATCACTGAAGACTCAGGACCTCTGAAGAGAGACCATGGGAGCACAAAAAGCCCAAGCGGTGACACCTCAGCCTTGGCAATCTTGCAACCTGTGTTGCATCCAGAACTTTCCAACTGCCATCAGCAGAGGAACAGAAGGTAATGCATCTTGGCTCCCTTATCAGGGCTTTAGGTGCCAGTGGACTCTATCTGAGCTGCTTAGCATTACAAGGTTGAGCAAAGCAGATTGGGACTAGTACATTGGCAGTGACGTGGAGATGAAGGTGGCTGCCTGGGCTTGGCTGCATCTCTCCTGGTAAAAGGTTCTTCCTGGCTCCTGACCTTGCCTATGTGGGTCAGGGAGGGAAACTGTCTTGTTGTAAACATAGTTGGTATCTTAGTGAGAGACTCAGCAAATCAAGGAAGCTAAAAAACCAGACTTTTGCTTTCAGCTTTTCCTGATTAAGCTCTTTTTCTGAGGCCTTTTAACCAAAGTGGAGCTGAGGAGAAAAGTTCCCCAATAATCAGATTCCCCAGAGACTGAACCTGAGAATTAAACACATGGATTAGTGAAGCAGGCTGTTAGGATAGACACTAGAAATCATTATTATATGGCTTGTGGTTTGGTTTTTATTTTGTTTTGTTTGGTTGGGTTATTCCCAAAAGATTCTGGTGGAACGAAAGTCTGCCTGAAAAACACAGAAAATGTCTTCAGTGGGTGGGACTGCAGTTATTGCCTGAAAACACTAGATCTAGTCTAGCAAGTAGAATGAATTACCATAATAATAGATCTGTAAATTTTGGCAGAAAAGATAAATGAACCTTTTCCCCCCCCCCCTACTAAAAATAACACAGTATTTGCATCTGGGACACAGGCTAGGCTTGTGGCATATACATATTGCAGTTCTCTTGCAAAGAAACCAAACCCGCTCCGAGGGAGGATGTACAGCATGTAAAAAAGTCATATTTTATCTATTGCTCAACAACAAAAGGGGCAAAAATAGAGCTCACCTTCTGTGCCCTGCGCTTGTCTGCTCGTTGGTTCTGGTGGTAGATACGGCTAAAGTTGGAGACAATTACAGGAACTGGCAGAGCGATGACTAAGACCCCGCTCAGGGAGCATATTGAACCAAAAATCTTGCCAGCTATTGTCTTCGGCACCATGTCACCATACCTGAGTTAAAGAAAACAAAATATTTAGTGAAGACAAAATCTCTTCTAAGTTTTGAATTAATTGCACAATAGATTCTACTTGTCTTGCAAATAATAATCACTGCACATAAATAATACTTTATGCACATAGGCATATGTATATGGCTTGCTCAGTATAGTGCACACATAATTTTCATTTCAAGCTAATGTTGGATATCCTCTGTATCAAACTGTGGGCACCTATGTTTTATCTGCTCTAGTCTTCCCAGGCTGCACCTCTTGCAATGGAGAGAGAGAGACCTTGTTACGGGAAAAAAAAAAAAATCGGTGTCGAAATTATGTTCTTACCCTATTTACTTGTTGGAAGAACTTACCACTTTCTGATGGCAAGATCCTAGGGAGACCACTTGGTAAGTTAGATGCCCAGCTGAATATTCTGTTGTCTAACTAAGTTGATATAGTACTTTCATTTAAGAGGGTAGTGCATTTTTGGAACAGGTTGCCCAGGAGATCGTGGACTTTCTTACTTTGGAGATTTTCAACCCTTGCCTAGACAGAAGTACGGCTGACCTAAGCTATTGCTGTTGATGGGCCTCCTGTGAGTGGGAGGCTGGCGTAGCTGACCTCCAGAGCTCCCTTCTGTGGTATAGCCAAAAGCAAACACAAAAAACTCAAGCTACAGGCAAGCAACAAACATATTCTATCTGCAAATCCTGGCAGTGCACAGAATTACTAGGGCTACCACCTTTCTTTAGGATGCTGGACATTGTTTTGTCCAGCAAGTAAGAACATAGCGCTGCTGAAGTATGTAGAGGCACTCCGGCGACAGCTTATTAAGAGATATCAGCTCTTTCTGTGGAATGCCATATTCTATAGACAAGTATGTAATCACATACTACAGAGGTTAATAAAGAGATAAATCACCTTCTAGTACCATTCTGGTTTTAATTTTACTGGATTTTAAGTTCTTATTAAGCATTGATTGCAGCATGTGAATTTAGTATGCTTGTGAGCAGAGAGATAGCACATTCCCTATTGCAAAGAATTTATAAACCGTTAGCAGAAGAAAAGAAAAGAAACAAAGCTGCAGAAGGGGTGGTGTTTGGAAAATGCTATCTGGAAAACAACACCTGTCTGTTCAGTGGGAATTGGAAAAATAATAAAGAAGATGAGGGAAGTCTTCAAGTCACCTGATCCAAAAAGTGCCCTAATCATGAGAAGGAGGGGATAAAGGGATGAGGATATCAGATGATACATGATCAGAATCTATATGGAGTTAGAGAACACCTTCCAGCAATGAGAGCTCAGCATGTGTCAAAAGCAGGTTATGTATCACCTTGTAGGTGAAGATTAAAGGTTTTCATTTTGTAAGATAAGAGGAAGGAGTTTAACAAAAATATACAAATAAGTTGTCACCCAGGCAGATACAATATAAATGCCCAAGTCGTAGACTATTGACAAAGATTATGTTGTGTAAAATAAACTTTTAGTTGCTTTACAAGGCATGCCCAAGTGTAAAATATTCACAGGAAAAAATACATTAATATTTCTACAAATACCTCCCCCCCCACACACACCTGCTCAAAATTTGTATGCAATTACTTTCCGATTTTGTGACATGCAGGATTGGATAAAAAGACAAAATGTAATAGAATCCATCTCCTAAATTATTAATATAGCTGGTATTAATTACAAGATATGTAAAACTGCAAAAATACTAGAAAGAGGGTCATGCTTTACTTCACATCAACTTTTCCACCTCACAACATATGCATTTTTGGTGCTTATCTTCCTAAAGCCAGAGCTGACTCTCAGCTGTCAGGAGTGATGCATGCCCAGCTGTTCTTTTGGGCAGGGATAAATGACCTTTCAAGGTCTCTTTGACAAATGGGATCCCCACCACCTAAGTAACCCCAATCTTTTTTTCAAGTGGAGCAGTGAGGTGAGCTGTGGGTGTGAGGCCAGGGTGGGAAGCTTAGGGGAGAAGTCCTAGGATCAAATCACTGATAATCATTTGCTGATTTACAGTGTTTGTTACTGTTCTACTTCATCCTTTTAAATACAATCCAACTATTTTCTTAAATTGAATCGACATCTATCAACAGAAAGCTATTTATAAGGCAATATATATTTACACGTGACCAACCAGATCTTGAAATGCAAAATTTGCACGCACCCAGTACTACTGGAACAGATCTCTTAAATTAGATTCCTAAACCTATATTTAGACGCCTATCATTAGAAATGCTAATTTTCTGAACCTTCATATGCTCACATTGTCCCTGATGTCTGCTGTGGACAGAAGGCACTGATGTCTCTAATTAATTTGAAGTTTCTCAGGGATATAGTTCATCCTGTTGATAATGTGACACTATAATTATGTGACTCAAGTGCAGTCTGATGCTTTAGGAGTGGTGACAGAAACTATTATCTGATCCATCCCTGACATTTCAGTATTTATGTGTGGACCTACTTACTGATGTAAGGAAGTGTCTTTTTACAGTATTTCAGCATTATGGAGCAAAATAAAAAAAAATTAGGACTGTTTGATACATGAAAGCATTTTACAATGTTTTTCTTACCTTCTGGGCAAAATGACAGGTTGATGGATATACTGCTTATTTTAAAATAACTTGCTTTTAATTATTTTTCTATTTCAGCTTGAATACGTTGTCATACAGTGGCATTTTTCAAATGTAATGTTGTTTGTCCAGTGTTTAGTGCTAATAATATCTTTCACATCATTAATAACTCTTACATAATTAGTTTTTATCCTGTTGATAAGCACGGTGTTAGAGATGTTAAACTGCCAAGAAATTAGCCTTCTTGCTTAGGGTGAGAAACATATTTGCTCACTTTTGTGACAAAAATGGATTTTAAAAATTACTCTGGTTAACCTTGCTCTCTTTGGGGACAGTGACACAGATTTTAGTATAGTGTAGGCACGACCAGAATTTTTAATGAAGTTCCTTCTGCTGGATTAAATGTTACCTTTAGTTATACCTCATATATCCACCACCAATGGCAGTGGATGACATAAAATGAAGGGAAAATGTCTTCCTTTACCTCACCTGCACTTGCTTTATGTCTTGGAAAGTCTAAATTAAAAAAGTATATCACTCCATTTTCAGATGGTGGGGTAGCTTTGTGGTGCTCGAATTTCAAAGTGGAGAAATTATTCTTGATCTCTAAAACAAATTCTAAATTCTGCAGAAAATCTGATCTCTTCAGTCACGGATACAACAAATATGGAATCTTATTAAACAATTTTCCCAGAGTCACTTTTCAAAAGGGAACTATTTCAAGGTTTTAATCTAGTGCTACCCTGCTTGTCTCACTGCTCTTCAGACTGTAACTGCAAATATATTCTCCTTTATGTGCTTCCCCACCCCCCCACCCCCCCACCCCCCCCCATTTTGCAGTCTTTTCATAGCTTTGTATGTAGTCTCTTCCACGTATGTCTATTATTGTGGCCACAACTCAAGTCACTCTTTGGGCATTTACGATTTGTACTGACAATCAAATTTTGAAACGTCAAAAGTGCCATCCCAATATTGTATGCTCTGGATGAGTGAAGAAAAAGAGATGTACTGATCCCTGTTATCAGTCAGGGGCATTCTACTTCATTAGCAAAAAGGGGAAGGGAAAAGGCTACGACAAACTAGATGTGTCAATCAAATTGTATCAAATCACAAGCCAAGAACTACATGATCAAACTAATGCCTAGGTTTCACTAGACACAGTCCAGACAGGTCAGATACGCGCTATTGCTTGCAGTCCATGGATATCTGTTTGCTAAGTGACATCATACAGGGATGGATGGGTTCAAAGGCACGTGTGTTTGTCTCGGCTGTTTGTATCTAACAGGTGACAGTCCACTTTTGCACATTTGACTCTTTACTGCAAGGCAAGACAGCAAGCCAGTGGATTCCTTCATCTCGCAAATACTGAATCTTTCAGAGTACTGATCTGAGTAACATGGATGTGATTTAGCTCTGTGCATGACAGCTTTGGGGACATGAAGTGCAGCTTGAACCACACACAAAAGGCTGAGCTGTTGCAGGAACTTGGGAAACATGTAATCTAAGCATTGCCGTGTCAGAGCTTACCCATGGACATCCACCTGCCAAAGCCATTCCGCTCTTCTAAGTGATGAGTGGAATATGTCTAATATTGCATACCCATAACTGAAGACATCTCAGACAACAGAGGATGTATTTGTGTCATCATCAGCTATTTTATTTCTGAATCTAATGAAGACTGTTTTTTGATGGCTTTAAGATGGAATATTTCATAAGTCAAAGATCTGAGTTATAATTGAAAAAAAGTCATACTTTCTGGCCATTTTTCCTTGATGTGATCAAGGTCTTTAGTAATCTTAACAAATGAGAGAGACAATGCAGATTATTTAACTACCATTTGTTTGAACACAGGAGTAATTTCTTTCCAAGAAAAAAGTGTATGTTGGAGGATAAAATAAGTAATCACAGAAGTTGTAATTTAGGAATATTTTTGTATGTGTTTGACAAATCAAAAATTAGTATTTGGAATAGCTTATTTTGGACAGAAACAACCAAAACTTTGAAATCGTAGGACATATATAGTAGGAACAAATCCAGGATGTGCATTGTCACCGGTTGGCCAAGGCACTTTTACAAAAATCAAACAATTTAGGTTGATACTGATAGATATGGTTAAAGAAACGAACTGTCAGTTTTTTTAAAAAATCCACTAGCTGCAATAACGTTTTGTGGCACTAGAGGGCATAAACGCCATTAAAAATAAATGCAAATGGAAAAACATTTTAAAATGCATGTTACAAACACGTGTGCCCTCTCCCACCTCCTTCGAATTCGTTTACATTCTAAAAAAAAAAAATTACATTGATTGAGGTCTGTTGTCTGCTCCCATCTTGTTTGCTGAAAAGGAAAGCTAGTAACATTTTTGTTTTCAAACATGTAAAACATGTCAGAAAATAATGGAGTTGTAAAATAAATGAAAAGTCATTAAAATTCACTTGGTAATATTTATTTTAAAAACAAGGAATTTATGACCAGTGAAAATAGTATGAACTCCATGGAAATGAAACAATCTTTGTAGAAGCCAGCACGGCACATTTTTTTCATTGTGGGAGAAAAATCACCTTTCCCAGGGGATTTAGAATGGAATCCAGGCAGAGTTCAAGCTTTTTGCATTGGAGCTGATAAACCAAATAGTGCCCTGCCTTTCCAGGACAAGGTCTGTCCTCTCATCCTCCAGCTGCTTGCTTGCTCTGGGACGTCGGTACTTCACTCACCTGAGTGGGATGACGATGCCTCTGTCCTCTTGCTTCTCATTTTGGGTAATGGCTGTTTCCTGCTCTCCAGGAGCTGCAGGCAGAGCCCCAGAGGCTGCTCTGGTGAGACTCTCAGCAAAGATTATTCAGCTGCGTTTAGGCCACCAGCCATCCATTGGGCACACGTAGGGCAAAAGGCAGGAAAAGTGATTCTCAGCCTCTCTGACACTAACAGTAACCATGATGAATCTGCAGCCTTACCTAGGTCTTAAAATAGCCTAATGATTTTGGAAAAGTAATTTCTAACAATACAAAATATTGCTGTTAGTGTGAGATGCGGAACATTACATAGATTATTTCAAATTTTATTCCAGCCCAGGGAGATTCTGCATGGAATTGCAAATAATCTTCCTGGTTGCTATTACTGCTGTGAAGGGACTTCTGTTGCAACAGCCCTCTCTTCTGCTCAGTAGTGATGGACATGGTTTCCTCTGGGGTCCACAAATGCTCCTCCAAGTGCTGGCCAGAGTGATCATTCATGAATGATGAAAAACACATCTGCTTCTCAAGAGTGACAGTGTTCCCTGGGCTTTCCAGCCCGCAGTACAAGACAGTTGAACTATTGCCCCTACACCTGGCTGAGTTAGCAGTTTCTGAAATACAAATTCTCTAGCAAAATTAATGGAATTTTTTTTTTTTTTAATGCACGTGCACCAGGACTTTCATTCAAGAAGTTTAAACAGATTTGTAAAGGTGGGTGTTAATACTTAGAAGTCAATAAAATGAAATTTTTCATGGAAAAGTTAAGACTTGCCTGAAGAAACATTCTCAGCTTCTTGCAGACAAGATGGAGATCCAGATAACCAAATTCCTTCTGTTTTTATTTACCGCAAAATTTTAAATCCAAAAAGGTAAAAAATCTTTTTTTATCTTCTCTTTGTCACTCCATAGGAAAAGTTAATACCCTAACTGTTCCTGAGCTGCTGCACAGAATCACAGACTGGTAGGAGTTGGAAGGGACCTCTGGGGATCATCTAGTCCACGCCCCTGCTAAAGCAGGTTCACCTAGAGCAGGTTGTGCAGGATTGTGTCCAGGCGGGTGTTGAAAGTCTTCAGAGAAGGAGCCTCCACAACCTCTCTGGGCAGCCTGTTGCAGGGCTCTGTCACCCTCAAAGTAAAGAAGTTTTTTCTCATGTTCGAGTGGAACTTCCTGTGTTACAGTTTGTGCCTCTTGCCCCTTCCAAACCCCCTTTTGGCTTTTTTTTTTTTCAAATGATGTTATGTCATGGCTCGTTAGGGAGTGCCTCAGAATTGAGGCTCACAGCACCAGCTTCTGTGATGGAGATGCTTACCTGGTGAGAGATCTGCCATGTATTTGGTGGGATTTTATGCTTAGTACAGTGGGCAGAGGACTGTACATCAGCAATAAACTTCATCAGCTGGACTGCCACACACTCCAGAAAGGAGGAGTGACTGGTTAAGCCCTGCCTTTGTGCTATCATGGACATGTGAATAAAACAATCTCAATTAACTCCTTTCGAGACTAGAAAAAGAAGTGCTATGCATTAAGCAATATTATAGAAATGTCAAATTATATGTGACAATTGTAAAATGGTGTCCTTGTCTAAGAAGGGTGCTGTAAATTGTTATAAAGCTGTTCCCTAGAGCTTCCAAGCTGCTTGGTGTCTACATGCTGGCAAGTTGACACTTATTATTCATTTATTTCAACATGACATCCAATAACAGATAATTTAAATTGCTACTGGTAATAAGTTTAAGTGGAATTTCTAAATAAGCATTTCAACTGAGTTGCCTTAAGGATTCAACCTGTACATTTATAGTTTGCAAAGAATCTAAGATACTGTTTAGGAGCTAATTCTATTTTTAAAACACCACTATATGTGAATGTGAAATGATCCGGGGCTAGACTTGAAAGAATGAGACAGAGGTAAGTGAAAATGTCTTAATTTCCTAAAATCATCTTTAGTTCTAAGAATACTATATCTAATTAACATAGAATTCATTTAATACTTTGTTGTATTCAGAATTTCAAGTCTTTAAGACATGGTGATAAGCAGAGAATAAATGCT
Source organism: Bucorvus abyssinicus (assembly GCA_009769605.1). NCBI lineage: Eukaryota > Metazoa > Chordata > Aves > Bucerotiformes > Bucorvidae > Bucorvus > Bucorvus abyssinicus. The sequence goes on from CM020025.1 coordinate 25,293,432, forward strand.
TGGCTGGATAATAATTCATAAAATGGTACAAATGATTACAGGAATAATATACTTTTTCTCTGATGCTCAGATACTTTGCATTTTCTGAGTCTAGATGTAGACATTCCATTTTTTCATTTTATTTTATATGAAGCCAAAAGTAACTCAGAGGGGAAAAAAAAAAAAGACAATTTGATCTTTGCTCTTGTAATTCTGACTTACTTCCCTAAAAGAAAATATTCCAAGGTCTTTGCTTCTAAAAGTCAATGACTTGTATTACTTACTTCATCATGACTCAATTTTTCAAGTTTGTTCGTCAGTGCACGTGCTCACACACAAGCACATAGATAGAATGAACTGACCAGCTATTCAAGGCACAGAAATGAACAAAAGAATACCAGTAATAGGTCAGACCAAAGCTCCACCTAGCCTAGTATTCAGTCTCCCAAATTTATCCTGAAGCGAACATACATAAAGGGAAAAAGAATAGGCTAAATACACTTGCTAATATCTTTGAATGCTGTTCTACACTTCAACCACTTATAAATGACTCAAGACGTACCAGAACTGTAATTTCTTCGTTGTTAGTGATCCTTAGTGGATCTTTATTTTGTCCCCTTAAATCCTTGCACATTTTTTGTATTTACAGAACTGTTTGGCAGTTCCTTGGTCAGTGTCCTTTTGACTGCTTTGGCTGCGGTTCCTTGCTTGGTATGATGCCCCTGACCAGGTCCTTGTATTCAGAAAGCAGCCAGTGTGTGATCTCTAGCCACCCTCCTCCTGCTGCTCGTGTTCTCGTGCCTATTTACCTTATCTCTATTCTAGCCTGACAAGTCCAACCCTATTCATACAGAATCGACTCCCTATATTTGATCATACCTTTTGCCCTTTTCTGAACCTTCTCCAATTTTTTTATACTGCTTACAAAGAAACAACGGCACACAATTTTCAAAGAAGAGGTATGATGTGTTCAGAAGAACTTATTTTTCTGGTGCCAACTTGGACAGTGAGCCATTTTTATTCCCAATGTTAATACGTGATTTCTCAGCCTTGTTATTTCTCTGTCCAAATCTTTATTGGTGGGACATGGTAAAATTTGCCTTACTTGGCAGAACTCTCACACTGAGAGAGGAAAAGGAGCTGTTAGGCTTCTGGCACAGCACGGGTTTTTTGATGACTGTCATGATATAATCCTTACAAAATAATTGTTGAAATGGCATAGCTCACCCAGCACCTGTGCTAACCAGAGAAAGAAAACGCACTCCTGGATTTGTACCATTGTTTGTCTCGTGAACACAAATTTTAGTTTTATTTATAGATTTATTTTCCCCCCCACTTTGTTCTTTCAGAGAATCCTTTCTTGGGAGAAGTGGACTAAAAAGAAATACAAAGTTAAGTGACAGTGTTTTATATATCATGGAGAAATAGGAAAGAGGATCCAATCCTAAATGCTCAGCATTTTAGGTAAATTGATACAAATGCTATAAAGAATTTCCAGCAGTTCCTACTTGAGACATTAACTAGAAGCAACATGAATGTCAGGATATAAAAAGCCCCACCTTCAAAAGTCCACCATCTCCAGCCATTCTTCACGTTAAAGGTCAGGGGTGAAAGATGGGCAATGCCTTCGAGTGAGTCTGGCCATAATGCCTAGTAAAGACTGAATAAAGAACCCATAGTACAGGTGGTAAATGAGAGCAATGTGAGATTCATTGAGTATGCCAAGGTTGGCTGTAAAGAGAGTCCATCTGCAGGCTCCATTGATTCCCAGCAGGATGGGCTAGGATTTGACACGTCCTTCCTGGGAAACAATTCCAAAGGCAGCTGCTAAATATCACCCATCTCCCCCACCTGGCCTTGGTTCGTGGATGCCCTCTGTTCCCTCAGGCAGCTCAGTAGCACGTGGAAGACAATAGAACTACACATTTCTGCATTCTTCTAGAAACACACTGTTTAGAAAAACTTTACAGCATCATGACTAGAACTAGGATTGAGCTGTGAAGCACAGGTTTTGGTGCAGATTCAAATGCACCTTTCTGAAGCCCAGCGGTATGTTCTGATGTGCCACCTTGCTTCAGTAGAGGGGAAAATTTTCCTATTAGTGGTGTGATTAGGTACATTCTGGGTCCAGTGTGTTCATCCCAGAAACATTGCTGAAAATTTTATGTAATTAATTTCTTCTACAGATTTTCTTGTAGTTGCAATACTTGTGATAAATAGCAGCAAAGTCAAAACAAAGTCTGCCAATCCATTCCTAAATTTCTCTTGAGTATATATTAGCCATCAGGTCAAACTGCTCCAAGTATAAATCGCATTAACACTAGAAAAGCACTGTGGAAGTTTGCAAGGACAGCCATGACTTTTTTTGTGACAGCTACTGGGCACAGCACCGAGATCGGTGAGCTGATTTCGCTTGGGAATCAAATGCAGCTTTTCCCACATTCAAGTAAAACTCTGACTGGCAGATGTCTAAGTCACTGCTGGCTTTAATGCTGTTCAGCACTCTAATGGACAGATCGAGATCTAGGGAGGATTCCCAGCAAATTCAGAACTCCTTGTTCTGCTTTTTTTTTTTTTCCAGCAAAGTACTAAACGGAGTCCCCGGTCTGCATTACAGGTTTGCCTTCCTCCTTTGGCACACCTTCCAACTGAAAAACATTCTGGTTTTTCTTCCACGTGTTTAGTTCCATTAGATATCACTGGAGTTTCCTATGTTAAAATACTGTGATAGTAAAAATATTTCAAAAGTGTTCTTGAAGTAATAAACAGAGTTATTTCCTTCTCTTTAATCAGAACTCCCCATTCTCCCAACTTTCTCTATTATTTGTTTTGCTTCAGATAATCTCACCTTATTTAAAAATAAGATATTATGTTACATTCCGCACTGGCCAATTAGGCCAAGCTAATTATTTGCTTGCCAACACAACCACCAACGGACCAATATTATTTTTACATTCCTTCAGGCACAGCTGAAAAACAAAAAATAGCTTGTGTTAGTGTGATACTGCTACTGGCCTAACTCTCTAGGGATCTCTGCCAAATATTGAATACTTCATTTAACTTTTCTCTAATGCTAACTCCAAATTTGTTAAACCAAGAGTAAAAACTACTCTAGTATATTTTTATACACACACACACACATATTGTTATTTTATATATATATACACATAAATACACTTAGGTAAGACTAAGAACTTTCCCTTTAAGGTGATAATAACTCGTTTTTACAGCTTTTGTGCACTAGGAGATTTATTACTGGCCAGGATCCTAGTGTCCCTTTCCAGCTAGTAGCCAAGAGAGTAATTTTTCTGAGAACATCTATCGGTATTTTGCCTCTGAAATTCAGGTCTTCCCTCTTTCATGACATTTTTCATGCCTTCCTATTTAGAATATATTTGAGAAAACACATCAGTTACTAGCTGCAACAGACTATTTACCATTTTCCCCCTTGGTCTAATTGTCCTCTTTGCTCTTTCACAATTTTTAGGGGTTTCTGATCTTGCTCAGAAAAATGAAAGAATTCACGTACTTCGAGTCTAGCAAGACAAAAGTCTCTTCTGAGTTCACTCACAACCCAGCTCTCCATCAGTGCTAAATCACCCCAAACCTTGAAAGCAGGAGGGCATGCTATAGCATTCAATCCTCTTAAAGCTTCCTGGCAGAGTAATTAGTTTCAGTTGAGCATAGTTATAGCCCCTTTCTTGCAAAGAAACCAAAAAGCCTGTGTGAGCTGCTCTGCCCATGGACAGCTTAACCCTCACCCTCCCAGTTGCCGGGCACTGCCTCTGAAGGCTGTAAAATCTTGGCATTACATAGTTTATATAATTTAAATAGGGAAATTTGTAAATATTACACATGAGAAGTGTTGAATCAACGGTTAGGAGACTAAAGTCATCTCTTCATCAGATTGTGCAGTGTGGACTTTGCTTAACCGCACGGGCTTTGAGTCTTGACACAACTTTGAATGCATAACTTTGGATATGGAAAGGTAGCAGCATGTTACAAAGAGTAGAAATGGGTTTGCCTACCTCTGTCAGTGTTGATAGTGTATTTTGTAATGTGACCTTTTGTGTGCTGGTAATTGGACTCAAGCCACCAATGAATCTCTAAACATTAGCACACTGCAATGACACGGTAATGACTTTCTGTCACTACTAACCCCATTTCTTTTTGAATTCATGTCCCATAACTGAGATGTTCTGCATCTCACTACCAATCCTCTCAGTCAGTCAGGCATAAAGCTTCATAACACTGACCACTACCATTCTTTTCACAGGTAGTAAAGCAATAAATTTCCCATGTTTTTTCTCTATTTTTAAAAAATGTCTCCCTCTGTTGCATACAACATTTAAAAACTTTGTGCCAGAGCCCTTTCAAAATCTAACCTTTTAGAGATCACTGATAACCCTTGGATTTTCTCATTAATCCCTCAGAATCAGAGCTTCTGGACCATGACACATCCTTTCCATCACATTTTTAAATGCAAACTCTGTGAAGTTTCAGTGTTCATTAAAAAGCCTGGAGCTTTGTGGAAAATTTGCCCAATGAGGGTCAAATCCCTCATGGAAAAAAATAATTTTGACCCTACCTCTCCAACAGTTGGTTCAACTGCACGAAACACCAAGGCTGGAATTCAAAGTCCTACTCCTCTGCCTTTTGGAAGAAAAGACTTACCATATCCTCCCCCTTCTTCAGCTTCTGAAAGACAAACTTGTTTCACTTAAGATGATGGCTCAGTGTGTATTCCGTAGCCTTCCTTGTAGCATGGATCTGGATTCTGTGAGCGAGTAGGAATTCAGTCCCACAGCACTACTTTGGCTTTTTTCTCACCAATTGGCTTACACTGACCTTCCCCAGAGGGCAGACTCCATTTTTAGGTGTTTAATTCTCCCATCATTATTTGGCACAGCCTGTGTGCAAATCGTTATGCCTAATAATTAGATACTGCAGTGCTCAGGGTTGTGACACGATACTTTCTGAATCATTAATATTATGCCTCCACTGTAATTCTTTCCCCTTCCAAAGGTTGTGTGTCATGCTCAGAGAAATGCTGTGGTATGTCAGACATTGGGATGGAAGCACATAAAAGTTGCCTTTTCAGTAATGATTTCTGTGCTGCAGATAAGAGCTCCTTCTGCTTATCCACCGAGGAGTGAATTCCCCAAACCAGTGATTCCTGTACGTTCTGAACCACACACCAGCTTTCTTTGAACTACTGTGAACCTTTAGAATCACATTGTTAATTGAAAACACTATAAAAGCAATATACTGCAGATCATTTATCTTGGCCTTGCAGGCTGGTTTTTTGGACCCCTTGATGTTAAAAATAACTAAGCAAGTAAAGCTGCTCCTGACCAGCACTCTGACCGTAGCTGAAAGATTATTTCCTGAGCCGCTCTCTCCATCTTGACCTCAAGGTCCACAACAGCATCAAAGAATAATCTAACAGTCTCTACCTGTCTCCACTTCAAGTATAAATATATTAAATATATTTATCTTTCTGTTTGTCAAAATCAATCAGGAATTTTAACCAGTATCTGACAGTTCTCACGCTTAATTTTGCCTGTGCCATTCACTGAAAATTTTGCCCCTGAATTTTAAATTTCTGCTGAATCTTTTGGTCCAAACTGTGTTTCTTTTAGCTCTACAACAACAGGCACAATTTAACGAGGACTGCCAAACCCTCTCCTTTTTTTTTTTTTTTTTTTCCATTTTCAATTAGTTTTACTTCTCGCTGAGTATAAATCTTTTTAGAGACCTTTATATAGCAAGTCTTCTGTCCTTTTCTGCTGTCAGGTTTGTTGTTTTCAGTGTGTTGAACACTGATTTACTTCTTTTTCTCCTTGACTTTCTTATTACGAGGTACTTACTGGTGTGTGCCTACATTATAACTGCACAGCTTTGGGGATGGAGCAGGCATCCTGGGAGAAGAGAGTCAGTGCTGCAAACCTGGTGCAAAAAGATTATATACCTCAGAGTATATATTATTCATACTGCTTCTCCATGAACTGGCTTGAGGCTGCCTGACAATTGCCTTTTGGGTCCCCACTGATTTTTTCAGCTCTGTACAGAAGTTGTGTGTCTAGGGAATGGATGAAGAAGTGACCTGCTGGCCTTGAGCCGCTACATGGTACAAGAGGCAGAGGAGTGACAGGTATGGGTTCATGTCAGTGCTGGGGCTGTTGAGTCACACTGCACACACTTATCTCCAGAATTCAATTCTGCTCTCCCATGGGAGATGGGAGTTGGTGTCTAATGATTGCAAGGACTCTTAAACTGACTTTTAGCCCAGAGATTTAACACAGAGTCAGTGTAGTCTGAAAATCAGAGATGTTAAATTTTTTTTCAAGTAATATTTTCAAGTGATGTATAATTTCTGATGATGATCAGATTCTGCCCTCTCCTCTTGCAACAATGGTTTCACTTCCTCAAGTAGAGCTTCTTTTATGAGTATCCACTTTCAGCTGTCAGTATCTCATGTTTATAATCTGGCTTACAACCTATGTTTGACAGAGTAGACCCCACCAATGCTGGTGTTAATGCTGGTTCTTGTGATGATAAGGCACATTGCTTAATGAGGTCATTTGCAGAATTCGTATTAATTTATCTTCTGTGAGAGACCTCCCCATTTTCTCCCATCCCTTTTCAGAATATGTTCTGTTCTCACGTTTTACTGGTCCCTTGCACCCTGCTTGATTCCACCTGGTACCACACCAGAGATTCTCCTTGATGCTCTGCCTCTCTTTTCTGTACCCTGCCTTCCCACCCAGCTGGGCTTGCCATACCTTTCTTAAGGGAAGACGTGTCTTAGAGCCAGCTGTGAAGAAGGGGAGCAGGTAGGCAGGGCATGGATCTACTCCACCACCACAGCCAAAATGCACAGCAGTGGGACAAACCATTCTCATCTTTTTAATTCCCATACTTAGGATTGCTTCCAGCACTACAAAAACTGAACTAATAATAATTTTCATAGAATGAGTAAAAATACTTCAAGCATCTGAGGCTGAATAATCATGTGGTCTTATTACTGTGATTTTATTTATGAAATTTATTTATAAGTTAGAAATTGTTTATAAAATCGTAAAATCATATTATTATTTATTTGCTGGCTTTTCCTCTGGTAAATTTTAGGTCATCTTTCACCCCACTGTTAGACTGTGAGATCTCAGAGTTACTTGTGCTGAAGAGCATAGATCAGTTCTTGGTGTCAAGATAGATAAAAAGCCACTAACCTATTTTTCATTGCTTTCAAAGTAGGGCAATTTTCATTGTAAATATTAGGAGACTTTTCCTTTCTTTTTACTCAAACCTGTGCTATTACAAGCTCATATGTCAGATAGCAATTCAAGCCCTCTCTCCCGGCCTCTCTTCCTTTAATGCGCTCATCTGCTTTAACCACTAAATGCATTTGCCTTAGGAACTAGAAGATCTCTACTTTCTATTGCCAACTTTATGTCTTTAATAAGTCGGTACACAGGTATATCAGCAGCCTGTTCATCTTCAGAAGGAATAGGAAGGAATGGAGAAAAAATCTGTAGGATATCAACTCTTACAAGAAAATAAAAGGTGAAATTAATGAAATTTTTTTAGGGAATAAAGCAGCAATTCCAGTCTGTGCCAATGATCAGAACACAGCTGAGTGTGTTTTTTCCTTCTGATTTTATATTACTCCATTCTGCTTTTCCTCTCCTCTCTCCAGCCTAAAAATGTTTCCATCTGCCTGGTAATCTCTCATCCTTTCAGCTGTAAGAACTACCGTCCAGTCATTGAACCTTAGATTTCAGTTTGTAGGATCATGACCTGCAGAATCTGAGATCCTGCCTTCATGTAGATCTGTGCGTCACCATATGTGTAACATGAGGATAACTTCGCAGAGAGAGTAAAGAAAAAGGGCATAAGGGAAGAGAAGAAAGAGGTGCCTATGGACGTGGTTCCTCAGGAGTTAGTATAGACATGTCTATGAGGACAGCCGTATGTGCTGTCCTCCTGCTTGGTTATTCAGTTCTGTGAAGGTTAGGTAAGGGATCCAAGTGGGTGTGTTGGTCAACTTTTCAAGAGATTTCTCAGCTTTGTCTTAATGCTGTGCTGGCATAGGCCCCAGACCAGGACTGGATTTCATGCCATCAGCTCAGAAGGCGGGCAGAAGAGACATGAAACCCAGTGGCTTTACCTCCAGTTCGTTTGCTACTCGGTGCTGCTGGTATCCCGCAGGCAGAGGGTCACTGCTTCTGCTCGGAGGAGAGGATGGTCTGTGACACTCAGTGGACAACATAGACCACATTTTAGGGTGTGGTTGCTGGGGATTGGGAGACAGTGATTCAGCTCATTTGCATCCATTATGTCCTTCTGACATAACAATTATATAACTATTAAAAATAAGCGATCAAACAAAAGCAGTCAATGCGGTTAGTTTTCCTGAAATACAGAGTTCATAAAAGTGTAGGAATGAAGCAGTGATGCCAAATTCCTGTTAGTACAAGCGTTTGCTGCCCTAAGAACACTAAGCTCTAAACAGTGCAGGAGAAACACTAAAGACAATCAAAACTTCATGATGGTCCAAGTACTTGATGCATTTTAGCTTGTAGCTAAGGGATTGAGCAGATTTACTTAATCCTTAAAAAAGCCCCACCTTAAGTACTTTATAAAACTATATAATGTGTTATTTGAAAAATAAATGAGAATGTGACGTAAACCAACAAGTATAATAAATGCCATTGTTCTTCCAAAAATCTTTTGGACGTGTCAGATGTAATTACATTGATACTTATTTTATTTCATTCCCATAAAAGGGATGAATTTGTGCAGGTCATGTACTGAATTATATCTAGCCCTTTTCACTCAGCTGAGCTGTTATGCAAGAAATGCATTAGGGCTACAGAGTAGCTCTTGCCAAAGGCCAAGAGGCACCATAAAAAAAAAAAAAAAAGAATATTTAGAAGTGGAGACTTCATTAAAATATTTCTCTCTTCCTTTTACAGACAAATAATTTTGCTTTGTTGGAGCAAAAATCCTGCTGTTGTTACACAGTCATGGATGCTGTTTTTGGTATCCTAGTCTCTCAAGGTCTCAGGTTAGCAGTCATGGAAGAGTAACACAATCTTTTTTGTCCTTCTTCTGTGACGAATCCCTTTAAACCCTTAAGGGATGAATCTCAGCCCATACATTTATGTTCTCAGAAGCAATGTCCAAGAGGCTCAGAGACCAATGATGGTGCTCTTTAGAAGTTCCTCCTTTTCCAGTTGTCAAGATCAAAAACATTTCTTCTCAACAGATCAGTAAATATTCAGGGAAATAAAAGCTGGCTTCTTCTCTGAGATGATAAGAATACTACAGCTGCTCTTTTTTCCTCCTTATTTGACCGCACTTACCTGTCAGGGCATGTGTACTTGACCATGTGTAAGTGCATGTATATTAATCACCTTTGGCCAGACTCTTAGGGAGACTAATATATCTTTGCTTTTTATTAAAAAGTCTGATATTTGTGGTTGTAGTACCTAATGCGTGGTGTTAGAAATGATACTTCTGAATTTGTTTTTGGTTTAGAGTTGAGGTTGACAAGTCATTTCTAGTCTACAGATATTCTACTTCTTTTTTATTGCAATTTTTACTATTTCTTTGCCTTAAGCAATGGATTATATACTTCAATATTTCGTGTACTTGGTCTATTAAGATACACATGCTCTTCTGCCTTTCCTTTTCACTTTATATGCTCATACATTTTTATGATACTGTTCTAAAGGATTATCTGTAAATCTGATCATGCTCAAGTTTTATATCAGTATGTGCTAAATATTGTAGAGAAACTGTTCAAACCTATTTAACACACCAGACAGGAAGCTCTTTACTGCGAGGTATCTTACTGAACATTTCATAGGTCTCTAATCTCCACTAGCTTGAATAAACAAGCACAATCCACAAAAAGCAGCGAAATCCAGGACTGGATTGTTTACTGAGGCAGAAAAGATAATAATGTTTCTGCAAGTTGATGTTAGCAAAGTCAACAGAAAATTATATATGTCAGTAATATGTTGCGCAGAGATTGAAGTACTTTCTTCTTATTCCTCTACTTGCCAAAATCATATTTAAAAGAGAATAAAAAATAAAGCACTGTTTCACTTATAAGAGTAGCTTTGTATTCTCATCAGTGCTCAGCTAAAATGATTTCCTCCAGCAAACTAAACTTTAGTGAAAAGCAGTGCCACTTCTTAAGCATTTGGAACAATTATTCTAGGCTGAAAATATTATGCAATATTATCTCTTTAATGATCTGAGATGCTAGTCTCTGTAACTGCTACTTATATTATATAAAGGACCCAGAGCCAGCCCCTGAGAAATGGAAAACTATCATGTGAGCTGAAAGACACCAAACCAGGCTCCTGGAGATCTTCAGTGGCTTATTGTCTTATCCAGTAGGAATATAGATGTGCTGCCCACGTTGATGTAAGGAATGGTACAATGACTGCTGGGGCCCACAGAGTGTGGAAACCAGAACTCTCCGCAGGACGTGAGGCTGCAAGTTACTTTGGTTTGTGTATCCCCTGGATACAGGCACATTGCTAATGCTTCTTCAGCCTATAAAATCCAGGCAGCATTTTCAGCAAAAAGTCCTATAAAATACCAAACTAGGGAGAAAGAATGGGACAATGGAGTGGACAGAGTGCTTATTCCAGCCTCCACCAGTGGCGTACTCTGTGAAGTGGGGCGTGCTTCTGTAGGCCACATTCATGCTGTCCACTGCAGCGTGTAAGATAATGGAAACAACACCCCTAAGACCACGTGAACGAGGCGTTGTACAGGCACTGTGGATGCGGTACCAAACTCTCTTTTACTCTATCAGTACTTTGGCAGAAGAAGGAATACAAAGAAAAACAAGAGCCTGCTGCTGGGTATGTGACTGAGTGTCACAGGACAAGACAAAGGCTGAGATACTCAATGTCTTCTGTGCCATGTTCTTTACTGACAAAGTGCCTTTGCAGAAAAGAGCCTGCATGTCTCGGTGGGCAAGCTGAACATGCGTGTCAGCAGTATGTTCTTCCTAACCACATGTACAGCTCCATGTACCAAGGTTTTAGCCATTTAGAATTTTTAGGCTGGACCAGACAAACTCCAGCAAAGTTTTTTCTACAATTCTGTTACTGCATAATGAGCCATCAACTCTTAACAGCAGGTGGACACTTAGCATTCTCCTTCAATTTAAGTATCATGAGACATGTAGTCTGAATACAGTCCTTTGCCCTTCTATTTCCCCTCCCTTTCCTTGACCTCTCTTGTGCATTGAGTTGCTGCAAGGTTTGAGGTACATAATCCACAGGGAAAGACTTTATTTACAGATAGAACATTAAGCACCTAGTTACGCCTCTCGGCGATATTGTACAAATAATAATAAAAACTCTTTAAGAATGAAAAAAAGTGAAATTTTGTCCTAGAAATTCTAACTCTAACCAGCGCAAGGCAGGTAATGTGCCCAGTTAGCATCAATATTGTATCGGCACTTCTGCTCAGTGTCATTGTCAATTTCTCCTCCCCCCCAAAAAAATAAAGAACAGTTATTGCGTAGCAGTCAGAGACAACTGAAATACTGATTGGGGTAATAGCATTTGCGAATGGTTACCGTGTTTTTTTCTTGCTCCAGACTAACTTACCTGGTGAGATCCTAAAATGAAGCAGATGATGTGACATAGTACTCAAATCATGACTGAGTTTTTTAAATGAATTACTGAATTCTCCTGATTTTAGATACTAAAAATATAAAAAATATAAGCTAAATTTATTTACATTGTGTATTATAAGGCTTGAATGTATTTTCTCTAAAGAATCACTTCACTACTGGATATTGCAAGTGTCTACAAAAAGATGTGTTCAACAGTGTACTCGGGCCTTCATTTCTGCTAAATTAATTAGGATTCGTGCAAAGTATTAAAAGGCAGCCAAGTTTGAATCTGCAGGCAATAAGACGTACTTGGGCCCAGTGCCACCTGAACGTAGCTAAATTGTGCTCCTAATGCCATTTTGGGTGTGGATATGATAGATTTGTATTTGTACAGCATTGGGTCAGTAACACCTAAACTGGCTTGCCTGGAACCCAGAATATGGTGGGTTAACCTTGACTGGCTGCCAGGTGCCCACCTAGCTGCTCTCTCACTCCCCCTTCTCAACAGGTCAGGGGGGGATAAAATATGATGAAAAAACTCATGGGTCCAGATGGGGCAGGGAGACCTCTGGTTCTTCTACCTCCCTAGCCCGAGTGGTGCAGGAGGATGGGGAATGGGTGTTGTGGTCAGTTCATAACATTTAATCTCTGCCATGCCTTCCTCCTCATGCTCTTTCCCTGCTCCAGCATGGGATCCCTCCCATGGGGTACACTCCTTCAAGAACTGCTCCAGCATGGGTCCTTTCCACGGAAGAACAGGCCTTCAGGAACGGACTGCTCCAGTGTGGATCCTTCATAAGCCACAGCTGCTGCCAGGAGGATGTTCCTGCATGGGCTCTACATAGGCTACAGCTTCCTTCAGGGCATCTCCTTTTGCTGGGGCATGGGGTCCTCCATGGGCTGCAGAGGGACAACTTGCTTCACCATAGTCTTCTCCAGGAGCTGTGGGGAAATTTCTGCTCTGGTGTCTGGAGCACATCCTCCCCCACCTCCTCTGACCTTGGTGTCTGCAGGGCTGCTTCTCTCATATTTTTCTCACTTCTCTCTCACAGCTGCTCTGCAGCATTTTTTACCCTTTCTGAAATACATTATCACAGAGGCACCACCAGCATTGCTGATGGGCTCAGCTTTAAGCAACAGCAGGTCTGTTTTGGAGCTGGATGAAACTGGCTCTGTCCGACATGTGGGCAGCTTCTGGTGTCTTTTCACAGAAGGCACCCCTGCAGCTCCCCCCACTGACAAAGTCTTGCCACATAAACCCAAAACAGGGAAACATGGAGATGAGCCCCTGAACTGGCTCAGCTGGAACCAATATAACCAGAACAGAGCTTCCCACCCAGACCCATGCCTTTCTTAGTCAAAGGACTATGAACTCCCAGTCTCCACCAGTCCTAAAGTAGGAGGTATTTCTGCACCTGAGATACAACAGCTATGCACTCCAGCAGCTGATAGTAAATAAGACTGTATGTTGATGTTTCTCCCTGTGCTCTGCTCGGTCTTGCCCTGAACTGGTGTAACGGTGAGTGTTCACAGAGAGGGTTCAGCTGAACAAAAATAGACCAGATATTTGCTATAGAAGAGTGGGCTAGATTCTTTTCAGACTCATTCAGAATGATTAAAGCTGTTGGCTAAATAACAGTTTGCCAAATACTTCTGAACTGCTTGTCTCTTTGTTGCCTCCATGCCCCTGAGAACAAAGCTCAGGAATCAACACCCACACACAGGGCAGCCTTACAGACAATCTCTGGATTTTGAAGGAATAGAAAGCCTGAAAGAAGAACTGAAACGGACTTTTTTTATTTGTTTGTTTTGGTTTTGGTTTGTTTTGTTCAATTCACACAGAAATTAGACCTGGAAGAAAGGAGAACAGCCAGGGCTAACTTCGCTGGCTCTGAAGCCTGCCTTAAATGGATGTCAGCAAAGGTTTTCAACACCACATCTGATGATAACCACTCATCACAAAAAAACCCCCAAAAACCCATTACTGTCTTACCTCTAAATTAACTCTCACTAAATAGCGCAGATGGTATAAACTCTCACCTACTGATCGGGCTATCACAAATAAGCCAGCAGAAATGGTCTCCAATCCTGACTCTAAGCTGACACTTCCCAGCTTGGCCTCGGGGCTGGATGGGGCATAGACTTTTTTTGTCCTCTGGACCATAAACCTGCTGCCTTGTTTCTCACTTCTCTGTTCTGGCTTCCCATTAATTCTCATCAGGGGTGTTCACTAAATTTCTAAATTTTAAAACCAGTCTGCTGAGGAATTGCATGCCCTTTGCTAACGTTGCCTCTGATAACATTTATGGTCCTCTGAAACAACGGAACAATGTCAGTCTGGTGAGTTTGGAGAACAAAACTTGCAGAGGATAATGGACATTATCGTGCCCTCTTCTGCACAAGATAAGAACATCCACATTACTCTAAAAGCTTTCAGAACAAAAGATAACACTTAGCTTATTTTCCCTCAATAATTTATTTACACATGCATGAGCCATGCGTTTGCCCCTTATCACATAAATATGTACAAACACAAGCAAATAAACAGAAACAAGCAGTTTTATCTCTGGGCTTGGGAGGAAAAGAAGAGATACAGTTATTATTCTTCCTGTTTCAGAAAACCAGTGGGACACCAAAAGTCTGTGAAAATAAGAATCATTCTGTACCAAGACAGAAGCAAAAGAGAAAGAGGAAAAGAAAGGTAATGTATATGTATTATGAATCAGAGAGATTTCAGCTTGATTTTCAAATCCCAAAATATGCTGGCACATCTGCCAGAAATAAATATTTTCTTTTGACTTATAAACCGAACTAACTTCACATGAAAGCAGATATTTCTTTGAAAGAAAAACATGAACACCAAAATGGCACTCTGAGGAGAACTAGGCTCTCATGACACCCAGTCAAACATGTAATTTTCTGATGAATAAGCTCATTTGGCAGACGTGTTTTCTTTCCTCTGATGCTATGTTTTTCTGCCCATGAGTAGGTATTTCTTATTCTTGTTTGTACTCCAAATCTTAGATATATGGGAGTCTGCCCAAAATGTCCAGACAGGTGCTTTCATGATTTCTTTCAACAGGGATGGTTGCTCAGGGAGAATAGGATTCTGAAACAATTCTGACTCTCTACTACCTTGTGACATGGAAGGTGCTAAAACTAATGGTTCACTCTGCTCCTTCTCCCCTCCAAAAGCTGTTACCAGTCAGAGATCTCTAAGGCTCAGGAGGTGTCGAACTGCTCGCTGGTCAAGGCTGAGTGCATACCGGACTTGCACTGCACTGGTCCCTTTTTCTGCTGTTCCTTTCTTCTGGGTCATTCTAATCCTGACCATCCAGGTGCTCCCATCATCCCCTGCCTGCTCTCTATTAAAAGAAGAATACTGTATTGTTCCTTTTTAAGGAATCTTCAGATGACGAAGGTCCATTCAGTTGCCTTTGTGAGGCATCTCAGCTCTGCAGAGATCCAGGTCGATACCCAGTGCTACTCCAGTCTGTGCTGGCAAGACTTGTACCTCACCCGTGCGCATACACATTGGAGGAACAGGGGTCATAGGCTATACAGCGTTATACAATGAGGCTGTGGCTCCTTCCTCTGGCAATGGGAACGTTGTTGGTGCTGGGATGACTCAATTGTCTTCCTGCTTTTGCTGGAAACATTTTGAGTATATGAAAAAAAAATCGGAGGAGCTGATCTGATATCTGATCTACTCCCCTCACACTCTTTATCCTTTTTTATTTTTTTCCCCAGTAACTCGAGTCTGCATTTGCCTGCACTTGTTTTGTCTCTGCCTGAGTGTTTTCAGTTTCATGCCTGGTTGCCTGCCTACCTGAGCACTGCTGAGAGCATGTTTTTCTCTGTGAAAGGAATGCATATGTTTGCCTGCCTGCTTGAACCAGGCACTATTTCTAGGGGGAAAAAAGAACAATTGCTTTTGAATTACAGGCAGGCACTTCTTTCTGAAAATTGTTCTTCTTGTAGACAACAGCTGAGGTTCACTGAGGTGAATGCAAGGATGTGGAATGTATTTTTCCCTGCTCCAGCCTGTCCAATTTTTTTAGGTAAGGAGGGAGTGCAATTTCTTACATAGAGAGAAGGGATTGTTCAGCCACCCTTAGGGTTAGAAGGCATGAAGTTGTGAATGGAGGATTCTGCATCCTTCTATAATCTCAGCTGCAAATTATTGCTTTTTATGCTGGATAAAACAGTCTCACCAAGAGAGTGAGTTTACAGCTGCTTTCCATGGCTGCAGCTTCCCATGGCTGACTATTCTCCTCAGAGGCCTTGAATGCGATCTGTGGCAAGGGTAATTTAAATAAACTTTTTTTTTTTTTTTAATTCGGAGTAAAATGGGTTGTGATTCTACCATCATATCTGCAGCAAGAGGTATCGTGTATTCCTTTTAGCTTTGTCTTATGTTTTTGCTTCTGTTGGGATATGAAATAAGTTCCAGCATTCCTTCCTAAAGGCAGATACTGAACAGCACATTATTTTTTATCTGCAAAACACTGCCAAAATATTGGAAAACAACCATTGGAAACAACATAACCGATGTTACTGCAGAAGCTTAAATCATGGCTGAAACTAAAACCTTTGCAATCACATATGTACTTAAAACACCCTATTCTGAGAAAAGAAAATAGGCAAACCCATGGAGCTAGGAGTCATAAAACTTTTTTTTTTTTTTTAAATCCACTGTACAGACTTCCTTGAAATAACTCCAATAAGAAAAAAAAAAAAAAAAACCCAAACAAAATAAGTGGTTGGTCTTATGAAAGTCTGAAAATTCTCTGTGATTAGAGCTGTATCATCAAGAAAGGCACACAGAATTGAAAGTTCTCAGGTTTCTTATTAGGATTTCACCTAGAGGAATTGTATTTGCTCCTTTTTATTCAGGTTTTTTTTCTGGTATTATCTTCTCTTTCCCTGATCATTTCCCTGATCACTGAAAACTCTAATCATTTCAATTTACTTGCAGGTTTATGCCCTGTAACTAAGCTCTTATCTGATAACAGCTGGCTTTTTCTCATCTTTGTTATCTTCTCCTGTTCCGTAATATGCCGCTGATCTCAATACACACATTTCCTAAACCTGTTCCCTGTTCCTCCTACCCTGCTTTGTGTCACTGTGGATTCAAAGCTGTGAAATGTACCTTTACACTGTGCACATTTACACTGTGTACCTTTACCTGGTGGTCTTGTCTGGTTTTTCTTTTCAGAAAATCAAATGTAGAACACCAACTTCAGGTAAGTCTCTTGAGCAGCATGTGTAGGGCAAATTTTGGTGCTAACAAGAAATTTGGGCTACCACCTTGTGAGGTTCTCCAGCTAATTTTCCTCTACCCTTATTTGAGTGCCTGCCCAAACTGCTCTGTTAACTCATTCAAAGCTGGATCTTTACTGAATTCTGCTAGGAGAATGTCTGAAATTTGTCCAGAGTATATCACAGACATTTCTCTGAAATGACATTTATAAGAATAAAACCCTTCTCCAAACACTTTTCAGGTGATAATAGCAAAGGCTGCTATCACAGACCTCAACTTATGGGCACTGAGAGAACACACCCACTTTGCCTGGCCTCTTCTGCGTAGTGTTTCCTTGAAGAATCAGTGTTCAGCCGTTCAACTTCAGCCACAGGTGACATGATGCCGTTTGTTAATACCGTGCCATCTTCTGGTGGTTGGTCAGACCTGCTCCTTGACTTTTCTATATGTAGATTCAGTGCCTGCTTCCTAAATTAACTTCTTCCTTCATTTTTGTTTCCCTTTGAAGCTATTTTGCATACTTTTTGTAGATATTTTTGGTATTATTAGATATAGTCCTCAGCCAGCATTTTGCCTGGTTAATCCACTCTCCTGAATTAGAAAGAATAAAGTTTCCCTTTTGTTATACGATGAAGTTATTCAGAGTATGTAGAAGTCATTTTCTTAACTGGTACAGGGGCTTTTCCTATTTATAGGGCAGTATTTTTAACTGTAATAAAGAGGTCATTTAGGAAGTGAAGCATTTTGTTGCCTGTGAACATTTTCCTTGAAAAAATGGCAGCTGGGACAGAAACTCTGGATTAGCATAACTTTCTGATGATCTTTAAAATGATCTGGTAAGATCCAGACTCTTCAATGTCACCAGCTAGGGAAAGTGCATCTTTGAAGTATTTTTACCAAGGCTTTGTGAATTTTGTTGTGAGCTGAAAAAAACCTTTTCTGTGTGAAATTTAATAATCCTTATTCTGAGTTCCTTTTTAGCAATTTCTCCTGCTTTTTGCTAATATTGTGAAAGGAAATGTAACATGTTTTCAGTCCCAGATTTATAGCCCTCTGAAGCTGCAGCTCAGTTGCTGGAAGAGAGGTATTACACACTATGATTTTGGATAACATGTCATTTTGATGTAAATTGGATTACTGAATTTATTTTTTGCTTTCTTAAAAAACCATTATTTTCTTCTGTCTACAGACTGTTTCTCTTTTTTCTTTGTGAGAACAGATACCAAACCAATTAACATCATTATACTTGCCAAGAATATTTCATAGTCCTATCTAAGCAGCAGAACATTCTGGGGTTCACCTTGGACACCTGACATCTGAGGCAGCTCTCACTCTTAAGAAGCAAAAATTAAACCATATTCTTAAAAATAAACTCCCGCCAGTCATTCCACAGTGTACCATGCTGTGCCAATCTAACAGACTCATCCCTCCATCTCCCCATGGCATAGAACATCTAGCTCCTCACATGGCCCTAAAGCTCATCCCTTGAGAACTCTGAAAGGTCCTATTTATATTCTATGTATATTGGATTTTAATTTTTGGAAGATATTCTGCCTTAATTTTCATCCCATATGCTACGTTACCTGGCTTGGGGGGGGGTGGGGGGAGGAAAAATCCAACAAAAATGAGCACAGTAATCTTTGTTAGCTTTAGAATCACATTTGCAGTTTCTTTCAAGCCTTCTCTAGGTTTTGTAAATGTTCATCTGAAATCTTCCCAGTTATTAGCATGTCATCCAGATAACAGACAACAGCATTTACCCCCTGCCTTACTTAGCTCATTATTCTTTGAAACACAGCAGGTGCTTTTTCTGTTCATACCTAAATAGCCCCTTTTGTGTGTTTGTCATCAGATTTTTTTTTTTTTTTTTTTAAATAGTCGCTGCACAGCCACCTGCTGCCACTCTTCGGACAAACCTTCTTTGGTTAGCTCCTCTCCATTTGGCACTTTGCAAACAGCTCTTCTCTAGAAATCCAATATTCTCCTGTTTGAGCCAGTGAGTGTTGGCAATTTCCTACTTTGTCTACTGTCCCCCACGAGATAGAGTTTGCTTGTCCCGTTCACTGACATCCAAGATAAGACATGGACTCTGGTTTCCAGTGCAACAAGCTGCCTTTCCACAAGCTTTTGCAGGGCTTCTGGCACAGGTCTCCTCCCGAGAAATGCGGAAATGGTTTTGTCACTAACAGACAACACTGCTGTTATGCCTGTTACTAAACCACGCCTGCAATGAATCCAACTTTAGTTTGAATTTTCCTGGGTTGTTACACAGGTTAGATACTGTCCACTAAAATTTAAGCATAGGGAAACAGTTTCTGCCCACCACTTTCAGTTATGACTGCCTTCAGTGTTAACAAAGTATATTTGTAAATTACAGGAAGACCTACCTGTTAATCATGACTTGTCCTTACACTACCATGATGCAGTGTGCTATATATGCTCATTTTCTACTGTGCACAGCCAGTGCTTAGTTATCCATGGACAGTTTATTTAGTTCACAGATTAATTGTGCCACAGATGCAGAGACGCTGGGCGTGGTCAGCTCAGTTCTGGCAGGGTTATTCATGCAAGCACTGTTCTGTGCAGTTGTTGATAACATCAGTCTCACTGATGGAGAATACAAAGGACCACAGACATCTCCAGCCTGTTCCAGCATGGACAGGACAACCTGTAAGACCAGCCAGGCACAATATGGTTCAAGCAGACCCACATGGATGCATGCAGGAGATGACTCCAGTGCTGTGGTTAGGGGCTTCCTACCAGATTAAGTAGCATGGTGTGAGCACGGCAGCCAGCTTGTGTCTGGTCCTTGGCAAAAGCTTATAAACCCTCAGCAAGCTGTGAAGCTCAATGCATAGGAACTCAATCAGTTCCACAAGTATCACCTTACGATGAACAGGAAACATTAGCTCAAACTGAGGACTGGCCACACCACCCTTGTAATCACAGCTAGCTTACTGGGACACTCCTCTTCAGGTCTGTTGTCCATGTTCTCTGATACCCATCATGTTCCAGTCCCTTACAGGCATCTGCCCTTCTAGCACTAGCTTAGGGTGTAATTCCACAGGCGCTTTGGTGGAGACACAGAGAGCTGACTCAGAGAGTGCACTCGGGTTCAAACATTAATTTCCCGAGTTAGTTGAAACCAGATTACTTAGCAATTTGGTTCATGATTGCCCAATACTTCTGCCAGTGTAATGGAGGCAGTGATATGGAGGTGGAAAAGAAGGGCTGGGGTGAGAGGAAGACTGCTGCTTTTGGGTGTAGCACTGTTCTGTGCAAATTTAAAGTGCTTGCAGAATTTTTTGGCTTGCCAAATACCAGAATACATTAGTACTTTATCCTTCTAGTTGATCTCCAAGATAAAACCACTGATCTATTAAAAAAAAAAAAAAAAAAAAAAAAAAAAGCATTGTAAGCTTTTAATGGTTTCCTTAGAAAATCTACTGTTTTTATCTCAATAAGTTCCAGTGTAAAGCATAATTCTTTAAGGACCATTTGTGCTTCATATCTGGCAATGTTAGGAAAATAACTTTTGTATAGTGGCACCTTCCATACCATTTGTATAAAAATACTGTCAAACCCTGAATCTCTTTTAAAACTTCTCCTATTTGCATTTTATTAGCATTTTACATTTACTGAGTAAAAGACTCAATGCAAACAGTTTATTTTTGCTCTTACTTTTTACGTCAAGATCCAATCTTTTGCCAGTTTTCTGTTTTGTGTTTTGCCACATGCAGAGAAGTTAAAAAGTAAATAATCCAATGATTTTCATAATAACAGGTTCAGAATATGGCTTTATTTCCTTAAGATGCAATACATCCAAAAACGAAAGGCAAATAACAGAGAGGAATAATTTATCCTCCCTTGCTGCAGGAATTGTAAATCATTACTGAAATTAAGGACTAAGTCTTGATCACATGCTTATTATATCCTTGCTTTACAAGAGAAGAGCAAATCCTTGACATTTAAAGCAGAGCTGAAAGTGGGAAGCTGAAATCGTTTAATTCTTGGTGAAAGTGCTTTCTATGCAATTACTCTTTTGGTCCAGTGGAATCACTAAAGGATAATTTTATAGATGTACCACCCAAACTTGTTATGCTTTCTAACTCCCATATGAATATTTTAAATCTAGAATCAAAATCTCCTTCTAAACTTAGAGAAAAAACAACTACTGAAGGGAGGTTGAAAAATGTGGGATTTATAAATTCTATCTAGGTCTCATTTACAGTGGTAAAAATTAAGAAGTATTCTCATTTCTGCAACATACAGCTGGTAAGGAGCTGGCAGTGGAGAGAGCGACGTAACTGCTTTATGATTCTTTTTCTCTGGGCTACCTTATGTAATCCCAAGCAAGAACAAAGCTATGAGCTATATTTATTGATGACAAATCTGAGTCAGTACTTTCTCACACCACTGTAAAAGAAGTATGATTCCAGAGGTGTTGCATTGATCTAAATCCACAGGAAAATCAGATTCAGGTCTCACTTTATCATTTGAAACACTGCTCAATTTGGTGCAGAGATTTCTTACCTACTTTCAGCACAGTAATTAAAGGATGACAAAGGATGGTGATGCCTGTTGCAGACTGACCTAGGCAGCTGTGATTTGGAAATGAAAAACTGGAAGTACTGAGTGGCAAAGAGTTAGCAACAGTACTGAGGGGGGGAAAAAAAAAGGGAAAGAACCAGAAAATAGAGCAGACAATCAGTGAAGGTTAGGCAGAAACAGAATCCTGATCAACTAGGAAGGGATGGGGTGAGCTTCATCAAATAGAAAAATGTATGTGCCATGGAATAGAAGGGTAGTAGGAGTTAGAAGCTTGCATCATTTTACAAAGCATTTTCTGAACCTATGTGGTGAGTATGTATTTGATGAAATATATCATTGCTTGTATTTTCATACAGTCTCCTTTTGGGTAGATCAAAGGAATCTGCTCTTTGCCCTTGAGTTTTTAACTAAAATGTTGTCTTGCGGCAGAACTACTTGCTAAGGAGCAGGGTTAATGTCACAGCTGAAGGGTCAGGAAAGTGTTATTCTCTCTGTCATTTGTGACCTTCTGTCTATGCAGCATGAATAAAACAAGTGAGAGGAGAAAACATCCAGCTACATATGGCTGTTTTCTCTTTCTGAAGGAAATCAACTGGAAGACTTTGAAATCCACAACCGGCTGCCTGACGTATGACAATTGATAGATATCAATTGTCATTATTAGATTGAATGCATACAGAATAAAGAGGATGAATACCTATATTTGCCTGAATATAATCCCAGGCCCATTATCGTCAGCAGAAAAATCACCCACCACTTCAGGTCCTTGTAGACTTCTTAACCCCATAGCAAACAACTGAAACCACCATTTCTCTGTTTTTTTAATATGTGCTCCAATTGCTGGACCTCTAATATGTTTAGATGTTTTCAAAAGACAGTTTGATTATGGATTAATTACAGAACTTGTTAGAGAAAAAAAAATCAGCAAAGTCATCATAGCTACGTGCTATGTGTAAATGAAGTGCATTTATTTCAACGTGACTGGAAATGTTAGCTGTGCTCCAGGTGTGGTCAGATCATGTTTCAAAGCTAATACGTAGGAATTATAATTAAGTTTACAGGTAGTGCACTGACCGAGTACACTTAACAGACAAGGCTCATTTTTAGAAAATGGAGGTGAGGGGATGCTCAATCTCCATTCACAAAAGCCATTGATTACACTGATAGTTCAACAAAAAATGGCTGACAAATTAATGATTATACTCTCACTACAAGACATACATGAAAATGCTATTTAAAGTATATGGACTGCTGATTTGTTTATGTACCCCAAAATATAACTTCTCGATATGTCTGTATGACACGATAAAATAATTTTTTTAATTATTTTTTATTTTTCCTAAGAGATAAGGTTGCAGTAAAGGCCATGGAATATATTTCATATTGTATTAGCTTTCTAAACGTACATATTTAGAAGAACTGGACAAGCTTTTGGTCATGGACACCTTAAAGACATTTCAGACAGTCTGCTCCACACAGAATGAAAACTACCACACACTATTTAAATGGACGGTGTTACAACACCAGCTCCCGGCCCACTCATCACCAGTTCCAGCTGCCCAAGACTGATGCCATTATGAGCAGAGATTAAATGCTCATATGAATCTTGACTTTCTACAGCATCCAGGCTTTCTTATTTGAAATCCAGGACCAGTGAATGGTTTCAGACTAATTGCTTCCAGACGTTTTCTTTTTTGAGAAGTTTCAGGCAGTGACAGTTCTAAACTGCAGGAATCCTTTTTAGAAGCTCTTCATTATAAAACTTCAGCATCTGTGAACCTAGTGGTTCGTTATATTTTCAAACATTCAGAAACAAAGAGAAGAAGAGCCTGTATGTGAAATTTAAAATTGTCTGGTTACCATGGCAAAAATGTATATGCATTAGCATTCCCAGGAAAAACAGTAATCCATTGATTAGGGCATATGCTATTTTTTATTTCTTATCTGTGATATTTTGGAACATGTCTTCCTTCCAGCAAAATAGATTGCATTCATAAACACTTAAAGAATTATAAAGTAACCTCATATTCTGGCAAAATATTTTTAAAAAACAACTGTTTTGTGATACTTGTACAATGCATACCAGTATCTCTTCACTAAAAAAAAAGGAGAAAGCATTCTCTGTGAAACCTGGAGAATCTGTGGAGTTCATTTAATTGTAGAGTAACACTATAATTTACAAAGGAAAGTACAGGGGTCTGTAAAACACAGTGCAACTGCAATTAAAAGCTATGGATAAAGGTCTTAGATAAATAAAGGAGGTATTATTAGAAGTATGGCACTGAAAAGGTCAATTGGTTCCTATTTAGTTGATAAAATTAAAAGCCAATGCATCTGATTCATGCTGGCATAGTTCCACATTTTTCATGGAGTTGATGGTGGCATGATAAAGGTCAGGAAGTGTTACTGCACACCAGGTTTTTGAAAAGGCATTGATACCAAAAATGCCGGATGACAACAAATTTTTGAAAATAACTCTTTTTTGAATAAGCAGAACGGAAATGAAAGCTTACCCTGAAACGGTGAATTGAAGGGTGTTACAGACCAGTAGGACAACCAACTAATTATTGATATAAATTGCTGCACAAATTAAAAGAGATTCAGTTGAAGGAACAATGCAGAGAAATTGGACATTCTGAAGAAGAGAGAAGTCCATTATTATTCCGTGTACTCTGTGTTGTTCAGAACAACACTGCTGAAACATCTTGACAGATGTGGTACACCTTTGAAGAAACAATCCTGCTCTCTCCTTATGAAGTACTTATGCAAAAGAAGAACTCCTCTCAGGAACAGTTGATCTGTTTCTTAGCTAGCATGACAAATTGTGCTCTCATCAGACTCATGCACTTCTAATTTGCTGGCGCTAACATGGATTGCAGAATTAAAATGGGAGCAGAATATGCCTTCTCTGTAACTGCTTTTTAAGGCTCTCTTCCTCTTAATTGCCCACCCTATTGTACATTTCATAAGTTCATAAGCACACTTTGTTTTTCATGCAGCTTAGTTTTTGAAGCCTAAGAAACTCTAAAACTGAAAAGCACTTTGGTTGTTGAAATCCAAGAGGTGCACCAAGTCATCTCCCACAGAATGCATTATTGGTAATGAATATTTTGGTAATGAAGAAGGGCATAGCTTATTGCTCTTGAGTTATTTTCTTGGATTATTTCTTTTTAAAGTGAATTTATAAATCATTAAAGAATCTCTGAATGACAGCTTTGCTTTCCATTGCTATTTACAGAACAGGTACAAAGGTGCACTTCTTTGCTGCAGCCTTATGCTGAAATGTCTTACCCGAAGATGGGATAAAGTGGGGTACTAACTGGAGACACATGCGTATTTTACATAACTTTTCAACCATCGTAAAACTGGGAAAGAATTGGTATTTATTAACACCTGCTGCCAACATCTCAAGGAGATCATTACCTCTAACCAAAACAGAACTCAAAGTATCTGATAATTCAGTGTATTCCAGCAAATAAAATCATGTGACATCGATACTTTAAAAATATCAATATTCATTTTATTTAAAAAGTTTAATATTTAAGATAAATATTTATGTTACATATATATTTGGAATAAATTAAGTAATGTTGTCCTGTGCTCAGGTTCTCTATCAATCCCCAAATCTATGAGCCGTATGGTGCTCATGTGGACGTGTTATTTAATTTAGTGTCTCAAAGTCCAGGTATCCTATTACTTGTTTTTAAAAACCTATTCTGTTTGCAGATCAATTTTAACAACTTTTTTTCCCTTCATTCTCATCAAATATCTGAAAGGAATAACTTAGGAAACCTTTAAGATCTATTTGCCACCTTCTGATTTTTGTGTCCTGTCTCAAATTTCACATACTGTTATTTTCTTTCTTTCTTTCCTTCTTTCTTTCTCTCTTTCTTTCTCTTTCTTTCTTTCTTTCTTTTCTTTCTTTCTTTTATTTCTCTCTCTCTCTCTTTCTTTCTCCCTTTCTCCCTCTCTCTCTTCCTGGGGTGGAAGAAGATCAGGCAGGGTGAAGTGCTGCCAACACAACATTAACCTCTAGCAGCTGCCACCTTAGTGACCTATAGCAAAAGTGAGGAGGTGTCCTGAAAATCGTTACATTCCTTTATGACCTTTTCAATTTGCTGAGACAAGAATGATGTTGGCATGCAGCACAGTCCCGTCCTAAGGTTCCCACTAAATGGTAGGCTTTTCTGTTACTGGGACAGTTTTATCTACTTCTTCTGCTTATAGTGCTTCCTTTGTGAAAAACATCCTTTCTTTCTCTGCTTCCAAAGAAACCAGCCTGAAACTACCTGAAAAAGAATCTACTTTGCTAAGTCTTTTTTCCTCTGCCTCTGTTATATAGCCTTTTTCATCAGAGAAGGTACTGCTACTGGCAAGCTGGAGGAGCACTGCCCAGGGGCTGTTCTTGTTTCACATGAAGGTAACAGTGAAGCTCTGGGAACAAAACTTCTGGCATGTTTGGTAGGCTTACTTTTTTAGAGCCTTTGCTAGTAGATCTCAGGAACAGGAAGATGATAAGTGATGAAAGGAGCTCAGCCAATACTTCAAATGTTACCAGTGTTAGAGTTCTGTCCTAACGTGACAATGCATCGAACCGGAGAAGGCACTTTATTGCTCACTTACTTGCTCCTGGCTTTAAATACCTTAGTTAATAGGAAACTTGGACGTATATGCTTAATTTATTGTCCTGCTACTGGAAATTAAACTTTATTAAGCATAGTGAAACAGTTACAGCTAAGCATGCTTGACTTTTCTAACCACGGCTTGCAGAGCCCTTGGTACTGTCAAGGCCCTAAGGGCACCAATGGCCTTTCTTGCCTCCCCACGCACTGCCATGGTCCAAGGTCCCCCTGGGGTTGTCAACCTTGCCCCAGAGATGCCAGAGCAGGGCTGGTCTCCAGCTCTGCCCAACCATGGGCCCCACCAAGCTGGAGCCACATCCTGGCCTTGGCCCATTCCCACCCCCATGGAGGTGCTCAGTGGGTTGGGGTTGGGGCTGCTCCTTGTTTCTCCCTGGTCTGCCCTAACCCCTTAGGGCAGGAACCTCCAGCCAGAACCCATCCCACTGCCCCAGCAGTGGGACAGACCCTGGCTGGGGACCCTGCCCAGCCACCCTCTGGAGTCTCTGCTGTTTCCAACGGAAAGCATAAGTTACTTGTACATATAAATTTTAAGTTTGACAGACAAAGTACTGAAAAGGGGGAATAAGTGAACCAGTGAACACGAAACAAGTGCAGTTATCCCACATGAAATTGGCCCAGAAGACCAATTCCGGTCTTGCTCACTTCTGGCAATTCTGATTTGCAATGACCCTACATCTTCACAAGAACAGGTTTGCAGATATGCCTGTATTGTCTGCAAAGGATGGGTAGTAAAATTAAAGATATTCCATTGAATATCTTTATTGTGAAACCTGGAGCTGCTATAAAATATTTCTACAAGAAGCTGATCATGCTTTACAGAGAAATAACAGAGAAACGATTATACGTGGAAGATAAAATTAAATGATGTGGTATTCATATCATCACTTATTTCTGAAAAGACCATAATTTTAGAGGTGATGATAATGGCACTATATTTTCATTGATTAGCTGCATCTGTTCTGGTTCTAAGTGGCATGTAGAAAACATCTTCTACTAAAGATAATCAAATGCCTATCTGATGTCAATGAAGTTGGTTTACTTCCACTCTGTGGAGCTAGACTAGCCAACAAGAGCATCAAAATCATTAGAGGCATTTTGATTATGAATTACAAAGAACTTAATTTCTTAGTAATCGCTTGGAATTTCTTGTCTAAATTTTCTGAATGGTGAATTCTGTATTTTGTCTACTAACGCACTGAATCCAAAGGATCTAGTTTGAAAAAAATTCAGAACAATTCTGAAATAATGAATTTTGTTGCTTATGCTTTTTTTGAAAACTGTGATTGATAATAGTATTATTAATGACTTCTTCCCTTCCATGCCTAAGAAGGCATTCCCTTGATTAAAACACATTCCTATGTATTCTAAGAATTCTGGGAAAAAACAGTTATGTGTAAAATTTATTTCAAGTATTTTAAATTCCTTCCTTGTTTCTAATGATGAAAAACTGCAGCGTTATACATTGTGACAAAGACATAGGATGAAGGATAATTACAGAATGTGTTACTACCATTCAAGTGTGAAATCTTCTAGGCTGGAAAAATGCATGCTTTTAGATAGTAAAAGAGACACCAGTTAAATGGATAACCTTGATGCAAAGAAAAATTCTGAACACGTCTAGTTCTTCACCAGGTATTCATCTGAGAATGCCCCTGTCTACCACACTGGTTTTTATTCTGTATGGGTTTTTGCTTTTTCAGCACAATGATACTCTTTTAAGAAGAAATACCCTAAAGGTCAAATTATTGTTAAAAATTAATCCTTAGCTAATATATTTTTAAGTAGGTGGGTTTTAGGCAATTTTTATTATACAAGTCCTGAATTCTTTGCTAAACTACGCGTTTTACCTTGTCAAGGAAGCATTTTATTTTATTTACTTGACTAACAGTCATGTGTGAATACTTAGATGATTTAAAATACATATATGTAAAATCTATGCAGCTATGATATTTCACTTGAAATTGCACTTATTTCTCATAGTTCATTACACAATCCACAAAGATAATTTGTGAAAGAATATTCACTTAAGGTACACAAAGCTTTTAAGCAAAAACAGACTCACTGTTACCCAGTAAAAAATAAAATCAAAACCCCACTAACTCATTCAAAGAAACAAATAATTTTTTAGATAAATGCATTTGCATAAGAAGCTGCTAGAAATCAAGAGGTTTGTCAGCTACTCCCATGAAAATGTTCTGTAAGTAAAATGCATTTTGCAAAATAAAAATTAATATCAAATAGTTAAGAATGTCACCAAAACACAAGTATGACCTTTTCATATAGCTGATCTACAGTGCAACAAGATTTCTGAGTTACGTGCTGTCCATGTCATAGACCCCCGCAGGCTAGGACACTTTTTTCTTTTCTCATTTGTATCATGTTTATCCCACTTATCTTTGCTTACCCCAAGTTATAAGATCAGTCACTGCTGCTTGTATTTCAGTGGTGGTACCAACACTGATGGTAAGTTACTCTCACAACAGCTTCTCATTTTCTTCCATGCTCTACAATACGTGTACCTTCCCTGCCAGACTCTAACTGAACTGTCTTTCAGCACTATCTGTTTCTGCTATTCCACCCCCTCCACCTTAGGAGAGAAAGAGAGAGAAGAATGGGAGGAAACATCCACATGATATTTGGAATTATAAGAGAAAATTTATATTTAATTTGAATTTTCAAAATATTTGATATTTCATTCACTCCGTGCAGAGCCAACATGAATTTACAACCTGCAGCAAAGGTGCAGATAACTGCATGACTTATGACCCATGTAGTATCACTGATGTCATTAAGAACACTCAGTAGTTAAAATTAATATGAGTACAGTTTTGAAGGACTAAAGCACTTTATAGCAACCTATTCTGAGCAGGGATGTTCTTTTTACTCAAATGACCCTTTCTAATTTCCTACCTAAATATTAAACAGACGAGTAATTCCTTATAAATACAGTTCTTTCTTAGGAAGAGATAGTATTAGCCCAATCTTGGTGAGACTCAGAAGCCAAAAGATTCACATAAGAACTTGGGTAATTGAGGTTAGTCCTTGGAAGGACCCTCTTTTTCTGTCTGCTGCAAAGGGACCCGAGGGAGACCAGACTTTGTGAAAAAACACATCTATTGTGCAGAACCACCAGGCTCAACATCTGAGTTTTTTCACAGGCTCCTTCATTGATCTGGAGTGTTACTGAACCACAAGTACTGCTTAGTCCACTATGCCCTCTTCTTGCACTTAGAGCAGTTCAGTGGGACCTCTGCAAATTTTGGGGTTGTGTTATTCCTACCAGGTTTCTGTCAACAGAATGTCTTTAAAGAACAGAGCAGCATACAATTATAGCTTATTACAGCTGCCTTCCTCTGTTTCGGAAGATTTTTTGAGAAATAAATCTTTTAAAGATCCCATATGAAACAATCTGTTAGTCAATTAATATAAATAGGAATGGAAATTATATTACTGTAGTATTTTTTTTGAATAGTAAAAGTGTTCCATAAAAACTTTGAATTCCCTGGGTTTTTAACTAATTTTATTTCAGCTTTATTGGCAACAATGTTGCATGCATATGCAACACCTTTTCCTCCTGCCCTTGAGGAACAAAAGCTGTTAAAAACATTATGAAGAAAGCTTTATGACTTAAATCTGTTTTCTCCTACTGTTACACTGGCAAAATACTCTATAGTAATAAATTATTTAGTGAGGATTTTCATCAATTTAGAATAGCAAAAATGCCCCAGTATATCATGTAAACCATAGTTGTGCATTGTTGCAGAAAGCAAGCAAAAAATTCAAAGTACATATTGAAAATTCAGACTGTATTGAAAATAGAAAGAGTCAAATAATAACAGTCTGCACCTATCTACCAATTGCTTGGAGTAGAAGTTACAATCAGTTGTAACTCAAAACACTGGCAAACTCATATTTTAAACTGAATGTCAGGAGAGGATAAGCAATGGATAGGAGGATGTAATTTAAGAGTAAAAGCTGTATTCAGAGAAGAAACTGTGTGGGGGGGGTAACGTCACACTTCAGCAGAGCTGATTAGGAATCCATGGAATTTGACAAGACATTCCAGTCATTGCTCAGGGCAAGAGGAAATTTTGTCACCTGTCAATGAGTGCCTTTCATTTCAATATGGTCAAAATTTCCATCCTAATATGAGATTTGAGGCCCATCACCTCTTACTTCAGTCTCAAAGTAAATTATATGTGAAATTGGAAATGTTGCGTTCCCTAAGCTGTGACGTATTATGCCTTGTGATGGAGCTCCTTCTCTGCCTAATTTTTGGGCAGAAAAAGAACGCACTTATATTTAAAATGTTTACAGATGTGCTTAGTTTTAAAATACAAGTTCTCTCAATTTCTTTAATGGGAATAAAAACCTCTTCCACATCCACTCGATTGCTGTCTCTTGAAAGTATGTTTATATTAGAAAATGCCATGAATTAAACTCCATCCTAGGATTTGAGGCTGGCCTGTAGCCAGGACTCTCCTTAAAGGAGTGGTAGAAATAAAATATATAGCCTCTACCATTTAGGAATTCCCAAACAACTACCAAGTACTGCCTCTGATGTTGTATATCTTCAAAGAATTCTCCACCTCACCTCCTTACAACAGGGAAGAGTCTGATATCCTCCAGCTCTTTGAGACTCGTACAACAAAAGAAAGGAGAATCAACAGGAGGAAGTAAGTGCCTTCCCCAGTAGGATCCTCTTTCTTCAGACTGACTCAAAATGTGCACAACACTGAGCAAACACTAGAATTATTGAATTGTATTTTAATTTTGGTTTTCTAAGAAATGAAATGTTTGCCACAGTCCAATGTGTTCATTACTGGGACAGGA
Organism: Bucorvus abyssinicus; assembly: GCA_009769605.1. NCBI lineage: Eukaryota > Metazoa > Chordata > Aves > Bucerotiformes > Bucorvidae > Bucorvus > Bucorvus abyssinicus. The sequence continues at coordinate 25,324,351 of CM020025.1, forward strand.
AGCCAGTTATCTCACTGACTTGACTTCAGTTTACAAACCTGAGAGAATAACATTGTTCTGTAGAGAGTTTGTTGTGGCAGCCATGTAGCAGAAACTTTAAATTTCTCCTTGAAAAGATAACTGTGTTGGTTTAGTTACAAACGTTCTAGCTCATGTTACAGACACCACACTTCAACGCCTGTGGTTCTGACCTCTTAAGGCACTTCATGAGAACCCAGATGGTCTGGTTCAACTTCTCAGCTTTATATACAATTCTTCAAGGCTCAGCACTGTTGAAGGGTGAATTTCCATTTGTCTCTGTTGTTAAAACCTCAGAGGAGTTTTTGCCTTCTGACTCGACACCCTGAGACAAATAGTTTTGAGCCGAGGAAAGTTGTGTCACTTATTCCCAGCAAACACAATGACGTTTCAGATGTTCCCCTCTATTGAAAGACTCTGTCCTCCATGTGAGTGAGAATTAATGTGCTTTGGGCATTTCAAATCAATTGTTTCTACTTTTAAAAGCTTTGAATGCAAACTACAAAAGTAACTCTTCATTGTCTGGTATTCTGAAGTCAATTTTGCTGACCACACCAGAAAGTGTGTGAGAAAAACTAATTCTGTGATACTGGATTTTTTGTTTGTCAGTGTAAGGGTCTTCTAATTTCCAGAGATGCTGCAAAGTGATTACAAAGTGATTACAAAGTGTTGTAAGCTCTTCTAGGAAAATTGAAAACAATAGCTGTTTATAAGTGTATGTTGCACAAAAATATAACGACTGACATAAGTATTTCTAGAAAAAGAAACAAGCAAGCGAACAATACTCTTCTGCCCTCCTCTCTTCTGTAATCTGTAACTAATGCATACAGTGTTTTTAACTAAGACAGATACTTCTGAATATAAATTTGTAAATGAGGAGCAAGCTTGATTTATGGAGGAATTACTTAATGTTCTGTATTCACAGTCTATTTCTTCTCTGTAAGTTAGTTTTGGAATGAAGCACACACCATAACTTTGATGTTATTGTTGTTCAGCCTAGCTGTTGGACAGTTAATTTGCTATAAAATCCCCACTATATCATTGTTATTAATTAGGGTAGCCCTGAACTTGCCTTTCAAAAGCTATTAAATGCAAATGTTTAGCCACATAAAAATATAAATGTTAAGTTCTTCAGTAGAATAATGCCGTGAAAGAATTAATACAAAGTAATTAAATCTTCATTGAAATGAATCCACTTTAGCAAGTGATGAACCTAACTCATGGGATAAAAAAAAAAAAAAAGAAAAATACTATGTCAATTGACAATAAAACCAATCTTTTGTGCCTTAAAAAATTATAAAATTATAGTCTTAGATTTTAAGAGGCAAGGTTTATCATTTGTTCCCATTTTGTACAGCAGCTCATTGAATACTAGTCTGGATTCGGGTCCTCCTAGCTCATCAGTCAACAAATAATAATAAGTATACATTAAGGTAAGTGATAATGGTAGTCAGAGAATATGTGTTTGTGATCTATGTACCCTTGGAACCAGAAATACCAGTGTCAATTTGAGGAATTCATTTGAATTATTCTCTGTCAGGAATTTGGTATGAGATTAACATTTTTTAAGTAGCTACAGAGAATTCCTGTAATGAGAGCTGGAATAGTAAGTGAACATTTAATTCACTGTGGTTGTAAAAAAATTATAGGCAAATACGTTACTGATGAAGATGTCACATCATTTAAATGGGAATTACATTTGTTCTAGGTGTAACATGTTGCAGCTAATACAAGAAAAAATTAAGAATAAGCTATGTATCAGAGAAAGATGTTTAAAAAAAGAGGTTTATGTACAATAGCAACAGAATGAAAAAGACCTACCAAGTGGAAAAAGAAAATAAATTCATACTCAAACAAGTCTCGGCAATGCCAGCTGCCTCTGAGAAAGTTTCATGGAATAGCCATAACCATTTATGGGATTAAAATACAGCTAACATCATTAAACCTTAGTCCTTTGCCGGGAACCCAGTAAAAACTTGTGAGCTATGCTAAGTACTCCTGGCACAAATATTATACAGCTAACATATATTGAACTGTTACAGATGAATATCTCCCCCTCTTCTGTTAACATGACCTCTTGAATTTGGTTTTCATTTCGTTAGAGTACAACACATTTTCTATCAATTTTACACTAAGAGAAAGGTCACCTCTCAGTGTGGCCAGGGCTCTGCAGGGGAGGCGCATATGTGCATATTCCAATTCTCTAGTTCTCTCTGTGCAATCTTCTAGTTGCGCTCTCTGCCCAGTTTTTCAAGCCAAGATGGCCTGTTTCAAGCCCTTGCTGGGAAAGGAAACAACAGGCAGTTTATGTTGCTGTAAATTCCATTCCAGCAGATTTTCAGACCACACACCTACACCTGAATACATGCCAAAGAAGCCAACAAATGTTTTGACTGAAGGCAAGGAGGAGACTTGTAGAGATAAGAAACTTTTAAGAAGTTGTTTAGGAGAGTTTTAACCTCTGCTACTCTAATAAGGGGAGAAAACAGTTTTTCTGAACTCTTCTTTCACTTTATGATTAGTGCATGATGATGGCCAACTCACAGAAAATAATTCTAATGATCATATTGGAGGTTCATGACCAATATATCCCACCTACCTTGTTAAGAAAAAATCACACCACTGGAGTAAATGTGTTTCCAGTTGGCTGCTCTGGTCACTGCAATTCTCAAACTTACTAAATATTGGAGCAATTTGAATTATATTTCAATCAATGAATTGGACACTAGTTGTCCAAATTTTAGTAGTAAAAAAATAATTTAGACACCCTATTTCCTCTCTCCTATTGCATCAATTCCTTTCAAGATATAGAAAAATATGAAATATTTCTCCAAGAAACATGTGTTTCTTTAAGAAATACCTTACTATACCTTAGTAGTACTATTTCAAACAAATGATCAAGGAAGACATAATTGCACTGGCATAATTATCTTTTTCTAAGGCATAGTTAGGAATACAATCCTGAGTAAGAGTTGATGTATAAATGACCAGTGTCCAATAGGCCCAGCAGCTTACACAGATTCTTTTTACAGCAATTCTCACTTTGATTATGATGCCTCATTCATCTTATCAAAATTAGGAATCATTCCTCTTTCGGGTTTTGGTTTTTTTAAAAAGCTGACTACGCCATTTTGGAGTAAATTAATTACAGTTTAATGACACGCTGCAGGAAAAAGAGAGTATAGTGAATTTACAAAGTATTCTTACTGTATGAATTCAAACATTGATAGTTTTCCCGATAAATGTATAGAAATGTCTCAGATACAATTTTTTGGTCAGTCATGCTTAAAATGTAAGAAAATGTATGGGCGGGAACAGTTGCTAAACTTACAGTTATAAATAGGTAATAGGGGTAGATAAAAACTAGATTGATTTTGACTGAAATGAGATATTATGTTTGAAAATGTTGGAGAAGATGAAAAAGGAATCAATATATAACCTGAATTAAACCTGAAAAATGATATTGAAGTATTAAATTCATTTCATGTTTGCATAAAATGAATAATTTTTTTTTAAAAAAATAAAATAATAGGTAAATTAAAAATTTCATTTTGGAATAAATTTATTTTTAAGAACTGATGAAAAACAATACTTGCTGGTTTGGAAATTTACACCCCACATTTTTGAACTGCATTTTTTCCTAGATTCAACTGAATTTAGAGAATAGCTCTAGGCTATTTGAATTTGCCATTCATCAAAACTTCATTTAGAAAAAACTTTGCTGATAATTGTTCACAATTCCTCATGAAGAAAATGATCATTCATTTAAAACAGTTGCAAAAACTGTAGCTTACAAACTGAAATCGTGGTTGGTAATTTTAGCTGCAAAACTACTTTATTTTAATCTGTTCTAGAGTGTGCATCTGGTCTGACCAATAAAGCAGACCCAAAAGAGAATTCTACTGAATGGGATTGTGAAACACATGGAAACCTCCAACTCCAGTTGTCTGCTTACCCTGGTTACAAACAATTTAATTCAAAATGCACTCAAATACAGGGAAAATCCAGAAGCATGCCTATCCCCATGTAATTTAACAATTGGAAGACCAATTCTGGCATGGTGTGAGGAGAGTTTGGGGACAGAAAATAAACGGGTTTTCACTGAGCTGAGCCACGCTCCAGTGTTGAACTGAAACCATAAATGTGCCTTTCTTCCACAGGGTGCGACAAACAATAGTGAAGCAGCTAGCTAACTAACTAGCTAACCAACTAGCTAGCAGCTACTCTTAGTCTCAGCATAGGGCTGAGGTGTCTTTCAGTCATTATTCAAAGATAGAAGTTCTATACGATCAAGAAAGAGTAATGTTTCTTATGGGTTAAACACAAACCCAAAATGTTACACTCTAAAAATTATACAGAATTCCAGTGTATAAACCTATAATTCCTCCCCCTTTTTTTCAGTTTCAGGTGGAGTCAGATATTCTTTTTTTTAGTGGGAGAGGTGGGAGAAGGAATTGACAAACCTAATTGCTAGCAGAAGCTGTTGCACTTTTGACCACTATGGTTCAGACCACATGGTAAATAAAAGGTGTCTCTATGGAAGCCTGGGTTAATAGTGATTATTGTCTGAAACATTTTAGTGCTTTAGCAGGGCCTATCAAATCAGAAAGTCTAATATGAGGCTGTAACCTGTAGGAGAGTGCTCTCACAGAGCACAGAGGTGCCTCATTCAGTTTGCATAGTATATTGTTTGAAAGCTCTGGATGCCCAGGGAGCCTTCCCTACAGGGTCTTCCCCTTTGCATTATTCCTTAAATTCAGCAGTGAATTGGATGCTTTCAAACCAGCATGGGCTGATCTAAGAAGCGAATAATCTGTTTCCTCAATAGAGAAGGACTTTATGAAGACTTTCTTGCTATAGCAAAAGTTGAAAACCTTTTATTTTTCAGGCAGGAACAAAGGGAAAACGGATTCCCCACACATCCATATTTGGTTAAGCATCCTAGTCCATAGAGAGAGAGAGCGAGTGAGCTGCTGCACATACCAAAACCTTTCTTCAGCTTTTAATTCTAGCCCTTTCTGCAGTAATTTCTTAAAACACCCTGGGTGCCCTTTCACCTGTTGTTTCTCCCAGAGTTACTGACCGTCAGTGAAGTTGGCTGAAACCTGATGTGCCAGTGAACCCAGCCAACAATTTTAAGCGGCATTAGCTTGCTCTATGGTCTCTCTTGGAACTGCTTGCCTGCTGTGACAGCTCCTCATGCAGACAACAGTAGGAAATCATGTCAACCAAATTGCTTCCATATACAAAAACTACGGGATTTTTTTTTTCATGTCATTTTATTTGAAAATTTACCATTCGGAAAATACAGGGATGAGAGCAATTAATGTGTGAGGCCATAGGCTGTCATACTCTGCTGAAATAACTCTGACAGTTGATGTTATTTCCCCTGTGGTTTCTTGCACCCTCTCTGCTGCAGGAGGTTACTATCTCTGAAACCAAGTTGCTGGGACACAGCAGGTAAGTGCTCTCGGTGCGCTCCCTGGCAGCTTACCCAAGCCTCTGCCACAGCAGTTTGAATCAGCCTGCCAGACCCCGCACAGAGCTAGCTGAGCACAGACGTATATTCTGTCCAGTACTGAGGGTGATCATGTCACTGTCAGTTCCTACGTAACACCTAGGGACAGGGACGTCAGACCTAACTGTAGCCTCTTGGCAAACACATGGCCTCACTTTTGTATAACTACCACCATCCTGGGCACACCCTGGATATATCCACCAGCATCTGACTCGGAAGAAGTGCCTTCAGTATATTTTGAGGAATCATCTAAAAAGCACTGTGCTTCACCATTTGCACTTAACTTAGATTTATCAATCATGCTGATAATTTCATTTGCCTGTCTTACCCAACCTCAGATCATGTATCTAATCCAGCAGCTGCTGAGAAGCTGTGAGGAAGCTGTCCATTTCCCTGTTGGATTCAAACACTAACGACTGATGAGCAAATTCTGCTTATCTCCCAAATGAAAGGCAGTCACCTGCATATGTAAAATAGTTAAACGCATTTGGCTCAGGACAGTGGAAGTATCTACTGTGGAAGTAGTAGAACTTCACAGAAGTAAACATGGCATGACAAGAGCAAGGAAAAATTCCTGGGTTTTAACTTCAGAAAACTATTTAGAAAACTGTTACCATTTTTATGTTCAAACTATCAATTCCAGTTCAGAGTGCATGATCATCCATAGAATAAAAAAGCACATTAACATCAAAGTGCAGAGAAGGATGCATTTCTGGTAAAATGAACATAAGCAACATAAAAGGATATACCAACCAAAGTATCTTGAACATATCAGGAGAGTAATATTTACCATTTTTTCACGGCTTATTTTTTATGAGCTTTGACTCAAAAGATCAAACATGAATTCTATTAGTGAGATCAAATATTCTATGTTAATTATTCTGCCATTTGCTAGTAACAAAAGAAAACTAATATGAATGTGCTTCTGAAATGTAAAAAGTAATGTAAATTAATGTATAAAGAATATCACAAAGCACTGCAGCTAATAAAAGATCAAGCTTACTAGAAAGCCAGTAGCAGACTTCAAGGCAATCTGCTAAATGAAAAAGCCACTTAGTTTAAAGTTAATAGAAAGTAGTAGGTAAACAGTCTAAAATGCAAACAGTGACAACTTTACAGAGAAAATAGGTTAAATGACTTCTCTGCTTATATTTTGGGGCTATGTAAACTGATCCCCCTGATTCCACCTCACTTGTCAGTTTTCACTGGCTTTCACTAATTAGTTCCCCTTACCTCAAAGTTCAGTATCAGAATGGAATCAAACTTCAGTTTACATTATCAGAGCAGAAAGTCTGAGAATGTCTGCAAAGGAGCTGCCATTTTCTGACTTTTCCATTGGACTTTTATAGGCTTTGTATACTCAATACAAAGAATTATATGACAATTTGAAACCAATGGCAGTGCTGTTGCTGACTTTGGGGGGTCTGGGAGTTAACCCATCCCAGTCATGTTAAGGTCAAAAAAAAAAAAAAAAAAAAAGGAAAAGCAGAGATATAGCTGGAGACTGAGAGATCTGATTCACAGAAAATGCTCAGAACTCAGTGTCTGACAGGCAGACCCCAGTGCCCAGGGATTGAAAAACTTAGATTTATTTGCTGATATTATGACATGGTACAGGAACCAAAAGTTCAGCTAGGATACAGAGGAGATAGGGAGAAATAGACATTTTGCTGCAGAGACGTTTATAAGCATTGTAGACTAAAATCAGAAGGAAATGTAAGATCACACAATCTAATTTGGGTGTGGCAGTGTAGCATCCAAGGAGACTATGTGCCACAAAAAATGGCACTTACAATGTGCATGGAGAGAATTAGGCACCCCAAGCTGGGCTAAATCAGGTGGCCAACCAAGGCTGAGGAAAGCCTTTAGAAAACATGTGGGGGGAAAAACCTGAGACTTGAGATTTGTTAGTCCCCTCTTGCAGGTAAGCACCTATGTCCAGGCAGGACTGATGTCCCAGAAGCTTGTCCAGAATGTAGGTGCTGGTTACCTTTTTTCAAATGAGAGCAGATTTGTTTTTTTAAGTCATTCACTGTGGGCAAAAAGTAGAAATGTACTGATCATATATGAAGGAAATAAGATGATTTGAGTCAGTCTTTCTGTTCCTGCTGTAGAAGCTGTTTAGCACTTGCTGATCTACAGAGGAGGCTAAGGGAAGCAAGTCTGCCCAGCTGAGCTCAGCTGAGTTCACCTGAAAACTGGAGTTTCTGCTCTAGACCCAAAGGTTATTCATGTACTTTGTGGTAGTCACATATCATCTGTGGAGCGGGGACTAGGCAGATAGACGAATCTCACTGTAGCACCCACTCGAAAGGCCTAAGAGTGTCCCACCATTGCTTACACATCCCTTCCCAGGAGATGGGAATGAATCCCCTCAGCCCAAAGGTGGGGACCAATGCTTCAGTGGTATGAGGTCTGTGCCAGCTGAAACAGAAACCTGGTTTGAGTTCTGGGTGGTTTTCAGGGCCCAGGCAACAGGAGTTTTCAGAATCACAGTTGTGTGCACCTAAAGTTCACCTGAATTTTCCTTTAAGTGTTTAAGTCTTTCTTTACATGTGGCCTGAAGTTTCTTATCCACTAAAATTCATGGAGATTAAAATCTAATGACTGTATTGTTGCTAATTCTGATTTTAAAATGCTCTCTCTGGCAGTTAAAAAGAACAGCTAATCATGTCAGTCCACTTGTGCATAAATTCGTGGAGGTTAGCAGAGCTGTTTTGGGCCCTGGTCAAGTGCATCAAGAAGAGGCATCTTTTAACGCTCCACTTTTAATACCCAAGGAAAAACACCATGAATTTTAACTTTTGAGCAAATGACTGAGAGGGCAACCTGAGAATGTGTAAATCGGCCGGGTGCTAGCTAGCCACGATAACTGCCGTTTGCACAGAGGGGCCTCCGGTAATGCCAAAGTAATTTAGCTGTTGATGAAGTAGGGAACCATATTTGAGGCTTTCATATTTTTGGCTTTGCCATGGCGAATGACTATGCACAGAGAAGTTTTTCTATAGAAAGATGGGATACAGATTTATATGTGATATTTTTTTAAAGTTATATTTCCCCCCAATTTTAAACTTTAGATAAATTCCATTCAAGATTTGTGCTCCAGCTGCAAGGAGGAAGTGGTTTTACAATAGACAGAAATAAGATTATTTCGTTTGGAGTAGAAGGTCCCTAGGTTATCAGCACTAATTTTGCAAGTACTGTAAGTAAATTGAGTAATGCAGAGTACTATGACGGAAATAGGGAAGAGGGTGCAATTTAGCAATCTAGTATTTCCAGAAGTTACTGACCAAGTCACAAATCAAAGCCCTACACAGCAGCAGGGAAAACCATACATACGCTGTTTCAAAGATACAACCACATCACCAGGTGCCTCTGGTGTGCATTACCAAGATAACTGTTCTCCAGTACACTTGCCAAAGCCACCTGCCAACCACTTGTGATTTCAAACACACCTTGGGCTAGAGTCACCTAGTCTCACGGAGTCCATTGTGTCACTAAGGTGACTAGCACCGAAGAAGAGCAAGTGCATGTATGTGTGTGTTGGTTCTTCTTAGTGTAACTCTTACCTTTATTGCTGAGGGGAAACTTCACAGCAGCCAGTGAGAGTTACTGAACTGTTAGTATTTATAGTGTTTTCCAAAGCGTGAAATAAACCATTTCTCCAGTTGCTGTGATCACAGTACCCTTTAAGCCAGAACCACCTGACATTTGGAGGAGTTGGATGCTGTGAATAGGGTAGCTGATTCCCTGCAGAAGCTACCCTGTTAAATGACTTGAATAAGAACCATGCAGGGAAGGATCCATAAGATCACAGCCCCACAAATTGTTTTCCTAGTGACCTCGGTCTCACTTACAGAGGCTGATGGCATAATCCATGTCTGCTGTATCCATCTCGTCTAGAAGACAGATGGCTGGAAAACTGAATACTAGTCCTAGGAAGAGTCATTGCATACAGGTTAGATTTCTTTGTGTAAATTAAAAGAGTCTTAAAACACAGATTATGTGAAACGCACAGAACTTTAACATAGAGAAATAATGTCTTTTCATTGCTAGAGTTCTTACACTTTCATTGAAAATATTAAAAACTGGTGGAAAATGTTTTACTTAACAAAATAAAAAAGTAAAAGAACCTTTCTTTTGGGGTAGCATTTAAGTACAATTTAAGTACAATTTAAGGCTGGCAGAAGCAGATAGCTGAAAGGGCCTTCAGCAACAAAGGCAATATTAATACCTTAATGATTTTTATTAATATATTGGAATAACTTCTTTAACATCTTCTATAGAGGATTATAAATCTTTTTGTAACTTACACAACTACATAATGATGGCACAGAGGATTTACAGCATCTCTTAACTTTAAGATGTCTTTTTACTCAACACAAGCATTTAATAAGTGTTCAACGAAGCTTATTGACATTTCCTTTTCCCTTTGCCATACATTTATTAAAGTTGAATATCACATTCACATTAACATCACATAAAATATGGAGTAGCTGGAGAGAACAGAAGACATATTTTAGTGCTTTGATGTTGATGCCAAAGTTTTATTTAAGATATTTATGTGTAGCCTAAAAAGGATAATAAATTTCATTGAAAGCTTACTATATTACTAGAATTTTCAAAGTCCACAGGGTAGACTGAAAGTACAAAGAGGGAAAAATAGAAATACTACTGAGCAATCAATCTTCAACAGCAATAAATGTTATTAGGAAACCACATTTAAGATATCTGTAATTTATATTTGATTTTTGCAAAGTGGAATGACATACTCTACAGTTTCAAATTAGGCATAAGAATGTGTTCCATTAACTTTTTCTGTTTTCTTACGGGGATGATTTGCTTTAGAGACATCGAAAAATAAAAAGGGTACTGTGTACAAAGTACTTACTATGAAGTACAGTATGATTTAGTAATGTAAAGTATGGTCAAAGGTTGACAAAAGCAAAGACAATTTCCTTGACTGAAATGGTTGCTACTTTCTACCTTCTGCTACCTAGTTAAATTAAATTCATTCATAGATTTGTAGCAAGAACATGAGTAACTGAGCAAGAAGAAACATGTACTTGGCAGATAAAATTTATCTCTGCTGTATTTCTCCATTCACAGTTTGTGCAGAGAAAGTCGAGCTATTCATCTCAAAGAAAGATGCAACAGAAGATTTTATAAAGAGTAAAATTGCTTTGGCAACTTTTGGCATCAGATAGTTAACATTTATTGTTAAAAATAACCAATTATGTAAATTGGAGGCTATCACTTGAACACAAAATTTCATTCCCAAAATATATACACATACTTTATTGTGAACTACGGTTCAATTTGTTCTTGGTGGTATTCAAGTCAGGGGAAAACAGAGATGAGAAATTCAGTCAGTGTTTCCCAAATACTAAAAAAATAAGTAGAGTTACTTTGGATTAAATGTCATGCTTTGGCATCTCTTTCTCAGTTTTGTAAAACCTCACAGATAGAACTAACTTTTTGTTTCACTTTAGCTTGGAAACTTTTTCTGTAGGCTTCTGTATAGATATTTGAACTTTCATTGATATATTTCAGTTGACATTTAGAGTCCTAAATACCTTTGTGTATTTTCTCTTTCTTATTACTTTCTGAACATTTCTATATGAAAAGTCAATGGTAGCTGGTGGATGCTCAGTACCTGCAAAGAAATCACTCCTGTGACTGACAGCTAATATAGCACCAAAGAAATTAGGAGTCAGGTAGATTACTGGATCAGGACTTAAACATACACCAGAAAGCGAACTGTAAGCTCTAGTTTAAAAAGGACAAAGGAAGAAGCATGCTCTCTGGCTTTTTATTATATTAATTCCTCAATTCAGTGAGGATTTTGGAGTCTATTGCCTGACTGTGTTAGGGTCAGTGGGTTTGCTTAGTTAGTATAAGAAACTGCAGCTGTAATACCAAGAGTCACAAAGTCTCAGCTTGACATACTCCTGAAGAACAAAAGGAAGGAAAGAGGAGACAGAGATGATAAAGTTATCAAGATATAGGGTGAGGCAGATGTAATACTTTCCCACAGTCATGACATCCAACATATTTCTATGGTGATGAGATTTTCTTGGATTTGCCCCGTTCATGTTGGTCAGTCAATCAGGGAACAGCATAGCCTTCTATGCTTGAAAAAGATTCCCTTGGGTAGTCTGAGATCTCCGCCCAAAGGGTAGATTATCAGGTACATTCCATGCTACTCATATTCCAGTAGCTAATTATGGTTACTATCACTTTGGTTCACATTTCCTGTTTTGGGCCACACCCCCCTCAAATCAATTGGAAACCTTTGTTCTTGAGGTCCTACAAAAAAAAATTACAATGAAATATTAACAAATGCTTTCTTATATTTATACTTTTATTTAATTTCATGCTATTTTTTTGGTCTTGAGCTAATAACTTGGGCTTAACACTGGACCAAAAAGCCACATCAGAAGGTCTCTGAAATGTCTCAGCTGTAAGAGTCTTCAGAGTGCAATGCCTGAGCTCGGCATTGTCAGAGTGCAGAAGCAGCCTTAGATCACCTATTCTTCCTTTTCCCCATTCTGCTTTTGGTGTGCATGCCTGGAGGATTTCTGACAAGGAGAATCCCTAAATACCTTGTTAGATTTGCTATAGAGACTCCATAGTGTAGGTGCCATTAGCCTGGTCCAGACTCTGGTCCAATACCTTTTAGCATTAAAACGTGAAAAAATCTGAATTTGCAGAGATTTGTAACCTCTAACTAGGAGATAAAGTCAAGGAGAATTTCCTCTTATAAGAGCAGAACTAGTTATGAAACAAAAGTTATTGGAAAATCCTAGTTGGCATCAATTTATCTCCTTTGGATCTAGGAAGAAAAACATACTTTAAGGTGCTTCTCTCGTATTCTGTTATCAATATTCCCAAAGGGTATGAGGAGTTATTAAAATCTTTTCTGTTCAGATCTACATTATATCCTACTTTTCAGATAATAATTTTATCAACTAACCTCCAATTTATTTTGTTTCAAATGTCACTGAGCTCCCTACTCAAACTGTACTGCTGTCTGTTTAAAAGCTGGACGAGCCCTGCTGTTCAGAAACAAAGGTAATATTCTTAACTATGATGAGAAAGCATTATCATCACTGTAAGTAGCCTTCAGTAGGGAATGGCTCAGTAGATAAAGTTTGTAAAACCATTATTTAAGCTTGCATAAACAGCATTTTATGACCACCCACATCTGTTGTAACACTTCCCGTGTGAAAATGGATCAAAAATGTTACCTTGATCACATTTTGAGATGAACCTTAGGATATTAGACCATGCATTATGTTTCTGTCAACAGCTTTAGAAACAGTTGTTAACAATATACATAATCTCTTTTAAATGGTAGCTCCTTATAGCTGATCACTAAGCCAAAAGATTTTATATAGATTTAGTTACCAGATGTAGTTAGCAGCACTCTTATAGCATTAACAGTCATACACACCTAATTTCAAATTCTGCCATGAGATTATATTAAAAGTCTGCTTCTGGCAAGTCTAATTTGCATATTAATACACTTTTTAAAAAAGTGAAAAGGAGATAAAAAATGTTTACTTTGAAATTGTTCAGAGCTACTGGAATTATTTTGGAGAGACAACCTACATAATTAGCACAATTCAGATGGCTTGGATTCTCTTACAAAGTCCTTCTGTGCTTTGGATCTCTCTTACTTTGCCCAGTATCTTTGTCTTCAGGGTCCAGTCTCACAGATGTAATACTCAAGATGAAACCCTCTTGAAAATATTTTGGGGTGGGTGACAGGACCAGTATGCCTCTGCTAGAAAATTCATCTAGGCATTCCCTGTTGATGCAACAGATCAAAATCAACGACCTAAACTTTTGAGAAGGAAACAATGGAGATCTTTAGAGAATGGGTACTTGACTGGATTTATTACTGGGTCATTTTCGTCAGCAAGTGGATTAACAACAATATTAATGGTTAGCTTCCAGACACAAAATGAACATTTGAATAGCAGCTTATTCAGTGAGGTTTGTCTATGAACATGAATTCTCTCACACATGATCTTCTGCAGGTTTAAAACTTTTTTTTTTCATATAATTAAAGTGTGTTTGTTCTTAGAAAACTTTTATAGACAAATCATATGTATCCAAATGCATAAATCAATATGGACATGCATGGACATGCATGGGCATGAGGCAGAATTAGTGCTGTCTTTTAGATGCTTTGCAATGGTATAAATAATTGTTTACTATATGGATATGGCTCTTTCACGGGCACCCCCTTGCCGTGGGGAAAGAGCTTGCATGCCCTTGTGAGGTTGAGAGCTATGCTGGTGGTGGCATATGCCTCCGGTAGGGTCTCCCAAGCCAGACAGGTCTCAACTGAAGGGTCAGACAAAGTGTGTCCACGGGCAGGATGGGCTCACTAGCCTTCGGGCAACCATCCTAGGAGAAGGACAACTCTAACTCCAAACCCGGGCAGATGGAGCTCGTTTAGCCCTGTAAGGCCATCCATCTAAGAGAAGGATACTCTAACCAAACCTACGACCTGAGGACTTCGCTGTCACCGTCCAAGCTCGCTAGGCCCTGGCAGATGAACCTCAGGTGTAAAGGGTAGGGCCAGTCTCGCGCACGCTGCACCTCACCTAAAAAATCCACCGCGCAGGCTTGAAGGGTGTACTCACGTTTAAAGCCCTTCCCAAATCTTCGTCCGCGAAGCCAAGCCATGATGATGATATGGATATGGACAATGAGATTTGTTTCCCCATAATCCTTCAGGCTTCTTCTCCAGATTTTTTAATCAGTTTAATGAATTAATGTTTTGTTCATCTTTTGCCAGGCAAAAGGAGACAAAGCCTGAAGCAAACAGAATTCAGCCTCTTGACAGCTGAAATGGTTGTGGAGTCTCCATCTTGGCGAAAATTGAAAACCGAATTGGACAATTGCTGGCTTTGAAAAGGGGGTTGAACTATGTAATGTCAAGGAATCCTTTCCAAACTCACCTAGTCTATGATTCTGTGAAGTTTTCAGGCTTTTCTTTCCAATGTAGCAAATATAATATATGAGCTATTTCTGATTATGCAGGAAAGGAGATAGATAGGTAATTGAAAACCTTCATGTTCAATAATCATAACATATTTCCAGAGACAGTAAGCTAAACAAAGTGAAGAACAAAACAAAAGAACTATTCTAATAACTTTCAATAAACTGAAGAGTTTAGAGATTTAAAGAATTAGTTTCATGGAGTGAGCAATCCAGTTCCCTGCATCCTATACAACTCTTTTACTGGAAGTCATACTGTTCAAATATCAAATCTCCTTATTATAAAAACAAAGGGGAAGTGGATAGAGGCATTAGCCTGTCAGAAAGCTTTCTGTGGAAGACATAATACGAGGCTAAACTGGAGCGAATACCAGTAATGTAAGTCAGTTGATAACCATTGCCCTGAGATGCTGGCTAAGTGCAAAAATAATCTTTGCTAATTAAAACGATGGAATCAGATTCAAAATAAAACAAAACCCCACAACCTAACAAACCAGTGCCGTCCCCGCCTACCACCCCTCCTCAACACACACAGACACAAGTACACTTCAGGGAAAATTTGAAAGAACAAAGAATATTTTTGATAGAGAGGGAACTCTTTCCAAATAAAATGTTAGAAATTTCTTGAAATACTTGGAGACTTTTTGCTCTTAGAGTCCAAATATTAGTTCCGGAGCTGCCAAGTTAATTTGCTTTCTGCCAGTCAGTGATGGGTTTATTGTTATGAAATTACTCCTCAGTTGTGAAAAGAGAGCAAACAGCTGGTACCTTTCTAGTTCCTTCCACAGAAAAATATCACTATGAAGATGATACTATTGTTAAGCACATGTGAGATAGTGGGAGTATTCTGTGGAACAGAACGTTCCAGCAGTGTTTGGTTTTTTTTTTTCTTAAAAGCTGCAGAAGATGTATTCAGCTTCCAATCAGAGAGCCTCCCAGAGTTTTGTTGTCACTGTAGAGTCTGAAAATCAATTTAAAGTTATTCTGGTTTTGCTACATTTTGTGGTTTTGCTAAATAAGAAGTTGTTTGGAAGCCCACTGAAATGATGATGGTTAACCTCAGAAGTGATAAAATGAATGTCAGTATCAGTATATAGGTAGGTAGCCACTGTAGACTAATTAAGCATTCTCTTCTCTGTTCTTAACACCACAGCATTTCTTATAATGATTTGCCTAAGTGCACACTTGAAAGTTTTAAGTCTAGATTGAGAGTAGTACTGCACTTAGAACTCCAAGGAAACTTCCTATTCTTCAAAAGAAGAGTGCTAGGGCTGTGAAAAACTTTTTACAGGAGAATGAAAGAGTTTGAGTGAGTCATGTGGCAGTCTTCAGCATGGAGGTAATTTCCTGAGACTCAACCAGAATCATGGGAAGCTTAATTTTCTTAGTTCTTGAAACTTTATAGCTTTGATTGTAGGTGTGTCGGAGGTTATCAAAAAGTAAGACCCAGTTTCTTAAAAGAAATTCTAGAGGCATGAAAAATTAATGGACCTTTTTGGATACTTTGGCCTAAATACGGCAATGAGTAGGTAGATCAAAAGACTACAGCCTTCATCATGCTTCTACTAGTTTAGGTAGATGAAAGCTAGATTGGAAGGCAGGCAAGGCAGACACTTGTCTGTAGAAAACTGAAAATTAGAGAAACAGCAAAAGGAGAGAAGGCTAAGATACATTAGCAGAAGTTGTAATTCTGGGTCGGGTCTTTCAGAGTGCCTAGGACCAACCACTTTACCATGCCTTTACTGAGGAGGGAGGGCCAGCTCAGTTTTATGATTGTGATTCCTATTACTCTGATTTTTTTTTTCGTAGTGGGGGGAGGGTGGGATAAATACGTATGTTGTGCATATTCTACTAAGATGAAAAGAGAACGTAAATGAAGTCAGAAGGTCTACACAGGAACTGGATGTCAGATTGAGCAATTTTTGCTGGGAACATTTAAGAAGATCATTAAATCGTGCTATTAATATCTACCGCTTTGCTTTGTTGTTTTTCAAGTGTTTCTTCAGTTGCTTAATTTGCTTCATGAGTTCCAAGTGATAAGATGTGTTAAATCATTTGACACTGTGCACTATGACAAGGTATTTATTACATACAGCGTTACATGCTTTTGCTATATAATATTATGAAAAACGGTATAAATACTTTACTTTTTTCAAAGACCTAATGAAAGACACTGTGTTTCTTAAACATGCTGAGTAATTACTCTTCTTTGAGAATGAGATATTTAAGTGCACTATTTGTAATTGATTGCTGAAGGTTTATTTAAAACAGGTTGACCTTTTGCTTTGCAGTCACTACCGAATGAACTTACATTAACAATAAAGAAGTGCACTAATGCAACTTAAATGGAAAACCCATCTTGCCCCTTTCTCCTTCCTACTTAAGACTAGCATGTGATGGTTCGATGCTGCCTCAGTGAAGATCTGAAAAAACAGAAGGAAAACACATAACTATGTCTCTAAGAATTATATTCTTAAGTGATGATGTTACTTAGGTTTTGTTTTTTTTTTTTAAGGAGGCATTAATATTTTCTATAAAAACAGGCCCAAAACCTGCCCACAGGGCTGATTTTAAAGACTCAACTTACCAAGATCCTAATGGGAGTTTTCACACATCATACCTAACATACTAATTATTTTTCTGAATAGTACTCTAATGTATAGTCCTATGTTTCTGTGACCACAGAAAGAACTAAAAAAAAAAATCTAGAATAATTCAGGACTCACTTTTCTGTTGATCTATATAAGAGATGATACAATAAGCAGTACTAAAATAGACTGATACCATAATAAAAATTTCTTTTTGATTGGAGAACAGTTAGAAATTGAGGTTGTTTATTTGTTTTATTGCTGTAAATAAATGAAAAAGTAATACAATGTTAATAATTTCTTTTCCAAGTTAGAAGTCTTGCTACTGAGACAGAGATGCTGAGAAATCCATACAATAAAGCTTTGCCAGATGGGTACCAGATTTTTTAAAAGACAAAAGCAGGGAATAGTAGTAGTAGTATTTGTATTGGCATCTTCCATTCACTTTGAAAATACTAACGAACTTTTCAGCACAAGAAGTTTGTGAATAACAGCATTTATGATAAAAATTAATAAGAAACTTTTTCAAAAGTTGTAAGGGTAACCTAAGAAGACACTTTAGAATTCTTGCTGTGCTCAATCCATTGAAAAATACATAATTTTATTCTGAGAACTCAGGGTATTATTAATTATGTCTTTAAATTTCTCATATCTACAAACGCACCTCTCCATCACATTTCATGTAAAGAATTTTTCTTTTGTTGTTGTTTGCACAAGGATAGCAAAGGCTGAAAATGACTGAGGTATGAACTGTGCTTTTCATTGGTTTCAGATGAGTGCCCATAATTTTAGTTTGCAACATTTGTTTAGTTTCCCACATTTGTTTAGTTTCCATTCTTCTCTTTTGAAATCAACAGAAGACAAAAGTGATGTAAATATTTTCTAGCATTTATTCAGCATCTTAATCATCATTCAGGAGTTTCAGCAATGGGTGCCAAATAAATATTTTAAAAGATGTAAATAGTATACTTTTATGTGAAGTCAGAAGAGGATCTATTCAAAAAGAAAAAAAATCAATCTTTTTAGTACAGTCAGCATAAGTTTTGTTAGTTCAAAGTCATTACCTTTGGTTGAAAAGATGTGAGGCTGCACCAAGTTCTTAGATACACTTTTCAAATTTCTCTTTCTTGGTGTTTGAAAACGTAAGTAGGAAACAGCATCTCAGATTCAGTCTAACAAATTTGCCTGGTAAGTTTTGTTTCATTTCTAGATCCTTTGGACTGGAATCCGGTAGCGAATGGTGCTGAGTACTGCTCTTCCACTGCAATGGAACCTGAGGAGTTCCTATTGCTGAATTAATTTCCTTACGTGCTGTTAGAGTTTTTCTGCCACTTTTCCTAGAGCAGTTTCATCTCTCAGCAGACTTAAACACTTCATACAATGTAATTATAAGTTGCTTTCCATTTAGGAACTTATAAGTTTTGTCGCTATGAAATATCATAAGTGTGTGCTTAGTAGTTTTTGTCTAGTGCCAAAAATCATAGTCAGAACAATGTCACGCAAAATTAGCACCATGGACAGTGCTGCCACCACTGCAGGTGCCAGCAACCCCAGGACCAGTCGCCTTGGAAGGGATCTCAGCAGCTCTTTAGGCCAACTGCTTGCCTCAAATAGACTCTGTGAGGTGAGGTGAGTCTCACTCTCTGCTGTGAGGTGAGACTGGGTTGCTCAGGGCTTTATCCAGCCTCACCTTGAAAACTTCCAAAGATGGGTGCTGAACTACCTCCCTGGGCAACCTGTTTCACTGTTCGACTGTTCTCATAGGACTCGACTGTTGTCATTAATGTCCAGCCTAAGCTTCTCTTGATTCCAGTTATCACTGTTGTTCCTTGTCCTCCCACCATACACCACTGGGAATAGTTTGGTTCTGTCTATTTTGCTAACCTCCCTACACATATTGGCAAACTGCTATTAAGCCTTCTTTTTAGCAGATTGAAGACACTCTTTTTCCTCAGAAGCTTCTCCTCACAGGGCAAGTGCTCCTGTCCTCTGACCAGCTTGGCGGCCCTCTGCTGAACTTGCACCAGTTTGTCAGTGACCTTCCCAAAACTGGATGCAACACTCTAGATGTAGTCTAAAAACTGCTGAATATGGGGGGAAAGTCATTTACCTCCATCTCCTGGATATAGTGCTAATAATACAGTCCACAATCATGTTGGCTTTCTTAATTGCCAGAGCACCCTGCTGCCTCATATTCAGCTTGTGCTCTGCCAAGACCTTCACAGCCTTTTCTGCAGAGCTGCTCCCCAGCCAGGCAGTCCCTAGCCTGAACCTCAGACAGGGGTTCTTTTGTTCCAGCTGCTGGCCTTCAATAGTGGCAACTCAGAAATGGCTAGTAAAATAAATAACTCCCCCAAGATTTCTTCTATAACTGTCTTAAAAAGAAAGTAGCCTTAACACAAGTATTTTAAGGAGTGCTATTAAATGTAACGAGATAATCACTCAAGATTTTTGTATTTCTTACACTGCAGAATCCATGCAGGAGTGTTTGAACCTTCCAAGTTTTCATGTTGGTGGGCTAAATGGAAAAGGAAGGCAATATACAAGGCTAACAAGATCATTGTATTAACTGTGGATAAGAAAAATACTAAGTAGAGAGAACCAACTTCCACCTGTGTTCATTCTATACTTTATAACTGAAGGAGAAAGTATAATATCATCAACCCCAAAACATTGGTTTTTTTATTTGTTTCTATCTAAAATAACTTGTATATGTCCCCTTGCCAAACATTTCTATTACTTTCTCAGCTCACTATGTTCTCAATACCACTTTCCTGTATAAAAAATTAATCATCACCAGCTGTTCTATCCATTATTTCTCATGAGTGTATTGTGTAAAAGTACAAAATATCTCTAAACTAGTGTTCAGTGAGTAGATATATTGAAAATACACACCAAGGAAATCAGCTATTGAGCATGAAGACTTATAAACAGATCCAAGCTGAGGTATGTATTCATGTGAAATAAATTTCTCATTAAACTGTGGTTATCTAGAGGCATTTAAAGGGAGGGAGCTGATAGAAGTTACTAGCCTGAAATAAAATGCATTTGTACATGCATTCAAGGAATTAATACTTCAGAGCATAAGCATATTTCCACTCAATAGAGAGTATGATTAATAGTTTTAAAATGTATAACTCACTGTCCTGGTTTGAGTTAGAACAGAACTCATTCTGTTCAGTGATTTTACTTTTCAGCTCAGTCTCTTCTAAATGACTGCACTTTCCAAAGTTAATGGCATATTTTTTGCAGACAGTGTCTGCTTCGAGAAGTGATAACGCTTGATGTTTACAGTTACTGCCAGGGATTGGTCTGCAGAAAGGCTCTTGCTTACACTTGTTCCTGTGCAGACCAAGGTCACTGCTAAATCCTGTGTGCCGCGTTGGGGTGCAGTGAGATAGAGGCTGCAACTTCGGGGAGGAGCGGACAGGACAGATGACCCTAAATTGACCAACAAGGTGTTCCATCCCATAGACGTCGTATTTGGTATAAAGCTGAGGGATCATGAGGGTCAAGACCTCTTGCTCTCTTATTCAATGGCTAGTGTTAGAGGAGGACTCTCTCTGTTCTGCCTTTGACCCCAATCCATGCATTCCTGAATCCAGTTCCAGAATCCAGCTCCTGCATCCAGTTCCCATCTGCCACTGAGTCCAGTCTGGGACTTCCCCAGTGCCTACCTGACAGCATCGGTGGTGATGGTGTTGTGATTGCCGTCAGGGAGGTTGGGTTCAGTATTGGTATTGTACCTATTTGTATATGTTTCTTTTGATTGTTATTATTTTCATGAAAACAGTTTTAGTTTTCATTTCCAATCCATAATTCTCTCTCCCTTATTCCCTCTTCTCTTGCTCTTTGGGAAGCGAAAGGGGTTAACAGAGAGCAATAGCCATTCATCTAGTGGCTGGCCCAGCCCTAACCCTTGACTCTTTGACATGCACCAAGGCAAGTTTTAAGAATTCCTTATTCAATATTCTCCATTTGTCAGGAATTAACAGCTTCATTTTAGTGTTAGTTATGAGAAAGTTTTTAGGGATCTAAAGTACAAGATGTAGATGACAGTCTCATCTGCCTTCTGAATGTGCAGGCCCCTCCAGCTGGAGACATGAAACACTTATTTGCCATTTATTACCTCAAATCGTCCCACTCAAGTCATTCCACTAGAGGACTGCCATCATCAGATCTGCAAATTTTACTAGATATTCCTGCAGAATGTTTATCTAGTTTGAAAACATATTAATTGTGTTTGCTTTATTTTCCTCTGGGATATTCACACAGACACACATGCACAACTCATTTTTGTGTCTGCTCCACTGTCAACTTACTCTTCCTGTAGTCCACCCCAAACTGGCCTTTGTATTAAGAAAACTTAGTATTTCGCTAAAAGCAGAAGAGGGCATACAAAGGGCAAATCCCTTTATGAATGAGTGTGCATATGTGAGGCAGGATCAAGGAGAAGCATCCTCTGTACATGTTTATGTGTGTGCATGTGTGTGTGTCCCAGTTCGTGGTGCCATGGCAATGTTGTGGACCCATAGTTGCCCTGCCGAACAGTGAAGGGAAAACCCCCAGGGGCCCCAAGCCCATGGGTCCAGCCACTCGTGAACACTCACCCCTGATTTATAGACCAGGCAGATCACAACGCATTCTCAAGGCTTATCCACAAAAATATAAGGCCAGAAAAACTGCATTTTTCAGAGCAGATCCGTATTTTTTATATGTAATGGAAACAGGACTTCTGTGGGTGTGAAATTAAGAAAACAGGATAAAACATGTAAAACAAGAAATAAAAAAGGAGGAAACAGGGTTTCCACCCTTGAAAGAGGAGGAAAAGTCCTCACTAATGGCAGCTGGGAAAGATTACGTGTTCCTTTGCATGCCATAAACTTTTTGGCCAAACTTTACTCGGGGGTAACGTGTTGTTCAGACAGGGATAATCATACATATCAATCAGTTCACAGGCAGTACTCTGCACTCACACTTTTCCTTTTCTCCACTTGCACCCAGTGTTTTTAGCTGAGTAGAAAGAAAAGAGGCAGATTCTGCAGGGTTGGTGAAGTCCTTTTCCAATTTTCCTGCTCTGGTGATTCACTAAAGAGAGTGGCTTTGTCTCATGAGATTTTACCTTGCTCAGGGGTATGATTTCAGGGCACAGATGTGCTCTAGTACAACTTAATATGTTTCCAATCTGAGCACAACTGAGGAAAGGGAATCTATTGCTTGGTGTCTCAAGGAATTAGAGGAATTGACATTGAAAGCTGTCAGGTATAATAACTATTCTTATGGTTGTACATTACTGTACCTATTATATTAGATATTGCCTAGTCTTCATCTGGCCTCAAAATCTGTGCAGTATGAGCATGATGTAAATTCAGCTTGCATTTTCTCCCTTTCTTAGTTCAGGCTGGATAGCTTTCCTGGTTTGAGTTAGAACAGAACTCATTCTGTTCAGTGATTTTACTTTTCAGCTCAGTCTCTTCTAAATGACTGCACTTTCCAAAGTTAACAGCATATTTTTGCAGACAGTGTCTGCTCCTAGCAGTGATAACGCTGGATGTTTACAGTTACTGCCAGGGATTGGTCTGCAGAGATGCTCTTGCTTACACTTGTTCCTGTGCAGACCAAGGTCACTGCTAAATCCTGTGTGCCGCGTTGGGGGTGCAGTAAGCTAGAGGCTGCACCTGTGGGGAGGAGCGGACAGGACAGGTGACCCTAAACTGACCAACAAGGTGTTCCATCCCATAGACGTCGTATTTGGTATAAAGCTGAGGGATCATGAGGGTCAAGACCTCTTGCTCTCTTATTCAATGGCTAGTGTTAGAGGAGGACTCTCTCTGTTCTGCCTTTGACCCCAATCCATGCATTCCTGAATCCAGTTCCAGAATCCAGCTCCTGCATCCAGTTCCCATCTGCCACTGAGTCCAGTCTGGGACTTCCCCAGTGCCTACCTGACAGCATCGGTGGTGATGGTGTTGTGATTGCCATCAGGGAGGTTGGGTTCAGTATTGGTATTGTACCTATTTGTATATGTTTCTTTTGATTGTTATTATTTTCATGAAAACAGTTTTAGTTTTCATTTCCAATCCATAATTCTCTCTCCCTTATTCCCTTTTCTCTTGCCCTTTGGGAAGGGAGGGTGGGTAATAGAGAGCACCTGTCATATGTCTAGTGGCTGGCCCAGCTCTAACCCGTGACAATAGTCTAGTCAGACCAAGAGTTTTGGGCCTAATTTACTTGTAAGAAAGTTTTCCAACCTGTCAATCTGCAAAGCAGTATAACTACAGAGAAAGTTCACCTTTATCATTCAGAGGAACCTTTCGCTCTTAGGATATATAATTGTACTTCTTAAGCATATACAGCATATCTAGGTCTGTCCCGTTGATAACTTTGTACTTGAATTTCAGGCCCTTTTGTGAGCAAGGTCTAACATTAAAGGAAATTTGAATTAAAAAGTTAATCTTGCTTTGGGCAAGATACTACAAAGCGGAAACATGGAAAATCAAAGAACAAGCTAGGCTAAACCTCCAAGAAATAATTTGAATGTAGTTAATCACCATTTTGCTTTTATGGCACAGGCAGACAGATCGGGTCATCTGAGCTGTTCCAGCTTTCTATTCTGTGAGGCATTCAAAATTTTGGAGTAGCGGTCCATAAAAATGACAAGGATCATTAGTTAGGGAGTATTGGGAAGCTTGTGTATGGAAGATCAAGTTGTGAAATAGAGAGGACAGCTTCAAAATTCTGCAGCACAAACTTTAGGCTTGTTCCAGCAGGTTGCACGCTTTGTTACACCCAGTGTAGAGTGAAGCTGAAGCTTGACAAACGAGTATCCTCTGCTTTCCTTTGTGCCAAGAGTTTAATATTTTGCCATGGGCAGAATCTCTTAATGTTTTCCCTCAAAGACTTTCATATTGGCTTGGCAGATATTGGTGGATTTCAGCAAATCATAAGTTATCCTAATGACAACTTTCTGTAGATCATTTCAGGGTAGTTGGGATTAATTTCTTAAACTCTGTTGAGGATTCTTTTGAAGCACACAGAAAAGTGATTTTTCCAGTGCCTCCAAGGCCTTACAGTACTCTTAGAGATTTACTTTCTCAAAATGGGCTCAAAGCAACAATAATATTACAAGATAAATATTCTTTCCATTTAAATATATTTGACATGGGTCTGGTCTGTTCTTTTAGCAGTAATCCGTTTCCTGTGACCCAGCAATCCAATCAAGGATGACTCGGTTGCACAATTCCCTACAGTGGGAGCATTGGCCTTCGGGCCTAAACAGAGCTTCCTGCAACCACCACTATAAAAATATGCTAATAACAAATAAATGAAGTGAGCTGCACAGAGTTCAATGTTAGCAGCAAGTAGGTAGAACGGCTCAAGCTGAGATCTTTGGTCGGGTCATCGGTAAGGAGAAATGAAGGATATTTTTAGACACTCTCCCACAAAACACATTATTTTTATTTCAAAGTGCTTTTTGCATATCCATTTTGTGGCTTGGTAACAATAACTATAAATTTCTTCTCTACTTTAAGCAAAAGTGTGCAAGTCTGGGAAGTAATCACTAAGATGTTAATTTGATTAGTGATTATAATGCACATTATTTTCTAATACATAGAAATTAGGAAAGTTCCATATTCCAGAAAGTTACCTGAGAAACTTTAGAAGTAAACTTATATATAGATACACTGATAAATAGAAGAAATCCTATAATTAGACACACCTATACACATGCACATAGAAGTGGTGCAGACTTTTCCTCATCATGCTCAGATGGCCTGTGGTACATATATACATTTGACATTCTTACTTTTTTTTTTAAAAAAAAAAAAAAAAAAGTTAGGCTCCTTCATCTCATTTCTGGACTGGGGACATGGAATCTGAACTTCATCAATAAATTTATTATTTCTGTCAACAGCATGATTACTGTTAATGAAAGCATTTCTTTAAGCAGACCATGCAGAGAAGTAACTCACTAAGAAGTATGCAAATAATAAGAAAACCTATCTTTTCCTTCACCTTCAATTTTTAATAAAATGAGCTTATTCAGGTACTGCCCACTTCTGTGTTGAAAGTTGCTGCACTTTACTACTGGTTTCAAAAGAAGTCTCTCTTTAAAAGTGATCCTGAGCATACAGTACATAGCATTTGACCATACCCTTATTGACATTACTTTTCTTTGTACTTCTCTATTTCTCTGTACAATGCATGTAAATGCAGGAATAATGCATAAATCTATAAATGTGACTTCCAGTGATTTTTGATTTATTATAAATTTTATGAAACTGGTCAGATTTACATTTGGCAACTATTTTTTGAGGAGACACATATTTTCAAGTTATTCACACATTAAAAGCTCAAGGTAATATTTAAAAAATGTGTTTCAATAAGTCATGTGTAAACCTGTTACAAACAGAACATTACTCAATGGATTCAGTGGACATTAGATTGTCAGGAAAGAAGTCTTCTTACTACATTAAACTCTATCAAATGCGGAAAACATCAATTAGTGGTTAAAAATAACAGTCTTTTTGAGAAATCATCTTTCAGATACTTAACATGGTTTACCTAGGACCATATATTTCAGCTAAATTAAAGTGCATGCATGTGTAAGCAACTAAGATGTGCATGATTGTTTTAAGAAGTACACCGCAATGGCTTTGCATGACTTGTGGTCATGAGCCAAGTGAACACTTAAAATTGAATCCTATTATGAATGTATTACCTCCCTGTCAGGAAATATCACTCATCTCAGAACTGGCTTACCACCTCTCTTGAGTGCTGTGCAGCCCCCAACTGCTGAGAGACATTGCCACGTAAGAGCTTTACAAAAATGCAGAATCAGTTTTGCATAAAGAGTATGAACATATGATGAAGTGCATGATAAGCTCAAGTCGCACAGAACAGCGTCCTGCCAGAAGAGCAGATCTGTGAGGTGAAGGAACTGGCTGAGGAGGCTGGTAACAGAGTATGGAGCTTTCTGTTCTTTGCCAAAGTCAAATTTATTAACTTGAAGTAATTCTGACACAAGGGAGAGAGAAAAGATTATCGAGTATGTTTATGGATAGAAGCAACTGTGATGCAGGGTATCTCCATTTTGTTAATATCCCCTTCAAACCTTTGAGTAGATTAACATCTTATCCTGGCACTGGACATTGCAAGAGGTGAGGTGAGGAAAGGTGCTATTATTTCTGTAGCATAAGAGTTACGTATACCCATCTCACAAGGTTGTATTGGCACGGAGAATTCAGACTTCTGTCTGCCATAAGGTGTTGAGACAGTCTGGTAAATCAGAATGATCTGTATTGATTTTATAAACTACACTCGAGTATGTTTCCTGAGTTTTTCTAAACCGATTAATACTGCTTAAAGAATTTTGACATCAACGGTGTGTGTTAGAGAAAAAAAAAACTTCTTAAAAAGTAAGAAAAAAAAGCAAGACAAATTATTTCCCGTTATTTTGCTTCCCTACATACAGACGGATTTTCTTTGCATTTGCAAGACATAAGGAGCGTATCTGCTATTTACTATTTTAAGTAATGTAATGAAATATAACACATAAGTTCTAAGTTCTGCAAAATAGCTTAGAAAATACGTTTATCATGACCGTAAAAACTTTTTAAATAAGATTGTCACACTCTAGCAAAATAAACCTGTTTTTTTAAAAAGTAGCAGTATTGCTGAGTGATTAATTCTTCAGATATTGTTTGTAGATATGCAAACGTACAGTTACATTCTATAAAGCAATCCTTTCTACACGGCACTGTGCAAGTCTGTGTTCCCTTGTGCTGTAAGCAAACATGCTTTCTCGCTCTATAAACAAAGAGGAGGAAACATTTTTAACTTAATCAGAAAACAAATTCAGAGCTGTTTTCTTCTTGGCTGACATATCAGCTGTAATAGTCAACCGTTCTGCAAATGACTTGCAAGGCAGAATAGAAGCAGATCACTGTCTCGTAGTTGTATTGACTTTGGCAATGGTTTTTGCCACTCAAAGAATCAAATGTGAATAAACTCATATAATTGAATGCATAGAAACAGTGCATCTGATTAATAAGATTTTGCATAAGCAAGTTCCTGACCGTAATGACCACTTTAAAGAAATGACTGAAGAAATGTTAATTACTGCATGCCTCTGTTATGACTCAATTTGAGCTCTCCTGCTGAATAAGCAATTTATGGAAAGGAACAGAAAATTTAGATTGCCAAATGACATAAATCAATTCCTTAAAAGGTACATCTAGACAAACCCTTTAAAATGAGCCTGCATGACTTATGTGCATAGGTCCTAGTACTAGTGAGTCTTTGGGTGAAATTTTTTGTTTGAAATTTAACTGACTTAGAAGTTTAACTTCCATGAATTTTCAATAGGATGCTTGCAGTGGTAGCATTTTTCTCAGCTGTTTCTTTCTCTATGACACTGAAATTTCCTGGATAATGCTGCTCTGTAAATTCCTGTATACATAAAAGCAAGCTGTGCAGCCCAATGGAGGTGTATGCTGCTACCTAGGGATACACCAGAGAAATCCATTCACTCAAAGGACACTTTGATAATGTCCCAGCAATATTGTTTTAATGATTGCTGCATACCAGGAAATGAGAAACTTAACTGCATGGCTATATAAGAATGAAGTCATATGTATTAATTGCAAAGAGATTTGTAACAAGAGAACAACAACAACAATCTTCTTAAGATCATGTGCTACAATAAGCATCTTTTTCTCTGCTCACCTTAAGGGGCTGATTAATGAGCAGATTACTATTGTCCAGGATGTGTTGTTACATCACCTTTCTTCATGTCCACTTGTCTAAATTGAAATGCTCTCTTCTTGTTTATCTGTCTCTCATTGCCTGTGATTTGATACTGTGATGCTGTATGATAAAAGATTAAGTAATCCCATTCTCTCAGAGATTTATTACTTTCATCCTTGAGGTGTATTTTAAGCTTTAATCTTTCCGCTTTAAGTTGCTTTTCCTCTTACAGACACTGTGACGTTCACATCTCCTGACTTCTGAGTCACGTACAGGTTTTGTAATGCAACTGCAATAGTTTAATCACAACTAGCTGTATAACTTAAACATGGTGGAGAGAAACAAAACTGATGAGCATAACAAAGTGACAACCCTGGACCTCCTGTTAGCTCCAATGAACTTCAGGCCGCCATCACCGCTCCTGCATTGCACGGGGATGTGGATCTTCTTTTAGTTACGTCTACACTTGTTTCCAAGTTTGAGCACAATTTAAGGACTGAATCTTAAATTTTTGTTGTCTGCAGATTGATACCTTGTAGAAAAATGATGGAAGGGGATCAGCTTTCCAAATCTGAGCATGGACTTCTTCCTGTTAGCAGCCCTGACTGGGTTGGATGGAAAAGGCTGATATCTATCAACTGGTAGACAGAAAGGAACGGGTTTTTACACTTCTCAGAAAGAGTTCAATCAAATCTGTTTCTTACTGGCTTCATCTAACAGGCATCTGTTAGGTGTTACCTGACCACGTCCTAGTCTGGAAACAGCAATGCTGGGTCACAAGACTTCCCAGGCCAGACCCATAGAAACAGACCTGAATAGACCTGAAGTGTGATAAATAAATGTCCTGAGAAGTGTGCAAAGATATTTTCACTCTTTTTTAAAATAAAAATCCACACATTGAATGTATTTAGGCACTTCAAAAGAGAGAGGATCTTTAAGGCACTAAATCAAGGACTAAATGAACAGACAGACTTCTGTGTTTCAGTGATCAGAACTGCAGTGTCTGACATTTAAATGGCTTCACATCTAGTGGAATCTTCTGTCCCAGGCAAGATCTCCACAGGGCTTCTCAGAATAGGATGCACAGGAAAGAGTAATGTGAGATGAGAAGTGCAAGCATGATGAGGAACTGCTTGGCAGGATGGGAAGTTTGTGTTTCTGCCCTGACAGAAATGTAGGTAGAATTGAAAAACGTTCCTACTGATGGCTTCTAGCATTTAGAAAAAACGTATCTAATGCATTGGTAGATACTTGTACTGTTTGCAAAGCAAGTCCTTACATGTCTTAAAATGAGGGTCAGTGAGTGCCACAGCACTGTTGAAAACCCCATTACTCACTTATCTTTAGGTATCTTTGATACCTTTACAGAAGTGAAACACATAATTTTCAAAAGAAAGATTTATATGCCCTGATTGTAGAGTTTTGTTGTTTCTGTTTGTTTTTTTTAACATGCTACATTACTTTTGTGTTGTAGCTGATTTTGACAGAAAGTTGAGAAATACAGAAATCTGAGAAGTACTGTTAAGGGAAGAACTAGGCTATCATAGGGATGATATAGTCCATGACAATATATTGTGACAGATCAAAACCATTAAAGTGATATGCAAAGACATACACTTAAGGACAATACCCAGAAATTTCTGCCAAGATCTAGCACTTTGCTAGCTGGTGGTCACTAAAGAGAACAAAGATCTAGTAGATATACTGTTATCAAAAGCCATTAGTCTAATACAACATTAGTCATGTTGAAGTATAGGCAATGGTTGGTTTAAATAAGAACAGTAGAATGTGGGATGTGCCATTGTCATTGGTGATTTTGACAGCCATGTGTGCAGTTCTAATCACCTGTGACAAAAAACACCCATACAGAGACAAAAACAGGGCTAGGGTACTGTGTTGATCAGTTGACTACAGAGACTTCTACAGAGAAGATACTTTCTTGTGTACTGCCGAGAAAAGCAGCTGAGGGGGAACACAATGACACTAAAAAAGTAAAATAGAGTAAACCCTGGTAAGAGTAAATAATTATTTAAACAAAAGGATAACACTGGCAAAAGAACAAGTGAATATAAATTATCTGTAAGTAAATCTGTTTCTAACCATCTGAATAATCAGAAGAATATGAAACAAACCCAAAGTCCAAATTTCCTACTTTAAAATGTAGGTTAATCTGTTAAGATAATAGTTGGATCTCATACTGGGTCATAGTACTGGGTGCTATAATCAACGCATGCAGTGCTTCTTAATTGGCACCCTGGGCACTTTTGTAAAACCATCTGCCTATCAAATAACCACAGCTAACATTACACCTGGGTGATCTAGAGCTTCATCAGCCCTTGGATTAAACCTTAACAGGAGCATTCTCCGGTAAGGATATAATAGGGCAGATCTACTTAAAGAATGAAGTAAGACAGCTGGATTCCCTACTGCAAGAGAACGGAAAACAACTTTCATCCTTTCAGTTAAACATTTGAACAAAACCAGGTAGAGGTACCGTTTAAAAGACGTGTAGATGTGGTGCTGAGGGACATGGTTTAGGGACCCTGGCAGTGCAGGGTGAATGGTTGGACTCGATGATCTTAAAGGTCCCTTCCAACCAGATGATTCTGTGATTCTGTGATAACATTGCAACAAATATCTGAAAACATACATTAAATGGAAGTGTATTTATGTTCTAATACATATGGGCAAACCAAACTCTTATTAAGTATTTATGTTGTTTTTTCCATAATATTGCTGGCATAAAAAGTAGTCTTTAGAAATGTACACAATTTTGATACCGAAATGGCATTATTGTATAATTAGACACAGCTATTACACACTTTGTAGCCTATATGACTGCCTACCATGATTATAAAGTGACTTAACTATTAAGTATTAAACATTATGGTTACTTTACGGGCTATATTTCACCATTTCTATGCTGTTTACAGAAATTCTCATTCTTAAGAGAATTCAGATGTACAATTATTGCATTCCCACAAACAGGAATCAAACATTTACATAACTTCTCTTCTTGTAGTTTTGTTTCATATTCTTTTAACCCAGATTTAAAGTATGGATATATGCATTGTATGCATTGTATCTAAAGTACGTATATACAAATATATTACAATTTTACAGGCTATCAGATATAAAACATTTGTCTGACGATTCTAACCTGCTGCTGCACTGGTTCCCTAGGTGGATTTTTATAACTATTTACATCCAAATAGAATTTTTTTAAAAGCCATGAGAAAATGCACTATACAGAAACAGGCATAAATAGCAGAGCTATAGACTAGAAACCCCCACATTTTTTCCATTTCTAGTTGCCTTGGTCATGTTCATAGACTTGGTTAGTCATAGATACCCTTTTTTTTTGTTGTTGTTCCATCTGCTCTCCGTAGGTTAAAAATAAAGAATCTATATAAACTCTGTAAAAGACTGTAGGGTTTTTACTGTTGAATAAACTAGTTTTCTTCTTTTTATGTTTTCTGACCGGCTTCTGATTTTGCTTATCTATTTCTGATATTCTGTTTCAACTGTTTATTTACCAGCCCTGCTTCTTTTTCCAAAACTGCAGAAGAGAAAATTATAGACCCCTATAAAAGGACACCAGACAGGTTACTGCCTGAGCTTTGCATAGCTTGATAAATTTGATGCAACACTGTTCACCATCCTTCCACAGTAGGCAAGGTATTCACACCGTGTGCTTTATTAAACAATACTGCCATCACACATGACATTATAGTGGGCTGACATAAGAAACTAATGACAATGAGCCATTAACAGACCTTAGGCACAGACCTAAATATTGTCAATAAAATCACATCAGAAAGAAGAAAAGAACCAGTAGAAAAGAACAAAAACTCTTAAGATAGCAATGTCTGGTTGTTATTGCCTTGAGCTCTCTATTAGGATTCCTGGAGTGCTCTGATGGCTGAGCAAACTCCCTTTCTGCATCTCAGTCTGTATCAACATGTTTCTGCAAACTGTCACATAAAACTTGCTTATCCCTATCTGTATAGAAGAATATAAATGCATGGGGTAAAAGACATCTTTTTCCCCCTACACTACCTTATTTTTTTGGTATAGTTAATATTGGATTGCTTCCTATTTTCTCTCTGAAGCTCAAATTAGGGAAAAACTTAAGCAATCCTGAGAGAAGCTGTTGAATGTCACCAAGGTAGTGATCCATCTGCAGCTAGTATTGTGAAATCCTCATCTGTGAAGGTTCTTATTGTTCCATGCTGGAGATGAACTCTCTAGGGTCATGTTAAAGGGCATTCATTGCCTTTGGTCCACAACTCTTTGTTTTAGTCATGATTATCACTGTCAGCTATGATGACACTTTTGAGTCAAAAGCAGCACTTGCGTAGATCTGAGTGTCTTTAGGAAGAACTCTGCATGTATTATATATGTGCCTTCTGAGAATCCACATATCCATCCCAGCAGAAGGCTGCCCACTTTCCTCTAAGTCTGCTGGAATACAGTTAAAAAACACGTGCTCCCATGGGAACACGAGATTTGTCAGAGGTGGAGCAGTTCCCTCCTAATTATAAGTATATGTACATATGCATGTGTATACACATGTATGGAATAAATTTGGAATAAATAAATAAAAAACCATGCATAAATATACCTATAACAGTACAACTTTGATAGTCATTAATACTTTCCTCTTCCACTGTAAAACTGCTTGTTTTGGCCTACTGCCTTTATTTTCATTTGCTAACAGAAAATAAACAATAGTTTGAGTCTCCAGCATTATTTTTGGTGCAGTGGTTTCTTTTTGGAGTAGAAAGATTCAGTGAGAGTAAGCTAAGCACCTCAATGCAGTGCAGATGAAACAGTTTCTGCTGTGCTTATTCCTTCCGCAGTCTATTCTGGGTTGTTTACTTTTTCCTCATTCTTTTCCTTGCTTGATAAGCAAATACTGAATGAGGCACCACAGCCTCACTGCCCCGAGGGGAGAACAGGTAGTTTTCTTCTTCCACACATTCTTCACTGAAGCATATACATGAGATTAATTCTGTAATACAGAGACTGATTCACAATGGGATTCCATTATTTCTTTGAGCAACTTTTGCAACCCTGTGCTCAATTCTATGGGTGATAACTGAAGGCTAATGGGCTTATTATCCAGACATAAAAACAACAACAAAAACAGGCTCATCATGGTATTTTTGACATAGACAAAAGCCATAGAGTCATGGACACAGAAAACAAGAAATCCATGCCTAGAATAGCAAGATATTTGTTTTGTTAGTAGACCAAGATGTTATGTACTAGATACTCAAAAAAGACATCTGGAAGATCTTGCGAGAAAGAAAACATGGAACAGAATGTCAAGTCACAGCACTAAGTATGGAATAAAAGGTGATAATTTCACACCAGTGTTTTATTGGATGGTAACTGTGCCTATCCAATCAATTTTGCTACATAACTGTAACCCTGTCTACGTATTTTTTAAAAAACAATTTACTTTCACTGACTGCTGATTTCCTTTTGAAAGGACATTTATGAGACTGTAAAATTAAAAGCTAATAAAGTCTGCAGTCCATTTGGAAAACCCCTAGAATCCCTAGGCAGTCTGCGCTCTCATGTCCAGCAGCTCTCCTGGGACAGCTGGGCTAGCCCCAAACACCAGTCAGGAGGACCCTAGCTAAGGGTCTGTACAGTCTAGAAATGTGAACAACGGTGTCTGAAGGAGATACAAAGAGACTCAGTGTTTAGTCATGCTACACTGTTCATGAAGGTGGAATCAATCACCAGGATTCTCATATTCTTCATGTGTGGTTGTTTGGCTATTTTGCTCTTTTCCCAAAGTGCGTTTGTTGTACTAAAATCATATCTTGCAGTCAAATCAATGTGCATTCAGTATATTAAAGGTTAGCACATAAAATGGTAAATGTATGTTACACATGAGAGGTCACCTGTAAATTCCTGAAGCTTCAAGTGTATATCTAGCATTACAGTGGTGCAGTAAATCTAATGACAGCTAGAGGTAAGAATATGGAATCTATAGGGTTTTTTAAAGAAGCTTTGAGATTATATCTATTTTTTTAAAAAAAACCCTGTGTGTAGTTGAAGCTTTTCACAAGATAGTTGTAAGAAATAAATATGCATTTATTTGGATCATTTTGTACTAATGTGAATTTGGGGGAACGTATCAGTAAGGAATTAGGATAATTCCTTGTGTATTTTGGAAATGCTTGGACTCTGAATGGTCTTTGAGGCATCTGAGGCAAAGCAAAGGAAAATGGAGTACTATAAACAAGTAGAGTTTCTGTTTTTATATTAGGATACTATCAGTCTTTTTTCTCCATGACACACAGATGCAGAAAGTATGGGATGGCTAGATGTGACTCAGACAGATTGAGACATTTTGCAGGGCTTGACTCAGTGGAAAGGCTCCTATTCTCACCAGTAAATTGAAAATTAGTACAGTTGGGGGTGTTAATGAATTCCACAAAACAATCCAAAGAGGATCCAGGCTTAGAAAGACCAGTACTGGCCTAAATGCAACAAGGGGCACAAAGGGAATTTCAAAGCAAAGGGTAGAACTTCTCACTGAGGTCTAATAATTACTGATCTCTGTATTGTATAAATGAAATTACTCGACAGAGAAGAGTCTGAGCATTAAAAATGAATGTCTTGGTTAGGATGTTTCAGCATCTGTCCATATCCAGACATGTTCCAAGTTATTTCCAGAAATGAATTAGAATAATTGGGTCAGATTCCAGCCACTCATTTGCCTAAACTAAAAGGGAGGAAAGAACTAGCAGTCTTTAGCATCATCCAGACCTGGATATTCAGGAGAGCAGTCAAACCTTTTCCATCAATTTCCTCTTAATTTATCTACCAGCGAAAGGTTTTTCTAGTGCAGAATGTTACTATGTTTAACACCTGCTGTGTTACTGCACAATTTTCTTTAGGCTGACATTAAAACAGGGAGACAACAGTGAGTGATTATGGTCTAAAAGACAAGCTATACTTTTGAAGATTTACTTCTCGGCAATTAAAAAACCCAAACATACCTGCTTGTTTGCCTTTCTCCATACTGAGGTGAGGAATACGCCTCTCAGTGCCTTCCTATTTCTTATGTTTATCATCTCCTTCCATAACCTGTGGAAGTTCTGTACTGTGAATTACTTTGGTGCCACAAAAACCAAACCAAACCAAAACAAAAAAACCCCAAACAATCGCGGTAGTGTTACAGCTGTAATAGCAAGACCTAAAATTGGTAGTTATGGATAACTACTTTGACTACCACACAGACCTAAACTTGGCATTGTTTTCTAAAAAGGCAATGAAGTCCCAGCAGTGGAATAATCTGCCTGGCTGGCTTCTGAGAAGCCCTTTTGGGGCGAACGCAGGCAGTTGTGTTGTCCCTAGCTTGTGGGGAACCTGGGTATGGGTCACCTGGCAGATGGCTCTGGGCTGTGAGCCAGAGCGGGTGAGTAGGCAGAAAACCACTGAAATTTCCAGATCTTCTGTGAGGTTGGTTTATGTAGTCCCTGTCTGGGGTTCTGCAAGAACAGTGCTTCAAAACATTCCCATTTCACCTAACACAGGTACAGTTCACTTTGTCTTACAGGCTGCGAGTAGACTACATGAGACCTGAACCTTCTTCTAAAATACATCTTAGGTTTCAGTTAAGGGCATCAACTAACGGAGCATTTCCGGCAGGAGGTGCCAAGTGGATGCACAAAACAAGAAGATGCTCCATGTTGGGCTGCCAGCAAAGAAGAGCATGGATTCTTTTTATTGTGGGTGTATAGGGATGTGACTTATCTCAGACACTCACCTGCAGTGGACACCAAAGCGAGCACCAGTATACATTAATGGAATGGTGATGAGGTGCTGTGTATGCTGCCAGGATAATCTGCAGTCATGAGAAATTGTATCATTAGCTGGTGAAACGTAGACTGGAGTGAAGTGTGGATGAGGACACAGACAGCAGGGAGGAGAGAAAATTTTTCCTGTTTTATCATGCCTGCAATGATGTTTTATATAAACACACAGGTGAAAGCTGTAGAGTTAGAACACAGCTTGTTTGTTCATCAGGATAAGGGTTGTACATCTGATAGCTGCACCTGCCACTTCTGGCCTCTGTCAGCAGTTTGAAGCGTGAAAGATGTCTGATTGAGTAAAAATGCTGTTTATCTTTAAAACACAACTTTTGGAACGCTTTTCTAGGGAGTCAGTTGATGGAGAGTCCTTGTTCAGTTACTTGTTCAGAGACTGCCACTAGGTTAATGTTTCAAGTGTAGTCAACCATTTGTTTGAGGCTGCAACCATTTATTACTGCTTCATATAAAAAGAGTTTGTTTACAAGTCTGAATATAACTTATGGAAAAAAATGATTGTATGACTTTTGGGTGGTGGCAGGGACAAAACAAGGAAACAAAGGGAAACTCTCAGGGAAGTTCTGTCACACTGTCAGAAATACTATTTTTTTCTTTTATTTAGTATGAAAAGCTGTTAAGCCTTTGGGGTTTTTTTTTTTTCCTTTTTAAGATTGGAGCTATCAAATGAGCTTGCATTTTAATCTTCTATAGTCTATTTATAATCTATAATCTACAGTGAACCTAGAAGGTTAATGCATAGTATTACTTAAAATTCATGTGAATACTTTCAACCAGCTGTAGGCTGTAGTAAAGGGATTTATGAATTAAAGGATGATTGACGCTATAAGAAGCTCTTGCTGACTTTACAAGACAATTCACTCACTGTTCAGTTAATTTCATACTTTATTCTATCCAAGATAGGTTAATGGAACATTACATTTCATTTTCCTCTTTCTTTAAGTAAAAGGGAAACTGGCATTACAGTGTTGATTGTTTAATGTTATGGTTAGATTATTGGATCGATTAAACCGGATTAGTTAGATTACTGGCTCAAAAACATGCTATCATGCATCTTATGCATTCCTTCTGCTTTGGACTATTTTCGAGTTTGCAGCATTAACATTTTAGAAACCACATCCCTACACAGACATATATGGAGGTTGTTATTGTAAGCTGGAACTTAAAATAAATTCCCTAAAGTTTGGCCAGAAGAATCCAGGACTGATTGTTTGGTACAGCTAATACTTTTTTCCCCCTTTGATAGGAAGCCCTTGTTCCAAAATGTAATGCAGGGAAAAACTGGACCATATTTTGGTACCATCTTTCCCCCAAAGTAGTTTAAGTAGTTTGCAATGGAGATCTTTCAATAACTTCTGCAGTGCCAGCTCCCCTACCTAAGGGAGACCTGCCAACAGTTCTTTTTCTGTGCTGCCAGCTCCCTTTGCTAACTGATGAACAGCCACATGTCCTCCACTCCTCTGCCTGTCCTTTCCTGCACCACACAGAACTAGCACCATCTCTAGGAATTCACCACGTGTTTCTGTGCACTAATAATTGTGAAGAGACACACATTCTTTTCTCATTTTAGCAGATACTAGGAATGGAAATCCTCTTTCTCATTCCCCTTAAGAAAAGACACAACCTATTTCTCTTGACTTCTGGATTGTGAGGATCCCTACTGAACAGTTATCTGAACTTTCATTAGGAGCTGGCTGTCTCCACCTCTGCTGCTGAGTTCCCAGGCTGGTGACAGTTCGGTTCCTCAGATCAGTCAGTATCATACTCATGAATCATTCCCTCCTTCAGTGGCTCTGATATTGAAGTTTTACAATAAGCAATCACCAACTTTCCTGTTTACATCTAAACTGCTGGCCACTTAACCCTTTGTCTGACTTCATCAATTCATGAAGGCTAGATGGATTCCCCGGCAAACCCTCTGCTGTAGGGTCTCAGGGGAAAATGTACGCACAGAAAAGGTTGCAGGTCTGCCTCTGGCCTCTTTCTCCCTAAATTTTAATACTATTCTTTTATTACCTCCAGGCTTTCTGTGGTTATTCATATAACCACATACCTCCCTGTTCAAATAGCTCTTACCTGCTCCTACCACTGAAGGCTAGCAACCACCTTCCAGGAACATCCTGCCAGTGGTCAGTGAGACACAAGTACGGTCTGTGCTAGCCTGTGTGACTGCTCACTCATTTTCCTTTTTTCTGTTTGTTTTTATTTTTCCTTCAGAAGAAGATTTGTACTTTTGCTCTACTAAGCGTCACTCCTGATGATTGTCTTTCACATCTTGTTTGAATTTTGCAGAAACCATGACCAGAACCCTCTGTCATGTCTAAAGCTCTGTTTCAGTGGAAAGCTCTCTGATTTTAAACAAATATTCACCACTCAAACCACAAAATTTCAGCAATCACAATGCCATAAAATGAATCTTGTTTTTCCAATCTACATTTCTTTATGTGAAAGCTGTCTTTTTTGGAGGGGCGGACTGCTTGCAAAAATGCATGTTCTGTCATGTAACAGGTTTCTAACTCTGGAATATGTTCCTGATTAAATAGGCTTTAGCTGTGTAACTCCTATTAACATTAATGTCAGCCACATGGCTGAAACTATAAACTTGAGAATAAATCATTAAAAGGCAATTGTTTAACATTTATTGCCCTGCTTGTCAGCAATATCAATTGGAGAGAGGATTGGAGTCTTGCATGTAACTGAACAGGTGATTAAATCCATCTTTTGATATTTTCCATTAAGATTCTTAAGACCTTGTTTTCAGATTCTCTATATCCTAGATAGTTTTGCCTTGTAAGAAAAAGTGTTAAAGCTTTAACTAAATATATGCGGACAGATAGAAATGGATATATGTGTTCAGTGTTTCCACAGTCTTAAAATTGAGACGGCATAACAACTTTTTTTTTTAATTAAATGCTTAAAAATCTTAAAATTCTTCTTCCCAAACCTTAAAATACATGACTTTTTTTTTTTCAAGAGTATTTCTTCCTTGTTAAGAAATGGCCTTTTTCTTCCAGAAAAACACTTTGTTGCAAAGCCTAGACTAGATTTGCACTTTGCTGAATACATTTTTGTGCCATTGAGCAACCAAACTGCATTTATGTAACAGAAAATAACATTTATTGTAGCTCTGACTTTAAATCATTCTGTAAATAATAAATAAACTCCACGGGTACAAAACACTTCACATCAAAGAGCTGGTCAAACATAAAGGTTTGCAGTTCATGATTTCTTCAAGTGCATACTGAAATCAAAGAGATTAAAAATCTGCTCCAAAACCCTACTCCAAAACTCCCACTGACATTAGTAGGAGTTGGATAGAGCCCACCATGGCAAAAAAATCAATAGGCTTTGAATGTGCTGAGTTCATATACAGGGCACATCCACGTCTTGCAGAACGAGGCATTGACTTCCTCCAGCACATGTAGGAGATATTGTTGGATTTTAATTTAATTCCGTGCTGATTATTCATTAGTGTGAGGCTGAGGAGCGGATAGAATACCAAAACAGATACTTTCAAAGCCATGCAAAATATGTTAACCCATTTTAAATGTGTATTCAAATGTAAATAAAACATGCTGTACATGTAAACACACTGCCCACACACACACTCTTGTTCTCTTTCTGCGTTTGTATACATTCACATACATATACATCTACATATGTATGAGAAGAAAAGAAGGATTCTTTAAAAGATGAAAAATTTCTATTACAATTTTACATAATAAACCACGTGGGTTTTTTTGATTTTTTTTTTTTTTTTTTTTTTTTTTTTTTGGTGAATGAGTACTATAAGTATCTATAGGTCTGGATAGAAAAACACAGCAGGCTGGAGAGAGGTAAAACGCACACTGAGAGGGTAGTGTGGGAAAGTGTCCCAGGGACTGATAACCCCTGAAATCTGTTGAGACTACAAGAACTGATAAACTCAAAACACCATGAGTCTGTTAAACCCATGCAAGCCATGAGTGCACATTAATGTTAACAACTCACAGTTGTGGTTTGTGTCTGCCTCAACTCAACCTCTAAGCAGGAAAAGGGAATTTACAGCATGTGTCTTGTGAGTTTACAACTTATGATCAGGCTAAAACAAGATTAATTTTTTTGACAATTGAATACTAAAATGTTATTTTTTCCGTGTTCCAGCAATCCTACTTTCATGTTAAAACATTTGAGTTTTGCATCCTTTGGTTTTCATATAGGAATTTCATTCCTGCTATAGCTAGCCTCAAGCTTTACTTTCTGTTAAATGCTTGCCAAGTAGCACTGAAATAAGCAGTTTTGGTGTTGATTGACATTGGTATTTATTTTATGTTTGGTTCTGAAATAAGCACCTATGATATCTCCTGGCCATAGAAAGAATCAAGATGCATGTGACCTGCTCAGCAGTGACGTCCTTCACCTTCCTTTTTCTATTTATCGGGAAAAATCATCAGGGCAATAGTAAGAAAGAGATAATAGTTTCCTGAGGGTGATAATTTTCAGCTTTGCATGAGTAGGTTTAACTATAGGCAGACTGCAGCCAGCTTTCTGTGTTGTATGGCTAGGTTTAACGACAGGCAAACTGTAGATAACTTTGTATATTATATTTGATCTAAACCCAAATCTCTGTTAGTAAAGTACTAGACTTACCCTGAAGTCTGAAGTCTTGATCCTCAATGAGGGTAAAGGCTTGAATACACATCAAGCATTGTGTAAAGTGGCAACGTTATAGATTCATGGCACGGGTGTTGGGTTTTATATTACTTGGTTTTCAGGGGATTAAGTTTAACTATTCATTCAGAATTAGGGGGCTTGAGGACTCACTGAGCAACCTAACGTTAATCTGTGCATTAGGAAAGATTTCAATAAACTTTACAAATACGCACGTGCAGGCCAATAGGCGAGAGATTAAAATTGCCACGATAAAGGTAACATTGGCACCTTCTAACTTCTGAGTATTTTATTTTGTATAATGATTGTTTTCCCAGTATACAAAACACTGGGAAAGTGTTGCATAAAACTGAGAATAAGAGGGAAGCAGGTTCAGACAATGCAGTCTGTCTCCCTTGCCACAGATGGTACATGGTTTTTCTAAAACATTAAAAATAATCTGAATATTGTGAGCTTGTGAGGATGTAGTACAATGAAGACTTTTTATGGTATGTGATTTATAATATTTTGTAACGGTTCTGAGAGCAGTGTGATCTCACAGGAAAACCATTTAAGGCAGGAGGATTACACCAGCGAAAAGCGCTAAGTGAAAAACACAGCAGGAGTGCAAACTAGGAGAAATCCCCTGAATAAGGAGTGGAGAAGAGCACTCACTTGTTACATTTGCATTGAACAGCAGTATGAAACCATTCAGGAATAGAACCAGGAGGGTAAAAGGTATCCATGTTGATCAAAGGGACAGGGGGAGGAAACAGCTGCTGAAGGCTCCCTAGCTTGGTTATCCCAGGCAGCTGAGCAAATCACGAGTGGAGGTCCCCTCAAAAAGTTCAGGAAGGGAAAAGCTACTGTTATCAGCCCATCAGCTTTCACATCAAAGGCAAAACTCAGAAATCCTAAATGACAACTCGGAGAGAATCCTGATTCCTAGTATACTCCAAGGCTGGAGTTCATTATTGGTTATTCATTTCCCATTTCATGTAAGCAGAAATTTATAGTTTTGGTGTTAGCTGTAATATATTTTTTTACATCTTTAAGTTAGTCTGATATTAACCACAAATTTGGATGAATTTGGCAAGTGTGTGTGTGTGTGTGTGACCATTCACTCAGGGCAACAAATGAAGTTATAAAACTGTGGGTAGACAAATCTTTGCAGTCTATGAAGCTGCCTCCCTCCCTAGGTCAGTTTGCAGGATGTTGTGGCCAGTGTTAGCTCTCAAGGAGAAGCTGCTGCCATGAGGCACAAACTGGGGATCTTCTAGCAAGAGGACAGACTGAACTTCTGTGCCCACCCTGACACAGTGATGATCCCTGCCTGTCTGCGGGGATGGAGAGCTGGAGTACATAGTGCATTGGTGGAAAATAAAAGTAGAAAACACTCCAAGAGTGCAAAGTGTGCTAATGGCTGGATGGAGGAGTTTATAGGGAAGACTTTTCCCCCACTCTTTCCAATCTTTAGTTCTCACTAAAGAAAAAAAGAGAAAAGAAAAAAAGCTGCAACACAGCAGACTACATAGAGTGGAGGGTGGGGTAACAGGGCTGTGTGGTGTAGCTGCAGGTGCTGCCATACTCTACTTGAACTGCCCTTGAGCTCCTGCTCTGGTCTCTCCAGTCATGTTCCCTCCTCTCTTTTATCACTCTGCTGTACCTCCTGTCTCTTCCTTCCTCTGCCTCTTCTGCTCCTCTTTCTTTCTTAGTGCTGACCATTTTTCCCACCTCTGCTCTTTCAATTCCCCATCCACCCTGAATTGCTGTGTCTCCCC
This sequence comes from Bucorvus abyssinicus, assembly GCA_009769605.1. Taxonomy (NCBI): domain Eukaryota; kingdom Metazoa; phylum Chordata; class Aves; order Bucerotiformes; family Bucorvidae; genus Bucorvus; species Bucorvus abyssinicus. Next base: position 25,366,502 of record CM020025.1, read on the forward strand.
GTGAGCTTTCCTCATTCTTGTTTGTTTTCCTCTGTGGTTCCTACTCCTTTCTCCCTTCTCTGCCTGACTCCTGTGTCCTCCTGCAGCAAAGTCCATCCCCCTTCCATGAAAAGAAAGCCTTCCTGCTGCCTGATCTTGTGCTCAGCATCAGGGAGTCTTTGGTAGAGGCCTTGTACCTGCCAGATGGAATTTGCTTATGCTTTTGTTGGGATGAGGTAGGAGAAATCTTGTCAGGGAAGAGGAGCTCTGACTTGGATCACGTCTGTTCAGAAGAAATAGTCTGGGAGGAATTAATCCAGTAAATTAGAGTCTCCATTCAGCCTTAGTAAACAGTTTCTTTCCACTTGGTGATCATATTTGGGCAGCTTGCCATAAGGGCAAAGACATTCCTGCTTGAGGTAACCCCCAGCCCTTCTCAAATCTCAGGTACCGATTTCCCACACAGACATGCTGGCTTGACTCCTAAGCTTTATCTACTCGCTCCCCATTTACCAGCTGAAGTCACTATTACCTGAAGAGGACTGATTTTCTATTACTTACACAGTATACTCAGCACTGAAAATACAATCTGAATGCAGATAGAAACCTTGGGATTTAACAAAGAGGCCTATTATTGCTTCATTTGACCTCTGAGCCAAAGGGGAATATGCCTAGGTTTTACAATGACGTTTCTAAATAGTGCTTAAAAACTCTCATTATATACACCATCAGTCAGAAAAAGATCTTCACCTTTTATCTGAAAGTCAAAGAGTGGGTCAAAGAGGAGAGAAGCACAAATACTCATGTAGTCATTGTGAAATGCCACTGATAACTAAACAAACTACATTCAAAAGGCAAAAATCTTTTGAAAAATAAAACAACCTGACAGTATTTTTTGCGATTCTGTCTTTTATATGAGGGTTAAAATAACATAAAATATAAAATGTTAACCTAACAGAGAACAACTGCTGTGTGGTTGCTGTTCATTTGACAACAAATGTATACGTGGGCCAGATGCTGCCTGACAAATAATTTCTCTGTCCTGCAGCACCATGTGGCTGTAGGAGATTGTTTGAGCTGTTCCACCTCCCTGATGCCAGGACAGTGTGCTACTGGGCTGAGAGCTGCCACCAGGCAGCTGTGCAGGGGGAATCCTCATGTTACAGCCCTCCCTGAGGACGAGGAAGGACAGGGTAGTTACTTGGGACACAGGGGAGAAATGGGGCAGCTCAACATTGCCCATGAACGCCGGTAAAACTGATTGTTGTTAACGAAAAGGGCAGGTGTCCTGTCCTTGAGGGCAGCTTTGCAAGACTGCCTGCTGGGCAAGGGAGAGAGGAGAGGTGTAAAGGGTGATCTAGAGTTGTCAGTGTGGTTTTCCAACAGCGGGAAAGCATGCAAGGGGCCTGGCCTGGGGAGGGAGAGGGCATGGAAGGAAGATACAGTTACTGGAAGGGGCTTTTGTGAAATTTTGGAGATATTGAGGGTGTGTGAATCAGGTAGGGGACAGAAAGGAGGACTGCATATTGTTGGGAGAAATCAAGGGCTGGGAAGGGTCTGTAAAATTTTGTAGAGTCCAAGGGTAGCTGTGTGTTTGGATCTTTTTCTTTCTTCTGCCAGCTCTTCCCTTTCAGAACCGCCTTTTTTCTTCCCTCACATCCCTGCAGTAGAGTGCCTTTTGGGGCCCATAGATCTCCTCTCTCCATCCTCACACAACTATGTTCTGCTTTCCAAAAAGCCCTGTTCCCCTTCTGCCAAATCTCCCTCCTCCTCCTGCAACAGCCCTTGCTCACCTACCTGCATTCCTGCACCAGAGCTGGTGAACAACGCTGAGGGAAGGCAGGTAAGGCAGCACCAGATCAGGAAGCCCTGGAGATCCTGGTTGTGTGTTGGGCATGTCTGCTTCCTTACTACTTGATGAAGGAGTGGAAAGCATTTCCTCACGTGCCTGACCCTCTCTCCACAGCAGCAGCTGGATACTGCTAAGTGCTTCAGTTATCGCAGGCAAATGTGCTATGGGCAGTTGTTTTGCCAGCAGGCTTTCCTTAAGTGACAGGGATCAGCTGCAGAACTGAAGTACCTAAGGCTTGCTTGCCCAAAAGTCCACTCCCAGATAATTTTGAAGTGTTAGAATCTTTTCTATTCTTTATGGCAATCAACACTGGAACATCTGCATTAAGTAGTAGAAAACATTAAATTTTCCCACTTCAGTACAGCTTAACTAAGACTCAGAGCCAGAAATCTGTTGAACCGACGCCACCACCTCTCCTACAGTAGCTTGGAAACCAGGAAATAAGAAATAATGAGCTCTAAGCCCTCTTGAACCAGGAGAGAGCACAGAAGACAGCAGTAGAACATTCTTCTACGATGGATGAGTCATGAGCCTGAGGTCCCCCAGGATGAATGCCTAGAACCCAAATGTGCCAGATGATTGGAAATGTACTTTTGCTGCTGGGGTGTGATGCAAGGGTGTCCACCAGTACCTAATGTCACCCTTACCAGTAGAGAGACTGTCAGACACTCCAGGTGAGGGTTTCTGCATATTTGTCGGAACACACACGACATCATCACCTTGGGCACAAGAAATCTAATTTTTCAAACTCCAAAAGGCTTTAGACTGCAGATCGTCCTGCCCAGAAACAGCAAGATCTTTGTTTTGCATTTGTTGTGCTAGTTCTTTGGGACATTTAAGGAAATTTGTGCTTTAAACCTCCATGTTCTTCTTGTAGTGAGATGACCAAAACGGAATACAGTATTTGAGATGTGGCCTCACCAGTGCTGCGTACAGGGGGTACCAGTACTGAGTATCATGTCCGTATGCCAACATTAACAGTTCTGTGAATAACCCAATTGCAGAATGATCAAATTCAAATCATTCTTTTTTCTTTGACAGAAAGTTACACTCAGTGGAACATTTAATCTTAAAAAAAGCTAAAGAAACCCATTTCCAGCACTTTCAGAGATAAGAACAGACCTTTTTGCTCTTGCTACTCAGCAGCTACTGATAGTGTTTACAGTTCACTTCAGAATAATTGTTTCATCACTTCAGCCAGTGCAATCGCTTATTTCTTACAAGGTCCTTCAACTTCAAAATAAGAAAATAATATACACATAACCCTTCCCAGTTCAAACTTTCTGCCTGAAATAAGCTCTTTTCATAAACTTAAAAGTCATGGTAATATTTGCTCTTCTTAAACAGATTAAGAACTTACCTACTACTGGCATAATTAATGAGAAATAATTTCACATTTTACTTTTACAGACAGCAGTATGGACCCTAAGGCAACAGAAATTCATATGCTCAAGTTTGGTAACTAATCACTGAATTCTGATCAACAGCTTTTACGGAAAGATTTAAGCAATCATCAGGAGGGTCAAAAAACAAAGAAGAAATGCAAGTTTAGATTGAAACCTGGTCAGGGAAAGGGGAACCTGATTTTCACTTGGAAGCGGGGGATCCCACATCCTGTGTCTAAGTATGAAAACTTACCAGTTAATAAGAGACATTGTTTTGGAAATATGAATTGAGTTTAAAACTAGTGCTAAAGCTACCTCAGTAGTATGTCTGTGTAACTGTGATGCAGCTATCAGGAGTCAGCTGAGCTGTAGCTCTGGTAGTTTAAATAGCTCCCATAAAACATGAATCAGACATTCCACTTCTGTGATGCTTTTGTGACTCGCTGGGTAGATGAGGGGAGAGTCATGGATGTTGTCTAATTCATCTTCAGTGAGCCTGAGTGGACGGTGAGGTGGATTGAGAACTGGTGCAGAGTCTAGTTGGAAGCCTGTAGCTAGTGGTGTTCCACAAGGCCAGTACTGGGTCCAGTCCTGTTCAACACGTTCATCAATGACCTGGACGAAAGTGTGGAGTGTGTCCTCAGCAAGTTACCTGATGATACCAAACTGGGAGGAATGGCTGATATACCAGAAGGCTGTGCTGCCATTCCGTGTGACCCGGACAGACTGGAGAGTTGGGTGGAGAGGAACTTAATGAAGTTTGACAAGGGCAAGTGTAGGGTCCTGCACCTAGGGAGGAATAACCCCATGCAGTAGCACAGGTTAGGAAAGCTGTTCTGTGAAGGTCCTGGAAGTCCTTGTGGACAAAAGATTGACCATGAGCCAGCAATGTTCCCCTGGGGCCAAGAATGGTATCCTGGGGTGCATTAAGAAGAGTGTGGCCAGCAGGTCGATGGTGGTTCTCCTCCCAATCTACTCTGCCTTAGTGAGAACACATCTGGAGCATCATGTCCAGTTCTGGGCTCCCCCAGTTCACGAAAGACAGGGAACTATTGGAGAGATGATTAGGGGACTGGAACATCTCTCTTAGAGGAAAGGCTGAGGGACCTGGGTCTGTTTAGCCTGGAGAACACTGAGAGGGGATCTTATCAACGCTTACCAATATCTAAAGGGTGGGTGTCAGGAGGATGGAGCCAGGCTCCTCTCAGTGGTGCCCAGTGACAGGACAAAGGGCAATGGGCACAAACTGGGACACAGGAAGTTCCACCTGAACAAAAGGAAAAACTTCTTTGAGGGTTACAAAGCACTGGAAAAGGCTGCCCAGAGAGGTTGCGGAGTCTCCTTCTCTGGAGATATTCAAAACCTGATCTTGTGCAACCTGTTCTAGGTGAAGGTGCTTTAGCAGAGGTGTTGGACTAGATAATTTCCAGAGGTCCCTTCCAACCCCTACCATTCTGTGTCTCTGTGAAATATAAAGTCATGCTAACTCTCCTAGCTGTGATTGTTGTATTACTGGCTGCAGGGTGGTTTCTCTTAAGAGAAGGGGAGGCACACAGTCACCCCTCAGAATTATCAGTAGATGTCATCTAGAAATTATTTAAGTGATAACACTGTACATTAATTCAGGTTTACCCACTCTGTCCTGCAGGCTACACCCTTCACTTGAGAATAATTAATTCAGGGCACTTTCTAAACTAGTTAAGGAAGATCCTTTAGCACACTTGGACTGGATAGGTTGTTTCAATGCTCTCTATTTTATCTCTTTTTTTTTTTCTTCGCCTCCCATCACATAACAGTCATGGAAGTAGAAATTGAATTACACAGTTTTGTGCTGTCACATACCCAGAAACACTTCTAGCATGAGCAGGAATGCCTGCACTTTTGTTGTATGCCAGGCACATCTCTAGATATGTAGTAAGACAGAGGATATGGACTATTCATTTGTATCCAGACTAGTTTACATGTACTCATGAGATCTTGTTCAGGTTCAGAATACGGCAAGGTTTAAACATTGTCTATATGGTTGTTCAAGCAATAATTCCCTTGCTTAATGCCTTAGAAAGTAGGTTTAAAAAATCAGAAGGAAATAATGGTTTTTTTTCAAGTTTTATGGTGGACTTAATGAGACTTAGTGTTGAAAGTGATTGTGAAGATACAAAGATGTAAGCAGAAAGACAGCGCTTCTCATTCTAAGGAGGAAAACTCTTTTGCTCAAATGTTCAGCCCACTGAAAAGGGTAACCTAAACAGTGTATCAGAAATTATGTATGTGCCAATATACAAAGGGCATTTTATAACAAATGCATTTCATTTAAACAAGCGTTCTTCAGTACACAGAGAAATCATGATGACCTTTTCAAGTATCACTATTTCTAGAGTCTTCTTTACCCTTTACCTCATCCATTGTTACAGTCTATCCAGAAAAGCCTGAATGAGAAACTATAAACCACCAAATGTCAAATGAAATGTCATCATTAACTTTAATGAGTTACTGTTTATCATAATAAGTCTAATTTTGAAATAACTCACAACAGTTATAAACTTGTGTAGCTTCGCTGGCAGTGAAACTTCTAATTTACATGCATCACAGGAAGACCAGGATTGTATTGTGTGTTCTAAACGTAGCAAAATTTGCCTTTTATTTAAATAGTTTCCTAGTAGTTGTGAGTAGATCTTTTCATTTTTACTGTATTATTGCTTAAAATGAAATGTTTTGGTAAGGACTTTTCTTCTTTTGAACTGAACAGTCAGTATGAAATATTCCAGTAGAAATAAGAGCAGTATCCTGCCAGCAGATAGAGCAGTCAGGAAGAGTAAAGAGTCCAAAGTACGACTCATTTTAAGGCCTTCACAACAAGAATGAATTATTTCATAGCCTCACAAAAAGAAACCTTTTTTGTGTTAAAGTTTTACCATAAGGTTCTTATGATCTAAACTCTTTTCACCCTATATTCCAAAGAACTATCTCATTTGTTTACATCGTTAATATTAAAATCTGAATTACTTTGTAGTTTGAGATGCATTTTGCATCTTTTTTTCTAAAAAACTTAGTCACAAAATAATACGTAGCTGCCTTCAACATTAAAAAAAAAAAAAGGAAAAAAATCAAAGAACATTTTTTCTTGCCTTTTCAGAAATCACTTGAACTTTTGTATTACACATTTAAATATTTTGCTAGAATCTGTTTTGAGGTGTTAGCCTATAGCAGGATGGACACTGAGTAGATAATGTGAAAACAGCATTTAATTATAAAGCTGTGTTCTCAATATCGAATAACAAGGCTCTAGCACATGATTTATTTTGATAATATTTTCTTAATTGCCTTGTATAATCTTGAACGTGACAGAGATTTTGAGGCATGGCAAAGAGCTGGATTAGAATAGCTTGCTGAAAGCAACAGAAGTTATTTCATTTCCTCTTTGACTTCTTCATAGGGCTAGAAATTGCACTTCTACTTTCCCCATTCAGATATTTTAGACCAATACATCTTGCACAGAAGAATTCTGCTTTAGTCTGGAAACTGATAATCCATGAAGAACCGAGATTAACTTGAAGGTGAATTGGGTCCATCAACATTGTGCTTTCTTCTTTCTCCATCTCTTCAGATTTCATCATGGTTAGTGAAAGGACAGATGTACTGGAGTCCCCGCTTGCCTTCCATCTATGGAGCCCTGATTCCAAAGCTGCCTAAACTCACTCAGCTCCCAATAGGATGATATGAATACATGTCAATAATCTTTTAATTTTCCTGAAATTCATGGTCTTAGTTGTCAAAATAAAATCTGACAAAGAATACTCCTCCTACAAAGCCTTTCCACAAATTTTGTTATGATTGAATACCTTTTCCTTATCAGCTCCTCTGTCTAAAAAAGCCTAAAAACAGAAGAAGAGGACTTTGACAAACTTAGAGGACAGCAGCAGTACTTATTCCCCTTCAAATGCTCTGTTTGGTCCTAAGAGAATACACCTGCCTCTCTGAAGCTGTTCCATCCACTCTCCAAAGAAGAACCTGAAGAATGAGGCTGCAGTTATATTTAAAACTCACACATTGGTTCTCGTGGTCCCTGAAGAGCATCGTGAACTGAAACAGGCTTCAGGGAAAACAGCATATTTGATAATTACTCCCTTTGAAAGAGTCTCCATTCCTCTAAATACAGCATACTTCAGGATATTTTAATGACTGTAAAAGGAGTCTGAAGATCCTGAAGTGCCAAAAATTGTCTCATGGAACCATTTAGCCTTTGTGAGGACCTTCAGAGTGTATCAGATGTCTTCAGGTGACACACCAGCCACCTTGCACTCATTCCCCAGACTTCATATGCTCAAGCTATTAAAAAAGATGCTATATTCAATTTAGGGTGGAAAATTATAGTGGCTTACTCTGCTAACAGTGCTTATTGTCACAGGCTGTCTCTTCCTCATACCTTATCCCTCAGTGCAGGAGATTTCTCTACCAGTTTTGAAAGATTGACTCCCATAACTACCTTTAAATGTAAGCTGCCAGATACATATACACTATACGTGAAACCCTTGAGCTCAACAAGCTCCAGTCTGCTATGTCCCATCAGTCACAAATCTTAGCATGGGTTTTGTAGCTAGTCACAGCCTGGAGCAGGTGAGCCCTGAGCCCGGAAGCTTTTTATTCATCTACATCTATTCTTGGGAGGACGGCTCTGGGATCAACTGGTCTGTAATGCTGTTAGCTGCCTCCATTCCACTCACCCTTGGAACCTGCTTTCCAGAAATAGATAGCAGAACAGATCCTGAAATAGATGATGTTGGAGCTGACCAGGATTCTTCCTCCATTTCTGAGGTCTAGGATCTTAGCTCAGCTGAGCTGTAACCCTGCTTAGAATGATTTTTCTACCACCTTCTGTTCTGGGGAGGGTGACATCAGATCTGCCCACCCCACATACAGACCCAAAGTGCACCAAAGTGCACAGCTCCCTGTTAAAAAGGCAGCAGGCTTTTGGCTGGCGGAAAGAGAGAGCAGCTCATATTTTCTTATTTGCTGGGGAAAACAAGCATGTTTTTGAAGAATCGTGTTTTCATGTTTTCAAAAGCCTTCCCATTTTTTGCTTTAAAATTAAGCAGTGCTTAGCAACAGATTCTGCTAGAAGAGAAATATCCAACCTCAAAAATGCAAAAATACCCTTAGATCTTAAGTGGATTCGCACTTTTCTTACCAATATTTTGCCTGGTATTATTAATTTTGATGTGACTGAGTTCTATTTAGGTGTACTGAAAATCTGAAAGGTTCCTTTTTAGAACTAGTTCAATTAACGTCACAGCACATCTCAGCACACTGAAACTAGGGAGGCAAAATTTATTGGCGCTCTGCCACCCCTAGCCATCTTCCAGTTATATTTATAGCCTAGGGAAGTCCCAATGCTACTTTTACCACATATGTGCAGTACAAGTGAAAATCTTCTGTATTTGGGCTTCTCTTGAAAGCTGTTAACTTGGGACACTACAGCAGGTGCTGTCTGGGAAGTTACCTACCAGCTATATCTCCCAGTGACAGCAGAAAGATCTAATGGAAATTCAACCGAATGCATCGCACCAGTTTTCTGTTTAAATTATGCTACAATTTGACCGGAGCAGAAAGTGCGACTTAGACTGGAGCTTTCATTATAGGTTTTAGTTTATACTTTTTCGGTTTGCCACAAATTGCTCAGTATTTCAATACAAATATGTATTTACTGTTCTTGAATCATTCACAATACATGCAACTCTCTAAGGTGCACAGACATTGTGTGTGTGTCTGTAATACAAAGCTTTTGCCTAGTAAGCTGTAAAACAAGTATTCCAGATATTCACTATATAACATACTGTGCTTAACTATAGAGAAGGTACAGGGTAATTTAGAGTTTATTGTTAGAGGCAGCATACTGAACTGAATTATGTCAATAGATTTCTGAAATCAATTAAAACATTTAACAGTGTGCAAACAAATACAAAAACATTCCCAGGGCCGCTATTGTGACTCTCTTTGATACGTACTTAAAACTAATCTGGTCCATGGCAGGTTAGAAATCACATCAAAACAATACACGTTATTAAGCTCTTGCTTACAGACTGGCTGCTGTGGTTTTGCTGTCACGAAAGGCTGTTATTTGCACAAGGACAGGACAAGAAGTGTCCTTCAGAAACCTAATAACAGCATGCAGCTTGGGTTTTGTTATTCTTTGCTGGGAGAAAAGCCCTAAACATATACTTTAACTTATTATTTCTTGGTTTTTGTTTGGGGTTTTTGTTTGGGGTTTTTTTTGTTTGTTTGTGGGTTTTTTGTTTTTGTTTTTGTTTTTTAACAGAGCTAATGTAGACAAGACATTTGTTTCATAAACAGCTATTTTCTTAGTAGTTGACATACTGGAGAAAGGGTTCTTACACAACATTGAGCCACATGTTAAATTGCCCTTATCACTAAGGGCCCAACACAGAAGGCTGCAAAAGGATCCCTGGCTGTCGTTAAGATAAATGGGAAAAAAGTAAACAATAGAAGGTAATGGTGACAGCAGCAGTGATGTAGCCATAATGTAACTGAATTTAAGTGAAACATTAATTACTGTAAATTAGAAAGTGTTGTACCAGGCACCGCATTCATGACTACATGACAAGTTGTGTGTGCAGGTTCATCATACAGCAAGAATGCAGTTAGCATTTCTTCTATGCTCCAGTGCTACAAAACTGTTTTAAGAATTCAGAACTAGAAAAATAATACTGACATTGAAACGGGGTCTGAGAGGTGCTGTTACACTCTTTCCAGCAGCCCTAATGACATAAAAATAGCAGAAGTGAGAGGGATGCCATACCTATCACATTCATTAGGAAAACAATTCTCTATTGTTTATGTGCCTGTCTTCTGAAGTATGGACCCGAACACAGTAAACAAAATCCTATGGAAATGCACCTATTATACAGAGCATGGGAAAAAGAGATACTGTACAAATTTGTATTTTGATAAACAAAGTCCAGCCCCCTAAACAAAATTCAATTTCCTTTGTAATTAATTTCCTGCTGAAGAATTGAACAAACCATAAAAAGGGGCAGCAAAATTGTCTGTTCAGAAGTTACTGGAAATATTTTAAAATAGCCAACTTAAAAACTCTGTAAAGGAAACAGAAGGTAAACGAAAATACTTCTCTTTATAGGGGTGTTCAGAACCAAGGGAGTTCAGATATAGGATTCTGAGGTCCATTCCCATGTTAAATAAAATTAAATGTTTCCAATTTACTAGATTTCTGCTTTCCTGTTCAGAAATTCCATTTTGGTGCTATTAGGATATGACATTAATTAATCTGTAGAACATTTAAGATTCTTGTATGGAAGATCCTATGCTACTGCACACATTATTACTGAACACAGGATAGCTCAGAAACAGAAAAAAGAATCAGCATAAAACCATACAAATGGAAAACTAGCATAAATAAAAAATTGTTTACTGCCCCTTCTTCATCCAGCTTGACTTTTAAATGTATGTCCTCTCATTCACTAATTAGATACTTCTTACTAAGCCAAGTAGCAGATTTTTATAAAATTATTTTTATATCTACGATTTACAAACATTTATTTGGATCCTTTGCAAATCCAGTCTTTGTCAAACTTGAGGACAGTACCTTTCATAAAGCAGAATCCTAAATTAGTTGCAAACAACGGTGTAAGCTCAACTGAATTTAAAAGCAGACCTCTTTTGTTATAAAACAAGTGGAAGTGTCCTTGAGGAAAACTCAACTTCCAAATTCATTGTCCTTTTTGATTCACTGTTAGCTTCAAGGTGTACCACAAGGCCTATATTTTTATATAAGCTTATTGGATGTACAGGGTAAAGAAGAGAGAGAAATATTTTTATTTATAATTTTTAATGAAAACTGTTATTTTATTTCAGAGGTAATTTTTTATTCTTCTCCTCAAGATCAGCTAAAACCAGGTAGTTATTTTATGAAGTTCAAGAAATACATGCAATGAACAAATGTATGTAAAAAACACTTAAAAATATTTTGCTGCTAAAATTCATTGAGACATCTTTTCAGTGTAGCAGTACTCTCTAAAACTGAGTTCTGCAAATTTCTACAAACCCCAAATATATGACAAGAAACTACAAAATTCATTTTCTGATATATAACAAAGAAAAGCAAAATCTGAAAAACTACGTCACAGTCACTCTTCTGACAAGTAACTGAACTGAAGTTTTAAGCAGCTCAGTTTCAGATTTTAAATCTCCAGACCTTCACTAAAGAGATTGCATCAAATCATCAAAACCTGATTAAAACTGAAAACATCTGGATACCGAGATAACTGCACATTCTCTGTAACTGGCTTTGAACTTAACGACAGGTCAGGGTTTGCCTGTTTTTAAATGGCAATATTTGCAATAATTTCTCAGGAAATAACACACAGTGTTTTGTTGTCCTGTGCTTCTGTTCACCTACACTTGGTGCCTTTAATATTTGTTGCTCCTCAGGAGAAACTGCTATGACATTAGTGTTTTTAATGCCAAAACAATACAATGGGAACTTAATGTGAGAGTGGCAAAGAAATCCGATGCATTAGTTAAAAGGAAAAAGTGATATAAGTTTTCCCTCCAGCTGTATTATTTATTTCTCTAAGTATTCTCAAGTCTCAATATCTCAAGTATTTGAGTACTTGTGGCACAGTGTTTTATAATTGAATGCATTGTTTTGATCTTGTGAAAACTGTTCCTGTCCTTCCCTCTGCCTTTCTCCATCCCAGCCTCTTTCACACCATCAGCCCAACTACATCCAAATCAGCCAGGGAAGAAAGCTCTACACATTCCTATTTATGACTCGCTTCTTTTGCTGTTTTGGGTCCCCGTCAGCGCCTGTTGATTTAGGGTCAGCTTTTCAGAAGGGTGAGGCAACAGCATTCAGGAGAGGCAGTCATCCTCTGAAGAAGTCTCTCTTAATCAAATGTTCTGCTTCCTTTTTAGCAAGCGTGGCATACCAACACACAATGGGAAAGGGGAGGGAGAGGGGAGAAGATATCAAAGATTTGCTTGTTTTTGAAATGCTAATTGACTATAAGAGAATTAAAAGTATTCCTCTTATAGAGCAAACTGCCCAAGTTTTGTACCTGCTACATATAGAATTAATTTAAAAATAATTACTTGGTTACATTTGAGATGTTTTAAAAAGGATTATTCAGACCTGCAGTTGAAAACTTTAAGAATGTTTTTAATATATTACAGGAAATGATGTGGTCTGTAAAATCACACTATTTTCAAAGTAAGAGAATACTTTTAGTGGTTGGATACACTTTATAAATAGGAGGATGCAATCATGAGAAAATTAGACAGACAGATTTTAGAGAGAACAATTAAAGATAATTTATGACACAATTGCGGAATATAATTCCAGAGCTGAAACTACTCCTATATTTTAAAATAGAAACAGTATTTGTAAATAATTCCACATGTTAATACTTGTTATTAACCGAATAACACATTGGTTTTCATCCACATTTGCTGAGATTTTATTTGCAAAATGAACGCATGATTTACTGTAGGAATCAATCAAGCACTTAGAAATGCATTAGTTGTAGTTGTAAAAAAAATCTCAGAAAAATAAAATAGGAATAATAGACTTGTGTTAAAGCACTGGATGGAGGCTTCACAAAGAAGGGTTCAGTCACTGGGTCCTTTGCCGATTCCCTCTGGGCCCTTGCTAAGTATCATTGCTTTAATCAGTAGTGCACTAACATCTAAGAACCACATTCAGGGAGCCACCTCCACTAAATACTCTATGGCCACATAAAGAAAACTCTTACTGAGAAGATTTTAGTGACTCTGCATCTCAGTCACCTAGTAAAATGAGAATATTACTTCCATTTTTCTTTCTCACCTATTCTCTGTGTCAGGGTGTTTCTTTTATTGTTTCTTTCTATTACACTTAGTACAGTGTTGCTCCAAGTTAGCTCCCGTTGGTGCTGGTGTGATAATGCAATAGCAATACTTATAGTCCACCTACAGACAGTGATGCATGATGAAATTCATTGTGTGTGGATTAGAATATCCACAGTGCAGATGTCTGCATCAGAACTAGCCATGTGAGGCTCTTTTTATAGACAAGGAAGAGAAAAAGACACTCTTAAGACATAATTTTTCTCATCTGTTTTAAAGGGGAGATGTCACCTCTTTAGGCTGAGAAGTATCATGCTTGAAAGATCCTCTCCTTTGGCTACTGCAAGAGTCTAGGTGAGCAGCTTAGACATAGACAACTGATACCATTCCCAATACCTGTAGCCTCACAAATAGATGATGACTGGCTGGATTTTAGGGACTCTTGATTTATACGAATGATTGTTTCTTACCTAAGACACAGGAAAGTGTATTTAGCAGTTTCTCTGGAAGGAAGGTAAATCTGCTCCCTAATAAGATCCAGCATAAGTTGTGACAGATTTCAGAGAGAAAAAAATTTGAAATATGAGTTATTTATTTATTTAGATTTAATGATGGCTGCATCTTTATGTGTATATGAGCTCCTCAGGCAATTTTTAAAGGTTCTAATAATGTCCACATTGCTTCACAGTACTTCTGGACCTCTCTTTGCAAGCATAACAATAGAAAAATGGACACAGTAAAAATAAAACCCTAATACCTTTGAAAAATTATTTTTGCTATGACATATAGCGACACATACAGAATATCTATGAGTACAATAGGATACAAAGGTTTTATCGAAGTCAAGAACAGTATGGATTACTCACTTCTGGCCTTCTCTGTCCACAAGGAAGTGGACCATACAAACTGGATTATATGTGTACAGCACTTTGAAAACTATTTGACATTGTATCCCATCCCATGCAGTGGCCAAACCCTCTGAGTCTGGATGGCCGAAGAGGTATGGCCTTTCCCAGTGAGGATGGCTTCTCAATAGGTTGGGCAACTTATTGAAATGTTGGAGAAGTTGTTGAAAAGTCTTTTTGGAAAGTAGAAGTCTGATTTTTCTGACACCTGATAGTGACAGTTGCTTGAGATGTGCTGCAAATAGAGGACCATCTCTATCAGCTCACAACCCGATGAAGAGATATTACTGAGAATATAATTAAACAGCAGAGAGGTCTAAGCTAAGGAAATGTCATATATGATTCAAGATACTGGTATATGCAGATACAATTACTCTGGAGAAATAAAAAATGTCCTTGTTGATAGGATGCATTTTCCCTGTCTGGTTTTGTTATACACCTTCTTTTCCTTTTCTGTTACCTCCCAGCTCTTACCTTTTCTTTCTTCTCTAGTCATCACATTTTTTTTAGTATTTTCCTTTGCTGTTTTTTTACACTGCACTTCTTTTTCTTTCAAAAAGGTGTTCAACCTTTACCTAGCTGGTAATTGCTCTCCTTATTCCTTATTAACAAATATAGGTTTTTTTGAACTCCCTCTGAAAATCACTTTGACTTTAGTGATATTGTATTGGCTGTATAAAAAACCTGGGGTTTAGTCTGTGATGTTTCTTCCTGCTCCTAGGATACAACTCCCCTTGATCTCAACAGTGCTTTTTGTGGTAGAACTGTGGAATTCAGTTTATTTTCTTAGAACTCCATAGATACTTTGTGAAGAGCTTTGTGGTGTACGTTGTACAAAACCCTGTAATTTACACTAATTTGCTCTACTCTTCAGTTAACAGCATGCTACCAATTTAAAACTGCTCTGGGTGGTCTTGTAGCCACCAGGAAAGATGAACAACTGAAACAGAAAGAAAAGGCACTGCTGGAGAGAAGGGGAGGACATCAACCCTGGTGGACAATGTTCACTAGGTCTTCATCCAGAAACCATCTATTAAAGGAGAGACCTATAATACTAACATGTAAGCAATTTACAAAACTCCAGAAATGGAATAGTCAGTTAAAAAGCAACGATTTCTTTTCCATTAAAGGAAAAAAACCCCAAAACTACTTAAAACACTGGTACGTTCACATTAATAAGAGATATTTCCTTCAATATTTTATGGTTTTTCTTTATACTATGGTTCTCCCAGGTGTCCAGATATTTTGGTGTAGCTGTGATTTTCAGCAATTTATTTCATATAGAGTCCTTCAAGTTTAACTGACAGTGATGAAGATTTGTGATAAGATTATAATACTTTGAAATATGTGAATAGGTAATAATTTCAACTTTTCAACAGTTGTCTGTGGAAAAGTTAGAAAGCATTTCAGTGTTACTTTTAAAATGAAGACCTAAATTCTTCAGACTGATTAATCCATTACAAGTTTTATGTAATAAAACATTCTATAGCGTTATTCCAGGGCCTCAGAAACAAGATTTTCTGTGGAAGCAGCCATTTTTATATCAACTTTGAATTATTTATGAATATGCTTTGGGGCAGAAGATAATTCTGAGAACCCAGAAAAGTATCTTGCCGAGATCTGGGGGGTGTATATTAAAATGTTCGCCTTCCATCAATCACATCCTCATTTTCTTAATAGAAGAAGATCAGATATTCAAGTCTAATCATGTGCTATGAAAAATTAATTTAAATCTAATGCAAAGCAGGTTTTTTCACCTTATTTTTTCCCTTTATTCAAGCAGTGGTTTTTTCTTCAGATTTGGATTACATAGTGGAGTGAACATTTTCACAGTAGTCTCAACATCTACAGTGGGTTTATTTGGTTTTTTTTAAAAGGATTGTATTTAAAAGAATTTTTCTTGTAGAGACTGCAAAACTTTCCTGTGATCCAAAGACTGCTAAACTCCAGATTACTATGTAATATGTATCCTCTACATAATAGGATATTTAAATGCCCCCCGCTTTAACCTTGAGAAATAAAGACTTTTTTTTTTTTTTTTTTTAGTTAAGGATTGTAGGAGCAGGCTTTTTAGTCTTTACCTTACTGAAATAATACTAAAGGAATCTGAATGTGATAGAAACTGGAGAATGCTCTCTGAGGACTACATCTACTGCTAGAGGGAGTAGGATTTATCTGACTAATTGCAGATGTACACGTATTTTTTTAGTGTCTTGCGGAGGCGTGATTCGTAATGCAGACATCGACATCTGGGGAGATGTATTGCAACCTGCGAATGTCTGTTTCTCTCCAGTGACATCAACGAAATCCTAAGTTTAGTAATTGTGATACTACAGCTGCTATAGATACTACGTTACACTAGTGACCTGTTGAGGGACAAAGGTGTTAAGTGAGGCAAATTCCACCATATAGCACTAGCTGAGGGACAAGGTGGAGTAAAACGCAGCAGGTCACAGGTGTCCCACAGCTGTCCACACAGGGAGTATGAGTCCTCATACAAAAAAAAAAGCAGGACGCTTGAGCAACAAAAAGACTTTCAGAGGGTCTGGTGCTCCCAGAGAGTGCCTCCACACTTGCTGCCGGGGGAATGCGGAGGGCTCACCTTGCCTTTTAGATGCAGGAACCCCTACATTTGTCAGGAAACGAGAGCCTCCAGCTTGCAGCTCTTTTCTTCTTTGATATTTGAGTTACCAAAGACTTTTGTTTCCCACAAAGCGCCTTTGCCTTATGATCAGTCTTTAAAATCAGGCTTTACAGAACTTGGCGGCTACACTCTGCTTGAGATCTGTGGAAGCAAGGTTTCATACCATTTACTTTAAACTGCATTAAAATGATACTAAAAAAAGCATAGGAATAGCACAGAAAGTTTCAGACCGATTTAAATTTGTTTCTATGGCTCTGATGTTATTTATTTAAGTGCAGTTTTGGAATTTTTTTCTGCATTATGAAGTTACTTAATTTCATATTAATTTTTCTTCCAACAAAACAAGGTGTTTAAAAACCCTTATTTAACCTTTTCCCAGAGATTTTCTCCTGCTGTTTATTTTTACTTTCCATGTTTTATTTTTGTTATCTTTTTTTTAATCAATACTTTCCTTTCTTTATTAGAAACCAACACCAATCATTCTTCTAAGTGAAACTTGTATTAGAGAAATTGTAACATGCTTATACAAATGAGGAAAACGCTGTCCTGCAGATTCATAAAATCCATAGCTTGAACTGACCCAAGAAGAAAAAGATTACTTTCTTAAGTCTGCTTAGAAAAAGAACTCAAAATGTACTTTACTGAATATGCTGTTTCTGAGGACCTGATGGCCAGTTCCATCTCCATTTGTCATGTAGAACAAGTGGCTAAATGTTAAACTTCACAGTGAATTTAACATCTCAGTAAGAATGCCTTGAGGAAATAATAGAAACGTGCTTCTGACAGTGTAATGTGATTTTAAAATTTCAGTGTATTAGATTACCTCTTCCCCCTGAGGGATTAAAAGGGCAAAAAAATTGCAGCAGCTATACTTACTTTACAAAGTTTTTTAAACAGCGTAATGTCTGAAGTTAAAACTCGGTGTGTGCTGCCAATTTTTAATTTCATTGTGGGAGCTGAAGCTCCTACAGTGAAGTGGTCAGGTGAAGAAATAAACCTTTAAAATTCAGATATGTGAAAACCAAGCCTTAAGTGATCCTAGTTTAGGTGCTTTATTTAAGAAGACAGACTCTCCAGGCTTTCTCAGTAGTCTACAGGTAGAAATAGACTTCTCCTGAGCAAGATGCAGAGCACTTCTACTCTCTTTCTCTTTTTACTTGGGCTTTTGTGGAGCCAGTCTTTCTCCTTTGGCAACAGTGAGACTCTAAACAAGTAGCTCCTACTTTTAGGGCACCTGGGTGTTCTGGCTTCAAAGAAAACATTGAAGATTAAATCTAAGTACATATGAAAAGCTCAGAAATCAGACTTGTGTAAAACCTCCTATCTGCTTCATTAAAAAATAATGTTCCTGTCACAATAATCAAGAAGAAAAGTGAATTAGTTTATATATATTTTGCCTTTCTGAATAACCTCAGCTTCTAGTTTGTAATATCATATTGGTAAGCTCTAAAACACATTGCAACATTAGACTAATTGTGAACTGTATAATGTTGTGATATGGAAGTTAATGGTTTAAGCCAACCATTCGTCTAAGATTATCTACTTCTCTAATCATCACATTGATATTTTGACTGATCCATCCGTGCATAGGAAATCGACTCATTCAGTGCAGTTGTGGAAGTTAGACATATAAATTATGTATTACACATAAAATGAATCCTAAACCTTACCACAATTTTTTTATCTTGCAGTGATAAGGCCGAATAGCTTTATAATAAGAAAGAGATGACCAAAATTATCACCTGTTATTCCACAACCATTTTTCTTTCACTTACCATTATGGTAAAGAGTCCCATTTGCAAATAGTGTGACCTACTTACTTTAAAATTTAATCTAGCACCTGATTGGATAAATAAGGTCAATTTAGGGTGAAGCAAATGAATACTATTACACTGAACATCTGTCACTCTCTTTCAACACAATTCATCTGATAAAATTGTTAACTCTTCATCAAGTTTTTGACATAGTAGGAATGAAGTCATCATAATAGAGTACTGTCATAAGATCAATGCTTCCAGCTTTGAAAATAAATGTCTTGGCTCTGCCTCAGCATTAATGTGGCAGCTGGAGGACATTAACCTAAGACAACTTTAGTTTCCATCGACGTTATCTCTTCATTAAGAATATTAAGCATTTTTTGGGGGAGTATCAAGTTTTTCAAATTAATTTGAAGAGTATAAAACCTTGTGTTGTATAGTAATTAGTGTTACTTGAAGGAAGCAATTGCAAATGAAACAGAGATTTTTAGTAAGAGTAACCATATCTACAAAACTAAATTAGAAATACAAGAAACTGCAATGTATAAAAATGAAATATAAATAAGAAAATATGCCGAATGATATAGTGACAATACGTTAATGTTTTAGAACCATAATATTCTAGACATGATGTCATGTGTCTCAAATTGTGTATGTAGAATGAATATTAATATACGAATTTAAGATATTAACCTTATTAAGGTTAATGATTTAAGACATATACAGCACTGAAGTTAACATGAATTTTATATTCTGGGTTTTATTCCTTCTGTGCTTCTGGTTAAGCCTAATTTATGAGAAAATGACAACAAATTACAAAGATTTATTAGCAAAACACCAAAATGGAGGACTTTTACCAGCTAATGCCATGGACAAATTTTTAAAACCTGTTGCAACCTAGAATAGACATTGCTGAGTATTTTTTTCTCATCATTGTTCTTTCACTTCTCTTTGCAAACTGCAAATCTATTTCACAACATGTTTGAATATGCTGTTTTTTCAAAAATAGTCAGATATGCCTACAGTAAATTACTGTTTGACTGTTGATAGGCAGTCCTAGTTTATGTTCCTTGATTCCAAGAGAGGTAAGTGACTTAACATAAACAGTACCATATGACTGATGTAACTAGTTAACACATAACAGATTGCCAATAGTTATTGCCAATAGAAGCTGAATTCACTTTCAGGAGATATCTCAGTGTTTTGTTCAAAATTTGCACGTAGTGAGGTTAATATACCAATAAAATCTGAGCATTGAGTACGACTGGAAACTGAGTAAGAATCCAGTAAAAACATAGTTGAATAATTTTTTTTTCTTCCGCTTATGCCATCCAAATATCCCTTCAAAATAGGAGGGGAAAATTAATACACCCAGCAACACTTATCTGCTTCTTGAGAGAAAAAAAAACCAAAAAACCAAACATATCAGAATGACTGGGAAATTCATGATCACCACAGTGGATGAAATTATTTATTCTTTCAAGTAAAAGACCAACCTGCCACCAAGCTCAAGGGACCCAAGAGACCACTTAATTCTAATGCATTAAGAAGCTCCAAGATGCGTGAAAAAGTTGCCTCATGTCACGATGAAGGCAGTTCACAAGTTACGACGCACCAGGGTATTCACCTCATTTTAACGTACACAAAACCGAATCCTCAATGAATACCTATACAGTTACTTACTACTCTTAGTGGCAACTTTTTCTCTGTATGGACTGTACGTGATAGCCCAGCCACCTAATCAGGGCTCTTAATTCATATGCTTAATTTAAACTCTTACATTTCTGGAGTGCACATGTCTCTAACCTTTGACCATATAGCCCAGTTGTCAGAGTCTTCTCCCTTCCTCTGCACCTCTTCAAAAAATGCCCGAACAATTACCCTCTTCAGGTATTCCATGAATTTTGAAAGACACACTCAAAAATGACTGGTCAGGACATGAGTGAAAAAGTCATGACTTTGTCAGGTTGTAGCCCTCTCATACCACTTCTTCCATAAACAATTTGGAGAGGAACAGTGCAAACATGTAGCTGTCACTTGTCAAAGCTGTACTGAATGTAACTATACTGTACAAAAATCATCAGAACTCATAACTGTAGTCAGCTATATGTTGCAGGTTTGATCATCAGACTATTCCACTTACAATAGCCAAAAGATTCATCATAACAATGTAAGAACATGTATTTGGAAAAAGGCAAAATGTGGATCAATTTACAGAAAATACAAATCCTCATTTTTTCTTGTTATTTCCACTAGCAAAATCTATCAAAGTCCTTTTTTCTATTACTGAAGTCCCTATGCTTATTTATCACCAATAAACAAGAGGTTGAATGAAACTCCCATCTTCAGAAAATTGTCTTCCTTTACTAGAGATTAAGTTCCCGCTTTCTTTTGGTTAACCACCTTCCAAAAAATTCCATGGGAAGAAAGAGGTACTGGCGTGAGATCAGGATCTAACAATCTGTTTCAGAGAAGACAATGTGAATGAGATTTTGAAATAATCTCTATTATATTTGTAAAATTCAAGAGATTTGCTTCACTATAGACTTAACTGCCGATTTGAACCATGCTAGCTCTTTGTTGAGCTCTATGAAAATTGTAACACTTAAGAGATTTTTTAAACTGAGTGACCACTGTCAAAGTCAACTTCAGTCTAAAATTAAAAACTAGAAATATATGTGTCTAATGCTACATTGAAACCTCAATGCACAAAAGCCTGACAATCCAATATTCCACATTGCAAACAATTTTAATTGAAAAATTCCATGTAAATGAATGGCACAAACCCCGGTGATGCAATCGAAGTCAACACCTGAGGCTGGCAAGGTTTGAGGATTTTCTTTATGATCATGGTTTGACTGTAGAATGAAGGAATATGAGCAGCAAAGTGCACTTCCATCCTCATCTATTAGACAGTCATAAGTCACTGGAAGACAATACTGCTCTGTCTGTGTTCAGATTGAGAAGTTCAGGTTTTAAATGTAATTCAACAAGCCTTCCAAATTGAAAGGGAGCTACTGTTGCACTGCTTCAGGACAAAATTTGCCTTCGAGTGACATCTACGCTAGGAAGTAAAACAGAGCACACACTCCTCCCACCACTCTATTTCTGCATAAATTAAAAAAATGTAGTCTTGTGGATGTCAGGGGTTTTTTTTTGTGCCATGCCGTTAAATCTTAGGGCCAGAGAATGATTATGGGTTTGCATTTTTTAGTACTGTAGACACAGTCACAGTTCTACAAGATGATGTCTGCATCAGGCTGCTTCTAGAAATATGGCACCATATGCTGATTTGAGTGTGGCTGCACACTTGCAATCAAAACCATCATAACTCAGCAAAATTTTTTCTCAGGTGTAAACATCCTTACACAATTTTTAAAAATACTAGGAAGTCACTGGCTATTAATACTTTCTCTTAATGCTAACTTGTTTCCTCTCCAAGGTTGACATAAAAAAAATGAAACATAATTCTAATTAGATTCCCCCCCTTAAAATATATCAGTATTTTAAAAGATTACTTGTATTTCATATAACCTGGGACTGTAGATACACCTTTTCTTTTCAGAAGCATTTTAAGCCACCTAACAAGGTTGACGTGGATTTCAGCACAAAGAACTTTCAGAAATCTTGATTCCAGGAATGCCCTAAAAACTTTGGTTGTGAATGCTTCTTCAAGAGCAAGAAGGACTGTTGTGGAACCACTTTATTCCTGACATGACAAGTGCCAGGAGTCTTGTCTTATTCCAGTGAGAAATGAAGTGCAAAGCACTACAAAGGAATTAGTTAAACAGCACAATTTCCTCTGTGTATCTCTGCTACAAACACCTAAATCCAGAGAGAACAGGTGTGATGGTTTATAAGAGAAAAGAAGCAGTGCTGAGACTGGAAATTCCTTTTGACCTAGGGAGATTTTTAACCGAGTTTAATGGTCTTTAAAGAGAACAAACAAGACTTTGGTATATTGACACTTCAGTTCCTTCCTTTATTAGCTGTTTGTAAACCTAAAGAACTTACCGTGACTTGTGAAAATGGATTTGGTTTAAGATTAGAGCTTTAGGGTTAAGATTTGCACAGCAGCTTAGATACTAAATGCTGTTTTGACAACTAAGTGCGAAGTGTGTACCTTAAAAGCATTCCTCCAGCTCTGTCACTTAATATGTACCAGCAAAGCTCTTAGGCAGCCACGTTTCTGTGGCTGGCCCCAGACGTGGCTTCTTTCAATGGTTTTGATGTCAAATTTTGTGGCATCAGCCCCAGCAGAAATACAGACTAAGTGATATCTCACAGCAGTTTCTGGGTTGGATCATCCTTAAAACACTGCAAACATCTATTTAATTAGTAAAAAGCATAGCATTTTAAAAGAAAAATTGGAAATGTGCCAGTTCCTATTGCCTTTTAGCTCAGTGGGTAGAGACTAAATTAGATGTGGAGGGACCTGGTTTGGGTCTTCTACTTGCCTGGGGTAAGCAAAGATTTGAGACAAGATATCCCAATTACTAGGAAAATATTCTACCTATGAGAAGGGCTGGAGTGGTGAAGACAGCATGGCCATTGCCCTGATTACATCATGCTGGTGGAAGAGCCAGGGGGATCTTTCATTCCATAAATATTGTTAGGGATTAGAGACCAAGATGTTCAGTAATTTTAGGATCTGCCCAGCATTGGAACTAAAGGTTCTGCAGAACTTTTTTAGTAGGACTCAAAATACTTCAGAAGTGAGATCACAGGACAGTAAGGATTAGAGGATCCAAATTTTGAATTTATGTGCGCAACTGTCACTTTGTCCTAGTCTCAAATGTATGGAAACATAATATTACGAGATGAATTAGAAAAAGACTGAGATGAAGTCACTTCTTACCGGCAATTATAAAGTACTTTCGTTGTTTCTGATTTTTTGAAGTTTCTCATATTATTTAATTAATACAGCCCTTAAGGTTCACTTATGCTTCATGTAAATCAAATATAAATGAGCTGGAGAAATTACCAAGGGAAAGGGAATGAAATTAATTAATATATTACTTGATGAGTTCTTATTATTAGCTATTAATAATTAGTTTTTTCCTGTACAATTAAGAGACTCTTGTACTATAGGAAAAGCCATAAAAATTTAGGTTGTTTTGTTAAACATCACTCTTGGCTTCCAGATACCCCAAATTACCAGCTATTATAGAAGGATTCGCATTCCTTAACAGCTGTGAATTGATACTGTTAGTCAGGTACCCTTGCTAGGGTGCTATTTCACAATGGTATATTGATTACCAGGGAGAATCAGTATGCTCACCAGAAAGTGTTGAGATTTTTGGGATGTTAAACAGATGCCGGTTTGTGCACAACCTCAGCTTGGTAGTTAAATACAGGTTCTGAGGACAATATGTCATCTGTTGGAAGTATTCCTGCGGAATTTTCTTCTCTCATCGTTTGTGCTTCTTTTTCTCGTTTGTCTTCCTTCTCTCAGATAAGGTCTGACAACTAAAGAGGCACTAAATAGCATGATAGCCAACCATACAAAATCAATCTTTCAAAGGTTGTATACCCCACGTACTATTATGTTACACAGAACCAATACAGAACATCATGAGGGAACCTGAGTATGTACTTCCTACCCTCGTGGTGTGATTTCTGAAATCACAAACTTAATGATTATGCGACAAGCTTTCACTACATTAGTGCATGTTGTCCACTAATAATGTCCTATGGTGAACACTCTACTACAAAAGAAAAAACTGATCAATGAAAATATTTTACAACTCATGAATTAAACTTGGCATGACATATGTGTAGCTTATAAAACTACGTATTAATATTCACTTTTATTACACCTTATGTATGGTACGCATATGCACAGAGGCAAAGCAAAATATTGGAACCATAGCCTATAAAAACGTTTCCTCTTTTGTCTTTTTTTTTTTTTTCCCCCCAGGAAGGTGAAATACTAAATGTTCTATAGAATATAAGTAGACAACTTAGAAATCTCATGTGGTAAAATTAGAGCTATGTATGTTAAATAGACTCTTTTTAATGAAAGACTTTTTGAATCAGCATCTTAAAGACTTTTAAAATTACATTGCTAACAATACTGAATTAGTTAATTTCCTCTCATTAAAACTTCAGTTTTATGGGGAGTGACATTTGCATTAGTGTCCAATCATTATAAGCACTGTAGAAAAATGGGAAATATATTTTAAAATAGCTCAACACTACTATCACTTCATCAAGAAAATTTCACCATGAAATATGCTGTTCCCAAAGGAGAGCTAGTACAAGAAAAAGCCTACTCTGTCCTTGCAAGTGTCATGTTTAATGAATGTATTTGACAAATTCTGAGATCTTTAGTAATACATAACGACACAGAATGATTGAAGCAGACTATTAAATATATTCTTACTATTCAGGTCCAAAGGAAACTGCATGAATATACAGAACAGGTACACATTTCATTTCAACCAGTGCTACGAAAATCCCAAAGCAACATGTTTATCAATTTATGCACATTGCAATTAGAATGTGTTACACTGCCCTATCAAAGATGGAGCTTTAAGAGAAAATTAAAGAATCTCCTTTTCTTGCTGGGTACATTAAAACGAAAACTGTGTATAACGAGTAGGACTTGATGTTAACACAGAAACATTATCAACTGTGCCTTAACTGTGTCCCACAATTTGTGAACAATGAAGAAATAACAACCGTCTTTAGGAAGGACTTGGCATTTGCCACTTCTGGCTATTGACTGAGATGAACAAGAATATTCCATTACGTAGTTACTCAAATGACTTGCATTCAGACTTCTATAGGAACTTAATGGTTTCATTTTTTGCTATATTAACTGTTGACAACATGGATACTGAAACCTCCAAAGTTTCATTTACTTAATGTAAGTTTAGTGTAGGTTAATAATTTAACAAATGAAAAAATGCACTTTTTGATTAGCATAAAAATTTGAGCTGTTGAATTTTTAGGAGATACAAATAACAAAATAGCCAATTAAAACATGCTGAGCTTTGATTTGGTAATTTTTCTTCTTCTATTTTACCTTGGACAGGGTTTTCAAAATCACTGAGTGATGGGCAGTTTCACAGAGTTCAAATGGCTGAGCTGCTATCACTGGAAATAAAGTTAGGCCAAAAATGAATACTTCTGAAATACTGTCTAATACCACCTGGATCCAGAAGAGCAAAATGAGTCTTTGCTTATTGGATAATTTTCTGTCTTTCTTACTGCATCTATGTTTACTACATTTAGGATTTTCTATTTCATGGCTTGGCTTCGCGGACGAAGATTTGGGAAGGGCTTTAAACGTGAGTACACCCTTCAAGCCCGCGCGGTGGATTTTTTAGGTGAGGCGCAGCGTGCGCGAGACTGGCCCCACTCTTTACACCTGAGGTTCATCTGCCAGGGCCTAGCGAGCTTGGACGGTGAAGTCCTCAGGTCGTAGGTTTGGTTAGAGTATCCTTCTCTTAGATGGATGGCCTTACAGGGCTAAACGAGCTCCATCTGCCCGGGTTTGGAGTTAGAGTTGTCCTTCTCCTAGGATGGTTGCCCGAAGGTTAGTGAGCCCATCCTGCCCGTGGACACACTTTGTCTGACCCTTCAGTTGAGACCTGTCTGGCTTGGGAGACCCTACCGGAGGCATATGCCACCACCAGCATAGCTCTCAACTTCACAAGGGCACACAAGCTCTTTCCCCACGGCAAGGGGGTGCCCGTGAAAGAGGGATTTTCTATAATACATTTTCTAAATACATCTCTATGTGTTTTACATACACAATAGATAAGATGAAAAGCCTATTGACACCTTGTACAACTATGAGAATAATAATGTAAAGAAAAGAAAAAAAAGAAATTCAATGCCAACTTGAAGAATTCTGTTTATGCAAATCCTCAGTATAAAGGCACGTCCTTTACTTCCTGAATCTATTCTGAAACTTTGCAGTAAAAGCCTTGACTATAATGTGCTTCAATATTTGCATTTCTGCACAGCAAAGCATTATTGTTATTAATATATCCAAATGTATGAAAATGCACAGTTAAAATAAGTCAGTAAAAATTCTTCTGCAAGCAATGTACTTTCCGTATGGATTATTAATAATAAAAGAATGATGCTTGTCAATGATTAAATGTTGCACTATAGTATGTTAGAGAGTAGCAAGCAGAACATTTCATACACTGCACTTTATTATCCCTTTTCCTTATTTAAATCTTTCTTGTAAGCACACACCATGACAGCAGGAAACACAACAATGACTGAACATGCACAGATATCACCAGATCATTCTTCTTCTATTAAAACCATATTGCATGCAGCAATGATGTTCTGGCTGCTCAGTGTTATTTCTGGGTCAGCATCGTATCTCTTCAGGAAAGGTGTTTTTGCTGTTGGCCTGACTTTCCCTCTTTCTGATTTAACTGACATAGTTGAAACCATGCCAAGGGGAGAGAGCATTTCAAGTTCAACAATGAGGAAAGCAGCTTGGGTAAGTGCCATGAACAAGCAGCTTTCTGAGAGAGATGTGGAGCGGAGATTCAGTGCATGATATTCTTGAAATGAGGAAGGCACGCACATTTGCCCAGTGAATACTGGTCTATCCCTTTCCTCCTCTGTCCCTCTCAGAGGAAATGGAGATCACAGAACAAGTATTATGTCATATTTCATCCCCCCCAAAACACTACTCTAAATTTTGCATTAAAAACTGAAGATGGAAGTATTTAAGTAGAGTAACTTTTATGGTAAATCTTATCTATAGACAAACTTCTCAAGGAAAAGAATTCATTTACTTCAAGGTGAAATGAGATTTTCTTCAGACAAGCCCAGAAAAGAAAGAACTGTCATAGCATTTAAGGAGAAAACAGTGTTGTTTCATTAATACCTCCTGCTGTTTCCCTTATTAGCAAGATAATGTAGATATTAGGTACAGTTTAATTATTATTGCAAGTATAAAACCTTGAAAAAGCACAGGCAAGGTTCCTGTGTCCATTGCACTAGGTATTACGCAAACAGAAGAATGGAGGCAAGCAATTTAGATTTAAGACAGCTCATTGGCAAGTGCCGGCAGAGAGAGACTGCAAAGGCACAACAATGTACGAGTGACAACTGCTTTGTCAGGGGTTGTGTAAGCACTGCAGCAAAGAAAAGGCAGAATTTGTGATTTGAAGGAAAACAGGGAGGCACAGCTTGTCTGGTACTTATGGGACGCAGCTTCAGGTTATGGATAAAATCATGAAAGTGTGTACTGGAAAAGTCTGCTGAGAGTGTGAGGGAACCAGCTGGGGTTATATGTGTCTGGCTGACTTTGTGCATCTGAACAGTCCTAAAACCAAGAGATGTTGGGTTTATGGGGGTCAACAAAGCGGCCCAGCAATAGAATGCAGTATGATATGGTGACAGTCATTGTCATTTTCAAGGCTATAGAAAAAGGGTGTTTTAGCAAACCAGGCATAAATTGAACAGTTTAACTGACTGTCTGTCTACCTGTGTATGTGTAGAAAAAAAAAATCTGTACAATTTATGTTTTCATTTAAAAAGACATTCCCCTAAACATTTCCTTCAGTGAAAAACAGTTGGGCTAGGGTAATAGACCTTAACAGAGACCTGCACATGAATGAATCTTAGCGTGTACTTACTAACATTAGTCAAAAGAAACAACACCTACAACTCTCAAAGCTTCCAATCTGATATTAAAAAACTACAGTGATGTGAAACATAGCAGCAGCTTGTGACACATTCTTTTTCCAAGAATAAATAAACATTTTTTGCCAGAAACTTTCAGCTAACAAGGAAGGAGACAAGATTGAAAGCCAGAGCAGCATCTTATGGGCATGCTGTAGAACAGTGGCTGTCCAACAAGAGCTTCAAGACAACTGGCAAGGGCTGTAATTTTTTAGAGGATGGAAGAAAAAAATTGGGAGGGGGAGGGAAAAGGAAAAGCAGTCAGACAGAAAGTGTGGAGAGAAAAATAGGATACAGATCGCCTATGGGACATTTCTTAAAAGCTTTTCTGGCTATCACTTTTTTTTTTTTTTTCTTTTAAACAGAAGTCATCACTGTGTAGCTATGATTATTTCTGTGGTCTTCATTTCACCAGTTACAAAGGGCATGATCTCTTCAGTACAACTTGTTCATTACACTGGCACAATTCCCAAAATAGCCTCCCAATCAGGGTCAAATATAGTTGTGATTTGCAGTCTGTATTGACTGACGAGCCAGCTGACTGAGACAGCTGGTACATGATAGTCAGGCTTTAAGGCATTCAATAATTTCAATTTAATTTCAAAGTGTGCACTGTAAGTAGGCACAAGATAAATAATTGCATGTGGACAAAGATAATCTCCTGAAATGTCTATGGTATTCATAAACTATACAGTTATAGAGCAGCCTCTCATTATTTTTTATTGTCTGAGCACAGTAGAGTTGGTGTCAGGATAATACTGTACTATACACACAGTATCATAACAAAGGCATGTGCAGAAGGTTTACTGGTAGCATTATTGGTACAAATTATGAGAAAACATCATCTATGTTTTGTCCGTGTACATGGTTGTGTACAAAACACATCAAAAAACTCCACAGAATTTAAGAAGCCCATGTCACCCCTACCAGTATCAAATACGTATGTTTAAATGTGCCAATGTTTATGGGGCCAGCTTCATTGAAATAAAGGTGTTAAGGGTTCATTAACTATACATAAAATCGGGAGTGTATTTCAATGGCCACTACTTCTGAGGGCCGTCACTTATTCTAGTCCTATAGCCACCTCTGTTCTACACAAATCCTGATTAGAAATATTCACAGCTAATAATTGTTTCTTTCTGCGACATGGAATCATGAGAGCAGATCTTCTTTGTACTGAGCAATTAAGCCCACAACAACTCAAGTAAACATCTTTCCTTGGTATTTGCTGAGGTTTTGAGAGACCTCAGATCTAAATAATTCTGTTACAGGTGGAGGATATTTGGGGTTTTTTAAGAAGCAGGCTTTTTGGACAAATCCAAAAGATGATTAGCAGGAACTAGAGCATAATTAATGAAAATAAGGAGGAAAATTAAAACTGCTCTTCTATAGAGCTGGCTGCTGTCTTGGGGGATGAGCAAGAGTCTACCCAGGGGGGATGAGGAAGGCCCACCATGGACCTCAGCTCTGGGGAAGAAGCATTCAGCTCCCTCAGGTTTTTTGTCTCTGTTTTTTCACTCAGGCAAGGCAACTCCACAAAATGTGTCAACAGAATATCAACTTAAAAGGCAAGAGGACAATGAAGAACCCTGTTGTGTTCCTGATCAAGTCAATGACCAAGGAGAGTTGGACTCAGGATATGAGTAGGAGCCACTGAAGACAGAATTGTCCACATACTTAACTATCACTCTATTAAAAATAAACCCACCTCTCTTTTACTGCTGCTGTTTGAAAAAAAAAAAATTACTCAAAAAGGTCAAATCATAAGCTGGCATATGGAAGCTTTCTCATAAAATATGTAACACATAGAATCATCTTAGAGATAGTGAGACAAACCATTACTCTGCAAAAAAATACTTTTTCTCCATGCAAATATTATGATCTTTAATAATTATGTTAATTTGTCATTTATATTCACAGCTCATCTTGTAAAATCATTATATGTCTTAACATTAACTTTGATTGCATAAATATTAGATTAACTTCGATCATACAGGTATTGCACAATCACTACTTTAAATTGTTATGAAGGTGACTGAATATGTTCCAACAGAGTTTAATTTAACTGGATTAGGAAATATTTTTCCTTCGATTTTTAAATAATACTTTGGTTTAGTTATTTTATATACAGACCACTGAAGTTTTCATTCTTGTATTAACTCGTATAAAAATGCTGCTCACAGCAGCATTTCAAGAAGCAGGTGAGAGTTTGAGGCTGACTACTACATAATTATCAAATTATAACTATATCTTCCTTTTCATGGGATAACCCAGAAAAAACTCGGGTCCTGATACAACAGCCGTGTTAACACTTTGATATCATAAGCATGTGATCAGTTGCTGTGACTAAATTCACCTGGACTACTTTGCTGTTAAATGTTTCTTCAACACTTAAGTCCCTCTATTTTTGGTGGGTAGATTTAAGCATCTGTTTAATACTTTGCTGGACCCTGGTTGCAGCAAACTTTTGCTAATTAGATTTCCAGCCAATTCCTATATGGGATGGAGGGCTTTGATGCCTTTGAACAAATGGTAGGATATTGATTCACAGAAACTGGGGCCTTTTACCTTATGTGACCAACAAAGCAAGCTGTCAACACCGGTCTTAAATGCATATTAGCAGAGTCACAGGACATATAGGAACTTCCTGTAAAGTAATGCCGATATTCTAAATGGCAGTTTGTACCTTCACTACTTTAAGGAGAGAGAATACGTCTACCAGAGCGTGATATAGCCATCTACAGCACTTGTTTGATGAACTTTCCTGGCCTTTTAGAACATGAATGTGACTCCTTATCCCTTGCTCAGGTAATTTTCACCCTTCAAGAGTGATCTTTCCAGGGTGTCCAAGGTGGGACATTGCACTTGTGGAGAAAAAGCAGAACCACATCCAGTTCTTTATTTCTGGTGGAGCTGTCCCTGGATACTGCCTCACTTTGGTGGAAAAGGGCCAAAGAACTCTTGCTGTCTGCCAGATTTATTTAAGAACATAATCCTTTTTAACATCGCTATATATACTCCTGGACAGCAAACATCCAACACTAACACACTCTTCTGCTGTATCTGTGAATTCTTTCCTCAGATCTACATTACCTTCTTCCACCTGATAGAGGTGTACCATAAACTCCTCCTGTGCTTTGCTGGACAGATTCATATTAGCAAGTCCCAGGCAGCTCTCCAGTGGATGAAATCTCTCAAGACACCACAGTTCTGATATGAGCACAGTGAAGACTGTCTCCCTGTTTCCATGACCTGTTTCCCTGCTCAGAGATGCTGCATGCCACATGGGGTTTATTCTTTGGTTTTTTTCCTTTTTTTTTTTCCATCTCTGTCTCTCTCTTTTCTTTTTTTCTTTTTTTCTTTTTTTTCCCCCCAGAATGAGAACTGGAACCCCTTCAGATTGCCACCTCCTTCCTCTCATTCCAGCCCTTCTTTCCTTTCTGTGACAGTCTGGGTGTGACAGACTGTCGACCACAAGAGGCTGGGATATATCAAACAAGGTTTTCCATTGCAACTACCTAACAGGACTAGGACTTTGGCTGAAGCCACAGTAACTATCCTAGAGCTGCTAACTGCTGTCCTTACAGATCATCTCATCCAGTAGGGATAGAGGATTTCTGTGTGTGTATTGGGATAGTCTACTGCAGGCTTTTGAAGATAAAGAAGAGTTGATGTGTTTTTACATTTTACTTACGTTCTTCTTAGAGAGAAATGCATGTTTTGAATGTTTGGTTGCAAATTCTGTTCTTGAAGCAAAAATCAAAATGGAACAATTAAAATATTACTTCAGTGACTCTGAACTGGAAAACACTGACAAATATTCCTGCTATCATCTTTATTTCTCTCTCCCTCTCTTCTTTTGGGGTAATTATGTCTCTTAAATTCAGATAGTGTTTTCAAAACACAGGTTCATATTTGACTTCATATTGTGTTTCTGAAGGCTTTAGAACATTAGCATATAAAACTAGAATAATGTTACTTAACTGCCTTCATGTATTAAAGTCTGTTTACAACATGTATTTTACCTAAATTCTTACATTGCAGAGTTCTTCAGGAAGCATGAATAACTCAAGTAGACAGAACAGCAATTGAAAAACAAAATTAAAGAGCAAATGGGAACAGATTGCAATGTAGCAAGACAAAAGATCCATTTCTCTGGAGGATATAGTATTGAAAGAGATACTTTATTAACAGCTTCTTTTACAATATTTAAATCCTAAAGATCCTTTAAATGAGTCCACCTTGTTACAGAAAAAAACTACATTTACAGTGATGTAAGTCATAATTGATCATAAGCATGTATTATCTATAAATAACCTAATCAACATTCATCAAGAAGTTGCATAAATGAGCCCGTTCACATACTGCACTTTAAAACGAGCCACTACACAATTAATGACTTATTAGTGCCACGGGCAATGAATGATTAATTAGTCGATTCAAAAGTGACTTTTTAAGGGTATAATTGCTACCTTTTCTAATTTATGAAGGTTAGACAGAATTAATGTTGGCATACTAGACCTGATAGAGTAACAAATTTGTTTGTCAACAATGCACTAAGAGGAAGGACGGCTTCTGAGAGCTGATTGCACTAAACTGAGTGTGCACTCTGGTTATGGATTCCCCAGATTACAGTTGGGTACTTTACAGTGCACCTTGTCTGGCAAATATTGGGGAAATTTAGGAGAGCAGCTAGCAAGTGAGAGCAGCTACCAAGTGAGAGCTGGAAGTGCCAAAGAAGATAAAGCTTTCAGATCCTGACAACTGCTGCTGTGCGCAGAGCATGCTGCTAGCTTCAGTTCTGGCATATAACTCATTCCCTCCTCCAGCTGCTGCTGTCCTCTGCCTCTTCTTGCTTCCCATCTTCTCTATGGCATTTATGTGTCAGCTTCGGGAGGGTTATGGACTAGACATTGCTCAGCACTTGAGTGGACAGAACCCCATTGCATGAAAAGTTGTAGGAAACGGTTGTAAACGTGTGAGACTAGAAGCAATTAGCAAAAGAAGAATTGTCTTTAGAAAAAATGCATTCGGTGTATGTGTAGTTCTAGAAAGGCTTTCAAGATATGAATATATAGTGCTATGATTCCCGGTAACATACTGACTTCTGTTTGTGTGATCATAATCCACAGTAGCCAATGCCAGTGGCATTAGGTAAGGAAATAAGTAAAGGAGATGAAGAAAATCTTAACTTGATTACAGTAAACTCTGTATGGGAACAGAAAGATGTAGTGATGAAAGGAGCAGAATTCTCTGTAACATTTCTATTTTCATGTAGGGGAGTCAGTGGAGGGACCAAAGGAGCCAACATGAAATCTATGACTATGTGATCATTTGGCCCTAAGTCAAGGTTATGAGGCAGGCGCTTGACCAGCACATGATTTGTTCTGCGATTCAGCAGTCTCTCAGGGATAATGAGAGCAAAATGTCACTTCCAACACCCATCTAATGCCCTCTTTCAAAAACCTCTGGGTACAATTGCTGACATGACATCAATTAATAAAATGATGTCTTCAGTTAAGCAAACTTGCTGCATATGTGAAAAGGCAAAAAAAAAAAAAAAAAAGAAAGAGGTATGTTTGTTAAAGCCACATGGAACTTTATTGGAGGTTTTTGTTTGGCCAAAGTTAAGTTGGAACAGTATTCCTACTATTGTCAGTGCAGAGACCAGAACAATTATTTCTTGGATTAATACATCTAACTAAAACCTGTGCCCTCAGGTTGTTCAGGTCACTTACTGAAGAAGGTACTGAAATTACCAGTGGACCAGCATGAAACTGAAAAATATCAATAAGCAACAAAAAAAGGGATTGCATCTCTGTAAGACTCGTATGCATTATTCTAGTTATTGAAAAATACCTTGGTGGTGGGGTACAGCCACTCACCTGATGGTGTTTGGCTACCTCACATCCCTGGATATGCAGCATGGCTCCTGGCTGCAGGAAGATGGGAAGAGCCACTGCACAGTTTGCTTCAGTCAACAAGTCTAAAGGAAGCCTAGGCAGAAGTTAATATTGTTCTAAATGGCATAATGTCATTAACTCTTTGTAGCTTTAGCATTTGAAGATAATAATTTTATTTCGTTTGTACAGAGTGCTTTTTGTTGGAGGATCTCATTACCATGAGGGTTGGTGTCAGATACCATCGGTAATGCCATTGCCTGTATTAGAGTGGAAGATTCTTTTCAAGGGCTGAATGGCACTAAGGATACAGAATGATGAAAAAGCCAGAGATATATAAAGTGGAAAATTAACTGTAATTTCTCATCTCTCTCCTGTTTCTGAGATTAAGTACCAGTTTCAAATTTTCCCTCCAGTTGTCAATGAGCTTCTTCCAAGTAACCACACATCAGTTATCATACACTGATTTCCAATGTACATAAAAAAAGCCCATTCTCCTATGAATTTCTTATAGGAATGGGAACAGTTGTCTTAAAAGGGAAACTTCATAATTTATTTTAAAATATATATATATCAATACACATGTATTTATAATTTAAGTCCAATATAAGCTGTAAACTAAGATTCATGCATCACCTTAAAATTATGTCCTCTTTCCCAAGCTTTTATTCTCACTAGGGCTTCGGTGATATCTAGGTTCCCTGCATATTTTTGTTAATTCACGTAGCCTATTCCTATAACTTTTCTTCTTATTTCTTACACTTTCTAAACAGGTGGGGTACTTTTGTGTGTTATTTCCCCACACAAGAAGCTATTTCACATACTTTCTTCTTGCATATGTGCTTTTTAATTATGCCTCTGTGTCTTTATTCTTTGGATTGAAGATTAGTCTTCAGTTATCTGCCTCACCTCCTTAATATCTGTTTGTGTCAGAGACATATTTGTCCTATTATTTTACTATTTTGCACATGAAGAACTGCTCCATGAACAGTTTAGCTAATATAGTAGAGAACGTACCATCTCCTGCCCTACACTATCACTTGAATCATTGCCGGAAATAATGGACCTGCACTGAGAACAGAATTACAATGACAGTCTTTTGTCTCATGCATATTACAATGTTATGTCCCATGAATATACAGAGTGAAAGTGGTAAAGGATAATCTCAATATGATCCATCTAAGTATAACATGATTCAACAGCTGCAGTCCTTACTTGTAGCCACTGGCCATTCACTGCCTGAGAGGTTTATTAGAATGCTATTATGTTTGCTGCAGGAAATGTAAATGTAAATGTTGCAACTGAGACCAACAGGGAGATAAAAATTTCACGTTGTTCTCACAGCGTTTTCTCTTTTCTGTTGCTGCCCATAGTCTGGCGAAGGCTCTACCGATGGCCATGCTCTAATTTGTCTTTCTGACAAAACTAAGTCCTTGTAAAAACAACCAAAAGCAAAAGCTCTGCAGTAAGACATATGCATTTTAACCGTAATTAAAAGGGATTTGTCTTGTTCTGTGATAACCATTAGAAACAATACGGTTCAAAAAATCTTAATTATGACATAGGTTGCTTTTATGTTATTTTTTTCTTGAATAAAACTCTAATTAGTAACTAATACACAGTTGCACTACACTTTGCATATAAGTGAATAGACAATAAAAAAACCTGAGGTTCATTAAAGTGATCAAAGAGAACTGCATACTCTCCACTCCCTTTAATAAGTGTTCTACAGAGAGCTAGAAGGTTTTTAAAAAGCCTGAGCAGTCCTTGCCATTAACTTACTAAGTGAGTATAATTACCTAAATCAAGACAACACAAGTTATTTGCAATGAACTTTCCAAATTAAAATCAACATTTGACTACTAACACAAATGAGATTCCGCTCATGAAAGGATCATTATAATTAAGCAAAAACTTTTACTTTAAACTATGACGAACCTTTAGGACGATGACCTGAGTTTGTAAGAACTATCTTTGTAACATCGAAACCATGAGACTAACTCTGATTAGCAGGCCTTCAGCTTAGAAAGCTGTTACACAATGTTATGAATCTAAATCCACATTATATTCACTGTGAAATTTATTGGGTGCAAAGAGATTCAGAAATATTTATGAGTTGCCACTGAACTGAGTAAAAAATGTGAATCACTTTTTAACTGCAGATAAAAATTGCTGGGAAACCATCCTGTCCTGAAAAATACTTATGAAGAGTCAAAAGCAGAGAAGAAAGAAGGAAATAGTATAGGCAGGAAAAGACTAGAGAAAAAGGTAAGCCACAATCAAAAGAGAGAAGCCTCTGAGATCCACATCTAGATCACTAAAAAACAAAGGGCAGAATAACAGTAACTGAGAAACTACCATTGTGCTTCTTTCCTCATGGCCGTGTAAGTGTTAAAATGCTGGTTTGTATTTAGAAGAGAAAAGAAAACAGAGACGCTCCCATATGTGTTTAGTTGAGTAGGAACGGTTTGAGACCATGCACAACTGCTTTATTAAATCCAGACAAATTTCTAACAACAGGTGAAATCTCGGGGAGTAAAGTAAGCTCTTAAATTTGAGAATCTGGCTCAGAATGGTTTAACAAAGTAAAGCACCAAGGGAAAAAACTGTGAAAAAATACAGCAGTTCTAAAGGGAGAAGCTGAATGGTTTTAACTCTTAAAATATTAATTGCATAATAAGAAAAATGGCAAATCTGTTAAAAAGCTAGCACGAATAACAAAATGCCAAATTGCAATGAACATTGCTGACTAAATTCAGGCTCAAGATTGCTATAGCAAAGGCCTGTTATGAAGCTTATTTTGGGTTTTGTTTCTGAAGGAAAAAATTAGTTTCTCTTTTATTTAGAATATTTTTTCAACATATAAGAATAATGCTAGACATTTTCAAATCTCAGCTAAAATTTGGTAAGAAATAAGTAAGAAAATGTCTGTTTAAAGTTTTAAAGTCACAGTCTTACACAAAGAGAACCAGAAGTGCTTGGTTTAAATAAATAGCTTTACAGTTTGATGGAGTGGGACCTTATGCATTAGAAGTTAGGTCTTTGGTGTTCATATTCAAATGTGTTTCAATGACACAACTATGTCAATTGTCTTATTTTTTGATTATGATGTGGTATATTGTAGTACTAAACAAGCCACACAAAAGTATTTTGTTCCTACTGGTGGTTACATTGAAGCTTTTCTTATAATAAAGCTTCTGCTTGGATGCTTGTGGTATATTCTTGTCATAGGGAACTTTTAACTGAACATGTACTTGTACCTATAATTTGATTGAAAGCTTTTCCATTTGTGTTGATGGTATTTCCAGTTTTACAATACATTGGCTTAACTGGTACCTGCACATTTCACCAGTCCTAAATAGTTTTCTGGAGCAGAACTTTTTTTGTCCACAACCAGCTTCCTCTGTGAACTAAATGTAATTATTTCCTCTGGTTCATCAAAAAGGTCCTGAGCTGATGAAATTTCCTGTAGTGGAATATATTGCTGACCTCAGGTAGCTCATAAATATGTAAGACATCATTTTGTAAATCATGGCTAATTGTTTTTAAACATTTTTGTATTACTTGGTCTTCAATTGCATTTTAACAACATTAGAAGTATTAGAACATTTTCCATTACAGCACAAATTTGCACAAAGCCAGCAATGGTACAATTCAGGAAACTAAAATTAATCATTCAGTAAGTCTTTGTGGGATCAGTCTCTGAGTCAGTTTTTCTGGTTCTTTGCATGGCTGCTTCTTCAAGTAATATGATTCAAAAATACTTATAAAAACATTGTTGTAAAATAACAAATGGTTCCTGAAAGGCTTAAATTAACCTATAGTTTCGTTATATCTATATATATCTACATAGACATTTATTGCCTTTGGACATATTTGATTACATCTGCAAGGTGCCTCCAACACCAAATGTTATAGCATAGTTACAGTAGTTTTGCACAGGTAACAATGGTCAACCAAGGATTTCAGCACGGTCTAGCAGCTCAAGGATTTACCTAGCTTTTCCAGTAGTCCCTCACTGATATTACTGACCTGTGTAAGAACCTTTGCCAGTTTTATTGTACCTCAACTGCTTGAATCACTCAGCTGAGAAGTAATGTTGTTTTGAGGACAAATCCTACCTAACAGCTGCTTCCAAAGCAGTGGGGCGAGATTTTTCACACCTACACATGAACTTAAAAAAGATTCAGAAAGATAAGGAACTATTGTGCTTTCTATCAGCAAACGGAGCAACAGAAGTGACACACTGCTGTTCTCATGCTATTAATTTTGAAGCAGTTAGGAGTTACAGTAAAAGCCAAACCAAACCCCAAACTTTCATCAGATTAACAGCTCTCCATGGAATAATGGCAAGTATTTATCTCTCATTATTAATAATCTAAATATGCATACTAATATTTTCCTAATTTTAATAACAATTGTTTCACATGGTCTTGAGGATGGCATAATGCCTGGAATCTGTTTCACTAAATAGCATACTATGATGATCTACTCTTTGGATGTTCTCCAGGACAAAGGCCATGAAGTATAATTAAAGGCAACTAATAATTAACTCCCATAAAATGTAACATGAAGGAAAGGATGACAAATTTAGATATATACTATAAGTAGCTTTAATACTTTTCCCCTGATGAGCTAAAATAGCCAGCCATTCTGGTGATTACTGATGTATTCAAATGTGCTAAGATAAAACCTGAGAAATGTAGCTCATTCTTTATTTCAGTATGTCAAAACAATGGGATCAGTACATCTTAATGAGTACTTACTATTTTGTATTTGGTGCTACATGCAACCTATTATCAGAACTACAACAGTACATCACATAGGGAGAAGTTTCAGAAGCTAGTGTCACCGAAGCACAGAACCACAGAATAGCTGATGTTGGATGGGACCTCTTCACATGATCTAGTCCAACCCTGTTGCTCATACAGGGCCACCTACAGACAGCTGCCCAGGACTGTGTCCAGGCAGCTTTGGAATAACTCCAAGGATGGAGATTCCATAATTTCTCTGAGCAACCCATTGCATTTCTCAAAAAATTCAAAAGGTTGACTTTAGTGTAAGTAAAAAAGCAATACAAAGAAAGAAGAGGAAGCTTAAATCAATTAAATATCTATTTAATAGATTTCTCATAAATTAGATACGTAGGTCACTCAGAAAGTAATGCCTCCTATTTATTTCCATGGAAACTACAACAGATACAGGGAGCACAATAACACTGTCTGATAGAGCAAATTCTCAGCTACAAAACACTATTTTTTGACACAGTCCCCACCACTGGCTGTGCATTTTCACCAGCGATGAACATGACCCTGCGTGCCGCGCTCGTAAAAGCCTGCACCAGCGGAGGGGACCCACCATCACTGTCACCACTGCTCGAACGTGCCACCCACCCCCTCACTGTGCTGACACCCACAGTTTGGTCTCCGTTAACATTCAGCAAACGTCGATGAATGTCAGTGGGTGAAATTTTTTCCACCTGGAGGAATTCAATGACACCCCTTTGTTCATATGCACTGACATGTCAGACTGCCCCTCTGCTGCCATCTGTCACACGACAACAAAATGTAACAGAATATTGGCAGGAAGGTTCAACCTCTACTGCCGTACCACCAACATCCGTCTCTGACGTCATGGACCAACATAAATAAAATAGGAGGCATTACTTTCAGAGTGGCCCTTGTATATTAAATGTACTGTCAAGTTGTGATAATTCTACTCATACTATACATAAATATATATTTAGGGAGGGCTTGAGTGTATGTCTTCAGTTACTATATACAACAGCGGGTTAAGAGATTTTGCTTTCACTTGCACCTAAGTAAATTAATTCTACTGAATCACTCTCTTTAATGGGGTTATCTGATGTGGTGAAACGGAAAATAATGCCAGCTCCACTTGTATTTAAATTGCCACCTTAATGACCATCTACTTTTAATGACTATAAATAGCTAAAATACTAGCATATCACTTACTAAAGGTTACTCGTTAATGTATCAACACATCCTGGTAAATGATGCAGAAGAAAACTCCAATGTCTAAATTTATGCCAGATTCACAAATAACAAAGCAAGCATATTCTGTTCAAGACAGTTTGTGTTACAAATCTTGAGAAATAAGTGATCAGCAATATATTTATCTTTCTTAATACATCTTTATGAATATGCTCCATATCTAAGAATATTTTTATAAACAGTGATTGCAAAAATGAAACTTAACTGCTTTGGAATATGTGAAAGGCATGTCCTGTGCTATTAATTTTGTGGGGTCTGCAAGTCATTTTGGAGGCAATTATGGTACATTTGTGTCTGTGAAAAAAGACAAACATAAAGAAAGTAATTAAAGATATTGTGAAAGAACTACAAGCTCCGATTACATACACAGAGAAACTGTTGTCTTCTTGATATGCATTTAATGTTTCTTTCACATCTACTACTATCTTAAAGGACCTGCCATATAAATATTCCTAATGATCAGTCAATTCTGCCAGTGTTGTCATCAATCACTACAGAACAAGTACTCTTTTACACAGTAATTGCATAAATCGTCTTCCAAGAAATGATAAGTCTTCCAGACACACCTCTTGATCTTTGGCAAGGTCATCTCAGCTCTTAAAGCCTTCATGGAAAGACAGCATATGTCAAAACTCAAAGATGGATGAACGGAAGGAAAAAATAGATTCTGTTTAAAAAACTGTCAGAGTAAGCAAGCCTATCTCTTTAACAAGCCATGTATCAGAAGAATTTGTAATAAAGAGTTTGATATTTGCTGGTAATATCTAGTAGTCCTAATGCTTCTTCTACACATAAATAAATAAAAAATGCTGTCTTGGAATATTGCCAGGAATTTCTCAAAATTTAGCCACAAAGCTCTGGAATGAGATTTGAACTTTAAAAAACAATTATTGGGAGAAATGTATGTTCCTGGTTAACAGAAGTATCTGTGCATTATTTCTGACAACATGAAGGAAGGAAATATATTCCAAATTAAATTTACAACTGCGGCTTCAGTGTATGAGATGCTAGTACATGTATTAGTAACAGACAAAACTTCAGGGCATTTAGGGCAAATCCTTGTGTGTCATCTAAGATTTTCCTTTGTCTTCTTTTCAGCACAAGATACAGCCTTTACACAATGTTTTTCCTTTATGTGCATATATTAGGACTGTGATTTTTGCTTGTTATATTTTCCCTTTAAATGTTCTTTTCTCCATAAAATGTAAAAAAAATATTGAAGGCAAAACAGAACAAAAATCTTTCATTGATTGCTGTTGTTTGTCTTCCTTAAAAGTCAAGAGAAAAAACTCAATAAAACTTATGGAGAAATTATTTCTGCAACAATATCATTATAAAACAATTGCTAAGAAATTGCTTTATGTAAAACTGCTTTACAAGAGAAATTGTCCACCAATGAGAATTATTTTAGCTGATGAAAAACCAGGGATAATAAAAAGACACTGTGGTAAGCAGCAATTAGGGTCTGATTTGTGGAAAGACACCACATATAGAAGAACAGTTTTTATTGCAACATGTTGTATACATTACTGAATTGACAGGTCACCTCAGCCTATCAATAAAGAACAAATTTACAGAGAAGTAAAGAGACATAAGTGAGCTGGAATAGCCATCTTGGAAGAAACATTTGTTACTTCAATAAAGTTTAATGGCCAAATCTTGTTCTGGGGAAGGAGGTGTTGGCTCCTTGAAGTGATGCTAAAGTTGCAGGTAACAGACCAGAAAATGCCAGGAACCAGAAGTGAAGCAAACTCATAAACTCTATCAAAGGGGGCAAATATCTGACTGAGAGAAGAACTACTTATTACCTTTACCCATAACACGAAAGGTTCAAAAATCATCCTAAGTTCTAAAAAGCAAATCAAAAGAAGAGCTATTTCCTTCACTTATGGGAACTAAGATAGATTTAGATGAATGCTGGCACACAACACAGGGATGTAATAATCCTCCTATTTCCCAGTGACAACTAAACATATGACAATAATTCACAAGAGATTTTGCAACATAGCTGAAAGATGTTACTGGTAATCCATAGGACAAGGTTATTCTCTGGAGAAATAGCACCCACTCAGTAGTCTGGAAATAAAGCCCACATACTTAAAGCGTTTACTGTGAGATAACACAAAATAAAAAATACACATAAAGCGCATATACAAGCTGAACAGGAACACCTGGGCTTCTGATGTATGAGAGGTGTTCTGGAACATTTAAGCGCCTTCACTGCAATGTTTCCTTCACAATATTATGTCTATACTGCAGTAGCAAAGAAGTATTCACTGCCAGCCAGCTTGATTCAAATTACAAATGCAGTAAGGCAAACTCATCTGAATTCCAAATAGTTTAAATTGATATATACAAGAGAAGGCTGGTTCTGTGGCTATGTCACAAGACAGAAATCAGGAAAACAGATTCAGATCTTTTCTCTATCCCAGCTTTTCTCTGTGACCTTGAGGAAAGACAGTTATGTCCAGACCGTTAAAAGTAAAGTGTTGGAGAATATCAAATATAATTTTGAGAAAGGTCAAAGTAACAAAATCGTTGGTTTTTTTTTTTTTTTCCAGACAGAATGCTGATAAACCCATGGCCATATGCATGCAGAAGGTAACACTGGATCAAAAACTGACCAGGTGAATAATAGTAAGAAATACGTTACAACAACTATAAAAAAGCAAAGCTACAACTACTGGAACTAGAAGTCCTGAGACTCAGATTGCTGCTGTTTTGGAAGATATCCCAGGGCAGATACCACAGTATGTTGACCCTACTCTGATACACTTTCACAGACACTGCTCCAAGTCGTAGGTGGATATATGACATTAGACTACATGGATCTTTGGTGTGGACATTTTTATGTTCTTATGTCAACTTTAAACTTGTTAGACTGGGAAATATTCGTACAGTACGTACCGCAAAATGAAATTCATCTGTTTGACAAGCTGGGCAAATACTGATGCAGTTAGCTCACAGCAAACACTATGTTGCCACACTTTTATTGTTACCACTGCAGTTAATGTAAAGCCGGCTTATATATACATAAGTTGTTATTCAGGATAGAAACAGCTTCAGAAATCCATGATGTACTTGCACAAATTAATTTTGAACTTTAATGTCATGACACATAATATATTTTGGGATGAGCTACAGGTGCTGTAACTCAGTGTGAACACAGTTGCCTCATATGAACAAATGCAATAACATGGTAAAGAGGATACTCTGCCACCTTGTGCCAAAGGATTGGAGCAAAGACAGGTATTGCCAATGATAAAAAGCTAACACAGCACAAAATGTAGTGCCATAGAAACTCAGTATTTTATCAAAGTTCCAAATCCCATTGAT
This sequence comes from Bucorvus abyssinicus, assembly GCA_009769605.1. Taxonomy (NCBI): domain Eukaryota; kingdom Metazoa; phylum Chordata; class Aves; order Bucerotiformes; family Bucorvidae; genus Bucorvus; species Bucorvus abyssinicus. The sequence goes on from CM020025.1 coordinate 25,409,795, forward strand.
TTGCAAATAGAAAAACCATCCAGGAATATTTTCATATTACCACGATTTAACAAGATACACTGAATTAGCTGAGCACCTGTAAATGTTTGCACATTCAGTCTTAGCCAGTCCTAGCCTATATTGTCCAAACATAGGATAATTTTGTTTAGACTAGCCTTGAATGATTGAAGTTCAAGCTAAGCTGATGAAGAGTAACATGTTAAACACTAGTAACCTGTGTGTCTGAGTCCTCAGGCTCCTAAGCCTGCTTAAGTCACTTTGGAAAATTGGATTATGCTAAGTCATTTATAACATTTTCAAGGTATTTAGACATTTTACTCTCATCAAAATCAGTGGAAGATAGATGTCACAGTGACTTTAAAATTCTTGTTTATAGAGCCGCGCACTGCTGCACAACGAAATCCAGACCTGCACCTGAAAGTTGTTTTCGGACAATGGCTGTTTCCTGGGCACAAGAATGTGATGCTGATTAATTGAGGACAGACAGACACAAAATGAGTCACAGTGCACTCACAGAGCACCCCAGAGCAGATTCTGACCTCAAATCCATGTGGTAAGAGAAAGGCTGGGAGTTGGGGGCTGACTTGCAATAATAAAGGTAATACTTAGTTGATCGTGAGTAAAACTTTAATGGTTATGAATCACTTGAAAGTTAAAACACACAAATAAGTAGGTATGTTACCAATTCTTTTTCAAGGCAGTTGTAGCCAGTTGTTTTCTTGGCGTCACAGCAGAGGTGGATAAACAAGATGCTATTTACTGCACTTTGGGTTTCAATACTCATGGAAAGTCCAAAGTCACAACAGAGGTGGGCTGTGGTCCCCTTTCTCCCTGCTCAGATGGTGATCAGAGAGTCTGACAGGGCTTGGGAGGATGAAGGAGTCCATGTGTCATTCCTGGCCCTGAGAGGGCAAAGAGGGAAACTGCAACCCAGCAGCAGGATGGATGACCAGGCTGGCTGGTGTCTGCAGCAAATGAAAGCTAAAATGAACAAATGCAAGAAATAAAGCAGTGATCAGACTATTTCCTTATGAGCTATATGAAGAAGAGAGACCTGAATTTCTAATGTACTGACCTCTGCTATTGAATATTATCCTTTACTTATCTCTGTAGCTTAACTTAGAAATGAGTGGGAGTCATACACCTGTTATGTGAGATCGGAGGATAGCCCTAAAGCACCTCTCCTTAGAGTTAGTTTAAAATATTATCTGAGGTGTAAAATGAAATCCTGCTTGTTCACATGCTTAGTGTGATTGGATGTCTACAGTGTATTCCCTTTATCAGCTACTTAACAGCAAATGCATTGAAACAACCTAGCAGAGCTAAGTACCAAAAAATTGGACTATTCAAGCCATAAATGAAGCTGAGTGTGCCAGTATTCTTCTCTTCGTAATATTTGCTACCCTTCCCCATCTTTCATAAGAACGGAGAGGACAGCAAGGATCATGGCTGAGTCTCACTGCAAAAGTGACAACTCTAACTAGCATTACACAGCATCCCAACATAATTTTTAAGTTAATACCAACATTTTTGAAATGTAAAGCACACATAAAAGGGTAGAAGGAACTCGCCTTTTTTACCTCCAGAGTGTGTTGTGTGTGTGTGTTGTAGGTTTGAGGAACTCCACATCATAAAAACATGAGAATAACTTGTCCATGGTAAAATTAATTCCTGTCTAGGATTGCTGAATTGAAAGAGTTGCACATCTCAAAATACTCAAGCCACGGTACTAACAAAATTATAAAAAGGTAAACATTGCAGAGTGTTCAGAAATGAAACTATGATCTAAAGGAGGTACATTCTCTTTTTTTTCTCCTCCCCACAGTATCTAAAATATCTTACAACCTGTGACAGAACTTTACCCTTCATTATGCTATTCTTGAAATGAGACTGATACATGTCTGATACAGAAATTACTTTCAATCAGAAGAAAGACAACCTCAGAAATATTTAAAAGGAAATGAAAATATAAATGGAAAAGGACTTACATTTTTACTCAGCTATTTAATACCTAAAATAGTTAATGAGACAAACTCACACTGATTTATAGATCTTTTGTCTGTTTCAGAGTACCAAGGTTTAGAAATAGCAATTCAGAAATAGCAATAAAGTAAATGTTTTTCAACCTTTCCTATATCTTTATAGATGAGAATTATTAGTTAAAGTGAACATTATAATGCTTATGCAGGCTAGGTAGCAATTTCCTCTTGTGAATGGAATTTATCGCGTGCATTAGTGTGACACAGGATATGTCATTGGATGCTGCTTATGAGAAAGTGACATTCACTATGAATAGAGTTATAGAAATCACCATCTAATAGATACAGTGCAGTATCTTGTAAGCCAGATATTAATGTTCAGTGGTCATAATTTGGAAAAGAATTTTAGAATTCAGCTCCCCTTTAGGTGCCTGGATGCATAATTCCTTGGAAAAATCTAATTGTTCCTGGAAGACAGTCAAATATCAGAATCATGAGAAACGGAAAATCTAAGGAAAGTCCTCAGAGTACCCACAGCTTTTCACAACTGTATCATCTCCTCATATAATATGGTCCACTAATAATGACCCTGAGTGTTGCCATCACTTCAGTCTTTATGATACAACTACACAGCAAAGCTGACTAGTGGATGGCAAATAAATTCTTGACCGTTCTATAAATTTGTACATTTTTTTACTCTAAGGTCCTCAGGCTGGTTCTCAAAATTGTAATAGAAAAAAGATGTCTTCCTAGATATGTCTTCAGTTGAATAAAAGAGCTGTTTGTCTCTGGGGCTCAGCTGATGTCCTCAGCAGAGCAGTTTATGGAACACTTTGCTACCAGTCAGGATTCCGACAAATTCAGGATGTTGTGATACCCTTAATTTCTCCAGCTCTCCTGTTGTAGCAGAGAATAGCTGTGGCTTTCTATTTTTCATGTGAGCAGCAGTATTCAAAATGTGAGTTAGTATAGTGGGACTATTTCGAATGAAAGTCCTGTTCACAGTTGCAGGGTTTCCATTAACAAAATGATGACTTTTAGTCCTGCTTTTGAATGTCCTATGCTTTTACACGTCTATCTATCTATCTATCTAGCTAGCTAGCTAGCATTCTGTTTCATTAAGAGGCAGGTGTTAATACAATACTACACTGGCACTTGTGAAAAGCTAAAGAGGCGTTTGCTGGATTTGAATTTTTATATGTCTGCATATTTCCATGTAAGAATTTTTATGCATATATTTATGCCTATGTTTTAGAGGCAGTTGTGAGAAGACTTCTCATGTCATGCTTCTAGAAGCTGCTGGATAGTATTTGGCAAGTGCACTTAGCTTGTTCTCAAAGATTATGCATGGAAAAGATTAGAAAGACAAAAGCCCAGCTAGAGCTTAATCTGGCCACTAACATAAAAGACAATTTAAAAAGTTTCTATAAATACCTTAATAGCAAAAGGAGGGTTAAGGAGACTCTCCATCCCTTGCTAAATGCAATGGGAGAAATAGTGACTACAGAGAAGAGAAGGCTGAGGTACTCAATGCCTTCTTTGCTTCAGTATTTAATGGTCAGACCAGCTCACTGGGTGCATGGCCTCTAGTGCCAGACGGTGGGGATGGAGAGCATTATCAAGGTTCCATCCAAGAGGAAACGGTAAGTGAACTGCTACATACCTTAAACGTGCAGAAGTCTATGGGGCCGGATGAGATCCACCCAAGAGTTCTGAGGGAGCTGGCAGGGGTGACCGCCAAGCCACTTTCTATCATCTACCAACAACCTTGGCTAACAGGACAGGTACCAGCTGACTGGAGATTGGCAAATGTGACGCCGATCTACAAGAAAGGCCGGAAGGAGGACCCAGGGAACTACACACCTGTCAGTCTGACCTCAGTGCCGGGGAAACTCATGGAGCAGATCATCCTGAGCGTCATCATGCGGCACGTACAGGATGGTCAGGTGATCAGGCCCAGTCAACATGGATTTATGAAGGGAAGGTCCTGTTTGACCAATTCGATCTCCTTCTACAGCAAAGTGACCTGTTTAGTAGATGAGGGAAGAGCTGTGGATGTTGTTTACCTGGATTTTAGCAAGGCCTTTGACACCGTTTCACACAACATTCTTCTGCAGAAGCTGGCTGCCTATGGCCTGGACAGGTGTACATTTCAATGGATCAAAAACTGGCTGGATGGCCAGGCCCAGAGAGTGGTGGCGAATGGAGCTAAATCCAGCTGGCGGCCAGTCACCAGTGGTGTTCCTCAGGGCTCAGTACTGGGGCCTGTCCTCTTCAACATCTTTATCAATGATCTGGATGAGGGGATTGAGTGCACCCTCAGCAAGTTCACAGATGACACTAAGTTGGGAAGAAGTGTTGATCTGCCTGAGGGTCAGGAGGCTCTACAGAGAGATCTGGACAGGCTGGATCGATGGGCTGAAGCCAATCGTATGAAATTCAACAAGACCAAGTGCCGGGTCCTGCACTTGGGCCACAACAACCCCCTGCAACATTACAAACTTGGGGAAGAGTGGCTGGAGAGCTGGATAGCAGAAGAGGACATGGGGGTGCTGGTTGACTGCCGACTGAACATGAGCCAACAATGTGCCCAAGCAGCCAAGAAAGCTAATGGCATCCTGGCTTGTATCAGAAATAGTGTGGCCAGCAGGAGCAGGGAAGTGATTGTTCCCCTGTACTCGGCACTGGTGAGGCCACACCTTGAGTACTGTGTCGTTTTGGGCCCCTCACTTCAAGAAGGATGTTGAGGTGCTGGAGCAGGTTCAGAGAAGGGCAACGAAACTAGTGAAGGTTTTAGAGAACTTGTCTTATGAGGAGTGGCTGAGGAAACTGGGAATGTTTAGTCTGGAGAAGAGGAGGCTGAGGGGAGACCTTATCGCTCTCTACAACTACCTGAAAGGAGGTTGTAGGGAGGTGGGGGTTGGTCTCTTCTCCCATGTTATGAATGACAGGACGAGAGGGAATGGCCTTAAGTTGCGCCAGGGGAAATTTAGGTTAGATATCAGGAAAAATTTCTTTACGCAGAGGGTCATTAAGCATTGGAACAGGTTGCCCAAGGAGGTGGTGGAGTCCCCATCCCTGGAGGTGTTTAAAAGCCATGTGGATGTGATGCTGAGGGACATGGTTTAGGGACCCTGGCAGTGCAGTGTGAAAGGTTGGACTCGATGATCTTAAAGGTCTCTTCCAACCAGATGATTCTATGATTCTATGATTCATACTGCAACTTGCAATACAGACACAGTTGTGAGCTATGCTGTGCAAAAATCACAGTGTAATTTTAAGAAAAAGGACTGAAACAATCACATTGCAGTATTTTACCTATCACTGAGTGTATGCTACATGATTTCCATAAAGTTCAAGGAATCCGAAACATTCTAATGATGATTGCATCTACTTACCCTAATTATGTAATTAGATCAATTGCACAAATAGAAGGCAATACATATAATTGACTGAAGCCAACAACTAATTATCAAAATAAAAACAACATGAAACCAAGCTGGGAGTACAACTGAATGAAAAGTTAGGTGTTTATTCTTGAAGTACGTGCAACGAACATATACAACCTCCCCAGTCCTTTTTCCTTCTGCCTTCTACCTAAAAGATAACTTCCCCATTTAGACACCTCTTCAGGAAAATTTCCTAATGAAAATAAATAATAAAGCTTGTTCCACATACCAAAGCTGAACTTGAAGATACGCCTAACTGCTGACCCAAATAAGAGGTGTATTACATAATCTGGGTGCAATACTGTTTTGCAAGTAACTTAGTGCAGAGGTCAAAAATCTTTCCAGGGAAGCATGGATGACCTGTTTTTCTTTCCAAGGGAAAGTTAACATTGCTGGTAGAGATGTGAGCTTGGAGCCTGGGTATATGGAGGAACTTCTGCTCGTGAAGATCTATCAGTTCAGCATGACCTGGAAGCTACACCTCCCAGGTTGGTTTTTTTTTTTAGGTGCTATCTTGTACTATGAATATGGAAGGCTGTTGTCACCTTCCTCAGTATATTGCATCAGTGAAGTCTTATGCTATTTGATGTGTTTTTTTCTTAGGTCTCTTGCTAGTCTATGTGGGATGTTGTATTTCAAGAATCCCATGATAACATACAAATAAACATTTAAATAACAAAAATTCTACTCAAGGACTTCAAAGTTAATTACACCTTGTCACAAGTCAACTGAGGATCACAGTTCCCACATGCAATCACAAATATTTCACTATATGTAGGTAATGTAAATTAATTTAAAATCCTTTCCAATGCATTTTCCCCCTGGCAGATCCCCTACCCGCTTTTGCCTTTGGGATGACAGAAACAGGATGAGTATTTCAAGTATGTCATTAATCAACTTAGAATGAAGTAACTGGTAGAGCAGCTAATCATGTGTCTAAAACTCACCACGCTGCTCTGAGAAGCCACTAGCAACTGTGCTTGATGGACTCAGATTTCCCAAATTATTTGGAAACTTTTGCTCTTGTAAGGAAAAAACCTCAATTTATCTTCAGAAAGAAGATATGCCAGTGCTGTCATGATGCATAGATTTCGGTCTCTGTAGAACTAGGATCTGGAGTTATTGCGTCCTGTTAGAGAAAAGACCTGTAGTGATTTAAACATTCATTTTCATCCTTTTATGCAGAACAAAGACTACCACTGAATTTGGTTCGTAGGGAAATGAAAATTACTACCTCTTCTCTAAGTCACCTCTCTGCCTTAAAAGCTTACAGATTGTTCCAGTGAAAATGTGTTGACACTGCTTTGGGACCATGTTAGACAGAATCACTGAAGTCTGAGGACCTCTCACGCAGAACACTGTTTCTGAAGCCAGCCTAAGACAGTGACTCACTTTCCATATTTGCTTGGCTGTCTATGCAACACAGGGCGCAAAGAGATCACTTGTAAGCCATGTTGCCCACACCAGTTTAAAGAGAGGGAATATAATTAACTCTAAAATAAGCTCTATCTATTCCAAATTACTTATTATAGTTTCAAATTATGTTTATTTTCTTTCTACGGAATTTCATGCATACATGTGTCATGAGAGTGAGTCTTTGAAGCAGTTTTACACTTTTTTTTGGTTAACTTTTAAAAGAGCTGTGGTAATTTCAATTAGGGCACTCAATGGCATTTGCTAACAACATTTAACTTTAATCGACAACTTGTCAACATGTTTTAACATTTCCTATTTTCAAATGACTATGGGAGAAAGAAGTGCAAACACCACTAAATGAAACTGCTAAAGGACTTGCCATTAGTTCATGTAGCTAAACAAACCACTTCAAAGAAAAGCTAGATTTTCAGGTTTCCTTTGAGTTTGTTACTGTAATTTGTATTTTTAAGCAGGGAGAATGGATTTCTAAAGTCCAGGGTTTGCATGAGGGTCTTTTTCTGTCTTTTCTGCAGAATATACTTAATTAAATCTTGAAAACAATACGATTTTATTGACGAGTGATTTAATTTTTGCAGTAGTATCAACAATGACAACATACATGAACAACTTTTAGAAAATTATTATCATTATTACTGGAATGCTCGGAGATTCTAACTGGCCCAAGTGATCAATTTTTTGTGGCACTTTTTTGACAGCTGTTGCCTCCATTGATTTAAGAAATGCACATATATGAGAAAAAACTCATCCAATCCGCATCCCCCAAACATGTGCATAGAAAAGCAGTAATTCATCAAAGCTCTAATCTGGGAAGAAGAAATGTTCTCGTCTTCTCTGCTTTCTGTAAAGTCCATTGAGGGGAAAACAGATGATCACAAAAAGGAAATTCAAAAGAGGAGTGGAACTATGAATTAAGCAATTAAGGAAAGATCATTATCAAGTGTTTATTATAACAGCTGAAGATGAATTAAGTTGTGTAGCAATTTTAAAGAGTTGGAATCCAATGATGACATCCTCATGTAGCAGCAAACTAACAAAGGCAAAATAGAACACTATTATTAGGGTAGATAATATAAACATAATAAAAAATGGGGAATATTAGTGTTCATCAAAAACAACATCAGAGACAGACAAGTTGGATAATCTCTTAGGTAACTTCTGCTGAATGAAAAATCAAGTTTGATGGTCTTTATATATAAAAAAATAAATTGCCTTTTATGAAGCACATACTGTTTCGGAGGAAACAAAACATTTATCTTGGCCTGAGGAGATGAATTCCACTTTCAAGTATCGGGAACTTTTGTTAGGATTTTAAGTGGTTGCTAATGGTCAAGGAATATATTTTTGATGACAATAAGAATAAAAGATGGCATGGCATAGTCCCTAACCAAATACCCTTCTTAATCCATGTTATAAGATTAAGGCTCAGATTCACACTATTTGAACTAAATTAAGAACACAGCTTCTTCATATTTTGTGTTTCTAGACAAAGGAAAGAAATAGGAATCCCTAGATGACTGTTCCACTTAGGCTCCACTGTCTACCAATGGAGATAGATGGAAAAAAGAAATCTAGATCCAAGGGCTTTTCTGCTTTGTAATATAGCTTGACATAGCCAAGCTTCAATTCTACTCATAAACCTCTGAGATGTTCTTATCCCTCATTTGTGAGGAATGACCGTACATTTGTGAGGAATAACTGGATTAAGTTAAAGCACCTTAAGAGCCTGATGTCAAGATTTTAAGCAATACTTACCCTAAAAAGCCTTAATAGGCAATTTTACAGGAATGCGAAGATTTTATCAAGACCACAAGTGACGTGATTGTGCAAGTCTGAGGGTCTTGGTTTAGGGACCCTGGCAGTGCAGGATGTACGGTTGGACTCGATGATCTCAAAGGTCTTTTCCAACCAGATGATTCTGTGATTCTGTGATTCTGTAAGCTACTGTGCATCAGCTGATCTTGGATAGCAGTCAATGCATATGGTCTTACCTCAGGACGCAGTACAGTAAATTTCTTGATGTAAGTAATCACAAGCAGAATTTTAAGCACATGCTTGAATCCCTCTGAGACAATACAATTTGAAGTTCAAAGTTAAGCATATGCTTAAACATTTTCTTCAATATGCATGAGCTGCTCAGCTGGGTCCTTCACTGAACATGCCTCCTTTTAAAATTGTTTGCTAGAATATTTGCAGAAAGTGAATGCAGTGGGGCACAGACAGAGCCAATATTTCTTTTTTTTTTCAGTTCAAATAAATGTTCCTGAATAAGTTTTGCAGTATTTGCTTAGCATTTCTTAGGGGAATAATATCTGCCAATTGGCCTTGCCATCAATAAGGAAGTAACTACATGCAAAATGTCAATATATATTGCTCTCTCCAGAGTAGACATGTCAATGAAATTAAAAGGCAAATTACTGAACATCTGGCTAGAACTATATTTTTAAGAAGCCTGCTCTAGTTCGAGTCAGAGAATGGGGAGAAGAACACCTTGCCTCTACTGAGGCATCTGCTGCATTTAACAGCTGCCTATTCCCTAAAGCTTTGATTGAGCTGGGAACCTGAGAGGGCTTTTGAAGATTCAGCTTGTGCGAGCAGAGTGGTTGCAGGGCTGTAAGTCACAGCCATGAATGAGGATTTCCATGGTTCAGCAGCTGCACACACTGATTGCAGTGACCTGTGCCAGTGCTACAGTGATCAAGTGACCTATGGAACAGAAAGGAATCACAGTGTGGCTTCAAACGTGCAGCAAAGATAGAGCAGAGACAAATCTCAATAGGATTGTCTTATGAATTCCAAAGATAAAGCATTATTTATTATTTCGTTAACTATTTCTTTCTCATTCACATACTGTAAGATAAGTAGAGATGTAACACAAGACTAGAGAATGGATGTCACTGTCATGTCTTTTACATCTGAGACACTATTATGAAATCAGGATGGGATGGTGCTTGTGAGAAGTCTTTACTAGGAAGCACCTGCACAGTGATAGGATAGAAACATGTCTGATACTTAACATGTACCATAATATTAGGAAAATAAGATTTTAATGAGTATATAACTCAATAAACATAGTTTTGAATAAGTACTATTTCCATTAAAGGAGTGATCTCTTAAGTTCTGGTACACCTAAAGCTCGTGGAATTTCCCAGAGAACCAAATCCCATTACAGACAAATCTATGCTTGAAAAAAATAGCACCCATTTGTACTAAAGTATTGTACAATTCATTGTGCTTTAACCCTTACTGATTGTTAGGCATGAAACAGGTTATTCTCGATCTTATTGTTCTGCCTAGCATATACTGATTAATTATCCAAAAGCCATTAATTCTTGAATGTTTGTGTAGTGAATCCAGAAAAGGGAGCAGAGAGAGAAGAAATCTAGCCTGGGTTTGCTCCTAAACTTCAGTACATAATGCTGTAATCAGTGTTAAGAGATTGTTGTTTGTAAAACATGATACAGGGAAGAAGTGGAAGAGAGTGATTTGTTCTTAAGTGTTAGTAAACTATTCTGACATTGAGTATAAAAGTTAAACATTTATGAGACATACTGATACACGCTGCTGGTCATGCGAATTATGATCTACCTGAAAACTATGTTTATGAGAAAACAGTTCTGCTAATTAGAGCTAATCATATCAGATTCATGGCCAACAAACATAATTAATCTAAGCTCTCTCATTCCATTGGGGAAAAGATATTACTGAGTGCATGAGTTGAAAAATGTAAATAAACCTCAGAGTGGACGGCAAATAAGTGGTAAAGTGTGAAGAAGCATTCAACTTAAGCATGGTTGAAAGCACAGAACACATTAGAGATTTGACAGAAAGTTAGGTGATAGGGAAATACAGAGGCAAGAAGAGGGGAAAATTGTGCTGCTTAAGCTGTGGTGAATCTAGGTAAAAATGACTGATTTACAGTTTTTACATCAAAAACAATTGCCACATGGTTACTAATACTCCATTTGCAACCCTCTGACATCAGAACATAGAAACGGCTACTTAAAATGTCTACATTTATGTGTAAGTGAACGAGGTACATATATCATCCTTTTTGTTGATGAAGAAATATAAACTGTTCTGAATATTCTGCTGTCTGCTTTCACTGCGGGTAGGGAAAGATCATTGTCCTAAGTCAGCGTGGTTGCCGTGAGTGATCAAATGCCTATTCAATTAATCTATCTGAGGGGCTTCCAAGCCATGCTTTCCTATTGACGTTCATGCTCTGAATTGCAACGAAGAGCCTGGGAGGCTGTTAAAAAATTGAAAGGAATGTTTACAAGCCTGCGATTCAGACTCCTTTTCCTGAGAATAAACAGGCCATTCTGTGGAGAGCAAAGCCATCAGCAAACACTTGAAATTTATTAAATACTTTTCTACAGCATTACTCCTCCACCTCACTAATTGCTGCAGCTGCTGCTACAAAAGCATTTCAATTACAGCTGAAAGGAGAGGTGGCCTATGCAAATCTTCCAGGAAAACAAGACTCCTATGATACTTCTCTGTGATGTGGTCCAACACATCAATGTTTGTGTGACTCTTCGGCTTTCCAGAGTCATCGCTGGGTGACATTCTGGCTGTTGAGGTACAAATGGAAAGACTCACATTATCTTTAGCAGACTATGATTTCACCTTTTGACTTTTTTTACATTATATAACTGCAGAGCTTCGTTGTAGGAGTGAGAGTTGTGAGTCTTTTTCTTCTCAGTTTCAATAATTTAAACTCAGCCAAGATAAACATGGCCTTAACTCTAGGTGCCACTTGAAAACTGAAACCAAAATAGAATTGGGACAGGTTGGATCAACTTCAGCTGAAGGAGACAACAAGCACACATAACAAACCAAGAATGTGCTGTGGATTGCCTAATTTATTCTGTGCTGGGGCGGAGTAACTCTTCTGGACAGTGTGATCAGACCACACACTCTGGGGAGTTCACAGAATTTCCTAAGTTCCTCTTTGCAATGACCCAAGAGGCACAATACAGATCTCCAAGTTTTCATTTCAGAAGCATGAAGAAACCTATACTATCACAGGCCCAAACTGTTCTCTGCATTTCAAATCCCATGAACGTTTCTAGTCAGGTGGGACTTGAATTAGATGAGATCTGTTATATTTGTTTGGTCACTGCATACCGCACATGTGCCAGGCACAGTGTTTTCTAAAAGAACCACCGGCAAGGAGGGAGCAGCTACCCATTTCCTTTGGTCTGGGTTAGGAAGAAGATGACGCTGAAATGCACAAAGGATTTTTCCTTGCTGGAGGCAACTATGAGAAGCTTTGGGAGTGCTCACTGGGATGGCACACAAATGGCCTGCAGCACAGGACCCCTTAGGACTCTACAATGACACAAGAAGGAGGTCTCCCTAGGGCCTAAAAGAAGATGAAGAGAAAGGTTTTGCTGGCTGTAATGGGTTAAGATGGCGCCAGAGGGGCTGAGACACCTGTGCCCCCCCTTCCCTTTCCGCCGAAGGGCACAAAAAACTTCCTCGCAACTTTTAGGAAAAGAAGCCAAAGCCCTGTCAGCTCCTAATGGGGAGCCGAGGCATTTCAATCACGCCTCAGCAAATCAGCATATAAAAGGAGGAGTTTTCGAGCGACTCCCCGGCACGCACATTTTGATTTCAACACAGGACCCAGAGAGAGATTTCTATCACAGAGAGAAAGAACGCCGCTTTCCTCCATGCAGCAGTAAAAAAGTAAAAGCAAATACTTTCACGTTTCCTCGAGGGGGTGGGAAGGGGCACGGGAAGTGTCCCCGCCCCCACATTGAGAGACCCAATGAGGAGGGACACCAGAAGGACCATCCCTGTAAGCCAGTGAGGAAGCCATCCTGCCGGGACCAGACACAGACATCGTTTTCCTACGGAGGGACACAGAACACGCCAGTCCACTGAAATGGAACTGAAGAAGATACGATGGTGTCTTCTACAAGGGTTGAGAGGAAAAACTCTTTAGCGAAAGTTTGCCTGGACAGTTCGTTTCTGGACTGGAACCCCGGAGGTTAAAGACTCTCTCAGTGACTCTCCCCACATCCCCCTCCCGGCACGGCAGCCACGTGGCGAGTTCGTTGTTTAAGCAAGGATGTGGATTCAACGCGGGGGAAAGGAATATATCTGTATATATCTATTTATGTATTTATTAATCTCTCTCATATCTCTCTCCTCTTTTGATTGGTCCTGTTTAACTTTAAATGATTGATTTCAGGTTTAATTGCATTAAGCATTAAACCGATTCTGTTCCACCCCTTTAATTTAAAACCTGTGTTTCACATTGCTTTTGTGTTCCCTTTGCCAAAACGAGCTTAACGAGTCACTTAAACTCTCTTTTGTGTAGTCTTCATTTCCCCTGAAGGTACATAAAGTCGCAAAAGACACCTTTTGGAGACAACAGCTTCTAATTTCAAACCCGGCTGCCAAGCAGCCAGTGAACACTGGTGATTAGAAAGTATGGCTGTAAGAAAGGTTTAAAGCAGAGGCAGGTTTCATGAACAATTTACTTCAAACTTAATCAATAGAACTGAGCTTTCCATATTTCAGTTACCTCACTGCAGTTTGTCTTCTCATAGAGCATGGTTTATGGAATGCTTTTACTGGGTTTTGTTTGCCCATGATAAAATAAGATAGGATATTGGTACCACAAGTCCATGGCTATCCTAGAGTTGTAGAAAGATCAATTTCCCTAAATATCACTGGATGAAGAAAAAATGCTAGGCCCTTTCATCTCCCTTTTCATCCATCAGGAACAAGAATCTGTGGGTTGCTGCTCCCCGATGAGTGCCCTGGCAGCTGCCTTTTCTGCATTTTGTCCCACACCACAATCTGTTAATCTCATGTGCACGTTAACCTCAGGGATGGAGGTACCAAAGGGGTGAGGTCCATCTTAGCCCTCTTTCCCTTTCCTTAGCCCAGAATCTAATGACTGAGCAAGAGCAATAGAACCTTTAAACCTGGTTCATAGGCATAGGAAGAAAAAATTGCATATCTTTTCACTACATTTTTAACTCAAACAGAGTGGGATTATTCTCTCTTTTAATGTCCAGATAAAATATTGTAACTTTCTGGCTAGAAATGTCTGAAAATGGTCTCACATTTCACTAAAATGCTTTTGGCCTTTTAAAAAACTTCCTATGTATGTTGTGGCTAGGATTGAAAATTTTAGAAAATTGTGTCTTCATTCTAAACGTAATTATCATTTCATGTCAAAGTATTTTCTCTCCTCCTGCTCCTCCTTATCCTCTTCCTCCTTCTTTGTCTTTTTTGAAAAAAAAAACAAGAACATTTTCCCACATTTTTAATACGTCATAATTTATTTTCTGCACAAGAAAAATAGTGATTATTTGTCCATCTGCCAAGGTCAAATACCTCAGCTTTTTGAATCACATTGTAAGAAGAAAATAAAGATGTCTTTCTTCAGGAGTACGGCTGGTAGATTGACAAAAGATTGTGAATCAGTGAAGAACTGTATTGATCTTTCAACAGTACTAATTAGAAAGAGAGAATTTATCTTGTGTTGAGAGGAAACAGAAGAGCAAAATTAGTAAAAATATTTTATATCTGGAATAATATAATTAAAAATCATTGCCTACCTATTTCTATTAGTTTGCTTTTCCCTTTTTCTATTTGTAGCTTTACTACTTGGAAAATAATATTAGTGATATGTTAAAAACTTTCATATACCTCAGAACTCATATTAGCAACATATGACTAATATAAGATAGGCTAGATATTAGAAAGAAATTCTTTACTGTGAGGGTGGTGAGGCACTGGAACAGGTTGCCCATAGAAGTTGTGGATGCCCCATCCCTGGAAGTGTTCAAGGCCAGGTTGGATGGGGCTTTGAGCAACCTGATCTAGTGGAAGGTGTCTCTGCCCATGGCATGGGACTTGGAACTAGATGATCTTCAAGGTCCCTTCCAACTCAAACCATTCTATCACTCACCCAACATCAGGTAGTTGCCAGGAGTCCCTGGAACTGCAGTCCTCAACAATTTGATTTTGTCTGAATAAACATTTAATCTAAAACACCTTAGGATGAATTGAAAGTCAATGACCTCTGTAGTACATGGCAATACAATTTGTTTTTCTAACATTTCCAAAGCCATGTCAGACTGTCATTTGTCTTTTTCTCTTCCATAATCCAGTCTCCTAAATATTTACAATAAGTAAAAATATTAAGTAAAAATAATAAGTAAAAGATAAAAAAAGACACTACAGCTATATATATTTACAGAGAATAAATATACAAACACAAACTTGTGAAATTCCAATAGCAGCAAAAAAAGTTCAAAACAGAAGTGACATTAGATACTGAGCTACCATTTATAAACATAATTTAACATTAAAACCATGCCACAAATATATTCATTAAATAAGAAGTTTCTGTATGCTGTACACTTGTTTGTAAGGGTTTTACCTTATTGTTACACTATTGTATTTTATCCTCTGGCTATTTATATAGTAACCAGTGCTGCTTTATTTAATTTCCTTTATTTTATTCCATTAAACACTTGCATGAACTACGTTCTATATATAAATAAAAACTTGTGTAAATAATGCCTGAATTGGTGAAATTTATTCCTCACATTAGGCAACTAATCAGATATCCTGACTGAAAGACTGCCATTATCTTTCGGAAGAGCTGAACTGGGCCTTTAATCTACAAATCATGTACTTAAAAAAGAAAGAAATTGTGATGTCTGATTTTACTGGAGCTGTTAACAGAACTGAAATAAAACATCTCCTATTGGTGCAATAATGAAACCACAATGTGATTATACAGCAGTTAAATATATTTTAGTGTGAAACACACATCTGATAAATTATTTGAAGATTAATAACCATGTCTACTTCATAACAGCAGTATGACAGAGATGAAATGCTGAGCTCCACAAATGAAAGGTTATAATTCATTTACTTCTATGCTCTGCCCGTGCTCAACATCTAAGGGATTTACACAGTGAAGTGCAGAATGGGCCAAAGCTGAATAAATCTGTGAAGTATCCTCTAAACAAAGTGGTATATTCTTTCCTAAAATTTGCATGAAGATCATTACAGAAGGTAGAATATGATACATCAATCTGAGTAAGATCAAGTTCTGAATCTCCTGTGGTCTGCAGCAAGGTCAAACTACCAGGATTGTCTGCAGAAATGGATTGCAGAGTTATCGTCCTCTAAAAAAGAAATAGTTCAAATAATACCTTTTGTGTAGTATATCTTATTATGTGTAAAGCTCGTTGTTTCATCCCAAATGTACTGATCACATTCATTGTTTTCCTTTTCCCTTCACTTAAAGAATAAGTGGAACTTAAATATCAAATATATTTAAAATAAGAACACATCCTTCCAAAAGTGGTGAGCATGTTCATGCCAGGTAAAGAAATTCTTGTATAAAAGTATTCAGTAACAGACCATAATGTACCTAAGCATCTTGCAAAACTAGTTCATTATCATTCTTCACCTTTCCCAGTGCAGTTACAGAACACATTGAATGTTCATGCAGCAACCTATAACAATCAACAAGTTGAGGTTCATGTTTGAGGTCTGACAATAAAATTGAGCGTCTGAGTTTGTAATGGGTATCTTGTGCTATTTATCTGTACTATAAAGTTTCTAGCACATTTCTGTGGTACTAGAGTGCAAAATCAATATCAGATATTAAGAAAGGACACAATATGATTAGAAATAGTGCCTGTTATAGGTTAAGAGAGAAGATAAATAGCAAACTATTACCATTAAGCAGAATCTGAACATGTAACATTTTGCCACGTAGTTCAATAGTGAAATAGGATCTGCATTACAGTTTTACTTAGCTCACAGAAGAATATATTTGTCAATGACTGCTATGATACATTCCTATTTAAGCACACTTTTCCAAAAGACCTTTCCCTGAAGTTTTGTCTTGGTAAGACAGGTTGTAATTAAGGGCAAATTTCAAAGTTGCTGTTTCACTGACCATGACATCTTTCTCTTCAAGATCATACCTTTACAGAAGACAAATTCCCATCTAAGATTTCTTATATTTTGTAAGAATCCTGTGACCATTTCTGTATTAAAGCAACCTTTAAGGGACATGTGGGTTCCTTCTTCTGCTGAAGGGTATTCAAAGCCTTTTTTTTTTGTTTTTCCCCCAACCTATTTTTCTAGTTCTTTTTCCTGGTTTCATTACTGAGTATTAACGTTCTCAGGTCCAGACTGTTGTATTCAAGTACAGTCATACAGAAAGTGACAACAATGCTTCTTTGTAGTATTCCACTTCAGATGTCAAGTTCCAAATGGAAATTGACAGTCTAACACTTGAGACTCTTGGGCACTAAAATGAAGCTTTTCCTCCTTGATACCTGCAGAAGTAGTAAAAACTGAATCAGCAACAAAGAAAGAATAAAGAGTTGCATTGGCTAGTAAAGAATCAAGAACAGTACCAGCAATGCTACAATAATGCAATCTTCTTTGTTACAATACCATCATGAGAATTTACTTATTAACATGATTATTTATTAGCAATATCAAATTTCAGAGCCAGAGGAACATGAAAGAGCTTTAAAAACTCTTAAAATATTAACTTATTCAGAACTAAATTCTGTGCTGATTTTCTAACTGCGCATCCTGATAATAACCACTGGGATTACACAATTGGAAAGCCAGCCAGAAGGTAAACCCTGCAAATCAGTTTTTTACAATAATAGCTGTGCTTTCAATCAAATGCTACTACACTGAAATAAAGAAAAAAGGCTGCTTGTTGGTGAAATTAAAGAATTTCAGGCAAAGAGAAAACTCTGAACATTTAGTCCTAAATCCTGTCTGATTTAACCATAGAACGCCTCTAAATTATGTCTTGCTATTATTACTAGCATTTCCAGTAGCTGTGGTTGAAATAGATGTGTTCTGTTTGAAATGAGAATCTCATTTCAACATTTCAATATTCATACACCACATGCTTTGTTAAGTCATTCTAATGTTAATTTCCAGACTGTTTGAAAAAATGTCCATGAAAAATTATCTGGAAAACACTAATTAGATGAAATAAAAAAATAGTTAAAACAAAAGATGGGCACCTTATGGCCACCTGTACAACTTGGAACCTAGAAGTCTTGATGGAAGATAGATCTCCTGTGACTTTGTGCCTCCTCCAGCCCAGTGAGGATCTCAGAACGTCTAAGGAGTTGGCTCGACTTAGCATTTGAAAGGTGTTAGGTGATGTTCAGACCAGACCCCAAACCTCACATTCCAGAAGCAAACAAACAAATGAAAAATCCAAACCCCAGGCAGTCTTATCTGGTGTTTAAATTTGTGAGTCTTCACTTCTGAGGCTGCAATCTGTTATAACTTTTTATACTGGACTGAAAAACTCCCTGCTATCACATTTCTCCTTTGAATTTCTGTTGCAAGCTATGATTTAAGTATTCCTCTTCATAACACAAATGGACTAAGAGCCTTCATTTTCTTTCTGTTGTGCATGTTTTCCATTAATTTAATTGGCCCTTTTTCATTTCACTGAAGCTGATTCATTCTTTAACATCTTTCTGGAATTTTGGTGACAACTGAACACAGGAGTCTAATAGAAATTGTCTCAGTACCGAATAGAGATCTGCATTATTGGTATATTTTCTCCAAGATCTGTATGTATTGTGGACACGTCTAACATCTTTGTGTCTTCATTCTCACTTGCAGCAAGAATTACATCAAAAACTTTTGT
This sequence comes from Bucorvus abyssinicus, assembly GCA_009769605.1. Taxonomy (NCBI): domain Eukaryota; kingdom Metazoa; phylum Chordata; class Aves; order Bucerotiformes; family Bucorvidae; genus Bucorvus; species Bucorvus abyssinicus. Next base: position 25,428,349 of record CM020025.1, read on the forward strand.
AGAAAAACAGAACACACAGGCCCCAAATGTTGATCCAGTCTCGGCCCATATGATGCCCTTTGCAGAGTCAGCAAAAGGGAATGTGATCAAGGGTTAGAAATTAAGAATATTTACTGCACAGGTATCAGCTTATAAAATCTAAAGTTAGTGCTTTGTGTCATTGCAGCAAATTCTATCAAATTGGGAGAAAATTAGTTTTATAGAACAATTATAATATGACTGTGCAGCCACTTCCTTTCCATCCAGTTTACCACTGAAAAAGGACTATTAAATCACTTCATAGGTTATAAACCAGTATGTACTGAAGCCAATGATTTGTGCTTTGCTGAAGTACAAATTGAGTTTGGCCAAAGAATATCTTCTGAAAAGAATCCAGACTGGATCTGAAGACATCTGGCCACTGAGACGCTAGTGGTTTCATGTAGTTTTCCCCAGCAATTAGTTAATCTTACTGTCGCAAATGTTGTCCCAGTTTCCCATTCAGTTTAACGATCTTCCAGTTATGAGTTCCTATGAGGGCTTTTTTCATGTTAGAGACATTTAGCAGTCAGTAGTGTCTTTCTGTGAAGAAACCAGTCCCTGGTCCCCATGTCACTTCTCAATCTGCTTTTGAGAAGCTAAATGACTCACTTTTAAGCATTTAACAAAACTTCTCTTTATCCACACTCAACTAATTCTTAAAGCTTTTGCAGATATGTGTATCTGAACTATATGCACCATGAGCTTTTAACCGTGAACACGGAATACATCTTCAGCTAGAAAATGCTAGTTATGCCATCCCCAGGAGTCCTACGGAGATGTGTACCATTCTGAGATGTCATATAGCTGTGGTGAAATGTGTCATCTAGGATGAAACCATGGATTTTCTGAAGTGGCAAAAATCCTACCAATATTGATAGGCCCAGAATTTCCTTCAAGAGGAACTGAAATCAAACAAATGGGGAGATATAAGAAAACCTCTCATTGTGCCTTGCAGGAAGAATTAATGTTTTAGTAACTCTACTAATACCACAAAATGGTAGTTGAAGCTGAATATCTTTAAAAAGTCATGCTTTTGCTGAATTTCATGATCTTCATAATCTCCTGGTGTCAGATAAGTTTCTCTCACCATCTTTAAAAAAACAAAGTACACTGTTTAGATACCTCTTTGCAGAATATTTAATTTGCCATAGTTGACATAAATGGATCTGGTTTATAACATTTCTTTATAAGACAGCTTCTCCTTGAAGTAAATTTAACATCAGCTTTGATGCACCTACTCGGAGCAGGTCTCCCCACTACTTGCAACCAAGTGAAAATGAAAGTGAATTGCTGAGACATTTAATATTAGGCCTAATATGTAAATAAAACACATGTCAAAACCTCTGTAATCTATATTACATGTGGTTACATTGATGTGCTGTAGTGAAATAATATGCACAGGATCTTAATGGAGCACAAGTATAGATATTTTCTTTCAAAAGGAAACACTTTTTGGGGAATTTTTTTAGGGAAAATTTTGAACTCCTCCAGCACCATCAAAATCATAAAACTGATTAAAAAGCATTAAGATTTGGGACCTTAAGAAAATAAACAAATCCCACAGTCCTCAAATTCAGTATTGTAACAATGAAAAACTTGCACATTAGCAGCATAAATGAAGTTTCCTCATTTCAGGCACGTTTTGTGGGTGATTATATTTATGTCTACTGCAGGAAGAGTTTCCCATGTTGCCTCAGTAACACTAACTGTTTACTTAAATTATTTCTTTCTGCTTCCCAGACCCCAAAGAATGACATAATTTAGACAGGCAGGGTGAGATTCCTCCCACCTAACTTTATACATTTACCACGTGGATGATCTACGACACACCAAGCCACCTAAACTCCTTGTATGTGGTGAGAGGAATGTTATCCAGACGTACAGCAGTGACTAACACAGGACAGAGTGACTGGCAAAGAAACCCATTGCTGAGTACTCTTTTTTCTAGTCTAAGCTAGATGAAAATACCCATGTCACAGATATCAAAATTGGTGAGACGTATTACATCCGTATTGATATATAGAAAAAGGAATCTTTAAAAATAAATGTGGGTTAAATCAGATTTGTTCTTTGAGAGTGATCCCCAGGAGATATGATGGAGGAGGAAATACTCATCAATCTTCTCTGTGCTTGAAAATGAAAATTCCCTTCCAAACAACTCCACCATCCCTAACTGCTCCAACCAGATACAGGATGAAGACAAAGTAGACAGATGTTGAAGTAGCTTCAGGAGAACAAATTACAGATTGGGAAACCTTCTTTTTCCTCTTTGACAGATGGTAAATATTTTCACTCCGGGTAATTTCTAAGAGGGTAAAAAGAAAGAGGTAAATATAGTGTAGAGTGATAACCTCCCCTCAGGGCATTGCAGATTGTTATTATAGTCAAGGATTCACAGCTGTATGAGTGTGTGCAGAAGATGTGCGAACTGAGGTGAAGATGGAGGGTTAAAACTGGACAACTATCTTGTCCAAGAAGAGTGCCCAGTTTATGTTCCTCTCTGTGACAACTGGAGTCTATTTGACTCACTCAGGAACATCATTTCCCTGCATTGGAAAAAAAAATGCTCACAAACTCAGTTTTCTGTCAAAGTATGGCAGTCCAATAATGGTTTGGTTTGGAAACAAAGTGACAACATTTAACAGTTTTCAAGACAAAATATGCTTGCCTGTTAGCCTATTTGCCCAGGGAGTAGAGCAAGGGCCAGGGATCCTTGGTTGCCAGACCTCTGGCTGACTTACAGACTGAGCAGCTGCAGCACGGGCAGGATGCCCAGCACACAAATACATGACGGTTATCGATAAAATTGGAGATTACCAGCTCCTTATACTTGCTTAATGTTTCTGTATGCAGCGGAAATGTAACTAAGGTCCTCCTAACAAGCACGATGGTTGACAAAAAGCACTGCTGCCAATTGTCAGATGGCAAAAAGCACAAACAACTTGGTAATTAGAGGCTGATAGGCTGAGATGGCTAAAACGCTAATATTCTGAATTAGCAATGGTTTGAATGGAATTTGACTAATTGTAATTAGAACATAAGCACTTGACTGAGAGGACACGTCCTCAGCTAAAGCAGAGATAGATAAAAAGTAGCATTTCAAAACTATAAAGGTAAGGAGGAAAATGGCTTGTTCTGATGAAACTGCAAGGGATATTTGCACTGAATTGAGGCAGGGTTAAGAAACGAAAGTTTACACATGATAAGAGAAGTATCTCAAACTGCATTAAAATGCAGCTTTTTATGCTGGGTCTGAACATTTAGGTGTTATCCAGAATGGCGGCCAACAGGTGCTTTGAAAAAGCAAGCAGTTTTTTGCTGCTATAAGAGTAAATTGAAAATATTTCATCTTTAACAGCCTTGCAGCAAGTCACATGATGCAATTATAAAACAACTTCTTACTCTATTGTATGTGTATCTGTTCTTCTACCGTGCTAGAATTGGTTATTTTGGAAATTGAGAGTGTGAAACATAAATTAACGGTTGTACCTTCCAAGTTCTTTGGAACACACCACTCTAAGGAGACTGAATCTAAGATGAGCGTATGAATTGTCATAACGGGTCAGGTCAAAGGTCCACTTAGCCCATTAGCCTCTCTCTGATAGCTGCCAAGAATAGAAGCTTAAGTAAAAGAACAGATAGACAGTAAGAACAGCTTATGTTCTTCCTTCTGTGTCCTTTCAGTTTCCAGCAATAAGTAGCAATGTCCTGAGCCACAAATTGCATTTCAGACATTAATACCCAGCCTAAGACATATTTTCCATGAATTTTACTATTGTTTCAACCTACATATATGAACCACCTCCTAATCACACAATTTAAATTACATACTGGATGAAAGCAGAACTGTCTTTCAGTAAATTTAGAACTGTTGCCTGATATTTTAATTCAGGTGTTCCTCACTCCTCCGTTGTGAGAAATTTGGAGAAATCTTTCTGCTTTGCCTTTTTGCCATTCATAATTTCAAAGAAAACTATTGTGTCTTTTTTCCAAGATGAAGAACCACAATCTATTCTGTCTTTGCCCATTCAAAATCTGTTAATTGTCTCTGATAATACTTGTTGACCTCTCCGGAATTTTTTCTTTGTACTGCCTTGTTAATGGCAGGTCTCAGAACTTTTCCAAGACTTTTTTCTGTGTCCAGCTCAAAGTATCAGCTTAGGCTAATGATATTATTTATGAAATGTACTAATGATTTCCAGTGAAACTGCAAATTAATTTTTATGTGAAAATCTTTTGGAGATATATAGGTGTTTGCAGTATTCAGGATAAAGATGTTCCTCAGGCATGTATGATGTTATGTATTTCTTCTCAAATTCTACCTAAATACATAGAATTTATTACATCACTTTGCTTTTGGTGACTTGCAATCACTGAGTTATATTTTTAGAAACTGATTCATGATGACTCTTTTCTGAGTGGCAAAAGTTAATTAAGAGCACATCACTGTATAATTGTTGTTAGATGTTTGGGGGCAGTTCTGTTTATATCACTTTGCACCTATCATTATTTAATTTAATCTTTGTTTTTATTGTCCAGTCACTCAGTATTTGGGAATTCTTCTGTGACTCTTCACAGTCAGTTGTAGATTTAGGTGCCTTGAGTAGTTTGAAATGTAATCAACCCCCTATTACTCTTTTCCCTTCACATTTTCTCTGCTCATTTATTATTGTATTAAATTGCACTTTTCTGGGAGAAATCCCTGTGGTACATACAGAAGAAAATCTATTCAAACGAGCCCAACTGTGCACCTGTTGAAATCAAACAACGAGCTGTGGATGTAATTATTATTATTCATATCGATATAGGGGGGTTTGCACATTTTCATTAAAAAAATGAAGAAAGCAAAACAATTCAATTTTTTTTTCTGTTCTAAGATTTCCCTTCTGTTAATACTGTGTACAATTTAAACGGCTGTTTTCTGACACTGCTGTCATTCACTTTCTACAAAAATGCGTATTCAGTATTACTGAATAAACTGAACTTCCCGGAGATTGAAGGCACATTGCCTGCATGAAAAAAGCAAAAGTAGTACCTATTTAAATTTTCCTAATATTCATAGCCTAACATAATATTTAATAGCCATTTATACTTTTGAAATAAAATAATTTCTCCAATTGTATTAAGGATGACCAATTTTATCTCTCTGTATTTCCAATGTTCTGATATTTTAATGTTGCAGGAGTATGACAGGGATTATCGTAAATTATGACTCAGTCAGACATTACACCTCTGACGGGACAAAATGCTACTTATTTTTTCTTGTAAGTTTTATGTTCTCTTTTTGCTCCTGCTTGCCCTTGACAAAGATTTCCCTTGCACAAAGGTGCCTCTGCCCTCACCAAAGTAGGGAATCGATCTGGATGTTCAGTGACTTGCTATCAAGATCTCTTTCACTTCAGCTTGACAGCAAATACCTAAAGGAACTGGAGCATTCACGATTTTTTCCACAGTCATTTGTTTGGTGACAACTGTCATCTCCCTGTCTATCAGCATGACTTTCTTGCTACCTGACAGAACAGAGAAATGATTTTCCATACAGCTTTAGATTTCCATATCCGAGGGCCAGTATGGTGAAACGTTAACTGCCATCCAAATACCATGCTTTTATTCAAAACAATCCTTTTCAGCCATCCTTTGTAAACACACTCTTTACTTCCTGCCTCTCCACCCAGAAAAAGCAGCTATAGCAGTTACTTTAACATAAGTAACTCTGACTACATAAAGAAGAGTAATTACCTTGACCGTTGAGAGGATATAATGTCTTGTTGTTATTCTAGATGGTTAAATACTGGTTGAAAGTGTAAGCAGCAGCAACAATGGAAAAGACATAGATTTTTGTTTTGCTTTTTTTTCCCTAACAGTTTGTAAATCCAAAAATGTTGTACAGCAGAGTCTGGCTAAGTATGTATCACCTCCAATCATTTCCTGGACGATTGATTCCCTAATTCCTTTAGATTTCAACACTGAACTTCATTCATCTTAACCAATATAAAGACACAACTATAAGTACTCCATTTAGCCTAACTTTAAGTTCTTACCTGAAATAAGGCATGAGGTCTAAATGTCCACAAATTCATACTTGCATTTTGGAAGGCATGAGTATGCTGTCTAAATGTTAAAATGCATGGAGTATTAGGAAGAGTCAGAAGGGAGAAAAATTATTTTGGTAGTTCTAGAAACCACTATTTTAAGGTACAATCTAAAATTTTTAGTTAGGTATTTTTTTCATTCAGAGTACAGAAAAACTTCTACAACACATTTAAGGATAGTCATAATGCAAATTTAAAAGGGGCTGTGTCCGTAGGTGGGTATAATATTGCAACAGGTATTACTAACATTCCTGGATACCCATTTCACACATTAATTCAAAGCAAAACACTTTCAACATGTATGTTAGTTAAAAAAAAAGATTTTATGACAGAATTTCTTTGTGAAAGACTCTCAAACTGTTCATTAATGGGATGTAAGCCTAGGCTTTGAGTTAAGTATCTCTTTTAAATACCTCACTGAATAATAGCCTGGATGCTTACAGGAGCCCAAACTCATTTGCTTTATACTGAGCCCTTATTCAGTAAATAAAAGTGCTTTTTAGTCTTGTATATGGATCCTGAGTGCGCTATAAGCTTTATAATACACACCTCTCTAGGGGGAGTGATACCTGATAATGCTGTTGCCCATCCAAATAAGACTCTAGCTTTTAATCACACCCTGAACCTGGAGCAGCTGCAAATCACGAGACACCAAAAGTCAGAGAAAGATAAGAATTGTCTTCAATGTGTGAGATGAAAGACAGGAGGTTGGGCATATGGTTTACTTCAGCATTAAAGACAACAATTTACTCTAAGTCACCTGGGAATAATATGGCACAAACTCATACAGTTCAGCTCGCTATTCCTCCCCTAATTTCTTCCAGTCTGTAGAGGACTGCTATCTCTGCTCCAAGTAGAGGTTAAGTGAGAAGCCCAAGGTGAGTGCAGACAGACTCTTCTTCCTTCTCCCATTCATTTTATCCAGTGAGGTGCACGCTTTATATGTCAAAAGATATAATGAATATATGTCTGCACAGTCCTTCCTGAAGAACATGCACCATTCTGTTCCTCATCTTGGATTCCAGCTAAGAACATCACAGCCTTCACCACTTTCTTCTTCATACCTAAAGGATTGTATTCAGCATAACATTTTTCACCTTTTCCCATCCTTTGTGAGGGAAAACCCTATCTCTGCTTCCAACTTTGGATTCCCAGAAACAAGTGTATGTGTGAAACAAAGACATCACCTTGAAACAACCTACGTCATGGAGGTTCCAGCCTTACTCTCAGAAAGGTGGAAAAATTCACCCTCCTCCTTTGATGACAAAAGTAAAAACCTAGTCTCATCCTTCAAAGATCAACTAGTGTGATGGATTTAGCAGGTTGTAAAACCCAGCCCCATTCTAAAGGGAGGCTGGAGCTGCTGATCTGCTAGCGACGAATCTGGTTATATTAGGGTTGTATAACCTCATCCAGTTGTCTGGGTGCCAATTGCTTAGTTAAGCCACAGTGTCCAATAAACTTGCTCATGTGGTCTTCAGCTTTCACACCTGAAAACTCCCCATTTTAATTCCTCACACAGAACAACATTAAAAATGACACATTTTATCGTTTTTTGTTTGGTTTTGGTGGGCCTCCTGTTTTGAGTTCATTCGATCATCAGGTTAAATTGAGAGCTTAGGCAGACTCCTCTGTGCCTTGTGGATTTTGTCTCGCTCCTGCGCAGCCTGACATTGCAGTACACGTGGAGGGCTACATAACATGACACAGAACATTTTACTGAAATTAGCACACCTGCTGGGCATTAACTGCACAGAGTAAATTCAGTAGAATTCCATGGGTACAAGTCAGGACAGACTTTGGCCTAAGAATTTTATGACAGTTTTACATATGAAACGTTGCACCATGTTTTTCAGCTTTCAAAACCCAGTTTGAAATCTGATGTGTTAATGTGATACAGAGGTTTGGAGAACAATAGGGGCTAGTTGGCTGCACCCTCATCTGGCCAGCCAATTCTATTTCCCCTCTTGTGGATATTACTGGTTTTACAAGGTGATGTATCACGATGAGAGTGTCAGCTGCATCATTCTACAGCTGTGCTAAATCCTTCTTCACACAATGATGTCCATTATGGTGTCCTGATACTAGTAGGCTGAGTTATGAGCTGGACATGGAGTGCTGTGGAGTGCTGAAGTGGTCTGGCAGCCAGCCAGGGACATGCTACGGCAGTGTGTGCTTGGTGGAGTGTAGCAGATGACAGTCCGCTGCTGGAAATTGCAGTTCTCTCGTGCTGTGCAGAGTTATGATAGGGTGTGATGTGTTGGCAAGTGGTGGCTATGATTTTATGGTGAAATTGTACTGCAGTATGAAGCAGGATGAAATTGCTTAACAGTTTTAGTTTATCAGGATTAGACGTAAGCTATTTTATTGAGTAATGGATTCGGTTAGAGTGCTGTGGTTCAGTACTCCAGGAATGTGGCCGTTTACTTCTTCAGCTTTGAGTCTAGAGATGCCTAGTTTACTTTTACTTGTGTTTTGTTTGAAGAAATAGCATGAATTTAGAGCAGATATTCTCATGGGACTGTCTCTAGTTCAGGAGAAAGTATATTAGGGTTCACACAATTTCTATCTGTAAGTGTCTTCTGTGGGCTTTCAGCATTTAATACTGGCTTCTCACTGGTTTATTGCTGTATGTATGGCCACATCCTACTGAACTAGTTAGGCTTCACTGATTCTTTCATATAAATGCATTTACTCTCACTGGAACACAGTTGGAAATTCCTTTGATGAATTCCTCTACAGGGAAAAAAATTCTCATACGAATTCTGAGAGCTGTGGAGGAAGACCTTCAGATTCGAGGGTCCAGATTGTCTTGTCCTATTCCTTATTTTAATAATTTGCAATAAAACCAATGAAAAATCCTATCTTTATGGAATGAATCTTTTCTTGAATTCAGGTAAAGTGTAGGAAGGTGATGTTTGGTTTTTCTCTGGTTTTGGCTGGGATTTCCTTTTTTGTTTGTTTTATTAAAAAGGATTTGGAGAAAACTACTGTGATAGGCAATTATTTTACATTTTAAAGAAGAATCCCTTTAACCATGGAACCTGCTTGTACTCTATACTGCAGAAGGGAATAAGAACTTAAAATTGAGACAGCAAGTCTTCTTCGAAGTAGGAGAGATTATTTAGTTCTTCAGATCAAAAAGAGCTTTATGTCATTCAATATGTGAATTGTGGATTTGCAGTGTCTAATATTCACAATAACAAGTGGACACTGAGTTCTCCACCATTTATCTCTTCAGTCTAGCCCACAATAAGGATAAATAACTAGCCTTGCCTGAAGGTGACTAAAGCATGGGCCATGATACTGAGGTCCATATCTGAAAAGATATAAAAAGAACATGGTCTTTCATGAGAAGGACTTCAGACTTGTATCTTTTCTATGTGGAAAAGCTTCCATTAGATTTTCTCAAAACACCTGAAAATGAAGGGAACTGCAGTTATTATTTTTTTTAATTGTCCAAATGTCTGGCAAATATTGTGGATTTGGAAGACTGCCAAAAGACCCACATGACACCATTATCTCCTCCCTTTTTATTTCCTTTGAACATTAAAAGACCATTTGCTTTCATCAATGTTCTGACTGATGTCAGTAGAATATTCAATGTAAGAGGAAGATGTAAAACTGGGCATCATCACAATGCTACCCATATTTCATCTGACATCTCCTCACCAAATCCTATCAATCTAATATATCCTTATATTTAAAAGAGGTGACAGCAGCTTGAACCTTAAGCATCCTGTAAGAACATTCAGTGTGAAGAAATTGCACTAATTTCACTCAGTCTGAGGAAAAAGAATGAAGGGGACAGTAGGATAACCTTGTCCATTCTCACATACATGCCTACACCAATTTTAGGACTTGGACTATCAAAAGTACCTAGTGGTTCCATAAAAGGACGAACATTAATGTTTGGTTGACATCAAGAAATTATCAATCAACAAGTAAATGTATTGCTAATGCACTTTGGCTGGAACCCAATAATCATGTTTAGAGAGTTCAGGTACATTTCTGCCTGTCCTAGCCTTTTCTGTCCTAACTTTTTCCATAACCTTGAACAGAAATCAAAAAGAAGTGGTTAAAAGTCAGCATGAAAGGTATAATGAGAAAATAAAAAAAAGGTATTTTTACAGCAGTTATCTTCCAGACCTCATCATAGAAAACCTTGATCTATGGTATCTAAAACTTTCACATCCATCGCTCGCTTAAACTGTTGTTTTATTGATAGCTGTTATTTGTTTTTCTGGGTACAAGACTGTATTCAAGAGAAGGAAATTAAAATCTTCTTTTTAACCTTATTCTCATTAAGGATCATGTTTGTTGCTAAACAATTGTATTTTTTTCTCTCTCTCTGTAGTCAATTAAGATTTGTATTTTCAGTTTAATTGCTAAACTTCAGACTTTAAAAATTATATATATGCACACACTTTAATTTTACTAATTTCTTTAAATTTTATACCTCCAAGACATTCAGGAACCCAAAACATCATGAGTCCTGCATTTGACAGTACTACAAATCATTCAAAAGCTCATTGAAAGTATTTGGCCTCTATTCTAAACGTGGCAGTATGGTGCAAATAGGAATAAAATTGGACTTATATCTCTCCTTTAGGCAATTACACAACAGTACCGCTTTTGTTTCTCTAAAGTTTGCTTGTCCAGTTGGACTGTGACTGCAGAAGACGTTGAATTTTCCATGATTTTGGGGAATTCATCCTACAAATATAGCACGGAGTATAAGTACACCACCATTCCTTCTAAAATTTCTGACGTTGAATGATTACTAAACGAAAGTTTTAATTCCTGAATTGATGCCTATCCTTTTGAAATGCTTATTTTATTAACTAAAACTCAAACAGCATGACAAAATGACAGCACAAAACTTTGCCATCAGTCATGTTTAAAAGAAATTAAAATCTCAGTATGAGATATCTAATGATATCTTGTAAAAGATGGTTCCTCATAATAAAGAAAAAAAAAATATGGAGTTGGTACATACTTTAGAGCAGATTCACAAAGGGTATACATTACAAAAAGTATATTTATGAAAATGGTACTATGCAGAAATCAGCTAATGATCTGCTACAACTATGTTATGTATTGGTTTAAAATAGTGTATGCCACCTAGCCTGACAAGACACTTCTCATCTTTCAAATAGTTATAATCCCAGAGGCTTTTTCAGGAAAATAGTATTTTTGCATAATGTATGAATAATTACATATATATAATATAGTCTTATACTATATATATAAAATATACTTTTCAGTTTCCCACAACATTCTTCTGGAGAAACTGGCTGCTCATGGCTTTGATGGGTGTACACTTCACTGGATCAAAAACTGCCTGCATGGCCAGGCCCAGAGAGTGGTGGTGAATGGAGCTAAATCCAGTTGGCTGCCCATCACAAGTGGTGTTCTCCAGAGCTCAAGTGTTGGGGTCTGTGCTCTCTAACATCTTTATCAATGATCTAGATGAGGAGATCAAGTGCACCCTCAGTAAATTTGCAGACAACACCAAATTAGGTGGGAGTGTTGAACTGCTGGAGGGTAGGGACGCTTTACAGGGGGACCTGGACTGGCTGGATCGATGGGCTGAGGCCAACAGTGTAAGGTTCAACAAGGTCAAGTGGCAGGATCTGCACTTGGGTCACAACAACCCCCTGCAACACTACAGTCTTGGGGAGGAGTGACTGGAAAGCTGCCCAGCATAAAAAGCCCTGGGGGTGTTGGTTGACAGCTGGCTGAATATGAGCCAGCAGTGTGCCCAGGTGGCCAAGAAGGCCAACAGCATTTTGGCTTGTATCAGAAATAGTGTGGCCAGCAGGACTGGGGAATTAACCGCTCTACTGTACTCAGCACTGGTGAGGCCACGCCTGGAATACTGTGTCCAGTTTTGGGTCCCTCACTTCAAGAAGGTCACTGAGGTGCTAGAGTGCCTCCAGAGAAGGGCAGCAAAGCTGGTAGAGGGTCTAGAGCACAAGTCCTGTGAGGAGTGGTTGAGGGAACTGGGGTTGTTTTGCCTGAAGAAGAGGAGGCTGAGGGAAGACCTTATTGCTCTCTACAACTACCTGAAAGGAGGTTGTAGTGAGGTGGGGGTTGGTCTCTTCTCCCAAGTAACAAGTGATAGGACAAGAGGAAACAGCCTCAAGTTGCACCAGGGGAGGTGCAGTTTGGATATTAGTAAAAATTTCTTTACTGAAAGGGTTGTAAAGTATTGGAACAGGCTGCCCAGGGAGGTGGTGGAGACACCATCCCCGGAGGTATTTAAAAGACGTGTAGATGTGGTGCTTAGGGAAATGGCTTGGTGCTGGGTTAGTGGTTGGACTTGACGATCTTGAAGGTCTCTTCTACCAAAACGATTCTATGATTCTATGAGACTATAACACAAAAATAGAGTAGCCAAATTACTGAGTTATTAAGCAGAAACTGTAAAACATGAGCAGTTTTTAGGCATGAATGTATATTTATGGTTATCAGAATAGATAATAGTATCAGATTTACGGTAGAAAGACATGAAAAGGATCACAAGACAATTTTTAAAATAGACATTACTATTATTTCCTGGTAGCAGGGTTGGGGCTTTTTCCTCTTCTTTTTAAATGAAAACATGCAATTTTAAATCAAATTCTCCACAGCTTCTGTCTTATGATAACTGCACTCAGTGGGGACTCCTGATATTACTGTACTGGAAGAAGTATCATGTTATACAGTATGGCTTGAGTAAAAGGGTAAACCAAAAGCTCTAATAATGTCTGTTGTTTTCAGAGAACCTGCAAAATGCTAAATGTGTAGCTTACGGATTAGCTGGTATTTAGTGTAAAAATACACATGCATCATAAACAACCCCTTCGCATTTTAATTGTCTCTTTTTGAAATTGTGTGCACAATTCCTGTTAAAATACACAGCACAAGTGGTCACAGAAATAATGCAGTAGTTTATGGTTTAATTCATGCATCACATCATATCACCTCATTCACAGATCTGTCAGCTGATTTTGATCAAAGCATTGGTTTGCTAATGGCTAAGATCTTTCTTGATAGGAAACCATTAGAGCAACACAGTCTTTTTGAGCTTATACATTTTGACTATACAAAGCTAGGAACAATAAAGTCATTTGTCTAAATGCTTAAGGAATTTTAAAACATTTTTGATATTAGTTCACTACCATATTTTCCAGTATATTTATTTTTTCTTGTCTTTTTTTCCCCCCCTGCATAACGGTTGAGGAGTTTAGCTAGAGAAAACTCTTTTTATTTTAACTTTTTGTTTCTCCTGGAACCAAAGGAGAATGATAGCCTCAACATCAGGTTTACTGTGGAGAGAAAGAAACAGAGCTTGACACTAGTAGATTAACATACTGTATATTCAGGAAAAGGAAATTGCCTTAGGAAGGATTTGAAACATAATAAATCAGTTTCAAGAATAAACCAGAACCATTTATTGTTATGCCACAAAGCCTCTTAAGGATTTAATGATGTATTTCTACTGTCTACATACAAAAAATATAAACTGAAATGATGACTATTATAGCAGAGAAACATTTTTTTAAATATTCAGATAGATGTTTTTAACCAAGAAGCTGCCAATATCTATTTCCAGTCATTCTGTAGAAAACTGTGACAGATGGTATCCTGCCTGCCCGACAAGAATTTTACCTGCTGTATATTCACTAACAATTTAAATCACTGATATCTCTGTGTGCTATTACATACACATCTTAGTCTCTCTTTCCTTACCTTGAGTTATGCTACATATGAAAAGCCTACTCTTCTAGCATGATAATGATGGTATAATACAAATCCTTTATACTGGGACATTTCATTTTTTTGCTTTTTTAATTTAATTTCTAGGCAGGATCTGTGACCTAGTCATTTTGGACATCTGTTTTTCTGGATGAACTCTTCTCATTCCTCTGGACCCTCTCATAAGAACCCTTGGGACAGCTATGACATTCACTGCACTTCCTTTTGACCTATTCAATTTTTCCACTTTCTCATTTTCTCTATGGAATTGGAATTCCTTTTCTTTCATTTTTGGATAGAGTGTTTTCATTTGCTTCTCACTTGATATTTTGCTATGCCAGCTAAATCTTTCCCTTCTTCGCCATCTACACATTCTCCTACTCATTAACATGTTGTCGGTGTTCAGCATTCCTCCCTCACCTCACACACGTGGAAGTGCTACCTCTTATTCACCTCCTTTGGTGGCAACAGTCATGAAAGAGCTAGAGCAGGAAGGATGCCAGCATTTTAACTACTGTGTTGTCTAAACCTGAGCAGATGGTCTTCTAATCTCCTAGGCAGAGAAGACTGGAATGTGTGATAGATAAATTCTTTGGGGTGAATCTGTGGGAAAGTGGAGGGATCTGAAATACATAGTACATGGAGGTCAATGTTCTGAGGGGAAGCTGAGAGGTACTAGGACTTTTCTTCCTTCCTTTAGAGTTTTCATCCTAAAATTTAGCCATGACAAAGGTGAGGCTTTGGCCATTTTAATTTCAGGTAAGCCTGGCTATTGTACCACTGGGGATGAACAGCACTTCATCCTTTCCGCTTAAAAACACAGAAGCTTTTCTCACTAAATAGTGTCAGTCTCCCAATATCGCTGGTGTGTAACCTCTCTCCTAGGGGTCCTCCCAGAGCTATCCGGAATTCAAAGACTGCTTTCAATAGAACATGCTTGTGTAATCTTGGCTCAAACTTCTGAGAAAAATGCTAAGTTGTGAGAAAGAGCTGTGAAAAAGTACTAAGCTAGAAAAGAAGGGTAAAATGACAGGCAGAGGTAAGACTGTTGAGAGAAGGATAGTTGGTATCTCAGTGACTCCAGGAGAAAAACATTGACATGAGAAGGTATAAAGATGGCACTTTAGCATCACCAAGAATTTGCAATGGAAGCTGACCCCTTCACACCTGCCATCAAGGTGTCTGGCCAGCACACACTTGCTGCATGCTTTACTGGGGATTGTGAGCATTATTAATACTTATTTATTCTCCTTTCTTGTTTGTCCAGATTGTATGTAATAGCAAAAAAACCAAACCAAACCAAAACTGTTTTATACTCTTTGGATGTGTACATCCTCCTTGCAATGTTTTTGTTTGTGGTAAAAGATGTGCAAAGTGATGCAGAGAAGGTAGGATACAGACATCAGCTGAGTGAAGGCATCAGCCCTGTCAAGGCAAAATGTCAGGTGGTGATTAACCAGGGAGATTTACATAATATCCTACTGAGTGGGAAGCCTCTCCCTAGAAATCGACATCACTGAGTAAAATTTGGGCCATATAAATTCTTAATATATGTAAATGGAGAGCTGAACACTTCACCATCATTCTTCTCTCAGTGATCACTAGATCACTATGCTACTAGTACAGAAACCAGAACTCTGTGCTAAGGCAGCAAAGAAAAACACCCCCTTAATTCACTGCATCAGTTCCATGAATTGACTGATATGGATCCTCCTTGCCCCAATCTATCAAAAATTACTGATGCAATATAAAAAGGAAAATACATTTTCCCATTGCAGTCATATTGTAACTTAATTGCAAGAAGTTGGATGCCGAAATTTCTAGGCAGAAGTTTTTCCCTCCTGTATTTGATATGCCATCATCCATTATGACCCAATGAGCCACTTCCACCCACAAGTCCACAAATGAAATCCTGGTTCTGTTAGTAGCAAGGACAGAACTGCCTTTCATTCAAATTTAAAAAGTCAGAAGACCACGTGGATCTATGAACTACTAAGTATTTTGTCAATGCTTATTCGAGGATATTGAAAATAATGAAGGTTTATGCAAGTCAATAATGCACGATGGCTGGGACAGGTTTCAGTAGGATCCATCTGGTTCAGCATTTTATAGTAGTTCCTGCCCTTACATTCCTGAACAGTTCCGAAATAATTAAATTGTGATTAAATCTCCTTATGACTTTTGACTCTTTTTTCTCTCATTAAGGGATGTGGGATGTGCTTTTTCTGGGTAGCCAGCTGTGACAAAATCTTTTGCATTATAAAAGACAAATGTACCCGAAAGAACATCTGTGACAGAAATACGAAAACAAACAGGAAACAAATGAATGTGCCCTCTTTGAATCACAAGTCAATATGTATAAACCCATGAAAGAAACCAATTAAGACTGAATGCAGCTTTTATTCCTTATATCACACAGTATTTCCCATGAGGTTGTTTCCTGCGATGTAAAACGTTACAGTGAAAACATACTGCATACACTAGTTCCATTTTCTGTTTAATATATGCCATGATTTGCCTCAAGAAAGACGCTATATCCATAACATCACACATAATTTTTTTAACTGTCTGTTGGAAGTTAGATGATTTTAAGCAGTACTCTGTAGCTGTGACTTAGGTTTATCCAGATGCTCTGGATATTTTTTAATTGATTATATCACAGTACAGATTTAAAATAAGAAATTTATATGGCTACATGTATAAACACGTCTCTGGTATATTCTGATAATACGGAGCTTTCCAGTGCACTCTAACAAGATTTGAGGCCACTTTACCTTGTTTTTATTTTAATGACTTCTATATTTCTATGATATAATAAAAAAATTCCTGAAGTCTGTTTGGTTTTATGCAGATGCGCTTTTTCATCAAGTACAGAGATTGCTATAGCATATGGATGTGATTCAAGTAATACTGTAGGTCTGCTCTTACTGCTTGTTATTTCAAATACATTAAAAAACTCAATTCCCCATTCAATGCAGCTTGACCTACAAAACAACTTACTATTGCCAAAGTATCCAAAGAAGCCAAGCCAAAAGGGATTCATCAGGAGAAATACTTTCGAAATGTAGAATTCTAATAATGCACAGTAAATAGGACTTAAGATGGAAACCACAAATGCATCACACCTTCGTCTATTCAAACTGAAACTTATTATTGAAATATAGAGGCAATTAAGAAATGTTAATATTTGAAACCACATTTATATATTATATATGAGAAGTTACTATATTTCTAAAAGCTATAGGCAGTGAAGATATTGACAGTATTTTCATCCACTGAGAAAACTGTTATTGGAAGGACAAGAGGGAAGGGAGGAAGATCAAAGAAGGGTAAGAGGGAGAGGTTGCTTGTACAGCAAACTTTTGTAGAGCAGTGTTGAATAAAGAGGGGAACTCAAGCAGTTCCTAAACACATAACATGGAGAGCAGAGATGCAGAAGGATGGCAACATGGATGCAGTGGATGATTGCATCAAGATGAATAGCTTAAGAGAGAAAAAACACGACTCTATTCATTAAAGAAATTAGAAATCCTAATGCCACCATGTCCATCCTCGAGAAGACCTTCAAACTCTTCTGAATAAATCATAGGTGTGTCAATATGATTCCACCTAATGGGATTTTTTTTTTAAACTGTACTTTATTTTTTAGACTCGAGAAATCTGAGACAAAAGAAACTCAAGTTGACTCACATGGATGTTATTCTCTTCTGAAAGTCAAATACGTAAAGTTTTTGTAACAACATAGTTAAGATTGCATTTATTGCCTTAGCTCAGATTCTTTCTGTGTTTATACGTATCGTTTATTTTGTTTTCCAGTCACCAGGATATGGGAGATCTTCATAATCTTTCAGATTATTATTTCCCCAGCATCCTTGTAAATCTCTACTCAGCACTGGCAAGGCCACACCTGGAGTGCTGTGTCCTCTTTTGGGCTTCCCAGTAAAAGAGAGATGTGGATCTATTGGAGAAAGTCCTATAAATGGCCACAAAGAAGATTAAGGAACTGGAGCATCTCTCATATGAGGAAAGGCTGAGAGCTGGGGCTGTTTAGCCTGGAGAAGAGAAGGCTCAGCAACAACCTCATTAATTTGTACAAATACCTGAAACAAAGAAGTAATGGACTCAGGGCTCTTTTCAGTGGTGCCCAGTTATAGGACAGGAGGCAATGGGCACAAACTAAAACACAGAAAGCCTCCTTTGAACATCAGGAAACACTTTTTATGTGTGAGGATGAGCAAGCAATAGCAGAGTTCACCCAGAGAGGTTGTGGAGTCTCTATCTTTAGAGAAATTAAAAAGCCGTCTGGACATGGTCCTGGGCAACTGGTTTTGCTCGAGCTAGTGGCTTGGACCAGGTGACCTCCAGAGTGTCATCCAACCTCAACCATTCTGTGACTCTGTATGAGAATAGTACCTCATAGTTTTTCTCATTTCTGCATTTAGAAAGCTCAGATAGTAATGATGGCATCCAGACCACTTAAATTCATCGGGACTCTTCCAGTTTGACTGGAACTTTCCTTAGTAACTAAGGGTTACCTATATTTGACCCTCTTCTATTTATGCAAGGAGACTGAAATTAAAGTAACAAGAACTTCTGCCACCTTAATATAATATGCTTTATATTCCAGGTTTATAGGACTTATATAAAATCGTGGGATTTGTTTGTTTGTTTGTTTTAATTTCTTGTGCCATTACCATCTCCATTTGGCCTCTGGGTTCCCTCTCATCCCTCATTCCCCCATTGCCATTCGCCGGAGTTTCCCCAGCCCCTTGCTGCCACTTGCCACCTGGCAGGCAGCAAAGCAGGTAAGCCCGGGGCTCTGTTTTTCCCTGCTGTTGACAACAACGCTGTGTGCTAATTCTGTCACACATGCCATAGACTCGCTATCACTGCTTATTATAAACTGTAGATGAGCATGTAGGCTTGTAATTTGAACCCCCATAACCTAAAGTTTTGGATAAAGGTGGACTGATTTTTAGAGACGCTGCACATCGGCAGCTCTCATTGACCTCAGTGCTGCTTGTTTAAAAGTGTGCACAAGACAGATAAGGAAACATTAGAAGAGAAGAGGAGTGGCCTTGAAAAACACAGCAAAATGAATAAAAGGAATGAAAATATTACCAACGGATTTGACTTCATTTTCTGAAATAACAAGAAGTGGTTTGAAGTTGAGCAGTGAGTACTGAAACCCTTAGATATCACATGTATATCACATATAAATAGAATATATATTTTACACTTATGTGCTTCCATCAATCTACCTTTAGCAAAGTGAGCTGTCTCCAGTATTTGACACTTTGCTATTTGTGATTTTATGCCTTTATTAAAATGTGTATATTCATCCAGATACAGTATTTTGATAGAATCTCTGCCACACTGATAAAGTTCTTGTACTATGATTTACTCCAGTTGCTTGTCACTTTTTCCAAATAGCAGATATTTAGGGCTGACTAGCTCTAAATTTTCTGTTGGAGCACTGCTAAGAATGGAGCCCACAGTCTTAATTTAGGTCCCCAAGTCAGATGCCAGAAGTTAGATGGTGTGAATACCCCCCTTAGAAAACAAGCCATATAAAGGAACAGCAGCTATATATAAAATGCAGAGCAGCCTAATATAAATTTCCCAAACAAAATTGCTATATATCTATATTTGGCAAGTGAAAGCCTGCTCCTGAGAGATGCTCACGCCTTTTAACTCCAGTGAGAACTTCAAAAGAAGCTCTGCACCTCCTGACATCAGGCCTTAAATGATCAAGCATTTCTATCCACTGCTGTGCTCTACCTTGCCTGATCTCAAGCGGGATTATTATAAGAACAGGGATTGCACATCATTTCACTCTAAAGTACTTTGAATTATTTAATCAACGTGCTTTATTCTGCAAGCTGTTCTAAGCATGCTTGTGAGGATTTAAATCAAAAGATTGCATTGTTACATGAACAATCCTGAGAGGAACAAAGTGCCCTGCCGTATTCTCTGTGGCAACAGTGAGAAAAACGGCATATACCATTTAGACCCATGGCACTCATGATGATTCCTATTCTCATGTTATTCTAATATTCTCCCAAGTTTCATTATGATGTCATGTTGATCATACTACTGTTAGGAAATTTTGGAACGAATCACTTCCTGCTGGCAGGTACAGTAACAGAAGATGACACCAGGCATCTGTCATTAAAACTGTCAGGAAGCTAAATACAAAAGAGGTTTAGTGGTCAGACAAAAATTCTCAGAATTTAAAAATTCTATATCCCTGCTGTGATTCTTGCCATTAAAACTGAAATATTTACTCTGAGATAAAATTATCACTTTCTGATGTATAAATAGTATTTCAGTTGCTTAACAACAAAACCTTACTATGTCTTTCAACATTCATTTTCAAAACAAGATAGGCAGTCTAAAGGGGAGACACAGCAATTACAGAAGAACTCCTGATGCTCATATAAAACAAATTTATTCCAACATTAGTCCTAGAATTTCGGGACAGGACCCTATTATTTGATTTCACTTGAGATTATCAATTTATAAGTGGGTTTCAATTCAATATTTAGGGACTGTTGCCAAAAGACCTCTTTAACTAAATCAGAGGCCATATATAAAACCACTTGTTTTGGAACATTTATTGAGAGAGAGTGTAACCTTCTGAATTGGCCTGATTCCTCTTGGAAGAGAAACTAATGAATGCAATAAGGAACAGGTCCATAAATTGTGTATGTATTTTTGGATTGAGTTTAAAAAAATGGCTTGCAGCTCTGGCTAACCAGAGGAAAGCAAGAAAATAACCAGACCTGTGAAGAGGATGAGCCATAGTTTCCTTGTGTTGGCCGGGTCTGTAGGACTTTGAGCTAGCAGAAGCAGTTCACATTAGCATCATATGCCCCGCTTTTTTATCCCACTTTTGAAATTGCCTGCCTCCACGTTATCAACAAAATTACTTCATTTCTCTCCCACTTGGTGTCCCCTTCTGTAAAATGAAATGACAGTTATACATATCTCTTTACTGTCAGGAGAATATTTTGGTAAAATATTCTGAGATCTGAATGTATAAAGCTCTAAAAATGTTTTATTGTCTATCAATACACAGAGAAGAAGAGTTTCAAACGTCCTACTGTCAGAATTTGATAAAAGTTTAATTGGTATCTGGTTTCTGTGTTGTACATTGTTGATGTTTTATAGAAATGCCAATTTAAATACTTCCAGCAAAGTGTCACTGTCTTTCTGGGCCATGTTAATCTGGCACCATTACCCTGAGAACAGGATCTCCATTCTGCATTCTCCATTTCTAAGAATAAAATGTTTTTTAAAAATGAAATTAGACTTTTTTTTTTCTTTTTCTTCTTTAGTATCAGAAACAGAAAATAAAGTGTTTAAGGTATACCGGATTTCTCAAAACATGATGAGATTTCAGCATCAAGGAATTAAACTACCTGGAATACATTTTTCTTTCCTTAATGGTGTCCAACAACATGAACAATTCATCCCTACCTAGCCTTCAGTATCACCTTCTAGGCTTTTTAGATATTAGCACTGGAAATCAATTTCTATTGGTTAGCACTAGACATTGATTTCTGGTGTCATGGGCAAGCTGTAGGTTTTCTTAAATTCCCAGATCATAAACCGAAAAAGACATCAGCAATCATTACCACTCACATAATACAGATTGCAGGGCTTCCCGGAGGTTAGGTCTTGTCCAAAAAGACACATCTTTCAGAACAAATGATTACTCCTGATTTTAAAAGTACTTTTGACTTAGCATCTCAAATCCTTGGAATTTGCTAAAAATGTAGATGAAGCTTTTTCTAGCTTCAAATCCAGCCAGTGGAAAAATTAATTTCACTCTGTTAGATCGCAGAGCCTATGCTTGTTAGCCACAACTTCAGTACTTGCAACAGACAATCTTACTTGACTTTTTATTTTATAAACTAAGTACATAAATCTTCTCCAGTCTTTTGATGGATATTTTGCTTTTCATTTGTTTAAACACTTTATGAAATACTGTTTTGGTATCAATATTTTTCATGTAGTTATCAAACAGGCCCAGGATCACTAGGGAATTGTATCAACACTGCAGACTGAAGCAATGGAAGAAATCTACCTACTGCTTGACATAGTTCTGTGCACCTGAGGACTGTATCTGGATTTTTCCACTACACCTTCTATAAGAGTTTCTACTTATTTTATTATATACCAGTACTCTAGGTTCTGTGTTAACTGAAAACTTTGTTTTATTTTTTTTTTCACTATATATTAATTAAAATGAGATTGACCACTTCAGAATAGGACAAGTTTCCTTCTACATTTGAAATGTGTTATCTAGATAGTACTTAACCTTCTTCATTTTATGGTAAATTTTTATTCTTATGTTTTTCAAATCAAAAAAATTAACAGTGCTAAATAATAGTCTCGGACTATTTAAAATATAATATATGAAAAAAATCAGTAAAAATCATCTTCTTATTAAAATGAGACTGTGTTTGAGGGGAATAATTTTCCTTTTACCTTTCTGATTGTCTTTCATTATATTATCCTTGTTTAACACTTCATTAATTGAGTCCATATCACTGTTGCACTGCTTTTTCTGTAGGTTTGTATTTCCCAGGTAGGCTTATTTTTCCTCTTAGATAAAGATATAATAGTTATTGTCTTCAATTCTTATAGAATTTCTCTATTTGTTCGAAGAAAAATAAAAAAGTAGTAATAATCCAGAGAGCTCCTTGATTTTAAGGCTCTTAGACACAAGGTATCTACAGATGATTGCTTGAAATGTTTAACTTCAGTAGCTGCTGTTTAACCTCTTCTCTGTGTGGCAGATCCTAATTGATAATCAATCTTAGCAATCAATATTGAGAAATTAAGAATTATTAAATAAATATTTGTTTACAGATGCCCATACATGCACACAACACACGCATACAGTCACTTTCCTTCTGTGACTGACAGAAATTGAGCTCTCGCCTAAAAATACCTTTCAAAAGACTTCAAAGAGCTTAGAATTATTTACAAGAAATACAGAGATGTCCCCATTTTCCCTCCATCTGCTGGGGAGGCGTGAATCATTAAAGTTCAATTCCTGGGTGTACAGCACCTAGTGCAAATATTCACAGACATTATTTTGATTTGATAGTAATTTTGCATTTGCGACAGACACGTGCAAAGGATTACATGAAGTGAGTCTAGAGACTCAGTACATTGGAACACAAAAACCAAATGAGCCTAATCAGGATATGTAGGAAGCATTAGCACATTTATAATGTCAAAAAAACTCCTGAAATTAACTTCAAACAAGAACAAAATAAGAAACAGACAACATCCAGATGACTCTGGGGAACACAATGCCATACAATGTAGAAGGAAACTAGGATAGAGAACAATAGCTAGAAGACAGAATGGTTTTGGATGCACCTGTGCAAATAGTTTTTTTCAGGGTCCTAAATATAGGAGATATATTCGTGCTTGATATAATAAAAGAACAGACCTTTTACTTCAAAGAATCTAGAGGGTATAAATAGAAAGAGAGAAAAAAAAGGAGCGTCTAAGTTTATGTGTGCGTGTGGTTTCAGTTAATAAAGATGCAAGTCCTTCTGATGCACAAAGGGATAAACTACTGACAGTCTGCAACACCAAGAGGCAGGAACTCTGGCAACATGTGTTTAATGCTGGATACCATGTATTTCTGTTTTCTTCATTGGCCTTGTTGTACGTATATAATCTGTGGGTTGTCTAGATGAACAGATAGCCTACACTTAGGGCACATATGAGTTCACCGTTTTATTCTTCCGGATTGATTTAATAGAATCCCCTCTCTTTAATTAGCAGATAAGACTGTTACTAGAAAATTCTCAAAAAGACATTTATCACGATGAAAATAAAATCAGACTTCTACAACTGAGCTATCTTGTAGTTTTGTGAAAAGCACTACTACATGGTTTGATATCTTGGCAATCTGTGACTGGTGATGTGATCAGCACAGGATGTTAAAGAAAACTTGAAGTCCAAGCCTTTATCCTTGACTTTTTCTCTTAAGCCTGCTTGTCCTGGCGTATTTACTCCTAAGCAGGAATTCAGTATAATGCATAGCCAGATATACATTCTCTTTATAAACTGGAAAAAATCTGTTCAATCTTCAAAAAAAATTTTTCTTTTCCTTGCGTGGTTTTAAACAACAAACAAGATGTGACCAAAAGACACAATATTTTTTAGAAAAATCCTCAGGAAGATGCTCCCCTGAAGGAGGCCTTTGCAGCAGTGTAAAGATCCTATCTAGGAGACTGAAAGCAGCTAGCCATGGATTAGACTAGGGCAGCATGGGAATATGCATTGGCAATTCCTGAGTGGCAGATGGCCTTTGGCTGTCCCTCTGATCCCAAAGCTGCAGTTCAATTTTCCATTTCAGCTTCACCCAGTGAAGAAGGTCAGCCCATACTGTCTGAAACAGATTGATATCTTAGTTGCATGGCCATTTCAGGGGCTGCATAGGGTTCCCTTATATAATCCCTCCCTTCTCTTTGTTGGGGCTTCCTTTATTCTCTTTATTAACCTACTGTTCACTATTTTTTACATCATGTATGTTCAAAAGAAATTATAATATGCATGATTTTAGCAATAATTTAGTGACAGCTATAATGATGTGATACAGCATCTTTTAAATTTATTTTTAAAGCTTAAATTCCTCGCTATTGCTGCATCAGGGTGATGTAAATAGAAGTTAAAATGTTGACTGATGAGGCTGTTATTCGTCACTTCTGTGTGATGTAAAATCACGGCTGTTTTCTCAAGGGCTGTTCTTTTATGAGACAGAATTACATCACTGCTTCACAGAAAGCATTTTTCTGCATTATCAGGAGGCACATAGGATGAGAAAGATATAAATGCCAGCATCTAATGGGAGATGATGCTTCTTAGCATAACTCCGTGAAGACAATCTCCCAAGGGCATGTTTAATTTTGAGCATCAGTGGCCCCACTAAAATCTAGACTAATCATGGGATTAGTGTTCTTTTAGGATGTCCTTGTATATTTGGGACATCTGTGGGACAATGGCATTTAGAAGCAGGTTTCTTCCTCCTTCCTTCTCTCAACCTTCTTTTTCACAAGCTTATAACATACTAAAAAAATAGCCTCAGCTCAGCCATCTCCTCTTCAAACAACACAAGGATGTCAAGGACAGCAGTTCTCACCCTGCTCCCTTACTGCAGATATCATTCATCTTGCTGTACACCACCATGTGTATTTAGAGGAAAACTCTGTACCCACCCCATAATCACTATAATAATGCCTCTAAGAAGGTCTAAGACAATTTTGTACATCAGACTGATGTTTCTGATCAGGTAAAATCCTTTTCTTCCAAAACTCAGGATGCCTGGGAAAACAGAAACAAATTCTGTCACTGGCAGTGTAGCATAGCATTTCTTAATAACAGCAAAAACAGTACTTAAAGGAATTACACGGTTGAAAGACTGAAGGTTATTTAGTACGGGTTTGATGGCACCCACAAGGTGCAGTCATTTCTTGGGGTAGTATAGACTTCTGTCCTTAGAAAAGAAAAACGGACATAGCAAAAGGTTTCAGAGAGAAGAGCTCAGGGGCTTTTGTATCTTCATCTACAATTCAGTCCTTTGTCCACCACTGCTACATGGTGCATAACAAAGAAGGCAAATTCATAGCTCCCTTTCATAGACCAGCATATCTTCAGAGGGAAGGGGAGGAGAAGGTAGCAAAGAGAACATAAGGTCTGTGTGCAGAGCCAACTTTTGGCAGACAGAACAGGCAAAGGCAGGGCTAGAAAGAAACTTTGTTTGCATATGCCAGCTGTGCCTTTAGAGATCTAGAACAGCACATAAGCTAATTGCAAACTGCCCTGCATGGCTAAACTGTACTGGCGGACAAAGAAACTATTTGGCGATGTGATATTTATATAAAAATCAAATTAAAGCTGTTTAAAATGGGCATAATACTGAAATGACCCACTAGAACACTCAAACACTCAGGTATCTCTGCTGTCTTAATCAATACACTAGAGATGCCAAGGTCACGCTTCAGAAGCAGCATACAAATTAGAGCCTCTTTCCTGTAAGGAAAATCACATAAAGCTGAAGAACATATATATAGAAGAAAAAAATCTGAATGAAATCTACTACTAACAAAACAATACTTAAAGCTTTGAAAATTACTGAATATTCTGTCAAACTAACAACATGGCAACATTAACCTTTATACCAGTGAGGTGCATTTTGCTTGTCAGCCCACTTCTCCTCCCCGTAAAGGGTTCTGTGTGAATGGTTGCAAGAGAGAGAGTGGGTGCAAGAAACCTACTTTGTTCAGGGCAGAGTGGTATCTAACCAGGAACCTACATGAAGAAAATGCAAGAAGTAAGCCTATACACTGTTATAAATTAATGTCTTCAGATCTGAATCAGTTAGCTTGTTCTGGGTCACTGACTCCCAAACATTTCTCTTCTATAAATGGTGTAGCTGATGAGTTCTCTTTTCCTCACTGTTCAACCCCGCAACAGCTTCTGTGAAATCTCTGTTCCCAGCCAGCTTTCTGATTCTTGGTGCTGTTGCCTCCTACAGGTCTACTGTCTTGTACCATTGGCCACCCAGAATCGCTGAGTCTTAAAGGAGGTGCAGTAAAAAATGAAACAGCAATACAGGGAGTTGCAGACTAAGATGGAGGGGTATTTTCTTGGGAAGGATAATGCCTTTCTGTTCTTATAATCATTTTTGCTCCCTCTGTGCAGTAGCATGGACTCCAAGCTAACAAACCAGGCTGATCTTGTACTCCAGGTCTTATGGTTGCTATCTGCTGTTCTAGATGCATGTAACAGGAATTAGTGCAAATTTGCTTCCTTGAACAATGGCATGCTAAAGAAATCTATACTGTTTTCCTGCAGTGTTAGTTATGTCTGCCTTTCACTGGATAGATGAGTGCGGGGGAGCCCCAAATCCTTGCGTGCTTCATGGACCACCCAAGTTCTGTCTGAAGGGCAACATGCAGACAGCATGTCTACTCATGTCCAGTTGGGTACTATTCACTGTACTCAAGACTTGAAAATCTCAGGAAAGAACATCAGTTCAAGATACAGCATAGAAATTGTGCCCAGCCAGATTTTACAAAATACTGAGAAACCAACCCCAACTCCTTGCCTTTCTGTGCCATCCCAGCCAGCAACCAACATCATACAGCTGTGGGCGAGCACTGATCCCATTAGGGCTGCTTGGGTCCTTATCTTCCTCTGACAGGAGGCATAGAACAGTCTTTTGCTGAGCGACTGGTGGAGCTCTGGCCACTTCAAGAAACTGTCTTTGAGACTGACAGCTTTTTGCACCTGAAGGGATCAGAAACACGACTGGGAAACAATTTGAATTCTAGCTCTGACACTGCCTTCCTGTATGACATTAGACATATCTTACCTCAGGGTGCTGCGTAGGTGACTGTGGAAAATAATAATGCATCATCCTAAATTCCCTGGAGACTGGCTCAGACATCCTAAGCCCAATTGCCTCAGAGAGAAGACTTAAATCATATTCCAGGGGGTATTAAGCTCTGAGAGATATCAGAGTGTTCATGAGGTCTAAGCTGAGGACTCTTGCCAATTCTATTTTGAGAACAAATTTTGCTACCTTTGAAGAAAATAGTTTGGAATGACACAAAAAGAAACTCTGAGGAAGACCCTTTTCTTTTTGCTCTTTGGTACAATTTGTCTGCCAAATGATGTGACTCACCCCAGAGGGCTGCAGTGGACGGCAAGTTGGTATTAGAGGTATATTGATCAAGGGCAACATGTCTACCTAACAGCTCCAAATAGTTAGGTTCCTATGTGCTATCTTTATGTATATATATACTATATTCCTATATTATGTATCCTATATTAATTTATACTCCTATATGTTTTGTTCCCATATGCCATAAAGAAGGTCTACCTGGTTTGGCAGGATTAGGAAAGAGTAACAGCAGTTCTTCTATCTAAAAGAATTTCATTTTATGCAGAAAGTTTCAGCAAGTTTAGAAGACATTTCTACCCTTTAGAAAAGAGTTTCAAGGAACCTAAGCACAACAGATCTGGTTCTCAGAAGATGAGAAGTATGAAAATTCAAGGGGAAAGTTACTCTGCTGAGCATCAGAGGAAGGAAAGTAGGAACCTGAGATGTCAAGAACGAGAAAAATATAGAGAGATATATTTGAGGGATTAGAGAAGTATAAGACAAGTGGAGAACAGGGGAATGTTTGGAATGACAACAGTGCTGGGAAGACAGTGGGAAGCAAAACAAGTTTCATGTCCTTCAACCTAACTTTGTGCTCAGAATAGCTTCAAATGGAGATTAAGTTGCTGTGCTTCACTGAGACTGATTGCTATTTATAGACCCATATTTGTCCTAGTTCTGCAGCATTTATGCATTTTTTTCTTGCATTAGAACAAACAAACAATAAAACCTGAAAACATTTGCTCCCAATGTACAACATACCATGGAAAACCTATTTGAATTTTAAAAATGGTATTTTTGATACTGAGCTTCTTCCAATGATTTTTAATGATTTCTAGTTAGGTAGAAGACATAAATGTTTTAGATCAGGTAAGGTAAAAAATAGCATTTATAAAGTATTCCAAAAAGTCAGATTAATGGTATCTTAATTTTCATAAGTTATTTTTTGACATTAAGGATTGTGCTGCTTATTTTTACAGAGACAGAGACTTTAATTTCATAATTTTTTTCAGGTTTTCATCTTGTGTCTAGAAAAGACCATCACTGTTCAAACAGTTGAAGACTTCAAGGTATTTCTATTATTCCTTAGTAAAAAACTGGACATCTATAAAAATTATCAATTCACTCAGTGTTCTAGCTTACAGGTTTCTTCTGAGATTCCAGCTCATTATAAGTTATTTAACTGTATCATGTATTAGTTTTTAATCAGAAATTTTCATCAATATAAAAAAATGAGTTATGACCTGATATAGCATGTTTTAAGAATCAAAAACAGAAGGCTCTGCATTCACCAGGCAGTCATTTAGCATTTTGCCGGAAATGTTCCAATAAGAAATGGAGGAGCTCAGTTTATCAGTAAACTGAAATGAAATGAAGCAATCATCTTGAAACTTTTATATTTAAATTTTGAAATGTTTACACAATCATAAGTTAAATGAGTAACTTGAATATATTTTACACTGGAAAAAAAAAAAAGATGAAAATAAAAACGATCTGTCTAAGAAAAAGCTACAAAGAGCAGAGACAAGTACCTTACGTCGTGACAGGTGATCTGCATCACTTACTAAGATTTTAATACTGGTTTCCAAGCTAGGTGAGACAAGAAAGTCTGAGTTTGTCATTGGCTGAGAAACTGATTCCAGCGCATGATTTTAGTATCTGAAAGTATTGTAAGATATTCTTCAACTTGAATATGGAGGTGGGACCAGCAAAAAGGAAGCACTGGAGCAACAGACAGGAGGTGAGAGGGGGCGGTGGGAACGACAAAGTTGGGGAAGTGGATGTGAGAAAAACCAAGAGTAAATGCAGGAATGTAAGATGCGTAACAGCGATTGAAAGAGTTGCCTTAGAGAAGGATGAGCAAGATATAGTGCTAGGAGAGTTCAGATGAAAGGGTATCTATAATAAATGACAACATGATAAATAAGAAAAAACATGGGTCTTATTTCCTATTTAGTTGATTTATGACCTTAGAAGCACGGAGGTTCATCTTTTATTCCCATAACGGGACAGAGGTGGAAAAGCCTTATGCCTTACTATTTGCTACGCTATAAGGGAAAACAGCTACAACCACCAATTTATGCCCTGTAATTAGAATAGGAAGTTGGACAAATTGTTTTTTGGGGTAAAAAAAAAAAATGTGGTCATCTGGAATGATGCCTAATGATTAAATAATGTAATAAACTATATAAAAATCTTTTTAGATGTAAAGACGTGAAAATATGAAAACTGAAATGTTACAGCAGCTTCTATCAGTCATGAGACACATCCAGCTCTTCGGCTCCTGTTTGAGAAGGTGCATTCAGAGCCTTGTCATGTCCCCTAGCTGACCCACCCTTCTAGTTCACCTCGGGTATTATGAGGAAAGAGACAATGGTAGGCACAAGAAGAGATAGGAAGACAAGGAATGGAGTGAGACCTCAAGAAAACAAAGGACAAAGACTGAAAAAAGAAAAATCATCTATAGAGAAATTATTTAAGCCAATCTAAAACAACACGTCTTGCCATGGGAAGAGAAATATACACTTGATAAAAGCATCTTAAAATCCACCACGACTTTTTCCTGTGAGCTCCCAAAACTGTTAACTAAGCCATGTAGTAAATTGTGATACCTTATTGTAAACCTTGATTTCCTCTATGATTTAGGGATATTTATCACTCTCGTCTGTTGTGGGTTTTTTATTTTGAGAGTATGAGTTCCCTGAGGACTGGGAATTGAGGGCCATATTCCCAGACAGTGTAAAATGTTGAAAATCCATTGACTCCAGCAGTACTTCTGTCTCAATTGCACGACTAAAGACGGGTCC
Source organism: Bucorvus abyssinicus (assembly GCA_009769605.1). NCBI lineage: Eukaryota > Metazoa > Chordata > Aves > Bucerotiformes > Bucorvidae > Bucorvus > Bucorvus abyssinicus. Next base: position 25,458,711 of record CM020025.1, read on the forward strand.
TCATGCTTTTCACTTGCCGCATGGCACTTTGCAGTGTATGTGTAGTAATAACATCACAACAATGACCCTCATTTAGATTTCAGAGGATATCACACCACTCAAGGGGGGGGGAAAAAAGATATCTACACTGTGTAGTTACACCAATTTTTCACTCAAGTTATAAAAAGATTTTGTTCATGCATGAAAAACACAGTGAAAAATATGCAGTAAGTTAGACTTGATCTTCACCAATGTTTAGATGTGTCTTGAGTAATTTTCCTAGAAGACTTCCCATTTAAAAATCTACTGTCAAAACATTTTATTATGTTCTAGACTTTTTGTTCTCCATGAAAATTCTACAGAGATATACTTAAAAAGACACTAGGAAATTTGTAAGAAAATGATAGTTAAAAATTGCCTTTGCCCTTCCTGTCTTTTTACAGCATTTGGAAGAACGTCTACAGTTATTTAGTCATGTCAACAATGTAATCTTGAGGGAGGAAAAAATAAAAGCTCTCCAAACATTCCTTATGTTAACACTTTTATGCTGCTTTTGTTAACGGTCTCCATAATAAAAACCCACAGAAATATTACTGCAAGGATTTAAGGTCTTTTCAAAACAATTTCTAGGAATGCTAGGATTTCTAGGCTGCATTACATCTGTTTGACAAAATATGGGATAACAATCAAGCAGGAAATTGAAAATTTTGCCTTGAAAAATACTTTCATTCCAAAACAAAATCTAGAAATTTTATTTCTTAATCTGACTGTACTATAAAAGGCAATCTCATGAAGAAAATAGCCTGTAAGACAAGTTTCATATGTAAGACATGTTTTACATTGGGTCTATGGTATGCAATATGTGGTAAAAAACCCAAACCCCTAAAAAAAATAAACTAAAAGGATAGAAGACGACCTTTTTATGCTCTCATCTATTAATGGATTTTTAGTTATAATGCTAATACAAATAAAGGTCATACAATGCTAAGATCCACAAAATGCCTTACTGTAACAGTCATATTTGAGGGATTTATATGATTAACATTACATAAAAGTGACCTTCCCTTTAATGTGCTGGTATTATCATTCCCAGTGAGAATGACCTCACTATGAGATATCTTATCTTATTAAATCACAACATTTTAGAATTAACCCCCTAATTTGCTTCTTAATGTAATTTTTGAGAAATTGTAATCCAGTGACTGCTATAATAGATCTAATACTTCACTTATGCATCTATAGATGACCTACCCATACTGTTTACCCTGAAAGAAAAATGAAGTTGCCCTCCTCCACCAATTTGCATTATAACAAGAGTTTTCTGTTTCTGTGCCACAGTAACCAAAGCACAACTGTTTTAAATACCCTCAGCACTAAATTATAGCGTTCCATACCCAGAAGGATATAAAGTGAAAGACTCTTTTAGAAGGTATAATAGAATAAACATACAGATATAGAAGTGAATTTGTAATTTTTTATCGACGTCAAAACCCAAGCAGAAGCAAGGTCCTAACTTACCAAATATTTAGGTTGTAATATTTACCAACCTCTAATTTTTTAGTTTCTCAGCCATTACCTATGAAAAAAACCTCTGTCAAAGTAAGGAGTTTAAATGAGAAGCAGACCTCAGAAAAAGAGAATCTCAAAAACACAACCATGAGTAGTCTCAGAGCTGTTCTTTGTTGTACTTCAGGTACCTCTTGTTTTTCTCCCATAAAAGCATACTTTCATTAACCTATTTCTCTACAGAGCAGAGCAGCAATACTTCTAGAGCACAATTTACCTTCCTGAGTATCCTAAAAGGGGGTATGGACAGAATGGAAGACAACTGTGTGGCTGCCTGGAATATAACACAGATTGCCTCCAGCAAAGGAACATAAGGAGCTGATTACCTTGAAGGTGAAAACTAATCAAGTTATGGTGATAGCCCGCTCACGTTATTCACATGAATAGCGCAGACGAGGTTCCTGAAAATAGTGAGAAGCTGCTGATGAAATGGACAGTAACATTTAAACGCATAGGACCAAAGAGGCCGGTCCTCAGTCCCAATCCCCATTCTCTCTTACTGGTTATAAAGTTCAAATGTCCCTTCTAACATTGCATCTGAGCTGAACCCTGAGTGTTATTAAAAAAAAAAAACCAACCATGAAATTGCCCTTTCCCCATATGTCTGTAGCAACCTGCTGCTTTTCCAGCTGTTTTTCAATCCCAGAACGTAGCAACTATCTCCCTGTGCATAAAGCCTGAATAAACAAATCTGTATATCATGAGTATGGGTTCAGCTGGACTCATCTGTTTTACACATGATGTAGTCTTGTGCACGCACATGGTTTATCTGTTTGGAACTGAAAAGGAACTCAAGTATCTATCTGACAGGGGTGCGTCATGCCCAAAGGGGTGAAACCATAATGTCTTGAAGAAAAATATTCTTTGTGGGTAGTGTCTGCTTTGGATGGGCAACTCTGCATCAGTTCCTTGTAGGTTAGGACTGTATTGCCTTCCCATTTTTATATATGTAGTAATATTGAAAGGTGAGACTTAAAGGAGTTTGGATTAATGTGCAAAAGCCTTCCTACTCATTTAGAGAGAGAGAAAAAAATTGTTTATTTCCCAGAAATGGAACAACTCCGAGTTTCCTCTCCAAGCTGTTTTACACTAATGTAACTCCCTTCAGAAAAGTGATTTACATCATCATAAAGAGAAGCAGAGTCAACAACTATTGAGACAAATAAAGGAAATCTTTATTTGAGTCAAATGAGTCTCCTGTATGCATTTTTAAAAATGTTAGGTGAATAATCCAAAGAAGGGCACAATTATGTGTCATTAAAGGCTGTTGCTATATCAGCCTGAAGAGGATGGGGGAGGTCTGTACTCCACCACAGACGGGACGGGCAAGTCTGACCGTTGCTTCCACTGTTCTCCCTATTCAGCAAGTGCTTGGCCACCAAGCATAAAAGCTTTTTGCTCACTGGATTAATGAATTAAGATGAAATACAAGGGGAGGGTAGCGCCTTTGAACAACTCACCTTTTTGCCAGCTGCCACACTTGAAATGAGCAGGAAATCCTGCTCTGATGAAGATACTGACCTGGAACTTTTCATAATGGGTAAGAGAGGAAACAAATTGCCAGTTTCTCAGATGTATGTATGCACTGATCTTCCCTCCCACTTCTAACTGGCAAGACTAAATATAGTATCATAAATGGTAGGGGTTATTTCTGTTTTCTGTTTTGGGCTTTTGTGTGTGTGTGTGGTGTTGGAGCTTTTTTTGTGTATTCTTAAAATTTAAAGATGATCCATAATGCAGTATATCAGAAAATGTCAACCAGTGTATCATCAAATTTGTAATAAGACAATCTATTCTGTATTTAACTTTCCATCTGTAAAGGATGAACTGTATTTCTTTAGTTGTCCTTCAGGTACATTGTGAGTGAAGTTGAGCAAATTGTTTCATAATCTATAATCTACTGATTATATATAATCAACCGATTATATATCCTCTGTTGACCTTACCTATCTTTTAATGATATACTCTTTCCCAAAAATATTTTATTGGAATCATGTGTGAATTTTTCTGCTTTTGGATTAATTATTTCAGATGAAAAGTTGTATTTTAAAGTAAAAATGAAATACTTGAGTATAGCTGTCTGTAAAACATATGAAAAATACTTTAAACCATCAGTGAAAAATAGTATGAACCTCATTCAATTTCAAAGAAACTTTCAGTTATTGTCATATAAATATTTCAGTCAAGCTGAAAATACTTGTTTTTCTATTTTGCAGTTTGGCTAATAAACTAGAAGGAATCAATTCTTTGCTCTACCCTTCTTGTGATGATAAACTTAAACATTAGTGTAAGAAGTCAGAAATACATGAGTAGAATGTAATTATTAACTCATGTCAATGTGTATTAATTGTTTGTAAAGAACCAGGAAAATTTTCAAGGAGATTTAAGAATTTATGTCAGAGATTTAATCACTTTTTCAGAGATAAGGATGATTGGAGATAACCTTCAGCTGTTCTGTAACTTCTTAAAACTTTGATTTGCCATTAGGACAATGATTTAAAGTCTGTTCTATTACTGAATACTTCCATCTTTGTACTCATTACGGAAATGAGTACCTGCTTTGGAAAACAATCAAATTGGCATTGAAATTTTTGTTGTTGTAAAAAACTGATACATTTTAAACAAACATGGAAATCGTAGAAGAACAAATTCTACATTTTTAATTTGTTTTGTTAGGAGTTATATTCTGTATACTTTGCAAATACATTAAATTTAAGAGATATGGGAATAATAACTGCATTCTTACTTTCCTTTAAAAGAGGCCACACTCAAGAGTATGCTTCAAATGATAATCACATTTTCAGCTCTGCTTTCATATACTGACAGTTTTAAATTTCAGTGAGACATAATGCACTTTTAAATACCTAAAATATTTTTTTGGCTGCCTGAAAATACCTCCTTCATGACGGAAGAAAAAGCAGAAATGACACAGAAATATCCTCATCTGTAATTTGGAACACCTCAGAAAATGCCACAGCTGGGATTTATTGGCTACAATAATCCCATTGATTTCAGTGCATTTTGACGCCGTCTTGAGACCTTCTGAAAGACCAGATTTGCTGTGTCAACAGTTATGCTACAATTGTGGTGGCAGGCATAGCCAGAGACCACATGCCTGCACGTATCTCTTTATTGGCTTCAGTGAGCAGTTAGAAGGGTTTTGCAGGTTAAGCGTGCGGCAGCTCTGAGGCTAGAGAGCCTGTGGCTCACCATGGTGTTCAGTTCACGAGGTTTTCAGGTCACCTGGACATGGGGGCTGTTAAGGTAGACAGTATGCCTTCACAGGCCGACTACTCATAAAGAACTGAATAATCAGTCTGAAGAACCATTAATTGATTTTACTGATTAATTCCAGTTTAGGCAAACATTGAAGAAAACATTTATCTTTCTGCAATTTTCCTATTGTGCTCACTTTTGCATTTCTTTGGTAGTTTCTGAAAGAAAGAGTTTGCTGTAATAATCCTGAGTGTATCTGTCAATTATTAATCAATGCCTGAAACCATTGTCCAAAGTCTACCAAATTTGATAGAGAAATAATGATATCAACTCTAACGTGCTTTGAATTTTTTTTTTTTTTTTTAGATGACTACTGCTAAATATGAACAATCTATTAATATATCCACTGAGGAAGTGATTGGAGTGTGAATTAACCTTGAATGAGACATGAGAAAATCCATGCAGGAAAAAGATACATTATGAATGTCCTCAAACCAGAAAGTTTCAATTAGACATTACAACTTAAGGTGTTAGAGAATCCAAACAAGAACATTAGTTCTTCCACTACTTCTACTTCTTTTTGCCTGTGAAGTAGCTTTCAGAAACAGAAAATCCATTCTTGCAATGAATTTTTTGAATACTCAGTTCATAGTTAGTTAACAGTATAAAGTTTTCCGTAATTCTATGTATAAAAATAGTTACAGATATTGAAAACAGCAGCACAGCATATATAATTTCACATTTAATGAATTATTATTATTGACTTTGCAGTGCTGCTAATTCATTACAGGCAAATCTCCTCAAGTTGTTGTTTCAGTTTGAAAGAGATACATTAGTTCACGTTCAAAAATTATGTCCACAGTTATCAGGCATAGAACTAGTACATGTAAGATGAAAGTGTACAGAACTGCTATTTGAAGTGCAGGACTAAATTAGATGATTAGACCAGGTGTCTGACATGAGTGCGCACTATTTAGTAGCTTAGTGCTTTTACTAATTAAAAAGTAATGTTTTTTAATGTATTTATTGTTGTACTAGTAAACTGAAGGTTAATTTTAATTTCTCATCTATTTGATTCACACAGTATTGATAGCTTCCAGGGTATGAGGGAACATACAAATCAGCCAATGGATGCTTTTGTTCTACAGAGTAACTCCATAATTCTTTCTCACGCTAAAGCACGGCTCAGCATGTGCCTCAACACAAAATTCTGATCCACAAACATCAACTAAATTTTGCTGTAGAGCCTGATGGAGCCATATTTTCCAGGAATTTACACCTGACTAATGATTCTAAGAGTGAGACAGAACAGGGAATAAATTTGATGACCTGTGGAAGGAAAAAAAAAAGAACTAGTGATCAACAATATACCTGGCCACTCACTTCTTATAGAACTGTTTAAGACCTTTAGATGTCCACAGGAATGTGTCTATTTTTATGAGTACCTAGAACTTCTAACTTGGAGTAGCTTTTACATCAGAATTTTCAGAACAGCACTTCCAGTGTCAATACCTTGGACGTCAGCTAGATTTCACTGCAAGTGATCTTCAGATCCATTTTGAGTCTATGTTTAAATAACCAGAGGAATTACATTTTATTACTTATTTCCCCTGCAGTTTTGCCTGTATTCTGCTAAGGGTCTACAAAACTCAGGAAGACCCCAAGTGGAGCTCTTTAACTGGAAATAACGAATGCTAGAAGATGCCCAAATCTACATTTATATCATGCATCTCAATCACTCCACCACTGATCCAGTTTACAATAAACCAGATATGGCCAGACTCTGCTTTCGCCCCTGGTGAAGCAGTTAACCTTACGGTGCTGAACCTTCTGAGTATTATTGGAACAAAATATTTTCCATTTAGAAGAGTCTGTCTTACTTTCTGGAAGTGACTATTACAATTCACCAGCCATTTATTTCAGCTTTATTTTACTTTCAGCTACAAATGAGCTGTTCACTTAAACTGACATAAATTTTCTGCACAGATTAAAATGGAAGACATGAACCATTTACTGCAGAGAAATGTAATTTCACAACTATGATTATATCACTCCTTCAGTCTCTAAAAAACCTTTTAATGTGCCAGATTTATTAAAAAGTTCACATGTTTATCAAAATACCAATCAGCTAACACCAGTCATTGAGAGCAGAAAAAATGAGTTGTCTGGGAAGAAGTACATTCAGTTTGAATTTCACTGTACTTAATAGCAGAAGATATAGGATAACGTCTCAAAAGATGAACATTCCTGGCATTCACTCTTTCTTTAGCTTTAGACACACTGTATTCTGCTGCGCCAGAGGAACTCATATTTCTTTCTCAAGCCAGAAATAAAGGATGAGAAAATCCTTGAGCCTGGGAGTCCAAGCCTCATTGTTTGGATGACTAGAATCAGAGCATTAGGCAAATGCATACAGACCCTCCACATCCCTTTTGCGCTCTGATGTTTTAAAAGGAAAGAGTGATTCAATTATCAATGCTCAAAAGGGGGCACAAGCTTTTATACGTCCATATAACAGTTACCAGCCTATGAATTTCAATCCCACGCAGATGTCTAGTTCAGGATGGGAGTTAAGTTTTCTTGCACTTCTAAATTTACTTGCACATCTTAACTGCATAAACCACTGCCATGTTAGGTCTCCTTGGATGTACGAGAGTGTAGGTCCATGCAGCTCAGCATGGCACCAAGCCTGCATCTGTTAAGCTCTGGTGGTGTGCTTCTGCAGTGCAAAAACGTATCAAGTTAGCTGGCCTTGAAGTTCAGGTCAGGTTAGTTATTTGCTTGTGTAGCACTGAATTGTGATGTTTTCAATCTAGAAACCTTTAGGCAACTCTAACGTGGGTATGTGCGCACAAGAAATACGATTTATGTGCAAAAGAAGATGACGCGTTCAAATTCAGGAAACCAAATTCCTTAAAGTGTGGAGTTATATAAAGGAACAGAGGGATTCCAACAGATATATATTTTTTTTTCCCATTCTTCAACGAACATTTACATTGCCATACAAATAAAGATAGATAACATCCGTAATACCTCTGCATTTTACAGGACTTAGAGAAAAATCTTAAAATAACCTGTACCATGCAATAAAACCTTCTGATGGATCCAAACCTTTTGAAATGGAAAGGTCTGCATTAAAATCTGGTTTCACATCATAGTAAAAAGTAGTTGTTTCCGTGTTAGGGTAAAATAGTGATACTACGTACAGTACAAAACAAATGACCAAGTAACGAATTCTTGCCTCCACTGGTCTCTGACTCTCTTTCTTACTTATTTTTTCAGAACACTGAAATAAAATTAAAACAATCCAGATTTAAATTGACCATCTGTCCATTTTGCTTTCTTCTACTGTCTTCACAGCTTTGACTTCTTCATTGTGTTTTCTTAAGTTCAAGACTCAGTAATTCACAAAGCCCAAAATGCTGGTTGGTGAACAGGAAAGAGGGTGATGTGAGACAGTATCTCTTATTGTACTTCTTGGAACAAATGCAACATAAAGCTTACTGATCCATAGCGTAAGAGGCTATCAGACCCTAAGGGCTGGATCTGTTTCACATAATTTTAATCATCCTAAAGTTAGTTACTTCATAAACTTCAGTCATCTATGTTCCCTTTCTAATCAAGGGAGAGAAACAGAAACCTCCAGAGGGTAATAAAAAGAATATGCACCCTCATAAGATGCCCTTTCCCTTCTTCAGTGACAGAAAACTTCCATGATTTACCTAAAATATCTATACCCATATCTATAATCTTAATTGAGTTGAACTCCCAGCTAAGTCCTGAAGCTAAGTGCTTAAGTATGCCATGAAATGGTACTTTAGTAAGCTTACTTACATTTCTTTTTGTACAATTCTGGGGTACAGGCTGAAAAGCCAAACTTCAAACAAGTTACAGGCATAAATCATGTACCGATTCATGTACCACAAATCACATGCCAGTTCTATTGACAAACTTGTGCCTGCTTGTATGTGTGTGGCTTTGATAGAAACTTCTGTCACAATTTCTATTTTGAAACAAGCGAAGCTTTACTTCAAGATTGCTCAGGACATAAAAGCCTGAAACTTGATTTGATCTTGAGAATGACAGGAAGGCACTGAGTCATTAATCAGTTTAGGATCCTCTTGTGTTCTTTGGGTTTTTTTATGAACAGAATGGTTAAGAAAAGGAAAAGAAATTTAATTTTAGATCTGTTAAAGTGGTTGAAAGAGTAACTAACGCTTAGTTTCAAATTATGGTCTTTCTATTACTTTGACTTGGCCTTTTTTGTGTGTTTCACATTCTGTTTGGATGTTAGGTCCCTGGATTATTTCAGCACACTATTGTGCTGATTTTATTGTGAGCACTAAATCTTGTTTTTCTGTTTTTCCTGAAATAAATACTATTTTTCCACATACAATAAATTGATACAGAAGATCTGATTTTGAATGCAGAAATACCTCAAAACCATGAAAATCACAGCCCCTGATGCGAACATAGAATTACCATAAGGTTTTTGGCAAGCTCGGCTTTTTGTGCAAAAAATGTTCAAATTCATAAAGGCAATTATCGTAGTAAAGCATGCTGAGTTACAATTTCACTCATGTTTTGAGTGTTGGCCCTGAGATTCTGCACGTTTCAAAAATCACTGCTGAACGTTAATACTAGAAATACAATGTTAGGAGAAATATTTTGTTAAGTATCTAATGGCTAAAATTAATTCAAAAATCAGTTATGTTTTTATAAACGGATATTTTATGGAAACATGATGAAAATGTTGGAAACATTCTTTCTGTAATGGGGCCCTGTCCCATGCTAGCCAATTTCATAATCTTTTTACTTTGCACTATCTAGACCAATAAAGACTTCACAGTAATTTAGAAATTATATTCTATCAAAGTAGAAATAGTACGGTACACAGTTTTCATCCTCCTGTAGTTTCTAATGTTATATAAGCTTTCTTATTTCATTCCTCAGCTGTTACGGTAGAACCCACTAAGTTTCCTCAGCTCTTTTGACTTCTGTGATCTCATATGCACCAAGCTTTTGGAGGGGGAGTTGACTCTTGCTTTTGTCAAGAGTATCTATAGGATTTCTAAGTGGACTTTCACCAGGCCAGCTTAGTACCTAAGAAAACATCAGACCTATCCAGCCCTGTGCAACCTAGCCAATAGGGAAATTAGTCCAACCAATTCTGCCTCCATTTTCACTGGAGGCATCTGTATCTCCTGTGATAATAAAGGTAACTACACACAAAGTGCACAGTAGCCTTATGCATTGTTTTAAACTTTCATTGCATTGTATATGCATCTGTGTAATCAATGGCTTATGACTATATTACTCAACGGTTTGGGGATGTAGTGGATTGCTCTGTTTCACAGGCAAAAAACATTTTCTTAAAAGGTAAAGTAAGCAAAAGTGTATAAGGAGTAAAAAGAAAAGGGGTAAAGCTTGTCTGCACAAAAGTAAATTTCTTAGGGCTGATCTGAAGATGTGGACTACATGAAGACAGAGTCAAGCATGCAGATCAACACCCTGTAAAGTGACATGGAATAGTAGAAAATAATGTCTCTCTTGACAAAGGATTTGAAAAAGAATGAGTTACATTTATGTTATAAATGGCAGATAACTCCATTAAAGACGGACATAATACAAGACAAAAAAAATATAGACCTTCCTCCATCTAACTGAACACTGATGAATCCATGAAAACTGTGTAACTATTGCCCACAAATCTTTTTCAAAAAACAGTGGCACACAACTGATACATGAAAGTGTTATGGACATAGCATTTTAGTAGCACTTTAAATCAACATTACCAACTGAAAGATTTTTTTAATCATTCCTTAATGCTTAAAGATTTATAGCAGTCATACAGTTATTATGGTAGCTAAACCTTGATGATGGTGAATAGTGTATATTTCAAAGAAAAGAGGTGTGGACATACAATTTAGGAGGTTTTAAGAAAACTCCAAATAACAAGCCAACTCCTCTATGATCTAGTAAACACCAAAAGTGATAGAAAAGACATTCGACATTTGCTGTGAGAAATTGTGACAGCCTATGTTATTTAATTCTTCGAGTGTAATAATCCAAAGCTTTAATAATTAGCATAATTAAATAGAATTTAATTGTAATTATTGATCCTTGAAAAAATGTTTTTATTTTGTTGATTCTTCCTAAAAAATATTTAAGAAGTAACTTTTTTAAACTTAATAATCTTATAATGCTGCTAAAAAATAAAAGAAAAAGAGTTTAACAAGGCTTTTACAAAGCCATCCTGTCTCTAGCTAGAACAGTAGTTAAAGTTTAAATTCTCTAAGAAAACCAGTTACCTTAATCCAAAGGACATCAGCTTCTTTTGTCTTTGTAGGTCAGTGCCATTGAAACCTAAGTCCCACTACCATATACTGAAATCCACTTTTAAGGGCTGGATTCAGGGATGTGCCTGCATTGTCCATTCTCTTGTCCAGCTGTTAAGGTTGTTCTCAAGACCACATCAGTAGTGGCCTGAGAGTTCTCATTAGTCCCCTGATATGAACGCTGATGTCTCCCTGCTAATGCAGAAGGGCAGGCAGCACATTTGCTCGTCTTGCAGGATGGGGCAGTTAGAACAGCCACCTTCTCAGCAGTGGTACTTGTCTTGGCTTTGGCACATTCACCTTAAACCTCAGCAGGACTGCTTCACTGCAGTCTTATGCTCCAATTTCCTGCCTTTTATATGATTATCCTCTCACCTCTGATTTTCAGTTTTTTAACCTAGAGCTTAGATTTATCTTCCTGGAGCAGTTCTGTTTTGTCTAAGTAATTATCTAATGATAAAACAGAGGTTTGAACTCAGGCTGCCATTGCCTGGTGAAATGCTCTACAGATGAACCATAAGCCTGTCCTTCACTCTGTTATTTATAGAAAAAAGGAACGGCTTGATCAAGCAAGAAGCTGCAGCTTGTGGAGGCAAAGGTACCTGCCTCCTGCTTAGACCACCTTTGCTCAAGGCTCTGTTTGAAGTCAAGTGAGCAGGGAGGAGCTCATGTCTCCCACATTCCTTATGGCCATTACTCCTACTATAGGTTTTTAAACATAGAAAGGGAATCTTTCCTCTAGATGCTAAGATGATGGCTGTGAGAAACACAACTCACATCTGAAGATACTGAGAGGACAGAGGCATTACTGAGCTGACTTGGCTACACACATTTCCTCTCCTCCATTTTCATTTGTATTTAATTACACCCAGCTGCTTTTCATGCCATGGGTTTCTGGCAGGCTGAGGTCCCTGACTCTCTACTTGTGGTATTTGCTAGGCTCTGAGCTTCATGGCACAGTAATATGTCAGTGAGACCACATGGTGCTAAGCAGAGCATACCAAATACTCTTGAAAGCTGGCTACATGATGTAGAACTGTGTACAGTGCCTTTAAAAAACTAGACTGAAATTTCTACATCACTGCAAACAGATCCTACATGATATAAATTCCTTAGAAAATCTAAATTGAGAGATTCATCAAAGCTAGTTCAAAACTTCTGCAGCTGGGAAAACTGCTCCCTGGTTTCACCCTCTCTTTCTAAAGGATGGACCCATGAGCAGTCTATGAGTTATTCAGGCCAATCCTTGTTAACAAATATGATCCTGAAGAAACACGTTGAGTTGTGAAGCTTACTTGCAAGAGGGCTATGCAATGGCTGAAGCACAGGTAAGCTACTAGCCATGGAAGAAAATGTACAGACAGCCTGATTTAATGATCGTACAGATTTACATAGCACTGAACCTAAGTTTGCTACTGTGGGAGAGGAAGCTGCCTCCATCCCTTCTAATTTTTCTCACCTTCATTCCCAGCTAGTTAAAACACAAGCAAACAATCCTTATGCCTCCCAGCAAGGACTCCCCAAACAGAGATGATTTCCTATGCAGTTCCTGGATAATTTGTCCCCAACACCTAATTTACGTATACTCATTTACCTTTAATGACAAAAAAAAGTTGATATAAACTTTGTAATATTATCTAGTCCTGAGAATTTGTGTTTTGTATTAGAACATGCAGCAGCTTGTTGTAAAAGAAATTGCAAAAATCCAAACAGGACCATAAAGCAGAATTGTACTCCTGAGTACAAATTCAGTTTTGAACTGAAAAGCAATGTTAGTTTAGAGTGCACCATTCTTGGTTGCTCTACCTCTGATGGACAATTTGTTTTTTATCTGGCCTCTTTCCAACATTTTTGTTCCAAGCATTTATGTCGCACTCCATGGAGTCAAGGATAAAACACTTTTATAAATAAAAGATGTGTTTGTATAATTACTAGAGTCAGAAAATAACTATTTCTGGGTTTAGTTTATTTCCTTTTGAATGCGCAAAGAAGGCCTGAATTTTTCCTTTCCCCTTTCGGTCAATGGCCAAAACCTTTAAAATCTTCCTATATGAACACTAATTCAAAATATTGCATCATGTGATGGTACTTATAGAAATAGTGTTACCTCTCTACATTTCTCTACGCATCTGAAAAGCCTTCTGGATTCTGTGGCATTCTGTAAATGGCTTGGTAAATTAAAAAACTGAAGGGTTGGATGTTTTAGCTATAAAAATAAAGCCTTAAGGCATTAGGTAAGACTGATATTAGTCATTTTAGGGCTATGGTTTAAACAGCTTATTTTCTTATTTCTATCATTAAATTCAGCTGCAGATGAAATGCTGAATAAGTATGGCAGGTCTTCTAGGCCTAGAATTAAAGCAAAAATAAAAGGATGAACTTTGAATAATTTTTATTAATTATTTCACTTTTTTTTTACTTTTGTTGATATTGAAATCAGGCTCTTAAAATGAGCAAAACAAGCAAGATGTGGTGGCACTCTTTGCTTATACCTCAATGGTGAAATACTACACCACCTACCCACCATATGGGAAAGAACATCCAGGTTCAAAGTTTATCTCCGCTTGATCTTCAGTAAACGTTCATACTTTGCTCTCCTTCTACTACATATTCAAAAGGGAGGTGCTATGGAAGTGAATGAGTTAATGCATAGTAAGTCACACAGTCCTGACTACTAAAAAAATAGCAAGACATTACCTCTGGAGAATGTGTTGCATCCTTGACAAATTTAGTCTTTTACGGATTCATGCGATTTTCTCACACTTGAACATTTCTTCCAATGTACAAGAATGTATTTCCAGTTTGCAGTCTGCTCACTACTTTTACAGTAAGGATGGCTACGGTTTGATGGCTTAACCATCATCTTCTGTGTTTCTAGACTTACTCCCTCCTCCTGACACTGTTCCCCTTCACAGAAAACCCTCAGCTATCACTTTGGGCAGTAACAAGTTCAAGCTGATTTCTGAAGGTTTAGATAATCACAAAGAAAGGGGAGAAAGGGGGCAAAGAGGTTGTGACAGAAAGTGTACCAGAAAGGTTGGGAAAAGGCACAAGAAACTGGGTTAGGACTTTGCTTTGAGGGAGTTGAAGTATGCAGTAGGACAGAAGGGATACCGAGGCACAAGGATGGGTTCCAAGCTTAGGAGGTGGGGAACTCAGAAAAAAGTTTTTTGTTTTTACAGTAAAATCTGGGCCCAGCTCTAAATCTTTACACAGACATAGAGGGAGTAATGAAACAGCTAATGAAAGGGGAGAGGAAGCAATTTGAGGTTACTGCAACAGGGGAGTAGGAAGAAGCAAAATGAGTACAAAAAGGACCTTCAGGTACCTTGGGCTTTCTTCCGGACTGAGACCTGCCTTCAAAGATAGATCCAAATTCAAGGATCTGCCTTTAATCCACTTGTTGGATATTAAAGGCATGTGATTGGACATTTATTTTTAGAATTAGGTAAGAAACAGGGACACCCTGAGTGAAGCCAAAAGCCTATTTGATGCCACACTTGATTAATTGGTAAGCTGGGCTGAATTCATTTTAAGATTAACTTTGTTTTATTTCTTTCCTGCGGCATTATGTCAAGGTGAAAATGTATTGACTTATATTAATTTTTTTTTTTTGTTCTGGCACATTCTGTGTATTCAAGTTAATTTATAAATGGGTTGTTATTCTGGTTTGGCACGTCACCTTTATAGTGACTTTTGAAAGGTACTGGTTAGTGCGTGTGCTGTTTGAAACTCTTAATGCAGCTAATATTTTAAAATCTCTTTAAACCAGCACCATCTGATGTAGCAATTCATTATTATTCTGCCACCCAGTAAGAAGGATGGTCCTTACTTCAGCATAACTTTGACTGAGGAGGATTTACAGTTCACAAGCCAGTCCTAACTTCTTAGCCTTGTAACTGCAAGTTCAATCATTCTAGGAAAGATGACATAATCGGTTCTATTCTACCATCCATTTTCTGAAAAAGCTTCTGAACAATCTGTCATCTTCTGACAATAAATAATCTGGAAACAGAGCTTCATCTTTCGTCTCTTGCTTTTTGTGCAGAAAATAACTTCTGTGCAAAATGAGTTGCAAATTTGATATAATACAAAACACTAACAATCAACATAGTTGTATAAAGCACAATGCAGTATGTAAGAAGGCAGAGGAAGAAAGAGTAATATTCTATTTCACTGAACTTTAGTAAAATGTGACTCAAATATTTCAGTAGTTTAGCAAACCACAGTGAAAATAAATCTTCCCCACTGATTTAAAAAAAAAAAAAAAAAGAGTATGCATGTGTCGTAAATGTCTTCAGCACTGAAAGGACTGAAAAGACAGAAAATCCCTATTTTTCAGTGAAACTACTCTCAATCAAGACAAATTTCCAGTTGAAATTGCATTTGAATTGACACCATTACACTTCACTGAGAAAATCTCTCTGCATAAGCACAGCAAACTCTAAGGGATGGTAACACACAAGAGCCACCAAACAGCCTCCTCGCCTTGAGGACAGTTCAAGGGAACTACAACAAAGTAAAAGATCACTGGATCTTTTAGAAATCAGGCTACTGATTTCTGTTGAAATCCTATGTTTTTCATCTCCCTAGCTACTTTTCTAGCAACATAAGTACGTGCATTTGAGCGGAGTCCCACCTATTAACAAACAGTGCTATCTCCGAAAATGAAACATAACCATAGAAAAAGGAGAGAAAACAAGTGGAGATGAAAAGAGAGATAGAGACCATACTGCGTAGAAAATATTGGTAAAAGACTGGGGCAGAAGATGAGGAATGCATAAATGGAGTAAAGAATTACAGGGATGAGCGAAGCAGACTGTAGAGACTGGAGCATTGGTACCAACTGTGAAAGCTGTGACCAAGATGAAATTCATAACGTCTCTAACAGGAAACTTACAGTTCAAAATGGAGATAGTAAAATGTGTGATTTGCTTGCTTAAACTGTATCAACCAAACAGACAAGATGTTATCCTTGAGTCAGTAAAGCTGTTGTTTTGTTCTAAGAAGCTGTGTGAGACTTAGTGTCTGGGATCCTGGAGGCTAGTAAGTCAATTTATGTGCTTACAGTACAATGAAACAAGGTTTTTTATTCACATTAACTAATATAAAGAAGAACAGGGCTGTGTAGGATAACAATTTAAAAATAACTTGGGGAATTCCAGCATTCTGTGTACACATATCTGAAGACTTTGCATGCAGTGCTAAAATTATACATTTTACCAGATATTAGTGATTATCCATAATAAAGTCAGTGCAGTAATATTAGATCATGCATAAAAGAGCTGACACATGGCTCAGTACAACATTTTATATTTTATTTAATACATACATCTCCCAGGTGTGAGAACAGAGGGGAATTCTGCAGCAAAGTCTTACCCTCAGCAGAGGAGGATCTGATGAGGGAATATCTGTACATAGTAAAATCCATAGAACGCAAAGAGATGCACCCAGGAGAGCTGAGGGTGTTGGCTGGGGGTCTTTGCAGGACCACTCACAATAACCTTTGAAAGGCCATGGTAAATGCTGGAGGTTTCTGAGGACTGGAAGACAGCAAATGTCACTCCTGTCTTTAGGGAGGGCAGGAACAAAGATTGGCAAAGCTACAGGTCAGTTAGCCTCACCTTGATCCCTGCAAAGGTGATGGGAGTAAATAATCCAGGAAACAACTTCCAAACATAGGAAGGACAAGAAGGTGATTTGGAATTGTCAGCATGGATTTGTGAAGCATTCCTGACTGACCAGAAAGCCTTCTGCAATGACATCACTCTCTTGGTGCATATAGGGAGAGGGGTTTGATGTCTGTCTTGACTTCAGTAAGGCTTACAGCACTGTATCCCATAAAATCCTCCTAGACAAACTGATGAAGTATAGACTAGATAAGCGAATAGCGAGGTTATTTGAAAACTAGCTAAACCATTGGGCTCAATTTTTTTTCTGGCCAGGAGTATGAAGTTCATATATTGGCCAGTCACAAATGGTGTATTCCAGTGGCTTATACTGGGGCCAATATGTTTTAACATCTTCACTGATGACCCAGACCACAAGACAGTGTGTACCCTTACCAAGTTTGCAGATGATATAAAAAATAAAACCCACCAAAAACCTGAGAGGAGTGGTTGATGAACCACATGGTTATGCTGGCATTCAGAGAGATGTCAGCAATCTGCAGAAACAGACACTTGGGAAGGAATAACAGTGTGTACAGGCTGGGGGCTGACTGGCTGGGAAGCAGCTTTGCAGAGAAGGCACTGGTGGTCCCAATGGACCATGAGCCAGCAATGTGCCCTTGTGGCAAGAAGCGCAAACAGCCTTTCCAGGGCTGCATCAAGAACAGGATCACATTGCCTGCAGGTTGAGGGTGTGATCCTCCTCAGCACTGGAGACCCACATCCAGAGAGCTGGGTCAAGTCCTAGGCTCCTGGTACAGGAGGGTTATGGACATACTGGAGCAAATCCAGTGAAGAGCCACAAAGATGATGCAGGGCTTTGAGCATGTGAGCTATGTAGAGAGGCTGAGGAAGCTGGGACTATTCAGCCTGGAGAAGAGAAAGCTCAGGAGCATCTTACACATGTGTATAAACACCTGATGGGGTGGAAGTTAAGGCTATGGAGGCAGATTCTTCTGAGTGGCGCCCAATGACAGGGCAAGAAGCAACAGGAGGAAATTGAAACAGCCAGGGTGTTCATCTATAATGAAGAACACATTTAACACAGAATAACACATTTTCTCCTATACATAAATATTAAAAGGATGAATGTATGTAATGATTAAACCTTGATCAGCACCCCATGCCCAGTATATCTGCCACTTCAACTGTACATTTCTGTTAATTTTATCAGGACTACAGATACTATTCAACCCTCCCATGGAGCACGCACTTCCCTATTAGCAAGCTTTGGTTTGAGTTGGATATTTCAAAGGCTGGAAAGTCTTTAATTTGTTCTCTAATTGAGAGGAGAAATTGTTCTTGACTTCAGCAAGACTCAGATTGAATGATTATTAAAAAAGTTGCTAGCACTATGAAGAAAAGAACTGTGGCATTTCTAAATGACCTTGAAGCCAATCCAGAAAGTGATGTCATTTGTATTAAGATTCTTCTGTATATGTGCAGATAATAATGCTGGGACTTTACAGAACAGGTTAGTTTTGAAATGCAAAATTCCTATTTATTATTTTCTTTGGCAGCCTTCTTTTACCTTCCCTCCCATTTTCAGTGAGGAAAATGGACAAGAATGTATTCCATTCAGCACAGCTGTTGCTTTCTTTATGATCATTTAATGGAACTAAGGAAATAAGGAAGAATGAGAGAATGGAAGATGGCATGAAAGGAAAAAAGAAATCTTCATACTGACAAGTAAAATTAAATCCGGGAAGAAAATAACTGATGAGGCAAGAACAGCTATGAGCATTCCTGTAAATCCCACAAGGAACACTGGCAAACAACACTACAATTCCTAGGGGATTTTACTGCGTGTCTCTAAAAGATATGCCATCCAAATCTAGTAAAGCGAAGGGGTTTTTTGAAAGATTAGAAGCTTTTTGCAAGATTGAAACCAAACATTTTATCCCAAAAGGAAACTTCATAATGAAAGATTTAATGCCCACTAGACTAATCAACTTTAAAAAGTGAACAGAAAAACAAACAACGTTCCCCTTGAATCTTTTTGTTTTGTGAGGCAGAGAGTTGGTTAGAAGATCTTTGACAGCCGTTCCAGGTCCGGAGTACAACGTATAGCTCTGATCTTGTACTGTCTGACAGTGCTAAGTTTAGCAGCTATATTGTTTGAGATTTTTTTTTTTTCTTTCCAGTCTGTCTACTTTCTAGAACACTGGAGAAAAAAATAAGAAGGCCTGTCAAAGGATTAGGAAAAAAACTTTCTGGTGCAGTGCTTTCTCTATGTAGTGCCAATCTACTTTGCAGTGTTAAGAGGCAAGGGAGAGGGTCTTCTTGAGTGAAATCTGATGAAAGTTTTTTAATCTTTTAAAGGTTATGCATTATGCCTCCGCTTTCACATCTCGGAGTGAATAAAGTTCAGGCCAGATTTTCAGTGAAGCATGTTTTTAAATGCCATGATACTTCTATAAGTAAATAATTAATAAACAAATCAAACATTTAAAGACTAGGTTGTGAGCCCTGCAGTTTGCCTGGGTAGCACTGGCAGTCAGTGGAACACCCCACCTGTATCTGTGGGGTTGGATAGGCAGACAGCTGCTCTGCCTGTGTCACCACTGCTGGTCTTTTCCAGTGGGTAGAAAGGGGCAAGGAGTGAACAGAGACCACACCCAACAAATAAAAATCTCATATTCAGCAGCTAGTATAGCTGTGGGAAGAGAATGGTTTTGCTTGTTTTACTTTGGGGTTTTTTTCTTTTCTTAAGCTTATCTTTCAGGAAGAAAACAAATTGAAACAGGGAACTGCTTCACACTCTGTCTGCACCTTCCCCAGAGCCAGGACCTGACACCAGACCTCATGGGACAAATGTTAGCCACATGAGGTACTGTTGGAAGCCTTTTAGATTCTTGGTGGATGAGCACTGGGCAACCTTACACAGAGCAGGAACAGAGCCAGCAGCTCCAGTGAAAGGAGCAGTGCCAACTGCTTCCCAGACCAAGGGAGAAGCACAGATCAGAAGTGAACTTTGCCAGTCTCTTTTTAAGGGACAGCACCTTAAGGCCATATAAAAATACTTAATTTTCTAGGAGGAGTTTTTACTGCTTTGTCAACTTTCCTCATAGCAAAATCTAGCCCTAATTAGTGCTGCGTTAATGAGCCATCGCTAAAGATAGATGAGAATTATGGTTCTCATTGAATAGTAATTTCATCAGAATACACTGAAACCTTTATGTATGGGTCATGGAAATAATATTAAAAAGACAGCCACGTAAAACACTAAAATGAATACTGGAATTACTTACTGGTGTCATACTGACTAAGCAATGCAGCAGATTTTAAATAAATCTACTCTAATTACTTGTCGTAAGAAGGATCATCTCCCAAGTCCTGCAGTTTTATCTGCCTGGTCATGTTCTTGAGCAAGCAGTTTTGACTCAAGGAAATGTGATACTGGCTTACCAATTCAGACCAGGATTTGGGTGGGTTTTTCATTTGTGTCTTCCATACTCACTTTAAATCTGGTGAAAGAAATTTATTTCTTTTACTTTGGCTAATGGACTTTAATCAGAGTAGGATTGTGACTTGGCAAAGAAGTGCAAGCTGGAACGTACAGGCATGGAAAAAAGCCCGGAGAAAGTGATCGGGGACAAATGAAGCACTGAGACAGGTGCTGGTGGAATAAAGAAGACTGCAGTAGGGAATAAGGTTAGAGAGATAGCTTGGGGCAGAACTTTGAGGGTCTTTCAAGGCAAGGACACAAAAGTCTGAACTCAAGGCGAGGTGTGTGAGTAAAATTAAATAGGCCTATCTTTCTATATAAGCTCTCCAAATACATATTCTAACAAATTTTGTACTTAGATCTTTTAGAAGTGCAACTTAAATAGACAGAAGCTCAGTATTTTTGGTCAGACAGATTCTGATATGCTCTCAAAGAACAATAAATGTCTCTTGACTGGCTTAACATAAATAAGAAAAAAAACCAAAACAACAAAACCCCCAAACCACATGCACTCCAGAAGCTAAAACAAGCCAAGGAGAAAAGATGCCAGGTACAAGGGCCATGTTGTGCACTTTCCAATTAATCATTCCCGTGAGGGGTGGAGACTTCGGAGCAATGTACTCAGGGATCGCCATGTGCTCCAACACTCAGAACTTGCTCCCACTTTCCCTCAGGAGCTGTGCCTTCTGCAAAATCCCAGAAAAGAGAATGAGGATAGGTGTAAAGCAAGAAGCGGTATGAATGTTGAAATAAATGTTTGCCAAACCCAGAAGACAGCAGTTGCCATGAACCTGCAACTAAAACTAGTATTCACAGAAATACATTAAATTCCCCTCTCTGAACTACACGCAGCGTCAATGGAAGAAGGTAAACTGCTGGAATCCTCAGCCTGTGTTGAAACACTGAATTATCTTTTAACTGCTACTTCATAGGGTCACTTAGTAATGTAGGGAACAGCTTTGTGATTAAAAAAATTTGACAAGTACTAGGTGGTGCATGGTTCCAACTATGCTCTAACAGATATAGTCAGCTGAAAATATCTGGCAATCTAAACGAAGGTAAACCTTCACTTAGAACATTGGTACAGTTTCCTGAACAAGGTTTAAACTCATAAGAATGTTTGAAATATATATACAGTAAGTTACCAAAGGCTTGTAACATCCTTAAAGAAACTCAAAGTTATGTCAGTAGTTGGGGAATAGAAGCAAGTTAAATGTTTAGAGAAAATATCCTGGTGGAAAACCAGCTCAGTATGAGTGAATAGTGTGCTGTGCGGCAAAGAAAGCCATCAGGATGCTGGGTTGCATCAACAAGGGGATCATCAGCAGAGATAAAACATTATCCCACTCTACTCAGCGCTTGTCAGGCCATACCTGAAATACTGTGTTCAGTTTTGGTCCCTGCTATACAAAAAAAGATTTGGACAGGCTGGAGAGGGTCCAGAGGAGGGCCACAAAGATGATCAAAGGACTGAGAAGCCTGAACATATGAGAACAGTTTGAGGGAACTGGGTTTGTTCAGCCTTGAGAAAAGAATACTTAGGGGAGACCTTATCACCATGTTCCAGTATTTAAAGGGTAGCTACAAAGAAGATGGAGACTCCCTTTTTACAAGGAGTCACATGAAGAAGACAAGGGGTAATGGCTACAAGTTATTCCTGGGGTAATTTTGATTGGACACAGGAAAATTTTTCACAATGAGAACAATCAGCCACGGGAATAATCTCATCAGAGAAGTGGTGGATTCCCCAACACTGGACACTTTTAAAATTCAGCTGGACCACCTTGTCTAGACCATGCTTTTGCCAAGAAAGGTTGGACCAGATGATCCTTGAGGTCCCTTCCAAGCTGGTATTCTATGATTCTTCTAAGGCGGCCATCCGCATTTAACACCTAAGAATGTTAAAATGGTTGTACGTGTTCATGGTTATTTCTCAGCAGAATATGACTTCATATAAAAAAGCCATTTGTCAAAAGTGGAGCTTTCTGGATATAATGGGTTTGCTTTGTTTTTCACTGGGCTGGTTCCTTATACCTAGTACTGAGTAAGTTATCTGAGATCAGAAATCAGCCCAGAACACACAGCTCTGTTACTTATCAGTGCAGTCACCTTATATACAGAAAAACGGGTTTTCAAGTTCTTGAGGTAAAGTAGGTAATTTGTTGAAACTCTCCTACATCATACCATTACATCAGAGAAGGAGATTCTACAGCCCTGCAGCCAGAGTATTTATGTCAGAGACACAGGTTGAAGCCCCTGCTCTCCCTAAGGCCTGGAGTCAGGACAACACATCCCATGTTGTCTTTGAGCACGTCTTCCACTAGGCTATTGTACGGAAGGAGATGTGGCAGCAGATGATATAAATAATTGTGATCAGCTCCTTCATATGCCACTTTCTGTATTGTATAACTAATTACATAAGAATCTCTGTTTTCACTAAGGCAACTGAGACCTAGATATCAAAAATGGTTTTGAAATATAAGCTCTAACCCGAACAAAGTTCCTCAATTGTTTCTAGTTCCTACCTCTCTCTCTTCCCAGTTGTTACCCTTAAAAGCATCATGGAGATGCTTTTCTGATGGTAAAAAATACATCTCATATTTTTAATTCTGTCTGGGATATACTTGAGATTTCTATATACAGAAAATCCACATTTAGAATGAAGCCTTTCAATCAACAACAAAATTATGCATGGAAAAAATTAGACATTTTACAATTTTCTTGCAACTTGAGATAACAGGATTTTTTCACATGAAGTATTTGTTTGCCAAATCACAGCCATTGTACAAGATAAGAATAACTGACTTGTCTAAAGTTTACTGTCTTGTGAAAGAGTAATGAATCAAACTGTAAGCTCTGATCACACAGGACATAATCTTTCCCACCAGAGCAGTCCTTCTTTCTTAATCACACTTTTCAAAATCACTGTTCTTCAGCAATATTCCTTCCACTGTGAAATGCTGCCAGGGATATAAAATGATCTAAATCCATGGTTGCTTATTCTGATAGTAACAGAGAAGCTCCATGTCTCAGAAGAGTTCAACAAAGATAAACACATGCATGTGTGTATATATGTTGAGAGGGAGAGTGATAGGTATGTACCTGTGTTTATGTACACATGTTTATGTACACAGATTTATACATACACACATGCAAAGATGCTACATTTAAGGTAGAAAAAAGGAGCACTACTGTTCTTAGATCCTACTAAATGCCCCAGCCTTGCTTCCTTTCAACTGTAAATGCTTTTCGGATCTGCTTCCTCTGATCAACAAACCAGCAGTAGCTTTTCTGGTTTAGATGTTATCAGCATGATACTTCAAGAAGGCATTCAGAATTAGGTATTGCTTCAGAAAAGCCACCATCTCTAATTAGTGACATCAATCATATTATTAAAACATAATTACAGAAAGCACTTTAATAATAAAACACTAGGATGACTATTAGAGGTCTTTTTCAATATCATAAGCACAGTGAAAAAGATTTATGTGACGATCTTTTTTTTTGATAGTTTGAGAATTTTGTTTGTTTACCTATGAAAATCATCTTAACCATAGCTTAGAAACAGAGTTTTATATCTCAGTAAATTCAGTTGGCTTAGAGGATTGTTAAATCGTAAAAAAGCCTTAATCATATTATTTGCCTTGATTTCCATCTATCTTTACTAGGAAGCTGTCATATTAGAGAAAATCACCCTGCAAACTGTGTGCTTACTAAAAATGGAGAAACCTAAGCACACCCACGGAGACCTTCATGGCAACTGAGGATGGACACAGAAATAAATAAATAAATGCAAGGAGATAAAGTACTAAGACAGGATGAGTCATTTTGTATCAGTCAGTGCCAGCTCTGCATTTGCATTGTAGAAGGTCAATTATCTCACACTGAAATATAGCTGAAACTATGAACTCAGTAGCTCTGGGCACTTAACACTGTTTAGATCTGTACTTGAACACTTAATTTAATATTTTTCCTGAAGGGAAATGATTAATAATTGCATTCAGTGAAGCATACACTTTAAAAGATTGACCCTCACAAGCTGTTGGTTTTTTTAGGATTAGAGAAAAGTAGCCGTTTCCCCAGACACTATCCACTTATGTGACATCTTTTACACTTCACAAAGCTGCAGAATGTAATGTGCTAAAGGGAAAATTTTCAAGATAACTAATTAGAAGAATACTTTGCAATTATGTTTTTGACCATTCAGCAACAAATAAGAGTGAAGTGCTATTTGATGTTGACTCTGATATCAATGATGGGTCAGACTTTCCTCCTGTTGAATTCAGTGTCATGTCTCATCTACAGCTTAAGTGGAACCAGGGAGCAGGTAGGATATTACGTCTGTTAATTCTTCAGTTGGCATACTCGAACATACATTACTGTTTTGAAAGGATTCACTCTGACCTATGAAAGTGTTTTGACCTCAGCAATACCTTGCCATACCTGAGATATACTCCATCTATATTTTAAGAAGCAAGAAAATCTGAGCAATGGGAAACTGAGACAAAAAATACTAGCATGAGTTAAGAATGCTTGATTCAGAATCTTAGTATCAAGTTATCAAGAGTTGAGAATAAATTTTCTAAGTGCTGCTTATGAGTTAGAGCATAAATCAAGTATGGTGAAATCTATTTACACATCAAAAATTGTTGGAAGCAAAAACCAGTAAATTTTCTGCTACTCAAGCTTCTTTTGATAGTAAAACCTCAATTATAATAATTAACATTTCACATTTTCAGAGCACATTGCAAACAATAAATAATTTTAGCAATGAAGCAGATAGGCTTTACTATTCATATTTTGTTATAGATCAGAAAACTGGAACAAATTATGATTTAGAAATTGATTTTTGAAGTTTTTTGGCATATGAAGTTTGAGATGGGAATCAAGAGGATTTTAAAAGTGCGAAGATGTTTAACTCCCATAAAATAAAAAGCCAAAAGCAATTCATCCCCTTGTTTGGATCTTCAAACTAGCATTCATAGACAATGAACTTGTCCAAAGAAAATGCTGACTGGACAGAGAATGGTGCACAAAATTGACAAGAGATACTGGTTAGAAACTGTCTTTTAGAATTTAGCTACTTCTGCACAGACAAACACAGCAGTTGCTATATCATCATAATGTTTGAGAAAAAAAATTGTCATGTTTCCATTGTATTTCAAGTGTGTATCTCACAACCCGCCAAGGCTGCTCGCAGTCATGTTTGTTGCATTTGTGTATTTGTATGCGGATAGAATGCATTAGGAAGTGCACCAAAAGCTTAGCCACCAGCCTCAAAGATCTCCAAAGAGCCACTTCTTGGAAATAATTGTTGGTCCACATCTGCAACAGCTAACCTTAATGCTGTGCTAGGTGCAGGAGGCTCTCTGCTCCATGCCGCTGCTTTGAGAACACAATGAAAAGATTAGGCTGTTCAACCTACTATAAAAGCAAATACTGTTAAGCAAATGACCTTTATGTACTCTCTCAAAAAATATTCCCAAATTTATAGAGAAGCATATAATGTAATTATTAACATGTGATCTCCTTTGTAGCACGAGTACGTAGCTTGAATACGTCGTATAACTGAAAAGACTTTCCAACAGCACAGTGGTAAACTAAAAACTGAAACTTGCAGCCGGGCAAACAATAGAAACACGCTTTAAAATAGAAGGGGAAGGTTACGGTCAGCCAATATAATTAAAAACCCACTATTTTACTGCTACTGAACGAAACGCGATGTGTGCAGACAGATGTTGCAAACATACTGCATGCCATTTTACACATTCTCTGCAGTAAATGAGGCTTCATAGTTTGAAGTATTTACAATGGAAACAAAATGAAAAAAATTGCTCAAGAAATACCATTTACATTTCCTGTGTATAATTATCACCAGATTTAATGGCACAGTCCCTTCGCACAGTATTCCTTCAGTTCCTTAAAACAAAGCCTAATTCTCAGATGCTTTGCACGTGTTCAAAATGAGAACGTTTTACAGTCTTGCACCTAGGGGTCTGGCCTCATCTACTTCTCTCCTTCTGCACCAACCAGGTGGCACAGAGGAGTGAAAAAACATCTCACCAGCAGGTGATACTCTTAGTGTGATAAATTCCCTGGCAGTTGGAGAGCTGGTAAAGCTGTTAACTACCCTTTCTTTCCTACATCTTCCTGCTTTCCCTGTGGTTAAGAAGGCACAGACTAGCCAGAAAGAACAAGCTCACTCTTTCTACACACCCTGCTTTACTCAGCAAGTAAATGGGCCCATTTCCCAGCAAACAGAGATTAATGCCTCTCACTGTAAGTGCATACTTATGCATTTTACACAATTCAGAACTTGAAAAAAGCTCCAAATGTACTTTAGAAATGGTAGAATTTGGTCTCTGCTTATCTCACATCATGATATACTAATCAATGAGGTGGCCTTCATTAACATTCTGATGCTTGAGGATAACAGCAGGCACCAAGGCAACTATTTCCAGCACCATTAATTCTTTTGAATATTTTTACAGAGACCCTGAAAGGATGCTCCTTGGCTTTGTCCATCATGGCTCTTTCGGATTCAGTGCTCCAGCTAAATAGTGCCAAACCTACTCAAAATGTGTGCCAAGGGGGTTTCCGTTGTTTTGCAAGTATTACAACTTCTGAACTCAACTGTCAGTGCCCTACCTTGGTTATGGCCCAAGTTTCAGTCCTCTGCTCATATCAGGAACACCCAGGGGTTTTTTGTTTTTTATTAACATTTAACTGTTTTTATAACTGGTCTTTGTATTGAAATCATGGCAAATTTTGAATGTGTACAGACCACTACGTAACAGCAAAGTGGTGGGTGAAACTTGCTTCTCTGAAGATCTTAATTTGCTTCAGTTGAGAAAGAAAAGGAAATATCACCCAAAATACCTTACAGAACTCCAAATTGTCATTCTCACCAAATATTATCATCTTCTGCTAACTCCTTTTAGTAAAAATGATCAATAGAAAAAAACACTGACTTTCTATTCCACAATGCAGACAGCCACAGATATGTCCTTATTAAATAATACGGTAAGTCCTAGGCAAGTAAAGCCTAAGTCCATAACAAGAGAATTTCCTTTAAAATCATGATCTATCAAAGGTTTATTCCTGAAAGAAATCTATTCCTGAAAGAACTCTTCAGAATCAACACACAGAATAACCAAAAGACCAGAGCCTTAAATACAGCTTTTACAGCCATTTTACCCTCCTTCTGACACATTTGCTAAACAACATTTCATCCTATATTCTTTAGGAGGTACAATATCAATCCTTCCCAGACTGCCAATTCATCTTTCCAAAAATTTTAGAGAAGACACGTAGTTATATTTATCTCTAAATCAAGATCCAGTTTTCTAGTTATAGTAACCAGTTTTGGTTCAGTTCATGCAATTTTAGATGGTTCAAACTTACACAGAAGAGCATTGGGGGCTGCAGAGAATCAAGTGCTTACCTGGTGTGTACAGATGAGCACTGACATAACATGTTTTGTAACAGGAGGACAGATTAAGACGCTAAGACAAGGTAAATAAGAAACAGCTTGTTATCTGCAACTGAAATAAAGGTTTGTAGATTTCAAGTGGTACTGAACACAATAAAATTTTAGGGTATGTATATAAATTTAACATCCGCTATAAACAAGATATTTTCAAGAGAAAAGTAATTTTATTCCTTTTTTTAGATATTCTCAAAAGTCATGCGTTTGTACGTTTGCCTAAATTTAATATTTGAAGTATAAGGATGTGATTGATTTTACACATTAAAAGTTACTGATCATGACCTGTATGAGTTGACATTTTACAATAAAATCCTAAAATTGCTTATCAAGCTTTTAAGTTCTCTTGTCTTATTTAAAAGTAGGTTGTCAACTTTGGTAGCACTTAATGATTCTCATCATGGATATGAATGGAAACTTGGGCTAACACCTGAAGCTGAGTCTTTCCCATGTTGTCAAATGTCATTTGCTGTGCAAATAAGGCCTGTCAGAAACCATTAACTACATTTGTGTACTTTTCAGTCTCATAAGTTTTCTCTTCTCTCAATAACGTTGGGCAGGAGTCTTTTAACTGTCCACTTGCATGGCTCTTTCAGTGTTCAATGACACACATATCATGACAGACCTCTAGCTTTATTCTCATTACAGTTTTCACATATTTCCATGTTCTCTTTGGGTATCTTTAGATAAAAAAGTTGTTGAACACCAGCCATTAACACTTCTTACATATTGATTCAATACAGTATCTAGCATTTTTCAAAGGTGTTTGCTTCTGGAAGAAATGAGACTTGAGTGTATACCTTTGATGGTTTTACATCTTCACATACACATGTTAAAATGAAAATAAAATCTGAGCTATAAATCTCAAGATTTGATCTGTAAACAGTAGATTTTCAAAAGCCTTATTTTTTTTAAGATGATGAAAGATGTAACTTCCATCCTTCCAAATTATATTATTTTCCTTCCAAAACACTCCTACTTGTTTGAATGCTACCACCAAAATATGCAAACTGCTTCACTATTATTATTCCTCTGATTTCTGAAGCAACATGGGTTGCAAACTGACAGAGCTCTGACTGGGCGCTCTGAGCTAATTGCTACTTCCACTTTCTTGGGATGTCAGGTTGAACTTTCTGATGTAGTTAAGGAAAGAAGTCCTTTGCTTCCCTTTAGCCACCCTTCCACTCCCTGAAGACAGCGCTAAGGACTTGTACAAACCCCAAGGGGTCTCTCTCTGTCCTTGGCTTCTGTGGGGAAATCCCTATTTTCAAATCGATGCTCAAATGCCCTGGCACGGGACTCAGTGGAGAAGAAGGAGACAGAAGAGGAAGGCCTCTTTCCCCTATTCTGTTCCATCTTGATCCAAAATGAGGTGGTCCACACGTGCATTCTTTTCCTCACAGTATGTCAGCGTACGTCCACTCTGCTTACCTACTAGTTATCTTTAGAAGAGCTCTAACATTATCCATAACTAGACATTCTAGTGGGCTGCAAATGAACCTTGTGATGCCTCTCTTGTATCCAGCTACTTTTTTCCCCCTGTAATGAAGCCAAGAGCAATGCCAGGTAGAAGAAGAAAGAGAATACAGGTGTTCTGTTGCTAGTAGCAAAGGTTATTCAGCAGAAAACCCTTGTACCTGCAACAGGACTCTCCAGGCACAGGCCTGCAGAGATCTCTTTGAACATGAGAAGTCACTACCTGCTTTCCAGTCAGACTTCCCTTGTGGTGGGTGTCTTTCAAACAGCAACACAGCAGAGAAAATGTATTTAAACTTCTAACTGTAAAGCTTCAAAGAATTGCCAGGAAGTGTCAGAAGCGCATGCAGTTTCTGAGCTGGTTTTAGTTTGCTTCTGCTCAGAAGGGCAAAGAACTATGAATTGGTTTCTTACTCTAGTGTCTGTTCTGCTGGTAGAGTGGGAACAGAAGTGATACGTTTCATGTAGTTTTCTCAACTTCAAGTTTGCGAGGTTGTATCCCTCTGAATTAGCCAAAAATAATCCCAGTGAATTGACTTAAAGCCTCAGCACGATCTCTCATGAACCCGAAAGGTGTGCTTACTGCCCTTAATCTTTTATGAACCTAGGACAGAATATCAGAGCAGGATGTCTCGAATTCTTCCTGGGCTATTTCCTGTAAAATAAGAAACATTCTCTTTCGGTACTTGCACCTTATCACCTTGAAAAGAGCACTTACTAGTCATAAAGTTTTACGGTTTCTTCTTTTTTTTTTTTTTTCTTTCACAGAGGGACACTAATTTTTACTCTCTATGTGCAAATTCTTCATCTGATAAAGCGTGGGTAATGCAAGACTCTACTGGAAAGGGATAATCTATTGAGAATTTGTGAAATGTGGCAGCTATAGTTTCTTCTCAGGCGTGTAGGGGATTATCATCTCTATTTCTATTAGACAATCTGTGGTTTTACACAAAGCTTCAGCACAATGAAAGTGCCTGTCTGGGTGCTAATTTATGGAAAGTGCCAACTGGCACTCAGGAACTTCCTCCTACTTGTCTTTCCTAATTCCAGACTTGTGAGACTCAACATTTTGGATTATGTGAATGGACATATAAAGATACATCAGATTGCAAAAGAGGTATTTATTATTCAGACTGTGCATGCTGGTAGGAAGCAGGCTGGGCATGTTGCCTAACAGTGGTGAGAGAAAAGAAGAAGATGAGCAAAGGAAATTTCTGGTGGAATTCATAGGGAAAATGCCCTGTATCATTTGTATTTATCTAGCACTTCTCATCCAAGAATACCAGAGCCTTCAGTCTTTGATGGAAAGAGAAAAAAACTTCAAGACCTTACTGCTACAAACCTTTAGCTAAAGAAGAATTAAGCCCATGAGTGTTAGCAGTAACAGGGCCTAAATTTGCAAACGATCAAAGGGAAATGATCAAAGCAAATGAGCAATATCTCAAGCAGGTTGGTACAGTGCCTTCCCGCACATCTCTCTAAATTATTATTAAACAACTTCTTTGCAATCTGGAAGGTATATTTCCCATGGAAAATATATACTCTGAGAAAAGTACATTTTGACAAAATATAGCAAAAACCTGTGTTTGGTTTAAGGAACTGCAACAAACAGCTCGTATACTTAAAAATGCAGTCCTAAAAATCAGAAAAGAATTATAACTCAGTAAAGCTTGTCAGAATACTTGAAATATATTAGCTGAGCCTTGTTATGGTCCTGGTGAGATTGGTAATGAACACTTTTTCCTTTTTTATTATGATTTCTGAAAGTCACAGTCCATTTCCAGTTACACTCCCCAAGCCTGATTAATACCTTCCTTCAGAGAACAAAATAATCAGAGGCTGGTTAAATTTCGCTAGGATAAAGTTGATTTAACATGCTATTGACAGTGCCAATAAATGCTGACTTGACAACAAAACATGTCCTGACAACAAAAAAAACCATCTAATCATATAACAAGAGGAAGACGAGAAAAAAGTCCCTACAAATAGGGTTAATTGCATTAAATATTTAAACAAACAGTTCTTTTAAAATGTTAGACAATTACAAAAGGATCTCTTGGGTCTACTTATAATTTAAGGGGGACATTTTCATTTAAGCATAAAAATCTTTATTTGAAAATGCAAAGTAGTAATCCAAATCAAATGTGTGAAGGGGCTGATTAGTGCACACCTTAAGTACATTAAGGGCTCTCTGCATCAACAGCACCTTGTGTATGCAGCCAACGTATATTTTAATCAGAATTATTGCACAGTTTGTCATCTTCTTCCTTAATCAGATCCTTCCCTCTTGAGGGTTATCACTCTTTGCTCATCTTTATTGTCATTAAAACATGTGCTTTTTAATGCCAAGTAATTAGTAAAAATTACAGTAAAAGGGTTCTTCTGTGGTTTCAACTGAGAACTGCATAACCTTTGTAGGAACATAGTTAAAATTTTAGTCTCTTCCAGTCTATACTATGAATGTAAAGCTTCCTTGAAGTCTGTAACCATAAAAGAACAGAGCTGCTTTAATAACATGACTTACAACTTTTTTGCAGTCTTGTGAATCTGTGTTAACTTCTGAGGTGGTAGGACAGAGATCTGAGCCTCCAAGTAATACATAAAACAATAGCGCTAAATTCCCAGTTCCCTTGACTAGGAGAGTATCCTAATTCTCAACAAGGACTTTATTTATGGAGATCGAAAAGATTTCTCATCAGATTTGGGAAGAGTAGTAAGGAGGAGGAAGACATTTTTACACTTGATAACGAGATATATACTAGAAGAAGAATAACTGTCAGAAATGGTAAATGCATTCATAGGTTTAAAAATAGAACCGAAGATATATTCTTATTGTTAAATCAATATTAGAATTCTGTTGTAAAGACATTCATTTATATATTGAACATGCTTTTTCTGAACTATGACATTTGCATCTTATGATTCTAACCTTGCGGTTTTCCTCTTGCCATGTAAGCTCAGTGGACTCTGCAATGAAAAGATTCATCAACATGACAACTATGGCAGAGTCAAAGTGCAAATCATGTTAACTAATGAATGTCTATTTCAGGTATAAATGTAAGCTTGCATACATTTATATATTTATGTGTATACATATACACACAAAAAACCGCCAGGGAATAGATATGTGCATTCTCCTAAAATCAAATCACTTTAATGTCAGAGAGTAGGTAAAGAAGAATGCCTGCTTAAATGCATATAAAACTAATTTAATTTTATCTATTTTGTTTTCTTGAAAAGAGGGGATTGAATGTGAACCACTAGCAGAGTCTCAGCATCAAATATGACAATGCAATATATTTAATTTTGTTACAGTATAAAATAAGTTTAAGAACTATAATAATAAAACAATAGTTTAAGAACTCCACTAGCAAAGGTAAGTAACATATTTTAAATGAGAAGTATTCTAATCTACTCTACATTTTGTATTTTTATCTGTGTTGGGTTTGTGTCTGGCAGGGTTTTGCCAGTGGGCGAGGGAGCTGCTGGAGGAGATTGTGGAGGACTGTCTCCCACGGGAGGGACACGACACGTTGCCGCAGGGGAGGACTGTAAGACATGTTTTCCCTGAGGAGGAAAGAGTGGCAGAAGCAGCATGTTGCGGACTGGGACTAACTGCGACCCCCGTCCTCTGCCCCTCCCTGCACGCCAGGCAGGGAGGAAGTAGCAAAGCTGGGCCTGGGTGGGGTAAGAGGTATTTAAGATCCTCTTATTTCTCTCACTGTCCTACTCTGGTTTGATTGGTGATTTGGTAGTGGTTTCGTTGTTTAAATTAAATTGATTTTGTTTCTCCAAGTAGAGCTTGTTCTTTGCCCATGACCATAACTGGTGAATGAGCCCTCCCCGTCCTTTGTCCGGACCCCTAAGCCTTCTGTTGTATTTTTTCACTACGGAGTGAGAGAGTGACTGTGTGGTGCTTGGTTGCCAGCTGGGTTTAAACCACAACAGTATCAGATGTATATAAACAGGCTGTAATGTATTGAAATTTGTTTTCATCTGCTAATGCATTGCATGTAAATCTTGTATGCTAAACAGAAGTTCCCTGAAGGAAACGGTGTAGTAGTTCTTCATCATTCTAAATGCACACTCTGTTTCAAAAAAACTTCACTTTCTAAGATACCAAACTTTAAAATCATAGTAATTAAATACGTTTATGGATATCAAATTACCTGCAGTAAGGTGGCTCTTGTTCTAGTAAAAAAAAAAAACAAAAAACAAAAAAAAAACCAAAGGATGAATTAACTGAGTTTTAAAAGGATTACTTGTGCTAGTGAAGCTACAGGTAGAGGTTTTAAACGGGAGGAACCCAGAACATAACCTGGATGTCAAGTTTTTTTAAAAAGTCTTGCTTTTTAAATGTTAATGTGGTCTTAATAGGTGCAGCATGATGCCTGCAGATGTTGTGTTAACCATAAAACTCCAAATGAATGGTATCTTAATAGAAGGGAATGTAATTCCTCACACTCTTTCTTCACCCTAAACCAAGCAAAAATGGCTTCTGTTGTAATCCTAATTCCATTTTCATTTGGAAGCTGGGTCCTGTATCCACCATTAATCTCTCCATTAATCACTGAATCCTTAGCATTCATCATTTATACTAGACACGTGTTAATTAGGAGCCTAGCCATTTTACCATCTCACTTCATTCAAAAGAAGACAGTGAGGAGTACTATTAATCCCAAGTAATTACTGTTCTTCTGCACTGACCACTGAAGAAGTATAAGGCAACTACTCTCTTAATTTGTACATATCAGTTAAATTTCCAGTATTAGGTGGGATGAATTTGAGCCTGACTCATTCAGTTTAAGAAAGTGTGGAGTTTGCCCCTACCTGTGATCAGTACCAGGAATAAACAGTTTAGGGGAACAGATTTCCTGCTGCACCTTTCTGAGAGGGACATTTGCATGAAACAAATAAACAAACAAACAAGCAAAAGCCCTTTTAGTACTCTTAACAGTGACAAAACAGGGATAGGTGCAAACCGTTTGCACTGTCTGCACACAGAATGGAAATCTTCAGTGCATTAGTAGTGAATAGCATTTCTCACCTGTGCCTCAGCTAGAATCAAGCAGCATTCTGAGGCTAACTGAGGAAAGGGGTAGCATTGAAGCACTGACATATCCAAACACTTGATTCAGAAATACAAACTGAAAGTTAATAGTCTCTTTAAAATTAAAGGCTCTTTCTGCCTTCAGTGTATACTTATGACTTTTTGGTGACTATAAATAAATAAGACTCACTTGCATTAGAAGTGAAAAATCAAATAACGTCATTGAGATAAACGGAGACACAATTTAAGTGGCTCCTTTTGTGCATTTAGTGTTAGAATGTGTTTAGAAAGCAAAGAGTCAGTGGTCAACTAGAATGCTGGGTTTCTAATAGTGTAGCTCTTCTAAAGTTTGTAGATTTTTTTCTTTGATGAATTATTCATGAATTTATAGAACCAGTGACTACACTGTGATATGAATTCCAACAATTTGTGTGGCTCAGCTAGTCCTTTCATATAAAAAAATATTTTCATCTTTAATCATATTTACCTCTGAATGTCATTGCTTTTATCTTTACCACTATTTCAGAAGGCTATTTTAATGTTCTTTCAGCTAGGAGAAAAAAAGAAAAACAAACAAAAAAACAAAACAATGGGTGAGTGGGGTGGGGTGGGTAATATTGCTTTATCTTTGGGAGCCTAAGCCACTCCTCTAAGTGGATACAACTCCTACTAACTTCAGTGACAGCTGCAGCTACTTACACCTGGGCTGATGTGGGCAGGTCAGGCAGGGCTAACAGCACTAGCTGATATTAAATTTCCCTGACATTTCTGATTATAAAGATTTTGTGTTGAATTTCTTATACTCGGACAACTCAGACATCAGTATTTTTCTACATTTAGAACCTGCTAAGGGTTCAGCTTTCAGCTCTGGGCTTAGCTCTACACCTTTGCAACTTAATTACCCTGGTTTTCCAGGACCTTGATTTGGCGTTAGGACTTCTGTCATGGATTTCAGTATTCGCTTACCACCACCCATGTAACTGTGTTGTTTTATAGCATGCATGGATCAAGACTGGTAGAGGGTAGTCTAAAACTGCTATTAGTGGAATTTAACCCTCTTTTTAAAAAGGGTAGAATGAAGCAGAGTAAACCACACCTTCTAAATGTTTCTTCAGCTGCACTGGTGATTTGTATGAGCACAGGTGGAGTCAGCAGCTGCAGGCTCCAGGACAAAGAAGATCATAGAATAACAAGGATCACAAAGGGGTGATGATTAGATGTGGAGTATGGTGGTTAGAAAAATAAGACAGAAAAAGCAAAATGATTTTGCTAATGAAACAGCAATTTGTTGAGTCTGCGGTGATTCACTGCAGATATCTCAGATTTGACAAATTTTTGCCTATTCCAAAGCAAAATAGTCACGTGATTTACACCTAGTTTTCCATTAGAAGCCCCCTGGGCCAAGGACTCCTCTACAATATATGGCCATGGGAAAGACCTATGAAGAAAAGCTAGTGCCTCCAGAGAACATTTGGCTGAAACTCTCAGGACCCTGTCAAATACTAGAGTTTCAGCCAAATGTTCTCTGATAAACTGCCATTCCTAGCAGAGATGGGTCTGGGGAATGTAGCTCCTTCCAGACATGTCCTGCTGGGTGTTTCTGATAAAGATACTTACACTTCAGCAAACGAAAAAGGCTTGATTAACTTTGAATATGAAGAAATTCACAAAAGTGGGAGCTCATCAAACTGGATATGATTTTTCCTGTATCAGTTCAGCTCATGAAAGAAAGAAAACATCTACTCAAGATTCAAGAGAATTGTTTTAATCACTTTGGAGTGGCTAGAATATACACTACACTTCATTGAAATATTAGTTTGTTGACCTTCAGTCTTCTGTCTTTGAAGATTTTATAAAATCTGCAATTATCATCCTCAAATACATTCTATATCATACCTTATTGCATAAATGAACAGCTTGCTTTCATTTAAGCATAAGTGGGCATGGGAGTTTCAAAGATGACACAAAACCAAGATGTATATTTCAAAATAAACCATGAAAAATAGGCTACTGAAAGCAGCAGCAGACATGATAAAATGGGTAAAACCAAATATTCTTGCGCAGAGAACACAGATGTTCAAGGCTTAGAAAAGAGAAAAGATGCACATTGAGTCTAATCTACACACATCAGACAAATGAAAAATATGTGATTCTTCCTCTGAGAGGTATCTGTCATTATTATTTAGAAATGCTTTTAGAGAAGTTTCGGACATACTAAGTGCTTTCATTGATAAGATACTCAAAAGTTTAGACAAAATCATTCATTTACCTGTTTTTTATGAATAGCCTTGTAGAATGCATTTTCTCCCATATCTTTCCTATTTTTCTTAGCCTCAGTCAAAATAGCTCAAACTGGTATCCTAGGCAGTTCACACTTGAAAACATAAACCTCTTTTGTGCATACAAAAAAGGGAGGGATTTCTTTCTCCACTTGCATAGAAATGGTGTACTAAGCAGGAATTAAAGCAATAACCTTCATTTAAAAAATGCATTATTTGCACTGTTCGATCATAGAGTAGAATTTAAGTGTCTTGGTCCAGAAACATGGATGTTACCCATATAGGTATATGGAGAAGTGATATTTTGTAAGCTTTGCAGAAATGAGAGTTCTGTTTCTGAGTTGGAGGAGTAGCTGAATCTATTTCATAAACAAAATACAGTAAAAATCTCTCTTCCATCTTCTATTTCATTAAAATTTACACTCATGGAAATAAAAAATTTTCTCAGAAATGTTTTCCTTCATTTCTTTTGGCTGAAATGGGTTCACTGAGATTATGCATATCACGAAAAGTATTCATGTAAGATGGTATCTGTGGAGTCAGTAATTCAAAGTGCTGAGTACTCCTGATGTCTACTAGAGTCAACAAGTGTTAAGGCTTAAAAATTAGCTGTAAATGTAATATAAAAATTGACCCTTGTATGGAATTTTTTTCCAACAACTAAAACCACTTTTCTGCATTTGAGGGAATGAAGAGGCAAGGGAGAAACATCTTTAGATGCTGTTAATAAGCAATGAGTGTAAAAGATCAAACAGTGCCCTATAGGGCAATGAAAGGGGTCTGGTTTTTGAGGCTGAAGTAAAATCTTGAGAAAAAGCACTGCTAGTTTCCTTCTTCAGTCACAGTAAATATTTATCAGTTATCATTTTCTAGTTTTCTGTAACAATTTTCTCAAGCTGTGTTTTTTCTAATTAACAGAGGAATGTTTAGTCAGATAATACTAAGTTTACATTCCTATTTTTATAGAGTCATAGAATCATCGAATCGTTTTGGTGGAAGAGACCTTCAATGTCAAGTCCAACCATTAATCTAACACTGCCAAGTCCACCACTAAACAATGGCCCTCAGCACCACATCTATACGACTTTTAAACACCTCCAGGGATGGTGACTCCACCACTTCCCTGGGCAGCCTGTTCCAATGCTTGACAACCCTGTCGGTGAAGAAATTTTTCCTAATGCCCAATCTAAACCTTCCCTGGCGCAATTTGAGGCAGTTTCCTCTAGTCCTGTCACTTGTTGCTTGTGAGAAGAGACCGACACCCACCTCACTACAACCTCCTTTCAGGTAGTTGTAGAGAGTGATAAGGTCTCCCCTCAGCCTCCTTTTCTCCAGGCTAAACAACCTCAGTTCCCTTAGTTGCTCCTTATAAGACTTGTTCTCTAGACACTTCACCAGCTTCATTTCTCTTTTCTCTTGGGCTTTACTAAAGATCAAAGAGGGTTTTTTAACTAAGAGACCTTTGGATTATTTTCTGTGCTTTACGAAGCCATGGTCAATTCAGAAGACTGGACCAAGTGGAACAAAGAGTTGCACCTGTGCACAGGAGGACAAGGAGACACTAACCTTCAAGAAACAACACTAGAGCTCTGTATTAAGTTCCCAGGCCTGCCACAAATTCTGCAAACATCAGCAAGCCACTTATTCTCTAGGTCCCAGATTTTCCTCCATAAAATGGAGATATTGCACCTTTCCCCCTACCGTCTACCTCTCTTGCTTAGTGTGGTCACAAGCTTTTTATAGAATAGGCTGTGAAATGGCATGGTTCTTAACCAGATCAGTTCTTAACCAGATTGGTTCTTAACCAATGAAAAAAGTTCATCCAGGATAGGAAACAACTTAGATAGAGAACCTGTGGATGAACCAAGCTTTTACTAAATTAATATTGCTATTTATCTATACACATTGGTTATTGATTGTAAATATACTACTTGTTTGCAGGCTAAGGCCAGAGGGCTGTTGTTTCCTTTTCAGTCACCTTTATGGAAAAGGACGGCAGGAGTATATTATTATATTATATGCTAATAGGATTTAATCCTAGCCCCACTGAAGCAGAACCCCCACTGACTTCCGTGCTGCTAAGATTTTACCCAGTGTGAAAATTTCTTCTCTGAATCTTTCTATTTTGACTCAAGCTTCCAAAATAGCTTTGAAAAACAACTGCAAATACCTTCATACGCAAGAATTAACATCTGCATAGAAACTGATTCATAGCACTCTCTATGTAACAAAAATGTAGCATGAGTATGCACTTATTTTCCAAGGGTGATCAACTAGAATGAAATGCAAATTACTTGTTAGCCAAAGGAAAGTAACGTGCTATCATTACGGTCAGTACAGAAATCCCACTACAAATAAGCAATAAATAATGTCAGGAAATGTCAGTTTCAGAGGGGATGTCACCATGGAAAATAAGCTTATGAAGTGCTGAAATACAAGTGGTATTGCTTCTAATTCTGAACTTTGATAGTACAAATCAAGCCAGTTTAGAGTTGGATTTCACAAGAGACAGAGGGAGTGTACCTTAAGATAGGAAATTCAAATAAATCATCCCTTCAACATAAAATATTGAAGATGCAAATTGATGTGTGAGGATTTAAGGATTTAAGAATTTTAAGGGTTGAAGATTTAAAGACAAATACAGTACACATGCTCACTGATGATATACAAGTTCATTTAAATTCTTCTGATGTTAGGGTCACTGAACTACTAGAGTGTAGCATACTGGTTCATCTGAAGTAAAACCTAAGATTTTGCTTGTATTCTGAAAAAACCACAAATCTATTTTGGAAAATCAGACTTGTTTCACTTCTTTTTATATTGGTAACAAGAATATTGCTAGTGGGGTTCCTTTCAGGCCCAGAACAATGCCTGGTTATGTCAGTGGGAACATTTCTGGTGTGCTGCGGATTAGACCCTCAGAGGGCATTGCAAATGGCACTGTTCCTGGTCAGACTTTTCATTTAGCAAGTCCCAAACACAATGCTTACACCGTTGTACACTGCAGGGAAACTTCAGAACAGGTAGATTTATGGGAAGTCATGGTGACAGCTAGATAAATTTAGTGAGTTCAGCATGTGGCAAGATTATTTTATCAAAGAAACTACAAGAAAAGAAAAATAAAGGTTTTCTGCAAAGAGATACTACTTATATTTTAAGAATCACATGACAAAAAACTATTCTATAATACAGAACTCCTTCCCACAGAAGAGAAAGGTAATGTTACTACGGGAATGATACAACCAAGCTACATTTAAATAGTACACCTATTCAGCCATTGTTAACCATTAATGGTATTACTAGGAATTTCATGTTTAAAAATGCTTTATTACAGCAGGCGCATCACTTTGTTTTCATGTGGTTTGCTTCTTATTTTGGCTTCAGACTGTGAATTTCCTATTTTGTCAATTTGTAATAAATCATGGAGACTAGTTTAATTTTCGCCAGGACACTTATTGTTGTGACTAGGTTTTTTGTTATTATTATTGGAAAAATATTTATTCTTAGATAAACCTTTTTATGTAAACACTGTTTCTTTCCAAAATTGCTCATTCATTAGGTTTTTTTAAAATACATTACATAATTATAATATATAATTTTTATATGTGGGGATTATAGCTGATCACATTTGAACACTTACTTTTTTTTGAAAATATAAATATTTAGTTTCTAGGAAGGACTAAACACCTGAGAAGTTTGAAATGGTAAAACTAAGGTTCTTCTGAATTGTAATCTAACAGTCAAAAGTGGGTAATTACTGAAGGACAAAGGCCATTAAAAGTCACTTCTATGCCTGACAAACAATGACTGCTGAATATTCACTAGTTTAAGGTTTCATTTCTAAAAGAAGATGCCTTTACACATATGAGGGTCTACACAAAATGAGGGTTTAACAGATTTGTGATGGTGGTCTCAAGCGAGCTAAAAAGAAATAAACACAAGGTGTTTTTATAGCTAATTCAACTGATCCACTAGTGAAATATGAAGTAATCCATGTTTTTTAATGTTGGAGGTATGCCTGTAACAGTGTAAATACATACTTATTTTCCAAAATGGTTTATTAAAAGTAAACAAAATATTCTGACTATAAAGTTGCAGGTTAAATATCTTACCCATAGGAGAAATAATCTCTTGAATTGTATGTTTCAGCACTTTCACCTTCCAATAATCCCAGCAGAATTTCAAGATCTATGTTTTCAACAAAGTATTAAAAATTCCCAAAGACTATGAAAGAAGATTTATGCATATGCCTTTTCCAAACAAATTGAGATTGGTATTTTAATAAATATTCTTCTCAAGAAGATACAGCAAATCTCCAGTTTTCATAATTGGTATTTTTCATAATTTACAGGCAAAGAGGCATAATGTTTTATATTACTATGTTAACACACTATCAAGGTTGAAAGTTGAAAGTTAAAATTAACTGTTCTTAACTAACTAGGTAATAAGTTCACTATACCATATATTGAGGAGTAGGCTATTGCACTTAAATTTGACTCTGAAACACAACACTTAGAAGTAAGTACATTAAGTTAAACAAAGCAGTCTTTGTATCAATTACTAACGGGTTTATATTGCAAAAGTTGGTGTTGCACTTCCAGTCTGAATCCCCACACTTTCAGTACAGACTTAATGCACTTTTAAAATCATTAGTCTTGACGTGACCTTCACCCACCCTGTATTTTCTGCTCTGGTTATTCCCAAGTTCAGCTGGCCCTGTAGTTTTCTTTATAGACTCTCTGAATGTGAATCAGTTGTCTAAACCTAGGCATGTAGTTCTGTGTAAGATGGCCCAGGGCATCTGACCTGTCTATCTGCTCTTCCAAAAAAAAGAATGGGCCTCCTGTAGGCCATAGACATCTGTCAGCTAGCCCTGTGTGGAAGTTTTGGAAACCCTAGGGTGTCCCACATGGCAGTCAGTACACACCTGCCTTCAGAAAAGTGAAATGAGCTCTCTCTGTCCTCTCTTATGTCCTACCTTGAACTGGCTTTGGAGTACTGTAATCCATTAGGTTTGACTTTGGTGTAAAATTAATATCTAACTTCATACATGTACATATACTTGTGAATTGGTGTTTAAATTTTCAGTGTAGTCACTTAGTGAGGCCAGTGATGCCTGCTGAGTGATGCTACATAGTTCGTATGTCTAGTGCCATTTGAAAGAGCTCTGTAGTTTCTGTATGTAAATGAAAGCTATAACATAATCCCAAAGGAGACACATATGATGTAGAAGGAGCAGATGGCTACCAGGCAAGATGTCATAGGCTGCATAAAATGGCACTACAGGTTTCTGTTCAAGCAAATGAATCCTAAATCAAATGAACACACAGCTCTGTGAATACCTGTCAATAGCTACCTAACTTCTTCGGAGCAGAATTTCATTTCCTATACCTAACTGACGCCCATGTAAGGTATCTAATGAGCTGAGATGCTCAGAGTAGAAGAGGGCTTTCTTCTGTCTTGCATTTAGACATATCTTTTCATGTTCCTTGAAGTAGATATTTTGGACCCATTGATTATGATAGAAAGCTTTGGTCAGTACATACAAATGGGTTGCTATTTTGTATCTTCTTTGATACAAAACAGGAAGGGGTTAAGGGCACACTTCCCAGTTTATTTCAGTGCAGAGTTGCGATCTGAGAAGTTCTGCAGCAGGATCTGATGACAAGAAAACGTTCCAAGCAGTACTTCCAAGCTTTCACATTCAAGGAATAAACAAAAAGGTGACTTAAAGGAGTCCTGAATCCTTACTGGATATCCCAAGTTTGACAGACTCTTTCAACACAGATATTCCAAAACAACAAAAAATCTATGCTGGATTGTTTATCTGTGCTGACTTGTTTATTGTTCCTCAGGCATTTTAGTAAATCAATCAATCAGTCTATCTATCTATCTATCTATCTATCTATCTATCTATCTATCTATCTATCTATCTTTTGCAAGATTATCAAGATAAACATGTATTGGGATATAACTGCCTATTTCTTTAGTCATATCAAGATGTCCATGTGGATAAAAGAGTTCTATTTTCCCTGCAACGTTGATATCTAAAAGGCCCTCAAATTCTCCTAACTTTTCATACCTCGAGGAGCAGAGGATGGGGGTGAAGGAAATCTGGTTTAAGCAAACCTGAAGAATTCTAAAATCCTTGATTCAATGTATAATTGTTCTTGTTCAATACATGGTACAAATACAGGCTTTCCTTTTCACTGATGAGTTTTTAAACAGGTGCTGATTACTTTGTAAGTGATATCTTCCCCAGTTTTACTGCTTAACCCAGGTATTTGACTTGACAGGTCATTCACATTCAGACTCTCTCAAAAGAACGTAAACCTAGAACTGAGTGGTAAATTTATATGGATAAGTACATTTGCAGTCAAATGAAGACTCATTCTTTAAGTATATTCAGCAAGCAGTATGAGCCAAATATTATGACTGCATTCAGTCTTTAATGAGGCAAAACTACAGATCAGTTGAAAGAAGGCGCTACTAAGCAGGTTTTCTTATTTAATGAACATGAAGAGTGTCTTCTGTCCACAGGGCAGGCATTGCAGGGTAGGATTTGAATGACCATTTCCCCAAAAGTTCTTTGTAGCCCTAAAAGTGAATTTTCATGGTTAATGTGTATTGACAATATCAGTGCTGCTCAGCAAGGCTTTTGACCTTCTGTTGCAGTAACAGAAAAAGAATTATGGCAAGGCTACTAAATTCATTCATTTACTACGTCTGCAGAACTACAGGACAGGTGAATGTGAGAAATAGACCGGGAAAGGCATGGCTTGTCAGCAAAGGTTACTTTTATCTATGCCGCTGTTCAGGCATCAGCAGAGCAGGACTGTGGTATATGACCAAAGCAGAGAAGTGACAGCAGCGTAAACCCTGATCACGAGCAATATGAAAATGTCTGAATGCCACAACATGCATCTTACAGAAGGTCAGGCTAGTGGTTATTTCCAGGCTGTGAACATAAAGCAGATGCTGCATGTAACATCCACCGTTACTATAGAGCAGAAAGGGATACAGTTCTTTGACTTGATTCTGTACCTGGTGCAAGGTAAATAGAAAATCTGATTTATTTCACCTGCTGAAGACAGAAAGATACAAGTTGACAACCTGGCTTATGCAGGAGATTTACATTATTCAAAAATTATAACAACACTATTTGCATTTTTCTCATTAAGGATATTCCTCATTGAGCTTCTGGACAGCTAAATAACAGTATCCAGGGATTTTAGTCTTTTAGGGACCAATTTATGAAACGACTTAACAGCTGTAATTTCACTGCCCTGCTGTTTACTTAATATTTGGTTTTGGTATTTTTATTATGCTACAACAGCTCAATGTTTATCAATTAGTGGACATATTTGCAGATAAACTGAATCTTTAATTAAATTAAACCTACTCAAATATTTAACTTTCTGTA
The DNA here is from genome assembly GCA_009769605.1 of Bucorvus abyssinicus. NCBI lineage: Eukaryota > Metazoa > Chordata > Aves > Bucerotiformes > Bucorvidae > Bucorvus > Bucorvus abyssinicus. The sequence goes on from CM020025.1 coordinate 25,502,641, forward strand.
GGAATTTATGTGATATAAATTTACCAGTTCAGTTATTAAATTCACATGTAACATTAAAAAATTGAATTTTCATGCTCTAACATACCAATTAAAACATCATTAAAAGTATAGAAAGAAACAGACCAATTTATAAAACCATTCAAAATTAATTTGGGGCAATGTAGTATTCCAGCTGTATAAGCAGTGTATGGCCAAAACCAGGGGGGTTATTCTCCCCTATGTTTTGCAAGACCAAAACTTACTGTCTTCCTTTATGTTACTTATATGTTTCACTTAGATGAGAACACAAAACTTCAGTGGAATTTATCAGATTCCATGACAGCTGTCAACTTTAATGGCAGCAGAAAACTGTTTTCCTGATCAGAAACTGTTTTCATTAGGTTCAAAGCATAAATGAAGAACTACTTTAGTCAATTTTTAATTCAAATTGAATGCTAAAGGGATTTATTAACAGACAGGTTTTCTAATTTGCTGTAATTTTTTTTGTTTCTACTAATGCAAATACTTGTTTGCATGTTTTATTCCTCCATCATATATGACTCATCTAAACCCTACAATAATTATTTCCTAACAATTAGCTTTTTATGTCTTATATTGGGTTTATTCTAATTAGTAGGATTAAGACTAGCATTAGATGTTCAATTGCTTAAAATATATCCATGCTGTTTAAGATTTCAGAACATGAAAACAAAAATAAGTACACAATGCTGTTTTGCATAATGTCTGCACGTGCCTCTGCGTGTGTCCCTAAGATAGCACTGCAAACAGTTTTACCTTTAATTGAGATTAGGCCCTTGATCTTGGCTGCCTTCTTGGAAGTGCCTTCCATCAGAGAAGAAGTTTGCAGGACCTGCATGATTAGGCATAAGCTAGGGTGTAAGGAAAAATAGAAACACTCCTACTAGAAATAGAGGAAAAACACATCCTCAGGCACATTCTTTTTATTTGGAATATTATGCAGCATTCAGAGGGTTTGTGTTCCATAGTTATTGAGTAGATTTTTTCATACGGAAAACAGCATACAGAACAAAATTAAGAACTTCTGCTTTTCATCTGGGAGGCACAGGAACATTTGTAGTTGAGCTGCAGTAGCTGGTGGTGGTAACTGGATTTTCATGGATATAAACGATGACTCACTAGGGTTGAGTTCATAAAGAAGTATAAGATTGATCTACTCAGTGGGCAAGCTAACAGCTCAATGAGGCAAGATCAGCTTAGACCACACAGGCTTCAGAAATCATGTAAACACAGGCAAATGGATTACGGTTGGCTCTAAAAAACAAAGAAAAATAGCTCATGCACACTGCAACTACGGCTTATTTTTAAAGATAAAAAATAACCAGCACAAGCTGTATTATTTTGTAGCAAACTGGAACAGAACAGTGGCAGAAATACATGAAGGAGGCTATTGTACAGAACAGCTTTCCTTTCAGATCTTTCCATTGATAATGTCAGAAGGTTCCACTTAGCTTTGTTTAACCAGATGTCAATGAACAAAAAAGCCCTTTTCCTGATCTGTTCTTCAGTGTAAAGCAATGAAATATTAATTAATACTACATTTAAATGGCTATTCAATTTAGAATAGTTCATTTTTTAAAGGCAGAAAAAGAAAAAGAGCAATTGACATCTATGAGCAAGTGTTCCTCACACCAAAAAAAGGTCTCACTTTCATTTACTTAAAAAGCTGGAAAATGCACATTTGTTTGGGAAAGCCATTTATCCAGAGAAATCTTTAATTACATGCATCATAAAACAGGCATAAAATGCCATCTCCTCAGACCTGTAACGTCAAGCCACTGCAAAGCATGAGCTGTCTAATTTCACCAGAGAATAACAGTCACTACTTCACTCTGTGGCTGCATGACAGCTGTATATGAACAGCTACTCTCCTCCATGAAGTGAAGTGGAGGGATGCCACATGACTAGAGGCAAAGCACCACATTGTGTCAGTGTCACTTCTGTTAAAAGATCTTCTTGAGGCCTGACATCCAGAACGGAGTCACACATTAATGTACAGTGGATAATATTTCTGACAATGTACTCTGGATGGCCTTGAGCTGATTACCACTACTTCTTCCGAAAACAGTTGTTACTGAATTGTTTCCTTTCAAAACAGTCTGCCTGAGGAAGCATAGCAAGTGAAACTGGATTGTTAGTGCTGGATATGTCATAACTTTGTAATTGCCCTACTTTGGTTCTTGAAAACAATTCTTTGTCAAGGACAGGAAACAGCTTGCCTGTAGGTGCAATAATAGAAAGAGAACAGCTGATCTAGATGAGCATCTGTAAGATTATCTCATGTTTACGTGCTAAAACTTTAGCTAGTTAGCAATAACAAATTCAGGTTAAAGGCAAATGGTATCATCAGAATTCGTGCTCAGTCTTTCAAGCAGAGCTGCACACAACACACTTCAATTTATTCACACAAAATATTGCTGCTAATTTAGCAAAATGTTTGATTACACAATGCAATATCTGAAAGGCGAGAAACAACTGGCAGTGTTGGTGTCTCACAAACGCTCTTATCTGGTATCAATCACAGATCCTGCATTACAAGCAGCTTATTGGTAGTCTTTCAAACCAGAGCTGAGTCTCAGAACTGACACTGGAACTGTGTAGGTATGGGGATTTAGGACCATTTAAATCCCATGAAGATGTAAGACAATAGAGTGATGAGGTGACAGGATAATTTTCTGTGGAACTCAATAAGTCCACCACAGATTTCTAGGTGATGAGGGGATGTAAGGATCAGCTTTCATCTCACACCTATGGACCAAATCTAAAGCATGTCCTTCCTTCACTTTCTGAAGCGTGCATCTGTTAGTCCTTAAATTTCTCAGTATATATCAGTGAGGTTGGCCAAGATGGACATCCTGTCCTACAGTTCTACAGAAGCATCCATATAACTACGTACCCATTACTATTTTTAAAATTATTGCACTAGTAGAGGTGAATTTTCCTGTGACTTTTATCCCTCAAAGAGAGATTTTTACAACAATTTACTTCAGAGGCAAGAAACACAGCTGATCTAGAACATAACTATGTGCTACTATCTCGCCTGTGTATAGGAGCCTCAGCTGTGGAGATTTCTGAAGGGCTTCTGTAAGAGACAAGAGTACTGAATACCCGCCCATCATAACAAACACTTAAACAAATAAATAGTAACATCCCAAGCATGAAGTCCATGTCAAAACTTTACATTTTTTAATTGGACAAACTAGGAAGAGAGCAATTGCATCAGACTATCTATTTAACTTAAGAAAACCTTGAAAAGCTCAGAACAGAAGAGTCATGGAGCACTGAAACCAAAAGCTCAGCTGAAAGCTGAATAGAATTGCTCAGAGAGGCAGGAAGTAAAGAATAAGAGAGGATGGGAGAAAAATCTGTGTAAAGACAAACTCCTATCAGGACCTCCCATGTTGCCTGAAAGAAATTTGAGAAAATGTCCGGGGAAGCTGAACTCACTGATACAAGCACAGCATGTGGCAAGACTTCACTTTTTTTGGTCTTGGAATGCAAGAAAATGTATTAGCTGTTAATAGCCTGAGAGTCCTCTTGTGATTCTGGTATATGTAAACACTATTTATTTATATATAAATAATATATATTTATATATAATTATTTATTTATATATAAACATTTATATTTTATATATAAACCTTTTCCCTGACAAACAGGATTTTTATTAATATTTAATATACATATAAGAAATATATGTATATATACACAAATAATTACCCTTGTTTTCTCTTGATACACATTTCCAAATAGCTAGGCGGCATCATTTAAGTTGACCTAAGCCTCTTTCTTATCAACATTTTCCATTAGGTCAGATACTGGCCATAATCCTTATCCCAGTAAGTTCCGAGGACATTTGACATCAATTTCAGTAGGAATAGGCAAAAGAAATTTTTGTGCTTATTTGTATAAATCCAAACAGAATTTTGGCACCTTTAATGTAACAACCTTTTTCTTCTCTTAGTCCTATATAGCGATGGCTAAATACCCCAACACAGACTTCTATCCATGCAATTCCCAATCAGATCTGTTAATCAAATTTTTCGATTCTAAAGTAGTATCCCTCTTCCTCATTCTTTCCCTTTAATAGTGGGTATAATCTTACCATGATCACTGTGCTTAGCTATGAGAGACATAATGCTGTATCATCTCATTAAATCATCCTTTAGTACGGATATCTGCCCTGTTAAAAGGAATAGAAGCAACTATAGATTTCCCTTTGAAGTTGCTACTAAGTCCATTCTTCATTTTCTAGTCAAGAAAATTCCCACTGTGAAAAACCTTACAGTTCTTACTAAGCATTTACTTCAGGGTGTATCAGATTAAGATAAAGACTACAGTAAAGACTATCTGGTTTGCTCAGCCTTGTACGCATTATGCAACGTCCTTCCCAATTTTTTGGATTACCAAGGATGATGATTCTCAGGGCACATGAACTAATTTTATTTCATTATTTCAAATTTAATTTCAGAATTATTTCATCATCTCCAATTTGACAGATTTGTGCAATATATGTTTGTCAACTGTCTTACTTGAAACTTCTGTAAAGCTCAAATAAACCTACAGCAGATATTTTTAAGGCACAATACAAATACTCAGTGCCACTGACAGCATGCTTTCACAGTTCTTTGTGTCTCATTAAATCTCAATACATTTTCTCAGGGTCAGTTCAGCTGTATGAATATTCTTATTCTGGTTTCACTTACTTCTTCCCTTAATTACTTGAAAGGAAACAAAACATAGTCTATTGTCGTTGTGAACAAGAAGCCAGTGTGACTCTCCAATACACATACAGGAATCACAATTACACAGGTTATATTACTTGTCAATTTTTCTCTGGAAAAAGTGTTCTGAGAATACTGCATACAGTTCTGCTGCACATAGTTCAAGACTATTGCTGAAAATGCAGGTGAACTCTTGGAATAAACATGAGTGACTGAGGTGTGTAAAACATGCTTCATAGCGAAAAACTCCATGAGCACGTTGTCCATTTAACCTCTCAAAGAGACTCTATTAACTGGTGACTGATTTGATAATAGTGAATACTGCAGAACACGTACTGATGATATAAACTCTTCCATCAAGCTCAGTGGAAATAAGATAACTGCCCAATGTTTGAAACTGATGACAGAGAAGTTGCATGGGATTCAGGTTTCTTCTCTTCAGATGCAGACATCTATAGCATGAACAGTTGCCTTGACACTCTTTACAGGCTGTGGACAGCTATGAACATTTCTATCGTACTATTTTTTTAATTTTAGCTAAATGAACTGTGCTCTGAAAGGCCTATTACTCTCCACTGGAAAACTTGCTGAGTTGTAGATAGAACTCTAAATTAAAGTTTGTTGAGAAGAACTCCTTCATCCATGTTAGAAATGTCACACATTTTCAACAGACATTAAAAGACTGTGATGGACAGTTCACTGGTAGGTCTTCAAATATAATAGGAAGCTCTTCTTATTCTGTACTCCCAAATTTAAACCAGAACTAATTAAGAACACTTCTCTACCTTGTGTCAGATATGAGGTCTGATGCAGTGATCACAGTGGTCATATCTGTCCTTAAAAAATGAATACAGTTGATTTAAACCAAAAAGGAATTTCTAGAAACATTTCTTCATCAGCTTAACTTTGCTACTTTAAAATTATGCTATGAAACAAGTCTCATGATGTGCATAACCAAACCTAGATCTTTTATTTCTGCTTCAACTCTTCAAATTCAATTTGGAGCTGTAGCAGAAATAAAACTAATTAATAATTAATTCTCTTACAAAGTCTGCATTTACGGACCTTTAGCAAAAAAAAAAAAGTAAGATCTGTATAAATAACTTTATGTCAGGAAACCTTTAATATTCTTGATATTCTTAAAGAATTGTTGTAACCGCATTTCACAGATGCATTAACCTTTTATTCTTCCTTGACAGCAATGTTTGTATGCTCATGGGTTGGATGATACTATTTATTCATCTATGCAAAACGCAGTTTTAACTTCTGTCTTTCTTAGAAATGAAATCGTAAGAGACAAAAAAGGTGTCAGATATAAGCAAAACTGAGAACTTCATTGCCTTCCTTTCATATTACTCTTAATTCAAAAAAGAATTTCTCAATGCCTTCTTCTGTTTAGCAACTTTTATTATATGCCTACAGAATTCACTACTCAGCACTGAAATAGTTCACTATATGTAAGACTTCAGTATCAGCTGTGCTCATGCCGAAGTTCTAACATAGAACATAAAAATGCTCTCTGCTGTCTAAAAATTAAAATGTAAGTTTTCAGCCTAGTAACCACACTAAATTATAAATGCAACAGAATGCATCACATATTTAACATCAAAGTTCTTCACTCATTCATTAGTTACAAATATTTTTGGCTCTGATTTGAATCTTCACCATTCTCACATCTCCTTTCTTCCTCAGATTTTTAATTGAGCTTGCAGTTTAGAATATGTATGATAGACTTTTAAACATTCTGTAGGTGCATGGTTTTATGTCTTAAATCTACTATTTTAAATTTTACATGTTAAATTGAAGGTTCAACTTCTATTTGTAGTTATGTGGGAGTACCTGACTTAAATACAAAAACATGAAGCAGGTCCAGAGGTGCTTTTAGATACTCACACTTTCAACTTCAAAGTAGTAATATCAGCTTCTGCTTACCACCATGTGGGACATGTTTAGCTCTGGGCACATTTAACTATGTAACCCATATATGGCCAATGAGAAAGACCTAATTCTTTCCATAACCTATTTTCCCCTTATAGAAAGAGTTTAAATTCCTGTGAGCAATGAAAATCACATAAACTAATTTCAAAGCCAACTTTAAAATGGGAGAAGTTTGATTGAAAGAAATTATTAAAATTACTTTGCTTACCTCTTATTCTCTTGTTTCTGTATTGGGAATCTGTCATTCTGACTTTTAAGTAATTTTCTGCCCCTTTCCTAAGTTTTGAAGACCGGTAGGAGGTTTCCAGTGTTTTCACCATTTTTCAGTATTGTTGTCTCCTTTTACATTTTTATGTGATGAGCTTTGATTCTGACCACGTAGACACATAAATCAAATAATTCAGGAGGGCCTGAAGGGGCAGAGGCAGACAGACCACAGCTTAGTGTAAAAGAGTTTCATGGTATCATGGCAGTGACATGGCTGCCCTGGAATCCAAATGTGGCCAGCAGCTAGTACAGGAATCAGTGAGCTGTACTGCTACAACCAGGTAATGCTCCATAAATAAGAATGAAATTTGTCTGTGCAGGTTAACTTTTATAAAATTCTGCATATGTTTGGCAGTACTATTCACCAAAACTTTGAACTGTTTTGCTTTGTTTTGTTTTTTTCTTTTAAAGAGCCAAGACAAAATAGAGGGGGAAATGACTTTGACTCCTGATATTGTCATAATCAGACACTAATTTAGCTGCATACTGGGTGATGCCATGGGAGACTTTTAAGTAAAAATAAATGTCACTGTATTCACTTATGCTTGTTCAAACTGAATTCAGTATACTACTGCAATTTATTTGTTTTGTGGGTTTTTGCAATCCAAATCTTTGGGGTTTGCAAATGCTTGAGTTCACAAAGAGTAGCAAGATTGTTGTTTCTAGTCTTTTCTAGCCTATCTATTCAAAAATCTGTTTTATTATGGTCTTTAGAATTTATTCCAAACTCTCTCCACACCATGCAATGTTACCAGTTTTTAGCATGACTATCTAATCACCACATTGCTTGTAGAACTGTATTTCTCTTAATGTTCATTTTGTCTTTCCAGTTTGAGGTGTGGATGAAGAAATAAGTAAATAAATATAAAATTAGATTTATCATTTAAGCTTCCCGTGCTTTTTTCTCTTGAACTAATTTAACTTTGAACCTTATTTTTTATCAGTCACTAAAATGTAAAATATATTCACAGCTGTCACTAATATTTCACATATCCCATAAGAAGACTTTTCCCATTCCTAACATTTTATTGAAATACATTGGTTTCCTATTCTGACTTTTATTTTACTAAAATTATGTGTTCAGTTTCTTCTAAAATCAGATAACTAGTCCCTAAGCTTTTTCTTCAAAGACATTTGCATGTCCTTATCTTCATACACCGGATATAATCAAGGTTGATTGGAAGTTATGCCATTGAGTTCTATGTGAATATGAGAGGATAAAAAGGAAATTTTTATGGGTTTGATGCCCAATTTTCCAATTCCCTTGCTTGGTTTGTAGGCACTTCAGTGACTCCTGTACAGTATTGCATTTTTAAGGATAGCAATTTTTTTGCAAAACATGTAATTATCTCTGTCCCAAGATGATAACAAACAAATTAAATGAAAAAAACAAGGGGGGTGAATAGTACTCTGTAGCCTCTTTTTTAAAAAGATGGAGATGATGTCATTAACTTGTGTCATTCTCTGAAATTACATTATTTAGAAAATATTTTTAATGCTCCAGGACTATTTTTGGAATTGCTTTTGCTTTATTTGGGTTAAATAATGAAGATCGACTTATGAGAAAAGGTATTGTTTTCCCTTAGGAAAACAAAAAAAGAGAAATTCCACTTTCCCCCATTAAAAAAAAAACAAAAAACAAAAAAAAAAGACAAGTTGCTAAAAAAAGACTGAGAATATTATTTGTTCTATTACACTTGTTCCAAAACACAATAAATGTAATACAGCCACTGTAAGCCATCAAGTGATACTGTATAGCTGGTACTTAACAAGTGCAAAAATATTATCGTTTTAAAAGTTGTTTTCATGGAAAATAGAAAGATTACTATTAGAGATAAAGGAATTGACAGCGGAATTTTACTTGGGTCCAATATCATAGGTATCAAATCACCTACAAAGGTGTGTGTATTCTAAAGGTTAGTATGCATAGTATAGTCCAATCTATGCTGGACACAAGTGATGTTTTTTCTAATGTGGACTGATAAATTACACAAGATTTTTTGCTTTTAAATCTAATCTATTGTCATCTACCACATCTGTTGCACCTCAGCAGGAAGCATCTTCCTATTGAAAACACACAGCAACTCACAGTCCTCTTATCCACATAGACTCTGTCACCAAATGCGGCCAGGGCCATGGGAACAGCTTTTAACAGCTGGCCATCAAAGACATTTTTCTGGACTTCCTCAGTACATTATCAAACTCAACTGATGAAGCAGTTGAAAATGCCACCCCAATGAGTCCCAAAAATGGCCAAGCAGTTCCCTCCTCTTCAGCACTGGGGAGGCCACAGCTGGAATGCTGTGTCCAGTCTTGGGCTTCCTGGTATTAGAGGGAAATGCATATAATGAAATAAGTTGGACACGGGGCCATGAAGATGATGAAGGGCTAGGAGCATATGAGCTATGTGGAGAGGCTGAGAAAGCTTGCATTGTTCAGCCTGGAGAAGATGTTCTTATCCGTGTATATTTATACCTGATGAGTGCAGAAGTTAATAATATGGAAACAGACTCTTCTCAATAGTATCTGGGCAAAGGCCAAGCAGCGATGGGCCACTATTGAAATAGAGGAAATTCCATTTAAGCATAAGAAAAAAAAATCATTGTGAGAGCACTCAAACACTAGAGCAAATTTCCCAGAGAGGTTGTGCAGTTTCCACCCTTGGGGATATTCAACAACTGGTCAGCCATGACCCTGAGCAGCTTGCTTTTGGTGGCTTGACTTAGAGAAGAAGGGGTTGGACAAGACAATCTCCAGAGGTCTCTTTCAACCTCACCTCAATTCTGCAATTCTGTTCTTCAAGAATAAAATACTGTGCTATAAGGCTATATCCTCTACACTGTAAATCTCCTTGTGGTATTAATGATAAAACAGCTTTTCTCCCACTTGTGACTGAGAAAAAGACAGCTAAGAGTTGTCTTAAAATCCATGGCCCAGGCATGGTGTGATTGTTGCCTGAGAGCCTGGCACAGCAATGTCAGGAAAGTCAGCTCAGGTATCTCATGAATTAGAGGAAAATAGACTTTGCAAAACCTACATTAACATCCTTAGAGCACTTTAGGACATAAACAGTACAGACTGAGGAGTCAGGATGTCAGAGGACTTACTTATGGGTCTGGTATTTCATGAAAATCTTTAAAACAAATTTTTCTCTTGTATCTGTGTGATGTATTGCTTAAACTAGAAAATTATGATAGTTTAAACAAGATCCTGCAATGAAATATTACTTCTTTTATTCATTATCTAGTCTATCAAGTGTTCTAAAGTGTTAGATGCAAGTTTTCTAAGAAGTTAATGGCTTCAAATTCTTAAAAGTCTTTTGAACACATATTTTAAATTGCTGGCTTTATGGCCACAAGCATTAACTTTCAGTTCTTATAGCCTTATAGACTAACAAAAGTTGCATACACATTACTGGTATCCTGTTGAAGCTATTTAATTTTAAAGACATTTTCTGCGACTTTCTGCAGTAGTAAGGTTTTCGAAGAAATCACTGGAAATAATGGTTGAGCATATAGAACCATTTTTCATTGTAACATCCACCTAACAATTTTTCTGTCCAATGTACCTCTTAACTTTTTCCGAAAAAAGAAATGCCACATATAGTCATTTTTAATTAAAACCAAAAGAATTCCTCAGACTAAGTACACAATAAGAAACACATATATTGCTAACTGGAAAATTCCTGGCAAAAGTTTTATGTTGGCATGATGAGACAATGGGATGACATTGTTGAATGCAAAATATTTTGTTAGAAAATCTTAGGACTTCTGGTGACTCATAAGAAGGAACACCAAGGATATTTTGGAATTTTGGAATCTCCATTCCCATACCACACAGACTTGATGCATCTACCCAAAACACAACAATCTTATGCACTATTGCTTTTGAAGTGACATAAGCACTTAAGAATTCATACATTGTGTCAGATCAAAGATAATTCTAAGCCAGGATCTTGTGGCCATTACTGACTGCATAGGAAAGAGTGAAAACACAGCAAACATATTTGACACTTTCCCTTAATATTGCTTTAACTACCACGTATTATCAGTTCAGTGATTTTATGAAGCAGATAGCTATTCTATGTACTTATAAATGAATTGCTGTTCCATGAATTTGCCTAACTCTTCCCTCGAGTAAAAGTAAGTTTTTAAACATTTATTATGTGAGATACCGCAGAGTTCAGTGAGTTTCTGGTTTGCTGAAAATCTTGACAAAAAAGCTGAGTTCCTAAGCACTATAAACTCTCATAATACAGGATGGAAGTAAGAGTTAATAAAGCACTAAAGCATTCATAATCAAAAAAATCTAAAACCAATAGAAGCTTTTTAGATTCAAGTCTTTTCCATAGATTTTATTCCAGCACAGCTGAAAATGTAGAACCATGCAAAATGTTCAAAGTTCCTGTATTTAAATAAAATCATAAAAAATAAATCTTAGATTTTAAACGTAGACATTGTAGCTTGACCTGCATTTATCTTACATGTAGTTTGATATATAATCCTATTACATACATTCTTGCTCTTCTGTATTAGCACAATTTTAGTAAACAGAATTTCCATCATACTTATTTCCTCAAATATATTTCTAAGGTCTTCCTAGTCATGACTATGTCTGATGAATACTCTTGAAGTCATGTGATTGATGAGTAAGTCAACAACTAAAAACTTCCATGGAATAATTCTCCAGACTTCTTGCAGAACATTTAATATGGAAGGCATTGGGGTTTTTTCCATAGCTTAATCTCAGTGCTTCAAAAGACCGACCATTGAAACAGACACCTTGAAAATATTTAATGACATCAATCTGCTAAAAACAGACACAGACCTTAGGCTGCCATTGGTCCTTCTACCAAAACCAAAGTTACTTTTTTAGCATCTTCCTCTAATTTAACTGAAGTAAAATTAGTATTCTTTCCAGAAATAAAGGTAATGATATACTCTGCAAACAATCTTTCTTCTTTCTTCCACCCTGAACCTCAAACCTGATGAGTGGTTCCCAGAAAGCAAATTCTCCTCAGGAACATTCGCTGATTGGGAACCAATTGAAAATGGGAACTTTCTTCATGCATAATCCTAAACTAGAACAGCTCTTCATGTCTTTCCGAGACTAAACGTATGCTCACACACAAAGGAACAGGAACTTGGACCATGGTGGACAAGAGCACCACCTCATGATGCCTTCCCTTTTGTTACCTTGCCCTACTGCCATGAAGTGAGCCAGGTCTCCTCCTCAGTTCACACTAACATGGGAAGATAATCAGCACTTTTCAAAATCCCCTTGGAACTTCCATGTCCTAACAAAAAAATGCTTCTTTAGGTACCTTAACTTTCAACTACACTTTCAAGTCTTGAATTCTTGTTCTGATATTAATTGGTTCTTTTCCTCCCCATTTGGGAACATTAGACCGCCTGGAAAGGACTTTCTCTTGGATTTTCCAGAAATGAATTTCCATGATCAGCTCCCTTTTGATTTCACTCAAAATGCCAGGAAGCAATTATCAGGATATAAAAGGAGGAAATTGTTATACACAGGCTACCTGTGAAAGCAAGCATTTCTGGAAATTCATGTTTTAGACTACAAAATTCACAAGGGCAAGATGATTTTAGAGAAATGTAGATCTAGAAATCCTCCCTGTATCAAGCATTTTCAAGATTTTTTTTCACAAATTTTGCCCAAGTCTAATACCACTATGGCTGAAGATTGGACTGTGATGAAATTTATACTTCTGAAGATACCTACTATTTCCTCTCTTCTGAGGTCTTTTTCTAATAAAGATTCTTTATTGAGACATAATCCATAACTCTCTGAAGTCAACAGGATCCTTAATGGGTTTTGCATCAGCCACTAATTTACTTACCATTTGCCTAAAGGACACAAATTTAACTGTAATTATTTTTCCGTCATTAATAGTCAACTTAATTTATATTCAAAATGTTCTAAAATGATTTTATAAAAATGTTATCTCTAGTTTTAAACAATGGAAAAGATTTTGATTAATTTTATGATTACAAGAACAAATTAGCATGAAAGTAGGCTAAAAATTGTGAACATGCCTTTGATGAAGAAAAATTCTGGGCTCCCTGCCAGTTTTAAAAGAAAAGAGTGGTGCAAGGTAAAGATGTTACCGTTTAGCTGGTGTCTGAGTCAGAATCTGGAAACGGAGACCCTTACATTTTGAGTCCTTACATATGCAAGAATTCTTACTGAAATTAAATGGGGCAAAAATATAGCACTCAAAAAAGGGAGATGTTTCTGCAGCAGACAAAAATAAGATGCAAATAGAGCACAGAAATGAGCTGCAGCACTTTTCAAGATTTGAATACTTGTACATATTGAAGTATATATAAGGTGTGCTGCTCAAATATAGAGCATGAACACATATAATTTTTTTATATGATTATATATATGACCTTATATGATTATACATACTATATGATTAAATATACTATTATACATTCATACTCTCAGTGTATGTTTATATGTATGTATACGTAAGTACAAACAGATGCACACATGCTATGCAATTTTTTTGGTATAACTTGTATATTGTACATTTTTAATAGGCCATAAAAAGTGTGTAGAGAATAAAAATTCAAATAGACACTAAACTAGCTTCGAGGCAAGGCACCTCGTACATGGTTGTTTGGGATTTTTTTTTCCTTCCCAGAAAGAGCCAGATACATAATAATGTAGTCTTCTGAAGGTAGTTGCATGGGGAACTACAAGCTTTTCAGAAAAAAAAAAAGCAAAGTCTTAGTTGCTTTGCAAGGGATACACATCTCTTATGGGTAGGAAGAACACTTTAGATTAAGATCCTGTGAATCAATACAGCTGTGTTCTCCTCCCATGAGAGAAGGATGTCAGGCTCCTCTGATGGAACAATTCTTCACTAGAAATGGAAGGAGAAAGTATTTGTAAATAAGGTCCTTTTCTATTAAATATTCATTCAATGTGAAACAGTTGCAGTAGGCAAAAAAGAGGGACTCACAAGGCTGTATCACTTGATAATCGGATCTTTTCCTGGGACTAGAAACAGAACAGAATGGTCCCACCAGTTAGTTGAACAGCTGAATAACAGTATTAGAGTATTTTTGCTCAAGTTGTGTTTTACACGCAACTGAGAAAATATTAGTGTAGCTTCTATTTTATTGACTTTTTAAATTAAGCTTTATTATTTTACAATTTTCCTGACAAAGTGGTTCATGGCCAAAAAGTGTTTATTTCTTTTTTAATAGATCATATATATTGAACAAAGAAAAAGTCCTAGACTGTGTTTGAACAAGCAAATGCTTGAGACATGCTATGTACCTCATGCCTTCTGAGCCATAGTAAAATTTGCCAGACAAAACAATGTTTTATTCTCTTTTTTAAATCAGCTGATTCAAAACCTATAACTGCTCAGAGGAAACTAGATTAAGCTAGACAGCAATGTGAATATTTGCTATCTGGGTCTATAATTAGTATTTCAGAAGAAAGAAGAGGCAAAATTTATATTAAAAATGTACCAAATACTTGAGATTATTAATGAAAATCTACTACTTTGGATAATTAGAACTGTTGTATGGTATTTAAATGTATAGCCAGTATTATTCTCAAGAAAATTTTCCCTAGAATTTACCAAACTGTGTGGTGCATTCTTTCTGAAACATAGTATTTCAAAATGTTGTTGAAATAGCTTGTAACAGTATTAAACATGGAAAGTAATGAATGCAGAATTATTACACCACAAACCACTTGTGGGAAAATACGACAGTAATCCAATCTATTACCTCTTTTACTTGAAACTGCACATGAGGCTCTTCATTTATTATCCTTGGTTGCTTAATTGAATGGATTGCTGATAGAAATAATCTGTTAAAGGCACTGTATCTCAGTGACCTCCCAATCAATTCGAAAAAAGACTTACAATGACATAGCATCAAAATTAGGCCCCCAGGCTGCATCCTGGATCTTTCACTGTATTATATAAATAATAGATTCAAGATATAACTTCTTGGTAACTTTTCAAAAAGTAGAATATATCATGTGAGAAGTCCAGAGCTTGCTCACTTGAAGAACTGACATTTCAAAAGAATCATTCTTTTTGGTTTTTTTTTTTTCCCCGAAGGGTGGTCCAAAACGTGTAACAAGGAAAATTTAGTTATAACAATAGTCCCTATGAAACAGCCAGCAGAAATGGATAGATACTTCAGGAACAGTAAACTGTTCTTCTTGCTATGTGTGATCACAACATCAATGTGTCTTAGCTGCTGTACTTCCAGATCAAAAATTCTGTCATTTCATAAAATTTATGAGGAAGACTGTCTGTAATTTGTTGCTCCAGAACTAAGTGACATTTTATCCAGTGGCTTTTCAGTTATTTGAACAATTGAAGATGAAACTCTGCTTTTTACCAGTGTAGTATGGACCACCAAGTCAGCACTCCATTGCTCAATAAAAAACAAACACTTCATTATCTTAAGTTGTTATGGCACTGTTAGCCCTGAAGAGAAATTTCAAGATACAATAATAAGCATCACATAATAGTTGGAATGGTTGATGAAAATTTTCTAACCTTAGATTTTTATATATACATCACTTGAATCACAACAGAATTGCTTCACCTCTTTCTCACTACTTCAAAAGAATTAAAAATGTACTTTGCTGGCAGTGCTAATCATGACAGATCAGGCCTCAGTCTCCTTTCACATTACTGTAAACTAGGAGTCGTAATGTTACATTGTGAAACAATGGATTTACATTTCTGTAAAACTGATGTAAGTTCGATAAGCAAGCAACAAGACTCAGCACCCCATAAGAAAATGCTTGGAACTCTTCCAATGAAAAGGTCATGCTTCAGAAGAGAAGCCTTAGTCTTTAGATGATGTGGTAATGGACACTACAAAACCATAAACTACCAACCTTGAAGGAGCTTCTATTGCTGAAATAAAAATAATTTGTTCAACTTGCAGAAGCATATTTACAATATAGGTGCTTGCGTACGAAGAAGATCGACAGGGTATAGAAACCTCAGCAGAACTGGCTGCATCACTGTGGAGCTCTGTCTTCTATGCTAGCTTCATGCTAAATGTGGAGTCAAACCCAGGGTGAAGAGTTGTGAATTTGTGATGCTCAGAAATATTCCCAAAACTAACCAATGAGATTACTACTTCTTTAATCACCACAGTCTCTGAGGAAATTCGCAATACACTGCATGATAAATCTTATTGAAAAGAACAGGGGGAAAGAGAGTGAGAAAAAGGGAGAGAACAGGGGGAGACAGGGGAGACAGTGCTACCTCAATCTGGATCTCAGTGCTGTCTGAACTCTACAATAAAACACATTTTTCTCTCTTTAGTTCAACCACACACACATACACAGAGAAAAAAGCTAGCTTTGATTTTAATCCGGTGTGTAAAGTACTGAGAAGCCATGGTGGACCTTGTGTGTACGCTTGCATGCAGTTTCAGGACAGGACTCCTACTGAGAACAAAGGATGCACAGAATGAATGTCAGAAATGTTCATACTTTGTAGAACCAACATTTTATAGCAGGAATTTAAAAATAGAGACATACTGTCTCTGTACAAAACAAAAATGGAAAAAGACCTAAAGAGGAAAAAATTTAAAAAATGGGGGAAAAAATATGAAAAAAGGAAGGAGATTTTTGTTATTTAGTAACTTGTAAATTGTACTGCAAAATAGCAAAACTGGGATATTGTTCATGATTTAAGACATCCATATTTCACTAGCCAGAACACTAAATTGATAATTGCTCAGAAATCAGCTAAAACATATCTGTTGGGTTTACATGTACTGGCAAAAGAGAACGGGCACCATAAAATACTAAACCCCACAAGTTTTTAGCTTTTCTGCCACATCTCAGTGCATTTAATATCCTTCTGTCATATTATTTATGACTTCACAAAGAATCCAGTTATTTCCCATTATCTCTTCAATAAATAAGTAAAGCAGAGCATGTTGCAGTGCTACAATTCGTTAATGAGATGCCTACAAAATCGTCACGGTGTCTAGTCTCAGAAGCTTGCACAGCATATAACTATTAGAGTTTGCCTCAGCCCTGAAGAGTAATTGCATTTTTTACACATTGATACGTTCCAACCTGACGGCTGAGACACACATTTTGGAGTGGATTACATAAAGTAAATAAACACATGACACATGACACATTTAACATTTTAAAAGACCCCAAAAATTCTAGCAGTGTCTTCATCTTTCATTAACATTTCCACCAGTCTATCATAAGAGAGTTGCCTTCCTTCTGGGAAGGAAAGCAGGTCAAAACTTCTGCTTTGGAATTCATGTGGGAAAAAATCCAACACTCCAGTCCCCATTGGAATGAGTTCTATGAACTAATGATATAGAAATTGTTAGATTATAACATATAACATATGTAGAATCAGGATCTAAAGCCTGCTGAAGAAAACAAAAGCCTTTCCATTAGCTCCTGTGGGCTTTGCCTCCAAACCCAAATGCTGGTTAGAAATTAACTTTTCCACCCATTTAGCTATACTGCTGCTTAGAAAAAACAAAACACATAGGTGAAAAATGCTTCTGTTTTGTATTAGATCAATAAGACTGTCACAAACAAGAAGAAACCAGCGTGAAATTACTGCTACATTTAGAAAGACAAAATATTTACCAATATTTTTCAAACACAGTATAAGTATAGTCTCCCCTGTAGTTTTTAGCTGCCTTTTTCTACCATAAGATGTAGTGTTCACTGTGTATATTTCTTCACTTTTATTTATTGTAGGTTCTCTTATTTCATTTCACTAGTTTGTAATACAATTCCATAATATTCCTCTACATATGTTTTCTTCTAGCAATATTTTATATCTTGGACTATCATTTCAGCTGTGTTTTCCACTGTTTATTAAACACACTATCAAGGACAGAAGATTTAAATTCTGTGAATTTTGTACATTTTCCCTCCTTCTATTCAATTGTCAGAAAAAATATTTACCCAGGACTCTTTAAAGATGCGTACAAAGGCTATTGCAATATAACCATAATGCCTCAAGAGAATATGGGTACACAAATTTTTCTGAGGTGACTTGTTCAATACATTGTGTCCTTTCTGCTGAGAAAGATGCTCTCACCCTATTTGAATGGACTACGCCAATAGGAAAAAACATCTTGAGAAAAGAAGGTTGAAAATGGAATAAGGAGCAGTTAAACTGCACTAGATCATTATGCAGAACGGGACTTCAAATCTTAATTAAAAACAAAAAACAAAAGAATTCATAGCTCTGACATCATGGTCAGTTCATTTTGCTGTCCTGGAATGGGATTCAAGTAGAATGTGAAGACACTTTTGGTGTGTGCCTGTAGGTTTTTGCGCATGAGTTAGTGTTGAAGCTCCTATTGCAGTCATTGCAGTCAATGAGTCTTGAGAGTGATTTAGCTCACCTGAAAGTAGACACATGTATTTCAGCATCTCGTCTAGGATCATATTTAGACACTCCTGAATTCTGTTCTTTTTTTTTCATTTGTTTCAAGTATGTGATTCAAAAGGAACAGAAAAAAAAAACAAACCCAGCATTATTTATAATGAGATAAGGAAAAAGAATTTCTCAGGCCGAAAGGAGATCAGACATAAGATGACTGGTAAAATTCCCAGAAGAGTAAATGCCATCAGAAAAACTTTTCAGTCAACAACCCATCTCAGGCAATGAGGCTAAAGATATGTGTTTATCCACAAAGCTCATTTACACATGCTATACGATTACTGTTTAATAAGCCATTTCCTTCCAAGAAACAGTTGTGAATGTGCATAGTCACTCATGCAGAGCATCCATGCCAACAGAGCTGCAATGTGCTTTTAAATGGAATAAAACCTAAGAATAACACCTGCTCTTTCTCGGTCCTTCCTCCAAGATTTTCAGAGTATTGCCATTTGTGTCACATCAGAAAAGAAATTAACTACAAGTTTATTTGTTTTTCATTAAACAAATTATTTAGCTAATGGTCATCATGCATGGGAGGAATCTGTGGGCCTTCTCACTGGGAGTAATGGATTTTAACATGAAAAAGCAAGCAAGCATAGAAGTGTATATAATAATCATTGTGCCACTGATACATATGGGTCTCAGCCAGCTATTCATTTTAACTGATTGTTTGTCAGATTCTTGTTAGGGAACTGATTATTTCTTCTTAATGCTCATTTTATACATGACCTTATCCTAATATAGTTAAGCAGAACAATCCCGAATTATAGGCAGAACTCTCAGCTTAAAATTCCTTTACACCAGCAGGATGATGAGGAGATACAATATATGGCACATTTTTCACTGACTATTTTAGTAAATAGATAAACCAACCAATAAAACCTTTATTGTTCTAAATAGCACTGTTATACCAGCCCAGAATTAGTTACATCAGGCTCTGGCTGTCATGTTCTCTGGTGTTATTAATTTGTGATACCCTTTCAAGGTTGTCTGAAAGTTTCTGTGAGTTAACAAGACTTTGATAAGCTAAGGGGAAAAAAAATGCCAACTTGTTCCCCTTTTAGCTACAAGAAACTCTGAGCAAATTCCTTACTCCAGTGTTGATTATGACCAATTTCTGTGAAATACTCAGGGAGGGATCTCACGTGTGACTCAACCTCCACATTACCGAAGGAGATGCTGTATTATTTGCTTCCTCTTGATAAACTGTGGGCAGAATAAACCTGTTACATCAGAAGGTGGAATCTGTTATCTTAATTGTTTCTGATAATGAATATGTGTTTCAATAAATACAACTCAAGTCTATCTTTTGCTTTTTTCACCCTATCTCTACATAAGGTACTGATAACAATGCATTCATTGCAGGAATCCCTGTTGCACTGCCATGAAGATTAGTTTAAATCCTCAAGATAATTCCAAAAAATAATTGTTGTCTAGGTCAATATCTTGCTAGAGTTATTCATACACAAGCTTGATGCAAAGTCCTCTCAGGTCAAGTCTAAGTCTCTAATTGATTTCCATGGGCTTTGGATCAAGTGAATAGTGCTAAGTCGCACAACCCATTCAGCACTCCCAGGTGCTGCAGCATTTATTCATCTTCCATTGAAATGGTTATCAAGTGTTTTGAAGCTGACATAAATTTTCAGCATCTTTTATATTATGACCTTTGATTATATAAATAGCTGAACAAAATACAGATGTAAGAAATAACTGTGAGTTTAAAGCAACTGTTCTCCTATTTGCACAGTTTTCAAGCTCTGTGATATTCTGGGACCCTTGGAACCTTTGGTACTTAAAAATACCTTTTATCCATTGCCTATGTTTTTTTAAAAGAATTTAGGAAAAAAGTATACAAAAGTTTATTTCCATAATCTAAGCCTGATCCAACCCACAGATAAGTCATTTCCATTAACTGAGAACATGAGAGGATTGAGATGAAGAAGCCATTTAGCCCAATGCCAATGACATGGGTAGGACATAAGCAAAGGCAAGAACATGGTGATACTTCTCTGATTACACCTTCTCAGCTTTCAGCAACCTGCACCTTAAGGACTTCCCAAGACAGAGGTTGTATCAGTTGTATTTGATATGCATTGGTGGATATTTTGCCATTAATTTTTCTAATTGTTTTTTTCAAACAAAAAAAAAAGAATAGTAAAGCAATGGCTGGAACATGGCCTTTCATCATAAGATGAAATTGTTCTCTCAGAGCATTGCTTCTTAAAAATATCCTTCATTCCACGTATGGATGAAAAGTCAAAATTGTTTGAACTGAAATCCCGAAAGTAATTCAGATCAAACAATCCAAATGTGTAATTTCATTTTGAATTTTTTGTTTTATATTTCTAAACAAAAGTGAATAAAGAATAAGTTCTTTTCATTCATATACTTTTAGAAACAGAAAATTCATAAATTATATTTTCCAACTACAATTTGCTTTTATCAAGTCTCACTTAAGAATAAAAAGTTCAAAGATTCAAGAATAGATTTTCTATTACTTTATATGGCAAGAGCTCCTGTTGGTTTATTCTGAAACTGCCAGAAGAAATAAGAAATTTCTTTTGGAAAAAGATCTAGATATTTAATTGAACATATTCACATTACCTTTGATATTATCTTAAGTCTGACTGCAAAAGTTCTTGGCACTTTTTATAATTCTCTGATCAAATTCAGCAAACAGAATCATTAAATAAGTTACCAATTCTTATACTATAGTAATGAAAACTTGTGAACAGGTATATTGCTATTCTACCTTGGACCACAAACTTATTGTAGTGAACCTGACTAGAAGAGTAGAATTAGTGATGCACATTACAGTAAAACAGTAAGCGTAGTAAGCCTGTGCTGCATGTCCATCCTGGCCTTCAGGCTGGGCTGTGCGGCACAAATACCTCATCCACGGGATAAACCTGACCAGATCATTGTAACAGAGGAGCCCGCAGGCAAGTCAGTGACTATACCACCTGCGTGGTGGCACTGCCTTCATCTAAAAGTGCAGCATGAAGTTCTCATGTGAACACCCTTTATTAACAGAGTTGGTTTATTGTAATAGATAGATAGATAGATAGATAGATAGATAGATAGATAGATAGATAGATAGATAGATAGATAGATAGAAAGAAAGAAAATAGCATAAAGGACTAAAAAGAAGGATCATGGACAGGGTCTGTGAAGTGTGCCATGGGAAAATACATCCAATGTTACATAAACGCGTGGCTCCTATCACCTGAAGGGACATGCGATTTACTGGCTATCTATATTCCTCTTTTACTCTGGCTTATTAATACAGCTCTTTTATTAAGCCATTTGTTGTTGGGTCTTTATTGTCAATATCCAGACAGAATCCAGCACCATCCCTCTCTCACCTCACGTCCCTGCACCACACCCCATCGTGGAACACCAGTCACTATCAGGCTGCTCTCTTGAAGGACTAGCAATTCAGGTTTCTAACACCATCTTCCATCTACTTCTCTCTAGCAAACTAGTTAGGTAAACAAGTTCTCTGCAGACATGTTGCATAGGTCCCTGTTCTCAATTTGTTTCTTAAGACAGTGGAAAAGTGGTTGGCATGTTAAAAATACCACTTCCAGTCACAGAGGTATGTAAATAAACGCCCTCACACACGGACTTGTTCCAAGGACAACCTGGAATTAAACAAGAAGCTTAAGGAAGAGCCTACATTCTCTCCCATCAACATCATCACTCTTCAGGCTTGTAAAAAGCATTTACTTGAACAGCAAATGGGAGGAACACTGGTTTTTTAAATATAATTAAATCAAATTTAATTTCCAAAAATTATGAAAACTTTCTGTAGTGGTGCAGTAGTGCAGGATAGCACTTTTGCTTTACAACTTGTTTGGAAGTTTATGATAAAGCTGCTCAGTTCGGGGAAAAAAAAGAGGAAATATTTCTTCTGCAATTTATTCATCTCTTTCCACAAAAAAAAAAAAAAAAAAAAAAAAGGTTAATATGGCATTTAATGCATAAAGGAACACAATTTCATGAAATCTTACACAAAAGAGAGACATACTGAAGGAAATGTGCTTATTCTACACTAGTATAGAATGGTACTAGCTGGCAAATTTGCAATTTGCTGCTCTGGAAAAGCAGAACATGAAGACGAACTAAGATGAGTTAAACCAAATCACTGTTGATAACAGGATTTCATACCAAATTACATAATTTCCTCACCAGAGAGATTGGTTTGATTTACAGAGGAGTGAGCAAAGTTCAGAAGGTAAATGAGAAAGACATAAACTCTGAAGCAGTTTTGACCATAATCCTCTCCTGTGGCCTTCAAGCTTCTGCACTGCTGCAGTCTGGAGGCAGCTTTAAAGAAAATGGTAATTTTTAAATTGAATTAAATATGCAAATGAATACTGCAATGATGAGAGTGTCTCCACTGAAAATTATATTAGGGTGTCTCTAAGACTTTCAGTTTGCTTCAGAGCTATGCACTGGCAATACCTAACTGCAGTCTAGAGCTCTGACACCTCCTGGAAGACACTAGAATAATGGCATGGGAGAATATGTCTGACACGTCTCTGTTGGGGCACTTTAAAAATGGACAGTGGTGAAATAGCTGACAAGACCAACATGTGAATCAGCCTTTAGGTTTCCCATTCAGAAGAACAGAAAGAGTTTTCAACCCTCTGAAATTAATGTTTTCAAGCTCTCCTTACCTTAATTCATAAGCATCGCTATTTAAAGAATGACTTCTCTCCTGCAGAAAATTATTGAGGATATTCACTTAAATGTTTCTTTCAGTTTTCTAGAGGCTTCTTCTAAACCATCAGAGACATTAAAACTCTATTTTTTCCCAAATTTTGTTGTTGTTGTTGTGTTGTCAGAAAAGGTTTAAAAATTTGGCAAAAGCACTGAAGTGTCCTTGATGGTTACACAAAACAAGAATATTTTGAATTTAAATGTAGCAGACCTATTGCCTTTTTCATAAAGTCAAAATTGTCATCAAATCCAAAGCACGCACACTGCTATGAACTTTGAAAGGAAAATGTTATGGGCCTTTCAGAGTTATACAACTGAGAACAAGGAGACTAGACCAAACCAGAGAGACACGGAGGTTGGGATTTATCTCATCCATTTCACCTGGTATTTAAATATTTAAGTCTCTGCTAATCATAATAAATTTCATTTAGACTCAGTGTAGAGGAATGAGCACCTCCAGATGCCTGCTTCTCTTCATTACCTCCTAAGTAATACAAGGATGACTAGTTTAGAAGAATTTAACTTTTGAAGGAGTAAGTTAAGGCTTATAAATACCTCCGGAGTCAGTAAGCAACCAGCAGAGAAATAAGTTTGAATTCCACCTCCAGATTCTTCTATAATAACTCTATTGTACAGTATGCCCTGATTGTCTCCTTTAAAAAAAATGATGTCCCACTTGTCTCCTTTAAAAGCGTTGTACATCCTGATTGTCTCCTTTAAAAACCCACATTCCTAAGATACAATCTGTAAATTTTATAGATATATCCTTCCACACAAACATAGGGACTAGGGAAAGAACCGTATACAGACGACATGAAAGGCTTATTTAAAGAAACCTTTCTGCAGTATTTGGATTTGTTTCCTTTGAAAACAAAGGAACCCGTCAGTATAGCTAGTGAGCTGGAAAACACATATCAGAAAGCACATGAAGGCAGAAGATACACCACTGACGCTGAAGAGATGAATCAACCTGTTTTCAGCCATTTGATATGACTATCTTTCAAATCCAGTTACGTGGATCCAAATCCATAGTTCAAACAACTGTCCTGTCCACTATTCCACATCATCTAGCACTTTTCTCTGTATTCATTTAATTTGTTTGCAAAGACATACCAAACAGCGCATGCTGAATGTGGTGGCTACATAGAGAAATCAGGAAATTTCATATCCCTCCTGAAAAAGTTTTGCAAAACCCACAATCAAACCCTACTGCATGGCCAAACCCACTGTAAATCCACTCTGTGGATCGTTGCCTGACAGACATTGCACTGAACTCACGGCATGAAGCGGGCTCAGGGCAGACAGTGGCCAGAGGCGGTTGCATCCAAAGGGCTTTGTGCAGTTCACTCCAGGCACTGTTTTCTGTCGTCTCCTAGAAACTTGAAGCAAAACTGGTTCGTACCTCCCCCTCCCACAACTAGGTTTTTATCTTACATGTGTGCACTGCTGCACAAAGGTGTCTGTATTTTAAAATCACTGGTTGCATGTGCCAGACACAACTAGTCAGCATCATCTGTAGTCTGCAACGGTGCCTGTCCCCAGAGGAGGAGCGAGAGGCTGTCACAGCTCTGCTCTGCAAGAGGCTAAACCGTGCTGAAGGGCTCACCAGCATGACTAGCAACTTTGCTTTTCCCATGAATGATTTTGTGCATTAAATTTCAAAAGTTGGGGGATTGGAAGGCAGGAAACTGCAGGCTAAATAGATGATAATGGTTGCAGTCTTTCAGCAGCTACCATTTCTGCAGTGATCTGACTGACACGTGGTGAAGGGAGAGAGGTGCCGGAAGTAGCAAATGGTCCAAGGAGGATCGCACGCCTATCACATATTACAAGGTTTTTTGTCAGGAGCTTCCTTCCTAATATTTACCTCTAAAACTCAGCACCTTTTGACACAGATTAACATCCTATAGGTTGATCACTCTATTTGCAAGCAAATCAGATAAAACTTGAGCTTCCTTTTAACTTGGAAAATAACTAATACTGGGTTTGTCAAATAATTAAGCCAGTCTGTAGATAGATTTACTCTAAACTATCTGTCTGTGGGGAAGCTTCAATTTGAACACTTTGAAGTTTTCCATCCAGGTGACAAAAAGGTAAATACTAACTAAATTCCTAATCACTGTAGTGCTTACAATGCAAATACTCAAAGATTCATTTTATATAAATACGTATCAAATAAACATAAGAAATAGCTGCACCTATAACTTATCTAGCTCTCAGGAGGTGTATGAGAATAGGTGTATATACTCTGTCTTATTCTGCCTGTCCCTAGTCCTTGATATACACATCTCAATATGGATTTGATCAGCTATTGTAAACAAAGGCATCAACAACGAAAGCCAACCAAAAAGCTTAGAAAAGCTAAAAATTCTCAATTCTATAAGTGCTATTTAAATTACAAAGACGCTGTTAAAAAGAGTTGTTACTGAAGAATTTTTGGTACTGCTGTGCTTTCAGTAGAAAGGCCACAATTCTCAACCTGCTATTTACCAACAATGAAGTGATTAGATATCCTAAACCAAAAAATAGTGTACACTCTCTTCACAGTCAGATTTGGAAAGCATCTTCAACCTCTCTGCTTTTCATTCCTCTGTGGGAAGCAGGAGAGCTTGGGGACCAGCATGTTGTAGGTGTAATCCACCATGTCAAAGAGCATCAATTCAGTTCCTAAGAAACACTGCACAGTGCATTAGGAGCTGTTCATGGCTGATAAGGATGCTCAGGGAACTGTTAACTGGCTGCAAATGGGAGAGATGAAAATTGCAAAACCTGAGAGCAAGGCCACTAACACAGTAATAACATTCCTCTTTTGGCTTATAAAAGAAGGGGGAGACGAACAGTAACAACAATGAAAAGTTAAGGATCCCACTCACATTGCATATGCTCTCACACAGAAAACTCTTGTGGTTCATCTTTCTGAAAGAAACAGTTAGGATGCAGTAGACACTTTGAGACTGCGAGCTATTACACAATGTTAAATTACATCCTTCACAACCTCACAGTCTGACTCTCAGCCATTTACAAGGAATGCCTGGATGATAACTTGAAAGATTTTATCAGCCAAAATATTTTGAGAATCTGCCAGTGCAATGCAAAAAACCCCATGACTCTGAACACACATTTGAAGAAAGCTGCGGTTTGGCCTCAAAATACTTTTTCTCCATAACAACAATTAATCAGCATGTTAATATATTCTCGCAAAATTAGAACATTATAAGCACTTTTATGGAATTTCATGGTTATTTTTTTAACCAAGGTGATTTAAAAATGTAGTGGAATCTACTTACTTTATTTTAATTTACCACAGTAATCAGACTAATTAAATAAATTCCTACAAGTTTATATTGTCTGTTATACCATAAGAAGTTTTATCTGCCTAATGAAACTGGCTCTTCAATAATCAAACAGCCAACATTATTTATGCAGATATAGATTTTCTAACATTTTTGTTTTAATGTTCATACCATGTTATATTAGCTCATATTCTGAGAAAACAACAAAGTGTTCTTAATATTGGGAGTTCTGCTTGATATGCTAATTTTGATATGAAGCTTTAGTGCAAGTGATAGTACAAAGCTGAGCTAGACACCATCTAGTCAAGAGTAAACTCACAAATCACAATATCTCCTCAAAGAGAAAGAACTGTGATAATTACCTCAAGTAAATACCTTTTTATACAAAGAATCATGAAAAATCAGGGAAATGTGTTTTACAGATGTTTCATTTAGGAACACAGATTAAGGTAACAGTCAACTAGCAGAGCTACAGACCATGCTTACAAAGCTCATATTACTTCAAAAAGGAAAAAACAAATGCAGTCAAAGTAGTTCTCAAACCTCCCACTAAAGTCTACAAATAAAATACATTAAAAAATAAAATAGGGACAAAATACAAATGTTTGCCAGCACACCAGAGAAGGGGATGCATTTGCAGTGGTCAAAATTGACAGTTTACCTTTTCTTACCACACATCGGTATCTTAACAAATTTCCTGTATATAAGCTAAATATGAGCCTGATTGAAACCAAAGAATCCTCATGTTGGATGTTTCTTCGAAAAAAAGGTGATCTCCTGCCTGACACCGTTTTACAATTTTGCCCATGGTTGCTAAAAACATTTTCATTAATTTAACAATATCTGCATGTCTTAATTCACATTTCTTACCTATCTTTTCAAGCTGAACTGTTGGTTTGAAAAACACAAGAGAGAAAACTAGGATTAAAAAATAAATTTTCCCTCAGATACTTTATGTTAGTCTTTCAGTCATATTACCACTTTTTTTTTTCCTTGAATTTCTTATTCCTCTTTCCTAAGAACACCATACACACACATTCTATCTCCTTCTACAGTGCTATGTGAATATAGGGCATATCGTATTTTAGTAAGACCTGAACCCTTGTAAGATCCATTTGATTCTGATAGGGGTATGACATACCCAGAGTCTCAGTACAGTACCCTACTTATCCTAGTAGTTATTCTTATGCACTAAGACTGTTTTCTAACATGACTAGATACCTAGTTTCACAGCTTACTTCCCAGCTTTTAACTGTTGTCCTTTGTGTTTCTAAGACCTAAGCCTCTTTTGAGAATTCAAGCTGGGTGCCTATCTGCATCTTCTGATATCTAAATGCCTTTAAAAATCTTCCTTACAGTGTCTGGCTCCTAATAAACTCAGGAGATCTCTGTGTCTGTAAGACTTGACTTCACTCTTAAGCCAACCAGATCAAAGAAACCAATAACATGATGGATGAAACTGAAAAACTGGGGATGAAATGCAAAATACTGCTCCTTAAATACTCTAAATGTGCAAAATTTGACTTTGTTCCTATTAATATCATTTTTGTAGGTTTTTAGGCAACCTGCCATTTTCTGTAACAGTGCAGGATCAAGCCTTAATTAAGCACATTTACACAGTGGCTCCAAAGGCTTTGACCTTCAGGATGGAGATGTGCAGACAAGTAGGGAACAATACTATGCAGTGGAATATAAGAAATGAAATGGTTTTTCCAAGGGCACAAAGAATGCAATTGCTTACATGAATAATATCTTTAATATTTACACAGATATCAGTCTTTCAGTCGTCTATCTTAGCTTTTGTAAATGCACTTAATTGTTAGAATCTGAACTGCTGGTAGTAGGAACTCTGTGCTGATGACTGGGTACATTACGATATGCCTTCTAATAATATGTAGGGTGTGTCTACGCTGGTGTAAGAAAAAAGACTTCAGCCTCATTTGAATTATAATAGAGCTGAATCTTGTTGGATTTTTTTTTAATGAAGCTAAAATAGCCTAGGACTGATTAGTGATATTGGTCACATGATCTTCATATGTGCTCACATTTAAATCTAAGCCTTCACTACAGAACACTTGTTGCACATCAGGGGCTCTAGTCAAAAGCATCTCAATTCACATTTATTTAAGTCTATGATCTTTGTGCATTTTGGTGAAAATGGATTTTTTTTCTGTCAAAACAAAACCCACAACTTTTTTACTTAACAGGGGGATTATAGAATATTACCAGAGGCACAGGAAGATCAAAATCATATGCTTCAGAAAAAAATACTTAAGAGGTAATGGTAGTGTTTAGGCTACTAACTGTGATAGGGGTGAAGTCCAAGCATGGTAACGTTCTGGGAAATGTAGCATAGAGCTATCATTTCAAAATGCTATGAATTTAAAAACCTTTCCTCCACTGCATAGGCAATGCAGAAAAAAAAGTGTTTTAAAGACTATGTCTTGCACAGAAATCTGTGCTCTCATCTATTGCCCAAAAAATGATAGGTACAGAAGTATACAGAATCTTTTCCATCACTCTGCCAGCTCTGTTGTCAGGTAATGGATGAAACGTGATAAGGCTGAATCTAAACTTATTCCCTCTTTTGAACAATCTATCTACTTAACCCCTACTGAACCAGATTCTTCTTTCATCAGTTTACCATGATGAAAATTACGAACTGCTGCCAGTGGACTATAATGGCATAAAAATCAAGTAATAGGAGTAGTTCACTCGACTTTATTTCAAATGTCTGAAAAGTTAATTGTCACCCTGAAGCTGCAAGATGTTCTCAACTTATTTTGGATAATCATTTTATTTCTGAAGTATTTATAAGTTCCCATGTTGAGAATTTCCATTTCCAAATTTTTTTTTGCACAGTAGCACTATTTCTAATCCTGTATTCATAGATTTATATGGCTTTTATATTGCAAATTTTTCTTCTTAGACAGAGGCATAATGATGTGAGTCAAGTACAGACTGTCACCACTCACTTTGAACTTCTTGGGTTCAATCACTTAAGGATTTCACTAAAATCACAATATTCACTGAGGATTTGTTGAATGATAGTCCATAATTAATAGATCAGGGACCAGCCATAATTATCCTCTGAGTTGATTTGTTCTACTGTATTAAATCAGAATATTTCTTTGCTACATCCTGGCCCACACTAATCTCTTTGTTCTTATTCTTGACTCACAATAACAACAAGGAAACAAAATTGCATCTGTTTCCACCAAAGGAGCAAATAAATTAGATTCTGAAATATCTTTTTTTAAAATATCACCTTCACAGTGTTCATAAATGAAGTAAGGAAAATCATGCTTAAGAAAAATGAGTGACAGAAGCTCATTCCTGCTACTCCAAGAGATATTCAGGATTTTTTTAAACAGGAAAGCTGGTCCCCAGTGCAGCTAAATAAGACTATAATGACTCCTCTCTCAAGCCAATAACAGCCCAATACAGTTTCAGTAATCTTTTTATTAGAGGACATTTTTTTTTTTTTATTCCCATCAAAATGACCCTGACTTTTCAGTATTTCAAGTTTTCCCTGAAGCCCTTTTTGAAAATCTAGTAATGTGCTTTGAAGGTAATTACCCTACACTTTGTCCCTCCTCTGTTATATAGTATTCTAACTATTCAGGCTAAATGTCTCTGCTGTGAAGAGAAAACAGATTGTGACATCAAATGCATTTGTAAAATACAAAATTCACTAGGTTGTATACAAGAATACAAAAATGGTATTTGAAACAGGGTTGAAAATATCAAACACAAAACGAATTAAGGAGCCAAAATGTAGGTACGAGATACAGAAGTAATATTCCGACTTTGCTAATTCTTACCTTTGTAATATTCACCATGAGAGTATTTCCAAACTTTTAATGACATTGTTCACAAAACAAAGATTTCTAATTTTGTGCTATCTTGTCAGGTTTTATTGAACTCAATTCTTTTAATACAAGTTCTGAAGAGATGGATGTTTTCAAACTAGCACACAGAGACCATAAGAAACTAAAGGCACTCACAATGGTCAGAAAAAGAAAACAAGGTAATGTGTATGGCATTTAGGAAAAAAGTGATGCTGTGGAAATTTTATGATGCTCATAAGGAAAAAATCTATCAAGCAAAGGTCAGAAAAAAAAACCTGTGATGAGAAAAGTTCAGGTCAAATGAAAGACAATGATGATAAATGAAAGATTTGATCTAGTGGTGAAGGATGAATGAGGAATTTGGAACAATGAAGCAGAAAAAGTAAAGCCAGAAGAGTCTTTATACGAATGTTAAACTTGTCTTGAACAAGGCCGGAAAGGTGCTAAGCCAGGAGAAAAATTCCCAAACAGGAAGACTACGGGAAGCGGTGATTTGAAAAAAAAGTGAAGAAAACAAATAGTTGGAATATACCCATAAGCATGCAATAAGAATGGGAAAAGGAGTGAAGATGGGAGAGAATAGAACGTGCAGGAAAGTGAAATCCATCGGCCTATTTCCCTATTCACTGTCTGAGGCTTTCTGTGGTCACATCCAGTCACCTGTTTCACTATAAAGTCTTCAGGGAATTTGATATCTCTTAGATGGGATTCCTCATCTGTTGTGGGCTATATTAACAAATAATGAAAATGAATAGTTGCTTTATCTTTTCTGGAAGACACATCTCTAGTTTATACAATCAAAGCAATTAAATTAACAGTCTTGTGTTTAATCTTCCCTTCATAAAGTACTGTGTCCTTCTACAAGAGTATTGTATGACTTGATAAAGCTGCAAAATGTAAAGTCTATAAATATAGAAATTTAATATAGCAGTGAGATTGCTTTAGAACTAGTCACAGAAGAGCGCCATGGTCCTTATTTAAAGTACAATATTTTTATAAAACATAAATTACACTACAGCTCTGCCCGATTTGGGAATATTTCCCTTACCCATCAAAAGCTTACCAGGTATTCCAGCTCGTTTGCTGGCTACTGACAGAGCAGAAGGAAAGTTATTAGATTATCGTATCATAAAGTGACAGCAGAAAGTGGCATAACTGTGTCATTATGAGTGTTGATGGTCACAAGCCCCCATGTAAATTTGCCAGTCCTAATTCAATAGCCCTGAGCTTTTTTTCTCTACCAGGTTTTACACCACCCTCTTTCTTTCCTTTATGCCCCTAACTTCTATGGTTTTCATTGTTATCTCGAATCTCCACAAACCACTTTGTGACCACTTTCAATTTTATGCTCGTGTCCTTTCTTGTCCCTTGTCCCTCCTTTTCTTTTGCTTATGCTACAATTAATACTGATAAATCACGAATTTAAAATGTTAAATCAGACAGTTCAGTTTCTGGCAGAGTGCATGCTGTTATTCTAGAATCATCTTTCTCTCTTTTCTCTTTCTTTTTCATCTTTTATTTCTTTCTCGCTCTCTCTTTCTCTTTTCCTTTCCTCCTTTCTTCCTTTTCTTCCCTTTCTTTCATTTCTTTCATGTAACATCTCTACGTACAACTATGTACTACTTGAGTTTAGCAGTCAAGAACAGTTAATAGCTGGGATATCCTTGGGGGCTAAAATGTAGTAATATTTGAAGTCACTGACACTCTGCAGAAAAATGTAATCTATGTTTTTTTAAAGTCACTTTAATTGCTCAGCAATCATGCAGAACCAAGAAATATAGCTCTGCTTCCACGATAGTAACGCCCCAAATTACAAAGATTGCTTACTCAATACCCTTGCTATCTAGCAAAACAGGAAAATGACACCAAGACTCAAAAACTCAACTTTATGTTAATCTGTATTTGGTATTAGCTTTCATGTATTTCTGCAATATTTCACAATCTGCTGTTTGCCACCGTCATTTAAAACATAAATACTTCATCTAGCTTTGTTGCTAAAAGAAAAAAGTTGTTCATAGAGTCCATTTAGATAGCCCTAATTCAGCTAAGACTAAAATGAAAAATGAATGAGAGTTCCGTATTAGTAAACAGATGAGAAGCTTTAGCACAGAGCAAAGGTAGCAGTACTGATTGCAATCAGCTTTCACTAACCCTTGCTGCTTTTTCTTGTAATTTCCCTCTCTTTTTGTGTAATTATTCCATCAACTGAAAAGAGTTCAAAGCTTTTATTATGTTAATTCTATTTAAATTATTTGTATATATTTAACATATAAACATATAATCTTTTTATGGTCATCATGATGTTATTAAAAGGACATCATCTAGCCAATGCATTAATTAAAGATGTCCCAGAAATTTGTGATGTCTTTCATAACTGAACTTATTATCTATCATGTCTGATGGTGAAACCTTAAACCTCTGTACCACCTGCTCAAAACTTTCTCTGTGCAAACTACTTAAAAAAAAGGTCAAGCATGAGTATATTCTTTTTAACCCTTTCTCTTCTCCTCAGGACCAAAACATTGTATGGCTGCATACTTGAAAACAGGTTCTTAGGCTATATTCAAAGAGATTTTCATGGTGTTGAAATCTGATCAGTACTTTCCAATATTTTACTCAGAATAATGCCTCAAAACCTGCGATTATGCAATAATACCTTTTTTTTTTTTGTGAAAGAAACAAACAAGTCATAGCAAATGCCAAATAGCTACCACACTCGTGTCATAATAAATTGCAAACTGGCCATAAAACTGAAGATAAAATTATGTTCAGTACCATGGACAAGTACTGCCCAAACTGTCCATAACAGCAAAATCAACTTACTGAAACAACACCCTTCGTTACCAAAAACACAGACCAGCTCCTGCCCTTTTACAACAAGATTATACGTTCTAAATATTGATAAAATCTTAGTATCTATTTTGTAGAAATCATCGCAGTTCTGATGAAAAATATTTGGCAAAAACTATCAGCATCAGAAAATACAGGACTATGGAACTAGTTAGCATGTGTAACTCGTTCCTTCTGCCAACTTGTCCCTTCAGTTTGTCACTACCAGAAGAAAATGAAAACAAAAATACCAGGAACCTAAAAAGCAGACTAAAATCCCCAAAGCTCTTGTCACTCCTTTTTAGCATAACTTGCCCTTACAAGTGGTATGAAATATTTACAATGCACTATATTTATCTTCATTTGTTATATTATGCTGAAGATAAAAGCCCTGTATAAAAAAATAGTGGCATAAGACAATCCCTTTATCTTTTTCAATATTTTGTATGTGCATTTCCCAGCTAAATTACAATTGCACATAATAAATAAACTTTTTCATAATAGTTAAATAATGCACTTTCATTTTGTTAAATTTAAAAGTTATTCATGTTTAATAAATCTCAACAGTCCCAACAAGATGTGGTAAAATGTTTGACTAATAAAATGATGGGCTTTGTCTTCACAAATATGAGAAGTTTGTCTTTTAATATCTGTAATTACTAAGTAACTAGGCAGTTTCAAAGGAATCAACACATTTTCAGTTTCAGAGATGATACTCTACAGCTCGAAATTAAGAACAGGGCAAAAAATTGTCTTCTTTAATTAGACAACCTCCTAAATCCCTGTTATAACTGCAGACAAACGTTTTACAACTTGGTGTAGAGAATCAGATGATACAATCTGACTCTGCTATCAGAGACTTTATAAAATAATACTATCTTCCATCTTTCTCTAAACTGCCTTGGAGTCTAATGTCAACAACGACATTTTAAAATTCCTAATTCTCTGGAAGAATTTATATTGCCATTAGAGTTATATTCTAAGATATATGCTTGATCTGTGATATGTCTCACACTTCCTCAGATTGTTTTGCAGAGTCTGCCACCGGTCAGCATAGCTTAACACTTGTAATTTACAAGCTACAGGTCCATGGAAATCAAAGGAAATTTACCCAGTGTCTTAAACAACATCCGGAACAATTTTTGTGAAGATTAAGGCATCTATACGTGTTTTGCTTTCATGAAAAAAAAACCTCTACTTTGTAATACCAAACTCAATATCCAAGTTTACATCAATACATCCCTTCAAACAAAATGGCAGCTTCACATACTTTCACGCATGATCAAACTGAGAGGTCGCACTTGTATTCTCCTTATAATTATCACTACATTAGCGACACTGTAACAAGTCCTGTCTCCAAACACATTAAAAATCCACTGATAACAGATACTCACAAAATATTCTAATTTCACTATCCAAAACCAAATAAATTGCTACAGAAAATTGCAAAGAACCCAAGCAGTTTTGAGATCTTTTGGTTTGTTTTGTTGTTTGCTTTTTCAGTTTATCTGCTGTTTTGGGGTGTTACCTTAACTTCAGACACACTCTTAACTCCCATCTAGAAAGAAGCGATGAGTCGTATTCATAAGTTCTGTAACAGAAAACTTCCCCTTGCATATCTTCTATCTACAATTTTTTTAAACTGAGTATTTTCCATTCACACCAATACAACTCGTTGAAATGTTGGCTGTAACCAAACACCAGCTGCACTTACCCCAGTGTTGTCATGGTGACAATGGTGTACCAGAAGGCTGCAGGGATGCTGGTGAACTTGCTGGCTGATGAACCTTTCTCTGCATAGTACATGACTGTGGCAAAGATGATGATGGCCATAGTGAGAGAGAAGAGGAGGAAGCCTAACTCTGAGGCACAACTTTTCAGGGTATAGCCCAGGATGCGCAGCCCCTGTGAGTGGCGGGAAAACTTAAAGATCCTGAAGACACGAAAGACTCGTAGTGTCACAAAAGCCCCACTGACATCCTCATTATCTGTCATCACCAGGCCAATGTAATATGGCATGATGGCGACCACATCGATGATACTCATAACACTGCGCACAAATTTGTAGCGACTAGGGGCTGCCAGCAGACGTAGGAGATACTCAACTGTGAAGATCATGACACAGGCAGTATCCAGACAGAAGAAAGCCACAGCATAGCGCTCTCCACAGGGCAGCTCTTTGATGCGACCCGGGCTTACGCCACAGGGCACTGTCTCCACCACATTGGCAATAACAGAGACGGCAATGAAGAAACCAGTGACATAGTAGAAGACCAGAGCCAGTGTACTGGTGTGTGGGTTTTCAAAGGCCCGCCACATCCTCTGCCGAGCTGTCATTGAGGGCAGGTTGCTCTCAGCTGCATGATCCTGATCAGCATCATCCTGCAGGCGCTCAGCATTCTCACGCCGGCGATCCTTGTACTCCTCGTAACAGCAGTCACCAATGATCTCAGGGATGATGCCAAAGAAGGCCAGCTCCTCATCGTAAGCCGAGATGCACTCCTGGCGGGGATAATGAAGCTTCCCGGTACGGTAGAAGTTGAGAATGTGGCGGAAAATGTCAGGGTCCCGATCAAAAAAGTACTGCTGTGTCTCAGGGTGGTAAAAGAAGTCCCGCTCCGAACTGCCCAACAGAGTGTCAGGGTAGCGCTCTAAGGTGTCCAGCCACGTCTGGAACTGGATGCCGCTCACATTCAGCACAATGAGAGAGTCCTGGCTTCGCTTCCTCTCCTGCCGCGGAGCAGCTGGCATGGGACCTGTGGCCACTGGCATCCATCCTATGGCTGCTGCCCTGGCAAAGGGTAACCAAGCTGCTACTCCTGCTGCCATGGTCCCAAACACCTACTACACCTAAGTGAATCAATCTAGAGGCAGTTCTTGTCCAGCCACTGAAATAGAGAGAGTAAAGAAAAACAGAAATGCTCACACATTTTCAAGGCAACAGAATTCCTGAACATTGTTGTGATTTTCAGTATTAACAAAAAATCTTTTTGCTTCCTACTTGTTTCCTCCCCTTTTTCATCCCAGAATATCCTTTCCAGAGGCTGGTTAGCCAGTTAGGACAATAAATCAGGACACTTAGAAATCATCGTATTCAAAGCAGCTACTCTGGCAGACAGATCCTTTGGCTACAAGGTCCATGCGAGGCCCCTAAATAGAAGCAACGGTCCACAAAGCATGAACCCCAGGAGCCGGCTAGTAGCTCTGGTGCAGCGGTGCAGCCACCTGGAAGGAGATTTTCTTCCACGCACGATGCAGCCGGTCCCCTCGCCCCTCCTCCGCTCCGCTCCCCGCCCGCTGCCGGAGTCGGGCCGAGGCCGCCAGCGGAGCCCTTCCCGGGAGGGCTGCAGCGGTGTCGCCCGGCGCCGCCGCCCGCTCGCCGTGGCGGGGTGGAGGGGATGGCCCGGGCGGGTCGCCCTCTCCTGCCCAGCCGCAGCCCTGGACCAGCAGCGGGACGAATCCTCTCCCTGACCTTGATCGCCGCCCAGGGACTCTTCCTGACCCCGGCTCAGGGCCGGTAGAGCCGGCGGGGCAGGGGGAGGAGCTCCAGGCGGTAGCATTAAACTTTAAGGCAAGTTTTCCGCGTAGGAAATGCGTTGGAAGGAAGAGGGACGCCCGGGAAGGGGCGGCGGGAGAGGGGAGCGCCCCAGAGAAAGGAAGCGGGCGGAGGGGACACTCCCCGGGACGGGGCGTCGGGGCACGGACAGGGACTTATGCGGAGCGAGGAGACCGGGGCTGGGCAGGACTGCGGTGGCAGTGGCGGGGGTAGGAGCGGATGCTTTGGAGGCACGCAGAAGGAGGGCTGCATGGGGCATCCTCGGGAGCGGCCGAACAGGCGGCGAAGGGCGAAGCCGGGGGAGCCTGGCGATGGAGCGGGAGAGCGGCAGGGGCTCCCCGGCGGCAGGGGAGGCCGGGGCGGGCGGGGGGCCCCGGAGGCAGGCGCAGGGCAGGAGCGCGGGGTTCTGTAGCGGCTCGGAGGTCGGCGGTGGATCATACCCCCCCACCCCCCCACCCCCCCGCCCGCCTCCTTCCTCTCGCCCCTTCCCCACGGCTCTGCTCTTGCGTCCCTCCGGACGTGCCCAGCCTGCGGCACCTACCTGTGAAAGTCTGGCGAGAGCGCTCAGTTGCATAGAGACTTTTGGAAATACGGGCTCTGCCGCTAGATCTCCGCGCCCCGCCGGGAACGGCGGGGAAGTAGTTGCTCCTGAGAAAGCTTGATCGCATCCAAAGGGACATCGATAATAAGGCTTTCCCCCACCCCCACCCCCTCTGCCACCGCCGAGCGCCAAGCAACAAGTTCAAGGGGTGGGTGGGGGGAAAAACAACGTAATCGCGCCTGGCAACTCGGCGGAGCACGTCCTTTCGGGGCGCGGATCCTGCGGCGCGGGGCTGCCGTCAGGCGCGGCTGCGGCTGCGGCCGCTGCCCCTGCCCCTGCCCCTGCCGCGGGGCTGCCGCGGGCTGCGGGCGGCAGCGGTGAGGCCCTGGCGCGGCTGGGGGCGGAGGGGGGGTGCTTCCCGCTGCCTCCCCCGCCGCGGGCGGGCCATGCCGCCCTGCCGTGCCGCCGCCGCCCGCGGGCTAGGGGCGCAGGGGCGGGCGGCGCCGGGCGGCGGCGGAGCGGGGCGCGGGGAGGGCGAGGAGGGCATCGCTCCGCGGGCGGAACAAAGGGGCTGCGGGCGGCTGCGCCGGCGGCGGCAGGGCAGGCGGGGAGTGCCTCTGTGTGTGCGGGTGTGTGTGTGCGGGTGTGTGTGTGTGCGGGTGCCTCTGCGGGGCCGGGATCGCGCGGTCCAACGCCTCTGCCGGCAGCGCCGCGCAGACCCGCCGGAGTTAGCGGTGTTGCGGGTAGGGATCGGGCGGCGGAGATGGCTTAGGTGAGGTGTCTAGGGGGATTTCTCGGGCGCGCTATCTCCTTTCAAGGGATGGGGAACGATTTACTGAAAGAAGGGAGGGATGAAATGCCTGGGAGTAAAGTGTGGCGGTGCTTCTCACAGCCCGCCCCGAGCCACTCCAGAGCTCTTGCTGCAATATCCAAACGGCTCTTACCAGCTTTGGGAAAGGCGAGAGCTGGGACGGGTATGGGAGCCTTTTCCTCCTCCTCTCCTTTCCGCTCCCGTGCAAAGCCGCCCCCCTTTTTCCCGTCGCTAGATGGCGTGTGGATGACGGGAAGTGAGCTCCCCGCCGGGGTGCCGCGGCGGGCCCCCCCGCGCCGCGCCCCGCCGCCCGCCCGCTGGGCCGCACCCGGGCCCCGCTGCCGCCAGCCGCGGACGAGCTGGTGGCATCGCTGCACCTCCGGGGGGGGGGGGGGGGGGGGGGGGGCGGGACACGGGAACGTAATTCCTCGGGGTCTGCGTGCCGCTCCGGTAGCTCAAATAAATATAAGGAACTATCTGTATTTTTTAATTAAGATTCCGAAAACACTCTGTGTCGTCTTCACAGAGCTCGAATCAAGATCCCAGAAGGTATTCCTCCTTCTAATCTACATTTGTTTCGGTTTAGGCTTCCGAAGGAATCAGAGAGTATATAGGTTCCTTTATACTTGAAGATCTTCTGACCAAAACTCCCACTCCAATAAATGTGTTTTAGGCATATGCCAAAGAAATCTGAAACAAAAATAAGCCAGATATATACAAAGATTGAAAGGTAACTCTTTCCTATATTTTAATAATATTCTCAAATATATATTAGCTTCTAAGTTCCCATGAAAAAGATGAACACTATCAGTACTGTAGTCTCTAAGTTGTTCCTATCAGAAATACTTGAAAGCATGGAGCAAAGAGGTTTAAAAATGTTTCAGTGTTTAAAAATTCCTAACTTAGGAAAATTTGTGATGATCATCCATCACATATATCAAATAACGCGAAATAAAAGATCACAAAAAATAAAGGATGCTTTCTGTAGTTTCGCTGAAATTGTTTGTTGGTTTTTCGTGGTTGGTTTGGTTTTTTTTTTCCTAGCTCAGTTGTTCAGTACATTATATCCTATAAGCGAATTCATTAATTTGACATTAGCTGGTCAGCTATAGGTATTGAGCTTTCAACGATGTGGATGTTCTTCTCCCATACGAAAGATTAGAGGGTTTTATTTGGTGCTAGAAAAAGACAGCCCTGTAGCAATTAATAAAGCCTGGTTTATGATCCTGTCAGCTCAGCAGTAAGACAATAATACAAGACTTCCTTTCCTGACAAATAATCAAAAAGAGTTTCATTTTCAGCTATAGATTTTTTTTAATCAATAAATGCTCTTATTTTTTAACATGCCAAGCTTTACACAAAACAGTTCCTGCTTTCAGTTGCTTTTTTTCTTTGCAGTTTTTCCAGAACAGAATTCTTCTCTTGCAACAAAGAGTTTCCCCCCCACACCCCCCACAGAGATGACAGTGGGTTCCATTAAAGAATCACTTGGATGCTTGTTGTAATCTTAAAGTTGTTTCAGAGACTTAACATCAGGAAATGGAAGAAATCCCAAACAAACCCTATACATTTGGACAAGTGGGTATCAGGTAGTGTTATAACATTGTGTCTATTTTAAGTCAGAGGTTTGAAAACAGTCCAGGTTCAAAGTGTTTTCTGACCTCGCCTTAAATATTTGTGGACAACGTGTGTATCAGAGAGGTGTCTTTCAGAAACAGTGTATTGGAAGGAAAAGACAAAGAGTATTACTTTCTTATTCTAGCGGAAAGTCCGTTAATCTACTACTGAAAAGTCATAACCAGGAGCTCAAACTTTCACAGCTTGTGCCGTGAGTTTAGTGCCTTGAAGTTGTCTGGCTCCAGTATAAATGTTACTCTGTACATTTCAGAAAGACTAAGTTCTGGTACATAAAGTGTACCTAAATAATCAGTTCTTCTGAAGTCAAAATCCTGCCGATGACATCAGAATTAGCTACCAAGAGATTGGTGTGATGTGACGGGGAGGATTATGACTTCAAGTAGGAGTTAAGTAGCAGGGACCCAAATGAGACAAAAATCCTATTTTCAAGTGAAGAGAATAAATCCTAGTAATTGTAGGAAAAGAAGAAAATGGTACTAAAGGGAATGCACAATGGACTCCAATATGAGTTCTTTCTTAATTCTTTCTGGAGTCATGAGGCACAAAGAACTCTGTGAGGATTAAAAAAGATAACAGCTATGATGCATAAGTTTATATTAATGCATTTAATTTTTTCTTTAATATTTTTGAAAAATTTAGAATGTTTGAAATCAAGAATTTTCTTTACAGAGTGAATTTACATGTACATTCTCCCTTCCTAATTCCTCTAGTATTAAGCCAGTGATCTTTCCTTTTGAAAAAAGAACCCTACAAATATTTAAAGTGACCTTAGAAGCCTTAACCTCTTCAGCTATGCATCTGACTTTTTTCTTTCCCTCCGCTTTAGTCTAGAAGATAATTTCACAGTTCCTGCATTCTTATACCAGTGGTTTTGTACACGCAATACCAAATGCATAAACTAATGCAGAGATAACAGGTTTCTGAATATATACCATTTTTCACCTTCTTCATTAGTAGGAATAGCTTCCACAAAACCCCATATATTTTTCTACTGTTTGGTCAAACAATACAAAGGGCTTTTTTTTAAAAAAAAAAAACCAAACTTTTAGGAACCAAAATTACTTGTTCTTCAAAATATAAGTTGCTTCCAAAACCTACTTTGGCTATTACTAGCAGAATATTCTACTGATCTCTCTCTCTTGTTTATTTGAAGGTCTGAGTGCTTCTTAGTCTGAGCAAAAGATGTTTGGGTTTTTGATGTTTTGTTCTGAGGTTTTTTTTTTTTTTGAATGGAGGGAACATTCCTGAGACCTTCTAAGTAGAAAAAGTCTAGTATAATGATTTTGGGAGTGCTCATCACAGCCTCACTGAAGAACTGGGTCACAGGATTAAGAACGTGTCTCACATATTGGATTCTATAATGCAAATAAAAAAAAATGCTTTGGTCAAACATGCAATCAGCACAAATATGTATAGTCATAGTCTGCAGTTTCCTTGCCCTTGTAGATTTGTTTTTTCTAAATCTGGCTGCTTTTTATACTATGGGCCAGACAAAATAAGTGGGCAGCTTTTGATATGGCCATAATTTTCCAAAGACAAAAAGCCATCTTTCTGGGAGTTTGCTAAAATAGGCTCAGGTCACTCCGCAGTGCAAGTGCTTGTCGTCCTTCTTTCTATATGAAGAGATGGATTGCTGTGGACGTTAAAAAATGACCCCTCACTGGTCAAGGATTAAGACCTGCTGTGGGGGAAGTGCACAATATGAAGCATTTCTTTTAAATTCTCAAGCCAACCTGAGAGTTAGTATAGCCATCATTAACCTAAAAAAAGACCCTTATTTCTGTGGAGAATATTTTTTATTAATTTATTACAGATTTAGTGGATGGAAGAGGAAGGCACAGCTGTCAGCACTGTGGTTCCTTTTTTTCTTAAGGTGAGTACTTGGAATCATCTCAAGAAAACCTCACACTCTTCCAAAGAAGAGGCTGATTTGATCTCAAATATTTGTATTTTATCTGCTTTAAATCAACAAATACTGATTTAGTAATGATATATGTTTTTCTTGATGTACAAAATATTATATAAAATTTTAATTCTATCAAACTAGATATTATTCATATTAAGCTCTGGGAATTCCTCATCACATTAGTGATATTTTAACCATCAATGAAATAGTAAAGATAAACTTTTAAACTTTACTTTGGATACATACATATTTCTCAGTTTGAATTAATATTTTGGCTCATATAGTATCTTCAAAGGAATGGGTTTTTTTATCTATAGAATGAGGCTCAATTTCAGCCACTTTAGCTTTAGGCACCTGTGCTACCTAATTAAAAGCCTACTCACCCTGACTTCCTAGAGTTGACAGAGAGAGAAACAACTCCAGAACAATCCATCCTACCTACAATCTCAGTGTTTGTAGGCAGGTATCTGTAAAAGGTAGTCTGGGATCCTTAAGTTAGGAGTCTTAGATACTGTAAGTTAGGCAGGGCGGTGTTGAGACTGAGAACCTGAGCCAGCTGCTAAATCAATGGGAAAACTACCCTGGACTTGAAGTGTCTTTAACGTCACATCCTTAGAAAGAGACACTAAGAGTGAATTAATGCAGAAAACCAACTACTAGTGTTCATACTCCTGGTTGCATTGAAGCACTTTGGGTAACTCTTCTTTGACAAGGATGCCTCTTGCCAGACTTACTCTGTGTCACAGTAATGTCTAATCACATTCAGAATCTCCAGTATAGTCAGATACCTGTCACTCCACAAGCACTTAAAAAAAGAGAAAAAAAACAGTAAGAATCCCTCTTAGAATGTATAGTGTGCATTAGAAATGTCGTCTCCTCCTACTGAAGTGCGAAGTGCTACTGAAGTACTTAGATCTGACAAATCTCTGCATCAGTTCATGACAACATGTCACTTCGACTAGTTGGCTCTTTTAAGTATGTGGAGTTTGGTACATTTATTTGCCTTGTTTTTGTGTGCTGATTCTCTAACATGAGTCTCATTGTTTGCTTGAGCCATTGGGTAAAATATATATAAGACATGATTTAAGTTACTTTGTCTAATCTGGTTCTTGAAGACCAATGCACATAAAGACCATGTTGCAGCAGGCAGACAATATCTGCGGAATCAACAGTCTATGATTCAGTCATGACCATTCCTTCATATGTTTCTTCTTGATTCAGGTGAAAACTTGGCTAAACTGAAGGACCAAAGCGGGTCAAAACAAAAATAAAATTTACGAGTCCAGGTCATTTTGGTTAGGGCGCTGAATCCTACTTTGCACATTAAACTGAAATTATTCAGTAAGTTCTTCAGTCTTAAGCAGTGAAGAGGGTAAATCAGATGAGAATCTCAGTCTCGGCAGGAAAGGAACTTGCCTGGAAATATTTATCAAAGATAGCTGCAAGATCTGCTAAACAGGAACAGGTTGATTCACAGAGACTGACACTGAAAGGGACATGGGCAGTCTGTGGTCTAGTGTAACCATAGATGAAACAGACTCTGCTAGGGTGGTTATGAAGTCTTGGGGGACGCAATGAATTTGGGCAGTCTTGGAAAGCTTGAGCCTTTCCATTTTCAAATCGGGTTACTTTTCTTCTTTAAAAGTGTCTTTAGACAAAGGCCAAGGTAAAAAATAATTTAGTTTACATTCCAATATCTTCTAAACTCGAAGAATATGAAGAATGTCATAGAAGAAAATTCCTTCCCCTTCTCCTAAGGTTGTAAGCTCCTTGCTCCAGGCCATCCGTAGCCCTACTACTCTTGTCTATATATTATATACGTGGAAAAAGTAATCTGATCAGTAGAATTATGAAATCTTTGTTCCATTGGGATGATACCTGACAGAAGAGGTGCCTCATGTTGGCTGAATAAAGTAGGAAAAAGTTAGTATCCTTTATATTTGCTTATGCTTTAATTAAGATGAACAATACTGCTAAAAATTTTGACATTGTGCTAAATTTGTGGAAAATGCAGATAAGCAAAGCAAACTTGGTAAAACTAATACTTTTTCAGGAGATCCCATTCTGATTTTTCTTACCCCAGTCTTGGTAATGGATTTTGGCAATGTTTTGAGAGTTATATGTTAATTAAAATGTGATGCTTTTTAGATTTTCTTTAAGTTTCTTTATATATATTTTGCTAGCAGACCTTCCTCTGTGTTTGCACTTTAGGAGCTGTTTGCCTCATAGACAACAGCTTATATGGTGAAATGATTTATCAGTCAAGACAAAATAAAAAATATAGTGAATTTTTTTTTTTACTTAACAGTTTTTTGCTTCCTTGTTTTTAATTATTTTTTACTCTTTAACATACTCTCACAATGGCAATCTTTCAATCTGTATCCAAACTTTACCATTTTAGATAAACGCCTTTTTCTTTATATTCCAGAAAATGTGGGGTTTGGATGTCAGCCACCTTCCTCTGTTCGTGCAAAAGCCTCAAAACGATCAATGGCTCTTTGCCTAATTAGTCCCATCTCTCTTATACTGTGAATCCTTTCTAAACTGCTTTGTTACCAGATTGGCTCTGCTATTCAGTACCTTACGTGGAGGGTACCCAAAAAAGGGTAATACAGCTCTGACTGAGAGAGACTGGAATTATATCCTACTCATTTTTAATAACTGGTTTCTGTTCCAGAAAAGCTTCCACCATTTTGAGCCTCAGTGGCTTTATAGGAATCCTGTATGAAAGAGATGAATATATACAAAAATATAGTTAAAAGAAACAATGTATCATTCACTGGCACAGATGAATATAGAACATTTTTCAGAAATTAGTAGATTGAATAAAGTTATTATCTTGCACTACAAATTACTTCCTTTGTCCAGCCAGATCTCAGCAAAGGAAGAAGCCTGAGGTCAGGCGGACTGGCATGGAGCTGGTGACTTTTCAAACCTGAGAATATCTGGAGAGATGCCTGTAGGGGCACTTTTTATGCCAGTAATTGCTAATAGCCCCTGTACCACAGTTCAGAACAGGAAATAGAAACCTTCTTTCATGTTAATGATTGCTTTCTAATTGCATAAACAGCAATGAGAAAGCAGTCCTTTATAGCAAGCCACTTCTCCAGCTTAGGAAGCAAATAAAATTTTTGTGGTGTTCCTGGTGGCATTGCTCTGGTGAATGTTGAGTACAAGCTTCC
This sequence comes from Bucorvus abyssinicus, assembly GCA_009769605.1. Classification (NCBI taxonomy): domain Eukaryota; kingdom Metazoa; phylum Chordata; class Aves; order Bucerotiformes; family Bucorvidae; genus Bucorvus; species Bucorvus abyssinicus. The sequence goes on from CM020025.1 coordinate 25,547,372, forward strand.
AATGAGAAGAAAGGATGAAATAAAATGTCTTGGGGTCTGTCTAAAAGAGTGAAACACTACCATTATTATTTGCATGAAATTAATTTTAAAAATCAAGCTGAAAGGCAAAAATCAGAAAAGCTAGCATTTTTTTCATAACATCTAAAACCAATTTTAATATCCTGAAACATAAATGAGGGTAGAAGCATGAATAGTTAACAAGTCCTGCGAAACATGTTAATTAGCCTTGATGTTCCAGTGTTGGTGGATGTCATCTGGACCTAGCAGTCATAAAATCAAGAAGTTGCAATCGAAACCTGTCCTAAGTTGACTGGTCATGGTGCTCTACATGCTTCCAAAAGAAGTATGTCACAGAGATATGTTAGACTTATTCATTATTTAGCTTCATCACAAAGTTTAAAAAATATTTTATTGCTTGATAAACAATACTTCACCTCAAGGACAGTTTTCAGCACAGGTTATTCAGCTATAAGTTATGCTGCTAAGACAATCTGACAGCTTGCACAAAATTATTGCTGTCCAAGTTAAAAGAAATATGTTGCAGTTAAATCATGCTTGCTTCATAAGGAGGCTGTAGCTTTGTTTACCAATTAAAAACATTATTTTGCTCTAGTATCATTGTTCCTCAATAAAATAGCAAGAAAATACCTAATTTGAATTACAACCCTTTTAAAGCAAGATAATAAGGAACAAAATCATCACAATGTCAGATCTTCAGTTTCCTTCCAGTTGTGTAAGTAGCATTGCTTAGTCACTTGGAAGAACTGCTATATGATATAACATAAACCAGCCTCAAGACTACAGCAATTACAGTCTAGATATTTGACATACACCATGTGAATTTTTAAAAAAAAAAATCTGTTCAATCTAATTCACGTTACAGCAGTAGAAAGCAGAAGGGTGGAACAATGGGCAGTAAGGACGTTTCTGTAAATACAGCTCAGTTAAAAAAAAAAACAACTTGAAACCACTTCTGTAGCTCAAGGTCCCAGAATCAATGAGAGTTCTGTCATGGGTCAAAGCCCATTTGCAGCTTCTGCTTTGCTCTCATCAGCCTCTGCAAACTGGTCATATAATTCACAATTAGTTTGGTCATATAATTTTGTCTGTTATACTGAACGGAACTGTTGTCTGGATGGGACATCAATGCTTCCAACCCCCCTACCATACTCTTCTAATTCATCTCCCAGTTATAGCAATTAGGACAGAAGATAACATAACACGGAGAGCTCTAAAAAAAAGAGTAGTACCATGTGGTTTCCCTTTGGTCTCTAATGCCTGAAAAAGGATAAGCTCATTGACCTCTTTCACAATGCCTAATAACAGGATGTGTGTTCTCCATCCACTTGCCAGTTCTCATAAAATTATAAAAACTGTTTATCTTTAAGGTCTTTACCCCTCTAAAAGGATGGTCAAGAATTACTCTGAGTTTGACAGACAGACTGACATGGGAAATGGTTGCGTTCAGTCGATTTTGTAAATTCACTAAATTACCTTGAAAACCAGGCTACAAATTGCCATCTCTTATTTTGATACGTTAATTCTGAGAATTTCTAGCCACCTGACTATAAAAGAGAAATCTGGACACATTCTTTAGAGTCTCTTTATTGTGGACTTCCACATTTCTCTCCCTATAAGTGAAACTCTGGTTACATTGGGCAGTTACAAAGAATAGCATAAAGGTTGGTCTTGCCTCGTTGCCATGACCCCAAACTACAATATTGAATTATAATTTAGAAGTGGGAATCCTTCTGCAATTTTTCCACAGCTGCTACCATAAAGAATTGCAGCTACTAGCCGGAGGTATGTGTAGATCAGCAGCCGCTCTTGAACAATAGCTCTTTAGTGGCATATCCCCTGCTTAGACCCTAGAGTCCATGTGGCTCAAGCACTGTAGCTTGTGGGGATCTCAAGAAAAAATGTTGTAATAGACTGCGTTTGTATGTGTGTATATGCAAGTCTAATGCAGTAAAGGTTTAAGAGAACATTATCATAAAAACCAAGTGCAGTACAGGTTATTCATTATCATGATGATATCTCAAAATGAGAGTAGTTATTGGGAAGAAAAAAAGGCCTTTAAGGTCTAAATGTCCTGAAAATTTTTGTGGCGTTGCCATAGTCCATCTCTGTGAGCTTACGCATAACTTGCATAACCCGTTAAAGAGCTGGTGTGGAAGTTAACTCTTGCATGTCAACTCTGTAACATGCTTAAACATCAGTAAAAACCATGCCTGTGGGAACTTGTTACTTGATGCAGGTTACTTAGTGAGGGTTTGTCTGGCTATCCTCAGGCTGGCAGAGACAGTAAAGTAGCAGCTCCAGGTGAGTGCAGAAAGGGTTAGAGAAGAGGAAGTTACAAACAAGGTAATAATCTTCTCCCCTCACCAACCCCCCCCCCCCCCCCCCGCAGCCCCCCTCACCCGTGTATAACAACTAAATAGTCTTACCTTGTCAGTGTTGCCTTGATAACAAATAATCTGTACAATTCTTGTTTTGTATGATCTTGGTCCATTCTGTTATCACGATGTGTCATGTAAAACAGAATAACAAAGAGAGATTTTACTGAGCTTCAGAAAGTTTGGATGAGAATAGAGCACATCATTTCCAAGATAAAAGCTATCTCCAATCCCAGTAACTTGTAGAATTGGGAGAACAGCAGTTTAGAATAACATAGTTCCCTAAACCACTTCTATTCTATGAAAATATTAAAGGGAAACTCTTCAGTTGTTTTCTTCTTAATTCTTCCTGCTATATCATGTTATGATGGGGGTCTTTGGGTAACTTTTCATGCTTTTTAAAGTGTCATATTTTCAGTGATACCTCATAAATGTTTAAGTGCTTTCACTGAAGACCGAAGAGTGAATGAGCCATCTTTAAATATGGTAACAATTTGAATTCTCATTGCTAGGCATCAGAAACCTAATTCTGAGCTAATGGTGAGCACCTCCTGGAAAGTACTGCACACCTCCAGGTCTTAATGAAATTAATGACATCTAAGGACGTTTAGCACCTCAAAAGACTAATTTCTTATTTACCACCCAGGAAGATACCAGAATGGGTCATAATTATTAAATTTAAGCCCTTGTTTGTCATTCTTATTAACTTCAGTGCTATCAGGAAGAGGTCCTGTAGGAATTACGTATCTATTTTACCTTATGCTGCCACTTGGGTAAAATTACAGCTCAGAATGCAACTGCATATGTGTAAATGGCTTTTCTTAGTCAGCATCAAGATGTATTGATCTGTAATGTGCTTTATACATTATATATGTTCATGTTTCAATCATTAAATTGGTATGATAGCTGATGAGATAATTCTCTTTTTAACTAATATGTATGTACAGTATTAAAAAAGCTAAACAAGGAGTAAAATATCTAGCATTTTGATGTCTAAAATACAATAAAACCAATCCAAAATTATACTTACAATAAAAAATCCCAGTAAAAATTACTGTATAACTTAATTATAGCAAATTTCCTAGAATTTATTTGCCATATAAGAAACCCTTCACAATGGTCAGTCTCCATATTCTGCATGCAATATTAAGCAGAAAATTCAGCAAGAATTGATTTTTTTATTGCAAGCTACATTCACTCCAGTTTACATTGTTGCACTTCTGATTAAAGCCACAGAAGCAAACAGAATTACTAGGATTTAAACTTGTGTAACTGGGAGAAAAATTTTAGTATCTTCACTTTTGTTAGTGTGTCATGAAAAATGTTTATTTCAAAGGTAGAACTAATGGTTGATATCATTCAGATCATTGAAGAAATCTTTCTACTATGAAAGAAGCACTTTTTCTACAGTAAATATTCTGCTTTTTTCTTTGACTAACAGCAACAAAGGGCGATAAAGAATTCATGTGGGTTTTTTTTTTTTTAAGCTACATTGTCAGATCATAAGTGAGCCTACTGTTCTTCTGACTTCATCATCTCCTACTATGTTTCATTACGTCTGGAAAGCTCAAATACAGTATCTGGTTAAATGCATTCAACCTTTCAGGAAATTACAAAATCGAATGTTATATTCCAATAATAGGTATTTTGCCACTTGGTTTGGTGGAATGCCGATCGCTTGACTCTAGGTAAAATAGGAATGACATAAGGAAAAGTTGTACATGCATACATCTTTTAGAAAAGCGAGAAATACACACGTTCGTGTATATTTTAAGCTTGATCTAAAAAAGTTTTCTGTAGCCAAGTACATTTTTCATGGTAAAACTGTGACGATAGATAGATTACTGCTATTGCTTTCTGGTTTTCTTTGTTTTCTTTTGTATTGGATATGTAGCTGACAAGCTGGTAGCTTTTCAAATAAAAGAATTTGTGACTGGTAGTAGAACTGCAAATAATTGCGTTTATTTCTTTTTCTTTTTTTTTTTTTTTTCCCTGGTTCACTCCCTGAGCAGAAAAGTTAAAAAAACCCAAAATACGGTTGTTTGTTGACCCAGAGCTAAAATTCATTGACGGTGCCACCCAAAGAAAAGAATGTAAACAAATGAACTTGTTCATAAGATTTGCTAGAAGCATTTTATTTGGGGTTTTTACATTATTTTTAAAATTTTCCCTAGTTTTTGCATATAACCAAGGAAAAAGTCATTTCAAAACAATAAAAAAGAAATGTTTTACCTAGAAAATGTCAACATTTCCCCTTTCAGCCAAAGCTATTTAAAGTTATTTCAACCACAGGCTATTTTTGCAGAAAAAAAGAGAGTCATAAACCACAGGTTTACTATTTGCTTTAGATTGTTCAGAATTCATTAATTAATTTAGGCTGTGATACAGGTTTCTCGGGTAAAGTGAAAATTTAAATTTATATCCTCTATTTGGGTTCACGTCTGTAGCGACAGCTAATACAAAATTTGCTGTCCCTGTAAGTATCATGAGCTTCAGCAGGCTATTATGTGGGCACAGGAACGTTCAGTACAGAACTCGTACTGAAGGACAAAGGCCCAATTTTAAAATTCATGATACCTCATGTAAGGACCCATGTGTGAACATGAATGTGTCCACAGTGAGTATTGTCTTCAGAAAGGAATCTGTGGGGTACGGTAGCCAACTGGAAAATCCGTAGTTATTTGAAGCAAAATGTACACGCTTACCTTGCAGCTTTAGGCTATGCTGATCGGTTAGGTCTCTAATTGGGAAAGCTAACATTTTTTCAGGCTTCCATCCTCTCAGCAATTTCATACATGATTAAAGTTACACTCTTGAACAAGTATTCTGATCCTGAAGAGCCATCCAGAACCTCTGCATTCGTTTTGAAATGGTTATGTGTAACCTTGCATGTGTCTTAGACACTGTTTACCTTTAATTTTGTACTGGTTGAGTTCTTCGTGTTTTACAGTACGACTAAGATAAGTAATAAGTTAATAAGGGTTCTAATTATACTTCTGTAACTCTTACTCCTTGTCATAAAATCCATCTTCTACAGTGCAAGTAAGTTTAATTTGTAATCTTAAATGCGTACTTACATTTCCTGCAGTGACCAAAGTAGGCTAAATATGTAGTCTAGAATACAATCTTAGTGTAAATTGTAAAAATTAAATGCTTTGTCCATATGCTGCTGGGTCGCATCAATGGTATGCCTGTATCTAACAGAAAAGATTGCTTTACTTTATTGTTCAGGAAAATACATATGACAAAAAACCCCACAGGTTTACTAATACCAACTGTAAAGAGCAGCTTTTATTACCAGTGGCAATAGGAAATCCTAATAGTATTTAATACTGTGCATTGTGCATGAATTATTGTCCGATGAATCTTTAGGTATTTGACATGCACAAGTATTAACAATTCCATGAGGTAAGTAAGCAAAAGGTAATTATTGGGATGACATATGTTTCTTTGATGGCATTGCAAGGTTGAAATGAAGACTGTTAGCAACATGAAGTGTTGCTTAAAGACCCAGGGAGGAACCTGAAGAGAGTTGCAGAGGCTCTATAAAGGCACATTGCAAAATGGGATTCATCTCAACTAAGTTTAACCATCTAAAAATTAAGAATTTGTTCTACGGTAGTGTTCTAAGTTCCTTTTATTTTTGATAGAGAAAGGCAAGCAATTGCATCTCATCTTACAGTATGTTTCAGTGTATTGTTTTTAGTTTTAATATTTATAATATTTTTGTGTAAAAGAGTAATAGAAAAACAGATGCAAGGAGATTTTTGTGAGATATCCATGAAGCTCTTTGGCATGAAAGGTCATTCTGTGAGAACAAGAAGACAAAATAATCCTTACTCAGTAAGACATGCAAAAGATTGTGGATTGAAAAATGAAACATGGCCTCATAACTGAAATAATCTACTGAAGTGCTGCAAAGCTGTTTATATCGTGTCCTACGTCAATGTCCCTTCCATGTCATATAATCACTGTTGGATAGTTGTATGGTATTGCATGAAGCTTCTGTGCATTTAACACAGTGTAGAAAAGGAAAACTACAATTATCTTTGATAGGATTAAATTATACATCTAATCCTTCTTGTTTCAGGTGTCAATACATAAAAGTCTTATCAGAGACTCAAATGAGGAGCCTCATACATAATTTTAATCCTTCATCTTGTGCTGTAGGTTACAGATCTGGAAATCACAGCATGTAAAACTGCTAAAAGTGGATTCCTTTCTCATTGCTTTTAAATTCAGTACCATCAATAGTAAACATTATATTGAGTTATTTTGAAATACCCTGTGTGTGAACTGAATGAATTGCAAATTGTTTATACGAAATGACGGAGGGAGTTCAACATTTCATGGCAGGTTAAAAGCATGTCACACATACTGACTTTCCATCTGTGGCTGCATACCTAGACAGTGCCAAACTGAAAACTAGGCAGCGTGCAACAGCTGAGAAGACAAAGTGTGATGTGCATTTAATTTTACCAAGAGAACTGTCACATGCCAAAAAACACATCAACTCCTACTGCAAAATAACTCTTTTATGTGAGTGTATATACGCACACTTAGGTAAATACACACACATGTATATATCATATGTATATATACATATATGTTGCTTATTTGGATATATTGTATGTCTTCATTTTAGAGACAATCTTGTGTGACTGTAACAGCTGTACGGTTTAGGTACATGGTACAGTTCATGTTTTACAGGTGCCAAACAGCAAAAATCTATCTAAAGTCTGATAATTTTCTAGTGCACAGAAATCCCTCATTTTGTGGAGATTACCAAAAATAAAATAAAATAAAATAAAAGAGCTTATTGAAATCTATGTATCTATTTGCTTTTTAAAACACAAGTGTCTCAATAAGAAATAATAAAAAGACTGCACTTCTGAAGAGCCTGAAATACTTTATGCTTTGCTGCTGCAAATTTAGTCAGCAAAAGCAGCTCAACTCATCTAAAACTCATTTCTGAGTTGTGCTGACATTAATGAAAACAACAATGATGCTGGTGCAAAAACAATGACAGTAAGAAAAAAGCTTTTTATTTTAAGCTTCATTGAGACTAAAAGACAGATCATTTGCCAAATAGGAAAAATTTTTGATTAATAGAATATAAAATGTCATCAAAGTTTGAAATAATCATACTTCAAGTGATAGTGGATCACAGGTAGGCTAAATTTATTGCAACAAGAGATTAAAAAAAAATTCTAATTCGTTACAACAAGAGACAAAAAATATTCTAAAGGTGACATAGTCTATGTCCACCTTCCAACTTTTGGCCAAATTTGGTAAAATGTATCTGTGATTTATTCTGTGCTCAGATTTCAGTTCCTAAGGCTGTCCAGCAATTTACCACATTCATAATAGAGTGACAACTGTAAAGAAGCTAAGGGGCTTACTGGAGGTCCCTGCTATACACTGCTGGCAGACGCTTGCAGTAGATCCTGATAAGACAGTCTTTTGCCTCGGGATCACTTCTCCTTGTTTTCAGGCAGGCAATCTGCACAGATGAGTAGTTCACTTCGGTGAAGACTGCTGCTGGTGATGTGAAGAGTCCTTCACCAGCTGAAGGACCTGAAAAAGGAAAAAGAGCAGAAGGCACTTCAAATTTCAAGAGTAATTCTTGTCTCTGTACCAAACACTTGGAGAAAGGATGCTGGAAATGAATAGACAGGGAGTCCTGAGGAGGAAAAGGACAGCAAAATGGACCTCAAGGCAAATAAGCCCAGAGTGGAAAATGGGGAGGAAGAGAGATGGGAAAGGTTCCCTTGTGGGGCAGGTAAACATCCAGATATGAGTATAAAGAAATATAGATCATTCAGAAGTCCAGCTTAATGAGGTCACCTAGAACTTCTTTAATTGTAAAGTATATTTGCCAACTTTCAGAAGAAGAAAGGAAGAAATTGTGGGCATATTTTTTGTTGTTATCACAGAATTTATAAAGCAGCATCTTCTTCTTTCTTTGATGATGTAAATTATATTGGTAGCTTCTCCTAAACCAAATCTGTCTTGGATTAAAAACATACCCCTCTGATTTTGCATTTATAGCAATGTAATTAGTGGGGAAGTTTCTACAGACCTTGAGTAAATATAGTTGTGTTCTCATTTTCTTTTTTTTAATATATATATCAGGGGGAAACAATACCATGCACCCACTTGGTGAAAAAATGTCATGTAACTTTATGTGAAAGATGCTTATCTTCTCTCAATCCAAATGAAGTCATTGAAAAAAGACTACCATTATAAAATAAAAATACTCACCTAGTTTATCTAATTGGGTGTGCAAACTCCAATTTTATTAGTAACAAAATTTGTCATCTAATGATGTTCACACTAGTTGCCCTAAAGGATGAAATGGCAATCAAAGTCATTGCTCATTCTACTCAGGCTTCTGACTTGTCGTGCAAATCAGTATGCAGGTATAGTCTGAGGATGAAACAAATAACGTCAGTGATGAAATGAAACATGAAACTCTCATTTGAACCTTTTGGTGTTGCTTTAGAGATCTTCATTGCCTAAACAACAGTATGCATATTATTACCACAAGCATTTGACATTGTCTTGATTTTGTAAAGTGCTGGTGGGGAGTTTGCTGTGACCTTATTGTGTCTTTATATCTAGACTTGAAGAACAGTTTTGTCTTCACTGCAGCCATTCCATAACTATGTCTCTCAAAAAAATTTCCAAATGTATTGTTTAAAATGGGGCAGTTAATATAGTTCTTTAAAGGAAATTCTATTATTTCTTCAGTTGTTCTACATTTTTATACAGTCTACCTATACATGCACGTATATATATATAAAATTTATGTATTTATATCTATGATTTAAACACACATTTACATTTATATACATGGAAGAGTTTCAGAAAATGTTTCTCTTCTTCCCATTTTTTTACCAGGAAGACTTTCAGCCCTTAAAAAAATCTAAGTTTTACGCTCTTGATGCACAAAAATAAAAAAGAAATATATATAAGCTCTTTTTTTGTAGATGAGTATAGCTAAGAAGATAATGAGGGATGAAATCTGCAAATATTTATTTAAATGAAATATTTAATTTTCTATGGCAATATTCTAACCCGTTTTGTGCTCACTTTGAAAGAATACTCTAGGAAATGAATTTACATACTTAAGATACGTATTGTTACTGAATAGTGGATGATACCAGAGAAGGTCATACTTGGAGTTCTAATATGCAATTATTGAAAATGAACACTAAGCTATTAGTTCTAAGCTCTGCTCTGCAGAGAACAAAAAAAGAAAATACAACTGCAGCTTATATACTAGCTGCAATACTTTAGCTGTAATCTGCTGCTCTTCCAGTTATAGTCACACATCTTCATCATCAAATACATGATCTGTTCCTACAAACATTTTATGTGTTCGTGACTTAATGCGTAGTCAAAATGATCTTATAATATGACCACACATGGGCAGAAGTATTTGTAGAATGGGAAATTTATGAAGCTAGACTTTTGGGGCAAGACTTGTATTAACATAGACGATAAAGTGCATCAAACAAAAGACCTGTTACTGTTGTTACTATGGATAAGTAATAAAAGATCAAAACTAAATTAATCTTCACTGTCTCCTGTTATTACATGCTTGTAGTAAACTGCCTACTACACTATTACCAAGTATATTTGCAGACAGAATTTGGCTAATGTTAATGAATGAATAAGTAGTATTATTATATTATGAGTCTTTAACCTCATCTCAGCCTTCTGTTCAGAGCCATACCGTGTAGTATGCATGAGACTTGCGCTATTGATGCTTGCTTTGTGAACACCCAGATCCAGGCCTGTGGGTCTCAGGCGTATGCAGCAGAGAACCACAGTTCCTCACGTGCTCTATAGCTTGTGTGTCAGCCTCATGGGTTCACAAATCAGCAAATGCCAGTGGCTGTACACCAAAAGGTGTGGAATCGTGAAGATTTGTGCTCAAAGGACTCCAGCAAGGAGGCAGGCTATATAGGTGCAAGGTATATTATGTCCTCTTGCTCATGTTGAGTGTCCCAGCATGCCATTGCCTCTTGCAACTGAAAGGAAGATGCTTTTTCACAACTTTCAAAAAGGAAGAAAGGAAGCTGTATTCAGCAAATAAATTATTAACTCTGGATTATTCCCTCAGCTCTATGGCGCAGTCATTGCTGCCCCAGTTTTCCGTCTTGTATATGAAGCATAAAATATCATTCCTATCCTCAAAGCCTTTTTTGATAGAAATTGGTGAGATGGCTGAAGTCAGAATTGGGCCTTATGAGGTAGAATATTTCAGCAAAGAATGTATAGTTTTGCAATTTTATTCTTTCAAGATCTTGTTCTTTTGCTCTTGAATTGAAAGGCAGACTTGCTGATGATATAGAGGTGGGGAAGAACGGCCCTGCAGTTTCTCTGTCATGGAAGGTTCTACTTGGATGCATACATCAACAGCAAAACATTCACCTTTGGTATGTACTTGGTACCATGGTCTCAGTATAAACTTTTAGCCCTTTTGGTTGCTTGCTTACAGGAGTTTGATACAACTCAGCAGTGTGACTTTTCACAAAGGTCAGAGGATTGAACGGAAACCTGTAAGACACCTACATCAACCAATGCAGAGATTTTACTGGCTAATACACTGTTAATGCTGAGCCTTACCTACCTGCGTATTTTTATTGAACTAAGAGTAGTTTTACAAAGTAATCCAGGTGTTTTCAGGAAAAATGACAATTCATACTGTTTTGACTCATATCACTGTCCCAGCTTATTCATAGCAGAAATTTGTCAGGGGAAAAAGTACTTGCTCTTTTATTATATATCTGTTCAACAATAGAGCTCATTATCTCTGTCTTCCAAATATGGAGAATGAAATGAGAAAGGACCATGGTCTACTGAAAATAAGACAGTAAAGCAGGGTCAGAAGTTAGATTTTACTCGGTATCTTCTGCGTCCCAAATTTGTTTCTCTCTGCTAGACAGTGTGTGACAGAGTGTCTGTGTATCTGTATCTGTACAGATATATCCTGGTATAAGAGCTACCTCTTGTATAACTCTTTTTAGAAGTAAAACAGGTTTTTTTCTAAATGAGTGTTACCAGTTCTGAGGTGGTATATAGATTCTATTATTATATAGGTATATTCCATATATTCTATAATATTCTATCATTGAGAGCAATATTAACACCGTTTGTTAGTGATTAGAAGCACAGAGACCACAGAATACAGTAAATGTAAGAAATAATTTTGGAGGGAAATCTCAATTGTGCAGATACCTGAATGTATATATCTGCCTGAAGAAATGTATGTCGTATTGAACTTTTTCAGTCTAGCCAGGGAAAACTTTACTTTATTAACAAAAATTTTTGCCTGCAAATGTAGTCAAAATGTCAGTCTATTAGGGTAGCTAGAAATCCATCCACTGTAGAAATATACTGAAATTTATTCAGTCTGAGGAACACAAGAACATTAACAAACTGCCCAGGAAAAAGTCACAGAGTATGTATTTTGAAGTCAGCTATGGAGTGAGAGGTTTTGACTGGCATTTTCCCATGTGAGACTTAGTATTCAGTAATTACTAAAAGAAAAAGAACATTTTATTTTGGGAATTACTTTCATGTTTCTGTGAACATACAATATTAGTCTAGAATTGCAATTAACTTCCAGTGATTATTTCTCTTCTCTATAAATTTAAATAGTAGCATAAATATTTATTGTAATTTAATAAAATAGTTAAATACAAACTTGTATTTTACATCTATGTTTTGAAAGTCTGCCATATCTGATGATGATGGTCAATTATAACCATGGTTCTCTTTGACTAGGGAAATATATACGGGATGATCTACCTGCAAAAGCATCTTGAATCAGCTGGCCAATGGATGCTCTGTGCAGACACATATTATTCCATACTGATGACTGATATTAGACCTGAGTGAAACAGTCATCTGTCAGATGGCTTTGGCTCAAAATGCTTCCTGAGCAATTCAGAAGGCAAGGGAAATGGTTCCAAATCTTCATTCCCCATAGTGACGTCTTCCACTCCTGTGGCAAAGCAGATGGATGTACCAGCTACATCACATGCTGAGGAGCAAGCCTGTTCCTTCAGTGTAGTCTGTACAAGTGTGATTAGATACCATTCTTCTGCATGCCAAGAGACGGAAAATTACAGGAAAGCAGAAATTTCCCATTGACTGGAACTTCCTCAGTGATTCAGTATGAAGAACAACCGATTTAAATAAGATGCTATAGATATGTAAGCTACTAGAAGTCAGTACATACATACCCAAATTTAGCCTTCATACAGATCCCTTTATGTCCTTCCTAATGGCTCACATGGTCATCCCACAGACTATTTGGAAAGTCATTCAACCTAAACGATCTCTATTACACGAGGTGCAATACTGGTTTGAACCTGGCTCTTGGCAAATACACTACTAAATTCTCAGAAAAAAATGTCACTTCATAGCCATGTATCATACTTGTTTAAGATACTTTTTAAGCTTTTTGAGTATTCATTCTTGCTATTATCCTATTTCTCTTTATCTGGATTTCATTTGGGGTTTTTCTTATTTGTTTTGGGGGTTTTGGGTGTATGTGTTTGTTTGGGGGGTGGGGGGTTGTCATTTCAAGCAAGGCAGAAGCAGAACAAGAAGAAAATTCATTCAAGGCTCATGCCTGAACTCATTTTGCAGTTAGGGATTTATTGCAAGGATTTTGGATTTATCCAGCTTGACACTAAACACGTAAATGTCTCTAGCCCTATTTCTTCCTTGTACTGTGACAAAGAGAAATCCTCCTCCAAAATTAAAACTCTGAGGTACTCAATGTTGCTGCTGTGTTTTCCCAGAGCTCTGCAGCTTACTTTTTGGCCAGCAAAATCCTCTTTTTTTCCTCTTCTTTGTGAGTTTGATATACTTTTTAAGTGAAGGGCCTAAATAGGTTTAGTTCCCTCAGTTAGTTCCCAGGTAATCAATGCTTTCCTGAGCTGTTTCTGTATCCTCTCTGGGAATTAAGCTCCCTGAGTGGTTCGCTGGAAATATGTGGCATGATCTGGAGGTTACCAAAGGCCTCTGTACTAGCTGTGGGTGAAATACTACCCAAAGGTTTAGATTAAGGTTCCGAAATAACTTGAGGAGTGCAGTTGCATAATCCAGAAGAGAAGAATTATTTGCTAAGGTTTATATGCCAATTTTTGTATTTGTAAAAAATGAATTTGGGGAGCAAATCTTTTCCCAGATATTCCAGGATAAAGTTACCTTATAGGAATCAAACTGAGATCAATACCTGAGACAAGAATTGGCTCTTATTCTCAGTTTGAATATATTCCTGTTGGTGAGTATGTGACTTTGCAGGATTTTTTGGTAGTGCTTTAGTACGGTTAAGTCCTTTGACTAATGGTGGAGGGGCACTCATTGATTATGGGGAGTATTAGGGTGTATTTTCCTAATACAGTTACCAAAAACAAGTTCAAACATGATCTGACTAACCAGCCTAGAAAGTGTGAGATGAATGCTTGATGAAACAGGGAAAACATTACCCCTGCCTGTTGTGAAGCAGATCTGTAGAAGCTACTGCAAATGGAGCAGCTCCTAGGAGATGTAGCTCTGTTATCTGCACTTAGGGAATGCCAGTAAATGTCAGCAGTCTCTCTCCAAAACAGGTCTGAGTGAGAATTAATTCTCCTACCCCATAGCTATTTTTTCCAGAAATGAAGCAATAAAATAAAGTTATGAACTTGCAGCAACATGTAAGGCAGTTCTTTAGAGATCTTCAAGCTTTATCCTCGTTCCTGGTCCTACCCCTGTTATGTATCCATGGTCAAGTCATTTGTTTGCATGTGGAAGACTCTGGCCCTCAGTTCTGACTCAGGAATTTGAATCTGAATGCTCTGACAACCTGGGGCTGCAGCAGCTGTTAATGGCAAATTCTAACTATTCAATTAGATGGGCTTTTGAATCCTCCTTTTCCCTGAGCACTGTAACCAGAAACCTCTAAAGTCAGTCTCTAGTCATCCTGCCCAAATGAGAATTACCCAAAATGTGATGCTCCAACAGAAAGACTTGTCAGGTCACGATAGCCCGGCTATTGCAGTCTCACCTTGTCTTAAGCGGATCCCACGTGAAGCCCAGGTGAATTTCTCACTTGAGATACTTTTCAGTGCAAAACTACTAAGCTTCACTCCTGTTGTTTTCAACATTCATGCATTCTCCTAGCTCACTTATGTGTACAGAGATGCACAGGGAATTTGTGCATTATCAATGCATGAGAAAACACTTCCCCTTCTTAGCCCAGATTCCCTTTTCCTGAGGGTCAGCTTCAGACGTTCCTTTCCCTTCCAAAGTGGCCTTTCACAGAGCATCAATCCGCATTTGGAACAAGGTAGGTTTGGATAGAGAGTGACAGACTGCAACTGAGAGTTTACAGATGGGGTCATTCTCATTTTGAAAAAAGGAAAAATAAGAGACCATAAAAAAGGAGACTCTACAGAGCGGCTAGAGGCTATGTAATAGTTATAGAGCGGCAATAGTCAATACCTAGAGGGCTCAGATGCTCATTTTTCTAACATGTTTACGATGTCAAAAAGTTTTAAGATAGTAACTAAGCGATAAAGTGATTTTTAAGTCATGTATTTCCTGGCAGCTAATGACTGGACATTGGATCTGAAACCCTGTGAAAGGGCTCGTCATTTTACCTCCTCTGTCATTAGCTGTCAAAAAGAGTTTAAAACTCTATTTTAAATCACAGCTATCAAAAAATATAGAGGAAAGTAATTGCTTTAAATTATTTTGCATTTATTACCAAATTAAAATGTTGTTCTTCCATTCAAAGCTCTGGCCTGCACCATTGCTTTTGTTTCTTATTATATTACTCTGTGGAAGAAGCAGGCATCATGCTTGTGTCAGTGAAATCCTCTGAGCCAGTTCTCTCAAGATTTTAGTAGCATCTGATTTACTGCATTTAGTGATGCTCTGTAGGAACAAATGGATGAAGTGCTTTATAGTTTTAACTTAGCTCCGCTCCTCTCTGCCTTTAAAGCTCTAATCCTTTTTTATCTAGGGACACAGACCAACAAACCAACCACAATTCGGAAGAGATTTTTTCCAGATATATGAAATATATCAGAACTGTTTAAGCCAACACCTTAAATGATGATTTTGTACTGTAAAACAGAGGGCCAAATCTCTAGCACTTGAAAATCAGCGTAGTACTACTGACCGTTCAAAATTAGTAGAATTATCCTCATTTGTGCTAAATGAGGGTCTGACCCAAGACTTTCTGTTAAGAAATGATGGTCTTCCTGTGCCTGTTTAGGTTTTGAAGGATTTCTCTGGAGCGTTTCCTGGTAAAGGTAGTGATTTTTCCCAACAAAATGTTTTCTAGTAGCAGCTGTAAACAAGTAAAATAGGCCAAGAACAAATCTGTAGTGGTAAGTTGCACATAGTTTTCTCCCTTCACTCGGAGACTTCATGCATCCAACTTGTTGGGAATAGTCCCTTGCCCAGACTGTTCCATGAATGCTGTCTGGGCGCTATGTAGGGCGGTTCTGGTTGGCACAGGTCAAGCCTGTTTTAGGGACGATGCTAAGAATTCAATACCATGAGTGGCTGCATACAAGAGCTTTTGTTTGTGACCTGTTTAGAAAATGCTTTTAGATCTGGTGCCTTTCATTGCATAGGAATTCAGTTTAATTGGAGAAGTGATTTTTTTAGCCTTAGAGCTGATACTTATGCAAACAGGGTCCTGTTGATTTCAGAGTCATTCCAGAAGTTTGGTGTCTCTTGCACTGAACTACTTTGAAGATTGAGCTGCTTATAGTTATATTGAATTAATGACTCTGATAAATAAGTTCTGTATTGCTTCTGATAATTTTTTTTTCCTGGAAAATCAAGATCCTACAGGCACTACACACACTGAGTTTATAAATCTTCAGGTCTTTGCTGTTCACGATGTATCCTCATCATTATGTTAATACTGCAGCCTTCAGTTAAGGCAATAGTTACTGTCAAAGTTCTGTGCAAAAATGGTGAGCCTTGATCTGTACACTGAAAACCAGCGTGAGAAATCAACTCAGGAAAAATAGTATGCTTTGCAATTATCAGTTTCCATTTCGATATGGCCTGAATATATGCAGTTTCTGTAAACTCCATGAATTATGTGTCAGGAGAAATGATCAGCCGCAACAAATATATATATTTCAATCCAGGAAGCAAACAAATATTTTCAGGTTATGCTGTATAGTAGCTGCTATTCATATTAAATATTTAATGGTTCTGTAGAAGAGCCTGAGTTTACCTGATCAGGGCAGACTGCTAATGTTGCTAGATTCCATTTTTCTGAAAGAATTACCTTTAGGACATGGTGCTGTAATAAAATGTGCTGCAATCCAACCCATGTGGAAGCAAGTCCGTCAGAAATTTGCTCCTTTTGATACAAACCTTTATGGCAAAGATGAGTGTATTTTGGGGTTTGTATGTTTGCTTGTTTTATTTTGTCCTTGTTTTCCTTCAGCTGAAAACATCTCAATTGTTGATATTTTCATTATTAGCTGGCTAATACTGAAATTGTTGCTTTCGTTAAGTCAGTGTGGAACTTGAATCTCACTGTTCTTTCAACTTCCATTAGCAACAATTTAATTGAAGCTCTTCGTACAGTGTCTGTTACTCTGACTGGATTATGCTCAGTTTTTGAAAGAAAATTACAGCTGTTGCATTTGGGCCATTTACATCTGTAGCAGAAGGTCACCTACGAGTTATGAGTGAAATGGGGACGCCTGAGGGCTTGTGGTCTTTTATTTATTTACTTACGTAGAAAAATCCAGTGCAGTATGCCAAGAGCTACAGTTGCAAATAATTGGGGCTATTCTAACTTCTCTGCCAGACTAGTCTCAAATTTAGATCCTGAGCACATAACCACCCTATATGTCGATGTTATTACAATGTTTCCTGAGGTGCTGAAATTATTCTATTTCTGCAGTAAAATTTCCAAACCAAATCAATTCTTGATAGTGGGGAGTAGATCGATGTTTCTCTTATACTGGTACCCATCAGGAGTCATAATCTAGGGACCTCTTTTAGCTTTTCTGCACAGTCTGACCTGGCAACAATTTACTGCATGCTGAGCAGAGTATGTTCTGCATACAGCATAACCAAAAAAAGTCTGGTTAGAGCACTCACTATGGATGCAGATGATATAAGCCCAGTTCTTTTTCACCCTTCCCATCACCTTCAGAGCATTTGAATGCATCTTTTCCAAGAGAGTGATTTAACCATGAGGGTCTTTTTGGGTCTGCCTCTCAGATTTCTTAAATCTATTTCACTTGTACAACAAGCCTTTTATCTGAGACAGGAATACTTCTTTCACCTGTCTAAGCTCTAAAACCCAGAGTCAGTTTCTTGCCTGACAATGTTTTAAGAATTCATTCAAGAAGAAACATTTCCTACAGAGCAAGGCAGGCATATATCCTTGCTGTTTTCTTTTGGGTGCGTAGAGATATCAGCTCAGATTTGTCTGACCAATGAGGGATTTGAATGCATCTCAGGTGAAAAGGAGCTATTGGATTACGCATTTATTGGATAAAGGGAGAAGAATCTAATCCAAGCCGCAAAGGACCTCCAAGACATGGCTGGCTTAGATGTGGTTTTAGCATTTTGTCATTGATAGGATGTGAATCCCGAGTGGCTGCTCTCTTCAGTCCTTAGTAAGGCAATAAGAGTGTAGTGGTCACCCGTAGATACATCATGAACAAACGGGAAAGAGGTTCTCAGCTTACTGATGGCAGCTTTGTGTGAGTGTTGCTCTAAAAGCATTAAGAGCTGTATCTGTTGCTAATGTAGATGGAGAGTGGATCTAACACCATCAAAATAGGCGGGGATACAAATTCTCCCATTTATTTTCTTGTGAATTCCTCAGCACCCCTATGTTACAATCATCGGGAGATATTACTTCATGTTTTTATTATGTAAGCATTATGTAAGTAACACTTTCCCAAATAAATGGCTATTTTAATGGATTTTTGGATAACACAAATGTATTAACACCAAAATAAGACAGATATTGCCTGGCTCTTTCTAAATCTTTGATTACATATATACTTCCTAGGATACCTGCTCCTTGCCTACTCGTAAGTAAGTAGTCTTTTGGAAAAATTAAGAAGTTGCCTTCAATAATCCATTACAGACTTTGCACCTCACACCACATTAGGAAAAAAAAAAAATCAATGATGTAATGATGAGACCTATTTAACCTTTGACAATATTTCTTCATTGGAGCACTATCTTCCAAATTGGTTAGGACTGTTACAAGAGGGAGTTTTCCAGGACTGTTGGGACTTCTTGTCTTGAAAATAGTTCGATATATGACATCAGAATTACTGTTTAACTAGCTATAGAGAGCATATGTCTTTGCCCATGCATAAGTATTGTTCTGTAAATATTAAATAGGAGGCATTTTGCTCTTGCTATAAAGCATTGCTGTGTTTTGATGGCACAATGCAGGCTGCATGTGAATGCAGGAGCTGTGCAGCTGCATGTCAGCCCTCATCCCATGAGATGTAACTTGGACAGGAGAGGGTGAAGTGTTGCTTTCTTAGCTCTCCTGCTACATCTGCTCTCGCTCCACAAAATGATATTTAATTCCATATTATCAGCCTCTTTGATTTTACTTTAATTTCTCAAATGCAGATATCAGAGTGACCGGGAGTTGCTGATTAAGACTTTTTCGTACTTAGCCTAAGCAGGCATCCTCATGGGAATTGTTCAAACAGCCTCTGCCAAGTCGTATTTTATCATGGAGGTGAACCAGGCTTCTTCAGTATGTCTGGAACCTAAGGATACACTGTCAATCCTTGTTTCTTGATAAAATTATTTGGAAAAAATCAACTTACTTTTGAAATTAAAGATAAATATTCACCATCATTTCTCTGTGCCTGTACAGTATTTTACTTGCTCTTCACACCTGTCTTGCTTTGAATAAATGTTGTCCTGAAATGGTTTTGGTTTTTTTCTTTTCTTTCTTTTTTTTTTTTTTTTTCCTGGCAATACTGCAGCAGTTGCCCCATGTCAGTTTTAAATGTAAGATATAGTCTGTTCAATTCAACATTGAATACTCCTGTATGGTTTTTCCTGCATATTTTGTCCCTTGGAATGTGAAATCATCTTGTGATGTACACAGCAATGTTATCTCCAGATTCTCTGAGCAGCCTCTGTGTTGTTAGGAAAGTACCTGTTTTATGATACTTCCAGCAGTCCTCCTCTCATGCCGTTCATAGTTTCCAGCTGTTGGTTGTTATTGTGCTCCTTCCTCTACAGCTCTAGTGTTCTGTCATGTGAAGAGATATTGTTCTCCCCATCCCTACGTGTACACTATTTTTGTATTATGAGAATGCTCCGGTTGCTATTTCAGTTTTGTTTGGCTCATCCTTTGTATATCGAGGCCACTTGATACAGGACTTTGGCTTTGGGAATGGTAAGTAAGTAATGATGTTGCCTGCACTTCTGAGTGACAGTTTCTCTTCCCAGAAGCAGGCTTCTTTCATATGTGCGACTATTCTTTCTCTTATTAGTTCTCTTTTGAAGTCCTCATATCTGCAGCATTCAGCAAACCTATCAACTGCTGTCATGAAAGCTTCATTCTTTACTTTATTCCTAGCATTTTATTATAACAAGTGATCTTGTCTGAAACTGTTTCTTGAAGGAAGTCACAAGGAGTAATAGACTACTCCAGCTTTTGAGACATGATTTCCTGTCACTGTAAACGTAAGACACAATAACTAGGAAGGAGCCAACAGTTGCACCTTAAAAAATAATTTTATAACAGTTTGTTTCTTAATTAAATTGGAAGATCTCAGTCAGCAGCTTGCCACTGTCAGTTGTTCTGCTTGAATTGGCCCAATAATGAGAAATTGACCCCTAGAAAATTTGTGTAAGTTATTACCTTTTTGTAATTAGTCTAATAATATATAAAATAATTAATATAATGTAATATAATATAAACTAAGACATAAAATTGTAACATTTATTGTACAAAACTGTTTGCTCTGACTGAAATATGTTTAAATCCAGGAGGAAATATAACTTGTTCTCATACCAGCACACATGAGAACAGTACACTTTTTAGATCTGATGGTATGCAAACATATTATCTTATTTTAATCAGGATCATTAACATCCTTTGCCTTTTTATCAACTTCAGAAGATAAACAGCTTATGCTGTTAATCTAAAATTTATTCTTAAGAAAATAATTCTCAATGTTGTCTGGTTTTTTATGAAAAATGGAAAAGGAAAGATCAAAATGTCTGTATTTTTAAAAGATCTTGGTGAAAAAGCATTTTTTTAAAAAAATATATTTAACGAATAGTTTTCACAAACAATTATTCTTCTACATTTGTTTCCTGCTTCTGAATTAAAAAATAGAACCAAACACATAATGAATTTTTTCAGAAATTACTTTTCCCAGAATTTTTCAAGGGACCTAACACTCAAAATTTTAAACTAATGTCATTTTTTGCAGGAAACAGCAAACAAACGCAGTACCTACTGAACTCAAAGGCAGTATATGACTCATACAGTTATATAATAATTTCAGATGGAAGGGATCTCTGAAGATCACCTAATCAAGATCTTCCTCATAGTGGGACTAACTTCAAAGTTAGGTTAGTTTTTCCAGGATACAACTCTTCCGGGAAGATTTTTTACAGGAACTAAACATCTGTCATAGTCTGTATGTCTAAGCTTGCTTTTTACATGTATGTTTGGGCTCAGATTATGACTTATCAACAAGAAGGAGTGTGAAGCTAACTCTCACAGTTTTGGATGGCTTCCTGAGTCTTCTCCAGCTGTGAAAGAGCTTTCAGTTTGAATCTCTGAGAAAATCAAGTTTTGCTGTTCAGTATCTAAAGACACACTCATTTAAATGCAGTTCACATTCCTAAAAATGCTAATTTTTGGTTTTTTATTTGGGTTCAGTTATGAAGTCTGTTGCACATGTGTGGATGAAAATCATAAATATAAGGATATCCTTTACATTTTGTGCAAATATTTCATTTTGTCATATTTTTCGTGTCAGCATGATGCAAAAGAAGAAGGAAAGAAGTAACAGCTGTTGACCAACTTTGCCATTCAAGAGAGTTGAATGAGAAGTAGGAGTATGGAGATAGGGTAGCGTGACTGTCAGAAACATTGGCACAAAAGAGTGGAGTGAATATAGTCTGGTTGAGAGCTGTGTGGTGAGAGAACAACAAAAAAATTGGTACTACAGTTTTACTCTGAGTGACTTCTGTGGGTGCACTATTCCCTCCTACCAATCAGGTTTTGTGCTCATTCTTATGGCTCAAGCCCTAGCCCCCATCCCCCTGCCTGCCCCCAAATATTCACAAAATCACAGAATGTTAGTCATTGGAAGGTACCTCAGGATATCATCTAGTCCAACCCCCCTGCTAAAGCAGTTTTACACAGAGCAGGTTGCACAGGATGACGTCCAGGCAGGTTTTGAATATCTCCAGAGAAGGAGACTGCACAACCTCTCTGCGCAGCCTCTTCCAGTGCGTTGTCACCCTCAAAGTAAGGAAGTGTTTCCTTATATTCAGATGGAACTTCCTGTGTTCCAGTTTGTGCCCATTGCCCTTTGTCCTGTCACTGGGCACCACTGCGAAAGATTGGCGCCATCCTCCTGACACCACACTGTGGATATTAATAAGCATTGCTAAGATCTCCAATCTGTCTTCTCCAGGCTAAACAGACCCAGGTCTCTCAGCCTTTCCTCTAAGAGAGATGTTCCAGTCCCCTCATCATCTTTGTAGCCCTCTGCTGGACTGTCTCCAGTAGTTCCTTGTCTTTCTTGAACTGGACAGCCCAGAACTGAACACAGTGCTCCAGATGTGGCCTCACCAGGGCAGAGTAGAGGGGGAGGAAAACCTCCCTTGACCTGCTGTCCACACTTTTCTTAATGCATCCCAGGATACCATTGGCCTTCTTGGCCACAAAGGCACATTGCTGGCCCATGGTTAACTTCTTGTCTACCAGGAATCCCAGGTCCTCCTCTGCAGAGCTGCTTTCCAGCAGCTAACCTGTGCTGCTGCTATGGGTTATTCATGTGTACAGGAGAATGGGGTTATTCATAGGCTCAGGACCTTGCACTTGCCATTGTTGAACTTCATTATGTTCCTCTTCACCCCACTTTCTAACCTGTCCAGGTCTTGTTCAATGGAGGCACAGTCTTCTGGTCTATCAGCCACTCCTCCCAGTTTGGTATCATCAGCAAATTTGCTGAGGGTACGCTCTGTCCCTTCATTCAGGTCATTGATGAATATGTTGAACAGGACTGGACCCAGCACTGGCCCCTGGGCAACATCGCTAGCTACAGGCCTCCAGCCAGACTCTGCGCTGCATAAATTCACAGAAAATGTGTGTACATACATATAAATAAACATGCTCTTGAAAATACCCTACAGAAAGACAGGGAAGAAATTAAAGGTATCATAGTCTACGTTTTAATTAGATACTCTCTTTTGAATCTCATCTAAACATGCAAAAGCAGGTCCCAGAGCATGTCATATTCATGTTGCAGTTCCTCTACTTGCATGTTCTAAAAGCCTCTAATACCACTTGATTTGTCAGTTGATATACATATGATTGAGGATTTAGTTTGAGGCTTTGAGAACCTGCTCACACATGTCCGAAGCTGCCTTTATGCACAGAAGGATTTTATTTATCATTTCAAAACTGTTTAAATTACCAAAGACATACATAACTTTAGAGATATTTTGTGAAATGACATGGAAAAGCAGTTCTGACAAAAAGAATAAAAATCCACACACTTAGTGTACTTTATTTAGTTTGTCAAAAACACTTGAACTGATGAGTGAATCTAGTGGAATTCAATGAATCTGCAAGCACATTTTCAGTCCATTTAAAATGACTGTCAATTCAAGGTTACTTCATTAAACTGAATCATGAGCAAAGATTACTTGGTGAAGAGGAAAAAGGCAAAGAAATATGAACAAGCAAATGGGTATTAACAAATCAGAAATTAGAACAACGGAAAAATGTTAACAGATATTTGTGCCAATATTGTGCCAATAATAATAATAATAATAATAAATCTTATAGGATCTTTCTTTGATCGTCATTGGCATATCTATCTGTTCACTATGTAGAAAAATTATCTATTGACTTCAACAACACTATTTCAATTCATGCAGGCAACCATTTCCACTTGAAATAATCATAAATATCATTCATGACTATTTTCTTACACAAATGGAATTGCAAACCTATTCCTTTCTCCATACATTTTTCACCCAAATTCCATTTTAAAATATTATTTTGAGCTGGCATTAAACTACGAATAAACAAATTTAGTAATTCATAAGCTTATGTGGTTATATTTTCTTTTAAATATATTCTTATGAAAGAAACATTTGTCTTCTTGTTAATTTTTCTTCATTTCTCGCCTTCATGTGGCACGTGAAGCATTGGGTGCTTATAAGATTACAATAATCCACTCAGTAATAAAGGTTATTTATCAAGTATAGAATTACTGAAAAAAAAGAAAACAGTCTTTTTCTCCCCTTTGTTTTCTATGCCTGTTTTTCCTGTTCCAATTCTCTAGCTAGAACTGACTTACTGTCTAGATGGCTGTAATGCCGTCACATCTTTCCTTTGCACAGATGGTAAGATTAGCTATTGATTTAGCCTATATACAAACCTTCAAATTAGAAATGAAAACTGGGTTTGCCAAAAGGGAACAGTGCCAGATTAAGCTCATATCTTTTAATATTAAAGTAGATAATTTTCAAGATAAAGGAAATAAAATAAGTTTGTTTTAAGCTTACATACTAACTGTATAGCAAGTCTATTACATAAAATTTCTACTGAAATTTATATGATCACACCTCAGTAAGTCATCTGAAATGATATCACTTGGAAAACTGTTAGTTTATCTGCAGACTGTAAATTGTAATGGAGGAAAGGTAAAGTGACCAGGTACTGGCTAAAGAGTAGACACAAACAGAGCAAGCTGCAGGGAGTCTGCCAATGGAAGTTTCTGTCACGGGAACAATGTCAGTTAATATTTCCATTTGTGGCCTTGGAAAAATAAGTAGAAGTACAAAATTCACTGATAACAATTATATTGAGAAGACATTGTCAACATATGGAGTACCATATCCACCATAACAAAAAAGTTTTCAAATGTAAGAGCATAAAATGCAT
Source organism: Bucorvus abyssinicus (assembly GCA_009769605.1). Taxonomy (NCBI): domain Eukaryota; kingdom Metazoa; phylum Chordata; class Aves; order Bucerotiformes; family Bucorvidae; genus Bucorvus; species Bucorvus abyssinicus. The sequence goes on from CM020025.1 coordinate 25,571,954, forward strand.
AGGACTTTATGCACAATAGAAACAACCAACAATCTTTCTGTTACAAAGAAGAAACCTCATTTTCATATAACAAAGCAGCAAGCTGTAATAACCAACAGGAAGCCTAAATTCTGTGCTGAGAGGAATGAAAACTCCATCTTCTGCTTTCCATCCAAATATCCCATTAGACTCTATCTTGCTCTGCTCCTTGGCATAGGAGCCCATGACTCTTGTGATCAGAGGTCCCAGTGTAGAGGTTATATCCTTAGAGAGGATATCCTGGGTATAGTCAGACACTCCTGGAAGATGAGCAGAAGTAACAGATTAAATTTCCTTCGTCTATGGAAGACTAGAACATCATTCTCTTTTTCTGCATATTTTTAGCGTCTGCACAAAAATAGGCACTTTTGCTGGCCTTTTAAAACACTGAATCCTGCTCAGTGTATACAGAGGGTGCCAGATTCTGGACTCTGATTCCAAACTTGAAAGACAAGTCTTGTTCAGCATTTCCCGCTGTCCCCCAGCTCAAACAGGAGTTTTCATGAAATTAATTTGCACTCACTTATAATATGGTATCATGTGGTTCAGATGTCGTCATTCTTACATTGAGGTGCTGTGCTTCAAATGAGGTGGTGGAAAATTGCTCAGACAGCACAGCTTCCTGAAAGTGCCTTTTAGAAGTCATACATGATTGAGTATATGGTTGTTTGTTTCAAAGAAACTAGACCAGGTGAGAGTAAAAAGAAGGAAACACTTTAAGTTAATATCTTTCTTTTGCATGAGATGAACTCAAAAGGTCCTAAGAGCCACAGTTTCATGATGCAGAAGCTTTGGCGATAACGGAAGTTTATGATATTCCTGGCTCGCCACCCCTTGCCATTCAATCCCTGTCCTGCCCTATGTCTTGTTGCTCATTTATGTTGCAGGATTGTTTGTAGTCCAAACCATTTCCATGATCTAGTACACACCACTATGTTGTCTGGATTACAAGCAACCCTGCAAGTGAAATAAAAACTGTTCTTTTGTTTATAATTTGGGTCTGGTTTGTGACAAATTCAGAGCCAAAACCTCACAAGCAGTTGGGCTGACACAACAGGAAGGGTAGACTGCTATGACATGGAAGTGGGAACATTTTAAAAAATCACAGAATGACTGAGGCTGGGAGAGGGAACTGGAGGTCATCAGGTCCATCGCCTGCGTAAGCAGGGACACCTGCAGCCAGTTTTACAGGACCACGTCCAGATGGATTTTGAACATCTCCAAGGATGGAGACTCCACAGTCTTTCTGGGCAACCAGTTCCAGTGCTCAGTCACCTGCACAGTAAATAATTTTAAGCTTCACTGTCATTAAATATTTTGTGTGATGATGGCCTGCTCTAAATTAGAGCTAAGAAGCACTTGTAGAAGTTCCTGACTGGCTCCCAGATGAGGTCTTACAGTTAAAGTCTTCAGGCTCTGTCTGTTTCGTACTGTCTGTCAGTCTTCCTGGATGCATCTATACTGGTCACTTCAGAATGCTTCAGAATTCTTCGGGGCAGGGGAATGTGATTGTCTTTGCTAGGCAACTCTCAACACACTCCCTAAAAAATTTGGCCTGTTTCAATTATTGATTTCTCCCAAAAACTCTCTGGCACAGTCTGTCAGTCAGAGCAGCTCAGGAGAATACGCACTGGACAGATTGCCTTCAGCTACCCAGTCTTGGCAATTTTTTAGTGTAGACGCCAGCCGTACTGTGAATGATCTCAGTGCCTTCACTATTCTCAGGCATGTTTAATTTGATCGTATATGTGGCCTGTGTCTGCAGGATATCTGAATGTGTGGTCAGCACTGTGACCTGAGCTTCAGTGCATCAAGATGCTTTACACGCCCTTGACTCCAGCTTTGCTACGCAATGTGTGATAGGGTGATGGGGCAGGCAAGAATGCCAAAACTGCCCCTTAGCTTCTTTTCTTGGTTTCCTGGGAATATTTTCATTAATTCTTTCCTTTTAGAACTTGTGCAGAACTTGGGTTCTGTTTGCGGATTTGCCTTTCTGAGTGTTAGCCCTCTGGGCATGAAAATCAATTTCATTTAATTTTTTAATTACATCAGAGCGGATAATGTTGTGACTCAGACACATGATAAATAAATAAATAAACCAACCTTCTTGGTTTTAGCTGAAGTACAACTTTTCAATGTGTTTTTAGCCTTCAAAGAATACCCTACAATTTAGGACCAGAAAAAGTTCTGAGCAGAGATTTTTGATTGAAAACTGCAATTGCAATCTGTATTTCCAATGGATCTATTTCAGAGTGAGAATGAGAAAATGGACTTTTGAAACCTCAGTATTTATTTTTAATATCACCTGCATTTGAGATCTCCTGCTGGCCTACTTCTTTGTGTTTTTCTCAATTTATATTCATTGTAAAACAGATTTTGGGAGAGAATCAATCACTAGGTTTGGTATGCTGATGAATTACTGATCTTTAGCTGTATGCCTCTAGCACAGTTATCTTTACACTGTAAATATATATGTAACTCAAGAGCACACATTAGTAAAATAAGGTACTTCTGTTTTTAATAAAATAAGGACGTCTGCATTTATTGTTCTCATGAGATCTGCAGGACACTATAAAGTGTTTAAACTTAGAGTACCATACGGTAAAAGTGATGTTTTATGAAGACCTAAATACCAAAAATCAAGAACTATATTAAAATAATGTTTATATCTAGAAAATTCTCTTTTTATTCCTGCTAGCATTGTTGTTCAATTGAATGTACAAGTAGTTAATTATATAAATCTGTTATATCAAAACCTCCTGAAGCATGAAATGGCAGCCCTCAGCTTCTTTTATTCATATCTTGCAGCTGCCTTTGTACCACAGATATTTTTGAAACTTTTTCTTGAGACCCTATATTATTTTGCTGCATTTTTAAGCTTCTCTTGGGTTAAGTTGTGTTATTTATACTTTTCATCTTGTACTCTGAGTTCTAAAATAAATTAAATTCTTCCATACTTTGCTTTTCACTAACTTATTCTGTTCAGCCAGTTGTTATATGATAACTTCCTATATGGTGATTCATCCAAAGTGAGTACACCACGCAGACATACAGATACCAGACTACTGTCTATTCTTCTTAGAGAAATTAGCTATTGATTTTGGTTGGCTTTGTCCTTTATTTCTCTTTCTTACTGCAATAGCAAGGAAATGTAAGGCGCATATTTATTGACTGGCTGAATATAGGCTTGTGTGTAGCACTTTTACTTTAAAATATTAGTTTTTCTAAAAATGTTTGTGCCATGCACTGACAGCTACATAAGTAGAAACTATGCTTTTTAAAAAGTAGAATGTTCATGTACACCGTATTTTTACAACTAAAACAGAAAATGTGGCATGAATTATGGAACAAGGAATTGAACATGCATGAAAATTGAATATAACAACCCAATATTTTTCTTTAGACCATGTTCAAATCAGTTATTTTTTTTCTACGGGCTTTTGTGTCATCTTAGGAATGACTTCCTTTTAAATGCATTTTATGCATAGCAGGAGCAGTAGAGAGACAATGCATTCTTTCTGCAGAAAGTTTTCAATACAAAATACTGTGTTCGTGAAAGGCTTGGAATTATCGTGTTTGAATGAAGATTTGAAATACTACAATGAAGATCATCCTTTGTGATTCCATGAAAGAACAGCACACTTCCAAATGAATTTAATGCTTATGGAGATTATAGAATTGACAGAAGTGAAACTCTTATTTATTGTTGCTATCTACAGAGAAGGAGAGGCTGTAGCAACAGTGTGTCTTATATGTGATATGGATAAAGATTTCCAAACATTTTGTCTTTGTATCTCTTCAAAATCAGCCAATGAGGCTGTTGCTTTGTGCAGATAGGTAGTTAATAAGGGCATGTAGCTATGAAAAATTCAAACGAGAACTGTGCTAGGAAATTAAGTCAACAGCTTTGTACATGCTTCACCAACTATTTTATCAACTACTGACCTTTCCCTTTTGAGCACTCCGCAGTTCCTGAAGGAGAAAAGCTCCGTGGTCACTATTCTGTTGCCCAGATAATACAGTCATGTGACACAGAACAATAAAAACATATATTCAAACAGGAAAATAGGTTAAAATCTCACTCTTCAGATCTCACTCCTTCAGATCCCCCAAACTGTTTCATTACTTTGCCGAAGATACAGCTTTTAATTCTGCAACTTTCAGTTCTCTGAGATCTGGTACGTTTATGCTATTTCCCTCTATTTCCAACATTGCAGGTGGGTGGAGTAAAGCATGCCTTCAAGTATTATTATTTATTCTTTCCAGAAATGTTGAAGTTACTTACCTGTTCACTAAATAGATAAGACTACATTGGCTGTCTAGCTTTTAAAGGCCTAAGGAGAAGCAGAGAAGATATTCCCCTCCTTTCATCCAGACACATTCCTTCATGACAATAAAAACATCTGCTTGCTTTTCAAAGATAGCACTGAAATATTTACGCTATGAAAAAGAAAATTCAGCATGAAGAAAAAATCAACTACATAGAAACATGTTGGGGAAAAAAAAGCAAAAGTGCCAATGATATGACTAAACAAGTAAGCACTTGTTAAGCCGTGCTGACTCTCTTTTGCTATGCGAAACCAAATGGTCTTGGATACCAAAATACTTTAATCACACATATATGTCATTTTACAAATTTCACGACATAGTCTCTCTGTGACTGTCAGCTGGATGCCACCACCGCTGGCCCTCAATGATCTGTAGTTCTCAACACCTTTACGATTTCCCCATGTTGTTTATACCATCTATAGGTAGACTATATTGTCTATTCCTATAACTGAATTATTCTCTTTCCCTATAGGGTTAACAAAAGTTCACATGCTACCACTGTTGTCCACGAGCCCTGAGTTATGCTTAATTGCCACACCCTCATAGAAATATTAGGCTGAACTGACATGTAACTGAAGTTGCAGAAAGGTTATTTGGATGGAGAAGGCTTTAATGTCACAGGTCTCTCTGGAAGTATCTGGGGAAAAATCTGATACCATATTCAGACAATATACAGAATAGGAGAATATGGGTAGGAAACACAGTGGTATACAGAAAAACTGTATCTCGTTGTAATCTTTAATCCTCTTTTGTTAACAGATCATCTAAATATTTTGCATATATAATTAACAAAATATCATTTCAGAATAAATGTACCTATTCACTTTTTTGGGGGCGGCCTGCATCAGGTTCCCTGGTTTCACAGACTGTGTAGTAATATTTGAGCACAGAATTTTCCAGGCAGAAGTCTGGCAGCCCAGCTTTGGGATTCGTTCTTTTTCTTTACTACTTCCTATTCTGACTTTCTGTTTTGGGAAGGTCACACTATGCATAAAATTACTATAGTGAAGGGACAGAAAGAGACTGTATGATCTATATTTGCCAGTCACTAGTGAATGGGAGTTTGTTAATAGAATAGTTAAAACTCACATACAGTTTAGCTACCAAGGACATGGAAATTTTTAGGGCGTTTTGAGAAAAGGTAAATTGCAAGAAGTGGAACCCCCATTTTTCCAATGCCAGTCATTCTGTTTGTCTCCTCTCCTGATTTAGTGAGGACACAGGGCTTTTAAGTTTCCATGATTCAGAGTCTGGATTCTTTCCTGAGGATGACAAGACTGAGGTCTGCAAAAGGCTATAAAGATAGCTTACACTGTAGGACCTTTGACTGCTGGTAGATTTAAAATGAGGTTCTTAGGGTGAAAGGCACATTAGTAGACTCCATGTTCTACTTTTTCACTGACTAAACTGAAATGTAAAAATACCGTACCTATGTTTTCAACAAGCATGGATAAGATGTATCATGCCAGACACTGGAAACTTAGGCTTTAAACAAGGTGGTTGAAAATCTCAGTACAGCAAATTGTCTCCAACAGTTTTTATAGACAAGACTCCAAATACTTTAACTTAATTACTTTCATTAAAGAAGTATATATTTTCATTATTAGAAGTATATGCTTTCAGAAGCTTTAAATAATACACTTAATCTGCATCATCATTGTTAAACCTTAAACTATCCAATAAGATAAGAATCAAGTACCAGCATTTCCTAAGTAAACAAGATTTTTTAGGATGGTAAATCTGAAGTAGAAAAATAAGCCATTCCCTTGAGATATGAAATGAAAGTCCTGAATTTCTGTTGCTAGTGGTATATTCATGGCCATGAGGACTTCACCTTAGGGTAAACAAATAGTTTGATCAAAACCATATATGTATATTAATTATATATCATATATCATATATCATATATCATATAGTATATAGTATATAGTATATAGTATGTAGTATATATTAATTATATATTATATATTATATATTTATTATATATTATATATTATATGTTATATGTTATATTATATATTATATATTATATATTATATATTATATATTATATATTATATATTATATATTATATATTAGCTTTCACTTCTCAAGTTGTGTAACTTGTAACGATTAAGAATGAGATGAATTCACAAGTGTTTGGTTTGCCTGAGATCAAACAACAGCTGCCAATTAATCCAGAAAACCCAAGTAGAGCTGAAGAGTGAAGGAAGAAATAGGAACAGAATGTGAGGTAAGAGCTGAAGCACCTGCATGCAACATGCAGGCAGGAGACTTCCAGGGAGGACACTTGAAGGTGACCAAGCAATGAAATTAGGGATTTTCTGCCTTGATCATCTGAAGCTAAAGCAGAAGGAAACAAAGCTGTAGTGGATAAATAGGAATCATGGTCAAGTAGTTGCCATGATTATAGTACTTAATCATTAGTTAGACTCTTGCATGGTATTTTGAATAGCATGTTTCATTAATCTGAATATGTAGATAAGTATTCTTCTCAAAATAAATTTCATATAATAAAGTACATATTAAACTGACACTGAAGTAGATGTTCAGCTCGTCAAAGACATACAATGCTGTCTGCCTTACTCAGACACCGCAGACACTACATACGCTTTTACATTTGAAGCAATGAGTACATAGAAATAAACTTTTCTAGGGCCCTAATTTAGGATGTGTTTTGCATGTCTAATATAGGGTTAGGTGAATATCATCTCAGAAGCAGGAATTTGTCTTTGCTGAATATAATGGGAGCCTAGGATAACTAATTCAGCTGTAAACACTGTAGGGAACTCAAGTTTGGTTATAAGACACCCACTCACGGACATTGTAATAAAGAGACAACATTATCTGTCATAATCTGCTTCTTGCTGTCATAACTACCACATCATGTATTTATGAATTTTGGAAGTACAGAATTATGGATTCTTCACCTGTGGCAGTGTCTCTTCAAAGAGCTATTTCACCCAGGCCTCACTCTCCAGTTACTTTTTTGGGGTGTAAAAGAGATATATTACTCTTCTTTGCTGGGGCTTTTCTTCAGTTGATTGACTTCCAGCCTTCTGCTGAAAAGCACTCTCCAAAAGTATGTCTATATTGCCAGTCAACTTTAAGACAGCTGTAAGCCCAGAATCATCGAGCGTCCTTTCTAGTAACTGTCTCCTTGGTCTCTGGAGGCACTCCCAGTGCAAGCATGGCCAGCAGCTCCACCCTCCCTGGATCTCCCCCAGGTATGGCAGACACCAAGCAAGAAGATGGCACCAGGAAAATCCTACCTCCTTCATCTTCTTTTCTGACAGCAGGATAATGCCATTATGCCTTTCAGTTTTCCTTTTTGTGTTTTTTTCACTAGAAATAAGGAAGGGGTTTTGCAATTGACTAACCATTAATTAATTTTAAGGAAATATTTGGGACCTTAAACTAAACTTGTGCTTTCAAAAAAAGCCAAAGAAGTGAAAGATTTGAGCAATGATTGCTGCATAGGTAACACACACAGAAAATGTGATGCTGGCACAGTGACAACACAGACCATGTTCAGCAATAAAATTAAATGAAAATTATATCTACTGCAGTGCAGGAAAGAGTGTGCCTTTTTCAAGTGCCTTAATCCTGAGTCTCTAGCACGTCATGACTTCCTTTTTCTGTTCTCTGCATATGCCATTTGTGATGGAGAAAGGAGAAATATATACAAGATAAGAGCAGTGAAGAGTTTCTTGTGCTTTCTAAGTATGTGGTTGTTCAGACTATTTGTGTACTAAAAGAAGTGGCAATTGATCTCCTCATAGTCACAGCCTCATGATCACAGAACAAGTAGATTCTACCTATGGTGTTTAACACTGAAGTTGGTAATATGGATTTTAGATTCACTGCAGTGACAGTAAAAAGATAAATGGACATTTAAAAATCATGAGCATACAATATGCAAATAAAAATGTTTACCTTAGATTTCTCTATTGATATGGCTTTATAAATTAATTTCAACATAATTATTTTAAATACAAAGTAAAACCCAGATGTGAAATTATGTGAGCTGTTAGCAAGGAAACAAACAAAGCTTCTGCATAAAAGGAATGATTGTGTTCTGAATTTTATAGCAGCATTAGCTTCTTCAATTGTAGCAGAAAAAAAAGAAAGAAGGAAGAAGAAAGAAAGAAAATGGAAAAACAACCTGGATAAATGCCATTGTTCTATTTCACATCAGTATTGGCTGTCCATTTTATTTGAAGTATCACTATAGCTAAACATTTATTTCACTAATACAAAAGCAATCAATAACAGCTGGTGACAGAATACACTCATTTTCTTTTTTATGGTTTCCCAAATTGACGTTGTTCTTCATATTTATAATATAAAGAACATCTGTTTTGAATAATATCCGCTGGCATTTGAATACCTTAAACAATTGAAGGAAGAAGGTTTTCTCTCAGCTTCAGAGCCAAAGTTAGTGCTGAAGCTAAATTCACCCATCAGACACACCTGCTTGTATAAACAGAGAATCATCCCCAAACTCAGATATTTGTTTTGAAAAAATAAATCTTTTCTTTGAAAAAACTAGCAAAAGAACCACTCAAGTATATATAAGAGGTCCTATTATCCCATATAAAGATGTAAAGGCAGTAAGGAGATAACAAATGATGCTCCAAATTATTTTTAAGGGGAAAAGCATACAGCATATTCTGTCACACCACTCATGGAAGAGGACCAATTTCCAATTAGTTGATACAATCAGAAATTCCTGGTCCCATTTATGTACATTTAGAATATGTAAAACTGCAAAGGCTCCAGATCTAAAATTTATTTTATAGTTTGGTGATCATTGTAGAATGTAATAAGGAAATAGGTTTCCATCGCTATTTCCTGTTGAAACTGTCTTTTCTTCCCCTCATAAAATAAACACATTTTTGTTGGACCAGCAAATGTAAACAACTTTCTTCCACTGTATAGTATAATCCTTTGAATAAAAAGACTAGGTGCCAGTAAATGATCACTACTCTATGTTAAGTATTCAGTAGAGCAGATAATCAAAGATTCTTTCCCCATCGACTAGCTTGTGAAGTCATGCTTAAATATTGAATACTGAACATGTAATCATTTTCTACTGAGTGAAATAGCTGAGCCAGAAGGAACTAGAGTGTTGCTCTTCCTTCACCGGGCTGCAGAACAGAAATGAACCTGGTATTAACAACGCTGGCAGGGGTATGGGAGACAAAGACGGGATGACTTTTTAGATGGGACATCCACAAAGTCTGAACAAGTGCCTTTCTTTACTGATAAAGCTGGAGAAAATAACATACCCTCTTGTGACAGTAACACACTTTGTGTCAGGTAAAAATTGTGCTATCACTGTCTACTGAAGTTAGCCTAGTAGATAATGTGGAAAAAAAGAACAAATAACTTTTCATTGCTGTACGTATTATAGTTAGTTCTGGTCATATCTAAAAGCAGTCCCTACTCAAGGAAAGCTAAGGCATTCTACAGTTATCGCTGTGGAATGTGAGCTTTTACAATCTAAATTTTGGATTACGGAATCACAGAATGCTTAATTTTGGAAGGGACATCTGGAGATCATCTGGTCCAATCTCCCTGCTCAAGTAGGACCACCTAGAGCCGGTTGCCTAGCAAGTTACTCTAGTCACCTAGAGCAGATTCAGCCACTTAAACGAGTTTTCCAGATAGATGTAGGAGCTTATGTCCTTTTGTGGGTTAGTCTCATTCTATTTATCTTTTAAACTTTAGTCGCATACCAGTTGAAATAATTGTCCTTCTATAATAGGATCATTGCATTGTTCCCAAAGGCAAGAAATTAAGATAATACATATAAATAAATCATATATCCATTCAGAAATAGCAAATACATAGAAATAATTTACTATTCCTTAATTTTCTTTCTCAATTCCGTTTGATTTCTCTCATCCTAACAGATGGCCTACGAATTTGAAGTTATTCTATTGAAACACACATGAATCATTGCTGAAAAACTGTTGTGACATGAATTAAGCATTCATTGATAATCTGAGGCTGAATTCTTTTTTTCCTGTCCCATCAGCAGTCTTCTGCATTTATGTACTCTGTCCTCCAAATGTTAGGGACAGAGTTTTGAACTGATCTTCTGACCAATGGATGTAGCCAATACTTTCCTCAAAAAGAGAATTATGAGCAGAGAACCGTCCAGGTAGTTGACATGACAGTAGCACCCAACCCGTTGTGGACCTTAGAGGAATCTTAATCACAATTATTGTGCAGATGTTGAGGTTACCAGGCAATGAAAAATGTGCTGAATGGTTACTGTGTGTGGCTGGAATAATGCTGACAAATCACAGAACAGCTTTTATTCCAGTGCCTTGGAACAGCTGCTGCTTCCTTGCCTGTTTGCAGCCAGTCTCTGTGGCCATAACTTCTACCTGGCTTCTGTTGGTTCTCCCAGCGATTGTGAGATGTCAGTCCAGCTGACTGATCATGCTGGGAATAGCGCAGGGCTCAGCTAGGCTTCAGGGACACGAAGCAAACAGGCGTTTAAATAATTTAATGATCAATAACAATGATGATGGTAATAGAGGTACTAGTAATAATATTTTGAACAGGAGTGATCATTATTTGAACATAAAAAAAGCATGACCATATCACACCTGTCTTTGTTTCTTGGGTATTTCCAGCTTTTGGCAGCTCTATAAAGCTCCTGTCCCTGACCTGTCTCTGATCTCCATAACAGGCCAGTCTGCTTGACAGTTCAGCTATTTCTCTATGATCAGTTTAAAGTGTTTATTCCCGCTATTCCTTGCTCTTCTTCCCCTAAAAGGTCCTCTTGTTGCCTGCGCTCTTTAGTATTCCTCATGAATGAATGAGCTAGATCAATACAGGATTTCAAAGCTCAGAACTTGTCCTCAGCAGGCAGAATTAATGTATTTTTTTTGCTATCTCCATTCAGCAGGATTCAGAGATCCTGATGATATTGTACTTTACTGCTTTCAACTAGACCTTGGGACATGATTAAACCCCAAACCTTTGGGGTTTTTTTGGGTTTTTTTGTTTTTGTTTTTGTTTTGATTTGTTTTGTTTTGTTTTGTTCTGTTTTGTTTTGGTTTGGTTTGGTTTTGTTTTTTTCCCCAGTCATCTGCAGGGGACAAGCAGATTTTAGAGGGTCTGGTCTCTACTGCTTATGTAACTTGTGATGAACTATGAGTATGGAAGTCAAGAGGATAATGATAAGCTAGTTCCCTTTCAAACAGTGGTACCCGTTGGTATTTGTGGTAGTCGGGCACTATACTATGGATGAGATGGGCATGGCTGAAAAATAAAGCGCATTTGCAGGTGTTAAGCAAAGGCTTCATCTTAGGTGCTGTGTCCGTGGCAACCCATCTAGTGTGTACAGACCTGGCACGCTGTCATAGTGTCCTAATGCCTTGGTGTGCAAAGCTGACAGGGACCTTCAAGTTGGGGCAGCTTTATTTGGAGGCTCTTAAAAAGATTGTGAAAGTTATAATCATGAGCAGGGTGCCAAAATTTTCACATTGTTGGCTTAACCATGTTCATTTACATTTTCTAGCCTACTTAAGGGATGCAGATTGTAATAGGTAAAGGGTATTTTCACCCAAGCTCTGGATAATACTGTATTCCCATTTGCAAAGTATAATAAATCTTTTCAGTTTATTTCCAAAACAGATTTTTGTGTTTCAAGTGAGATTTGAATTTCAGTTGAACTAATAAAATTCAATGAGGAATCGGCTAAAAATGCAAGTTTTGTTTGTTCTGAAGTGGTACTTAGCACAGTATAGCACAGTATCTCTATTCTAGTGGTTTTCTCTAGCCGAGAGGCAGCAAAGACTCATGATCTGATGCTGCTTTCCTTTGCTTTGCTTACCTGGTTGCTCTTCCCCTTCCTTTTTTCCTGCCTACCTTCCTTCCTTCCTTTCTTTCTGAATGCAATTCCAGAGCAATCCTTTCTCTATGGCTAGAGTTTCATTAGTGGGCTGTGGGAAGAGCTAGGTAACAAAAGTAATAGATTAAGGACAGAATTACGTATGAGACAGTGAGAGATTAGCACTACTTAAAGCATAGTGCAAGACTTTAGACTTAGTGTAGCCTTGGAAATTCCCCTCATTTTTCTGTCTTTTCACAAGCTATGTTCCTCTTTATTAAATGCTGTGTTGGGTTTGGGTTTCTTCTTTTTTTTTTTTTTTTTTTCCCTTCATGGAGGAAGGTGTTGCTTTTTTCATCTTCTCTGAAACAATGGAGCTTTTTTTTGAAGACAGCAGCTCAGTAACTCATTAGGTAGTATATAAACTAGAAGGGAGAGTCAATATTAGGAGGAAAGAAAAAAAAGGAAAGCAGCTGTTTTATAGTACAGACAACAAATAAAGGAGATAGAATCAGCTTTATAAGAAATATTTACATCTAGACTTATTGCCAGTTTATCCCAGCTATTTAAAAAGAGATAATGAAATATGTAAGTCCATAATGTAGGAGGAACTGGCGTGTTCTCATTCGATAATTTTCCACTGTTACTAGCTTGGAGTTGTTGAGATCTACTAAATATGATCTGCTGGCTCAGAAAGCTCCTAAGCCAAATTATTTTGCCTTTCCATCTTTCAAATGCAGTAATTTGTTGGATATCCTTAGGAGAAATTTTTTTTTCTTTTGGTGTAAGAACTGTAGGAGAAAGAAGCAGTTAAATTCGGTGAAAGAATATTCTGCAATATTAATTCAAAATTGGCATTTAAAAATAAGTGAGAGTCCATCCAGAGTGATACTATCTTCATTTATGGTAACTCCTAAAGAATGCAATTAAAAAGCCCATAATATGCTTATTTGTGTTACAGTACAGCAGTAAGCATTTCGCATCTGTTCCCATAGCAACAACAACACTGCCGAAACAAGTTGTTCAGGCTACAGTCTCTGTCACATTGTTATGTGGAAGCTCTCTCTGTCAGGGTAGTAACTATAACTTCCTAGATTTCAAAAGATGTTGTTTAAAACCGTGCTACTAAACAATGGCATTGCTTAACAAGAGCCTTATGGTACCAAAAAATAATCTAGTATTTCTTGTGACATCACTTTCAAGTAAAACAAAATAATCTTGCTCGCTACAGACACAGTAGCGGTTTTAAAATACTATTGTATTCTGATCACCATACTTTGCCTGGAAAGCTGCAATAAATTTGAAACGGTTGAAAATTACTAATCAGCCCCAGTTTTGGTTTCGTTAAAACTGCATTATCACTTGTGGCATTTTTAGAACTCTATTTTTGGTGTGTAACTAAATGTTTATTGCCAATTTTTTTTTTTAAGAGTTCAGGTTTTTGTAATGTACAAGATAAGAGAATAATCACTTTTCCCTGTTAGATTCATTATGCCAATTGAGATTCTATTGAATATTGAAATTCTTTCCTAAAAAGTAAACAGTTTATTATTGTCTTATTGAATGCTTCTCCCATATTGTATTAGAAGGGAACAGGAAACTTGTGTGAGAAAAAAAGAGATAAAGCTAAAAGTGAAAAAAATATGAACATATAAGGACCTTTTCCTGCTTTCTTATGTGGAAATTCTTCACATTAAAACTGCAGGGATTAGTTGAACTATCTAATAGTTCAATAAAATGTACCAGATTAGAATACATTATCTTACCACATTTGTTCCATGGTAACAAACATAATAGTTAAGGATGAAAAATCATTTCAGATATAACCTCTAATTTTCACACCTGCATAATAGTTTAAATGGTCCCTTTCAGGGGAAACTCTCCATATTGCTCTGTGTCCAGATTCATGGGTTTTTTGTTTGGGTTTATTTTAGGTTTAATGATACTTTAGCCAGCTATCTTCAAGCCAGGAGAAAATGCATGTTTGCAATTTGAAAAATATTAACTGTTTGTTTTAAAAGGCCTCTCTAGAAACAACTGAAATATGAAATGAGGAATTTGAGGCTAAGTCCTTGGAGGGAGTTGAACTTATTCTGACAACATAATTAGGCAGGTGAACTGACAGCCTTGGGACTTGCTTCCTCCAGTAGGACATTTTCATCAGGGCTACTGCCTTTGTTAAGATTGTAAAAAGTCACAGAGACAACCAGTTGCTCTGTGGGTGAGCAGCTGGGAGTTAGAGGTGTTCCTTTCAGAAAGAGCTGTAGCTAGGCCATATCAAGAAGAAAACATGATTTTTAGGCTTTTTATTTTTTTCCAGCTGGTCGGCGTAACCCTCTTTCTGTTCGATCTAATGTGTACCGCGAATCCTGCTCACAAGTGTAAAATCACTGAGGGCCACATTGTCAGAACAGAATACTTAATTATGAGCTTCTGTTTAAAACCGATCAATATTTTCTGGGCTTGAAAACCAATGAAGCTTTATGACTTATAATGCTGTAATTATCTTTACTCAGATGATGAATTCTGATCAAAGACAGAGACTCTTTTTTTCATATAAGGGCTATGTATAGATTGTCTGACTACTTTGGACTAACTCTTCCTTTCTTTTCTGCTGTGTCAAACAGGGTGACCTTAAACCTATTATCCCCAGAACCAGCACCCTGTTCTGAATTTGTGATAAATCCAGATTTGTCCATTACAATACATTGACCTTCCAACTCGCCAGATGTTTACACTGTTGTGGAGGATATAAATACAGGAAAAAGGAAAATAGACATTTTCTCTGGTGGGAAGGCTGGAGACAGATCATTGCAAAGACTAATGTTTGAACATCTTAATGCCAAATGCAATCCACAGCTCTGAGGTAAGTCTCTGGAGTCTCTATACAGTATACACGGATGATGAGATTCCTGGGGAAAGGAGTCTGTGCCAGCTGCTCCAGTAAGGAGGAGGCCACATAAGCTGCCTGGGTGTTTGTGGTGCCCTGGTTCAGTCCTGTTTCTTTTGCCCAGATATGCAGTTACAAGTGTCATCCTTCAGGATCCTCTTTCTGATGGCTTTAACCATACAATTTCCCTAGCAACGCATCAGCTAGTCTTATGAATGAGTCTTTTGCTCCTTAATTCTGCCTTACGGTCTTTTTCTCTTTTCTGTCCTCTTCCTTGCAGAAGTTTATAACCCACTTCCTTTGTTGAAACCGTTCCAGCTTCCTGGCATTATCCTGTATGCTCTAACAGATTGCCTTCCCTTCTTGTTCTTGTCCTTTGAAACCCTCCTTACTTCTCTGTTTTTCTGCCCCATGGTTTGGTGCCAGGCTCAGAAGTGATGCCCACAGTTTATCTCATTTTCTGGAGCTGCAGTCTTAATGGGCTTGCTGAGTCTATTTCTTTCATTCCTTATTATTCTGGCTTTTGTCCTTCTTATGTCCCATTTTGACAGCTCTCTCCTTCAGGAGGATCTTTTACACTGATCACAATGATTACACTCACTGGCTGTGGCTGATCTTGGCCAAGATCTTTCTCTTTCTACTCTAACTCTGTGACGGAAAGAACATGCCATTGGAGATGTTGCTTTGTGGTCATGTCAGGCTCCATCCAGGAGGATGGAATCATTGAAGGCTGCTTCTAATTACCACCAGTGATTTCTGCACTGTCAATTTTTCAGAAAACATAGCAAAACAGATTTTCTTCTGACATACAGCAGCCTCTCTACCAGTTCTAAGCAGAAGCCAAACTATAGAATATTAAAGCTGTTAAGGACTAAGATCTCCAGAATTTTTTAACATGCGTTATTTTTTGCGATAACTGAACTGCTCTAGCTAAGCTAAAAAAAAAAAAAAAAAAAAATTTAGTTTGATATGAGGTAGGTGCTGAGGACATTAAAAAGAAATCAGTCTAAAACACTCAAGTTTTATGAAGTTATAACGTAACTGAAAATGTGGCAATGCAGTGGGGTTTCTGCAGAAATTATAAAAGTGTGGTGCATGACCATCTCCATCCTCTACTCAGAAAACAAACAAACAAAAAAGGCCTAACTCTTTGCTAAGAATTTTGGGACATTATAGTAGGAGATAGGGAGGCAGGGAGAAACACCAGCTAATAGCAGGGAAAGGAGAAAAACCACTTTTCTTTCACAAGAAGAGACTTCTAATTCTTCTTGCAAGTTCACATTGTTAGTGGTTAGTTGCAGGACAAGCTGTTGGTAGAGTCAAGAGAGATTAATGACAGTAGAAAGCTGAAAGAAGTGCATTATTTGCCAGCCAACACAAGCTAAAGCATTTGCAGAATAGGTGGGCCTGATAAAAAAATGTTATTTTTAAGCTTTATTTTCTCTTGGTTCTGAGAGAAACCAGCTACCTCAGTATTTTACCGTTATCTGTGTAGTGAAGGTGAGGCGAGATTCAGCAGAGTTTATGGCTTAGTTTTTCAGCAGTAGTAGTCAAAGTAAAAGGCAAGTAAAGGGCAAGAATTGAGCTCAGCATTTTCATTTTCCACATGGGACATTATATATTACATTTGCATTTTATATGTTGCATGCAATTTTCTGAGCATTTCCCATCTGACATTTATGCCATATGAAATGGTTGAGTATTTGTTCACTTGGATTACTGTTATCACTTTTAAATTATAGTAGATACTTGCTGACAGGAAGATATAGATTTTAACATAAAGCAAGCACAGGCAAAAAAAAAAAGGAAGAGAGAAAGGAATAGGGGAAAGAAAAGCAGAAGGAATAGAAGGAGAGATTAAGAGAGGGAGGAAGAGGAGGGAGGGAGGGAGGGAGCGAGGGAGGGAGATAACATTTTTAACAAGCTTTCACTTCTTATTTATTCCCTAACTTTCTGTGTGATGACAAGCTACTTCAGAAGTCTCAATCTTAGTTTCTTCTCTTTAAATGGCAGATAACTTTCCTTAAATAACTTTCTCCAGTGCTTTGAAAACCTGAAATAAAAAGCAGCTTTTACACGAAAAAGAAAGGAAAATATTTTTATATTTCTGCGAAATAGCTTCTTTATATCCTTCCACTAGGAAAAAGATGTTCCCTCTTACTCAAAAAAAAAAAAAAAAAAAAAAAGAGGGAAGGTTGTTTTGAGAGAGGTCAGAATTCAACCTCAGTCTCCCAAAACCTCTGTTGTTTTTCTGACTACATACTTCTATGGAACTTTTCTACCTAGACCACTACTGGAACTTTAAAATTTCTGTGCATAGAAAGGAAGGTCGTTAAAGCAATAAAACTGTCGATTCTAGTATATTTTTGGTAATGAACTTTGGAAGTATTAGAAAAAAAGGAGGGAGACAATTTACTAACCAAGAGTATCTCCAGGTTTGTGTAAGTCCACAGAGTGAGAGTCACAGGCAACAAGGGGAGAGGAATAATGGTGCATGGCAGAGGCTCAGGTCAGTGGAAGTGTCCTGGCTTCAGCAAGGAGAAATAAGGTTCCACTCACTTTGTTCAAGTGCAGGAGGTTGTCAGAGACATTCACAAGATGAACAACAGATCTTTTAATGAGTTTCCTTATGTGGATTTTATTAGCAATAAAAACATTACAGTTTAACAGTTTACTTCATTGCATTTTCAGAAATACTTGTCAGGTACATGCCATGTTGGTGTACTGGTTCTTGGGAATCCACTGAATTTCTTTGTACATTTGCAAAGATAAAGTAATCCTATTATATTTTAAGACAAGTGCTTAACTTCTGCTTTCATGCTGTTTAAGATGACTTTACATAATTTTCCATAAAAGACAGAGAAACCAGTTCTGTGCTAAACTCTTTTAAACATGAACAAACAAAATCTGTCTGAGATTTTATTCTTAGGGTAAAAAATGTCTATGAAAAATGTTTTCCATATTTAAAATGTTGCCTCCCAACGTCAGAACTAATAAACCTCGCTTAGTCTCTCTGAGATTTGTTACTGATAACTCAATACTGGGCATTCAAGCTCTTAAACGTCATGTGTCATTTCAAAATCTTGAAATTTAAATAATGCATGCATTCGGGATTCTTTTTCCTTTTCTCATTGTTGTCTGTTTATCTTCAGTATATTTGGCTTTCTGTTTTAGGCTTTTCTCCACATATATGAGGACTTGCAAAGTTTCATTACAGAGGCTAAAAAGAACCTCAGGCTCACTGAGTGCAATACTCTGCCACTCTGGCTTTAGCAATACTTTTTTCTTATAGGAAAAGGATAAATGAGAAGAAGACTTTCCTAGATATGAATATAACTAATAAAGAAGAACTTGGAGGGTAACTTTGTTAAGACTTAAGTTGAAATAGTGATCTTCACAACTTGCAGGGCAGGAAAAAATGTAAAAAGTACTGAAGAGTTCAATGAACTCAGGGGAGTAGAAGGGTGTATTCTGGGGGACAGCAACCAAAAGCTAAAGAATTAAAGACACCTGGTACCTTTAAAGGAATAGAAGTAAGGTCGTAATTACAAAATATCTCACTGCGGAGGAAAACTAGGGAGACTACCAAGAGATCAGTTTGATATAAATTGTGCACCCTCCATAGAACTCAGACATGAGAATGAGAATTATTGAATGTAGGACTAAGGTCAGATACTAAGGAAGAATTAAAAAAGCATAGCACAGATGTGTAGGGACAAAATTATAAAGAAAAAAAATGGATGTAACAAGAATAAGAGGCAGCTATTAAGGGGCAAACTCCACCATTATTAAATCATTCTACAAGGATCAGAGTAGTCAGATGCAAACAAAGGACCAAAGAAAGGCATGTTCCGATATCAAACTACTAACCAGTGATAGTTTTAAATGTTTTATTCTGTATCAGTCTTCACTAAAATGATTGACTGCCATCATATACCAGTGAGATTTTTCATATTCGTGATATATTAACAACCAATGTGTAAATATTCAACCTTAAGTAATGAAAATAAACATTTAAAGGGTCTCAGAAAGGGCGATATATACGTGTAGTGATCTCGGTCTTGTTTACGTGAATAGGGTATTCTCAGAACTACTGGCCTTATTTAGAGATGAGAAAGTCTCCAGAGAAATGCAACCTAGCACTCACATTTAACAGAGAAAACAACTGAGTAAATGTCAGTTCTGCTATGGAATTACAGAGGATCACATGCTATGCAATCAGCATGTCCCTCTGCTCTATACTGGAAGGCAAAACAGGATTACAGCCAGGAATGTATATAAAGGTATACATATAATCCGTCTGCTCTACTCAGCGTCTTCCAGTCTGTATTCCATTGTTAGACAAGTGTGAGAGTGCCCAGAAGCAGTCTGCATAAATCAAAGTGTGAAGGGCATAGACGTAGTTATTCACTTAAAGTGCCATCAGTGTTGTCATATTTAATATTTGTACTTCTTTCACGTAAAGAAAATAGTTATGATTCATGCAAAAGCACTGTTTGTTTCATATAATAATGTATACATGTTAACAATGTTTCTTCTGGTAGCAAAACAACTTCAAGGCAGGAAATTACTAATTAGATTATACAGTTTAATCCAAAGAAGAGCGGGGAGAGATATGGGGCTAGATTTAACTGGCTTAATACAGATGTTTACTGTGTAAACATCTACATTTCAGCTCATTGTTTAGACTCCATAGTTTATGAAGTAAAACAGGTTCTTCTTGGGCAAATTCAACTCATCCAGATGTAGATGTCTAAAATAGAGCAGATAAACAGTGCCCTACAGGTGTCTCTTTTTCTTCGTTGACCACAAGGGGAAGTTAGAATGAACATTTCAGATATATACCCATAGATATTGGAGACATTAAAAGAAATGAGAGCATTTCAACCTTGGGTGCCACAGTGCTAAAGTACAGGAAAAACAGCAACAATGTCACGTGAAAGACAAATGGGAAAAGCTTTATAGTTTAGAATGAGATAAAATTTGGGCTAAAGATTTTGCTTTGTGCTCTTTCTCTTTACCTGGAAAGGAAAAGAAAAAAGAGTGACCACTTTATTCAGAGAAGTGGCTTCTTATTCAACTCCAAGTGGATTATTCTAAACTATTCAGATTAAGGAAACATGGAAGCTCATTTAGATAGTCCTGAAGGATCTGTGCTCATCACTTCCCAATGCAATGTGTGGCTTTACCATTTTTGTTTTTTCTTCACTGCTCTAAGCACTAATTTGAGCAGTAAGGGAGGGAAAAGGATACCTGATTCTTAAGAGGTTTTGAAGGATAGTGCAACAGCAAGCTAAAAGCTAGGGATTAGTGAATATACTGTGCTATGGAAAGCACTTGCTTGCATATTGCAAAGCCCCAAAAATTTCACTGAGGTTCTCTGACTGCCTGTGTCTACAGTGAATCCCGAAAGTGCATTAGGGAGAGCAGTCATTCCCTTTTCACTTCTCAGAAACCAAAATTCACTGAGAATTTTTTTCCATGGCACTTGAAAGGATTGCATCAATACCATTTCTTGGACCAGAATGCATGTTAAGAGAGTGCTCCTGACCTCTGCCTTCAGAGTTGGAGAACAGTTAAGGGAAAAGGACAGATACTGAAACTTGCAGAATTCCTCACTACTCAGCAAACCTTTGCCTCCTTGACTTATGAAAAAGCAGACTGACCATGTAAATCATCACAAGAATTCCCTTACTTTCTAACTCAGCAGGCACAGAACGGCTATTAAATACACCTCTGGGAAACTTAAGGTTTATTGATGCATGCTTCATGTGCATTTTAAGTCCAGCTTGTGGTACATGTCCAGAATATTGAGTGACTGATGCACTCTGCAAAAAAATCTTCAAGACCGAAGTTTAATTCTTAGGTGAAGGCTGCTATGAGAGACAGAGATTTGCTTTTCAGCATGATCAGCCAGAATCAACAGTAACATCTTGTCCATTAGGGGCCTGAAACGTACTCTGAGTAAAATGAGTGGTTACAGTTTCCCATAGCCTTCTTTTGATGACTGTAAGTAAAAAAAGAAGAAAGAGTTTGGATAGAATGGGAGGAGTCTTTTCTTGTAATGCAGGCTTGGACCCACAAGTGATATATCACACTAGCTAAATACTTTGATAAACATAGATGTACATAGGTTAAAAAGTGCTATAGGTTTTGTATGTTTCATTTGAGTTTCAGGTGAATATACTGCTTTGAAAATTAGACATTTAATTGTACTGATTTGTAAGTGACAGTCAGCCTTCAGCCTCTATTAAAAAGAACATTCGTTAAGTGCTTTCCTATATTCAGAGTAGGATAAATTTGTGGGTTTTATACCACATGATATTCCAACCTCAAGTGCCAAGCAATGTTCAGCACTTTGAGGTTATTTTCTACAATAAAAGTATGCTTATATATTACCTATGTGACAGGAAGGTAACTGTTGTGCAGGACAAATATTGTCCCCTTTTTAATATGCATCATACACAGACAATGACAACTGAAAAGGACTGAAAAAGAGCAGATAACCAAACTATTATTTGGAAGAATGTTAACAAGTGTCTCTTCTCTCCTGGTTTTTGTAACACTCATAAACATGAAGAAGCTTATGCACATTCCAAGATGTTTAGGTCTTGGAAGGCTGACGTCTCTTGGCCTTGGTTACTGAAGCATTAGAAACAAATTTAATAAGAAAACCAAGCTTGGATGCCAAAAAACAGTGGCAATGTTGATCCACATATATTTGGTCTAATGTAGGATGTTTTATATCAGCCACAGACATATTCTGTTAGCAGTATTTCATAGTTTTCCACTGTCTGCAGACAAAATACAGACATCCAGACTCACAGTGAAATATATAAACATCAGAAAGTCCAATAGCGGAGACCTCTAGTAGAGTTTTGCTAATGTCCTGCCTAACCTCTCCTGTCTTTAGCTAACTGTCTTAAGAAGTGTGAGGAAAAAAGAAACAAGTAATTGACATCTGTCACCGGTCGGCTGAGGCAAGCCGAGCACGGGGACGAGTCCTTTCCTATCCCTGAACCCCTCTCCTCCGGGAGAGAAAAGGGTTCAAAGCAGAGATACGAAAAGGAAAAGAAAGATTTTGTGAGACCTCTGAACGTTTGGAAAACTGAAACAAACTTTATTAAAACTAGAACAAAATATATACAATATGCAGGGAAAACCCAATGCAAAATCTGAGAGTCTGTGCAGGATGGAAAGGTGAGGGTTAAACGCGAGAAAAGAGAGAAAGGGGGACGGTGCCACGTGCAGTCCAGAAAATGGCACCGGCCACGTGTGCGCTTTCGTGGAGCGAACAAAGGAAACCGCGGCTGTTATGAATGCCGGGCTCCAATATGCAGAAAGTGCTGTCCCTACCGGATTCGTAGAAGCAAGAAGCAGAGAGAATATCAAAGCAGCAGGCAAAGAACAGCCTCCAGGCGAGCAGTCTGTCCCAGGCGGCGTGGCGGGGGCTGCCCCGGCGCACAGCTCCACTCCGGCAGCCTGTAAGGTCCCAGGAGCCGAGCCGCAGTGTTTGGAGAAGCCTCTTTCCCGGAGCGAAGCTGAAGTCCTGCAGTGACTCCCGCAGAGCGGAACCGGGAATGTCCGGAGAGCCGAGAAGCCGCGATCAAGCCGCGAATGCCCCCGAAGCCGTCCGGAAAGCAGCCCCGGAAGTCCCCGAGCCCGCAGCTTCTTAAAGGGGCAGTACGCTCCCGAGAAACTTCTCATCCAATGAGATTGCTGTGATCGTAGCATGGAAGGGAATAATTCAATTGGTCAGTTTACAACAAAAGCCTTCAAGCAGATTTTTTCCTTCAACCTGCCACAACATCAAACATTTTTAGCAGCAGAAAAGAGTACACAGACCTACCACCATATTCTTTATTCCTGAAATTTCTAGTTGATGAAGTGCATCACAAGTTGGCATAGGTGATATATGAACATTATCATTCTTCATCTCATATTAAAACTGGAGCAGTTGTGACTGTTGTATTTGCTCTTTTGCGTCAATTGAGAAAATAAGAGTTGAGTTGAAACAGATGATATTGATGAGTGTTGCTAGGGCACATTTGACAATAAGCATGTCATAATGGCTCGAATTCTTGAATGCTGTCAGTAGCATTTAAAGTACAGGAGTTTAGTGATATGTTGGAGGAATAAGCTGACACACTTCTGGATTTCTTCACCAGAGCAGTGAAAATAAAAACCTTAAGCATATGTGTCATTTTCACTGGTGTTCAGATGACACCAGGGTCAATTTTTGAGAAGACAGTGAATGGGAAATAGCATGTTTAGTGAAATGTGAAAGCCATCACAATGCAAGAGCTTCAGGACATTGAGGTAATGGTGTACAGAGCGAGAGGGGGGAAAAAAAGTGGTATTTTATAGCACAAAATAGTATAAGGAAGTTCTGACACATAACAGCATTTTATGTTTGTCTCTGGCTATTGGCATCTCTTGCTCGATTATGATGCCCTGAGATCACACAATGACAGTCCTTCTGGAGTGATATTCCAAAGCCTTATTGTAGTTACTACATCACCAGCTTACACTTCTAAATTAATTTCCAAAGGACTAAATAAATAGACTATGCAATTTGTGAGACTGAAGAGTCAGAAGTTAGAAATACCAAAGCCTAGCAGTGCGTGAAGTGTTGAAGGTGGTCATTGTGCTCAGGTCAAAAGAAGTGTTGGAAAAACTGTTCAATGAAGATGTTGTGCTTACCATATATTAAAAAAATTTTATATTTTATGGTTCTTGGTTTACATATTTAGGAAAACAGAATTTCCTGAAGAATTATAGGATTTTGTTCTGGTTGACTTTGGGCACTATTCCAGGATGTATCTATGGGCTAAAACACTCATTATTTCCCTTCTTATTTGTAAATAATGCTTCTCCTCTGATGACAGGTTTTTTTGACTGAGGTGCTATGGATTAAATACTTACCAATTCCCTTGAAGACTCCAGGAACAGCAATTAGATGGAACAAGTGCCAAAGCAGTTAAAGAATATGGCAATATCAGAAGGTGTGTTCCTGGGGTTTTTTTCTGGTAGGTCCTTTTCTTTACTGCTTAATTGTAGTTGGAAAAATGCTTGCTGTCACCTCTGTGTACTTCCTTGTTTCCTTGGGTTACTTTCTCTGGTTAGTACAGTAAAGAAGGAAGGCTTTCCATAGTGTTTGGGAAACATGTGTCTACTGTTTGGGAAACATGTGTCTACTGTTTTCTCCAATGCAAGCCATCTGAGAAGAAAAAGTGCCAGCTAACTGGTGTTAAATTGCACCAAATTATCTCCCAATTACAATGTAATTCAGAGTAACACATAAAAAGGCATTGCTCTAAATACAAGTTTATGAAAAAGAAAAGTTCAATTTCATGCTTAAGCCTTTCATTAGACTCCAAATTTTCCTGCTCTTCTAACTCAATAATAACTTAATGAAAATATATTTTGAAAGTGTTTTAGAGTATCCAAGTGGATTGTTTACAATGATTATTTTCCAGTTGGGTGGCTGACTTGGAAAAACTAATTACTTTTGCAGTTCCCAACCATATTCCACTTCATAACTGACCAGAAGTTAAGGTGTGGGAGCAGAGAGAAAGAAGGAATGAGAAGAGCATTGTCTTCATTTCAGTTCTTGGCTTGAACATTGAGGCAAGTGGGACAAACACTACCATTTGCACTGGCACAGGGAGTGCTAAAATACAACTGGAAAGTGGTGTCACCCAGGAGCCTTTTGCAGTACATGTTACATGAATATTACCGGCCAATCAGTCTTACTAGGGCTGTCACATTTTCTCATACCAAACAGACTAAGCACTCACAAGCAGCTATAGCAGCCATTATAGCTGCTACTATGGATCAAGGATAAACAGAGAGAAAATCCTGCTTCAGAGGCACTATACTTTCCAGATCACACTTACCTGTGAATTTTACAAGACAAAATCTAGTTCAGCAGGTACATTGGCAGTCATGCAGATGTGTTTCTGGCAGCTATAGATTCTATAGAGCCTTTGAAAATAGGACGTATTATTTAATCTCTGCTGTCTGAAGATCTGGGTACTGAAGGAGTGAAGGAAAACAATGGACCTAGCAATGGCATTTACAGTAAGGCAGGTACAAGCTAGGAAGCAGCTGAAGACAGACAGTGTTTAAAAGCTTGACTGATGAAAGTGAGTGAAATCTGGAGAGCTGACACTGGGATATGACACCAGGAGCCAAAAGATGTCAGAAAAACTGAAAAATGCAATCAGGAATAGCTAAAAGATGTAGACATGAGACGCTAACAGCCTCTGAGAATGGGCAGTCAGGGAATTCAGCAGATATTTGAAGATAAAAAGAGAAGCTGAGGGAACAGAACCCATTGGGAATTTAAATATAGGCAGTGCAATGGGGAGGGTGTGGAGCAATGAGAGAAATTAAAAGGTTGAATTTACATCTATAAAATAATTCAGCACTAAATACTAATGAGGGCACAATTCTGGGTCCTTAACCTCCAATTGCCTAGACATAAGTTGTCACATACTTCTATTACTCTTTTTTAAACAAGTAAGTTGTTAAAAAGGAAATTTTATATGTAATTTGAATGCTATTTTCAAGTTTTTGTTGAATGCGATTCCAGTGATATCTGTGGGCACTGTGCCAGTGAGGGTTTAGGGAAGCCTATTGACAACTCATCAAAAAGGACTACACATTTACTACCTAGTATTCAGTCTGTCATGTTTACACCTGCCATACAATTATTGCAAATGACAAACTGGGACGTTTCTGATTTTTTTCACCTCAGTCATTGCTCTTCACAGAATCACAGAAAGGTAGTGGTTGGAAGGGAGCTCCAGAGATCATCTGATCAAAACACCTGCTAGAACAGGTTCACCTAGAGCAGATTGAACAAGATCATGTCCAGGCAGGTTTTGAATATTTCCAGAGAAGGAGACTCCACAACCTGTCTGGGCAGCCTGTTCCAGGGCTCTGCCACCCTCAATGTAAAGTTTGTAGATGGAACTTCCTGTGTTCCAGTTTGTGCCTGTTGCCCCTTATCCGGTCGTTGTGCACCACTGGAAAGAGCCTGGCCCCATCCTCTTGCCACCCACCCTTTAGACATTGATAAGCATTGATAAGATCCCCTCTCAGTTTATTCTTCTTCAGGCTGAAACGTAACATAACATAAAGCAGTACTGTTAGCATGTCCACATTTCATCATTCTACCAGCCCACTGACTCTGTTGCTTACTTTACTAATGTATGAGCTTTAAACACAAAAGCAACATCAACAGAGATAAGGTGATTTTTCAGCTGGTCTACAATTACTTGACAGAAAGGATCTATGTAAAAGCAATAATTATTTAAATTGGTGCTAATGCTGGTTACTCATTGTTTGTGAACGTTACCTCCATTAGTAGAATATTCATAAAAGATAATAATGCTTTTTCAGGCTCATCTGCTGACAGGGAGAGAAATCACCCTTATGTATTGCATCAGACCATAGACTCTTATCTGACTGTGTAAATACATCAAGTAGATCAATTGAATCACAGAATCATTTGGTTAGAAGAGACCTTTAAGACCATCAAGTCCAACTGTGCACCCTGCACTGCCAGGGTCCCTAAACCATGTCACTCATTGCCACATCTATGTGTCTTCTGAACACTTTCAGGGATGGTGATTCCACTACCTCCCTGGGCAGCCTGTTCCATTGCTTGACAACCCTCTTTGTAAAGAAATTTTTCCTAATATCCAACCTCAGTCTTCCCTGACACAACTTGAGGCCTTTTCCTCTCATCCTATTGCTACATGGGAGAAGAGACTGACCCCCGTCCCTTCTTTCAGGTAGATGTAAAGAGTGATGGGGTCATCCCGAGTCTCCTTTTCTCCAGACTAAACAGCTCCAGTTCCCTCAGCTGCTCCTCGTAAGACTTGTTCTCTAGACCCTTCACCAGCTCCACTGCCCTTCTCTGGACATGATCCAGTACCTCAATGTCCTTCTTGTAGTGAGGGGCCCAAAACTGGTCACAGTATTCAAGGTGTGGCCTCACCAGTGCCCAGTACAGGGGGAGTATCACTTCCCCACTACTGCTGGCCACACTGATACAAGCCAGGATGCTGTTGGCCTTCTTGGCCACCTGGGCACACTGTTAACTCATATTCAGTCAGCTGTCGACCAACAGCCCAAGGTCCTTTTCCACTGGCCAGTTTTCCAGTCACTCTTCCCCAAGCCTGTAGCATTGCAGGTGGTTGTTGTGACCCAAGGGCAGGAGCTGGCACTGGGCCTTGTTGAACCTCATGCCATTGGCCTCAGCCCATCAACCCAGCCTGTTCAGATCCCATGTAGAGCCTCTCTACCTTCAAACAGATTGACACTCCCACCCAACTTGTCTTACAGCACACCGGGATGGCCTGCATCAGAGCCTTATTTACCTCTTCAGGATTGTCCAGCCTTCCTGGACTCCTTTGCCCTTCAGGGTTGCCTCTCAAGGGACTCTGTCAACCAGGCTCCTAAATAGGTCTAAGTCTGGCCTCTTGAAGTCCAAGGTGGCAGTTCTACTGACCCTTCTCCCTACTTCCTCAAGAACCGGAAACTCTACTATCTCACAATCACTGTGGCCAAGTCAGCCTCAAATCTTCACATCACCCATAAGTCCTCCTGTGTTTGTGAACAACAGGTCCAGCAGGGAGCCTTCCCTGGTTGGCTCACTCACCAGCCGTGTGAAGAAGTTGTCTTCCTCACACTCTAGGAACCCCCTAGACTGCTTCCTCTCTGCTGTATTGTATTTCCAGCAAACAGCTGCTAAGTTGAATTCTCCTACAAGAACAAGTGGTAGTGATCATGAGACTTCTCCCAGCCGCTTATAGAATATTTCATCTATTTCTTCATCCCGGTGAGATGGTCTATAACACACTCGCTTTGTAATGTCTGCCTTGTCGGCCTTCCCCCTGATTTTTACCCATAAACACTCTACCCTATCATCACCATTATTGAGCTCTAGACAATCAAAACTCTCCATAACATATAGGGCCACTCCCCTGCCTCTCCTTCCCAGCCTATCCCTCCTGAAGAGTTTGTAGCCATCCAATGCAGCACCCCAATTGTGCGAGTCATCCCACCATGTCTCTGTGATGGCAACTATATCATAGTTTTCCTGCTGCACAGTGGCTTCCCGCTCCTCCTGTTTGTTGCCCATGCTGCATCCATTGTTGTAGATGCACTTCAGCTGGGCTCTTGATCCCCTGGTCTTTTTGGAGGGAGAAGGTCTACTTCCTGCCTGACCATTCCCAGGCACTACCATGATTCCTAGCACACCGATATGCCTAGCATCTATACTGTTGCTTTGCACAGTGTCCTCTATCTCCACTGGTGTGGCAGACCCAAGGAGCTCACTAGCACACTGTCCCACAAACATTGATATGCTACTCTCAGGCTTAGCTACAGTGAGCCTGATTTTATCCCTTTCTCCCTTCAAATCTTTCAATAAGCCCTGCCAATTCAATCATTGCACAGCTTTTTTTCATAAAACAAGGACAAAATGAATTAGTTCAACATAGTTTGATGAATGAATTAGTTCACCATATTTTGATGATGACTATGATAGATCTAGTTATTGTAGTTATTGTAGTTCCCAAACATGTTACCTGAAACCAGGTAACATGTAATGTCTAATATCCTAGACATTGCACAGATAAAAAACATAAAACAAAAATTAAAGACTATTTGCAGAAGAGGGCTGTATAAAAACTCACATTCTCAACTAGAACTTCAAGCAGAGCTTTAGGTTTCTTATAGAGCATCCATGTCTTGCAGATTTTCACTAAAAGTCAAAAAATGATTCAGGGTTATAAAAACTATCCTATATTTTTGTGCTGCATAACCCTGAGTGGGAAAAGAGTAGGTGTACCTGTAATACTGAATGAGTCACAAGAATTCTCATAAAATGTAATTTTGCCACCATATTAACATCTGTATGATTTTGCCTGAATAGGAAGATTAGGATAACACAAAGACTTTCATTTTGCCATTTCTTTCCTTGTGAGTGCGTTAAAATCTTCTGTATGTGTTTTGAAGGAGTTTTCCAGGTTTTCCAGACTTTCAAAGCAAAGTGCAAAAGTAGTTATTCGAATTGACGGCATCATATTAGCACCTATACTTAGAATCTTTAGGTCCTATGTGCAGACCTTCCTTGTCTGAGTTTATGAAGTAACTGAAATTTGGAATAGGTTGTCATGCAACAGGTAAGGGAGGAAGCAGACTAGAAAACCATCTGGATCATAATAGATATATATACATGTATCTTCAATATGAATTTGCCAAGAACAAATCATGTCAGACTAATCTAATTGCTTCTTTCTATTCCAGGCTAACAGACATATATAGATGAGAAATTCTAGGCTTTTGACATTCTTCAAATATTCTAGTAGACAACCAAAGTTGTATTTTCTAGAAGAAATGTTAAAGTTTGGAGAAAAACTGGTCAGAAAACTACATTTAGAGAGGAGTGTCAATTTTTCACAGTCAAAGTGGAAAAGTTCAAAGGCAAAGGTATCAATCTGCAAACAGAAAGGATGAGAGACTGCTGGCTAAGAAAATGACCCAAGCTGTAGCAACACATGTGCTGTTACTGTCATGTTCTTATGAGTAATACCATACAGAGACATATACATGAAAACGTGGCTTCTAAGACACAAAAAAAATCAGTAAGCCCTTATCTGGAGTACCATGGGCACTCCCTTCAAGAAAGATTGAACCTATTTGAATTCAGAGAAAAACAGCAAGTGTGGTAAAGGTTTTATAAGCATGACTTACTAAGATTAACCTCTTCTTGTATGATTCCTGGGATCCTCCCCATCTCCTACTGTTTTCCTGTTTTCTCTCCTTCCTTCAGCATCCATCTTCAGGCAGCTTCCATCACCTCTGCCCTTGACTTTTTTTCTCCAGACTCTTCTTAAAAAAAAAAAAAAAAATTAAAAAAAATTTCCTATTCTCTGTTTTAGTTCTTGTCACTTCTATATTTGGTTATTATAAGCACCCAGACAGATTATTTCTGGGCACCTGTAACTAAGCCAAGTTACTGAAAGCAGAAGAGAGATAGTGAGATGGTCAATACAAGGTACTGAGATGGATTGAAAGGAAAATTTCAGGGCATGTGAACTCTCTGACAGTTTTAACAGTTAATCACTATAAAACATCAGCTAGGAAATTACCATGTAATCGGAAACACAACTTGGAAATTTCTTACGAGAACAGTATATGTCCACTCCCCACTTCCACATTGCCAGTCCCTGCTTTCATGGTATAGATTTCTTACAGAAAAGGCTGGCCACAGTTTTACAGGTCAAAGAAAAATTAATAAATGAAATTGAGCCAAAGGCATGAAAAAAACCTCAAGACAATTTAAGTTTAGTATCCTTGTAAATAACTGAAAGCAAAGCCTTATAGTGGAAAGTGTTGAGCAATCTTAGTAAAAGGCTCTCAATGTCACATGCTTTACCTATAATAGTTTTTCCTTAATGTAACTGTATCCTATCCTTCAGCTCTCCAGCTGGATACTCATGTCACAGAAATCCTTGTCATTCTGAATAAAATTCAATGACAACAATTCTGTGAGAACAGTGGGTGTTTATAAACAGAAGCTCAGGGAATAAACATTGTAAGAATATACCTTTTTCATCTCTCTGGTGTTGTAAGTATATGATTTTGTTGTTATTTTGAGGCCCCAAAAGACAAATATTATCCTTTTTTTTTTAAAGTTGAAAAGTCTACTATTTTTAAAAGATGACCCACTGCTGCGCTCCTAAGAAAACAAAATTAGCAATGAAGTGCTGCTCTGACATGTGGGGAAAAAACAATTATTTCAGATATTATACAAAGATTGCAGATGAATATGTTGAAGAAAATAAGCTATCTTCTCTTGTGCATCAGAACCTGTGCAGGGACAATTAAAGCTGTGTGTCTTTACTCCTCCACTTCACCTGGTGCTATGCAATAGAGAATCTGCACAGCTGTGGACTGGTTTGCCCTCCCTTCTCTGGGGATTCATGAGCAGCTTTGAGCTGTATGTTCTTCTGAGCAATAAAAATAAGACCCCAATATTTCTGGTAACAGTTACGTCTTGGCCAAATTGTGCTATTTGCTTTCTCTTTTGCTGCTTTGAAAAAAAGTTTTGTCTTGGTTGCAGCCCTGTTCTTGCCTTGCTCTGACAATTTTCATCTTTTTAACTTGTACCTTATATAGTCCTAATGACAACAGTACATCTGTCTTATACAAAGAACAAACTGTAAAATATATTTTTGACAACTTCCTGTTAAAACAATGTAGATAGTCTCTATAAATCCATTGCAATTTTAAGAAGGTCAGTGTTTAGTTTCTTGCCATCACCTTCAAAAAATTCTGTAATACACCCTTCCAGAATTATTAACTGCCATTCCTTCCTTCTCTATTGTTGCTTTAAAGTTTGGCCCATGTAAACTTAATCTTTCATACATGGATTCTGTGTCAACAGAGATCTATCTTCTTCCTATCATTCTAAATTACCTTCATGAAATCACTGTGAGAACTAAAAATACCTAAAATCCTTATCAGCATATTTTCAGCAGTAAATTATGGCCACAATAAGTTTGATATCTTTAATATCTGTAATATATTATTTTAAAGAGCATAAACTCTATGTTTTTAACATTCTACTCCTTTCTCTTAAAATAGTAAAATTCCTTGAGGATAATGGGAAGGTTTAAGAGGATGGTGTTGATGTGGTGGTGCTTGTTTTGGTGAAACTCTTTTTATTTAAAAAAAAAGCTGCAGAAATGAACCTGAAAATCATTGCACATTTATCATCCTAAATGTGATTTTTAAAACTAGTTTTTAAGATTTGCATCTTAAGAGATATTAAAAGATTAGACAGAGAATTATCTTTCACTTACTGATTAATAAATAGGCTTTGGAGTCAGATGCTTCGCTACTGAAAACTCTTTGATTTGTTTTGTTTGATTTATAAATTTGCTCACGCAAAAGAAGCAAAATTGATGTATACATGAAAGATGCTCAGTGAGCATATGGATAAGACCATTTACAGGTCTCTTGTTGACAGAGTTTCTTCTATAAAATAAATAAAACCTATGCAAGAAAACTGAAGTCTGACTGAAGGTTCTTGAGAACCGTCTGAGATAATAGAACGAACTGCAACGAAGACAAAAATCTTGGGCAAAATTAACAAATTCTAAACAGAAGACACATTTCTATAAAGGTTTGTTGGGGTTTTTTTTGTTGTTGGTGGTTTTGTTTGTTTGTTAGGTTTTTGTTTCTTTCTTTGTTTCTTTGTTTGTTTTTTCCTTTTACTGGAAATCCATAGCAACAAATTTACATAAAGCAATATTATTAGCCCAAATTAGCTATTTCTCCACCTGCGAAGAGAGAAAAATAAAACCCCATAAATTTCAGATGATTTCTTAGTCACTACTGGAGGGTGTTCAAGTGCTCTGATGAGTGCTATAAAGCCAGGGTAAAACGGCAAGAACAGAACTTAACCACCTAGGAAAATAAGGTTAATCCCATTGACTGCCACCAGTATCCAACAAGTGTTGTCAATAGCTCCCTTGTTACTAAGGTGTCAAGCAACTAACATATCTATTGAACTCACAGGTTATCTAAAAGCCTGTCCTTGACGGTTTTGCCTACAGTAGAGCCCTTAGCATTGTTTGTTCATTTGTGATCCTTTTTCACTCTCCTATGGATCATTCATGAGGACCGCAAATAAAAGAACTCACATAGACGCGCAGTGGAAGCAGCATTTGAATATTTGATGCAGATAACCTTCCAGGATATTGAAATGAGTACTAGAAATTTAAAACTATAGTGAGATCCAGAGAATGGAATAATGGTCGAGATGCTTCTATGTTTTCCCATTAAACATTTTCAGCTGACCTATAAAGTGTGTGTTGTTTGCAGGAACTCAAAGACCTTTGTATGGGTGTATATTTGCAAAATACTCTACTTAATGGGCAGTTAGACATTACCATCTGTAAGCTGGTACAAGCAGCTATTAGTCTTGAATTGGAGTTTGGAACCACTGTTGTTGAATAGCAGGAATAAAATGTCATTTTTTTTAACATTGCAGTTCTGGTTTTTGCAGAATCTTAAACCATAGGATTATTTTTTCAATAAATAGCAAGAGCAGTAGGGAATTTTCAATATATAGCAAGAGAAGTAGGGATGCAAATAGTTACCTGTAAAATGGAAGTAAAGAGAAATACAGGATCTTTACAAAACTATACAGGATCTTTACAAAACTATACAGGACCTGGGATCCCCACATTAAGTAGTTTACAAATATTCTTCACCTCTGGCAGGGGGAAAAGAAATAGGGCTTGGTTAATCTACTGCTGACCTTTTGCTCTTCAGAAGAACTAACAGTATGAGATTTAGGAACATGGCTAACTGATCTTTTTGTCTTGTGGCACATACAGTATGAAGACAGCAGACTGTCAAAGGGACAAGAATTCTGGCTATTTAGTATATATCTTTTTGGAAAGGTCAAAACCTATTGTATGTTATCTCTATCTAAAAAGACATAAAAGGCAGAATTTCAAATCAGCAACAATTTTTAAGAAACCTTACATAGCTCTGAAGCTTTTATTCCATACTTGGAGTACTTGCTCTACTTTTTGGAAAAAAAATTATTGTTTCCAAGGTTTTTGTTTGATTTTTCTGTTTATCTTGAGAAATTTGTCCTTGGTGCGTTGTCCTTTCATTTCAAATTACACTCAAGATACAAGGTTAGTCAATATTTCTGACAAAAATATTTATGTCTGTGCAGAAAATGCCACAGAAGATATCCATTCTTAATGTTCTTGCTGATAGGAAAGAAAGTAAATTAATCGTGTTTCTGTAATGATGAAATTATGAAAATTTTCTTAAGGTGATCTTATTGCAAATAACTATCAGTTTCTTATTCTAAAAATTCAAATTGACGTTTTTTATAGTTAAATGGTCAAGTCATAATCACAATGTTAGAAAACAAACTGATGCATCAAAAAGAAAGAAGCATTCTAGCAAATCATATTAAAGCAATCATTAAGGTTCTTACAAAACTGAGCTTTGGAAGATACAAAGTAGTCTCAAATATTTGGAAAAGCTGGTGTAAAAACTAAAAATACATATTTTTATTATCTGTGTTATATGTTGAAATCTATAGCTACTACTGTTAGCTAGTTTTATGTCTAACACTATAAAATATTGAATTATCATAAGTAAAATCTTTCTTGTCAGCTGTAAGCTATCCAGTGTTATGAACAAATAAATTGTGCATCTCATCTATATATCACAGTAATAATTTTTGTACTTTTTTTTACAAACACCTATGGTTAAAGCCATCTTTAATGTAGCACTAATTGAATATTTAGGTATTTAATTATTATTGAAGAATTAGCATAATTTTCCCAGTCCTCTGGATGAGAAACAACATAGTCATTATGTTTAGGAAAAAGTTGCTTGAGGAATTTGGTTTTGCACCGTGATTGACAAACTGGATTCTATTAACTTGTAAGTTTTAGATTTGTTAAGGACATTGAACCATAGTTCCTGTGCCAAAAATTTTACCTTTATGATGTCTGTTCTGAATAAAACAATAACCAGAAATGTTGCCCCTCATCATACAACTTCAGGCCCTGCTAAAAGTTGCTAAATGTTTCCCTCTTTACATGTTGAAAGGCTGCAATAAGGTCTCCCCAGATCCTTCTCTTCTCCAGGTTGAGCAACCCCAGCTCCTTCAGCCTTTCTTGATAGGAGAGGTGTTCCAGCCCTCTGATCATTTTGTGACCTCCTCCAACAGGTCTATGCCTTTCTTGTACTGATTGATGTACGTGATTTAATACATCTTCTTAAGAGAAAGAAGCAAGAACCTATTTGACTACTCGCAATAAAAGATGTCACCAAATACCTGAAAAGGTACATTTAACATGATCATGATTTTTAATAAACACATAGACGTACACACACTTCATCAGTAAGTTCTTCACATATCACAACCACCTCCACGAGGAAGAAGAGATGGGTTTTAGTTGTAGGTGACTCCCTCCTGAGGGGAACAGAGGGTCCAATATGCTGGACAGACTCTTCTCATCGGGAAGTTTGTTTCTTCCCTGGGGCCCATGTTAAGAACATCACTAGGAAGCTTTCTAGTTTAGTATAGCCCTCAGACTATTACCCATTACTGATCTTCCATGTAGGTGGAGAGGAAGCTGCAACCTCTAGTCCAGGTGTTATCAAAAGAGATTTCAGGGCCTTGGGAAATTTGGTGAGGGAATTTGGAGCACAGGTTATATATTCTGCTGTCCTTCCATTTGTGGGCAGCCGCATTGGAAGAAACAGATAGACCCAGCTATTAATATATGGCTCTGTGCCTGGTGTCACCAGCAGAATTTTGGATTTTTCAACAATGGGATGGTCTATATGACACCAGGCTTGCTGGTGTCAGATGGGATTCACCTTTCTTGAAGAGGGAAGAGAGTCTTTATTCAGGAGCTTGCAGGGCTTATTGACAGGGCTTTAAAATAGACTTGAAAAGGGAAGAAGATGATATCAGGCTTGTCTGTGACAAACTGTGGGATGACATGCCATGGTTTGAGGGACAGGATACTAGCAAGGGCCCTCAGCCTGTTGCTCTGAGATGTGCTGGGGACACTGCAGCACAGCTGAAGTCTTAATGGAGATGAGCCGGAGGCTCCTGAGGAAATAGGAGCCAACAGGGAAACAGTGGTGAAATATCTCAAAGGAATTAAGGGATGTTCTTCCAAGAAGGTGACGTGGCCGACAGTCCAGCTGAAGTGCCTCTACATCAATGCACATAGCACGGGCAATAAACAGGAGTTGGAAGACATTGTGCTGCTAGAAAGCTATCAACTGTTTGCCATTACTGAAACTTGGTGGGATGAATCCCATGACTGGAGTGTGGCTATCAATTGCTATAGGCTGTTCAGAAGGGACAGACAAGGAAGGAGGGGTGGAGGAGTTGTCCTCTGTGTCAATAAATGCATGAAGAGCTGTCCCTGAAGAATAGCCATGAGCAGGTTAGAAGCTTATAGGTAAGAATTAAAGACTGAGGCAATAAAGGGAACCTTGTGGTTGGTGTCTACTACAGGCCACCTGATCAAGGAGAGCCTATTGATGAAGCCGCCTTACTCCAGCTACAGGAGGCACCTCATTTGCAGACTTTTGTCCAGGTGGGGGACTTCAACCACCCCAACATCTGCTGGAAAAGTAGCACGGCAAGATGTAGGCAATTCAGGAGACTCCTGGAGTGCATGGAGGAAAACTTCTTAAGCCAGGCAATAGACGGCCCTACCAGAGAGGATGTGATACTAGATGCGATGATCACCAATGCAAGTGAGCTCATCTGTAATGTCAAGACTGGGGGCAACATGGGCTGCAGTGATCACGCATTCATGGAGTTCAGAGTCCTGAAGGATAAGGGTCAGGTGAAGATTACAGTCAGGACCGTGAATTGTTAGGAAAGCAGTTTCTTCA
The DNA here is from genome assembly GCA_009769605.1 of Bucorvus abyssinicus. Classification (NCBI taxonomy): domain Eukaryota; kingdom Metazoa; phylum Chordata; class Aves; order Bucerotiformes; family Bucorvidae; genus Bucorvus; species Bucorvus abyssinicus. The sequence goes on from CM020025.1 coordinate 25,608,529, forward strand.
AGGACTTATTTGAGAAGCTAGTCAATAGGACCTCCTGGGAAACTGCCCTCAGGGACAAGGGAGCAGAACAGAGCGGGCAGATCTTTAAGGACACTTTCCATAGAGCACAAAAGTTCTCAATCCCAGGCATAAGAAGTCTGGCAAGGAAGGGAAGAGACCAGCATGGCTGAATTGAGACCTGCTGGTCAAACTAAAGGGCGAGAAGGAACCACACAGGCAGTGGAAGCAGGGACAGGTGTCCTGGGAAGAGTATAGGGCCACTGCTCGGTTGTGTAGGGATGAGATCAGAAGGACCAAGTTGTGGCTGGAGCTGTACTTGGCAAGGGATACAAAGAATAAGAAGAAGGTCTTCTACAGGTATGTCTATCAGAAAAGGAAAGTAAAGAGAACATAACCCTCTGATGAGCAAGACTGGCAAATTGGTAACAAAAGACAAGAAGTGTGAGGTACTCAAAAAAGTTTTTGCCTCAGTATATAGTTAAAGATGTCCCTGCTCACTGCAGGAGGCTTGAACTAGATGACCTTTGAAGGCTCCTTCCAACCCAAAGCATTCTATGATTCTGTGATTAAGCCTAGTTGGCAGCTCAACACCACCCAGCTGCTTGCTCACTCCCCCTACTGTGGGGTGGCAGAGAGAATCAGAAGTGTAGAAGTGAGAAAATTTGTGGGTTTAGATAAAGACAGTTTAATAGGTATACCAACGCAAAATAATGAATGAATTCAGTACTTTGTCAGCAGGCAGATGTTCAGCTATTTCCAGGAAAGCAGGGCTCCATCACATCTAATGTTACTTGGGAAGACAACACTATAACTCTGGACATCCTACTTTCATCCCTCTACTACTTCTGTCAAGCACTATGCTAGGTGCACTTAGCACCACTGGAACCTATAATTTTATATTTTTTGCCCTTTACATGCAAATTCCAGTGTGTCAACCTACACACTTACAAGATGTATCAGGACCTTTCTCTAAACCATTTGTTAACTTTTATTTTATCATCACTTTCTCATATACGGTCAATATTATCACAGCTTGTGTCATTTTCTAGAATTACAGCTATTCCATATATCATTTTGCCTTGAAATTTCAGCAGATGCTAACACTGTATAATTGGCACTAATAGGGCCACATTTTAAAATGTGAACTTTGGTAGCTGACAAATCTGCAATTCTAGATGCAGAAAAGCAATTCACTGATACCCCTCTGAAAAATGAATATCCACTCTTGGGTCATGATTTGGAGATAAATCAGCATAAGATGGATGGAAATATTAAATATGGAACTCAATCTCAAAAAAATTCTTGCTCACTGATGAGAAATAATCTTGCAATTTCAGAACAGATTATGTGAATGCCTTCGTCATGTCAAAGCATGGGGTGTCTGTGACTTAGGATCATAGCACGAAAGAGACATCAACTTCAAAGGACTCTGACAGAGGCTGGATTAGAACATTAGAGAAATCAATACCACAACCCCCACCTGCCCCCATCATTTGCCAGATAATACAGCAGAACTGGAAAGGGGCAGAAGGGACTCAACTGATGTGACAAAATTCTGTGGTGGGTTGACCTTGGCTGACTGCCTGGCACCCATCAAGTTGCTCTCTCAATTCCCTTCCTCAGCAGGATAGGGGGTGAAAATTAGACGGAAATGCTCATGGGTTGTGATAAGGACAGGGAGATTGATCAACAGTCACCATCACAGGCAAAACAGACTCAACGTGCAGATGATGAATTTAGTTTATTCCCAAATTAAATAATAAAAAAATTTAACTAGGATATAGAGAAACAAAGACAAAATTAAAACCATTTTCATCCCACCCCACTCTTTCCTCCTAGGCTCAACTTCACTCCTTTGTTCCCTACTATTCTACCTCTTCCTTGCTCTACTAGCAGTGCAGGGGGATGTGGAAAATGTGTTGTGGTCAATTCATAACACTTTGTCTCTGCTGCTCCTTTCTCCTCATGTTCTTCAAGTGCTCCAGTGTGGGGTCCCTCCCATGGGATACAGTCTGTCATTAACTGCTCCATCATGCGTTCTTCCTATGGTCTTCAGTCCTTTAAGAACTACTTCCAAGTCCCTTCCATGGGGTACAATCCTTCAGGAACAGACTGCTCCAGCGTGGGTCCATGTGACACAGAAAATTCTCATCCTAATCCTCGATGAATGTCATCTCTTTCTAAAGTATAATTTTACAGCTAAAGGGTAGAATCCTGAAAGGTAAAATCCTTATTCCTATGAGTAGTTTTTCCTCTTTGCATTTCATCTCTGTAGTCAGTGCACTCAAGAGGTATATTTGCATGCCCATAAATACTTGTGGAGTAAATGCTGGCCAATTTGAGCCCAGATATGTTTCAGATATAAGATCACCATGAAATCCTCTTTTAAGCTCTGTGCAGTGAGAGCTTTGCCCATGAGAATAAACAATAGCTGAACACATCTTTCTACTCAACTTCTAACTCACAGTTTTTCATGCAAACTTTCCTAATATAATTCTTAATTGCTGGAAGACCAGATAAGCTGGTATTAAGTATGATATAAATAAAAGCAGAGAGGGGGAGCAAGACAGTAGCATAGAACTTGTTCAACTCTTGTAAAGACAGCTGAAAACAATTTAACTTTTCTTCAGTACTGATGTGGAAACTGGTCTGGAACAGATGCTTCCCCAGACTCCAATTAGAAAAGAAAAAATGGAAGCAGTGAAGGTCATTGTTGAAACGGCATGTTCTTATTGATAACAATATAATTTGTAGCCACTTTCAAACTAAAGTATGCTTAAACAGCTAATTAGAACATCCAAATAAACACTTTTAGAGTAAAAAGCCTTTCCTTCTTGTAGACACATTTCTCAGGGATGTCTTTAACACTGGCTGTTCTTCAGGGAATTCATGTTTAAACAGTTAGATAATTAACAATCTGTTTAAATATCCCTGATTTTTCTTATGCACAGCTTTTGATTAGCTTTAATCCTCATCTTTCCTCCATGTCTGTATTTAATACCCTGCAGAACTCTCCTGAAATGCATTTCTACAAATTGTGTCTCAGCAAATATTGCAATGTAGTATGTACAAATACTTCTTTGAATTTTAAAGAACGGGGTTTTTTCCAAACATGTTATGCTTATAAAATAAATATTTTTAAAAATATATTTTAATTTGTATACATTTTTTTTCCTGAACCGGAAGTTTACTCTTATACAAGCGTAGATGTGTACTTTTCTTAGTTTCATCACTGGATCCTCCATATCATTTGGTATTACAATTTTCCACCATTTTATTAGGCATCAGGAGTAACACAACTAAATACATGCTAGAAATTAGACAGAACAAGACACGTGCAAGACCATTAATTCAAAACAAACTATAAGTGGTAATATAGTTCTTCAAACTATACAGATGTTGTATAGACTACTTATGAAATAAAACAACATATTTGGGAAAGCAGGACCAGTTTTATACAAACATGTCTAAATTTACTGGACAATTTATGTGTAGTGAGTAAATACAGTTTCTCCACCTCAGTACTTGATATGTAGCTCTTTAAATCAAAAGTACTGAGAAAATGGAACTAGTCCCCTAGGTATTTAAATAATTTTATTGCTCTAATTTTTGCTTTTTTTCCTATCTTCAGTTATTTACTGCACTGATGGTTTTGCTAGGTGCGGGTATTCACACAATTCAGTTTTAGCCATCCAAATTCCTTTTAGCATGACTAACAAAGGGGCTCACTGAACAGCCAGTGGTCCCCTTATGAACAGATGGCAGAAACTGATGCTGTTAGCATCAGACCACCCATTAAACTCTGGTGAGACCTCAGGGAGTAATTCTGCATCCATCCCAGTAGAATATTACTTCTTAATGCACTGATTTAACTATGCATGAGAAAACTGAAAACAACTGCAGGAGGAGGTGGCTTTTTCCCCCTCTTTGATCATTTGAGCTTCAGATATGCTAAGAAAATGTACCATCCACTGGTAGAAGTGAAGAATTCAGTCTGATCGAATAACTTAAGATGATAAGCTGTGCCTAGCATTCTATTAAAGGTTTAAATATGTTATTATTAAAGGTTTAAATTATTATTAAGGGTTTAAACAAATACATCATCCATGCAGAGTAGAAAAGTTTTGTTGTTGAACAGTCTATTTAGAGATAATTGAGTTCCTCTACCTATTTTCCAATAGAGACGACAGACTTATGGCTTTAAGTGAAAATGTAAATCTGTGTTGTAAAGCCCACAGCCAAGGCCTGTGATTAGAAAATTAAATCATTGCGTGTTCACTTTTTCCAAACATTTTTTAAATTTTTTATTTATGTGTGCCTCTGCACTTTGAGTTACATGTTTTCTCTCAATGATTATGTATTTCTACAATACAGCCCTTGTAAAATCCTCCTGCCAGGAAACTGGTCCATGGTAAGTTAATCATGCACATTATACTGCAGCTACACTATGACCATGTCTGCTTTTCCACCTTTTCAAAAGTGATTTCAAATTTCACCTTACGCTTACTAGTAGTTGGCTTGATTTCCTTGTGAAAGTTTTATTCCTATCTGGTCATTCCCTGAAGTGAGTAGCTACATATTTGTTTAATGCTTCCTTGGCATATGGATTAGCTCCCAAATTGACAAGCTCTTTAGCACTCATGGTCTGGATTTTAGAATTCGTTGCCAAAATTATATCAAAATATTGACTCCTTCTTATCATGAGGAGGAAATGCTCCTTCCTGAAGACCCATCTACATTGGCTTAGCTGCGTATTTTTGGTATATTTGAAATAAGGTGTTTTATCAAACCATATATTGTCTAACTGAGTTTTGACAGCATCTATAATGAAAAATGATGGCAGATACTTTAAAAGCAACAGACTGTATTGTAGAGAATTTTCACACAATATGTTGTGTACTATGGCATGCATGTCAGTGAATTCTGAACAAGCTATAAAAATGTGACTGAAATAGCAAAGATTTATTAAAAATTCTTTAGAAGCAAGTGTGTATGAAGGGAGAGAAGAATGTTTTACCACATGGAACAAAGGCTGTTGTTCGCATACAGGTTAAAATGGGAGTCAGTACTCACAAGTACAGAGGACGCACTTGAGTCTGTAGCTGCTTCTTAAGGAAATCTGCAGGAAGTCAGACTGGGAAATAGTTAGCATATAGGACATATATTACAGAAATGAATTTCTGGTGTTAGCCTACAAGTATATATTGAAGAAACTGCTTTCTGCAGGTTATTGAGGGCAAGTGGGGATGGCTTCCAGGAGAAAGCTTTATGTCAGTTCTAAGAGCTTGCAGAACTGCTCCCTACAGGATAAATGAGACTGCATTAACAAAAGTAGAGTTTCTTTCTGCAAGACCCTTAAGTATTTCAAGGTGTATGTAATCACCCAGGCTGCTACTATCTGTACCAAGAAGGCTATCGGTCCATATTGTCACTTGCTCTAGACCTGTGTGCCTGTGTTTCCATTGCATAGAAAAGAAGAAATGGGATCAGAAGCACAGAAAGGGAGATTATGAGAATAGTGCCTGCTCATGTCCTGTCCCATTGTGGAACTAGCACATAACTGAGGCGGCTTCAGGTGGAAGGCCATCTCAGCATGATCCTGTGGTTCTCTTTATGTTTCTCATTTTGCTTAGTTAAGCTAAATTTAATTAACAAAATAGTTAGCATACTGCATGCTCTTTTATCCACAGGACATAAATAGTTCCTTTTTGCGAAACTGAGGGAATTCTGGAGAACCATATACTTAAGAGGTAATTTCAAATATCCTCTTCAGGCACCCACATTATTCACAGACTGGTTTTCTGTTGAATATGAAAAGTCCCTTTGCTTCAAAACATCCACAAGTTTCCATGGGCATGTGAAACAGATTTTGTGGGAAAACAGTAATGCCATTTAGTTGCCTCAGGGGGTGCAGAATTTTCTGGGAAGGTGTTCCTTGGATTATATTGCCTTAGGTACATGCTCAAAAATTCTCAACCTGTGTAAAAGACTACAAAGAACAAAACTTTTAGACCAATGTGTGTGTCCTCATCAGTCAATGATTATTTTATTATCTGAACTTGTGTGGAAGTTCAAATATTGACATTATTTGATACCTGACAGTGACGAGTCCAGTCTGCAACACGCAGGTAACCCAGATAATGGCACACAGTTTCTCACCATAGGTTGCTTTGCTGTGTCTTCGCATTTTCACTGGAAATCATATTATTTGTATTAGTAAGGCAACACTTTCAGATTCTAACAGGTAGGACATTTATGTGGTTATATATGGAGTATAATTTAAGTCTGTGTTTCAAAAAAAGAATTATTTGTACAAAATGGATCAGATTCAGCAAGACATTTCTACACATACCCTCTTGGAAGGATTAGTACAGTTAAGAAATTTTGAAAGGGTACGTGAATCCTAGTGTTTCTCCTAGACATCTCCTCCTCATGAGTTTACAAAGTTTCTTGTCCATTTTGACCATCTCACTCAATTCCCATCTTGAATACAATTCTTCTGCTATGTCTTGTATAAGGGCACTTAACTCACAGTTCAGGCAGATTTCAGTATTGCAAAATCCTGCACATATCTAAGCTTAGTCCAGTCAAAGTCCACAGCTCTTAGCACTTTTGAAAACACATTGACAGCACTACAGTTTTAAATTCACTTTAAAGATATAATTCTCTGTTCCTGAAATGTTTCTAATTTCACAGGATTATATGACCAATCATTACTCTTGGACATAACTATCACACAACTTTGTGCACACAGCTTTCTTATTTATTAGAGAATGCTGTCAACAGATAATTAATCACCTGTAGAGTTTTACTGTCTTTATGTATGCATGTTCATTCCTCATCAATAGTCAAAGTGAATTTAGTCAATTCAACTTCACAAGGAATAATGTAGAAATAAGCCTGAGTGATAGAAAAACTTAGGTTCCAACTTTAGAAGTTAGGATTCCTATCTGTAATATATTTGTAATATATTTTATATATATTTTTATATCTTAATGTATCTATAGTATATTTTCATAATTCTGCTTTGTATCCTGTTTCTCTTCACGTACACTTTCTACCATCTAGACTGTAAACATCAACAACTCAAACTTTGTTTAGAAGTATATTTTTACCATAGCATACAAGGAATTTGATAGAAAGCTGATATCATCAATAGAAGGATTTATGTATCTTTAGTTACAGATTACAGGAGTATCCATCTAGTGTTGGTAGGCCTTTTTAAAGTTCAGGATGAAAAACACAGATTTCAAATTAAACTACTGAAATCCATTACCACACTCATAATGTCAAAAGCGCATGAAATCTGAAATCTAAATACCCTATACAACTAAAACATTCTGCCTAATTTTCATTTATTACCTCCCTAAATGCTCATGAAAACAATAGATGAGCTAGCATATCTAGTCCCTCTCCCTCATCCAGGTACACTGCAAAATCATTTCTCTTTCAAATTGAATCTTTACACTGTTAAAGCTCTTATTGATATAAAGTGAATGCATAGGAGGCAGGCAGCCTCAGCTTCATAACTGAGCAGAAAAACCATGAAGAAATTGAACATATCTTTTGGGAAGAAAAATTAAATATTCTACTGGAAACTACAAGCTGCTGATTCTGTCTCTCATTTGAGTGTTATGCATGGTGCCTAAATTTATCCCCAGTATAAGATTGGAATCAACAAACAGGTAACAGGGATGAGTTGCTCTCTAGAATTTTTGAGCTATTCTAATAAAAGCTGTCAGTCAAAAAGATGACAAAGATGTTTTCAGCATTTCAAAATGAACAAGAAATATAGAAGGTAGTGTCACTAAATCTGTGGAAGTGAGATGCTGTTCTGTTAAATATTTACTGGTCATTATAACATTATGGAAAAGGTTTCAGTATATCATTCGCAGAAAAGAGTTCTGTTATTCCCCACTTCCACCCCCACCTCACCCCTGCCAAGTGATCAAAGTACATATACAGACGTTAGTCTCTTCACAAGATTTTACTGGTGGAAATTTTGCACTGTTAGAGACAATGCCATTATTCAATCTGAGAGTGCACTATAGTTCTTCAGAGCTTCATCTAATGTGCACTGTTCTGTTATATAATGGCAGCGAGGTATCAAATGCTCATGCTCTACCCCTGGCATGGATAACATTTTGATAGACATGAAAGGCAGCAACCCATTTTAGATCAGGAGAGGTACAGTCACCAGTGGCACATTTGCAGAAGTGCTTTAGTCTTGTCAAACACAACCCTACTAAGTCCGTCTTGCTTGTTTTAGCTGTGTTAAGGTAGTTCGCTTGTTCTACTTCCTCCTTTTAAATGCAACAGTCACATCTGCTTCTTTCATACATTCACACAGGCCCTTGAGCTAATTGAAAATCTGTGCTGTAAATAAATACTCAGTCAAAACCACAAATGCCATCCAGGATCTACATTTTGACCAGGTACACTCCTCCATTGCTACAGAAAGCAATTAATTGGTTGTCCTGGTTTGAGTTAGAACAGAACTCATTCTGTTCAGTGATTTTACTTTTCAGCTCAGTCTCTTCTAACTACCTGCACTTTCTGAAGTTAACAGCGTATTTTTGCAGAGAGTACCTGCTTCTAGCAGTGATAACGCTGGATGTGCACAGTTACTGCCAGGGGTTGGTGTGCAGAAAGGCTCTTGCTTACACTTGCTCCTGTGCAGACCAAGGTCACTGCTGAATCCTGTGTGCCGCGTTGGGGTACAGTGAGTTAGAGGCGGCACCTGTGGGCAGGAGCGGACAGGACAGGTGACCCTAAACTGACCAACAAGTTGTTCCATCCCATAGATGTCATATTCATATAAAGCTGAGGGATCACAAGGGTCAAGCTCTCTTCTTCAATGGCCAGCATCTGAGGAGAACTCTCTCTGTTCTGCCTTTGATCCTAATCCGTGCATTCCTGATCTGGTTTCAGAATCCAGCTCCTGAATCCAGTTCCCGTCTGCCACTGAGTCCAGTCTGGGACTTCCCCAGCATCTGCACACAGCATCAGTGGTGACGGTGATGTGATTGCCATCAGGGAGATTGGGTTTGGTAATTTGTATTGTGTGTGTTTGTATACATATATATATCATTTTATTATTGCTATTTTCATTAAGGCAGTTTTAGTTTTCTTTTCCAATCTGTAAGTCTCTCTCCCTTATTTTCCTTCTCTTTCCCTTTGGGAAGGGAGAGGGGTTCATAGAGAGCACCTGTCATTCTTCTAGTGTCCAGCCCAGCTCTAACCCTTGACATGGGTAATGGCAAACACCAATTCCAACTAGATTATATACTTACAGATGGTGTTAAGGAAACTTGGAAATTTGCATTTTAACAAGTGTTTTCTAGTTCATTACTACTACAGATTCCTTTTCTGGTCCCACAAAATTCAAATAACTTTTTAGAATTTAAGCAGAGAGGAAGCACATCAGGGAAACCCTGATCTTGTCAGACACCACTACTTCTGCAGAGTTGCCTTTGACATTTTCACCAAGATTAGTGACTTACCAGTATAAAGGAGAAAAAGACTAGATTTCACAGAGTCATCTATCAATATGCAGTCTTTAAATCTTAGTGGGTTTAAGTGTTTAGAAGATCTGAGGTATTCTCCAGTACAATAGATATAAAAATGTGGATTGGGAGAAAACTGAGCTACAGTTGTAATGAACTGAGGATACAAACCTTTTCCCCCTGGTCTTAGACAGGATGTTGCAGGCACATGAAACTAGTGTTGCCATATTCATATTCAGCAGCAAGAGATGATTTCAGAGCAGATTTGTCCTATTGTGGCGTTAAATGATTCCCTCGAAAAGATATTGACAAAAGGAGTTGTATAAAATAAAATCTTTTGAATGAATCTGAGTTTAATCTTTACGTAGTTTCAAAAAGTTAAATTAACTTAGATTTTAACCTGAAATATTATTTTGTGCTTGAATCAATAAATGGTGAAACACTTAAGAAAATGTAAGTGCAGTATTTTTTGACTAGTTTTACTGTCTAAATACTGGAAACTGCACTAAAAGAAGATTAATCTCCTTTCATTTTTATACAAATTTTACAAAATCAAAGCAGGAAAGCTTGAAGTTTTGGGCAAATATTTTAATATTTGGCTGAATAGGCAAACTACAACTCAGGTCTTCAGCCTTTTGAAGCTGACTTTTCAATAAGTGATGAAAAACAACAGAAAGAACAAGACATGCCAAGAATAGAACGGAGAACACCTTTTTCCCCCCGTCTGGACATTTTCTTCAATTTAACCATCTGTAATTTTTAACTTTTTCTCATCCTTTACCATATGTCTTTATAAATCCATTTACTTTCATCACAACTTTCTTTTATAATATAAAACTATTTTACTGCACTGCAAGAGTGCCTAATATTCGAATACCCTTTTTCTCTTCTATTTATTCTCTAACAGGTATCCTATGTACTGCATGCAACAATTTTCATTCCTTAGTTTAACAATCTGCCTCCTTTCTCTGAAAGATATTTTCCCCATGAACAGATGTATAACATTTGTGATGTCTCATGGAAAATAAAAAGAAGCAGTCCATTTTTATTAGTAAAGCATCATCATCTGTACTATCTTCTTATAAAACATTATAGAACAGCCCTTTCTATGTGGAAATTTTGCACCTTGTTTTCCAATAATTTTTTCCACAAACTGTTTTCAATTAGTGTTTGTTAAAATCAGTGAATAGGGAGGGAGCAGCAAGAGTTTGCATGTGTTACCAATTTTCAGATTGCCTGTCTGCAATAATGCTAGGGTTGGGGACTGCAGACAGAGCTAGGTGTCATCACAGTAAAACAAAACCCAGATGTTCACTTTGCATCTCTTTTGTCTTTCTTCTCAGCTTTAGTATTAAAAGATTTGTGTTCAGTCTGCAATTACCAGCAAATCATTTGCACATCAACACTGTTAACTATCAGATACACTGTGACAATTGCTGAAGTCTTAGTTTCAGCAAAACACATTTGCTACACTCCACATGAAAACATTTTCACATATGCTTCTGCAATCACATTTACAAAAAATATCAGTTAATGTAAAATTACCATGTGTTCCTGACAGGATGGAATCCTTTCTAGCAATTTTTAATGAGATTTTTAATTTCCGATATTGAAATCTAAATAATATATATTGTAAAGAAAAGACCTACTAGGTCATGTAGGTATTAACCTCAGGGGCCATCCCTTCTTATAATAAACACCAACAACGGTCATTTGTGAATTGGCCATTGCACTAAAATAGGGTATACCTGGATATTCCAACACAATGAACCATACGATTCCATTGCCTACATCCTAAATGCACTGAATCCTAATATTCTGCCTTTATTCTAGGTATACTCTGCTTGAACTTGCATCCTGAAAGAAGAAGGAAATTATATAGTAAACGAGGGACTGAATCTATTGCATGAGTCCTTAATTCTAAGCAAGGAAATTTAAAAAGTGCCAATATAAGGTAGAATAATCAATTTTCAGTTCACAAGGACCATAAACAATGTAAAGGCACTACTGAACATCGTTACTCCATAAAGTTGTCATTAAGAAAGCAGCTGATATCCTCTTAGAAGACTGATTCTTTTAAGATGTAACAAAAATCCAGGTAAAAATTTAATGTTATGTCTTCCACAGGAATTTTTGTTAGCTGCTACTTGCATGGAGCACCATGTGAAAACCTTGCCCGTGTGCGGCAACTAAGTAGAATCTAATTATCAGGTCCTTTCTTCCTATCAGCAGCAGCTTCCTGCCTGGCTTGTTGCTCTGCTTTCCCAAGCCAATGAGAAGAAGGTGGACAGAGAGTGAACAGAGAAGCAGCAGTTCTTCAGTGCTGAAAGCAAAGGAAAAAGGGAGGAAATGGGAAAAAGAACTGCAGTTAGATTTGCTGCTAAATGACATTATGCTTGCCATCCTGCTGAACCCTGTGTCTTCAATCTCCCTGAAATCTTGGTGTCACTCATCACTAAGTAAATGGTTCATTAATCGAGTAGACTAATTTGCTTGCTATTTCTTACTTGTTCCAAGTAATCTCATACCAAGTTGTCCCGAAAATAATCAGCAGAATCTTTTGTTATTCTATAGCCATGTACAAAACAGAAAGGAAACTAAAACAGAGGAAGACTTGATCAACTTGATCAGAATGGAAAAAAGTGTAGCTTTACTGTGGTCTTTGAAGACAGACCTGATTATGGCTACAAAGCTGAGCTGGGCAGCTTTGCTCTTTTTAATGAAAGAAGAATAACTATTTCTGGGTATAGGAATATTTAGGGACCATTGACCTTTCAAATCTCCTCTGAACTGTACTGATCTTTTCTCTTGAAATTCAAAATACTGCCATGAAAATATTCCTTCTGAAAACAACATTGCAAAATAGCGGTTTGATATACCCCTGGTGAATCCAAAATTAAGATGAGAACATTCATCAGCTGGCTTCACTATTATTTTGTTATTAAGAACAATAATGGCCAAAAAAAAAAAATTATCAATGAGTAAGTAAAATAATGACTTAATATTATCAAGCCTTTGTAATCATTGATGTGTGATTGCTAAATTCTAAGGTGCCATCAATGAATGTTAAAAAGAATGTTCTTCATACCAGAAAGAGCTTCCTGGTGCCTATTCTGTTCTCTTAGAAATTATTCCACAAGGCTTTCCTTTAATTACCTGTACCATTTGGGAACCAGTTCTGCTTCAAAAACATTTCTGATCCCATAAAATGCAGATGATCTTCCCATCACTTTGATGATCCTTCTTTTATCTGGTTGTAACTCAACAGATCACAGTTGAGGCTTCTGTATGAAACAGTTCTGACTGAACCAAAATGAAGAGAGGGACAAAGTGGCCACAGTCGATCATTAGTGTTCCTGTAGCTTACAGATGAATGCAACTACCTCCAAACCCCAGTCACATCAGGCTTTAACATTGTTTAAAGCCACAGGAGGTCTAACAGTCTACATTGCTATTGGCTTGCTCTGTTTTTTGTCTGAGGTAATTTTCAGTTTGTTATAGGCCATTAATGGCTGACAGGAGACAGTAACCTTTAAGTTACTTTTTTTTTTCTAAATTGTTAGCATATCTGAAATAGATGCCTTGTCACGATTAATATAACAGTAATGACACCTCTCCAGGGCATTCCAAAACAGTATATTCAAAGTTCACATTGTTTAATGGAACAATTAAAGCAATAATTTTGACTCTAATATATCTTCACTTGTAAATCATCAAGCCATTAACCTTAATAAAGCCAACCTTCTGTCATTTATCATGCTCATCTAAATTGCTTGATACTGCAATAACAGAACAGTTCACAGTAAGAAATGTTTGAATGCCCCAGTGAAACCTGATAAATACAACAACCTTTTAATGCACTGTTTTGTAAAGAACAAAGGCAAGCTGGAAAGGTACAAGAAAGAAAATAGGACCAAAAAATCAGGAAAAGTTATACATAACAAAATGGTGAGTGTTGATGGTAAACATAGTCCCTGCATTATAACCAAAATCAGACATGTAAAGCTCAAGGTAAGAAAACAGAACATCCTGACACCCAAAAATAAGCTAGATCTAATAGCTAGGAAGCATAGACAACATGTACAAGCATCCCCCTGGGAATGAGGCAAAGAGGCATGAAGTTTGAGAATGATTCAGTAGCTCGAGTACACTGTGTTAGTCCCATTATAAAGCAATGCAAAGCAACGCTGGGGAGTGCTCAGCAAGATAAGGTAGCAGATAAGATGCCTGATTTTATTTACCCATGAGAATCAGTCCTATTACAGTAATTTGTGAGAATTTTGCCCAGAAAATTTTGATCAGAAAAAACTCCATCACTTAATTATAATGCAGATACCACCGTAACTCCTGCCAGGTTAAACTCTCCTCTCTACAGAAAATCCTTGATCACAGAGTAGATTTTCTATTTCAGTTGCTTTCTTAATGATGAACTAATTCTTAATGTGCTTCGTTTGCTAACAATTATTGATTTGTGTATTCAAAAAGGACTAAAGAGCTCCCAAATGAAATATTAAAAAAGTGTAGCATCACATAAAGAAAGTAATTAGAAGATATCATTATACCTGGATGGGGGAAAGAACAACTTGAGTCCAGTCAACAATTTAGGGACTGCTTAACAGCATCATAAGAAATTATTTCAGAACTAAATGACAAAAATAAGGTAAAAAAAATGTTCCAAGGGAAAGAACTGGTTATTACAATGATAGATGGCACAGGTGAAAATGTCTGTATTCTAGATTTTTGAGGGGAAAGAAAGCTCTGAAAGAGAAAGACCTTAATCATCCTTTTCATTTTACCTTCCCTAATCATCAACTGTCAGCATTACCTCACATCATACTTAAAATCTGTACTGCTTATGCACTAACCTGTAAGAAAATTTTGAATAACAAGTTCTAGAGGACACAGAATACTATTTAAAGTTACTGAGTGAGATTAGCAGCCGGCATATATCATTGTAGTTCTGCTTAAATCAACAGAACCTAAGAATCTGACTCAGAATTTCCAGAGGGAAATGATCGTATATCTGTGAATATCAGCCTGGCATTGTCTCCTGGTTTATAGGAAAGGTCTATAATTGGGCACACTCTCAATTTAGATATTTTAAACTTTCTGAGATACTGGCTCAAGTTAAAAGTACAACTGTTACTATCTATAACAGACACTTGGCAAACCTATCTCAACAAAAATAGCAGATTTAGTATTTCATTTGAATGATGATTTGCAGTAGTTCAAGGCAGGATAACCCCCACAGTATTCAGTATTCAGAATAGTTTGTTCCAAACTAACATGTGAGTTGCATTACGGTTATGTGAAATAACCATAAACACATATTTATTTTAAACCACACATTTCACAATATTTGGTGCTCCACCAGTACTAATCTCCCACATTAATTGTAATTTCATTAGCCTACCTGTCTTATCTAAAAAATGTTTGGAAAAATAGCAACAAAATGAATAATGTATCCCCATCAAGCATAGTCATCTAAGCAGTCTGGATGGCAGCTATTATCATTGACAGATTAGTGGAATTTGCTTCACAAAACATACATATTGGAAAAAAACAAAAATCAAACAAAAATAGACATATTGGAAACAAACACACACAAAAAAGTTAAGCCAGACTTTCATACATAGCCTCTTTTCTTGACAGTTCCTCAGCCTTTTAATGAAAACCTTGGTCTAGGTACTAACTCTGCTTGGAAGGGTCCAGTGAGGTAACAGAATCAGAAAGAAGAGCCCTTGGAAGGTTAAAGCCACAGGAGTTTTGGATGCATTATCTAGCTGTACCACAAACTAATCAGTTCCACTTTGGCTGTTTAAGTTAGCATTACCCCAACTATAAATAAAATTTTTCAGAAAAAGAGAACCCTCCCCAGTGTCTTTCAGTGCATTCGCTTGACTTTCAACCAGAAGCTCGGAGAGCTTTCTACATTTCAGCATTGGCTGGGTAACAATACTGTGGTTGTGTTTGTGCATTTGGTAAAGCCATGTTGTTCTTGGAAGTGATTTTCTACCCCTTCAAGTGTCCATAAAATGAGATTAGAGGCATATTGCACACCTACACTCTTCAATGGAGTAGGATGCAAAACAACTTCCACGTTGATTTGGCATACTGCAGTACTGTGCAGGCAGTCCACCTCCTTCTGGAAATGTCAGAGCTATCTTAAAGCAGAACTACCCGCACTGCTAACACAAACACTTTGTTTCTGGCTCTGTGGCCAGCTTAGTGAGATCTCAGTGTTGTGTGGTATCGACATGGATGGGTCCAGACATGTCTAAAACTCCTGGAAACACAACCTAAGTCTGTTATTTAGGGCACTGGTCCTGGGCAGGGCAGAATGAATTCAGGCTGTGAGTCAGAGACATGCTTGGCTGGAGAGAGAACCCTGGAGCCAAAAGCTGACAAAGCACTATCAGTCTCCCTGGACCAGACAAAAGGAGCAGAAAATCTCCAATTTCCTGAAAAAGTATGAGAACTTTAGAGGGGATTCTAATTTGACAAGTGAAGTATTTCAACAAATACATTTCCAAATCTGGTCAAAACTTAGAAGACCAGAAGTGTAACAAAACCAGGTGTCACATGCTTCAATAGAAAGTCTTAGTCTGGAAATCCATGTTTTAGACATACATTCCTGATCTTTGCCTATTAAATACACACAATGTAACCCCTGATAAATACGTGTTCAAAAGAAAAATGAGAGGCAAGTAAATGCAAAACAACTATAGAATTCAAAATATAAAGGTGTTAAAATGGCAAGACAAAATCAGAAGAGCAAATATTCAAGGTTTACATAGTAGACATAGTAGATGTACATCATAAAACATCCATTCCACCACATTTTCTACTATTTCTGGTGTTTATGATGGCAATAAATATTAGTTGTATTCTAATTACTAATATGTCTCAGAGATAAAATTTCACATCAACATGCATGATATTTAGGTGTGAATCTATTTATTTATTTGTTTGTTTGTTTGTTTATTTCAACAGTAGCTCCTTTGATCTTTCTTCTTGTTTAACAGCCTGGAAATTTTACTCTTAAGCATTTATTCATCTGTAATTTCCTGTCATTTTGCTTGTATTTATATAGGTTTGGTCTTTTTAGGAGTGCGTGATACTTCTACTAGCATGCACACATCATGGGAACCTATTATGATTTACGTTTTCCTTTTACTGTGCAACTGTCATCAGTAAACTCTTAATTTCAAAATTGCTTCCAGTGGTTCAAAAAAATTCCCACATGCTAGCCCTCAAATCTGGTTTTTAAAAAGAGGGCCAACGTTAAAGATGACTGAGTATACTGTTGGCAAACCATTAGATAAAAACACTGCTCATGGTTGCTTCCTCAGTGACATTAGAATAATAAAAAATAAATTCACAAGTTAATAGAGTTAAATTGGTACACATTAAATGTTAAAATGTCTCCTTCTAAGTATCTCCATTTGCCTCCCAGCTGCTCAAATTTTGGAAATCCCACCGACTTGAATAATCTGCTTTGTTTCTTAGGACCTCTTGCCTTCCCTCTTGCTTTTCTTTTTATACATTGGCATTCATTTGCTCTTCCATATCCTTTGAACTTCCTGGATTCAGCTCTGCTGAAAGTGGTAGATTCTGATAAGTATTTTGTCTTCTGGCTTTCTTGCTTTGCACTGGAAACACTGTGAATATTCATCAATGATAATGGCAGTCTGTGACATTCATATCCATGTTTCAAAAATATGATGTCCAACTTCTGCAGGGTAGGACTTCGTCTACTTGACGAAATCATGCAAATAGTAACTTCAGTGAATAGCTCAAGCAATTTTTGAAAGCTGGAAAACACTGGCATTAAAGAACAGAATCGGGAAGTATAATAAGGTTAATAGACAAATCAATCATAGCAGTCATTGACAAATCTATTGATCAAAAGTTAATTTTTCTATGCTAGATATAAACCCCTATTAGTCACATGTTAAAAAAAAAAATTAGAAGTTCCAAAGCCCAACTAGAAATTAATTTGGCTACTGCAGTAAAAGACAATAAAAAATATTTTTATAAATTAGCAACAAGTGGGAGGCTAAGGAGAATCTCGATCCTTTATTTGGTGTTGGGGGAAACATAGTACCAAGGATGAGGAAAAGGCTGAGGTACTGACTGCTTCCTTTGCCTCAGTCTTTAATGGTAAGACCAATTTTTCTCCAGGTACCCATCCCTCTGAACTGGAAGACAGGGACAGGGAGCAGAACGAAGCCCCATAATCCAAGGGAAAGTGGTTAGTGACCTGCAGCACCACTTAGATGCACAGAAATTTATGGGGCAGGATGGGATCCACCCAAGGGTACTGAAGGAGCCGATGGAAGTGCTCACCCAGCCAATTTCCATCATTTACCAGCAGTCCTGACTAACTGGGGAGGTACCAGTTGCCTGGAGGTAAGCAAATGAGACACCCATCTACATGAAGGGCCAGAATTAGAATCCAGGGAACTATAAATCTGTCAGTCTGACCTCGGTGCTGGGGAAGATTATGGAGCAGATCACCTTGAGTGCCATCAGGCAGCACGGACAACCAGGACAACCAGGCGATCATGCCCAGTCAGCATGGCTTTATGAAAGACAGGTCCTGCTTGACTAACCTCATCTCCTTCTATGACAAAGTGACCCTCTTAGTAGATGAGGGAAGAGCTGTGAATGTTGTCTATCTAGACTTCAGTAAAGATTTTGACACTGTTTCCCACAGCATTCTCCTGGAGAATCTGGCTGCTCATGACTTGGATGAGTGTACTCTTCACTGGCTAGATGGCCAGGCTCAAAGAGTGGTGGTGAATGGAGTTAAAAACAGATGGTGGCCAGTCACAAGTGGTGTTCCCCAGGGCTCAGTGTTGGGGTCTGTTCTCTTTAATATCTTTATCAATGGTCTGGGTGAGGGGATCAAGTGCACCCTCAGTACATTTGCAGATGACACCAAGTTGGGTGGAAGTGTTGATCTGGTGGAGGGTAGGGATGCTCTACAGAGGGATCTGGACAGCCTGGATTGATGAGGAGGCCAAGGGTACAAGATTCAACAAGTCCTAGTGCCAGGTCCTGCCCTTGGATCAAAACAACCCCCTGCATTGCTACAGCCTTGGGGAAGAGTGGCTGGAAAGCTGTGCAGCAGGAAAGGCCCTGAGGGTGTTGGTCAACAGCCAGCTGAATATGAGCCAGCAGTGTGCCTGGGTGGCCAAGAAGGCCAACAGCATCCTGGCTTGTATCAGAAATAGTGTGGCCAGCAGGAGCAGGGAAGTGATTGTCCCCCTGTACTCAGCACTGGTGAGGCCACGCCTCTAATGTTCAGCTTGAGCCTCTCACTACAAGAAGGACATTGAGGTGCTGGAACATGTCCAGAGAAGGGCAACAAAGCTGGTGGAGGGTTTATAGAACAAGTCTTACGAGGGGCGGCTGAGGGAACTGGAGTTGTTTAGCTTGGAGGAAAGGAGGCTCAGGGGAGACCTTATCGCTCTCTACAACTACCTGAAAGGAGGTTGTAGTGAGGTGGGGGTCAGTCTCTTCTTCCGTGTAACAAGCAATAATATGAGACGATATGGCCCCAAGTTGCACCGAGGGAGGGTTAGATTGGATAATATGAAAAATTTTTTAACCGAGAGTTGTATTGGAACGGCTGCCCAGGGAAGTGGTTGAGTCACCATCCCTGGGGGTATTTAAGAGATGTGGTGTTTAGGGACATGGTTTAGTGGTAGATTTGGCATTGTTAGGTTAATAGTTGGACTTCATGATCTTAAAGGTCTTTTCCAACATAAATTCTATGATTCTATCTAGCTGAGAGACAGTCTGAGTTTACTACAAGACTTCAGTGAAAATACCAGAAATCTAGACTAACAGGAAGGATGAACGACTAGAAAACCCTATTTGTCTTAAGTTCAAAGTTTTTGTTGTTTGCTGGAAGAATTAGTTCATGGACCGTTTATTCGATTATTAGCCTTTTCACAAGGTCTTGTTTTCTAGACACACATGCTTGCTTCAGAGATAGGCTGTATTCAGTATAATAGTTCTGAAAGAAGTGCAGGATGGAATATTAGTTTCTGTCCATGGTCTCCTGCCATTTATAAGGAAGAATATATCATGTGAGAGAAAAAAATAAAGATGACTTTATGTGAACCTCGGTATTAAAGCAAACTGTTTTTTGATGGATGTTTGAACACAGCTAAGAACCAGTTTTCCACATTAAATGAAAATTTCTTTTTCTACCACAGTGATTTAATAATATGATACTTTGATAAGCAGAAATGTTCTGAAGCACACAGAAATAATACGAGTAGACAGTTACACATGAGTGACAGTTAGCATTCTTTAGACATTCATTAATTTTCTGGGGTAAAAACCATAATCTGCAACATATGTAAATTGCTGTTTGCTGTGCAAATTAAAAATTATCTGCTTACAGAAAAGTTTGAAATTGTAATGGAATAAACCTACATATAGAACTTTAAAATCTGAGAAAGGATTAATGTTTACAATTAAATTTCAAGGAAATGGAGTAAAATTATCCTCAGGATATAACATGAATTTCAGAGATTCACAATGAACTTTCAGGATAGTTTGGTTTCTTCTAGATTTTTTACCTCATGAAATTCTGATAATCCAGAAAGTAGAGTGACCCAGCTATCCCATTTCATACATATTGTAGATACCTTTCCCTGGCTCATAACAAATCAGAGTAAGTGATAGAATTGATCCTTAAACCCAACCAATCTCTGTTTTGGTGTTTAAACCTCTTATAACTGTGATAATGTGTGGCTTAAGAGCCCATTTTCCATGAGTCTAATAACTATAACAAGGTGGGTCATTTTCTCTGGCAAAATCTGATCTGCTCAAAGTGTCGAAATTCCAAGAGAGTGAGCACAGGTTAAAATCCCTTGATGGCACAGGTCTTTAATTACTTGCAAGAGCAAGGCCTGCTAACAATGGGAGAGGGACAGAAAATGAGTTGGACCTATTGCTTCTTGATTACTATGCGCTGAGCTGAGTTTTGAGCAGATTGCTCTTCCAGAGCCTTGCTAACAAAAGCCCATTTGTTTTCCACTATCCTGTATAAATCTATACCTTTCAGAGAACCCAGAGGAGCTCCCTGATAACACAGAGCCAGGGTTACTGCCTGCTGATACAATGGTAGATAGAAGAGGTCTGTCAGCAGCCAGTTTGACTCAGTCTTTTTTGTATTATAAAGCCAAAGTTATTCTTTGACTGACTCAGAGAATATAGAATAGAGTTTTTATATAGCTATTAATATTGATATCTATATTGATATGGAATTAGAGTTTTATAGAGAGCTAATAGGCCCTCCTTTTTCCTGTCTCATGCAGAGATTAAGCAGTCAAATCCCTAAAATACAGCTTTTATGCAAAATAAGAAAGAACACTCTCAACTCATCGGTCCCAACAGAGTGAAACTGATGGCATCTTCACTTGTGTCAGACTGATACAGGAGTTTAAGTTATTGAAAATCAGGCAATAAAAGACAGCTAGATTCTCTCAAAGTTTATCTTAGAATTTACTTGTGTTCCTGTTCAAATGAGATGAGATAATTTTGAAAGCAATAGAACCCCAAAACGTGTAATACTGTGATGAATTGCCAGGCACCACACTCAAATAGTTATCCCCGTACCCATCATTACTCACTGCAATGGGCAACAACATAATCTATCAACTAGAAAAATAAACATCAAGGAGAGTTCAAAATAGCCTTAGAGAAGCTTTAAGAAAGCTGTCAGTTTGTATTTTATACCAGCTTGCTCATTTAATATTCTAGAACACCTACAAAGTCCATGGTCATTTATATTAATTGACTCATTTCCATGGCATCTTTCCAGAGGCAATCATGTGATACAGGGCAGTGATTAAATCAAGTAGCATGTGCAAACAGATATTCATAATCAAAACAAAATTAATGGTTGTCATGGTTTAATCCTAACCAGCCACTAAGCTCCACCCAGCTGCTCGCTCTCTTCCCTGCTGGTGGGCTGGGGGAGAGGTTCGGAAGGGTAAAAGTGAGAAAACTCATGGGGTGAGATAAAGACAGTTTAATAGGTAGAACAAAAGCTGTGTGAACGAGCAAAGCAAAACAAGGGATTAATTCACCACTTTTCATTGGCAGGCTTGTTCAACCATCTCCAGGAAAGCAGGGCTCCATCACGTGTAACGCTTACTTGGGAAGACAAACTCCTTCACCCCAGATGTCCCCCCGCTTCCTTCTTCTTCCCCCTGCTTTATATCCCGAGCATGACATCATATGGTATGGAATATCTTTTTGGCCAGATGGGGTCAGCTGTCCCAGCTATGTCCCCTCCCAAATTCTTCTGCACCCTCAGCCTACTTGCTCGTGGGGTGTTGTGAGAAGCAGAAAAGACCTTGACTCTGTGTAAGCACTGCTCTGCAGTAATGAAAACATCCACTGTTTACAGCACAAATATGAAACACAACCCCATACCAGCTACTATGAAGAAAATAAACTCTGTCCCAGCCAAAATCAGCGCAATGGTCCTGATGTTATATCTGAGCTCTTGCAGATTGCAGAGGAACCTGGCATGGAAATACCACAGATACCAGAAGACTGAAAATTTGCAGAAACTACTGAAATGCCAATGATTAGTCCAGTCATTCTGATTTTGGAGCATCAGTGACTGCTCTTATTTGCCCATCCAGAGCTATAACAGCAGTATGAATACCTTAAGTAAACACTGGTCTGGATATGTATGCTGAATGAAAACTACATCTTTCAAAAGATTAGCAGGTTTATTCTGCATTAAAAGAAACCTCTAGTGGTATTCTAAGGTAGTTCTAATGTGAGTATAATACAGAAATCAGTTTAATATTTAAAACATCAAGTGACAGTCATAAAGTCATCGCTTTAGTGGATTATCTTCATTTTTCAATTGCAAATAATATCATCTAAAATCTTAAATACTATAATATTGACTTTGCATCATTTATATGTCTGGCATATAATGAAAATGGATAATGTTTCAAGATCTGTACTGGTGAGTCCACAAGCAATGCTAGCTCTAACATGATCCTGAGGCTGTAAGAAATTCTGAATATTGTAAGGTATTGACCCTTGAAGCATAATCTAAACTCAATCTCTCCCTATATACTCTCTAGAAAAATTCAGTGTTTCTTTGGGATTTTCCTCAACCACTAGAAGCCCATTTCTATATAATGGACAAAGCAACAGTTTAATTGGTTTTCTTCTAGTGCTGTAAGAAGCTGCTCTCAGTATGATAGGACTAGTTATCTAACAAACCCTGCGCTTACTTGAATATATGTATCAATAGGGCTGATGAGGGGCCAGAAAAATGTAGTTTCTTTACTATTAGGATAAAAATGTTTTTGTCTCCAAACCCAAAGAAACAGAATTCAAGTAAACTTTCTGAACATGTAGCAATCTTAATCCAAATTTAGAGATATTGGTATTGGAAGTGAAAGAATAGATTAAAATAGAAAACTGTTAAAAAGGATTTTTTGAGGTCATTGTCCTCCAGGAAGTAGTTAGGAAATGATTTACACTGGGCACAACTCACGGGGAAAAGACTACTCTTTAGAACTGTATACGAGCCTCAAGAACCAAAGGACTTTCTGGTAATACACCTCAGGCTTAATAGGCATTGAGATAAAGCAACAATCAAAAGTTTAATGATACCTTATATTTTCCCCTCTTTTGTTTCTGTTTCATTCTATAGCAGATTTTCTGCAGTCCGAAACCGAGTCAGTGTGACACTCATGTAGAGACTAAATGAAAACCTGTTTTACTCTTCCAGAGTGAGAACTCAGAGAGAAGGTTGTTTCTTACAGGACAACATATAATTTTGTGCATTGTATGCTTATGGGTGTCTCAATTCTAATTTTAATCTCAGGACTTTTCCAAACATTAGTAATAGATTGAAAAGAAAAAGCAATCAACCATTAAGGGCCATAGAGAGAAACTTGAGTCTTATTGGAAAGAAGCTAAATTCTTTAAAAGACCACTCAGTTCAAGCTTGGTGCCATACCTAAAACATGAAAAAAATCTTAACAATGTCTTTGATTTCTTAATGATGTTTATCTCTCTGCATTTGAATTGTGAATATTTTTCCTATATTACTCAATTAAGGTTTCAACACACATTACAGCTGTCTTCAGAGAAAAGTTGCAATTGCAGCCATATGAAAGCAAATCCTGTAAGCTATGCTTAATTTCTAGGATGAGCACACCTACAATTAGATTAGCTGTCTTTTTTATGTCGGGGACATAAGACATTGAACTTGAAAATTCATTAACAATTCATGAACGATTCAAAGATATTTACCCCACGGTTGTGTGACAGAGGAAAATTTCAGGGACTTGCATGCTACCTTTCATTTAAAATATGATGCTATACCTCCGCTGGGCTTCATTTATTTTTGTGCTAAAAGCCATCAATGATGAGATGAAATAAACTATTTTATGCTTTTCAGTTTTAGTCAGATGCTGTGGAATAAATCCAATGCCTTAAAATAGTGAAATACGATAGCTAGTGAAAGCAGGATCAGGGTTCTTGCAAGGAACTGGTATCTTGAAGCAACTGTCTGGATATTGAGATTTTTTTCTTTAATTAAACTGGTAGTTAATTGCATCGGTAGCCACAAGAATTCCACGTTCTCTGCAGAATGAGAAGCAGCAGCTCAGTAGAGAAGTTGCTTTCTGAGACAAGTTGAATTCCTCAGGAGAACTTGACTGAGACATGAATATATACAGTACTCCCAAGCTGGCTGGTTGTTTTTCTTCTATTTAGTTCAGTTCCTAGTGACTCAGGATGTTGTCTCTGTCACCTGAAATCATCAGTTCCATTATACTGACCACTTTTAAATATGGCTTTTGTTACTGAACAGTTTTCTTTAATAAAAGCAGGCAATTGTACTTGTCAGGCAGGACTCCTTCAGACCTGTACACCCAGATTTTCAACCAGCCCTCTATCACTCCTGTTTATCTGCACTATTGTCATACATTTTTGCATTGTAAGTGTTTTGTGATTGTCTTGTTTATTGCTGCTGTTAGATGTAGCAGCAGTACAATGCTGGCAGTATTTTTGTCCATTTTGCTTGGGACTATAAAAAGTAATATATATATATATATGTGTATAGGTATGTAACAACACATAGATGTATGTTACAGGTGTGAGAATTCACCCTCAAGGCCTAGATTTGCAGAGAATGGGATGTTATCTTCCCTCTTTTTCACTAAAGTTCTAAAACCAGTGACCTGAGTTCATCCCACATTCTCTTAGGTACTTAATGGAGACAATTAAATTAGAAGTCTAGTTACTGAAAGCTTTTCTTATGGAGAGTTATAGACATCTTGACAGAATGATTCATATCTTACACAAGCTGACTCATTTTTTGGAAATTAATATCTTTTTGCACTAATGATAGAGGGAGCCTAAGGTGAACAGACTCCCAACTTAGCCCAGCTAAAGACACAAAATTAGATGACTGGAGTTAGGTCCACCTAATTCATCTCTAGCTGTCTAAGGAAGTCTCTGTCAAAAATGCCTCATACTTGTGTCATAAAAGTGAGTGCATTTGTTAGTTCAGGAATGGTTTCACATGATTTAAATAAAAACATGAATAAGGTATTTCCAGTTTGGGGAATACTTTTAGCTTGAAAATTCCCGACTCTCTTAGTGATCAAAAAAATCTCTTCTTTTTCTGAAAACCTGGATGAGAAAAAGCATCGTGCTGTAGTTGTGGAAGTTCTCTCATTGCCTCCAGCATACAGCCAGTCAATCAAAACTCTCTGAGCTGTCAAAGTGACGAAGTGAAAGAATGCAAAAGAGCTAAAAAGGGGGAGAGTATCAGGGGACTGAGTACTTCCTCGTTTGGAACTGTGGAGTTGAGAGTAAGGTTTAATACCTGAAAAGCAGGAAAAGAGAGACAGATCCTTGGTAAAATGTTTATATGTAAAGGAGAAGACAAAAGGATAAAATCATAGGAAGCGTAACTTTTCTGAAAAGTTGTTCTACAGTACATTTAGTTGACTATCTCTAGTTAATGGCAGTGCCGTAACTCTGACTGTAGCATCACAGCCTTTCTTGCTCAACTTTCCAGAGAAAGGCCAACTCACCCCTAGAAATGTCAGGAAGATTCAAGGCCATTTTTAAGCTTCAAAATTATGTTGTGACCTTTCGTTGCAAGACCCTATATATGGGCAAAGCGACAAATATTACTATGATAGGAGTTAAGGTACAAGAGATATGCTGTTCAAGTTTTTCTACCCATGCAGTCCTAACTTGAACTCCATTTGCCATTGATTTGTGAGAGGAGATAGTGTGATGTAAGTTCAGATTGCATGGTTGCTCTAGCAGATGAATGAATATATTCTATTCTTTACTCTATTACTCTAAAGGATAAGGGGAAAATCAAACCCAAACAAAACACAGCAAATCTAGATTCAACTTACTTTTTATTCACTACCTAAAGGCAAACATCTGTGCAACAGCGTTTCGTCTCTCAACTACATGTATGAGACTATTTTGGCTCTCTACTGAGTGGCTGGTGTTTATAAAATAGCCGTACTGTTTAATAATTTCTTTTACAGTTTCTGCTCATAAACTTGCCATGTAAGACAATAAACTCCCTTCTGTAAATACAGTGCCTTAATCTCGGATTTTACATTCGCCTATCTCTTGGGATTTAGATGGTTTGGGCTATTCAGAGCATGCTTTTGCCTTCATATCTTTAAAATAATAGTCTAGAAACAAACTTAAACAGAACAAACACCTTTTTAGTGGGAACTTTCTGAGACACTAAACTCCTATCATCTTCCTATACTTGCATTGGTCCCCACCAGCAGTATGTGCCATAAATTGTTGAAAGTTAATTCTAGGGACACAAGCTAATTATATTGTCAGATCTAGAAGGCATCTGTGATTATGTAAGAATTTAAAGTCTTAATTACTGTTTTTCTCACCTTTCCAAATTTAGGCCTTATGGTATGGGAAAAAAAGGAACACTCTATGAAGGCCAAGAAAATCTCTATAAATAGCATTTATTTATTTATTTATTTATTTATTTATTAGAATCACCCTCATGGTGTTTGGTTTGCTTTTTGTTTGTTGGGTTTGTTCTTTTTTTTTTTGGTATATGCTATCAGAAATAATATATTCATTTAAAAATATTTGAAAAATAATATTTTCATTTACCAAGAACAGTTGAGCATCACAGTATGTGAAGAAGAGTATCATTTAATATATGCCTGAGCATTCAGGACTCCCATTTGCTTCTAACGATTTAGAAGGAAAGAATGGTTACTAAATATTCACTATATTCGCTCAATATATCAGGACATACTATTTAGCAGAAGCAGTAGATTTTCAATGATTGTATGACTTTCTTCCCCTAGGTACTGAAAGACTGAAACACTGACTGAGAATTATAGTTTGGGAATCAGAATGCAAGTTTAAAGAAACATCATTGCATTTTATGTGAGTGACCTTGGTAAAAGAAAGATGTTAAACTTGTACGCAAATTGGGATTTCGTGTTTTGCTGTTTCCTCTATGACACAAGACACAAATCAAACCACAAATACTTGTACATCAGGATACTGTTAGTTAAGACTGAAACTACACAGAGACATACACAATGAATATTCATGCAGGAAAACATTTGTGTGAGAACAAGCTAATATTTACAAAATATCAAGCTTGTGACTTGAGGCTCCATAACTTTAGGCTCCAGTGAAGAAGTTAGGTAGTCAGGAAGCAGTAATAGGTCTCAGGCTGGGCAGGACTTTATAGAATAACCGTTAGACCTGTTCCATAATGCAGAAGACCACTGCAGCAGTCTCTAAAGTTGTGATCAAAGAGCAAAGTAATCACTCTCAATGAGAAAACTCCTATCTCCTGGGAAAGTCTATCTTTTGTCTGCTACAGCTGTGAAGTCAGGAGTTTTCTTCCAGCCTGACTTTCTAATTGGCAACTTTCAATAACTTCCTGAGTAAATCAAACTGTATTCAGTCCTCTCAGATCTCTAGATCACTTCTTTCCTTGACTATTGAGAGCAGTCTGTAAACCAGATCCCTTCTCCCTTCTTGATACTCTCCCAGCCAAGCAAACTCAGTCTCTCCCAAAAAGGACAAGATTAACCCATTATGCATAAGGCAGAGTAAAACCATGCTTCTCTTCAGCTGCCCATAATTCTTCTGAAAGATTAAAGAAGACAGTAAGCGGCAAGTAAGCAAACCTAAAACATATATCCTCCTTCACCAGTTTTCCCTAGGCTCTGACTATAGAAAATGGCAAAAAATGAGACTTGCCAGATGACTCAGCACTTATACTAGACACCTGCCCTGAACTTTCTCCTGGAGGAATCCATCCATCTTTGTTGACTGTGGAGGGCATTTAGACAAAAATTTCCCCACCCTCCTCTGTCCTGTTAAATATTAGATTTGTAAGCATGCAGCTGTACACCTACCAGCTCTGTCTGCCCACGGACCTAACCTCTTACAGAGCTACTGCTGAAGTCTTTCTCCAGTGATGCTATACAGGGACAACCATTCATACCTTTAATAGGAGGGTGATTCTGTGTTTTGATACCTGGATGATAAGCCCACTGCTTGCCTGTGTCGCCGGTTGGCTGAGGCAAGCCAATCACGGGGACGTGCCCTTTCCTATCCCTGAACCCCTTTCCTCCAGCAGAGAAAAGGGTTAAAAAGCAGAGATAGAAAAAAGGGAGAAAAGAATTTGTGAGACCTCTGAACGTTTGGAAAACTGAAACAAACTTTAATAACACCAGAACAAAATATATAATATGCAGGGAAAAACCAATGCAAAGTCTGAGGGTTTGTACAGGATGGAAAGGCGAGGGTTAAACGGAGTGAGAGAGAGAAAGGGGGACGGTGCCACGCAGAGTCCAAAATGGCGTCGACCACGTGGAGGCTCTCGTGCTGTGGAACAAAGGAAACCGCGGCTATTACAAACACGGCTCTCCAACATGCAAGCCCCGAGCTACGCTGTTCCTACCAGTCTGGTCGTGCGAATTAAAGGAAGCAAAGCAGCAAAAAGCGATGGCACTGGCAGCAGAGAGAGAAAGACAGCCCTGAGGTGCAGGTCTCCAGCGGCCAGAGCAGTCTGTCCCAGGCGGCGCGGCAGAGGGGCTTCCCCGGCACACACCTTCGCTCCACTCCGGCAGCGCGGGGGAGCCGTAGCCGCAAGCAGGCAGGCGGGCAGGGTCCGAGCCGAGGAGAGACAGCCTGTAAGGTCCCCGGAGCCAAGCCGCGAGTCTGGAAAAGCCTCTTCCCAGAGCGAAGCTGCAAGGTCCGCGGCGCCCCTCGGAGTGCAAAAGCCAGAAGTGTCCCAGAGAGTGAAAAAAGCCGAAAGCCCAAAAGCCAAGAGAAGCAAAGAGCCACCGGCAAATGCGATACGCGCCTTCTTAAAGGAGACAGTACGATCGCGAGAAACTTTTACAACCAATGAGAGTGCTAAATGTAACATGGAAGGGAATAGTCCAATTGGTCAGTTCAAAACAAAACTTTTCAAGCAGTTTTTTTTCCTCAAAATGCCACACCTGTATCTAGAAACCAGAAGTTCCTTTTCCCATTTCTTTCTAGTTCCTTTACTGAGGAGTGCACTGACAGCATCTAATAATGAAGTGGTTGCTTCTGTGGTACACGTTTTTCTTCTGCTTTGCAGCATTAATTATAATAGAAATCTCTAATTTGCATATTTACAGATTTTGACTTTTATGCATTTTGTTGGTACATTTAGCACTTTTGATTTAAAGTTTTCAACTTTGGTATAGTCTAAAT
Source organism: Bucorvus abyssinicus (assembly GCA_009769605.1). Taxonomy (NCBI): domain Eukaryota; kingdom Metazoa; phylum Chordata; class Aves; order Bucerotiformes; family Bucorvidae; genus Bucorvus; species Bucorvus abyssinicus. The sequence goes on from CM020025.1 coordinate 25,637,826, forward strand.
ATTGAATAAATCTATTTTTCTTCTCTGATTTGGATGTTATTTTGAACAAAAACTCTTGGGAATGAGTGCTCATTCTTTGAATCATAAAAGAAAGTGTATTTGTTCTATCCATTGTCATGCAGGTTTATTTTTTTTCTTCTCCCTTTCTTTTTCAGCTGAGATGAACCCCGGATAAATTAACACTTGTATTGCAGGCAATCAGGAAAAGAAACATAACAAAGTGTTATGATTAGACTTTTAGGATCAAGACTTGATAAATGAAATTACTTCAGTTTTTTTTTAATATTTATGAAGAAGCAATCTGTTAGAGTGCTTACAATGTGGCAAAAATTAACAAAATATGAGATCACTAACCATGATTACAGTGGGACTTGGCATCCACACAAAAGGACTAGCAGACTGCAGAGCAGCCCATGGGGCCTTTTATCCTTAGCTAAACACTGATGATGAACTTACTTGCTATTTCTTTAAGGGATGTGTTATCCCACTGCTAGGTGTTTGCAAACAGTTACTGAATATAGGTTAGCTCAAGATCTAGAATATTGTGCTCACATTTACTGGTCTTTTGCAAGAAGGATACTACTTTTCTCCTTTACACAGACATTTTATGACAGAATTTATTACTATTTATTCACACATATAGCTTGTTTCTTTAAGCAGTATTCACATACCATTATAGACTTCCTTGGACAGTAGCAATCGAAAAGAGATTAAAAAAAATCCCAAAACACCAAAGTACCAGTTTTTCACATTCACCTGATTATAAATAAGCAAACTATAAAATTTCCTTGTCAGTATGTGTGTGGATTTCCCTGTGTACATGTATTTTTATATATATAATTAACAGTACCTGTATACCATTATGATTAAAGGACATGTACATGTGAAACGTATTTAAATGCATAATATATAGTTTATAATGTTTGCTTACTGCTGTCTTCAGTGAGTTGGCAAGAGAAGGAAGGGTGAATGCTCTGGTCGGAGAAAGAAACGGGATACATGGGCAGGGAGGAGAAGAAAGTGAAAAGCAAAATCTTTTCTTGCTTGTGATTGAGAGGTGCTCACAAAATCTAGAAGATGGGAAACAGCAGTGCTGAGACAACAGACTACCAGACACTTTCTCAAAGTAGGTATTTTGTTTCCCCAGTCCAGTAAATGGAGTGCTTTTTATCTACTTCACAGAGGAATGTACCTCACAGTCCACAAGGCATGGGTGTAAGTGCAGAGAAGTTGCTCCAGGAATCCTTCCACCCATGCCCCATATAAATAAAGGATAAAATCAAGCCATTCTTCTTCCACTCAGATCTGCAGATCCTTCGCTATGCACAAACATATTTAACTCTATCTGTGCCCAAGATCTTTTTTTGGTATGTACGTCATAAATGTAGAATATATGTGTGTGTGGAGCCACAGTATTCAGCTGGTGAAACATGAAGAAACAAGTAGATAACGTTAGATCTCTGTAACAGATCGTTCCTTGAAGAAATTTAGGCATCTCCATAACTTAGGAAATATTAATACTGAAACAAAAAACAAACCACCAACCCTCACAGAAAATTCAATAGTCTTCTTTAGAAATATTGGAGCAAATATTTAAATTAAATTTAAATTTTAGTATAAAACAGACTTCTATTCTAAGTTCAAATCTCAAAGTGTTCTGAACACTTGATCTGCTGTCATTGTTGTTATATTATCATTGCATCTATAATGTAGAAAACTATGAGATAACATGATTAGCAACTTCAATCATCTATAATCAAAAATACCATAAAAGAAATAAAATTAACCTATTATCATTAAGCAGTAAGTAATACTAGTCTTAAAAAAATGCAATGTTACTTTAAGTGGTTAGATGACTGAAGGTACAGACTTCATTTGTTTCATGTACTCATGCAATATTCATGATTTATTTGTTAAGGTTATAGATCAACAGCTTCGTATGCTGTTAAAAACAAAGAAATAACCACACAATGGAAAGAAGCTATGATGTTGGGTTGAAAACTCAGACTCTGAAAACCATTTTTATTTTTGACTTCGATAAAAATTTTCCACATGATACTGTGACAGATCCCACCAAAAATGTTATTCTTACTGCAAGTCAACCAGCTTGGTGGCATTATGCCAGCTGTGATTTTAGACTCTCCCTCTACATGTCTGTAGAATATGGTTTACTAACAGAAGTGCTGATAGCGTAAGGAAGAGATTGATTATTTAACTGAAGACTTGCTATGGCTAGCTACAGTTTGTAGTAGTAGTGAGTCTGCACTGTCATTTGAGATTACTTCCCAAGCACTTACTGGTTACTATACACATTTTTTAACGTTCCATTTGGGGTACTCAGTGTTCCAGATAAGGTTCCCCTGTAACAGCAAGTTATACGTCACTGGAAATTGCATTGTCTGTTACTCAAAAGAGCAACCAAAACCCAACCAATGCTCAAAAACCCCTTTCACTGGAATACAACATTTCATTGTAATACAGATTGTCTTAACCCGTTACTATCTCTTCTAGGAAAGCTTGGAGCAATGTTATAGACAGTGAAAAACTGGACAGAGCTCTTGCTAATGTCACAGAGATGCCTTGTCTATGAAGTCATACAGGTTTACAGCCAGCAAAGTGCTGCAGGAATGACAGGGAAGAGTAACAAATACATCAATAATGAAGTGCTTGGATATTAAAATGCCTGAAAAAGGAATATAATAGGAAAGCGGTGAACAGAAAGGCAATTTTGAGGCTGTATTCCTAATATAACTGATAGTAATTTAGTCTGTTCTTTCCTTTTCTGTCCTTTACACAGTTTGCAAATTCCCGTGGAGTATGTGTTTGGTATGGAAAGGGCCATCAGGAACAATCCTCAGATTAAAGAAATGACTTTACATGTTCCTGGATTTTTCCTGCACTTAGTAAACACAGTGACCTAGTTTTTATAACATTTTTTGAACTATTACAGCTACTTTAAAGTGGTCATTTTACACTTCATCTTATTTAGACTCTTCCAAGCCAAATTACCAGATCATTTGAGTGGTTTTTTGTACCACTTCAGTTCCTCCTGCACAGACACAAAGAATATTCTGAGAAAACAAGTGCCATTGTTTATTTCTATCTTCCATGGAGACCTAAGCAATATCCTTTATCGTAACTCCTATTATTATATTTCCTTTAGCTGTTTATTCTACGATTACACAGTAGAAGCTCTGAGTATCATCAAAACTTACCAATCTTCATTAGATCATAACAGCACAAGGAGCTTACATTCTCTAGTTATTTTAAGAGTTGCTTGACTGCTGAAAGTACCTCATTCGTACATCCAGCATGGGGTTTGTCTGATCTGATGGAAGCATCTGCAATCCAGAAGTCTATGCCTGAGCCAGCAGTGTATATTCCCTTTATAGCAAATGGAGAGAAACAAGCATTTCTAGAATGCAGCTCACCACCTCCTAGTGTAGATTCCCAAATTAGGTCAGATGAATCACACCTTAATAATGGCTATACCTCTCTGTTGTCTGTTAATCATATTGGGTGTCTGATTCAGATATAGAGAAATTATAAGCATTCCTCTCTTTCTAAACTTATCAAAGCTTATTTGCCTCATTCTTTTCAAGAAAAAATCCTGTAGACCTCATTTTTTAACTTCAACATTATTTTTAAATAACTTTTACCATAGCTTTACTTTCCACGACAGTGTTCGTTAATTACATTCTGTTTGTTGACTGTCTGTTTAAGACGGGTTATTGTGTTAGCTCCAAAGTTGATATAGAGGAAGAAAGAGTTTCAACAGACAATTTCATAGCCTAATTAAAGACACAACTGTGTATGAATCAGAGTTTATAAGAGTTCTTTTGAGTGGCCCTCTCCTGAGACTACTCCTTTCTGTGGGATAGTGGCTGCCAGCTATCCTTATTTCAAAGGCTGGAATAAAGTTTGCTCTTTGAAAAGAGAGAGAAAGAAATTACATCATTATTATATCATCTTTTTTTAAAAAATAATCTAGCAGTTATGTACATAATTAGTTAGATTGGATGAGTTCTTTGAAAACACTCAGATTAAAAAGAAAATTGATTCCAGGTGCTCAAAGTATTAGGTTACTCTGTAAGAGATGGGTATCACTGCTTCCTAGAAAAGGAGAGAGCAGCAACAAAACAGCTGAGGTGGTTAGTGTACATTAGCCTACTCTTATTGCTGGCACCTGTGATTGAAGACCCAACAAGGAAAGGTTCTCTCCTGGACCTGATGCTTGTAAACAAGGAAGAACAGTTGTTCAAGATTCTAAAAGGAGGGAGTAGGACAAAATGTAGAACTGCAATCCCAGCTTTCAGGAAAGCAGACTTTGGTCTCTTCAGTGACCTGCTTGGAAGAATCCCACGGGATAGAGCCTGAGAGAAAAGAGGAGTGTAGGAAAACTGGTTGATACTCAAGGATCACTTCCTCCAAGCTCAGGAAAGAATCCTACTGACAAGTAGGAAATAAAGAAAAGGCAACATGTGGCCTGGATGGATGAACAAGGAGCTTTTAACTAACTTAGGTAAAAAAAGGAAGTATATCAGAGGTGAACACAGGGACAGGTGACCCAGAAGTAGAGAGTTGCTGTCCAATCTTGCAGGGATAGGATTAGGAAAGAGAAGGATAACCTGGAGTTGAATGTTCTTGGCTGAACCAAGAAGAAAGGATTCTACAAGTATATAAAGAACAAAAGGAAGACTAGGGAAAACATGCCACCCCGCTGAATTGGGTAGGGGATTTGGTGACAAATTACATGGAAAATGCCAAGGTATTCAATGCGTTTTTGCCTCAGTCTTTACCAGTAATTCCTGCATTCAGGAATCACAAGCACCTGAGATGAGAGGGAAAGCCTGGAGGAGGAAAGCTTTACCCTCAGTGGAAAAGGACAAGATTAGGGAGTATTTAAACAAACTGGACATACATTGGAGGTTGTAGAGTATAGAGTATAGAGTATAGAGTATAGAGTATAGAGTATAGAGTATAGAGTATAGAGTATAGAGTATATCATGGAGATATTCAAAACCTGACTGACCCCTCTTGAGCAGCAGGTTGGACTAGGTCATCTTAAGAGGTGCTTTACAACCTAAACGATTCTATGATTCTGTGATTCCAGGTATAGGCACCAGCTTTTAGGAATGGTGGATAGAGCAAATTTATGTTTGAACTAAAGCTCAACTGCAGTCATGAAAAGAGTTCAGGGCACGCACAAAGCCTTGGCCTCTTCCAGGCACAAAAGCTAACCTCAGTTTGCTGGACTTGACCTGTGTAGGTTTCTGACCAGTCAATGGAAACAGAATTTTCTTTAGAGGTAATTCAGGGTGCATAATTAGCTGCAAGAGTTCTGACTCCCTTTTGGAAGGAGTCCCTTTCTTCTGTGGCTGTAGGGACCCCTGAGAAAACATACAAACTCATGGAGGTTATACAGCTGTCAAACTGGGGCTTTTGAGTTGCTGCTTTGGACTTCATTGTTAAATCTCACCAAGCCCCACTTCACATCCTTTTTTGGATCTAACCCAGAAAACTTTCTTCAAAGCCTGAATGGTGAATGAGAGAAAATCTTTGAGCATAGTTGTCTCATTAAGTACCAAGCTGCCAGGATTTAAGTTCAGAAATATTAGTCTGATGTTCTTTCATCTGCATAAATACATTTTTACAGGACATTTGGCCTTTTTCATTCCCCCAGTTTTCTAATAAAGATTGAACTTCACAGGAAGAGAGAAGGGCAGAGTCAGATTGATAGAAAAGAGTAACACTGGGAGAGTTTCTCTATAAATTGAATCTCTCTGACTCAGATTGTTATATATATATGAGATATCAAGAGCAGAATGATTGAAACTGCAAAAAGAGAAAAAGACAGAGACACCTCCAGAATACAATAGCATCCATTTGCTATTTTAAATTATATGAACATTCTTGATTTAGTTAAGTAAGAAACATATTTAGGTTTAAAAAGCATGCACTGAAAATGACCAGAAGCCATAGGTTGCATTTTACATTGTGATTTTTTTAGTCCTATTGAAAACTATGCTTTTCATTACTGTTATAGCCAGGCATTTCTAATTGGGCAGAAAAATAGACAAGAACCGCTTGGACCTGTTCTTTGGATATGAGTCTTTCCCAAAGAAATCTTCAGTGAAACACGTATCCAACAACCCAGCACTTTACCAGTCATTGCCCAGTGACAGTGGTAGAGCTAAATAGAAAGCTTAAGCAGTTCAAAATTGCACTCATAAATTAGCTGTGAAGAAAAAAACATGGGTTTGAGGAAAGCGTGAGCATTTTTAATGGACTTGTTCTTAACCACATTTATTTGGTAGTCACGGCTTTTTTTAATGAATGAGGATACTTAAAACTGACTCTTATAAATATGATGAACATAAGTAAACCAGACAAAGATTTAAGAGAATAAAGCGTATCAGCATTTGTAAATGCACGATTTACTTGGTGGGTTCCTGCTGATTGGCAGCCAAGAAGACACACGGCTGCTCATTGTCGCCCCTCTGACTCCCCCCCAGCCTTGCAGGGTGGGGAGAAAGTAGGACGAACAGGAGCAAGAAAGTTCATGAGTCAAGACAAAGACAGTGAAATCACTCACATAGCACTGTCATGGGCAAAGCAGACTCTACTTGGGGAATTTGACTTAGTTTCCTGCCAAATAACAAAACCAGTCGCTGATTCAGGTAATGGAAACAAAGACAATAATTTAAAAACTTTGGGAAAACATTTTTTCTCTCCCTTTCCCAGGTTAAACTTCACTCAGACACCTCTCCTTCCCCCTTCCTAGTCTCCACTCCCCCTGTCATCACTGCAAGCTATACTTAGTTCCTTTTTTAAGGTGCAAGGTGGTACATGAGGTTGAGTAGGCTGAGTCAGAGTGTGGTGGTTTCTGTCCATTGCTCATCATTTCTCATCCTGTTCTTCCACTGCTCCTTCCTTCTTACTTGTTTCCTCTGCTCTGGCATGGGCCATAGTTTCTTTAGGGCTTATCCATGTGCCACAGGCTATCTTGGGGTGTTAGCGGTTCCACCATGGAACAACTCCTACTGCTCTGGCTGCGTTGTTCTTTTTCCTTGGTGCTTTATCTCCTTTCCTAAATATGTGTTCATAGAGGTGCCACCAGCTTGACAGATGGGCTCATCTGTGTCCTTTGGTTTGCCCATTGAAACCAGCTGGAACCAGCTGTAAAGGTAAATGCCCACTCAGTAATTGATTATCAAGTAACACCCTAGACTTTAAGAGTCATAAGGGGTGGGGACAGAATAAGATGAAATAAATAAGAGAGAGGAGAAGCAGTAGGAAGGATATGTGATAACAAAACCAGACAATCCATAAAAATTTCAAACTGCAAGCAAACTGTTCCATTTATTCAAATTCTAACATGAAGAATCTATTTACATAGGAGCTGACCTGTATTGCTTCAGTGAAATCCTTCAGAGAAGAGTTACAGTAACTCCATAGCAAAATGCCTTAGTCGAGGAGCCATTGAAATCGACAGCGTTTCAATGGTTCATTGGCTAACACCTGTAAAATGTTCTTGTCCAGTGTCCACTTCACGGCCGATGAGTTAACAGAGACAGAGGGGACCGTAGGCACTGTGCATTGCTGCCTTTCCTTTGGAATTCACAATTCTCTCATTTAAGGCATCACAAAAGCTTAAAAATCTTTTACTCAACATGGAAAAATGTAAATGATGTCCCTTCACAGAATATTTACTGCCTGGCTCAGAAGTGTGGCTGAAACACAGTGGGGTTTGTTTCAGTTTGGTTTGATAGGGAAACAAAAGTGCCTGCAGGATTTTGTTCCATGCAAAACTTAATTTTGAGACTTTCTAGTTTAAAATATGGCTGATTGCTCCTTCATTCAGATTTCACCAAGCATAATCTTCCTACACTAGCTAAATCCGTATTCCAAATGCTAAGTGCTAAACCAAGCCCTGTTCAACAGTCAGGAAATTGCTGTGCAACCATGAAGGAAAATGGTCCCTACACTTAGTTTCCCTGATGCTTCTCAGTTGTGTAGAGGCTGTCATTATATGTACTAGGGATCTAATTGAACCAGTGCATAGTGGTGAAAAATTACAGTCCTGATAGTGAAATAAGAGCTGATATGATTTTGCAGCAGTACCAGCACTAGTCAGATCTCATGATGTTAGAGAAATGTAATTGCCAGGATTGATGGAGGATGCTCAAATGTATACTGAAGCCCCTTTAACTTCACAGGTTTGATATCTACTCTTAAAATGGAACTTATGTATTTGGGGCCTCTCAAAACTGCTGGTGCATTACTTGTAGATAAAATTATTTTCTTCAATGTCATTAACAATCACCACAATAGGTCACCAAGCACTCAAACGTTTGGAGATATTTTTCCAAATATGAGGATTCTTCCAAATTGTGTTATCACTCCTTTTGTATTTTTGAACTTGTAGCTTTGAACTCCATAGCTTTCTAGAAGTACAGAAAGAAGAGAATTTTTTCAGATTATCTGCGTTTTCACATTTCTTAATTTATCTAGTGACCATAACTAAAAGAAATAAATGCCTCTGAATGTTTCAAAAACCTTAGGTGTTACTTTGAATTAACCTTAAACTGGTAGTTCAGCAGACACTTTCAAAATTTCAGTGAAGAAAATAAACTCATTTATACGCCTTTGCAATTCCTGTTAGATTTATTAACTGAGCTTATTCATACACATTAGTTTTGCATCGTAACAACACAATAATATGTAGTCCCGATATCTGAATTTTTTTTTTAGAAGATGTTGAATCAAGCTTAAGGGTGGGTTTGTTACAAATCTCTTGCTGGCATGAAGAGTGGCATAAAAAAAGGTTAGATGTGAATGGAGACAACAAATGGTAGCCAATGGCATAAGCTTTTGTACAGGACTAAAATATGAGATGGAATCGAGAGAATGAGCGATCAGCATTACAAGGTTCTTTGTAAGGATGAGAAGCCTTGGGAGTGCCAAGGTTCATATCTATTAATTTCCAGGAGGCTTCATAAGTTTTAAGAGCTATAAATATTGCTAAGCTTAACTCCTAATCCTTTCAAGAGGAACTAGTTGTGTACATAGTTTCCTTGTGTATGGTGACCAAAAGGCTTCTGAGGTGGGCACCCAGAGTAAAATGCTGAGTAAGATAAGTACCAAACTTCCCTCTGTCTAGTGCATACGCAGAGTTGGGTGTCTCTGAATGATGTCTCAGAGCATCAGCTTGCTGATGAGGAGCTGTCTAGAGATTCCTCAGAGGAAATGCTTAGAACTGGGCTTTATCTGAAAAGGTCTCAGGTGCCTCTGGCATCTTGATGCCCTCCTAAGTCTGAGAACTTGTAAAAAATGGAAAAGATCCTTATGTGAGGAAAATGCGATCTCACCTTTTGCATTATTACTGAGACACAAGTCCATAGCTTATCTGCTTTTTAGGTTTTCAAACTTCTACCATCTCATTTGTTGTGAAAATGCACTCTCTATCAGACTGCTACTCTTTCAACACTCCTGCTCAATCTGTGTCACTATGCAGCAAAGAACAGATGCTGCACAGAGAAAGTTTGGTGCCTTGGAAAGGTATCCCAACAGGCCAGCACATTGGAGAACAAGGCATCAAGCAAGAAAGATATGCTGCATGGGCCAGAGATTAGGATACTAAGGGAGGTGTCTGGTTCTAGGGTTCTAGTCCTGTGAATATAAAAGCATTTTAGATCAAGTACTTCAGAACCATCTATTGTCAGACATGAAGATAACTTCTGACCCTTGTGTTGGTAACTTTCACTTGTATTGAAAAACATCAACTGTTTAAAACTTCTTCACATACCCTCTTTATTTAAAGAGTGTTTTAACTCTGAGGAGGCCTTAAGCTTCTCCCTTATTTCCCCCCTCATTTTAATTTACTGTTAGACTGTGTTCAGGACAGCCTCAGAATCACTGGAACTGACAGATGTTTGCATTCTTTAGAAGGTGAACTCTACAAAATCAGTTGTAAACTCTTAAAAATTGACCCTGTGTCATACCAGAAGCTACCGAACAAAATGTCCAATTCCACGTGATGCTCATAAAAGCCTCTCAAACATAACCCTTAGCACAGAGTTGTGCAAAGCTGCACAAAAAGGAAATTCATGTATCATTGAAAGCACTTGAACTGTTTTGTGTTTGCTTTTGAATCAAGTTGACAGGATGGCAAAAAAGTACTTTTTATTTGTCCCCACCATGTCTAGAGCTGGCAATGTCTCTTGTGCACTTGAAAAACCTAGTAGAAATTATTGCTTTGCACTACAATTTCCCCTCATTGTTCTGCCAATGCTGGACTAACCAGGTCACTGCACAGAATACCACAACAGCGTTGCTGCTATGCACCATGTCAATATGGGCAGAGTTGTAACAACAGTTCCAACGTTTACCTCAAACGAACCTATGAAAATGTTCCAGTGTTGTGTAACCACTTTAGACTGGGGAAAAAAAAAAACAACCAAAACCCACGAGTTATGGAAATACATATTCTGCCTATTAGTGTTTAAGTACAGTAATGATGCTCCAAAGACAAATGGACAAATGTTATGCTAAGCAGTTTCAACTGCGTGTTCAAGAGCTCTTTTGAAAACCTCTTGTACAGCTGCACAGTTTAGAAAAGTAATACAATTAAGAAAAGTAACTGAAGCTTTAGAATCTGTCTACTAAATTTTGCTTTTTAAAATTAAGATGCCATAAAAGTGCTTGAAATCTCAAAACTTTAATGTTTTGCCAATTACTAAATCAAAGTGACAAATAGCTAAATAGAGCTATTTAAATCTCCTCAACTGACAGACTAAATTTCAGTCTCATGAAGTCTGAAGCTGCAGAAATACTAACGACACCCAAAAGAATATTAATAAATAGAATGTCAGTGGAGTTTGAACTAGAGTACTGCTGTCAGTGGCAGAAATGTTTTAAGGTTTTCCTAGTTTGGCCATTTCAGAATTAATACTACTGTAATTTTAATTAATTTAGTTTTAAATTTGCTTTTAAAATTTATTAACATTAGCATATTCAATGCTAGAAAAACCACTTTACAGCTATACCTTAATCTCTATTATTTGTTTAAAGATGTTTCTAGGTCAGTTTTTTCATCAGTCACTTCTGCAGGAAGTGCAAGTTGTTTCTGTTTCTATTCCATCTTCACATGTGAAATGTCCATGTGCAGTGCTCTATTGATTTTAAGCAATTTTGCACCTTTAATTGAATTTTCCTTTTGTTCAAAAGTCAATGTTCTTTCCTCCATTATTGAGGAACAGTTTTACCTTTCAGAGACAGAGAAGAGAAGAAAGTTGGGATTTGAGACATGCCACAGAAAATGGTTAAATGATTACGTTATCAGATATAAAGTGTGTCCAACTTGTAAAAATATTGGTTATATGTAGTGATAGAATAGTTAACTAATTCAACCTTCTAAAAAACCCTTCCATAATAATTTTCTGTGCTGGCTTTCAAAGCATTTGAATCAAGCAGGCAGGTTCTATCTGTCCTATACCAACAATATTCTGGGAGGCTTACTGCCTCTCTATAGTCTACAAAATACATCCTCCCTATTATAGTTGCAAATATTCCTGCTAAAGTCCAAAGAGCACTCATCGCTGTAAATAATTTGTAAAGTGCTTTGGAATAACTTTGGATAAATTTTATCCTGGAAGCCTGTTATTTTCCTTTTTCCCCTTCATTTTCTGCTCAGTGTTTTTCTTCATGGCAATTTGTTTTGTGGGTGTTTACTAGACTGCTTTCACAGTGAAGGTAATAGAACTATACTGGGCTGGTTTCTAAAGCTTCTCATCTATCATACCCATTCCTGCAACCTTATCTGTTGAAGTAAGCGTCTCTGTTACTGAGTATATTAGCAGCTGATTGTCACCTGCAGGGAAACTAATCTTAGCCTTGAATGAACATATCTAGCGACATACACAAAACACAGAGAGACACTAAACTTGGAGAGGAAAATGTAGTTTGTACAAGGAAAGAGGTAAAGACAATCACCAGGAAGCCCACACTGTTGCAGCATCTTTCTAAACTTTCTACGCTTAATTTCCTAAACAGTTTATTTTTACAGCAGGATTTATATGAAGTTTGGTTTGGTTCAGCTAACAGATCACAACTGAGTATCTAACTGCCTGCCACAAGTTGCCAGCAGCCCTGTGATTCTCATTGCTGCCTCCTTATCTCTTGGCCAGGGTGTCTTTGCCCCTGGTCTGCTACGGCCCAGGTTCAACATCGCAGGTGGCCCACACACCACCTTGGGGCACACTCCTGCTCAGTGACACTGGCTTTTTAAGACAGAAGCTGGGAAAGAAAGGATTTAACTCTCTTTTCCATTCATGAAGTCCCACCCATCCACAATGAAGGCTTCAGAACTGGCCAATGACAGCTGTTGAAGATTTCAGTTGTCTTCAGATGAAGTCTGTTCATATTCAGTATCATGCGTTTACGCCTTACAGGCACCAGACCAGTGAATCTACCCCACAGGACTTTACTTCTAATGTTCCTGTGTTACCATACCTACTCAGGAAGAAACCTCACTATGGTAACTACTCAATAATTGTTAGTTTGGTTTTAGTAATCCTTCCTCTCTGCAGTATTATCCTTACTTTTGTTATCCTGTTGACTTTAACATAAACAAACAGTGAGCTTTGATGTGTATATATTTGGCTTTCTATCTCTTTTAGCACCTTCCACATCGAAGTTTTGATTTTCTTGTCAGAATCTAGTGTAATGTGGATACATAATTGCCATAATTTTAACTTGCCTTGTGCATTAATTTATTCTTTGTCTTTAATGAATGTATTTGAAATAGCTTCCAAGTGTGCTGATTTTTGTCCTTTTCCCTCACTTTCTTTCACAATTTTTTTGAGCATCCTTTTTGCTTGTTTTTATAACCTCCCTGGCCCTTCTTCCAGATATGTTTGCGTTTTTCACACAGATTCACTACCTTAAATATCTTTTACCTGCTTATTTAGGAATATTACATTTTGGTACACTCTGAAGTGAATTTTGCTGTAGCTTCTGATGTAATACCATTTTTCAATATATCTTTCTCATCCATTATTTTCCCTCATAGTACCACCTTCCTTCTTTCAAAAGTAGATTTTTCTAAAAAGAAGTATTTGGCATTGGAGAATCCTTTAAGTAATTCTTTGTGTTGAAAACTGAAGGATATGTATCAGAGATTAGAGGTGGCTAAGTAACCATTAATTTATGTGATTAAAGGCACATCTCCATGAACCCAAAGGAGCTCAGGGGAACAATGACAGTTGGAGGAACTCAATCAATCTCATTGGAGCAAAGGGAACCCCTGAGATGTCTCCTCCCCTGGTGATCCCAGGGAAGCTTCAGTCCATGGCCCCAGGGTGGCAACCACCAACTTCATCCCTCAGTCAACCTATAGGGAGGTGATTACTGCCTTGAGGGATGTGGGAGTGTGGGAGTCATTACAGGATGTCAGGAAGAGCCTTCCATGATTGTGGGATGTTGAGAGGAAGGATCAAAGGCAAGGAAAGGGAGGAATCAAAGGAAAACAAAGGAAAAAAGGCATAACAGGGATCAGTCGTCTGCAGTGGGCTGGTCAGCACAGTTCTCCGGCTGTTCCCTTGACCTGATCACTGCAGTCTGTCCTGTCTTCTCATACACTCCAGGACTTGAGGGGTGGGGTCCAAAATGGCAATGCTCGTGCCATCACATACAACTGGGACATAAACCAGGCCAACCAGAGCAGTGGCAAGTGTTCCTTAGCCACCTTCCAAGATAAGATCCAGAAGGTAAACCACCTCAAGGGTGGGTATGGCTTTTTATGGTATCCTTTTGTACCCCTCCAGGGAAACCTTCATGCGTCATTACCTCTCTGAAAGGCCTATCCATCAATACAGGCAGCATGGGGAATAAACAGGAAGAACCTAATATCTGTGTGAAGTTGCAGGGCCATGATTTTACTGCAGTTACAGAGACGTGGTGGAATAGCTTACATGATTGGAATGTTGTCATGGATGGCTATGTACTTTTTAGGAAAGACAGACCAACAAGGTGAGTCGGTGTATTTGCTCATTATGTGAGAGAGAGGAGCTCAATGTATTGAGCTATGCCTAGGGGTGGATGAGGAACAAATCAAGAGCTTATGGGTAAGAATTAAGGGTCAGGCTAATAGAGGTGACATGGTTATGTTTACTACAGGCCACCTGATCAGGAAAAGGAAGTTGATGAGGCCTTCTACAGACAACAGAAAGTAGCGTCACAGTCACAGGCCCTGGTTTTCATGGGGGACTTCAACCACATTGATACTTGTTGGAAAGGATACACAGCTAGACACATACAGTTCAGGAGGTTCCTGCAGAGCATTGGTGATAATTTTTTGACACAGGTGGTAGAGGAGCCAACAAGGAGTCTTGTGCTGCTGACCCTTGTACTAACAAACAAAGAGCCTCTGGTTCGGGATGTGAATGTTAGAGGCAGCCTTGGCTGCAGTGACCATGAGATGGTGGAGTTCAGGATTCTACGTGGAAGAATCAGGGCAATAAGTAGTGTTACTACCCTGAACTTCAGGAAAGATAACTTTGGCAACTTCAAAGACCCACTTGGAAGAATCCCATGGGGGTTAGGGCTCTAGAAGGTAGGGGGGCACAGAAGAGCTGGTTAATATTCAAGCACTGCTTGCTCCAAACTCAAGATTGGTGCATCCCTGTGAGTCAGAAATCAAGCAGAAGAGGAGGAGACCTGTATGGATGAGCAAGAGGCTTCTGGAAAAAATCAGTTGAAGAATAAAGTTCACAGAATGTGGAAAAAGATATTGGCCAATTGGGGGGAACATAGGACTGTTGTCAGAGTATGTAGGGGTGCAATGAGGAAGCCTAAGGCCCACTTGGAATTAAATCTGGCAAGTGATGTCAAGGACAATAAAAAGAGTTTCTTCAAGTACATCAGTATCAAAATAAAGACTAGGGCAAATGTGAAAATGTGGGCCTGCTGCTGAATGATGTGGGTGCCCTGGCAATGGAAGATACAGAGAAGGTGTAGTTACTGAATGATGCCTTTTCCTCAGTCTTTACTGCTAAGGATGGCCCTCAGGAATCCCAGTTCCTGGTAGTAAAAAAGAAAGTCTGGAGAAAGGAAGATTTTCCCTTGGTGGAGGAAGATCAGGTTAGAGATCATTTAGGCAAGCTGGACACAAATTCATGGCCCCTGATGGGATGCACCTACAAGTGCTGAAAGAGATGACAGATGTTATTGCTAAGCCACTCTCCATCATCTTTGCAAGGTCATGGAGAACAGAGGTGCCTGAGGACTGGAGGAAAGCCAGTGTCACTCCAGTCTTCAAAAAAGGCAAGAAGGAGGACCCAGGGAAGTTCAAAAACCACAGAAGATTTATTCAAGGACAGAGATTCCAGAAGTGGGAGGAGTATGGCAAAATGTTCATTATTTTCCTCAACGTTACTATCCAGAAAGAGTTTGCAGCAGAACGTTGTTTCAAAATGGGTACCAGCATCTTATGTATACGTAATGCAATCAGTTCACCTCTTCAAAATGCTAGGTATAGAGGAAAAAGTTAAGTGTCAGGACAAGATTATCCTAACTTAGATGTTATTACTCAAAGACATGGAAGTTGCGCAATACATCAGGAAGTGCAATGTAAAAATATTTTTCTGTTCAAAATATGGAAGAGGAGGCAAAGGTACTTGTTATAGATTGTTAATCACAAAGTCCTGAGAAGAAACCATAAAAAATGGATAGGAAATCTGACATAGTAATATGGTTGTGGAGATTTATCATAGAATCATAGAATGCTTTGGGTTAGAAGGGACTTTAAAGCCCCCTGTAGTAAGCAGGGACATCTTTAACTAGATCTGCTTGCTCAGAGCCCCACCCAACCTGACCTTGAATGTTTTCAGGGATGAGGCATCTGCCACTTATCTGGGCAACCTGCCAGTGTTTCACCACTCTCATTGGAAAATAATTTTTTCATTATATCTAGTCTGAATGTCCTCTCTTTTAGTTTAAAACCATTACTCCTTGTCCTGTTGCAACAGGCCTTGCTAAAAAGATTGTCCCCATCCTTCTTATAAGCTCCCTTTAAGAACTGAAAGGCCACGTTAAGGTCTCCCCAGAGTCTTCTCCAGACTGAACAACCCCAACTCTCTCAGCCTGTCCTCATAGCAGAGGTGCTTCATCCCTCTGATCATTTTTATGGACCGACTCTGGACCTGCTCCAACAGGTTCATGTCCTTCTTGTGCTGAGGACTCCAGAGCTGGACACAGTACTCCAAGTGAGGTCTCACCAGAGTGGAGCAGAGTGGTAGGGTCACATCCCTCGACCTGCTGGCCACATTTCTTTTCAGCACATAGTTGGCTTTCTGGGTTGCAAGCTCACATTGTCAGGCCATGTCCAACCTTTCATTCATGAGTATCCTCAAGACTTTCTCAACAGGACTGCTCTCAATCCCATCATCCCGCAGTCTGTATTGATATCGAGAATTGACCCAACCCAGGTGCAGGACCTTGCACTTGGCCTTGTTGAACCTCATGAGTTTCACACAGGTCTAGTTCTCCAGCTTGTCCAAATCCTGCTTGGACAGTATCCCATTTCTCTGGCATGTCAGCTGCACCACTCAGCTTGGTGTCATCTGTAAACTTGCTGAGGGTGCACTCAATCCTGCTGGCTGTGTCATTGATATTAAACAGCCCGGGTCCCAGTACAGACACCTGAGGGACACCACTTGTCACCAATCTGCATCTGGACATCAAGCCATTGACCACTATCCTCTGGATCTGACCATCCCACCAATTCCTTATCTACCGAACAGTCCACCCATCAAATCCATCCCCAATTTAGAGAGAAGGATGTTGTGGGGGATCATTTCAAACGCTTTACAGATGTCCAGACTGATGACATCCATAGTTCTTTCCCTGTCCACAAATGCACTCACTTTGCTGTAGAAGGCCACTACGTTGATCAGGCAGGACTTGCCTTTGGTGAAGCCATGCTGGCTGTCTTGAATCACCTCCCTGTCCCCCATGTGCCTTAACATAGCTTCTAGGAGGATCTGGTCAATGATCTTTCCAGGCACAGAGGTGAGGCTGACAGGTCAGTAGTTCCCAGGGTCCTCCTTTCTACTCTTTTAACAAGTGGGTGCAATGTTTCCCTTTTCCCAGCCACCAGGGACTTCACCTGACCAACAGGACTTTTCAACTATCATGGAAAGTGGCTTGGCAACTACATCAGTCAATTCCCTCGGGATTCTGGGATGCATCTCTTCAGGTCCCATAGTCTTATGTATGTTCAGGTTCCTCAGGTGATCACAAACCCGATCTCCTCTTACAGTGGGAGGGACGTTGCCCCATGGTCCCCAACTTGAGATCCATCAACTCGGGACATGTGGGAAAAGAGGCTGTCAGTGAAGACTGAGGCAAAAACTTTGTTGAGTACCTCAGCCTTCTCCTCGTCTGTTGTTACCAGCTTGCCAGTCTTGCTCATCAGAGAGGGTACACTTTCTTTAACCTTCCTTTTCTGATTGACATACCTGTAGAAGCCCTTCTTATTATTCTTTGCATACATTGACAAGTACATCTCCAGCTGTGCCTTGGCCTTCCTGACCTCATCCCTACACAACTATACTCTTCCCAGGACACATGTCCCTGCTTCCACTGCCTGTGCAGCTCCTTCTTGCCCTTTAGTTTGACCAGCAGGTCTCAGTAGGTCTTATATTTTGATTCACAGAGCTGAGAAGCGGTTGGCTAGGCTTAGTGTCGTATGACACGTCAAGCCTGTCAACAATCGCTGTAATCACTAGAAAATAATCTGTTAGAGTACAGTGCAGATGATAATTTAGAAAAACAGACAGAAGGATCAAGAGCTTTTCCGAAATATCTCTGGGGACTCGTGTCTCAAAATACTCTTCAGAAAGTGAATTGAGATATTGTTCTATTCAGAGAACTAACAACTAGATATAATGACGATTCTTAGAGCAGCTAAAATTCACCTTTTAACTCCCAGGCCTGGGATTGTTATATTTTATGTTAACAAGATACTGAATAAAATCCACAAACAAGGTTAGGTAGGAATTAAGATCCATGATTCACTATCCCTTTGAGAGAATTCGAACTACTTGTTTACAAACTCATACTATCTCTGTCTCAGTAATTTTTAAAGTCGTTACTTTGCTCATAGAAATGCAAAGGAGAAATCATGTTTATTCCTTTTATCATAGCCATAGGACAGGATGGACTTTGAATTTTCTTTCATGATAGGAAAATCTGAGTTTGCTGTTTCTTGCGTAGATGAACTAGCCACAGTCACTATGAAAGTCTGATGCCATACAAACAATACTTATGGAAAGCACTGCCTGGAACTGCATCCACTTCTGCTCAGAGAATGTGCAACAGCTCACTCTTTCCAAATAATCTGGGGTCTGAAATCCTAGTATGTGGATCTAATTCTTATCTCTGTGCAGAGAGGGGAAATTCTGAGTAATGTTGTGGGGAGCTTGGGGCTGATGGGAGCTGAACAGAGGTTTTCTGGTTTGCAGTTAGTGTTTATCATTGCAAATACATTTTTAAAGTCATATTGTGTGTAAACTTTAGTGAAAATAATTTATCTTTCTCTTACTTTCTCCTACATATAAACTGTTTAAAGTTGCCTGCAGTCAACAGAGTTCACCAGTCTTGATGTAAGATTGATGTTGCAAAATAAATAAATTCATTTAGGCCAGCTGTGTTTGTGTGACTGCGGAAGCAACCAGAGTGTGACAGCAGCTTCGGGGACCCTTATGTCCAGGTGCCAGCTACTGGAGAGTCTGGGATCCAGGGGCAGATACTGGGCAGACTGACCAAATTCATCTGCTGGAGGGATGTGCGTATGTATATATAATTCTTACCTGGACCTCCATCCTGTCCAGACAGACAGGGGAGCAGGATGAGGCTGTTGGTGCTCCCTCTGTTCCTCTGGGTGTTCTGCTTATCTGTCTGATCTGTTACTGACCCCAGACATATATATATATATATATATGTATGCATGTGTATGTGATACATATATGTGTTCCATGTGTGCACATCTTCTGGGAACACACCTTCATCCTTGCTGCTCTTTGGACCTGGGGACACAAAGTGGATGCAGCACCACCTCTCAGGTTATTGGATCCAACATGATATATTTTACTCTAACAGTTTTCAGCGCTGAAATTCCTCTTAAAAGCTCACCTCAAAAAAAAAAAAAAAAAAAAAAAAAGACATAAGGAAAACATTGTAATGAAATAATGCTGTTTATTGCTTGTTTGTTTAAATTGTTTTTCTTTTTAATGCCAGTTAATTGTGCTTACATTGCTTATCTAACTATGGTGTCCCCTAAGACAAAGAAACTTAATGTATCTAAAATAACGTCACCTCAACCTCGGATCTGCATTAACAGGCAGTTGTCAAAATTTATTTTGTTCCTTATTTTTCTAGAGCAGTAATTTTTGGAACCAAATATTACTTGGCATCTAACAAAAACATATAATCTATTTCTTTCAAGCCCATCTTAAAGACCAACTATGCCTTTGTAATACAAGGAGGGAGAAAAACAGTACTTCATTTAGTTTGTTTTTCAGCTGCATAAGTCAGCTTGACATGTAGTGAGTTTTTATTGAATGAGAAAACCAATAGCTTTTTCTTTCTTTGAATTGTGCTAATGAAAATTTAGATTTTGCTAAATTTTCCAAGTGATTTTTTTCCTATGTTGCACAAAATTAATAGAATTCGAATCAGATCATTTGCTGGTCTACTTCTACTATTTTGAAATATATTATTGTTGAACAATGTGTGTATCATTGGATTGAATTTTTTTTCCCCAGTAGTTGAAGGAAAATTCTTAATGATATATCACACTACAACTGAAATATAGCAGGTCACTTTGATCATTCATGCTACCATTTTAATTTGTATATTTGTACAAAAGCATTTGTAAACAAAGTATGTTCCCATCCATAATTTAAAGGCTGCAATCTGAGAAGTGCAGCTTCTTGAGCTGCTTTGCTACATTCTGAGCTCAATAGTTCATTCCATTTAGACCACTGAGAATTGAAAGGCGCAAAATTTTTTTTCTTTTTTTTGGTGATAGCATCGAGTGTATCTTTGTAGTGATTTAGGATGCTGGAGAAGTTCTTTCCAGTTGCATAGTTTTCTTATGTCTATATAGGAATATTACAACACTATCTCAAGGACACCAATCATGTGGTCCGAGTGGTTTGCCTCTTGGTGAAATCAGAAAGCAGATCACGCCGTTGGGTGCCAAGTGGATCCAAGGTCCTCCAATAGTTGTCTGCTCATGTATAAATGTCATTGTTAGTAGAGATGCAGTGTAGATGAATGATCCTAGAACCATACAATTTGTGCCAAATCAGCTCCCACTCCTCCTCATTAGATTTCTAATCAGTCAGTAATGTAAACTCATCGAGAGTCCAGTGTTAGCAAGCTCCCTATTTTTCACTGTTTATTATCTCTTTATAATTATTAAGCAGTAATTTTGGATTCCTTAAGATTAACAAAGTTACTATGCTACATTAGAAAGTTTTTTCAAAGAAAAGACTCAGTCATGTTTGCAGTATCATCAATAGCCTAGTGATTAGACTTTATGAGAGATATTGTAATTCCAGATCCAGTTATGGATGAGATGGTGCTGAGGCCTGATTATAAATTTGCCATATTCCATAAAGTGCCTAATCAATACAATTCTGGGAGTCTACTCTCCGAATTCCCTCAGAAACAGAAATTTTTGTTAAGGAAAATGTGTCTGAAAACTAAATATTCCAGTGAGAAATTTCACTATCAGGTATTTGACATATTCTTATTTTCCTCAGTGTCTGAAAACCCTAAACCTAGGCTTAACCTGAAAATGTATTTATTAGTTCTTCATAAGTAATGCAGGTCTCAGTTATTTTTCATGTTACTTTTATCACAAAAGAGTTTTAACATATTCTTATTTTTCAGGCTAAATTCCTACAAAATTATCCTTCTTTGGTTCAAAAATCTAATATTATTCTTATAGACTGTATACATGTACCTAATTTACTTTTCTAGCTCATCTGAGCAGTTCATAATCCCATTGTATCAGAGCTTATTGTTCATAAACAAACCTTAATTGCCTCATTTTTCAAGTCATTATTCAGCATTACATTTAAAACACAGACATTGATTAATATCCATCTTCTGTATTTTGTACAGCTCCCTTCTCTGGAAAAAAAGAAATTGTTAACTTAATTACATGTCAGATTTTACAAAACTGAATAAGTATGTTTGAAAAAAATCCATGTGCATTTGAGTGTTTTCATTACACATTGAGAAAGAATTTTCCCAGTGAACAACAGCACCTTTCTATTGTCTAATTTCAATGGGTATCTCGAGGCTTGTTACACACGACCATAATAGAGTCATATTTTTATTGTTCATGGCAATACAGCTATAGTGTATCTTATCTGTAAATAAAATACAGTAAATGTATTTCAAATCTATTTTCTTTTATTCATATATATTTAAAGTAATCAAGCAGATAATTGGTTATTCACTTTTTAATCTCCCAGAATTCCCAGACAAGGCTTGGTGCACCTTCTTAAGGAGGTTGTGCACCTGCTGGTATTGGGCATCCATGACAAGGGGCTGTTGGGTGGCCTCTGTGAGGAGAGGCTGGGACTGCCCTGTGCTGGACCCAGCTGGTTCCAGCCAGCTCCAACCTATCTACCACAGGGCGTAGCTGAGCCCCTTGGCCAGCTTGATGGCCTCTGAGAAAGTGTATTTGAGAAAGAGCAAAACAACAGAGAGAGAGAGGAGGAGGAAATAAAAGTAGTGCAAAACAACAAAAGAAACACCAAAGTCAGAGGAACAGGAGGAGGAGTCGCTCCATGGCAGACCAGATATTCTTTGCCACCCGTTGAAGATCTGGGGTAGAGAAGGTTTTCCTGAAGCACTGCAGCCAATGGAAAAACTCAAGTTGGAGAAGAGGGAAGGTATGAGGAGAAGAGAATGGCAGAGAGAAACAGCTAAGTACTAGCCATATGGTGCCTTTCTTCATTTTTTTGCTCACTGAAGAGGCTGTGTGTAACCTGTGGTGATAAACAGAGGAGTAGGGAGTAAAGGAATGAAGTTAAGCCTGGGAATGGGGAGAGGAAGGAGTTTGTTTGGATGTTTGTTTCCCACTATTTGAATCAATAATTATTTCCTTTAACTGAAAATAAATTAATTTTTTCAAGTCAAATAGTTTTTTTGCCCACAACAGTAATTAGTAAGCAGTTTCCTTGCCTTTATCTTAATCTAATAACTTCCTTATTCCTGTTTTTCCTATTTTCCCTGTACGGGATGAGCGAGCAGCTGGGTGGGAGTTTGGCTGCTAGACCAGGATAACCTGGCACCCTGGTTTGTCAAGTTACATGCCTGAAGAAGAGAGTATACGGTCAATAGCTAAAACTAAGTTCATTACAAAAAGGGGGAGGTGAAAGCTTTAGGCTGGAGAATTTGCCTGCCTTCCTGGCCCTGCAGGAACCTCATTTCACCACCTCCAGTCCCAGCTGTCCCTATCAGAGCACTAAAGATTTTCTTGCCCCCAGCAACTGACTGTCACTGCCTTTAGTATCAAAAAGCAGATGCTGTAGCTGGAGGAGGTGGTGTAGAGGGAAAACACAGCATTGTGCAAAAATAATTTATATATTCAGCTTATGGAAGTGGACAGGTTTGAATATGCCATTTATCATCTTTGTACTGTAAAAGCAAATATTTCCCAATGCCTTAGGTTTGTGCCTTAAGAAAACTCATTGAAGGAAAATTTCATATTTATTGTTTTCAGAATCTTTGAGATACACATTTGCCATTTTTCAGTCTCAATATAAATAGCTTTTTTGCTGCTGGTGTCCTGTCGAAATGTTTCACATTTACATTTAAACCTATATTTTTTTCTTGAAGAGAAACCTTGGCTTACTTCACTGATTCTTCCAGTATTGAGATCAACACAAATGTCTTAACACGGAGTGTAAGGTGTTGTGATTTCAGTGTGTATTTTATATGTCATTTGAAACAGTCCAAGGTAAATGCAAGTTCCTCAGACATTCTATGCAATTCTTTTGAGTATTTCAGTATGTAAATCTTCAACAGTATTCTCAAAACAGCTCACTAGAGGCTCAATGAAATAAAGGCAAATAAAAGTCTTTGATAACGATGGAATTTAGAGCTGTGAAGAGATACAGTAATTTAGTAGGTTTGTTGTACATTTATTTACGGTTCTATGAATTTTTCACCTAACTTAATATTGATTTTAATCACATCCAAAAGACAGTTTCTTTGGAAGCTGTGTTGAAGAAGAATAGATAGATGCTGTATACAAGATCAAGTTCAGCAGTAGCTTAAATAATGGGGTTAATATATGTATTCTAGTGAAATAACTTATCTTACAGAAATACAACTGTTACTGGTTTTGCTAAGCAAGTGTAATTCACCTAAATTTGGTGCTCTATGAGTAGTAAATATAATTTTACTGTAGTGTAACTTCCGCTGAATCTCATAGAGACTGCATTTGCTTGTAATGGCTATTGGTTTAAGGTGGTAGAGCTAAGTTAACTCTTTTGCATTAATTTTTTCCTCCTTTTTCCCAATATAATTGGTTTCTTACTTTATCCTTGCAGTATGAAATTCATACAGAAATCAGGTATAGGTGATACAAACTAATTTAATGGGAAAATATACACAGACATAGATATAAAAGAAATGTTATTTAGAATGATGATTGTTTTCCAGTTCAACCTCCCTGTTAAAGCAGATCTGTCATTACATTAGATCAGGTTGGCTATGGCTTTTTGACTAGTTGATTTTTGAAAGCCACTAGAAATGGAGATTACCCAGCCTTTATAGGTGACTTATTCAGTTTCCATTACTCTCTTAGTAATTTTTTCCCCTGTACATGCAGTCTGAACCTCCCAACACTGCATGTATAGCCATTTCTCCTTGTTACATCATCTGGTACTACCAAGAAGAGTTTGGTTCCATGATCTCAGTAACTTCCCCTCAAGTAATTATAAGTTGCCAGTAGAGCCCCTTTGAGCCTTTTTACTAGGAGAGACTCAGTTGCCTTAGACTCTTCTCATAGCGTATGTGCCCTAGTCTCCTGATCATGCTCATATCCTTCCTTTGGATTGCCTCCAGTTTCTCCACAATCTTCTTGAACTGTCAGTCCAAAACATGTACAGACATATCTCTGTCTGTACATCTATCTACCTGTACCTCAGGCATGGCCTTATACGTTGTAGGATGCTAACCTCGAAAATTCATCTTCTGGCTCCATTACACTTCCAACTTCCTATGTTCCCAACATCTATCTGCCGTTCTTCCCCCACTCCTCTATTTCCTCAAAGCACTTCCCTAGTCCATCACTGGCTAAACTTTTTTCATCCTTCCATCAATTCCTTTATCATAGACCTTCAACTCAAAGACCCATGCTCAGCCATGGGCCAGGGGTTTTGAGATCCCTCAAGGACTTATTGCTTCTCTTAGGAATTAAATTCCTGGAGCCCTGGGAGTTGGACTCTATGATCCTTATGTGTGCTTTACAACCTGAGATATTCTATGATTCTATCAAATTCAAACCAGGACCCAGCTGTTGTCCTCATGTAGATGTCCATCTATGTAGTTACTTAGTTATGGGTAATCAGTGCTGAGTAGTTGGTATTCAGTTACTGCAACTAGCCTGAAGGAAAAATAGAAGTCAGGAGTAGCTAAGGACTCCCTGAAGTACAGCTTGTGCTCATGCTTAAGATCAACACAAACAAAAGTAGTGCCAACAGTAGTGTACATGTTACTTTACAGGTAAGATATACGTTCCATATTTAGAACAAAAATAAACTCTTTTTGTTTAATGGCTTTCTTCAGCATCTTTTAAATGGATTTGATTTATTCTGTTATTTGACATTTCTGGTGTCTTGCACTCAATAGTTTTACAGAGGAGATTGAGTAGCCTCTACTCTCTGTTCTTTTGAGAACCCACCTGGAGTACTGCATCCAGCTCTGGTGTACCCAGTATAAGAAAGAAGTGCACCTGTCAGAGCAGGTTCAGAGGAGAGCCACAAAAATGATCAGAGGGCTGGAACACCTCTGCTATGAAGAAAAGCTGAGAGAGTTGGGGTTGTTCATCCTGGAGACGAAGACACTTTTTTGCAGGCTTTCACTATATAAAGGGGGCTTAGAAGAAAGCTGGAGAAAGGGTTTTTACCAGGGCCTGTAGTGACAAGACAAGGGATGATGGTTTTAAACTGAGAGGAGAGTAGGTTTAGACTGAACATAAGGAAGAACTCTTTTATGATGAGGGTGGTGAGACACTAGAACAGGTTGCCCAGAGAAGTTGTGGGTGCCCCATCCTTGGAAGTGTTTAAGGTCAGGTTGGATGGGGCTTTGAGCAATCTGATCTAGTTAACGATGTCCCTGCCCATGGCAGTGGGGTTGGACTAGATGATTTTCAAAGGTCCTTTCCACACCAAACCATTCTATGATTCCATGTTTCTATCATTTTAAGCCTACTGGAGTGCTTCAACTCCTGTGAAGGACTAAGAGAAATAGGATTCTGACATGATCTCAAATAAAATACTAAAATGGATGATATAAGGCTCTTGAAACCAAAAAAATAAAGGACAGACAGTACAGAAGGAAATTCTTTGAGATCTAGTGTGAAATTGGCTGGTCAAAGTGGTTGGTTTTTTCTCAGATAAAATCGTATGTTGAATTTAACAGAAATTAGTATCTGTAGCTTTATATTATGTACGTTAACATTGTAATGTATACATTAATATTATAAGCCTCAAATTAGAAAATATTAAATGATCTTAAGATGCCAAACTGACAGTCAGTCACAGTCTTATTTAGCAGGTAACCTTTTGTAAGTTAAAGAGGTCTCATAAGTCTATTTGTCTAATGTTTTGTAAGAAAAATAGCCCCAAAGGCTTGATTTGGACCTTACTTCTCACAATCTGTTGCCTGTATCTGAAATTTTCCTGCTTTTCATTAACTGGAAGAGAGAACTTACTCCTGCTACTCGCTTTCATTTATCTTCTCCAGTGTGGTCACATTTACAGCCTGATCCAAAGCCTGCTTAATTCAGTGAGAAGATACCCAGTCACGGTTCTGGACTTTGATCTAGGCTTTATTTTTTGGTTTTGATAACTTTAGAGTTATTACCAGCAGATTGGCTCAATTTTTTGTTTTCATTCCACCAGTATATCTGTGTAGGGAGTATTATTGAAAAGCTCCTTCCAGTGACCTATCAAGGAAGAAAGCTTCTTTTTCAGTCAACATGCTCTTGCAGGTATGGAAAATACATTAGCGTTTCAGTGTCCAGTGAAGTGTTATTTCTTCAGAATATCAAGTTGGTTAAAAATAATCATCAGTTGGATATGTGACTCCAACTTGCATGTTAGCTTCTGATCCTAATCTTTCTTTAGCTTTTCAACCTTCCGTAAGTTGGGAAAGGGAAATTTATAAAAAAATTGTGCTTAGTAACTTCCACTCCAAACTTTGCTGGCAGGGCAATTGGCTCATTATATCATCTCAGGTCTGACAGAGTTTCATGGTGCCATGAAACTCTCTCAGCTGTTTTGTCTTCCAGAAAATTTTGTACATGATTTTTATTTTTTTAAAAATATTTAAATGATTGGGGGAGGAAGGGGGGCAAGAAAAAAAAAAAATGTGTAGCATGTGCGTTCAAAAAGTCATAGAATCACAGAATCATAGATTAGCCCAGGTTGGATGTGACCTTGAAAGGTCATCTCATCCAACCTTTCATTGGAAAGGGAGCCTAGATGAGCTTATCTAGCACCCTGCCTAATTGCATCTTGAAATGGGGACTCTACCACATTCCTGGGGAGTTTGTTCCAGTGAATGATTGCTCTCACTGTAAAAAATTTCTTTCTTGTGTTGAGATAAAATCTCTCCCAGTGCAACTTGTACATCTTGTCCCTTGATTTCTCCATATGGTGCCTTGTGAAGAGAGAATCTCTGCTTTAAGCCTTTAAGTACTGGAATACTGTGACGAAGTTCTCCCAAGACACCTCTTCTCCAAGAAGAAAAGACCTAACTCCTTCAGTCTTTCCTTATAGGGCAGGTTCTACAGCCCTTTGATCACCTTTGTGGCCCTCCTTTGAACATTCTCCGGCCTGTCTACACCTTTCTTGAATTGTGGGGACCAGAGATGGACACAGTCCTCTAGGTGTGGCCTGACAAGTGCTCAGTATAGGGGGATAATTACATGTCTATCTCTGCTAGTAATGATGTCCTGCAAATGCATCCCAGGACCTGATTTGCCTTTGTTGTGGCAGCGGTGCACTGCTGACTCTTGTCGAGCATGTTGTCCCTCCAGATCCCTTCCAGCAAGGCTGTCCTCACCCACCCAGATTGCAGCCTGTACTGAAGTCTTTTATTATTCCATCCCAGCTGCAGGACTTTGCATTTTTTTTTGGTTAAGCTTCATACTACCTCTTGCTAACCCACTCTTCCAGCCTGTCCAGGTCTCTCTGTAATATGTCTCTCCCTTCTGATGTGTTCCCCGCACCACCTGGTTTGGTGTTATCAGCAAACTTGGTGAGGGTGCTTTCAACTCCATAGTCCAGGTCATTTATGAAGATGTTGAACAGCATGGGGCCAGTATCTGTTGCTGGGGGACTCCACTTGTGACAGGCTGCCAGCCTGGGCAGGAAACATTGATCATGATCCCCTGAGTGTGACCTACTAGCCAATTTCCTACCTATCTCACAGACCACCCATCCAATTTGTACCTTGCCAGATAAGCTTTAGGCCAAATTGCTATTCTGTAAGACAAAATGAAAAGGGAGGAGGCTTATAGAAGATTAAAGATTACATGTAGTAAGAAATATCTCCCATTCCTTGTATTAAATGTACATTAATACTTCATAATCAAATATGCTCAGATTAGGCAAAACTAAAATACAAGTGGCTCATGCAACTTTAATTCTATTCCTTTGGAAATATGAATTATAATGGTGTATCTGATGAGACATAAGAAATGTATAGCAGAACCATCCACTTGTGAATTTAATGGTAAGGAAGAAAGGGCTCTTTGTAGCATGTTGTGTGGAGCCTGGAACAGTGTTTACATCTGAGTTATTAGAAATTGGTTAGTTTATATATTTTAACATTTATCTTTTTATACTATCAAAAATTACAAAAAATATTACTCTTTTCATTTACTTTCCAAAATTATTGAAGAGTGTAATTTTTTTTTTTACTTCAGAGACTAGGAAAAAAAAGTTAACTCCTTTCCCCTCTTCTTTACCTCCCTCCTAGTTACCCTTAGCTAGTATATAGCTCTCCAGGGAGTGACTCCTACATTTAAAATAGTTCAACACCTTCCCTGAGAAATGGAAAGAATGGGATATTTGTCATCCTAGAAACTTTTTCTATTCACAGCTATACTAGAGGTGCCCTTACACAAACTTTTCATCTTCAATGTCAATATACTTAGTCATCTTTCTACCCACTATTGCAAGACCCAAGTTATTTTTTAGTGGATTATACTTCCTAATTTTTAGTAGAGACACTATTTGAAAATAATGTGCTATGAAGTACTTAGAATTACTAGCAGTAAGTGGAAGATCCAAGAATAGGACTTGTCTTATCCAATAATCTCAAACAATAGGTCTCATATTTCTTTTTTATTTTGACAAACATGTACTTTACCATATATACATGTTACTGAAATCGTAATTAACATGGGTTAGGTCCTGTTTTGAGAGTTGAACTAGAAGTCTTTGGAGTAAATTCAAATGAAATCATTAATTTCAACAAAGAGCCAATTTTTGTAGAGCAGAGGAAGAAGGCAAGCCTGACAAAGATATTAAAATTTAAAGAAATCCTGCCTGGTTGTTATGATTTGTCTACTAGGCAGACAGAAGTAATTCCACTACTGTCAATTTGCTACTTTGTATAGGCTTTTTTTCTCTTCTGGAAAGGAAAAAGAAGGAAATATGTTTTAATGAGTGTCTGTTATGCTGTTAAATTAGAGGTAGCCATCTGAACACAGAATTTATATTATTTTGGCAATGGTCATCATTTAAGTTCTGTTACCCACCACATTGCTGCATGTTGGTTCTGTATTTTTGACATGTGCAAGAGGAATATGTCCTGAATATTCCTCTAAAAGCAAATAAAATTTTAATTTCCATTAAAGAGAATTAAATACACATTGGGAAAAATAAAAAACAAAACAAACCCCCTCCAAAATATTTTAGCCCCTTCCAGCTGAACAAGTAGTTATAATGCAACTAAAAAAGAAAGAAGGATCTAATTGTCCAGTCCCTTTCTAAGGAATCCACCAATACAGTGGCTCTGTTATTGCAAGAAAAAGAAGCATGTGTTGGAATTAATGTCTGTATAAAGCTGTAACACTAAATTGAGGTCTAATGCTGTTTGAAGGAGTAGGATGAAACCTGATACAGTATATTTGGATAGTCAATAAAGACAGAGGTATGTTATTCAAAGGATATTGCTCATGCAAAATGTAAACATTTTTGAGAACCTCAATAGAAAAAAGTGATGGTACATATTTATGATGAAATTTTTACTATTATAATATTAAATAAGCTATCTCAATACATACCTCATCAAATTGGCCTGTGAAAATTCAATCTCAGACTCCCATGTGTTTTTACTTTTGCTAGGGCTGGGCAACTGTAGGCATGTAAACACGACCCTGGGCTGCAGAGTCACTGTCAAGCTCCCATTCCCAAAAGGATGGGTCTCTGTGTGTTAGCCATTTACATCCTGATCCCATCTCCTTTCATGCCAGCTCTCCCACAAAGTGGGACGTAGTTCTTTCCAGCTTCCAGAGCTCCATCAAAATGGTGACTCTGAATTACTTTTTTTTTTTTTTTTTTAAATAGTTTCAGGGAGAAGATAACAATAGAATGAAGATAAGAACAGAGTAGTCAAAGGATTTTTAAACAACCACAGATAACTCACAGATAAGCCCAGGAAGTACATAGCCATTTTTGAAAAACAATAAAACCTTATACTCAAACCCCAGTCTCAAAATGTCTATATTTCTTTAAGATTTACTCCGTCCTTTCAAGTTCTTGGGGCCTATGCTGAGCCCTTCCTCCTGCTCCTGCTCTCTTTTCTAAGTAGCAGTTTGAAGGCTTTCCTTTTGTAAAGTTCTGGATTCCTCAGTCAACTAATTATTTTGAAAAACTTGAAAGACTTCAATACATTCAGCAGGTGTTCTATTTCTTTCTTATAATCTTCCCTGAGACAACTCTGTCTTTAGCTTTCAGCTTAATCATTGAGATAAGGTGCTGCCATTTCAAAGGTAACAATAACCTTCTGTTATTAGCTCTCTGCTAATAATCTCTTGCAAACCCAGAGGAAAATAACAAACAAGCAAACAGAATTAAGTGGAAATTCTTCTGTACTCCATAGGAAAACATTTTATACACAAAAAGCACCCACCAAACAAAAATGAAATGCAGTAAATATATGCATGTATTAGAAACAGTCATGTGTAAGCCAAGTAGAAAATTTGTTAGAATGTGAGTTTTAATTTATAACAATTTTCCTATACACCTCTAGATCAGGAAAATAGAGATAATCAAGACTTCTACCGCACTTGTTTTAGAAAAATAAAAGGTAAACCATACAGGAAAAAAATTGGGTTTCTGATACCTCTATCACATTGCTTAACAGAAGGTAATACAAACTGACTTCATACTTCACCCGTCATATACATGGCATTTCTGAAATCTTAAATAAATCATTTTAACTTCAAGTAGTATTGTGCATCATGTTGAACAAATGAAAACCTTGCTAGAACTGGTTGTTACATCACTTTTCCAAGCAAAATTTGGAAATAACTTTGAAAAACAAACTAACCCTTTACATCAATAGTGGTGTGTTGCTTTGTAGTAAGTGAATTGCCTGTATACTGTTTGAAACAAAAGCAGAATCTGACCTCAAATGATCATAAATTTCAATAAGAAAAACTGGAAAAGCCAGAATTTTAAAGCAAGTGAGTGTTTGGGATTCAGAGCTTGCAGTTCCATTTTTCTAAGCAAGATTTTAACTTCCACCTGCTCTTCAGCTTATATGTTTTTCAATACAGGGAATCTTTGAAAGTGCAGCTGAATCTGTCACCTACAGTTTAACATATTTTGTTTTAAGAAGCCTTCTTAAAGTTTCTCTGATTCGTGTTCATCTTTACCATACTGCTTTGAGGAGAGAATGTCAGAAAGATAGTGAATGCTATATGTCTTTTCCCTTTTTTCTTTCAGTGTTTGAAAGAAAGAATTACTAGATGCTTATTTGGATGCTTTCTTGTCATTTTTCTGCATCTGTTTTCAGGAAATAATATATGGACTTGTAAACTCTGTAATCTTTAGAATAATGAGGATTTAAAGGATTGTTCTAGATTTAAAGTCAAGATAACGGGATTTTTTTTTTCCTGCCAAAAAGGAAGCAAAGACATACAAAATGAGGGAGGATTTTATCTGAGTAGTCCTTTAATCTTCTCCTTTTTAGAGAAAAAATCCGTAACTACTTCTTTCTCCTTCTTTATCTCAGGAAGAAGGATTAAGTAAAAAACCCACCATTTGAAAAGTATTGTCTCTTATTTAAGTAGCCATAAAAGACAATTTATACAATATATATTTTTGGTAATCTACATTTTAAAATGAGGTGTAGGTTAAAAGAATTATTTTTTTTTTTTTACCTTCATTTGGAAAGATGATATGTTTGTTTTTCACTCTGTTAGATGGAGTAAAAATCTCCAGTTAGACTGGGATTGACATAACTGCCTGCTTAACTGCCCATGAATATCATTCCATTCCTATCATGTCTTGGTGATACAGAAAATCCTGGTTTATCTCACCACACTTTCTAGTATAAATTCTGCACTAAGAGTTTTCCTTGAATTGAGATTTGTGGGAATAGGAGAACAGAACAAAAAAGAAATATGGTTCCTGTATTGTCATTATCTCACTGAACACTCTTCATGCCTTGTCCCTGTGCTGTCTGAGTGTGTGAACATGTGAGTATCGTAATATCTGCTCATAATTTCAATTTGTTTAGACATTCACTTACAAGTAAACAAAGATCAGGGAGCTATAGATAGTGCACAGAAAATTATGCATTCCACATACTCAACTAGTTCAATCTTTTACAGTAGAATGAGCATTTTACTGCTGTGTGCTTTTTTTCTTATGTCTTTCAGAAAGCATTATTTAAATACAATTTCAGTTGGTTAGTATGAACAAACTACTTCCATAGTTCTCTTTCACCCTGTGGTCTGACAATTTTTGGAGAGAGATCTGAGGTAATGATTAAGATAATGATTGCAAAAATTCTTCTGAAGTATCAAGTGTATTGCAATGAACTGAAGAGTTAATACAGACGTCTCTTCTTCTGATTTAAAATCACAAATTAGATCCACTGATGAAATTGAATCATCAACTATATGCAGTACCCATTCAGATTCTCTTTAGCTCATTTATATTTTATGCATATGGAGTGAGACTGATCTTTCCAAGTTTAGTTCACCTAAAAGGCAGGGGTCTAGCCTACAGTAGCTGCCCTCAGATCTTTCTATGCTCGCAGAATAAAGAGAGGCACCCCAGGAGATAATTAATTCTTTCTTACAACAGAGCACTAAGGTAAGAGGAATGACAGTGTGATCTATAGGTGTGCCCCAGGGGATATTCTGTAATGAGAGTAATAACCCAGCAGATCTCACAATACTCAATGAAGAGCTAGAGACTCCTCTAGAAAATTATTCAGAGCATCCAAGATAAGCTCTGGAGGACTATCTGCCTCTCCATTGGTTTCAGCAGTGTTAAAGAGCCAAAAATGAACTTTTGACAAATCCTCTCCTTTTTTGTCTTATAATAGATGCTTAATAGATGCTTTTTTTTTTTTTTTAAAACCTAGAATTACAAGACATGAATCCTTACCACAGTTTCTTCTCATGGAAGGTTTGCCTTCCAGCCATTGCTTTTTCCTATGAACAAGAATTGCAGAGTTGAGCCCACAGCTGTAAATGCTAGTTTATATTTAAATGGAAACTCTGCCTCATGATTCTTCTTAAAAAAAAAAGAATCCAGGAATTCAGCTTTCTGTTCCTTAGGTAGATCAGTGGCACCCCTGCAAGTGCAAGGAAGGGTAATTTTGAAAACTGGCAACACTGTGAAGAGACAAGCAACAGCTCAAAGTAAATGATAGAAATAATATCTTCATGCAGAAAAAGAAGCAGGACTCTCTTCCTCCTTTGCTTTAAGTATCAGAATCTTGCAACTACCTTTCAGCTGTATCCTATAAACCCATTGCTTTAGGAATTGCCAATTCCTTCACTGATCTTTTTGTTTCTTTGAACTTTCTAACTACCATGAAATAACTTGAAGAATACCTTGGATATTTTAGGGGTTTCAAAAGAAATTGCATTTACCTCACAGTGTGATAACATCATTCTCTGAGGTTGCATTTTTTAGTGGGAAAGAAATACAAGAATACAATTTACTAAAAGACTACAAAGAAAGAAAAAGAGTGGCAAAACAGAGGAAAAATAATTATCAATAGAAGGAAAAGGGATGTGTAAAATATTGCTTTAATAATACCTTGCAAATGCTCAATCACTCAAAGGGGAAAGTGTTTTTTACTCCATTTAGCAAACAGGTCACCTGAGACAGAAACTCTTCCTTAGCTGGTTGGAAGACAGGAGTAGGTGGCAGCAATTCTGTAAATGTGACAAAAGAATGGCAACCTTGATTCAAGTCCAGAATGGTGCCATGAAACTGAACAAGGTTTCATCATCTAGTCGTGTCACTATACATTAATTTAACACTGTTATGTTCTTTGTATGATAGTTACATAATCTCAACTCTTTACCTCGCAATATTCAGATTTCAGGTCAAAAAAAGAAATAACATCTATATGACAGCTGTCTTTACATCTTCCATAAATTTCATATCTGTATTCTATTAAAAAACGAGAGAGTGGGAGTTGGACTGATCCCAATATGATTAATTACTTTATGACATTGTTTGAGTGTGTTTTTCAAATAAGTAGTTTTGCATCCTGCTGTTCTTTTCTGGTTTTATGCTCTATAATCTATTCTCATAGTTTTCTCTTTCGAAGTTCTGCACTCCATGGCAGGTTTTTTTGTTTGGTTGTATTAACTCAGCAGGTAGATCTCCAAACTAGACATATGCAAAATTTGTGTAACATTTAAAGCTCAGCTGGATGTGGTCCCTCTTCACTGTTACATGACACAGTTCCATTTCACATGATTGGGACAAAAATTCCCTTTTTTTTAATTGGTGGTGGTGTTTTTTTAAGAGAAAAGGCAGAGAAAAGGCACTGCAGGAGAACATTATTGAAAAGATTAAATAAGAGAGCTGTGATTAGTAAGTGTGGCTGTATAACTTTTTTCTTGGAGGAGTTAGATTGCATACTGATGTATACCAGTAAAGGAGTTGCAGCCTGTATGCATCCTTCTATGCATCCTGTATAGAAGGAGGTCTCTGGAAAACCAGTGATGTAGAAATTGTAGTTTATTTGTGCAGAAATAGTATTTTATATATAAGTATATATAATTAGTATTTGCAAAATTTTAGCCTAATCAGACACTACGAAATTCTGAATCTTTGCACAAAGAAAGGTCTTGTAAACTTTGTTATTCAGGAGCTACTTTGAGACTGCATGGTTTAAAAAATGGGCTGAATTCCAGTTACAGTTTCCTGGTGGAATATGGCCTTCTATAGATCCTTCTCACCATTTCTTCCCATTCTTGGCTCCAGATTGCTTCTTTTCAAAGTGAAACCACTTAATGATACAATTTCTATACTTTCTTTCCCCAAGAAAATCTAACAAAAGTTTTATACAATATGCATGATTTAAATACCTTTTTCAGCCCAGTAAATAAACAATTTTAAAAATCCAACAAACCCCCCCAACCTTCAATGACTTCAGAATGGCTTTTCATTATCTGTGTTTCCTTGAAAGATTGGTAAAGGAGAGAAGTAAGTATAATTATTACAATTCTTTGATGTCTTGGGACTGGGATAGTTCATACTGTAATAGTTATTAGCTGGCAGATCTTCCCAGGAAAAATGGCAAACTTACTATCCTCTCTTGTGAAAGATGAGTTATTTTCAATAACTGTAGAATATGGTCATCAGCTGTGAGAATCGAATGAGAAAAAAGAGTAGCATAATGTCATTCTTTCATATTTGGTAACACGAATCTTTGCTGCACATGTGCACTTCATTTGGACAGAGACAGCAAGGCCCAGTATACTGGGCCAGCTAATTGTACTGGTCTTTTCACCAACATTTTTCTATTACAGTCTATTGAATTTAGGACCTCCATGGTTCATATTCTTGTGGTCTTTGCTAAGATGCAGAATTATGATTCACATTATTTATATGATATATATGATTCACAGTATTTATATTGCTCATCTTAGATTATTGGGTCTTCTACAGATTCTTAGATTCCCAGAGTGAATATCTTATGCAGCTCTTCTTCTGCCCTGTTAGAGAAAAGCGGACTTACTAGAAGCATGAATTAAGTGGTAACTTGAATCATAGGTGATAGTTCTCTTCTCTGTTGAGAACTTTCTATCTTACAAATGTTTCTGTTGCAAAAAAACTTGACACATTTTTAATTTAAAACAAAAGCATTGTATTGTTGTTAGTAGAAATCCCGTCTTCTCCATATGTTTGTATCTATTTCTTCAACTCTTGTATACACCAATATACCTAGTTGATGTAATTCTCCCGTGGTCATAAACTCAACTCTGCCAGCTTCAAATTTCATCTTGGGCTTTCTAATGTTACTAACAAAGTCACATGCTGTCACAACCTAAAGGCTTACCTGGCCTGAGAGCATGTAGAGATCGTGACTGTGGGTTTGTAGGATTCAGTAATACACATGAACACGGAAATTTTCTAAATTTCTTTACTTTGGTATTCTCTGCACAATACCACAAATACAACAAAATTCTCCATTAACAAGTAAACTACCACAAAGTCACTACTAGCAAGTATATCTATGGTTTATAAAGTGAATGTATATAAACTATTACAGCTAATTGATCATATTATTTGCTAAGGTGCAGAATTATGACTTTGCATAGGCAAAGTTTTCTACAGTTTCTTAGATTCCTAGAGTGAACATCCCATCCAGCTCTACATATACTCTATTACAGCTAGAAGACTATAGCTTATTTTTCTATGTCAATAGATAAATCTTATTTGTAATAAGCTATTACAAATTACTATCAACAATCTATAATACAGCATCAAATCAAGAGTATGGTGGCAGTTAATAGCAGCAACCAATTGTATAGCAACAACAAGCAACAGGAACAACCAAGCTGGTGTACACTATTACAGATTATCAAGAATTTATTGCTAGTGAAGC
Organism: Bucorvus abyssinicus; assembly: GCA_009769605.1. Classification (NCBI taxonomy): domain Eukaryota; kingdom Metazoa; phylum Chordata; class Aves; order Bucerotiformes; family Bucorvidae; genus Bucorvus; species Bucorvus abyssinicus. The sequence goes on from CM020025.1 coordinate 25,674,246, forward strand.
AGCTTGCCAACAATGTAACAGCAGATACACTTATGATAGATTACTTATAGAGATATGTGATATGGATACCAAGTGAATTAGACAGATTTCAGAAGGGGCCAAACCATTCCAATGGGGAGAACATACTGATCCCAGAGGGGAACTCAACAATCCCAGAGGTGGGAGAAACCAAACCAACCTCAAAAGGAGGAGACAAATAAAAAAAGTCTCACTTCAGAAATCATCCATGTCAGAGAGTCTGAAGTCAGACAGGCATTCCCAGTGAGAGCCCAAGATCTCATAGAAAGTTTGTGATGAGGGTTCAGCCTGTTTAGGAAAGGAAAAGTACGTGCAATACAGTAAAGTCTCAGAGAGAGAGGTTCTCTTTTGGATAAAACTTAAGTACTTTTTATAACAGAAATATAAAAGTGTGTAGAACATCACAACTTCAAGCAAATAATAGATGCTGTAATTTTAATTTTTCTTCTGTAACATTTAATAGATGATGATTGTTTTTTGTTCTTTTAGATAAATTTTATTTTCCCAGACTGTTCCCACTTTCGCAGATGATAAGTTTTCATTACAGGTTCTTGGTTTTTAGCTTACTAATGGTATCTCTCTCATGATGTGTCCAGTTCCTAGGTACTCTAGCTGCAATTTTGAAGGTTGTTTCTGGTTCAAAGGCCCATTTCCCAGACTCACAGCTCCTAGACTGGCAGGCAATTTGTTGGTATTTTTCAGCAGACATGTCCTTCTGTTCAGTAATTTTCCCTTTCTAACAGGGCCACCTGTAGCAGTTTAAAATTAGAAAGACTGGAATTCTCGAAAGGTTTGTGACTTTATGTAGCCTCAGGGAGAATGTGAACACACTCGATAGCTACACAAAAGGTTTATAAAGTGATTCAGCTGGGTTTGCCTGGACTTGTCTGGGCATTGGAAAAGAAAACAAGTGAAACACAGGTTTTAAATTAAAGGGGTGGAACAAAATTGGTTTAATGCTTAAAGCAATTAAAACCATAAATCAATCATTTCAATCTAAACAGGACAGGTTGATAAAAGAATGAAAGAGATGTCAATAAATACAGAAATAGGTATTTACAGGTAAATATACATTCTCTCCCATTTATCCCACATCCCCGATTAACAAACAAAGCCCCTGCCACGTGGCTGCCACCCGAGGGGGTGGGGGGAAGGGGAAGGGAAGGGACAGTTGCAGTCTTTAACCTCTGAAGTTTCAGTCCAAGAATGAACTGTTTGGGCAAACTTTTGCAAAAGTCTTTCCCTCTCACCCCTCATAGAAGACGGCTCGGCGTCTGTTCCACAGTCCATGGGCAGGGGTGTTGGGTGTGTCTCTTGGGCGACGGTCCATCGCTGCGTCTCCCCTGGCAGGAACACTTCATCACTGGCTTACGGGGATAGTCTGCTCTCTCGTCCCTTGGTGGTGAATCATCTTGATATGGGGGAGAGGGGTGTGTGTGTGTGTGTGTGTGTGTGAGACTTGCATCTCCTTCCACCCCTGTTGAGGAAATGGGAGACTTAAACATGAAAGAATCTTTTACTGCCACATAGAGGAACTGTGCTTTCTCTCCCTGATGGAAACTCTCTCTCTGGTCCTGGGCGGAAAATAAAATGTGCGCGCACCCAGGGAGTAGCTACAGGCTCGGCTTTTTATATGCTTAGTCACAGAGGCACTTGATTGACGTGCCTCAGCTCCAATGAGAAGCTGAGAGGGTTGTGGCATTTCTTCCCCCACAAAAGTCACAAGAAAGTTTTTGCACACTTAGGGGGAGAAGGAAAGGAAGCGACAGGGATCTCAGCCCCTCCACCGCCATCTTAACTAATTACACCGCCTTTTGACTGCTCGCCTCACATATTCACCAATGACTAGTTTAAAATCTGAAAAGTCTCATTGCTTTCTGTTTGGTCATCCATTTGTCTTCTGTTCAAACATAGATATGGCACTTGGGTACATCCTTTATTGTTGGACTTGGCCATGTTAGATTTACATTTGGACTCAATGATCTTAAAGATCTTTTTCAACCTAAATGATTCTAGGAATCTATGATTCTACCATTTGTTTTGTGAGTGGGGAGGGCGCAGGAGGCAAAAAGCAAGGTACATTCCCCAGTGATATTGTTGTGGTCTTCGTGATGACACTGAGCACGCTATCCTGGAGCATGAAAACTTAAGGAATTAGGTATCTGTGACTCTTCTTACGAGCTCTTTTGTATACTGCACATTACCTAGATTGTGGTGTTAGAGTAGGATTCCTCTCACCTTAATTAAGCCATATGAATGTTTAATCTGAAATCATAGGATCGGATCCTACACAGTCAAATGAGACAGATAAACAAACCTGGAGAGTCTCTTGTCCCATCATATGATGTATACCATTGCCTAAACAGAATAGTCAGGATCCCTTTCCAGTGATGGGTGTCCTTTCATTGAATATAGATTAAATTTAGTGTAATTTTCAGACAGCTAGAGTCTCATGTTTCTGACATGACTTTGATTTTAGGCATTTTCTCTGTCTTCCTGTCTTTGTGTCATCTTTCAGATTCTCTGCTGTGGTTTTGAGTATACTGGAACACTCAAACAAATTCACCCTGTCAAATCAATGTGGTACTATCCATTCTTTACCAGCTTGTTTTTGGCCATTCTTTAATTGCACAGAAAGTTGTCATTTACTTGTTAAAAGATAAATTGAGGTCTCACTGCGTTTTTTATTCTACGTGTCTATTATGGTTGGGTCTCCTATCAGATATTCAAATCTTTATTGGGATATTTATCTCTATCTCCTTTCCTGAGTGTGATTCCTCAGGAGTCATGTAGTCTGGCTGCAACCAATATCCAAGAGAAAAGAATTTTCAGCCCATCTGTCAGGTGGAGCAAGGTTCAGTTTGCATCTGAGCTTTTTTTGCAGGAACTAGCTAGTATGAAGGTTATGTATCCAAGCTAATATATACACTGCAGAAAAAGTACAGAAGATAGACATGTAGAAATGGAATTCTGGAAAGATAAAAAGAAATAATAAAACAAATTGGAAAATGTACACAAATAGGCAACCTGGACAAAATATTTGAAAAATGCAGTAAAGGTAGACCAAGTCTTACCTAAGTGTTAAACAACCCAATACAGGAAGAGTTAACTGAATGTGCACACTGAGGACAATGGATCAAAAGATCTGTATGACATTTACAGCTTTTACAAACTTTTACTTCTATCTGTTGATGACTCCAGGTAATCAGTGGACCTCATGGAATTATAGAAAATAATAGCTTTTTTGTTCCTAAATATTTAATATGATGTATTGTTTATTATATTATATCTCATAAAAATCTAATTAGATTAGATTTCATAGATTAAATTCGTCTATCATAGTTCAGATTATATATATTTGAATTAGTTTCTCTTTCTAGATAATTTTTGAGAAAATATCCTGAACTAAAGAATTACCTGTTGTTCATCATACTTGCAAATCTTACTACTCTTTTTGATCAACAATTATTGAACAAAAAAAATCTACTTTTTGGGGTGACTAGCTACCAGCTTTGTAGCTGAGATTGATTGTGTAGGACAAGCTACGGTAGTAACATACAAATGATAGTTTTCTCTTGAAATAATTTAAGAGCCTGAATCCTGTGTAGACCAGAAATAGCAGCACTAAATGTTTTCTTGTGATGTGGCCATGAAGGGGTCAGTTAGCACATCTATTCATTTCAAATTGCTTCCACTGACACCAGACCTGTCCCTTTGTCACCACAGAGGGAGATGAAGAGGAATAATGAATGAACTAAAAATAGAGGATTGAATCTATTTGAGGATGACCTGATAGAAAGTCATAGAGAAGAAAGGCAGAGGAAACCATCTGGATATTTTCTGAACAGTAACCTGGGATGACATCTTGCCTTTGTTGAAGACATGTAGTCTTTGCACTCTCCTCACTGTCCTCAGAATTTCCCCTTTCTTTTCTCAGTTTTTGAACGTTTCTTCTCATTATTTTTCTCCCCACCGCTACTGACTTGATCTTTAACCCTCAAAATGCAAAATCAACAAATCTAATTAAACAGAAGTCTGACTTTTTCTAAGAGGAAAAGAGACAAGATTTTAAGTTCATCAGGGTGCAAATACATGCTCCTACGAAGAACTTTGGAAAAAGTAGTGGAAACAAATCTATAAATGAAATATTTTGTTACCCCACTGTTATTGAGATGGAGGCAGCGTGGAAGGACAAAACAATTTTGGCAAAGGGGCAGAGTGGTTTAAGTTCGAATATGATGTATTTTGGAAATTATAAATAAATCTAAAGCAAAGAAAGATGCTTAAGAAGTTAGAATCTGATTTATCTTTTATAGCATTGTTTAGTCCTAGTGCAAGTAATAAGAAAGGGGAAATTGAATTTTTATTTATGGTGTAAAGCATTCAAAAAATTTAGTGGAAAAAGCGACAAACGTCCTGCATAATTTCAGTTCAGAATAATTAAATACTGGAGAGGCTCTGGTTTTCAACGGGAATTGTAGCATAGCATCTTGAGTCTCTATTACGTACGGATTTCTGGCAAGTATGTGAATAAGATGTGAAATTGAGAAGAAGCACTGGAGGATGAGGGCAGGAACACCTGTTTCAGAATGTGTTTGCATTCCTGACAGAAATGACTTGTTTATCAGAGTTCAGTTCGTCACTGGCAGCATTAAACACTCTCAGGCTGAGTGTATGGTCCAAGTAGTGACCAAAATAAAGATTATTGCACCAAACCCCAAGAAACTCTGGTCTGAAAAGTGTCAGGGGAATTGAACCAAATCTGGCAGCCCAGCAAAGGGAAGGCTGATGTGGCTTCCTGCACTTGGGTCCATGTTGAGCAAAGGGGAAAGATGATGTCCTTCCACCTAGTGCAGCCCAGGATAGTGCTAGCTTATACTGTCATATAAGCAGGAACAGTCTTCTAGTGTTTGTTAAATCTGAAATTATGCATTCTTGTAATATACCACATCCTTCAGCAAATATAAAATGTTGAAGAACTGATGTTGGGAAGGGGAGAAAACTGAAAAGAATTCTGAATGTACTGCCCAGGATATCATTCTACCACAGGGCTTCTTAGCATTCCTTTTCAAGGAACTTTCTTTTCCTGGCTTCACTTTTGCTATATTCTCAAGAATTATTTGATGGAAAATTCATTCATGTATGTTACTGAAATTTAGGAATCAAAATGAGAAGAGTCTAAAAGCATAGAAAGAGAAATCCCTCAAGGTTTAAAACATAACTAAGTGCACAGCTATCATTTTGCACTAAGGTGTTCCAACATACTGCGAGTCTAGGCACTCATTGAGAAAAATGTGGGAGGAAAGCATTTTTAATTGTTTGGAAGAATAGGCCAAGCTTTTCTGAAGTCATACTTTTAAGCGTGCACCTATTTTTGTGGTGACTGCAAGGCTAGGAAGCAACTCCAGTGCAACCAAGTTTTTTCTCCAAGCACTAGTATTTCTCATGTGACATCCACAGGAATAAATTGGGCCTGAAGTGTCAGCTTAAGTGTTTGTGGCTAACATGGGAAATTTAAGAAATACAAAACCTCTCAATCTATGGAAAAGAAAGCCTGGCTCTCAGGCAATGTATTTGATCTTTAATTTTACTTTGCTGTGCATCTAGAGCAAACACTGTTTTTTCCTCTTGGCTTTGAAGAATTTTTCAACAACAGCAAACTGCTACTACTGCTTCTAAACACCTACATAATAATCATAATAATCATAATCATAATAATAAAAACCAGCACAGGATCTATTCTCCCTTTCTCTAGAGAACTGAATTTCTCTGGCAGTAGAGAAGTGTAGAATCCACTGTAGAGTTAACAAAAGTTTAACTGTCTAACTCAGAGCAGAAAGTTGCTATTAGCTACTTGACAATAAAGAGAGAGACCACCCCATCAGCATCCAAGGCTTTAGTTTCTAGAAATTGGTCCCACTGAAAGCATGCACTTGGTGTTAAAAGATGACCTCTGCTCCATGTTCTGGGTGAATGAAAAAATAAACAAAGCAACTGCTCAGGCAGCGTACTGGGAGAAAAAAAATATATTCTGGTCCAAAATGAGTTAACAAGCTTAATTGTGGAGATAAGCAAGGAATGATCGGAGCATAGTCTAAACTATTGTCATTTTCTGATCCGTCTGCACTTCAATATTTTTATAATTTATTTCTCAATTTTGATCTGAATTATTCCCTTCTCATTTATAATTTCTTTAGTTATGATAGTTTTATATAACGGAGGAGGGAAAAGGCTTGGAAGCCAGGAAAGTAATTCACACTGATAGGGTTTGAGGTGAGATTTTGTCACACTTTTTGAAATCTGTGGAAAAAAGAATATCAGATAGATACTAATTCATTAACAAATATACACAAGATGATACTACACACACACAATCCGCAGTCAGAACAGCAAAAACATGTTTCCAAAAGAAATGAAAAGACCATCAACTAGAACTTTAAAAAGTATACTGGAAATTCTGTTTATAAATGTACTTTGAACCATCCAGAATTAGCAGAGATGAAGCTACGTGATTTATTAAGAGTTTTTTCATCTTAATTTCACTGAGACTTTACTTGCTTGTGGACTATTGGAGGATCTGGAGAGGAAGTCTTATGAAGAGCAGCTGAGGGAACTGGTGTTGTTTAGCCTGGAGAAAAGGAGGCTCAGGGGCGACCTTATTGCTCTCTCAAACCACCTGAAAGGAGATTGTAGGGAGGTGGGGGATTGTCTCTTCTCCCATAAAACAAGTGACAGGACGAGAGGAAATGGCCTTAAGTTGCTCCAGAGGAGGTCTATGTTAGATATCAGGAAGAATTTCTTTACAGAGAGGGTTGTGAAGCATTGGAAGAGGCTGCCTAGGGAGGTGATGAAGTCACCATCCCTGGAAGTGTTCAAAAGACATGTAGATGTGGTGCTGAGGGATCTGGTTTAGGGACCCTGGCAGTGCAGGGGGAACAGTTGGACTCGATGACCTTTGAGGTCTCTTCCAACCAGATGATTCTGTGATTCAATGATTCTGTGATTCAATGCTTCTATGATTCAATGATTCTATTAAGGAACTGCATGAGAACAAGAAAGTAGATGGATCTGAGGTATAATGCATTTAAACTCATGCATCCTACCGCCATGAACTAAGGTGGTGTGTTGTAAACTAAGTCATGTGGTGGCCAAGTTCAGCAAAGAATTCTAGGTGTCTCAGTTTGTGCAGATATTAAAGTTGATGTTTCTCAGCAGTATGGGAAAATGGCACTAGGATTATCAAAATGGGTATCAAGGTGATGCAAATATGTAACCATCCAGATTTGCCCAAAATCCTGTTGAAGGCAGTGAAAATAATTCTAATTATTTACAAGAACCTATTGAATCTTGAACTGTTTTTCTGATTAAAGACTGTGTCAAGCACTGTGAGGATGCAAAATTTTAAGATCTATATTATCACTAAAAAGCCCACTATCAATGTTACTGTCACTCATCCCCAATAAGAGGAACTAGCTTGACAGTTTTCTGTGTTAAAACAAAAATAATAAAAAATGTATCCTTAGTAAACCTGGTCTTTCAAAACCATAGTATGATAAAACAAAGGTGAATACTAATGATGTCTAAGTATTGTCAAAAAGAAAACTATCCTTGCCCAATATTAAAAATGATCAAATCTTGAACAAAGATGCAACCATGATGCAGTGCAATTACTATAATGTTGTCCTCATTACTTACAACTAAAGGCTGTGCATCTTCTTTTTAATCACAAATATAGTCTTTGGATCAGCAAAACTAGAATATATTGGCTATTTTTCTTTCTTGTGGATAAATTGATGATAAACATTGGTAACCTAACAGTCATATTTTTAGGTTTCTAATAACTTCATAAATGAGGGAAATTATTCAGTTTAATTTTAAAAAACTGGACAAATAAAAGTACAAGTGACAATCCCTTCAGTATCCAGGCTCATCAATTTAATTGGAATGAACATTTGGTGGGTTTTTTTTAGAATTTTAAAGGCTTTTTCTTTTCTTTTTTTTTTCCTTCCAATATTATAATCTTTTACATTAAGTACTTCAGAGTAAGGATTAATCAGTGGGGTTTTTTTTTGTTTTTTTTTGTTTTTTTTTTGGTGTGTGTGTGTCTATGATACAACAAAGAGGAAATGGAAGGGAAGTGCACCCTTTAACCAGTACACAGGTTTTAAACGTGGTGAGACAAAAAAATTTTGCTATTGGCATTACTGCTTGGCTTAGCAATTACAAGGTCATAATTCTTGTGATGATACTGGTGGGCTTTGGCAGAGCTGTGCAGTACTGAGACCTGCAGACATTGCAGAGGACATGACCTTGTCATGGATCACCTCATCTTTCATTGTAGGAGCTAATGCATACAAGCAGAGGTGATAGCCTACATGTTAGATATGTAATTGTTTAGTTGAATTATGGCAGTGCAAAGTCCACAATTCTCCTGTGATGCATATGGTTAAAATAAAAAACAACACAACAAATGGGCACATGTGGACCATAGAGAGAAGACCCTTTTTGGCTCCAGTCATCAGCAGCCGTTACTTTACTGGTTACATATGAGATATAAAGCAGAGAATATGAGCCATGTTTTAAAGGCTGAGGGGAATGTGATAAGATGAAAGCCTGTGGTAGACACCTGAGATGGATAACATTTGTAAGAATGCGGTGTCTATTTTCTCCATTCTTCAGCAGGGAAGTAAGTGACTAATAAAACAATAACAAGAAGAGACCATTTAATTACAGAAAAAAGTGAGATTAAAAAATGTATGTGGAGACATAATCCTGAAGATATGGAATGAGGTTGGGAAAGGCAGAGAAGGAAGTACGTTACCAACATGCTTGTACCTGTAGTGCTGCATTCTGAACTCAAATATTTTTGGTACATGCAACTGGAAGGCTGAGGAAGTCACAGTAATGACAATTCACAGTGACTGAAACAGAAAATCTTGAAGAGACACAGAGCTGAACCTCGGCAAATAAAAATTATGCTGCGAGAATGATGAGTTGCAAGCTGTAGGGTTTTGAAGGAAGAATCATATTAATTTCAATATCTTTATCCATGTTTCTAACAGCTTTCTTGATGTGATTTTTAAAGCATCATATTTACAACCAAATTATGATCCATATTACTCTTCACATTTTCAATAACTTTGTGGGATTCTATTCTTTGCTTATTCCTTTTTCTTTCCACCAGTTTGGAAACTACAACTGGATAAGAAATCTTCAGTATTTACTCCATGTTTTGGATTCTTATGACCATTTTCTCTGGCAATGGTTCATAACACAAAGGGTGTTTCTTTTTAGCCAAAACCATGTAATTAAAAATAACGTTTTTAGCAGAGATATATACCATGTTTTTGTGTTTGGAAGCTTATATCGGTGTCTAAACTGTTGATCTTACTAAGAAAAATATATTGATACTCAAGCAAATGTATTTTAGGGCTCAGCTATCATTACTTTGATTCTACAGCTTACACTGTACAGAACACTACTCTTCGAGAAATGTCTACTTATCTGTAAATACCCATCTTTCAGCTACCATCAGTGAGTGGCTGCATGGTGCTTAGTTGCCTGTGGCGGGTTTAATGCATGTGTAACTAAGATGAAGAAACGATGCCTGTGCAAATGCCTTGGTTTTTTTAATCAATCTCTATGCAGCTTTCTGCAAAAATCAGTGCAGGCTCACATTGTATTGCAGTCTGAATTTATTATTATAAGCCCTCGAGTCAACACCAGTGACATTAGTTTACAGTATAAACATATCTGTGGCTTTGTACCAGTTTTTATGGTCCCTTTTAGCCAAAGGAAATAGCACATGTATTTTAATTGTATCTACTTTCTTTTAAGTGAAGCAGACAAAAACTAAATTTGAAAGCTGAAATTGTGGGGCTTCAATTTAAATAACTGGGACTGTGATTTTTGACCCATAAGTTTGACATAAAAATAGTTTTCAAAGGTTTGAAAAATATATTTTCTAAATTTGAATAGGGAACAGTACAAGTATGAACTAAAGTTTAAATTCTCAGATCTGCCTTAGAGGTATAGAAAGTTTTATATGTTGCTTTAGAAATCTAAATCTAAATTACATTATACTGGTATTTTTAAAATGTGTTCAAATTATCAGAATTCTAATCTATAACCATGTATTCATTGGCACCAAACAATAGTGAAGAGCTTTGGGTGGCCACTGGAAAATCACTTTTTAAGTTATAACAATGAGGAAGTATGTCTGGATGAAAATCAAATTAACGCACAGAAAACCAAAAATCCTGTTAATATTATATCATCACTCCTCACTCATGATAAGCTAATGAGGTTTCATCTTAGCAGCAAAACATCTGTTTCCCTTCTCATTATTCGCCAGCAAATGAAAATGAAGATTTTTAATCCTCAATTAGTGAAAGAGAAATTAGAAGTCTGAGAAAAAGGGGGAGTTTATAAAATATATTAGAAATAGATTTTGGATCAGAGAACAAATTATGATATGTAGTTTTCAATATAGTATTTTCACTATTTACAAAAGAAGAAGAATGTGCCACTTAAAGCAAAAATGAAGGGAGTTTTAAAGACACTACTTTCTGTAAGGAAAATGTATATCTACTATAGCAATTATAATGTGATAATATTTGAGGTTTATTTTAAAACTTTAAAAAATCTTGATAAAGACAGTTTGCATTGGTAATAGTATAGGAAAGACATGCAGTAAAAAAGCCTAATGAAGAGGAAAGGAAATAGATATGGGGAGCAGGTGTCTCATTTTAGACAGGTGGTGTTAGAAAATGAAATTATTAAAAATTACTGTTACAGTGGTGTCTAAGACAGGAAAACTATAAAAAGTTCTATGGTGAAGGAAGATGATTCATGTAGGAAATACTGTCTAACATACTTAAGCACTTTAGATCCTAAAATGGAAGCAAATATGCAAGGATATTCTTTCCTGCTCTAGTGAAAACTGTTGGGGAACATTAAA